>LR990055.1:17224836-18519003 GCA_905147135.1 Blastobasis lacticolella | reverse complement strand
TTGGAATTTTCTGACTATAATTGATGGAAATATTTAAGTTTTAGTGTTACTTTTAAATCTTTAGGTTAATTTAGATTTACTAAAAAAGTTGCATGTTTTCTTTGAATGCGGAATTGTGTCGTATTGCGCTTGATTTTAGACGATTTTAGACGTATTATTGCAAATTTACGGCGTTTGGTTTCCGAGATATTGAAATTTTACCTAAATTCTTAATTTAATTAAAAACCCTACATAAATTCAACAAATTGTGCTTATAATTACCTTCAGTTGACATTTTCGAACTCATAAATTCGAAATTCCAGGCTCTTAGGCCCCCATGGGCCAAATTCGCGCGAACGACGCCATTTGTTTCAAAATCATATAATTCTGGAATTGAAATATCTCGGCAACCAGTGACAGTGGGAACTTGGGATTTTCAGAATTGGAGAGAGACGAAGTTTCCTCACATGATAGCCCCATTTTCAGGCTTTTTCAGCTCCTGAAAAATTTTCAGCCTGAAAACAATTTCAAAAAATAATTTAGGTGGTGCGGAACCAGCATCCAAAACCCCGTGCTTCTGGGAGTTCTGGAGGCGGAGATATTGGCTGCCAAAATTTGGGTTTGACAGCAGTCCCGCCATTTTGTGCAGACTTTGTGCCTCCATAGCTCCGGAACTACGGACCTAGGAACCTGGGGTTTTCATATTAACCATCAGGGGACCCACCCCCATCGAACCCGATCTTTTCAGAAGGATCGGAGGTCCTGAAATTTCAGTCCCTGAAAACGTTTTCAGCAGAAAGCCAAGATAAAGCAGAGTGGAGAGAACCCAAACTTCAATACGCTGCGACTTTTACGTGCGGAGATATTGTGAAAAGAAATCGGACTTTGACAGCTAAACGAACTGTCAACAAATATTTGTACCTTCATATCTCGGCTCCCTGAGGTCCTGATTGAGTTGGGGTTTTCTCTAGTGTGGAAGTCTCACACGACTCTACCACGTAGCATAAGATTTGACTCTATGTAGAGACCAAAAATTTTTCTGTAAACTGAGCTCACGGTGCCCTAGAACTTGTCAAGACCAACATAATTGTTGAAACCGCGCGGTCATAGCATTAAAATTGACGAGTTATACGCAATCCAAATTTTACGGCCGCCATTTTGTTATAAATTCCAAAAAAATTGGAATCTTTATAGTT
The DNA here is from genome assembly GCA_905147135.1 of Blastobasis lacticolella. Classification (NCBI taxonomy): domain Eukaryota; kingdom Metazoa; phylum Arthropoda; class Insecta; order Lepidoptera; family Blastobasidae; genus Blastobasis; species Blastobasis lacticolella. The sequence goes on along the minus strand of LR990055.1, from coordinate 18,517,828 downwards.
TTGCAACCAAAGGTCCTACAGACCTGTGGTTTTTTGTATAGTAAAAGGATTGGCGAGACCTTTCGTATTTGACAAGGTGTTTGACTCTACATAGAGCCTATGTAGAGATCGGACATAACTTCGAGGGCTGGCCAAACCTAACTAAGTTTTTCGATCGCATACGATATATTGTCGATATCGGAGGACGGCTACGAAGTTTATTTGGACAAATTACATGTAGAGTCATCACAACTGAGGATAAAAAGATCTTTTGATTCTCTACTCTACATTAGGTTTAAGACAATAGATTGTAATATTTACACCTTAATTTACAATTTATACAACATATTATACACTTTTATCTTAGTTTTTATATTAATTGACTGAATTAACTGCTTTATTCACCCTTGATCTCCTTCTTATAAATAACTATGCCAATGTACAAGACGCCACCTAACAGGCCGACACAAAGGACTTCTAGCGCAGGCGCTAGCAAAGACGAAAGTCCAAATGTGGACTTTAGGATAAAATCTGGACCCATAATTGACCCGTCTACCAAAAAAAAAACCAAGCCCTCTAGTGGCTGCAACATCATGCTTTGAGGAAATACGGAAACAGCTGGAGCAATCAGGCAACCTTAAAGGCACCATCAAAACAACCGTCCAGATGAACCTAAAGACATTGCAAGATCTTTTTCGTCGGCTTCATGCGGCTAATATGGACCTCGAGAGAAAAATCTCAAATCTCCCAGAAATTGAGACAGACGTTATAGGGAAAAAAGTAGAAGAAATGAAGGAGAAGCTAGAAGAAATTGCTTGCAAACAGGATAAGATGATGGAGGAAATAAAGCAGAAAGAAGTGAAATCTTATGCGGACATAGTGATGGGCAGAAAAGTAACACCGACTCCGGCAACTCATTCGGTTATAGTTACATCATCGGATGGGGAAGACACAAGTGAGGACGTCCTAAACAAAATACGCGAAGTTGTCGACGCTAGGAAGGGAGACGTTAGAGTGGAGAAGGTAAGGAAAGCCAAAAACAAAAAAGTCGTATTGAGTTGCGAATCGGAGGAACAGTTGGCAAAGCTTACGGCTAAGATCTCAGCGTCGGATAAGCTGCAGGCACAGAAGGCTGCCAATAAAGACCCGCTGATAATAATCAGGGACGTACTGACGTATAATTCAGATGAAGACATCATTAAAGCCCTAAAGATCCAAAACGAACACGTTCTCGGCAACATCCCTGAAGAAGAGTACAGAACCGTGGTAAAATACCGGAGACGAGCAAGAAACCCGCACGAAAATCACGTTGTGCTCCAGGTCTCACCAAAGGTGCATCGAGGGTTAACAACGGCCGGCATGGTCTACATCGACCTCCAAAGGAGAGCGGTGTATGACCAGTCACCGTTGATACAGTGTACGAGGTGCCTGGGCTTTGGACATGGCAAAAAATATTGTACACAAACCGAGAGCTTATGCAGTCACTGCGGGGGTCCTCACCTCAAAGCGGCTTGCACGCTGTACATCGCCGGTGAAGTGCCAAAGTGCAGGAATTGTCTTCTTGCGAAAGTGGAAAAAGACGCCCATAACGCTTTCGATGGTGAGTGCCCAATCAAACGGAAATGGGATACAATGGCACGATCATCGGTGGCGTATTGCTAGCGGAGGTGGTCCAGGATAAAAAGAGGTACGCATTCATCCAAGCAAATTTGCAACGCAAAAGAATTACTATCCAGGAACTAGTGCAAGAGTGCGTCACCAGGAAGGTGTGCGGTGCTCTAATTCAGGAGCCGCACGTGAATGCGGACGGTAGGATAAGGGCTTTTGCGGGAGTGAGGACTTATCAGGCGCTTCGGAGTGGGGGGGGACCAGCCAAAGCAGCAATATTAATATTTGATGACGAACTTAAAGTATGTGAGGATACTGGGCTGACAACTGAAAACATCGTGGTTGTCACGCTTAAATCGTCGTCAAAGTCGCTTGTACTGGTCTCCGTCTACTTCGAAGAGGATAAACCCCTGGAGCCGTACTTGAGTCACATACAGAAAGTGTATGACAAATATGGCACGGCTCATCTACTTATTGGGGGAGATGTCAACGCTTGGAGTACGTGGTGGGGTAGCATCGCGGAAAACCATCGCGGAAGAGAACTGGCCTCGTTCCTGGATGAGCTGGATTTACATGTCCTGAATGAAGGTGATGAGCCCACGTTTGAAACCATAAGAGGAGGCAAACAGTACAAAAGTAGAGTTGATGTAACTGCATGTAACTTGCAGTTGCTGCAGCACATCGATAATTGGAGAGTGGACAAGGGGATAACAAGCTCTGATCACAATGCGATAACATTCGACGTCCGCTTCACAAAAATAGATCAGAAGGAACATCAAACCACCAGGATCTACAATACAAAGAAAGCAAAATGGGGACAATTTAGAAAAGTACTTAAAAATAAACTAGAAGATAACGAAATAACAGCACAAATTATAGAAAAAATCGAAACAAAAGTACAATTAGAAGAAATGGTGGAAAAATACGCGAATATAATAAAGGAAACCTGCGAAGAACAAATACCTAAAAAAACACGTATACAACAAAAATACAGAGCTCCCTGGTGGTCAGATGAATTAGAGAAGTTAAAGAAGGATATGGTGACAAAAAAAAGGAGAATAAGGAATGCAGCAGAGAGTAGAAGAAAAGGCGTAATAGAGACGTACCTTGCAGCAAAGCAAAAATATGAGCAAGCCTCTGAAGACGCCCAGACAAGTAGTTGGAAAGACTTCTGCAATAAACAGGACAAGGAGAGCCTGTGGGATGGAATATATCGAGTCATAAATAAGACACGCAAATGGGCAGACGACGTTATGCTGGTGGACAACGGAAGAACTCTGGGGCCCAAAGAATCAGTAAAGATGTTAGCTGAAACCTTCTACCCAGAAGATAAGGTAGAAGACGACACAGCAGATCAAGCTAAGATGAGGTTAGAGGTCGAAACATACATTCACAAGCGGGGCGGGAGTGATCCGTTGTTCACCAAAGCAGAAATTACAAACGTGATAAAAACGCTTAACCCTAAAAAAGCACCCGGACCCGACGGCTTCACAGCAGATATCTGTGCAGAAGCCGTCGGTGCAAACATCGATATATTCCATTCCATAGGCAACAAGTGCCTGCAATTAGGCTATTTCCCGAAAATCTGGAAGGTAGCAGCCGTCATCATACTACGGAAACCGGGAAAGACGGACTACACACAGGTCAAATCGTACCGACCGATAGGACTTTTATCGATACTCGGGAAAATACTGGAGAAAATGCTGGTGACGAGGCTGAGATGGCACTTGCTTCCCAAATCTAGCAAGAAACAGTATGGCTTCACACCACAGCGGAGTACGGAGGACGCACTTTTTGACCTGACGAAGTACGTAGAAAAGAGGGTAAAAGAAAAAGACATAGTAGCCCTAGTCTCCCTGGACATCGAAGGAGCGTTTGACAGCGCGTGGTGGCCAGCAATAAAAAACCAACTGAACAGGAAAGCGTGCCCCACAAATCTGATGAAAGTGGTATATAGCTACCTGGAAGATAGGAAGGTAAGAGTGGGATATGCGGGGGAAACATGCGAGGTCTCAACTAGCAAGGGATGCGTGCAAGGTTCTATAGCGGGACCGACGTTTTGGAACTTGCTTCTGGACCCGTTACTGGAGAAAATGGATGGAAGAGATAATGTATACGCCCAAGCTTTTGCAGATGATGTGGTAGTGGTGATCTCGGGCAAAACTTCAGAGTCTGTGCAACGTGACTCATGCAAAATTTTGAACGAAATTAGTATTTGGGGTAAAGAAAATAAATTGAAATTCGCGGCGCACAAAACAAACCTAATGATAATTACCAAAAAACTAAAGTACGCAGAACCAGACATCAGAATGGGGGGAATAAAAATAAACGCAGTAAATGAAATAAAACTATTAGGCCTAGTAATTGATAACAAACTAAACTACAATAGTCACGTTGCACAGATCTGCAAGAAAGCGACTAACATATATAAACAACTGGCTAAAACAGCGAAAGTCTCATGGGGCCTGAATCCCGAGATCACGAGGACCATCTACATGGCAGTGATCGAACCTATCATCCTATATGCATCCAGTGTATGGGCACCGGCGGCGGAGAAAATATCGGTCAGGAAACAACTGGACACTGTACAAAGAGGGTTCGCTCAAAAGATATGCAGATCTTACCGCACGGTATCCCTTAACGCAGCACTGGTACTGGCCGGGATTCTGCCACTGGATCTGAGGGTTTGTGAGGCGGCTGCTCTATACAGGGCAAAGCGAGGTGAACCTGTGCCTATGCTGCCGACGGATAGGAAGATAGAAAAGAAAGTAAGCCCCTTAAGAGCCCTTCATCCCTCAGAAAACATTGAATTAAATTACACATGTTTGTCAGATATAAAACACCTAAAAAATGACGTAGGGGAACTATCTATATATACCGACGGCAGCAAGATAGATGGTAAAGTGGGGGCAGCCGTCTCATGTTGGAAGAACGGAAAAGAGACAGCGAAGGCGAAACTCAAATTGGAGAGGTATTGCTCGGTATTCCAGGCTGAGCTCTTGGCTTTGGACAAAGCCGTAGACATAGCCAAAACATGTCAAGCATCGAAGATAAAGATATTAAGTGACTCAAGGTCGGCTTTGGACCTGTTGTGTAGTAACATAGACAACCATCCCTTGGTGTACCGAATAAAGAAAAAAATTATAGAAATAAAAAATCAAAATAAAAAAATAGAAATGTTCTGGATCAAAGCCCATATTGGTACCCTAGGCAATGAACGTGCAGATCAGTTGGCAAAGGAGGCCGCCCTGTATAAGAAAACAGCGGCTGACTATGACAAATACCCAATCTCCTTTGCAAAGCGATGCATCAGGGAATGGACGTCACAGAGATGGCAAGAAAGATACACTGGTGGGACCACAGCATCTGTAACTAAATTATTTCTGCCCAACACAAACTCCGCATATAAGATTGTAAGATCAATTAAGAGTAATTTTATATTAACACAGGTTCTCACAGGTCATGGTGGTTTCTCCGCTTACCTTAATAAATTTAAATGTAAGAGCAATTCAGCTTGCATCTGCGACCCGACAGAGGAAGAAACCATAACTCACCTTATTGTTGATTGTCCAAAATACACAATAAAAAGGTACGATTTCGAAATGCGATTTGGCGTAGCAATAACTGCGCCAGGTCTGAGCGAAATCGTATCCAATAAAGAGACCAGAACACCTTTCATGGACTTCTGCTGTCGGATCGCAGAGGACGCTATACATAGAAATAAGTAGAATAAGAAAAATATGTTTATAGTATATTATGTAGAATATACAATGTAACATATAAAACAAATAGCAATAAAAAATAAGTAAACATTAAAAAAAAAAAAAAAAAAAAAAAAAAAAAAGCTACAGCAACCTAGCATGATTGCAAAGAAAAAAAAAAAGGATAAAAAAAAAAAAAAAAAAAAAAAGCAATATATATATAATAGAAGTATATTAGTTTAAGTTATGTACGAATAAAATAAGAAAAGTTAATGACATAATGGAGATAAGCGGAGAAACCACAGATCTAATCAAAGAACACATCGATTAAATAATTTACATTCAATATAAAGGCATCGACTGCCACGTCGATGGTGATAGTAGCATGGCAGGTAGAAGGTTTTAGTCGGTAAGAGTCCGGCACTACCTGGGTCCTCCGTTCCCAGGTGTCCATGAGGATTTCCCCTACCTGCCTAAACAAAAAAAAAAAAAAAAAAAAAAAAACCTAACCTAACCTAACCTAACCTAACCTAACCTAACCTAACCTAACCTAACCTCCGGATGTAAATGAAGCATTCCGGATAGTAAGGAAGATAAAGCCGACGCCAATTCTAGTGCAAGCTCTGACAGGACATGGAGGTATAGCGGAATATTTACATCGGTTTAAGTTGAAAGACAGCCCCGAATGTGAGTGTGAACCGGACGTCATTGAGTCTGTATGGCATATAATCTTAGACTGCCCCCGTTTTCTGGCAGCTCGACATGACTTACAAAACCGCATAAACACAAATCTAACAAAGGCAGGGCTTCACAGAGTTTTAGCTGATGAGATCAAAAGGCCGCATCTGTTGGATTACATTGCGTCAATTTTTAAAACAGCAGTTGCCAGAAACAGCACCATCACCCCTGGTACGGCAACAACGGCGACCCAAGTCACATTCCCACGCGCCGTGAGCCCTATTCTCGTCCCACACCAAACCACAACAAATCAACTGTTACAGTATGGGGAGTTGGGAACACCGGGAATTAGTACTAGGGCAGTGGTCCTGTTCATGGACAATAATTCCGAACGGCTGGGTATAAGCTTCTGCAGCGCCATGGCTCGGAATAGAGTGACGATTTCACCTGGCCTCGCCGTCCTTCTGAATGGAAGTACTTTTAAAACGAGCATGAAGCGCAGAACATTCAATGCGCTTCCAGAGATAGAGGTTGCCAGTAACAAATGTCGTCTGGTGCGATCGCATAATAGAACGATTGCGCTATTCGAGGGAAGTACTGATGAAACCCAGTTTCCTCAGGCGTGCTCCGTGCTTACCAGTATTGGAAGGGAAGGCAGCAGTGCCGCAGTCACACCCCGCATAATAAGTGTGGATGCTATGGTGGTAGGGTTTGAGCCATGTAAAGCTGCAGACTACGTCGGGTGTATCAACGCCTCGGAACATCACGAGGTCATTGTATACGAGGATAGAGGTGCAAACCTTAGTTTCCTAAATACACAAAAGCCCGGCTCTTCAGCAGCAGCCAACCCCATCGACACCTGGGGACACTCCATAGTAAATCCAGAAGCACTTAGCGGATCCGAACTCCTTCAACAAAGAACAGTTCAGGAGAAAGAGCAGAAGCAAGCCGCCGCTGAGGAAAAGTCCAAAACTAAGAACCGCTTCAGTGCCCTAATAAGGACTATAAAAACGTCAGTATTAGGGACTTCTAAAACAACTAAGACACAGAAGACAGAGACGGCGCGGTTGGAAGAAGACACCCACAACCAAGCCACCACCAAGCAACAGCCCGAGGGCCAAACATCACAACGCCCAACAATCCGTGTAGGAGAATCCGGGGTACAGGTCCGGCCGCCGAGTTTCAGAAAAGCGTCTACGCCCTTGGACCATATGGTCAACGCTTTCCTCGAGTTTGTCGCAATCACCAAGGCTACGAAGGAAGTTAGCCTAACAACGTGCAAAAACATCATGCAATCCTATCTCCTGGGTAGTCAGTGGATGCTCAAAATGAGACTCGAGGAATCAGAGGCCACCGTGTATAACAACGACACATCCCAAGTCTTACACGGGAAAGAAATGTGTCATCATATGGCGGCGTACAGCGCGACCAGTGGATTCATTGACGTGGACGAGGAGGAAGCAAAGCGAACCCGTCGGATAACATTTACCACTCCACCGTGTGACCCGATAGTTGTCACTGCCCGATGCACAAAGGTGATGCTGGATGATAGAGTTTTAAAAATGGTAAACGCCATCGTAGAAAACCTCGAAGATAGCAAAGCCTTTGAATCGTGGGTGATGCCAAAAATTACATGGGTCAACGGAGTCCCCGGATGCGGGAAAACCACATGGGTTGTAAAGCGCTTCGAAATAGGTGAAGACCTAGTAGTCACCACAACCACAGAGGCGGCTGAAGATCTTAGGGAAAAGCTTTCCCATCGTATGGGAAATGACGCAAAGTCCTGTGTTCGAACTCTAGCGTCACTCCTCGTAAATGGTTTATCAGAGTCAGGTAAGAAAAAGTGCAAGCGCATTATGGTCGACGAGGCTCTCATGAACCATTTCGGAGCTATAGTGATGGCTATTCAACTGACGGGGGCTGAGGAAGTCATTCTGATAGGGGACAGAAACCAATTGCCATACATCGACAGGCTAAACCTATTTACAGTAAAATATAATAGACCAGATCCTGTCCTAAATATTAGCCAGGAGTTGTTGTGCACACATAGGAACCCAATGGATGTCGCTTATGCTCTTAGCGAAGTGTATAGCGGCATATACTCGTCAAAACCCCTAATACGATCTTTAAAGTTAAATGGGTTTACAGGTACACAAATAGACGCAACCCTTCCAAACACACTCTACCTGGTGCATACACAGGCAGAAAAAGAATCCCTGATCACCAAGGGATTCGGGAGCGGTACCGGGTCGCGCACCTTAACCATACACGAATCTCAGGGTCTAACGAGTGAGCGGGTGATTGTAGTGTGCACAACATCTAAGAGGCTACAGCTGCACGACAGCGTTTCGCACGCAGTAGTGGCAGTGTCGCGGCACACTGTTAGCTGTGTCTATTACACTGATGACAGTGATGACGCGATAGCCAGATTTGTGAGGCGGGCGGAGCGAGCTTCGGCAGTCGCAATCAAGGACTATAATATCAAAATGGCGATAAGAAGTCGGGACATGGGTACAGTAGGCAAGCTTCTGGTAGCGACGACCCTGAATAACCCATAGCAACCTTGTTGTCAAAAAAAAAAAAAAAAAACTTACCAAAACAAAAACAATGTGGCTATAGCTGTACGTAGAGTAAGCATTGTCTGTTTAAACTTATATCAGTGACCGATAATATAAAAAAAAAAAAAAAAAAAAAAAAGGATTTATACATATACATATACGAACCAAGAGAAAAGACAAATACAGCCATAACTGCTGTTTAAAATATTCTATAAAAAAAATGACACAAAAAAAAAAAAAAAAAAAAAAAAACATGAAGCATGTATCTCTGATGTCTATTTTTAAATGTATTTTGTATTTAAGCATGTATCTAACATAAATTTAATAATATTATTATTTTATATTTAATCTTTGACCTTCTGTAGCACTAAAATATGCTCAGTGTAAAAGAAAATAAAAGAACTTTATAATTAAAAAATACTCTAACAAAAGCATGGACAACAGTCTATGGAAATTAATAAATACTTATAAAAAAAAAAAAAAAAAAAAAAACCTAACCTAACCTAACCTAACCTAACCTAACCTAACCTAACCTAACCTAACCTAACCTAACCTAACCTAACCCAGTACGCATCCAATAGTGACCGAATAAACATATAGCTCCGCGATAAAAATTGCCATAAATCATTTTGAGCTACGCGCAAAATTGTGTTGTGCTGTGATAGATAAGTGTGTGACTCGCCAGGATTAGCGTTTGCAACGCTCTCCCTCATCAGGTGCAGCTCCCACAGGATCCCAACTTTGGAGGTTAATAACATCAAGAAGGTTAGTGATATAAAGTACAGCATTATATCATCTTAAAGTGCTCGTTTTGCTCTATTAAACGTTGAAAACGGAATTGTGACGTAGCTGACACACCGGCCGCAAAACTTGGATGTCAAGACCTGAAGCCTCCTTTAACGACCACCAGGCCACCTCGAGGGAACTCTTCAACCGTTGGTCCGATGCTACCCGTGTTTGGGCTCATCGGGATCAGGACGTCAATACGCTTGTGATACCATCATTCCAAGAGAAGTGGTAGCGGGAAAATTGAAGCTGGGAGTGGTATCAGTATATTACGAGGGAGATCAGGACATAGAACCGTACTTGGCGAGGACTCGTGCGGTCTGCAACAAGCTGGATACAAATAATCTGATCGTAGCGGGTGACGTCAACGCGTGGAGTCAATGGTGGGGGAGCAGCGTTGAAGATGCAAGAAGAGCAGCATATAGTACCTTCCTTAATGACATGGATTTACTAATCTTAAACACAGGAGATACGCCAACGTTCGAAACGTACAGGAGAGAAAGACTCTGTACCAGTATAGTCGACGTAACCGCTTGCAGCGAGTCACTGCTGGGAGTCATTGAGAACTGGAGGGTTGACAGAAGTTTGATCACATCAGACCACAATGCCATAACATTTGATCTGTGCCTTGAAGCGACGCTGGAACCTATTCCGTCCTCATCAACACGCAGATACAACACAAAGAAGGCCAACTGGTCGGACTTTAGATCCTATTTCAGAGCTCTCCTCTCAGCATACAACATAACATAACCCGAAACCGTTGAGACGTTGAAGACACCTAAAGATTCGGAAGCCAAAATAACTGCTTACACACAAGCAATTCAAGAAGCGTGTGATAAGGCTATTCCTAGAGTTGGACAATGGAGAAAAGACGGAAGACCTCCATGGTGGTCCAAACATTTAGAAGATCTTAAGAGAGAGGTACTAAAGAAAAAGAGAAGAATAAGGAACGCAGCCCCCACCAGAAGACAGCTGGTCATCGATGAGTATCTGATGGCCAAAAAGGATTACCAAACAAAAGCTGAGCAAGCTCAGACTGAGAGTTGGAAAACTTTCTGCACCACACAAGAAAAGGAAAGCATGTGGGACGGTGTCTATAGGGTCATTAGAAGGACAGCCAAGAGACAGGAAGACTTACTCCTGAGAAGTGTAAATTCCACAACTCTAAGCCCAGAACAATCAGCGGGGCTCCTGGCAGAAACCTTCTATCCCAACGATTCCGAATCGACCGATCATCCGTACCACACTCGGCTCCGGCAACTGACGGGAGGCAGACCAACTAAATTCGCAGACTTGTCGGGGGACGATCCACCATTTACAACAGCAGAACTGGATCTAGTTCTTAGGGCATTAAACCCTAAGAAAGCCCCCGGTCATGACGGATTGACGGCAGATATTTGCACCGTGGCCATCCAAACCGACAGGAAGGTGTTTTTGGCTCTGGCAAATAAGTGCCTGTCTTTCGCGTACTTTCCCAGGCAGTGGAAGTTGGCCCACGTTGTCATTATACGGAAGCCAGGAAAAGAGGATTACACCCATCCAAAATCCTACAGACCAATCGGTCTGCTGCCAGTTCTTAGAAAGATAGTCGAGAAGCTTTTGGTGGGCCGCATACAGTGGCATATTTTTCCAACGCTCAATAAACAGCAGTACGGCTTCATGCCGCAGCGCGGGACCGAGGACGCCCTCTTTGACCTTGTAAAAAATATTCGGGAGGAAGTGAACGATAAAAAGATCGTCCTTCTAGTCTCCCTGGACATAGAGGGGGCCTTCGACAACGCGTGGTGGCCAGCATTTAAACATCAATTAATTAACAAAAAGTGTCCAAGAAACCTATACGCACTGACAGACTCGTACCTAAGCGACCGCAAGATCAAGGTCAATTATGCCGGAGCGACAAGTGAGAAGGAAACTACGAAGGGTTGTGTTCAGGGTTCCATCGGCGGACCAACCTTTTGGAACATCATCCTTGATCCTCTGTTGCAGAAACTGACCGGTGAGGGCGTGTACTGTCAGGCTTTCGCGGATGATGTGGTATTGGTTTTCTCTGGGCAAAAGATTGACGAGCTGGAACAGGCCGTCAACAACACTCTCGGTACTGTGGTCAAATGGGGACTCCAAAATAAGCTAAACTTCGCAGCTCACAAAACCAACGTGATGCTACTAACGAAAAAGCTAAAATACGAGTCCCCGCAACTCTACATGTCGGGACGTCGTCTCGACCTAGTTGACGAAATAAAACTTTTGGGTTTCATTATTGATAGCAGACTAACGTTCAGGCCACACATTGCCGCCGTTTGCAAGAAAGCCATGGACATATACAAACAGCTGGCATGTGCAGCGAAAGTAACCTGGGGCCTGAACGGAGAAATTATCAGAACAATGTACACAGCGGTTATTGAACCCATAGTCATGTACGCCGCAAGTGCGTGGTCCTCAGCCACGGAGCTGCAAATGGTCAAGGACCAACTAAACACCTTACAAAGAGGATTAGCGCAGAAGATCTGCAAGGCGTATCGAACGGCCTCACTCACGTCGGCTCTAGTCCTGTCGGGTTTGCTCCCGCTGGACTTGAGGATACAGGAAGCCTCCAGCCTATATAAAATTAAGAAAAACCTCACAAAAGACTATCTACCACCCAAAAGGGAGCTCGAACAGAAGGTTAATCAACTAAACCTTCCCCATCCATCGGCGTTCTTGGCGCCGGAATACGAGCTCCTGGAAGACACGAATCCCGAAACCCTTGAAGCCCACCACATCTGCGGGCCACAGATTTTCACCGATGGCAGCAAGATAGAAGGCAAAGTTGGCGCTGCCCTATCATGGTGGGAACAGGGAAAGGAAACGTCGTTTTCAATGTATAGTCTGGATCCGTCTTGCACTGTATTTCAGTCTGAGTTATTCGCACTGCACAAGGCAATGGAGATGGTGAAGGAAAGTGGTCGCTCTGTTGTCAACATCATGAGTGACTCTAGATCATCATTGGATCTCCTGAGCAACCCCAAAGTGACTCACCCCCTTGCCAATTCTATCCTAGAGAGCGTGCGAGAACTCAAAACAGAGAAGAGGAAAGTTCGCTTATTTTGGCTGAGGGCACATGTAGGAACCGTCGGGAATGAGCGCGCGGACGAGCTTGCGAAGACGGCGGCCTTGAGAGCAGACGCCACCTCAGACTATGACAAAATACCTCTGTCCTATGTCAAGAGAAAGATCCGCGAGGAATCTGTTCGGAAATGGCAGGACAGATACGAAACCTCCAGCACAGGATCGGTCACAAAAACCTTCTTTCCGGATGTAAATGAAGCATTCCGGATAGTAAGGAAGATAAAGCCGACGCCCATTCTAGTGCAAGCACTGACAGGACATGGAGGTATAGCGGAATATTTACATCAGTTTAAGTTGAAAGACAGCCCCGAATGTGAGTGTGAACCGGACGTCATTGAGTCTGTATGGCATATAATCTTAGACTGCCCCCGTTTTCTGGCGGCTCGACATGACTTACAAAACCGCATAAACACAAATATAACAAAGGCAGGGCTTCACAGAGTTTTAGCTGATGAGATCAAAAGGCCGCATCTGTTGGATTTCATTGCGTCAACTTTTAAAACAGCAGTTGCCAGAAACAGCACCATCACCCCTGGTACGGCAACAACGGCGACCCAAGTCACAATCCCACGCGCCGTGAGCCCTATTCTCGTCCCACACCAAACCACAACAAATCAACTGTTACTGTGTGGGGAGTTGGGAACACCGGAAATTATTACTAGAGCAGTGGTCCTGTTCATGGACAATAATTCCGAACGGTTGGGTATAAGCTTCTGCAGCGCCATGGCTCGGAATAGAGTGACGCTTTCACCTGGCCTCGCCGTCCTTCTGAATGGAAGTACTTTTAAAACGAGCATGAAGCGCAGAACATTCAATGCGCTTCCAGAGATAGAGGTTGCCAGTAACAAATGTCGTCTGGTGCGATCGCATAATAGAACGATTGCGCTATTCGAGGGAAGTACTGATGAAACCCAGTTTCCTCAGGCGTGCTCCGTGCTTACCAGTATTGGAAGGGAAGGCAGCAGTGCCGCAGTCACACCCCGCATAATTAGTGTGGATGCTATGGTGGTAGGGTTTGAGCCATGTAAAGCTGCAGACTACGTCGGGTGTATCAACGCCTCGGAACATCACGAGGTCATTGTATACGAGGATAGAGGTGCAAACCTTAGTTTCCTAAATACACAAAAACCCGGCTCTTCAGCAGCAGCCAACCCCATCGACACCTGGGGACACCCCATAGTAAATCCAGAAGCACTTAGCGGATCCGAACTCCTTCAACAAAGAACAGCTCAGGAGAAAGAGCAGAAGCAAGCCACCGCTAAGGAAAAGTCCAATACTAAGAACCGCTTCAGTGCCCTAATAAGGACTATAAAAACGTCAGTATTAGGGACTTCTAAAACGACTAAGACACAGAAGACAGAGACGGCGCGGTTGGAAGAAGACACCCACAACCAAGCCACCACCAAGCAACAGCCGAGGGCCAAACATCAAAACGCCCAACAATCCGTGTAGGAGAATCCGGGGTACATGTCCGGCCGCCGAGCTTCAGAAAAGCGTCTACGCTCTTGGACCATATGGTCAACGCTTTCCTCGAGTTTGTCGCAATCACCAAGGCTACGAAGGAAGTTAGCCAAACAACGTGCAAAAACATCATGCAATCCTATCTCCTGGGTAGTCAGTGGATGCTCAAAATGAGACTCGAGGAATCAGAGGCCACCGTGTATAACAACGACACATCCCAAGTCTTACACGGGAAAGAAATGTGTCATCATATGGCGGCATACAGCGCGACCAGTGGATTCATTGACGTGGACGAGGAGGCGACAAAGCGAACCCGTCGGATAACATTTACCACTCCACCGTGTGACCCGATAGTTGTCACTGCCCGATGCACAAAGGTGATGCTGGATGACAGAGTTTTAAAAATGGTAAACGCCATCGTAGAAAACCTCGAAGATAGCAAAGCCTTTGATTCGTGGGTGATGCCAAAAATTACATGGGTCAACGGAGTCCCCGGATGCGGGAAAACCACATGGGTTGTAAAGCGCTTCGAAATAGGTGAAGACTTGGTAGTCACCACAACCACGGAGGCGGCTGAAGATCTTAGGGAAAAGCTTTCCCATCGTATGGGAAATTACGCAAAGTCCTGTGTTCGAACTCTAGCGTCACTCCTCGTAAATGGTTTATCAGAGACAGGTAAGAAAAAGTGCAAGCGCATTATGGTTGACGAGGCTCTCATGAACCATTTCGGAGCTATAGTGATGGCTATTCAACTGACGGGGGCTGAGGAAGTCATTCTGATAGGGGACAGAAACCAATTGCCATACATCGACAGGCTGAACCTATTTACAGTAAAATATAATAGACCAGATCCTGTCCTAAATATTAGCCAGGAGTTGTTGTGCACACATAGGAACCTGTGGCTACCGTATTGTATTCGTATAAAAGTCGTGAAACTCGTGTTCTATAATAAATAGAACGAATGCGTATTTAGCCACAGAGAGCGTATTGTCATGAAACTCAGGATTGCGCGTTCTGAAAAGAACGACTTGTCTTCGAATGTTCTTCACGCCACGGAGCCCCAGCGCAGCTTCAGAAGACCACCGGAGTTCGCCGCCGCTGTAGTCGCCACCGTGCGCGCCGAGCTTCCTCCGATGTGCTGTCCCTCGATGCGCCGGCCAAATGGGCGTCCGCCACTCTGCGCCTCCTATTTATAGCGGCACCACACCGGCGCGCGGCGTGGTGGGGGAAGCTATCTCGCGGCGGGCTTTCCCATTGGTCAATGCAAATAGCTTTTTGCTAGATCTGTCACACAAGTTTAGGTAGTACGTATTTGTAAATATAGTTAGGCACATTTTCTGTAAATGACATCCATTCCACACTTGTCTACTGAGTTTAACTAATCCTACTACTCAAGACCTCCAAAGTGGTGACCACCGCCGTTCAAGAAGTAAGAACACAGCTTAGCACCGGGAACTATGGCGACTCAAGACTTTACACGGGAACAGCAAGAAGTTGCAGGCATCGCTCTCTCGCTGCGCATCCCACAGTTTTGGCGCGACACCCCACGACTATGGTTCTACAGATTCGAGTCGGTCACAGCGGATCAGAAAAAAGGAAAACGGCAGCTGGTGGACATGATCATCGCGCAACTCGGCAAACCAGAGCTGGAACAAGTGTGCGACATCATCTACGACCCACCTAACGACGACGCCGAATTTTACGACGCGCTGAAAAGTCGTCTCATCAGCGTCTACGAAGAGAGCGACGAGCGGAAACTCGAGAAGCTGCTTAACGAAGTGGAGTTAGGCGATCGCACACCCAGCCAGCTGCTACGCCACATGAAAATGCTCAGCCGAGGAAAGCTGTCCGAACCAGTGCTGCAGCATCTTTGGAAGAAAAATCTACCACCTACCGTTCGCTCTGCAATCGCCGTCAGCGAAAATATTAACAAAACCGCAAAACTAGACGACTTAGCGAACCTCGCCGACAACGTGTTACAACAGTCGCCCGAAGTGTCCGCCGTGTCCTCAACACCTGCGTCTCAAGCTCAAGACAAAACCCACGATCAAACCCTTCTCGAAGAAATTCGGAAGCTTAGTATGGAGGTCGCGGAACTAAAGCAAGGACGAGCGCAGCAATCGACACGCGGCCACTTCCAACGCTCAAGACAGCGAAGCCCGTCGTACCAGCGCTACCACCGCAGACCACCGTCCCGTTCACCACCCCGGCCGCACTCGCCGCATCGCCCAATCTGTTACTACCATCGCCGATTTGGAGATCGCGCCAGACGCTGCACGTCGCCATGCTCATTCACCGCACAGAAGTCGGAAAACTAAAACAAACACTGGCTGTGGCGGAAACCAGTGTTTCAAGTACAGCACACCGCCTATTCGTCACTGACAAAAACTCGAAACTCACCTTTTTAGTAGATACGGGTGCAAATATATCCGTCATACCGAAGAGGAAAGGAACTCGACCGCAACCGCTGCCATTCACGCTCTACGCAGCCAACAACTCCGCGATATCTACCTACGGCGAAACGACGTTGGACCTTGATTTACGCCTACGCCGACCATACCGCTGGAAATTTATCATCGCCGACGTCAGCAGACCAATAATTGGAGCCGATTTTCTTCAACATCACCGACTGATTGTAGACCTCAAGAACCGCCGACTAATCGATGACGTCACAAACCTCGCAGTCAACGCACCAGTTTGTCACACGAAATTACCTACAGTTCGAAGCATCGACCTGCAACAGTCCTACCACAGTATTCTAGCAGATTTCCCTGGAATCACTCGCATCACTTCGATGAAACTCAACCCCAAACACAACGTGGAACATTTCATCGAGACCTCCGGACCACCGTTGTACTGCAGAGCCCGCCCCATACCTCACAATCGTTACGATCGAGTCAAGAACGAATTCCAAAGCATGATCGATCAAGGATTGTGCCGGCCGAGCAAGAGCCCGTGGGCATCACCTTTACACATCGTACCGAAGAAAAACGGTGACCTGCGAGTTTGCGGCGACTACCGACGCCTAAACAGTATTACGAAGCCCGACCGCTACCCGATACCACGCATCAAAGATTTTACCTACCATCTCGCCGGTTGTCAAGTCTTCTCTACGCTCGATTTGAACCGAGCTTATCAACAATTACCAATCAAGGAAGAAGACATCGAAAAAACAGCAATAATAACACCGTTCGGATTGTTCGAGTTCCCACGCATGTGCCCCGGCCTCCGCAACGCCGGGCAAACATTTCAGCGGTTTGTCCACGAAGTACTGCGAGGACTAGATTACGTCTTTCCATTCGTCGACGATCTCCTCATCGCTTCCCGAACCGAAGACGAGCACCGGAAACACCTTCGAACAGTCCTACAACGACTAGAAGAATACGGCATCACTATCAACCCTTCGAAATGCGTGTTTGGCAAAGCCGAAGTCAACTTCCTCGGGTACCACGTCTCGAAGCACGGAATAAAACCTCCACAAGAGAAAATCAATGCAATCGCCGATTTTCCGAAACCGAAGACGATCGAAGAGCTACGACGATTCCTCGGCATGCTCAACTTTTACCGAGAGAACATACCTAACGCCGCTACCATCCAAGCCCCGCTCAGTAATTACCTACATAATTCGAAGAGGAAAGACAAAACAGAAATAAAATGGGACGACCAATCAACATCTGCGTTCGAAGCCTGTAAAGCCAGCATTCAAAAGGCAGCTTTACTCGCCCACCCGTCCCACCATGGAACGTTGGCGATATTCTCAGATGCCTCCGACAAAGCAGCTGGAGCCGTCCTCCAACAACGCATCTGTAACAGATGGCAACCACTCGGCTACTTCTCGAAGAAATTCTCCGACGCACAACAGAAGTACAGTACATTCGACCGCGAACTACTAGCTATTTACATGGCAGTCAAGCACTTCAGAAAAATGTTCGAAGGAAGAGAAACCATCGTTTTCACCGATCACAATTACACAAGGCGCCATCGCCATCCGAGCTACCGCGCCGAGCACGCCAACTGCAATTCATCAGCGAATTCATCACCGACATTCGTCACGTGACTGGCCAAGATAACGTCGTCGCCGACGCCCTCAGTCGCGTCGAAAGTATCGCCTGTCCAACGACACTCAATTACGAAGAAATCGCAAGAGTGCAAGAAAGAGACAGCACGATAACGAAGCACAAGAAACAAAGTAATTTATGCCTACGTAAAATTACTTTACCTAACTCGAACACTACTCTGTACTGCGAGACGTCTACTCAACACATGCGACCATACCTACCGCTGCCGTACCGCAAGATAGCATTCGATGCAGTCCACAACATCAGCCACCCAGGAGTACGCACCACCCGAAAGCTTGTCACGCAGAAATACTTTTGGCCATCGATGAACAAGGACGTTGGCACCTGGGCCAAACAATGCCTACGCTGCCAACAATGTAAGATACATCGCCACACGTCAAGCGAACTATCTTCGTTCCCACCGGCAGACAGATTTCAGCACATCCACATCGACATAGTCGGACCGCTACCCTCTACGCGGCACGGCTACCGCTATCTAATCACAATGATCGACCGACTTACAAGATGGCCCGAAGCAATACCTACCGAAGAAATCACCGCCGAAGACGTGGCGAAAGTAATTTACGAACATTGGATAACCCGTTTTGGCTGTCCACAAACCATCACAACCGACCAAGGACGACAGTTCGAGAGCCAGCTATTTACCTACCTAACGAAAATAATGGGAATAGAAAAAACACGCACAACACCGTATCACCCGCAAGCAAACGGTATCGTCGAGCGCTGGCATCGCAGTTTAAAAGCGGCACTGAAAACGCGACTCTCCGGACAAACTACGTGGATCGAAGAATTACCTACCGTTTTGCTGGGACTTCGAGCCGCACTACGTAACGACACAAATATAAGCGCTGCCGAACTTACCTACGGCTACAACTTGCGCCTACCTGGAGATTTTTTTGCTACCACTACACAAACCGAAAACCTGCAAATCGCCGACTACAACTACGTATCCCAACTACGAAAAACAATCAACACTCTGAAACCAAAGCAACCACTACCATCACATGCAAGCAACAGACCGATCTTCGTGCATAAAGACCTACAAACCTGCAGCTACGTTTTCGTAAGAATCGACGCTGTAAAAAAGCCGCTACAACCACCGTACGAGGGGCCCTACAAGGTCATTGACCGAGACAGAAAAATATTTACCGTTCAACTACCACAACGACAAGCTAAAATATCAATCGACCGACTCAAGCCTGCCTACACACTGAACGAGACCGCTGAAAATGAATACAACTCCACTACCCAACGACAACAAATCAACAGAAATGACCCTGAAACGAAGATACCTACATCGAGACAACAGCCGACCACAATGCGAAACACGAGACCAACACAACACAAGACACGAGCCGGACGCACCACCAAACTACCTGTACGCTTCGCTTGAGGGGGAGTACTGTGGCTACCGTATTGTATTCGTATAAAAGTCGTGAAACTCGTGTTCTATAATAAATAGAACGAATGCGTATTTAGCCACAGAGAGCGTATTGTCATGAAACTCAGGATTGCGCGTTCTGAAAAGAACGACTTGTCTTCGAATGTTCTTCACGCCACGGAGCCCCAGCGCAGCTTCAGAAGACCACCGGAGTTCGCCGCCGCTGTAGTCGCCACCGTGCGCGCCGAGCTTCCTCCGATGTGCTGTCCCTCGATGCGCCGGCCAAATGGGCGTCCGCCACTCTGCGCCTCCTATTTATAGCGGCACCACACCGGCGCGCGGCGTGGTGGGGGAAGCTATCTCGCGGCGGGCTTTCCCATTGGTCAATGCAAATAGCTTTTTGCTAGATCTGTCACACAAGTTTAGGTAGTACGTATTTGTAAATATAGTTAGGCACATTTTCTGTAAATGACAGTATCCGTTTTGGCTTCGTAGCGCACCCCCGCGTCGCTCGTTGCCAGCTCGCTTCCGTTTTGCTTACGTATTTCGCAAGTTTTTCGCGCGCGTTCACTTCGCGTTGCGAGCCCGCGTCCCGCTGAGCGTAACGAATTATAGTTACGTTCATTCAGAGACGTAGTTTCTTGTTACCGATTCGTTGGTAACACAAAGCTGCGTTTCTGCCGCGTTGAGTTGGTGGATACTTAACGGTGACAACTAAGCCAACTAGCGTTGCCCCGGTGCGCTGTTAAGGCCCCTCAGGTCTTAGCGAAACCGGACGTCCCGATCCCATTGCACTTGGGCCTGCCCAAGGGTGACGGATAGCGGCATATCCATTAGGGATAGCCGCTCCACCGACCCCCTCTCCCCTCTCCCCCCTGCCTCGCGCAGGGAGGACGCCCCGCGTCTCTCGGTCCCTCGTCGACATCTCTATCTCTAGTCCCTCTTCTCGCCTCCCAATGGCGACGGTCTCGGTGGAGGATTTCGCCGCTCAGGCGGTGAAATTGCTCCTCCGAGCAAATCTAGGCCAGGATAACTACGTCGTACGTAGTTACCTGGCGTCAGTGGGGAGTGCCCCTCAGGCCCCCCGCGAGCCCTCTGAGGACATGGAGTTTGAGGACTCCGTGTCCCAGGTCTCAGCGCCGCCCTCCCGCAAGAGGGCGGCTTCTCTGTCCGGGGACGACTCTTCGTCCTCGACCACCGTGACGGGAACTCTTTCCGTCACCCCCGTCCCACCCTCTGCGGCCGAGCTCGACGGATTCGAGCTCGTCGCTAAATCTAAGCGGCACCGAAAGCGGGCCGCCCGCTCAGTGTCCGAGGCCTCGTCCGAGGCCGCCGCGCCCGCCCCGGTCGCGGTCGCGGTTCTCTCTAGCCCCGCGTCCCCCGACTCGAGCGTGACTGCTGCCGCTCGCGAGACCGCGCCGTCTGGCCCTAAGCCAGTAGCGCGTTTTGCCCCCCCTGCCCCGTCTAAAGCCAAGCCCCCGCCCCCTGTTTTCCTTAGGGAAAAGTCCAAGTGGGAGCTAGTCTCCCGTCTCTGCGCGGAACAGCGCGTCCGCTATACCCGTGCCTCAAACACGGGTATAGCCGTTAAGATTGACGTCGAGTCGATCGACGACTTCAGGAGCCTTACTAGGCTCCTAGCCCACAATAAAATAGGTTACCACACCTACGCCCTCCCTGAGGAGCGTAAGGTGCGTGCGGTACTCCGTGGAGTGCCGCACGAGCTTTCCAATGAGGCCATTCTCATGGACCTCAAGTCCAAAGATTTCCCCGCCGAGGCTGTACACAAGATGTACAGCCGGTCCGGCAAACAATTTCCCATGGCGCTGGTGGTGCTTTCCAACACCACCGGTGCCAGGACTATATTCCGGGGAGGCTTCACGGTCTGTGGGCTCTCCGGAATCAAAGTCGAGGCCCCGCATAAACGCGGTTCCCCAGGGCAGTGCCATCGCTGCCAATTTTATGGCCACGCGTCGGCCAACTGCTCGGCCCCGCCGCGCTGTGTCAAGTGCGGCGAAGGCCACACTGCCAAGGAGTGCGCGCGTACGCGCGACTCCACCACCCCTCCCTTCTGTTGCAATTGTGGCCAATCTGGCCACACTGCAAACTACAGGGGTTGCCCGCGCGCCCCTCGTCCCCGCACTTCCACGCCAAAGCCCACTAAGGGCAAAGGTGCAAATCCTTCTGCGCCGAAGCCCGCTAAGGGCAAAGGTGCAAGGCCGCCGCCGCCTTCAGCGACAGTGGCCCACTCTTGGGGGCACACTTGGGGCCCGCCCAAGGCCCCGGGGCCGAAGGCTCCCCCCACCACCTCCCCCCCCAAGGCCATCAGCCACCAGCCCCCGCCCTCTTCTTTGGCGGAGGATATGCATTACATATCCTCCATTCTTGCGTCCGTCAACATTGACGAGATCCCCGTCCTGGCACGCAAACTGCGTAACGCCTCCACCCAGCTCGAGCGTTTAGACGCACTTGTCGAGCATTACTCCCTCGTCCAGGCCCTAAAGTAATGCCCCAGGCGCTTCACGCCACACCCCCCACTCCCGCCAGTGTCGGCACCGGTCGCATGAGGCCGGGTGGGGTTTCGCTTGTTTCTTTTAATGTGCGCAGTCTACGCACAAACATCTCCGAACTTAGGACGTTCGTTAGGAGCAGGGAGCTCGACCTACTTCTCCTTCAGGAGACTTGGCTCAAGCCTTCGATCCAGAAGGGTATTTCGATCCCCGGCTTCTCCCTTGTCAGGGATGACAGGTCCCCCACCGCGTCATCGCGTGGTGGAGGAACTGCCATTTACTACAAGAGATCGCTTCATTGCTCCCCTCTTCCAACTCCAACTCTCTCGAGTATGGAGGCCTCCGTAGTGCAGCTAGGCATGACAGGACATCCGTCCCTGATCATAGCCTCTGTCTACATCCCCGCCGGCTCCCTGCCACTCAAAAGCGACTTCGAAGCGCTTCTCTCTCTAGGCGACTCTGTTATTATGTTCGGAGATTTCAACTCCAAACATACCGACTGGACGTGTTCCTCCACCAACACGAGCGGTGTCCACTTAATGGACATCGTTCGGTCTCTCGACCTAGACGTGTATTGCCCCCTCTCCCCTACCCACTACCCAGACAGAGTGGATCACCGTCCCGATGTACTGGACTTTGCGCTAGTGAAGGGCGTGTCGCTCACCCTCCGGTCGATCGACACCCTCGACGACTTAGGCTCCGACCACCGTCCAGTCTCCCTAGTACTAGGCTCCCCCACCCCTATCTCTCCCCCACTGCCGCGAACTTTCACGAAGTGGGAAGGATTCAAAGAGTCCATGGCGGCCGTCATGGACGCGCCCGACTCGCCGCTCGCTTTTTCATCCGACTACTTCGATAGTCCGGATAAAATCGACGCTGCGGTAACCTCGTTAACGTCCCACATTCGGTCAGCGTTGAAGGACAACGAAGTGGTGGCCCCTGTCGTTAATCGGCAGGGACTCCCACTCGAAGTTCGAAACCTGATCAAAGCCAAAAACGCAGCCCTCCGGAGGGCCGCACTCTATCCGACCCCAGAGTACAGACGCACTGCGAACCGACTTCAGCGGGCAGTGCGAGCACGTCTCGACGAAATGAGGAACTCCCAATGGGGGGACCTCATGCAGACGATTTCCCCGTCCCATCAAGCGTACTACAAAGTGGCGAAAGCCCTTCGTACAGACGCCAGAGTCTCCATCCCTCCTCTTGTTCGCCCAGACGGCACAATTGCGTTTGCGGACACCGAGAAAGCCGAATGCTTTGCAGATAGCATTGCTTCACAATGCTCCCCTAGCACCATGGAGTGCGACCCCGGTCACGTGCGTGCGGTGGAAGACGAAGTCCGTCAAAAGACCTCGCTCCCTCCCACCACGGACCCTGTCACTGTGTCCCCCGACGAGATCCACTCCTTCATCAAGGGTCTCAAATCTAACAAAGCGCCGGGCGCGGATGGAATTTCCAACCAAGCGCTTAAGTACCTCCCCGAGCAGGTGCTTACTTTGTTAGCGATCATTTTTAATGCTTGCTTTGACCATTGCCACTTTCCGACCGCGTGGAAAGAAGCCATAGTCATAGGCATTCCCAAACCGGGAAAGCCGTTAAATGTAGCGTCATCCCACCGCCCGATAAGCCTCCTCAAGGCACTGGGGAAGTTATTCGAGAGAGTAGTGCTCTCTCGAATGAAAGAACATCTCTTCAAAGACGATGTTCTTATTCCCCATCAATTCGGCTTTCGTCCCAAACACAATTGCCCCAGACAAGTCCATCGTATAGTAGAATACATCCTCAATGGATTCTACCCAAAGAGAGAAAAGACGGTCGCAGTCTTCTACGACGTCGCCAAGGCCTTCGATAAAGTCTGGCACGAAGGCCTTGTTTACAAGCTATACAAGCTTGGTCTCTCCGATCGACTCGTCCGATTAGTAGCGTCCTATTTAAAACACCGTACCTTTCGGTTCAGACACGAAGGTACTTTGTCTTCCCCACGTCAACTGAAGGCCGGCGTCCCGCAAGGCTCTGTACTCTCTCCCCTACTCTATATATCGTACACGAACGA
This sequence comes from Blastobasis lacticolella, assembly GCA_905147135.1. Classification (NCBI taxonomy): domain Eukaryota; kingdom Metazoa; phylum Arthropoda; class Insecta; order Lepidoptera; family Blastobasidae; genus Blastobasis; species Blastobasis lacticolella. The sequence continues at coordinate 18,493,932 of LR990055.1, read as the reverse complement.
TATTCCCGTCCCCGACAACGGGGTGCAACTGTCCCTTTTCGCCGACGACACGGCAATCTACGCCAAAGGGCGAAGGCCACCCATGGCAAAGCTCCAAAAGGCGGTGAACAAGCTCGAAGCTTGGTTCAAACTGTGGCGCATCGAAGTGAATCCGGAGAAGAGCTCCGCGGTTTGCTTCGATGTTAAGCGCAGACGGGGTGACAGCGACCCCCCTCCCCTCCGCATGCAAGGGAAACTAGTTCCCTGGCAGCGCGCTGTAAAATATCTAGGCGTCACGCTTGACAAAAGGCTCACTTTCCGGCCCCATGTCGAAAGAGTGTGCCGCACCGCCCGTTTCTACCTGGGTCGCCTCAACAGTATGTTGGGTCGATTCAGTAAAATGTCCCTCAGGAACAAGCGAACCCTCTACAAGGTGTGCATTCGACCGGTGTTGACATACGCCTCCCCCGTCTTCGCTCACGCGAGCTCCCACGTCACAAAGAAACTGCAAATTGTGCAGAACATCTTCTGCCGTAGGGCAACGGCGGCTCCATGGTACGTCCGCAATGCGGACCTGCACCGTGACATGGACCTGCCTACCCTGCAGCAGTTTCTTAGAACGCTCTCCGAGACCTTTTTCAAGGCCGCGGAGGAGCACCCCAACCCGCTCGTGCGAGAGGCAGCAGCCTACGCTCCCCGCCCGGTCTCCGGCCACGTGGTACGGAGACCGAGACACGTCCTCGCGGATCCCCCCGACGAACTGTCGAGCGCCCTGAACCTCCTCCTGGAGGCTCAGGACGACTCAACAGAGCCCCCCCATGCCGTTTCAGCGGCCCCCGTAGGCCCCCAATCCCAATCCACAGCAGCGGGACCCCCTTCTGGGGTTTCGCTATAAATTCTCCAGCGTATGCTCCGTAAGGAGTGACGTTGAGCGCACCCCGTCCCTACGGGGTGTAGCATCCGATGAAACCTGAAAGGCCCTTATGGCTACAGGTGCTTCCAGGGGGTGTTTAGTACGTATGCGCCTAGGTTCTTTTGGCGAGTCGTGCATAACCAGTCCGGCCGGCCGGCTGGGATACTCATGAGAGTTCACCTCCTCCCTCCCAACCGCATTACCGGAGGGTGCCCATTTCCTTTGCGTTGGGCAAAAAAAAAAAAAAAAAAATGTAAATGACATCCATTCCACACTTGTCTACTGAGTTTAACTAATCCTACTACTCAAGACCTCCAAAAACCCAATGGATGTCGCTTATGCTCTTAACGAAGTGTATAGCGGCATATACTCGTCAAAACCCCTAATACGATATTTAAAATTAAATGGGTTTACAGGTACACAAATAGACGCAACCCTTCCAAACACACTCTACCTGGTGCATACACAGGCAGAAAAAGAATCCCTGATCACCAAGGGATTCGGGAGCGGTACCGGGTCGCGCACCTTAACCATACACGAATCTCAGGGTCTAACGAGTGAGCTGGTGATTGTAGTGTGCACAACATCTAAGAGGCTACAGCTGCACGACAGCGTTTCGCACGCAGTAGTGGCAGTGTCGCGGCACACTGTTAGCTGTGTCTATTACAGTGATGACGCGATAGCCAGATTTGTGAGGCGGGCGGAGCGAGCTTCGGCAGGCGCAATCAAGGACTATAATATCAAAATGGCGATAAGAAGTCGGGACATGGGTACAGTAGGGAAGCTTCTGGAAGCGACGACCCTGAATAACCCATAGCAACCTGGTTGTCATAAAAAACTTACCAAAACAAAAACAATGTGGCTATAGCTGTACGTAGAGTAAGCATTGTCTGTTTAAACTTATATCAGTGACCGATAAAAAAAAATAAAAAATAATAATTAATTATATATAAAAGCCAAGAGAAAAGACAAATACAGCCATAAATGCTGTTTAAAATATTTTATAGTAAAACAACACTAACAAAAAAAAAAAAAAAAGCATGAATCATGTATATCTGATATCTACTTTTTAAATGTATTTTGTATTTAAGCATGTATCTAACATAAATTTAATAATATTATTATTAAATTTATGTTAGATGAAAAAAAAAAAAAACCTTACCTAACCTAACCAAATAGGGCCTCATAAAAAAAAAAAAAAAAAAACCTTACCTAACCTAACCTAATGGTTTGAAAAGTACACAGTGTAAAAAATACACAATGTAAAAAGTACACAGTGTAAAAAGTACACAGTGTGAGAAATACACAGTTTACAAAATACACTTTGTAAAAAGTGCACAGTGTACAAAATTACACAGTGCAAAAAAATACATAGTGCACAAGTGTACATGTGTACAAAGTACAAAGTGTGAAAAATAAACAATGTCAAAAGTACAAAGTGTACAAAGTACAAAGTGTACAAAGTACAAAGTGTAAAAAGTACACAGTGTAAAAAGTACACACTGCAAAATGTACACAGTGTACAAATTGCACAGTGTAAAAAATACACAGTGTACAGGTGTAAAAAGTACACAGTGTAAAAAATACTCAATGTGAAAAGTACACAGTGTAAAAAGTACACAGTGTAAAAAATACACAGTGTACAAAATACACCGTGTAAAAAGTAGACAGTGTACAAAATACACCGTGTACAATTGTACAAAGTACAAAGTGTAAAAAGTACACAGTGTAAAAAGTACACATTGCAAAATGTACACAGTGTACAAATTGCACAGTGTAAAAAATACACAGTGTACAGGTGTAAAAAGTACATAGTGTAAAAAATACTCAATGTAAAAAGTACACAGTGTAAAAAGTACACAGTGTAAAAAATACACAGTGTACAAAATACACCGTGTAAAAAGTAGACAGTGTACAAAATACACCGTGTACAATTGTACAAAGTACACAGTGCAAAAAATACACAGTGTAAAAAGTACACAGTGTACAAAATACACAGTGTACAAGTGTACACAGTGTACAAAATACACAGTGTACAAGTGTACAAATTACACAGTGTAAAGAACACACATTGTAAAAAGTACACAGTGTAAAAAATACACAGTGTACAAGTGCACAAAGTGTACTAAGTACAAAGTGTGAAAAATACACAATGTCAAAAGTACAAAGTGTACAAAGTACAAAGTGTAAAAAGAACAAAGTGTACAAGTGTACAAAGTACAAAGTGTGAAAAATACACAGTGTCAAAAGTACAAAGTGTAGAGCTCATTCCGGATTTGATAAAATCGGTCGAATTTATGTCTTCGAACTTCGATGATATGAAAAAAGAGATCCAATAATTGCGAACGGAAACGGCGGATTTACGCTCTTGGTGTCGCTAATGTCTATAGGCAGTGGTGACCACTTTCCATCAGGTGGCCCGCTTGCCTGTTTGCCTACCGTATGACAAAGAAGAATGTAACTTTTTGGCGGGGAAGGGATATAAAGCAGCCGCCAATTTGGCAAGCGAAGATGGAGAAGGTGGAAAAGGGTAATTACCCACCTGGCCGGGTATTGTGACCAGGGGACAAAGGGTCCGATAGTTGATCGTCGGAAGTTGTATATATGCCGCGGAAAAAAGAAAATGAAAAAGCATTTATTGAATTAGGATTACGTAAATTAATCTCTTTTCAAACGTCAAAAATCTAATGGAAAGCAAAGGGAAAGTGAAGCGAGCTCATCCAGGTAGAAGGCGACGCATGCAGACCTATCAGCGCGCACGAGCTCCCACACCGGCGAGATACCGGTAGGGTTGCCACCCGTACTATAATATATAGTATCGTACTATATTTAAGTGATTTGTACTATATATTATAGAAAAATAATATAGTACGAAAAATACTATATTTTCATCGATAATACAACTGTGGACGTTTTTTATTTTATTTTTTAACAGGAACGCATGCGCATTGCCCAGCGCAGCATGGATATTTAAATATGAAAATTGAATGTAATGAACTCAACAAATTGAAAATTAAAATTAAATATTAATCAAATATTGTTTTCTGTAGATATTGGATAAATTAACTGATGGACTAAATGGAACTATCGTTTTGTTTACACATGAAACTAGGTTATTGTATAGAAGTACTTATACAGAATTTTTGATTTTCAAAAGCACAAGTTTTCTTGCTCGTAATTTCTTTTCTTCTCTCCATTCCTGCAATTTCCTACAAACTACAACATTTATGGGAAGTATTTTTTCTGTAATAAATATAAAATCAAGAGAAGAGAGGATTAGAGCATCGATTAATTTAATAAAAATTTCATTGTTTAAGTATAAATATTTCAATAGTCGATAGATAATAAATAATAGTTGATTGTTGGCTAAAGCCAAAAGTAACTAAAAATAAAATAGGTAAAAATAAATAGTTAATGTAAATGAATGTGTACTTTTTATTAAGCAAATTTTCCCAATAGTACTATATTTTTTGCTATTAGATAAGAAAAATACTATATTTCTCCAAAAAAAAAGGTGGCAACCCTAGATACCGGGGACCGACACACGCCACGCACATAACCGCCTAGGCGAACGGCCCCAGCCAGCCCGCCCGCGCAAGCAGCGGATGTTGGCATATTTCGCTAGCGCGATGTAGGACGGTTAGCGCCATCTATGTACGGATGCTTGCTTGGTTTGTGTACTCGTAATGTGGGTATCGTTGAGTTTCAATATTGGAGCGATAGAATTCGCTATAGTACTCCCTCCGGAGACTGCAGGTCGATACCGAAGCGAGAAACGCTGAAGATGACGTATGAGGCGTAGTCAGTCTGGCGATGCGGTAAGCAATGGCGACGCTCTGGCGTGAGGTTGCGCTGTGAGCTGTGCCGAAGCGATGCTGTTCTCAAGTCTACAGTGGGTCGACACTGGGTGGGGACTGTGAGGGGCCGCAGATGAAGGATCAGGAAGCACGCGTCCGTGTCGACTATGGTCAAGGCCGTGACTACTGTGTGGGGGAGTCAGGTAGGGAAGACGTAAGGATCACGTCGGGGTCACCACTTTGGCGGTGAAGGTTATAAGTAGCCGCCAATGCTGGCAAGCGAAGATGGAGAAGGTGGAAAAGGGTAATTACCCACCTGGCCGGGTGTTGTAACCAGGGGTCCAAGGGTCCGACAGTCGATCGTCGAAAGTTGTAACTATGCCGTGGAAGTTGGGCACAGATGCTTGTCAACCTTGTGTTCGTGTACTCGTAAAGTGAGTATTGTTAAGTTTCCCTGTTGGAGCGATAGATGTCGCTACAACTCTACCGATAAGCTGAACTCTTCCCATCTAGGCATTGGAGGTGATAAACGGCCTATATATGTATCCGAACACTTGTCGCCGGGTAATCGAATTCTCCACGCTGAGGCTCGCGCCTTCAGGAGAGAACATAAGTACCAATATATCTGGGTGAGAAATGGACGGGTAATGCTGCGTAAAGCTGATGGCAGTCCGCGCATTTGGGTGTTAACGGTGATATGCTTAAGAATCTGGCCATTTCAGTTAACTCCACAGTTTAAAACTTTATTTTTATATAGAGAAAGATTTGTAAAGTATCTGTTGAAAATGTTTCAATTAAAAATATATTATCAAAATGCTAGAAGCATTAGAGGCTAATTAGATAACTTATATTTGGCTAGTTTGAATTGCGATTATGATGTGATAATTATTACGGAAACTTGGCTCAACGAAAGTGTTACCGACGCAGAAATATTAAACAGTAACTATTGCATTTATAGACGTGATCGCTGTAATACTAAGTTAATGATAAAAAAAGTATCTGAAACATATGAATAAGCGAGCTCGACATTTTTGTTATTATGGGTCGTAAAAGTTGGTGTGATCAATGAATGAGCTTGAAATTTTGGACATAGAATGATTGAGCGAGCGGAGCAAGTTCGAAATTTTAGACATTTTGGGTCTTAACAGCAAGGGGTGATCTTTACAAAAGTAACTTAGAGAAATCAATGAATGAGCGACCGCAACGAGTTTGGTGAAAGGTAAGAATATTTGTGGTGGGTCAAGCTTAAATTTCCTACCTATTTTATCATTCGTAATTCGCTAGAATTCTTTAAACCAGGGCCAAACAAACAATCTTCGCGTCTAAAATACCGCAGTGTTTCAAGACTAAAGTCGAAGTTCTAAGAAGACAAAGTTGTTAACCAGTGTATTGCAAATTAGGACTTATGGATCAGAGACATGGGTCTCTCACTGAGGGCCTCATAAGAAGGCTCAAGATCATTCAGCGCGCGAAGTAAAGTTGTGCTCAGTTTTTCTACGCGATAGGTAGTCCGGCCATTATATACATTTGGAAATGAAAATGAACCGAGAAAGCCAAATTTTGGATATTACGTGGGGGGCGGCTAGAAAAGCTTAAGTTCAAATTGTCGACCAAATTTTCCGCCACCTTGAAAAAAGGGTAAAATTCACCGTGCGAGCGGCTAAATCGAAACCGGGCACAGTCTTACTGACTTTGCGGCGCGCTAGAGGTCGTAATTTTTCTCGAAAATAAAAAATAAAAAAACGTATTTGTAGGTCTGAACAAGCGCTACAAGTTTTTCGATATCTTTCACGAGAAAAAAGGAAATAACGAAAAACAATTTTCTCTCACCAAATTTATGTTTTTTTTTATCGATATCTCGATAACGATGATCGCTACGTGAAAAATGTATAGGACCTTAATTGTAGATCGTGCAAAGAGCAACAAAAAAGTATGCTATAAAAATTTTCGTATCTCAACGGGGAACCGAGTTATGATGAAAAAACTGAATTTAACCCTTTTTTCAAGATGGCGGAAAACGCACAAAGTTATTTTGGTCGACAATTTGAACTTTAGCTTTTCTAGCCGCCCCCCACTTAATATCCAAAATTTGGCTTTCTCGGTTCATTTTCATTTCTAACCCGATTTTTCCGACGTAATGACTGGACTAAGGATCAGAAATGAAGATATCCGCAGCAGAACTATAGTCACCGACATAGGCTTCAGAGTCGCAAAACTGAAGTGTAGTTCGCAGAACCGATGGTCGATGGAGAAAAGGTTCTAGAGTGGTGAGTGGTGGCAATCGCAGCGTGAGATGATCCTCACAAGATGACGCAGGAGGCACCGAGTTGATCTGTGTGGAAAGCGTGGAAGGAGGTTTGTGTTCAGCAGTGGGTGTTCTACGACTGAGATGATGATGATGTCTACAAAGTTGCATTCAATTTCAGGCTTGTGTTTTTCCATAATATTTGTACCTACAAATTGCAATTATAAGTTGTGTTTTTCAAATAAAATAAAAAATATTCAGAGCCTTAAGTATGTCTAAAGTAGCTAGAAATTATAAGAAATTATAAGGGCGGTGCGTCACTGTTTCAGCCAGACTCGGTTGACAGGCAGGCCGTTCAAACTGTTATTTGTTTAGAGAAAGTAAACAACTCAGTATTAATTTTATTGTATTTATTAAATAAATAGTTATCATTTATATTTTAAAGCTCAACATAATTAGGTATCTAATATTTTATTTACATTATTCTTTGAGATTCCTAAATCAAATAACAATATGCGATTTTTTTATATATCGAGAGAGAGAGAGAGAGAGAGAGAGAGAGAGCTTTATCAACGCTCTAATCACTTACAACATTTTAATATTATTTGTTTATCATTAGTATAATATAATGTACTTATTTAATTATTTGTTCAATTTCAAAATGCAATTTGGGAATGTTGATCGGCAACCGGCGCGCCCCGGTCACGCGGCCAGCGCCTTGCACGCCTGGTCGTTGGCGCGGCCCAGCGCCAGCGAGCGGCCCGCGGCCGGCCGGCGCTCGGCCCGCGCCCAGCGCGCCCGGCCCGCGCCCGCGCCGCGCCAGCCCGCGCCCGCCGCCGCCGCGTGGTCCGCCACCGCCACGCGCACGCACAGCGCCACGCCGTCGTAGAAGTCCGCGTCCACGGCGATGTCCAGCCGCGCCTCCGACTCCAGCGCCGCGCGCGCCGCCAGCGGCCCGGCCGCGCCGCGCACCGCCGCGCGGGCCGCCGCCTCGGCCGCGGGCCGCAGCGCCACGCCGGCGCGCGCGGTGCGCGACCACAGCGACGCGGTGGCGTGCGCGTCCAGCGCGGCCGCCGCGGCCGCCGCCCAGCGCGCCGCGAGCCGCGCCCCGGCGGCCAGCGGCGCCGTCAGCGCGCCCTCGGCGGCCGGCAGCGGCGCCGCCGCGCGCAGCACCGCCGTGGGCTCGCTGCCGGTGCCGGCCCACACGTGCGCCGCCAGCTCACCCTACCGATACAGAGTTTGAGCTATAGGACAGTCGGGATGGCAACATGACGAGTTGTCCCAATAGTTAAATTGGAAGTTGCAATCGTTAATGAAATCACCGCACGCATTCTAAAAGCGACTTCGAAGGTATCCACTGAGATCACTGATGAATCTGCTATCGCTGAAACTAGAAGCTCGCCATCTATTGTCAAAGTATATTACAGTATTGTATCAATATTAAGCGGTACTATTTTTTGCTTCAAACGAAACTCGCGTTCTTTACCCATATTTATCGGGACTCCCCCGCGACGGACCTCTGCGATTCTGGGGTGCTATCAAATAATTTCAGTGACTCGACGTTCTCCTTTGGAAGGTCGACCCGAAAGGGCACGGATCCATCGGCTCACCTGTCCGGAGAACAGCCGCAGCGGCCTCAGGTGCACCCCGGCCGCCGACAGCTGCAGCTCCGCCTCCGCCACCTCCTCCGCCGCGTCGGGCTCCGCCTCAGCGTCCGCGTCCGCCCCCGCCCCCGCCGAGCCCGCCAGCGCCGCCAGCCCCGAGGCCGTCAGTCGCAGCGTCAGCGCGTCGCGGCCCGCCCAGCGCAGCGCCACCGCGCCCCGCCGCAGCGCGCCGCCCAGCGCCACCTGCGCCGAGTCCACGCGCGCCGCCAGCCAGCCCGCCGGCAGCGACAGCACCGACGACGTGCCCGCCGCCGCGAGCGCGTCCCACGACCGGTACCGCAGCGGCAGCCGGCGCAGCGCGTCCGCCAGCGCCGGCCGCTCCGCCGCCAGCGCCGCCGCGCGCTGCCAGAACACGCGGCGGAGCTCCGCCGGCGCGCGCTGGTCGTGCAGCGCCGCCGCCAGCAGCGCCGCGCCCGCCGGGGCGGGGTCCGCCACCGCCGCCAGCACCTGCTGCAGCGCCGCCGCGCGCACGTCCAGCGGCCGCGGCCGGCGCAGCCCCAGCGCCACGTCGCGCAGCCGCCGCAGCCGCGCGCCCGACAGCGCGCCCCCGCCCAGCGCGGCCAGCCCGTCCAGCGCGGCCAGCGCGGCCGCGCGGCCGCCGCGCTCCGCCTGCCGCAGGAACTCCTCGGCGGCGTCGTCGCGGCCGAGGTTCGCGAGCGCGAGCAGCCGCGCCGCGCGGCAGGCGTCGTCGCGGCAGCGGCCGAGCGCGCCGGTGATCGCGTCCCGCACGGCGCGCGAGAGCTCGTCGGCGGGCGCGGCGGCGGCGGGCGCCGCGGCGCGGGCCCGCGTGGCGGCCGCGGCGGCGGCGGCGAGCAGCGCGGCGGCGCCGTCGGGCCGCGCGGCCGCCCGCAGCGCCTCGCGCACCGTCCACTCGTCGGGCCGCGGCGCCAGCGCGAGCGCCGCGAAGTAGGCGTCGACGAGCGGCGCCGGCGCGACGTCGGCGGCGTCGGCGGCGAGGTCGTCGGGCGCGGCGTCGGCGTGCGGCGGCACCCGCAGCATCGCGGCGGCCGCGAGGTGCGCGGCGCGCGTCCCCGCCAGACCCAGCAGCCGCACCAGACCGTTCCTGAGCATCGGTCCGGTCGTATCAAAATAAAGTAGTTATACATGTTCGAGCTGTTTTCGATTCCGACAACCTTTGACTCTCCAAATACAATACCTGACAAGATATTTTATTTATTTATTTGCCAACAGATTTACACTTTTGGTACATTAAATTTTACATGAAAAATAGTAAACACTTAAATGTAAATCCAATAACAGGCAAACTTACGTTCACAGTAGAATCGATCGCTCTTAATTAAAAAATAAATCTATATCTACCACCACTAAAATTCAACAACTAAATAATGATTGTTAGTGTAAATAGCCAGAAGACGTATTTAGTATACAGGGTGTTTCATAATACATGTATAAAGCCGAAAGGGTGTTAAAGTTGAGCTTTCAAAGAGTGTACTGGCGACTTCATTTTATCCGGACATTGAATTTTAATTTTAATAAAAAATATTAATTTTTAAAGATAAATAACCATATCGACTACGTTGAAGCGCAGCTCTATTTCAAGTTGATGATCATATAAAAAACGGGTAAACAACCTCGTGCGACCCCTATCGAAACAAAGCAACCTCCTCTAGCCTACTACCAGGAGCCTAATGCTGCGTACACACCGGGCGATGTGTGACGCACACCCGTTTCGGCCAACGATTGTCCGTTGGCGTGTGCCGGCCGGCAATCCGCAGTGCAGCGTGGCGGTAACATCAAACGGATAGAAGTAATCATCCAATCGCAGTTTGGGCGGATACCGAAGGCCAACAAACAAACGTGCAAATACGAGCCCGAATCGGTTCCCAAAACTCCCAAAGATCGTTTGCTTGACCACGAAATGCAAGTAGACAAGTTAGACCTTAGAAGTCCTCGCAGTCCCGCAACTTCCCTACGTAGCGTAGGGAACCACCTATGAGACTACTTTTGTTGATACAGATTACAGACAGGTTTTACTAAATACCTACATGTTTTCATGAACAGATAAAAGCGCTGTCTTTTCTACCTTTTTCCCGTCGGAAAAGAACCTCCTAACGTTACGATTAGGTACTAGCTAGGTAGCATATCTTAAAGTCTAGTTAGAACCTAGACCTTTAAAGCATGTAGGTACGTACCTTTTTAAAGTGATTTTATGAAAACAAACAGCGTCAGGTGCCATACTTTCTTGTGGCTCGGATGACTGATAGGTATTAACTATCAAGTAAGCTTGCACTCGTATCGTAGCGTAGCTAGGTAGGTACACTCCATACACACAGATACACAACACTACGCAGGCTCTGGTTGCTATGCAATACGTAAGTAGGTAGGTACCATGGTGTTTGGCCTACTGCTAGCTTGCATTCATGCACAGAATAATGATTATCACAATACTTAAACGTTGAACGCTGAACACAGACAAGACTACGTTAATACTGGTACCTGAAGCTATAAATCATTCGTTCACATCGTTAACACTCTTATCACAGTTATCTTCACAATAGGTACTTAGGTATCCTACAACTACAACGCAACAATCATTTCGGTCACGCGAAAAGCTAAAAACTGAATGAACGAATACGACACGAAAGTAGGCAAATTTCGTCAATGGAAGCCGCGCCGTGGGTCAAACCACAAAATAAAGAACGGCCCGCCAAAGTATTCTATTTTTAGTTTTCAGTTTCTATTTTGATGTCAAAGGCGCCGCCACAGCTCCAGCGCCGGCCTTGACCTTGACGGCACGTGCAAAGGATTCCTACTTAGGGATCCGTGTTTTAGGGGTCTTACTTATTTCGCCTTTTATGTTCTCTCGTTTTATGTTCTCCTGGTAGTTGCACCATAATGTTGATTTTTTTTTATTTGATAAAGTGAGTCTCAAGCGAGTCCAAGTGTGGGCTTAATAATAATCCTTATGATGACGGTGATGGCCTACATTTGCTTATCACTATTATATCGGGTAGTTTGGTACAATGACAGTAACCTAGACAGTAATTTCTAAAATTGTGTTTGGGTCCGTGCTCCACCTTGGTGACCTAGGTTCTCCAATTGGGTAAAGCATGGGATATTTACAGGTATAGCTCCATCAACTAAGAATCATTTAGTTAATTTTAGTTGATAAGAAATGTTCGTGAAAACGATAGGTACGATTACCTACGCGACACTGAAACATGACTGACAGACATGACATGAGAAAGCAAACTCGTAAAAAGACAAAGATGTTACATTAATTAGAGTTTGCTACATTAATATGCTACAGTAATTTGAATAGGACTACTTTGCTATTAGTTACGTGGTGGTGCACTTTCGTAAAAACTATGAATGAACCTTTTGAATTAAAATCATAATTGATTACAATATTTTTTTGTACAGAACTCCAAACCAAAAAATACAAAACGGATAATTTAGACCTCCTTAATATTGCGCCTAGTACGTGTCCATAAAATAAGCCAGTGCAAATACAGGCATGACGCATTTCATCTTGGTCCTCACAGTGACAACGCATCTGCTGTTCTGCATTTTTATTGCCTGCAACCAAAATGCTTAAATCGTAGATATAATGGGCGACGGTTACCGCTTGCCTTCAGGTGGACTATCACTGCGTAGCATAAAACAAGTAATTGTACTGCCACTAGGCTACTAGGTACATATTTGTTTCTTAAGCGTTGTTGACACTAAAAACTAGTAACAGACGTTCCCCTTTTTCTGGAGCCAACCAACCGTTAGTTGCAGTTGATACTAATCCTTACGCAGGATAAAATAGTCGCATTTGAGTGCGGAATACGTGGTCGGACGTCCGACCAAGGACGGCATTCCCGCGCATCCGTATTAACCCAAAAGCTGCTTTATTTTGTACTTTGTAAGGATTAGTATCGACTGCATGATTGGTCGGCTCAAGGCAAATCGTAGCGTCTGTTACTAGTAAATTGACGAAATGGTAAAACCGGGTCTCCTGACCGTACCGAGTACGTAAATAGTGTTGCTAGGTATTTTTTCAGGTTTTCAAATTAAATATTCACCTTCTTGGATTCATACATGAGTAGAATTTAATCATTACTATTAGATAGGTACTGAAATGACGTCTTTCCTTATTTCGGAGCTGGCGGAAAAGTTCAACGAGAAATGCATAAACTTGTGCCAAGTTTCACCACATGCATTCAACAGGATGTAGACTGAGTGAAAAAATAGACAATAAAGTATAACAACAATATCGTGTAGTTTTGCTGCACTTTCCAAAAATATTAAAATCTAGTGAATGTACTTTATGGACACCCTGTGATATCAGTATCCCGTGCATAGTCCACCTGCTTCAGTCATGACTGCCTAGTACAATAGAAGATATGGCGCAGACGCGAAATCAAGCTGTAACTTTTTTGCCTATTAATGTTTATTGTGTTTTCGCAATTAGTTTGAACATTGTGTGTACCTAGGTGCAACATTGTGTTGAAGGCAAAAAGAAACAAATAAATTAAAGTAGAAACAAACATTGAAATGTCTTGTTTTTGTGCCGGATTGCTCACGAGCTGCTTGTAATAATAATTTTATTAACCAACCACTTGAGGTATTGATCGTAGTGATCTTTAGATTGAATTTTAAAACTCATATAAAACGGTAGGTAGAAAAGACTTAAAGGGACAAAACCTATATCCTATCTGTAACTGGTAAAATTGTTTTATTCAGTTGATTGACCTGATTGTGAACTTGAGTGATCTATTACAACTGATTTCTAGAGATGCGGTCTTTCGTTTTCAAAATGTGATTATCGACATTGAAAAAGTAAAAGTTCGATAGTCATTTTCTCGGTAACTATTCCACGCACGAAAAAAAGAATTGTACCTATCGTTTTAATACGTTTAGCACTCCATCCAGTTCACGGCTTTATACATGTATTATGAAACACCCTGTATAATACAAATATTTTTTATATTGTAATAAAGAACAGTGTCAGCACAATTTTCGAAGTTACATAGTTTGTTATGTTCCCTGCACAGTCTATAAACTATTTCATTACTACCTACATTCGTTCCGATACTTTTAAGTGCGAACGGTCTAAAATTAAGTAATCTGGCATTGCGTCTAGGCACTGAGAAAGATACCATGTTCAACAAGTATGGGCAGTCGATTAACCCCCTTACAATTTTAAAAAGAAATATTTGGTCTGACATCCATCGACGATCCTGGAGTGTGAACATTTTATAGTGGGACAATCGCTTCTTGTACGAGGTAAGCTGTGACAATTTCCCATGGTGGACCGTTGAGAAGAACATGAAACGTTTCTGTATTCTATCAATTCTGGATATATGGTTTTCGTATTGTGGATTCCAGACACAAGAACAATATTCCAGGATGCTACGTATCAACGCGTTGTAGACATATATAAGCGCAGAAATACTTTTAAAACCCTTGCAGTTCCTCCAAACAAATCCCAACATTCGAAACGATCTATTTATAATAACATCGATATGTGGATTGAATGATAGTTAAGAATCAATTACAATACCAAGATCCCTTATTTGACAAATTTTTATTTACTATTACTTTACTATATTACTATATTTTCATCGATAATACAACTGTCGACAATTTTTATTTTATTTTTAACAGGAACGCATGCGCATTGCACAGCGCAGCATGGATATTTAAATATGAAAATTGAATGTAATGAACTCAACAAATTGAAAATTAAAATTAAATATTAATCAAATATTGTTTTCTGTAGATATTGGATAAATTAACTGATGGACTAAATGGAACTATCGTTTTGTTTACACATGAAACTAGGTTATTGTATAGAAGTAAACAGAATTTTTGATTTTCAAAAGCACAAGTTTTCTTGCTCGTAATTTCTTTTCTTCTCTCCATTCCTGCAATTTCCTACAAACTACAACATTTATGGGAAGTATTTTTTCTGTAATAAATATAAAATCAAGAGAAGAGAAGATAAGAGCATCGATTATTTTATTAAAAATTTCATTGTTTAAGTATAAATATTTCAATAGTCGATAGATAATAAATAATAGTTGATTGTTGGCTAAAGCCAAAAGTAACTAAAAATAAAATAGGTAAAAATAAATAGTTAATGTAAATGAATGTGTACTTTTTATTAAGCAAAATTTCCTAAGAAAAATACTATATTTCTCCAAAAAAAAAGGTGGCAACCCTAGATACCGGGGACCGACACACGACACACGTGTGCGTGACATAACCGCCTAGGCGAATCATGTACACAGCGTGCCCGGCCCCGGCATATTTCGCTAGCGCGATGTAGGACGGTTAGCGCCATCTATGTACGGATGCTTGCCAACCTTGGGTTTGTGTACTCGTAATGTGGGTATCGTTGAGTTTCAATATTGAAGCGATAGAATTCGCTATAGTACTCCCTCCGGAGACTGCAGGTCGATACCGAAGCGAGAAACGCTGAAGATGACGTATGAGGCGTAGTCAGTCTGGCGATGCGGTAAGCAATGGCGACGCTCTGGCGTGAGGTTGCGCTGTGAGCTGTGCCGAAGCGATGCTTTTTCCAAGTCTACAGTGGGTCGACACTGGGGGGGGGTGTGGGGGGGAAAAAAACCGCTGTCACAACAACTCGTCATTTCGAAATCTGTTTTATTTTGTGTATTATTTACGTGTATATCCATTATTTAAAGTTCAGTAATTCGTAACCATAATCGCAATAGAAAAAATAACATTTATAACAATGTTTTGACTTACATTTACATTTTTATTATTTGCCTGCAATGTTGACATTTGACATACGAGTATATTATAACCAATAATGCTACAAAAAAATCAAAACTAGCAAAATGATAACGAGGAGCAAGCGGAAAAACCAAACAGTGAACTCACCACCACCACCTATGCCCGCTCCCGTCAGCTCCTCGCCATCGTTATCGAACGATGAATTTACCACCGCGTCCGATACCGGCGAGTCGAGTGACGAGCGCCGGTTGTCTGCTGCGCCGCCGCCACCACCTGCGCGACGTGGAAGACCACTGCCGGCACGCTTGGGGCCCTAGGGGCGACCTGCCCCGCCAATGGCCCCCGCTACCGATGGTGTAGTGCGTCGCATGCGATGGACCCAGTCCATAAATCAAAATGTCATGCGAGCCTATTATGGGGCTACAGAGGGGGGATCCAACCTGTCTGCGTACCGTGACCGGATGTTGCCTCTGTTTCAGGTGCTTGAACCAGCCATCGAAGTGACCGCTCAAATACTATCAGATCAGGTGCGGGCCATTTAACGTCTAAAACGGTTGGATGACTCTGTACTTGGAATCGCTACCAGTTCGTGCAGTTCCCATTTCGACCATGAGTCTGCCAGCTACGTCACCGCCTCAGGTGTCACCACCTAGCCCGGCACCGCGGGTACCGCGGACTGATGCCACTGTCGGCGTAGAGGACTGTACGAACGTGAGTAGCATAAGCACTGAAACCAATGAGTATGTGAGGAGGATTTTGGAGGAGACGATTGCACGGTATCGCTTCGCACCCAACTCTAGGCCACGATTGCCTCGTTTGCCCACTAATATTTTATTTTATTTATTTTATTTTATTTACTTAAGGAAAGCCAACAGCAGTTATTACAATAAAAGCAATAATAACATTACATAGCCAATTATAGGCCTCCACTGATAAAAATACAATAGACAAAAAGAAGTACAACCGTTGAGGAAACACAACAACTTAAGCCTAACAATTATCTATGCTCGACTCGATTTATCAAATTACTTACGTTACAGTGTGTCAAAGTAATACTTAAGAACACGATTTCTCGCCGATTCACAACTTATATTAAACAGGTCAATGTCAACAACTTTGGACAAGACGTTAAAATTTTGAGCTGGTCGTAACAGAAAGGTATTCCTCCTATAGTTGGTGGTAGCTTCGGGAACATAAAGAGGGTAGTGGTGTCTAAAGGATCTTACAGGCGCTTTAATAAAAATACGAGAGAGAAGTTCCGGGCAATCAACAGTACCAGATGCAATTCTGATAAGTAATCTCAGGTCTGCTATTTCTCTTCGTTTGAGAAGTGGAGGAAGGTGGTGTTTCTTGCATAGGCGTAAATAATTGTCGGATTCATAATGCTGACCCGCTCGATAGCATAAATAACGCATAAACTTTTTTGTATAGCCTCGATACGTGACTTGTAAACAGTATAGCACGGACTCCAAACGTGAGATGCGTATTCCAGAATACTCCTGACAAACGTACAATACAATATCTTCATAGTTTTAATGGAATTGAATTCTTTAGAGCATCGCATTATGAAACCAAGCACCTTATATGCTTTAGCTACTATAGACGCAACCTTGCGTTAATGGGAGCCATAAACGTATTGCTAGACCCATACATACGGGCTAGTGATAATTTAGTTGATACGCACTCGATCATGTATTGTGGCGCTATCATGGCGTGCCGCGTTGCTCGCGTCAAGTTTTCGGACGCTGACCGAGCTCCGCGGGTCGCCGGGGGCGCACCTGCATGGCAAAAGCGGATCGAGCGGCGTATCAACACGTTTAGAACTCTCATTGCAAAGCTTATCTGCTTCAAAGAGGGCAACAATCGTCCTCGAGTCATGCGCCTTCTCGACCAGGCCTTCGCTGGGACTGGAATCAGTTCACGCGACTATATGGCCTGTGCTACAGAGCGCATTGATTTTTTGAAGCAGAAAGTTTGA
The DNA here is from genome assembly GCA_905147135.1 of Blastobasis lacticolella. Classification (NCBI taxonomy): domain Eukaryota; kingdom Metazoa; phylum Arthropoda; class Insecta; order Lepidoptera; family Blastobasidae; genus Blastobasis; species Blastobasis lacticolella. The sequence goes on along the minus strand of LR990055.1, from coordinate 18,476,645 downwards.
GCGTGGGCAAATCGCATTCGTCGCTACAGAGCTCCGCTAGCGTCGCTACCGGCTCAATCGTCTCTTTCAAAGTGACCAGAGAAAGGTATACCGCAAGTGGGAGGAAACCAATCAAAGTGGTCCGACGGGAGCCTGCCCGATGCTTCTGCCTTAAATAATTTTTGGCGTAGTATTTGGTCGGTTCCTGTCGAACACTCGGAGGGCGACTGGATGAATGTTGTCAAGCGCGAATGTGAGAACATCGATCCTATGGCGGCGGTTTCCATCTGCTCAGAGGATGTAAGTTGTGCGATCGATACGGCTCAGAACTGGAAATGTCCTGGGCCAGATGGATTGCACAACTTCGGGATAAAATGGTTTCGATGCTCACATGAACGCTTGGCAACACAATTTCAAGAAGCCCTTGAGCATGGTTCCCTACCAACTTTATTTACAACAGGTATTACCTTTCTGCTCTATAAGTCTGGTAGTACCACAGAAGCGAAAAACTATAGACCCATCACGTGCTTGCCTACGCTATACAAGCTCCTTACATCCATTTTGAGCAAGAAAATTAGTAACCACATTATTGAAAATAAAATTTTAACAATGTCACAAAATGGATGTAGGGTTGGGTCTCGTGGTACTAAAGAGCTCCTCCTCATAGACATGACCATATGCCAACAATTCCGGCGGAGCAGGGGTCCCTCTCGGCTGCCTGGATTGACTATAAGAAGGCCTATGATTCGGTGCCTCACTCATGGCTGAGACGGGTCTTGGAGTTGTATAAGATCAATGCAACTTTAAGATCTTTCTTAGATGCATGTATGAGGCAGTGGATCACAGTCCTTAGTCAACCAGTGGGCGGAATTGACCATTCTCCTCCCCAGGACTTTATAAGGATAGAGAGAGGAATTTTTGTGTGTTTTGAGGAATCACTGTGGTTTTGTTTAGCTTTGAATCCGCTTAGCACATTGCTTAAGCATTCAGAGCTGGGTTGCCGGCTTCGAAGAGAGGGCGAGATCATCTCACATCTGCTGTACATGGATGACCTCAAGTTGTTTGCACCAAAACGCCAGGATCTGATGGAGTTATTGAAAATAACCGAAATTTTTAGTAATGCCATCAGAATGGAGTTTGGTGCAGATAAGTGTGCGGTCATGCATGTGCAGCGGGGGAAAGTTGCAAATACAACAAATTTGCAACTTTCTGAGACAATGTCTTTCAGATCTCTCTCTGAAGCCGAAACTTACAAATACCTTGGTATGTCACAGTCTTTGGGTATCGTGGACGAGGGTGTAAAACAGGCAGTGAAGGAGCGTTTCTTCTGTCGCCTAACAAAAGTACTTAATAGTCTTTTGTCGGGTGGCAACAAGGTGCGCTCCTTCAATGCTTGGGTGATGCCCCTGCTCACATACTCCTTTGGCATACTAAGGTGGACTCAAACAGAGTTGGACGCCCTGGATAGAAGGGTTCGTCTTCTGCTCACTCCACACCGTATGCTGCACCCACGCTCATCTGTCATGAGACTGTACATCCCACGTAAATGTGGAGGTCGTGGCTTTTTTAATTGCCAAGACCCTCCACAATCGTGAGGTGTGCAGTCTTAGAGACTACTTTCTTAACAACGAGTGTGGGATGCATTGTGTTGTGGTGGCGGTAGACAGAGGCCTTACCCCGCTGTCGTTGGCAAACGAGAACTGGCGCAAACCAAAGGTCCTAAGCACCATAGACCGCAAGGACGTATGGAAGAGCAAGGAGCTACATGGGCGGTTCTACAGGGCCTTGACAGGACCCGATGTAGATCTGCTCGCCTCGGTGAACTGGCTACGCTTTGGTGATCTCTTCGGGGAAACAGAGGGTTTTGTTTGTGCAATTGCTGACGAGGTTATAATGACGAACAACTACCGGAGGTATATCCTGAAGGACGGTACGGTTGACATTTGTCGTGCATGTCGCTGCCCTGGAGAGTCACTCAGGCATATTACATCCGGTTGTGGTCGTCTTGCCAATGGTGAGTACTTGCACAGACATAACCTGGTAGCCAGAATTATTCACCAGCAACTTGCTCTTCAATATGGTCTTGTGGAGTCTGAGGTGCCATATTATAAATACGTGCCAGCGCCAGTTCTTGAAAATGGTCTTGCCACGCTCTATTGGGATCGATCTGTGATCACGGACAGGACTATTGTAGCCAATAGACCTGATATCGTGCTCACAGATCGATCGAAGCGCCGAGCAGTGCTCGTCGATGTCACCATCCCGCATGACGGAAACCTTGTGAAGGCCGAGAAGGACAAACAGTGTAAGTACCTTGACTTGGCTCACGAGGTGACCGCCATGTGGAATGTTGATTCGACGATCATTGTTCCGATAGTCGTATCAGTGAACGGTCTCATAGCGAAGAACCTCGACCAACATCTTAAGAGTCTCTCGCTAGATGGTTGGGTCAAGGGCCAGATTCAGAAAGCGGTTCTCTTGGAGACGGCGCGTATTGTCAGGAGGTTCCTGTCTCTGCAGCCCTAACCGCCGGTAGCTTGGGCCTCGCCCCGGTGCTGGTGGTACTCTAGGTTTAGGTTTTTTATAATATTTATTTTTCATATATATTGTAAAAAATTTAGACCTAAGAATGAAAATAAATAAGGAGAATAATAATAATAAATAATCGTGGACAAATTCACACAACGCCATCTAGCCCCAATAGACGAAGTAAAGTCCCTTGTGATGGTTTAAAATGTGCACAAGTTTTGATTTGCATGGAGAAGGTAAAGTTTTTAAACATCGCTCAGAAAATTACAAATTATTTCCTTATATGTATTCCTATTATACCTATTTCTCAGAGTAGTAAATCGCTTACAAGACAATTTCATAGATCGGTGTACCAAACTCATTGAATTGTTAGTTGTTCTCTCATACAAGTTATATTGCTGGTGTAAACTGAAGAGTGATAAGTGAGAATTGATCAGTAATTTGGCAAAAAGATGGATTTATTTTTAATAACCGTAAAAACTACAAAAACTTCATCTCTCGGCTTGCTTTACCTGAAACCCTAGGCACGCCACTGTGAGGTACCCACTTTCAAAAGCAATTATAATAATAACACACTAGGCGCAATTCAGGTGTCAATAGAATCAGTTGAAAAGGTTTTGAAGAGTTTGGACATTGGGAACGCTGCTGTTATAGGCAACTACAGACCAGTATCTTTTAAATTTTTTTTTTTTTATTGTATATTGTTCTGTGTCAAAAACTGTATTTATTAATCATAAAGCAAGTCTTTTAAATATAATCAGTAAAGTATTTTAATCCTTGGTTTACTCACTTCAATCCTACGTTAACATCGGAACAGCATGGATTTCGTAGTGACAGAGTTAATCATATCCTACTAATACGAAAAATTCAAAATATGGGGGTGCATGGGAGGTTATTGAATTGGATCGAGTCTTATCTTTCCCTTCGCACACAAAGAGTGGTAGTTTGTGCATATATGTCTATAGTCTTTCGGGCTACCTCAAAGTTCCACAGGGGTCTAATTTAGGTCCTTTATTGTTCTTGATATTTATCAATGATTTGGCATGCCAAATTGACCACTCCAAATTTTTATTTTTTGTCGATAACTGATAAATATTTAGGACTATAAATTGCCTCTCTGATTCTATTTTACTGCAGAGAGACATAACAAATGTTAATAATAGGAGTAAACAAAACCAACTACCGCTAAATATAAGCAAATGTAAACATATTAAATTCACGAAAAAGAAAACACAATTAAAAACAAAATATTACATAAATAATAGAGAATTGGAGGAGGTCAACAGCATTAGGGACTTGGGGGTGATCTTCCACCCGATCTCAAACCGACTAACCTTCTATAAGATGACAACATTGGAGGAGCGCAATTGGGTTGCTGACGAAGTCTTTGTTTTTAAAATCATTAACAACCTTATTAATTCACCTTACTTGTTGGCGCAGTTAATGTTAAATGTTCCTAGAATTAATTGTCCTATAGTTAACACCAACACGTTCGCCAAGACATACTATGGAACGAACTTACGCCGTTACGGTATTTTTCCCGTATTTGTCATCAGCATAATGAACTTTGCGGGGTGGGGGAGATGGATATGTTTAGCGGTGGAAATGTTAGTGGATTTAAGGCCCTTTTAGACAGACACATTTTTAGTAAATATTGTACTTAGGTGATCTCTGTATATTAAAATGTCAGAGCATGTACTTACAACTAATGTTATTGTTCTGCGGAAACCAGCAATAATGTAACTATTTTTTGTAAATGATGTGTTTACCTGTAATTGGATAGGCACTAACAAAACGATTGTATTACCATAGATTTATGTTAGATGTAGTGTACATCTGTTGGTAAACCAATAAAATGAAATAAAGAAATGATCAACAAGGAACACAGCCTATAAAAAGACATTCTAGGCCTTATAAAAAACTCATATGAGAAGCAATGGTTTCTACATAATATACACTTTTCTGGTCCCGATAACGAAAGTAGCAGAGGCATGACAATATCTGTAACACCTGAAGTCGATAAATGTTTTCTAGGATACAATCCTGTTAGCGGCGGTATAATAACCCTGAAACTCAACACTAAGCCATGTCGTATGAACATTGGTACGAGCACTGCCAGTGAGGCAGATATCGAAGCGTTCTACAATCAGTTAGATGACACTTACAACTCGTTACCTGGGAGAGCAGTGAACATCCTGATTGGGGATATGAATGCTAAAGTTGGATGCACGGAGTATGACAACCACTTGAGAGATGTTGTTGCACTTTTTGAACTAGGCGTACGGATCGATTGTGGTGACCGTTGGATACATTTTGTCGATAACAGGACTTCTGCTGTTTTACACAGAACCCTTAAACTGGAAAATCGCCGTAAAATTGCGGACGTCGTACACCTGTTTAAGATGATAAAGGGTTTGGTTTTATACATTGTTCCTATCTGCTTTACAAACTTAATCTTACGATACCGCGTAACCACTCACGTAAAAAATTTACAAATCAATTTTGGCCGAACTGCGTTCTCCAAACACTTATAATTTATTTTTTAGTGTTATATTAGATATGTTTAATAATAATAGCATATCGGATTTTGTAAGTGCAACGTTAGTCCCAAGTCAAGATGGGTTCCGTAAAAGAGTGTCCTCGATCACCAATCTCACTCAATACTTTTTCAATTTCAATCCTCAGAGAGGTAGGGCATGGTGGGGTATCCCACCCAAATCGGAGCTGCCCGACTGGGGAAGTACGAAATACAGCAGTCAAACAACACTATTTTAATAGTGTTGTGTTTCTGCCGGTAAGTAAGGTTTCCAGTGCCGATGAGGATGAGGAACCGTGGCTTAGCTTTCATATTAGCTGTTACGTTGCTGAGCGGGGGCAGTGTGTTGGCGCGGCGGTCAGGGAGACCGAGTGAAACGGCTGTCCGCTGGCCGCCCGCAGGCTGAACGGGCTCCCGAACGCGGAGAATACATAATTTCCGCCCTGGGAGGCTTAGCTGCAGTCTCGCGAAAAGTCCCTGGCGCAATGTTCGTGCCGGAGGAGGAGACCGGAGTGGACTCGGATGTTACGCCAGGGGGGGACTGTGGGCCCTTCCGCCCGCCGCGCCAGCAGACCGCATACTTTCCAGACTGCGTGGCAGTTATGACAGCCCCTTTGCCTATTTGCTGCCAGAGCAACTCCAAATATGGCCAGAAAGAAAAAAGGAATATTGTTTTAACAGCGGCAACCCCATCCACTCTGAAGGTGGACTTTTGCTATATTAGGGGTCTCCATAGCAATATAAACGCAGTCCATGAACACCTCGAGTCTGCGCAACCGGCCTTTCTTTTTCTGACGGAGACACAGATATCCTGCCCGGCTGATACATTTATTTACTTATTTATTTATTAGGTTCACCAACAGTTCACAGTTCACCATCATATCTAACTTACCCCGGGTACAAGCTCGAGCATAATTTCGTGCGTCGTGCCGGGGTGTGTTTGTTCATTCGGGAGGATATCTGTTGCCGCCGTTTACACGGCCTTGAAGACAGGGACCTGTCGATTATGTGGGTTCGTGTGGATTACGGTGGCCACACCCGTATCTACGCAGTCCTATACAGGTCTCATGGCGGTGACTCGGACACAATGCGACTTTTTGAGCACCTGAAAGTAACGACTGATAAAGTCTTTGAGCAGTATCCTTCCGCTGAGTTAGTGGTTTTAGGAGATTGTAATGCCCACCATACGGAGTGGCTCGGTTCTCCGTCTACTAACTATGCGGGAAGGTCTGCTCACGAATTTGCTCTGGTCTATGGTCTCTCACAATTGATTCGCTCGCCAACTAGAATCCCAGATGTTGAGGACCATATAAGCTTCTTGCTGGACCTTGTGCTGACTAGGCACCCCAGTGGGTACTCCATCTCCGTGGATGCGCCTCTTGGCTCGTCGGATCACTGCCTTGTGCGCACACAAGTGCCTTGTACACTATCCGACTCTCCCGGGCCCACTGGATGGCGTCGTGTTTTTCATTATAAGTCAGCAGACTGGGATGTATTGCGTGAAATTTACGCATCGTACCCGTGGAAGCAGCTCTGCTTTGTTTCGGATGATCCTGATACCTGTGCCACCGCAGTCGCCGAGACCATCTTAGCGGGTATGGACTGCTTCATTCCTAACCCGCTGGGGGCTGCTGGGGCACGGAGACGACCGTGGTTTAATCGGCCATGCAAAGAGGCTCGACGAGCGAAGCAATCTGCGGACGAAACTTGGACCACTGCTCGTCTCAATCAGGACCCGAATATTGCTGATGCAAAGCGGAAGTTAAATGCTGCCTCGACGAACAGCAAGAGAGCGATCGCTAGAGCAAAATTTGCCTTCGTTAGCAGAATTGGTGGGCGACTCACGAGCTACCCCTCTGGTAGTCGGGCTTTTTGGTCGCTAGCCAAAGCTGCCGAAGGAAACTATAGTCAGTCGTCCTTTCCACCACTGCGTAAACCTGACCTGAGTGTTTACGTGCGTCACGACCTAAATCGCCGCGCAAAATGTCAACCTTCTAGACCCAGTAATTTATTCTTGTAGAATATTTTTAAATGTTGCATACAAACTTCTAATACAAAGATTTACGATAATAATACGAAGATTCCTCACATTGCAGGTTATCAATTGGTCCCTTGCAGTCCGGGACGTACTTTTCTTAACCAGAAACTGAACCGACCCCCAAAATCCCTCTTCACGTAGTGGAGGGCAGTATACTCACAGCCTCTGCGCGGAATGCTCCTTATGCAGCAGGCTGGCGAGGGCGGAGCGCTGCTGGCGGCGGGCGGCGGGCAGCGCGCGGCGGACGGCGCGCGCCGCGGCCGCCGTGCCTCCCTCCGCCCCCGCCCCCGCAGCGGCGGCGTCGCCCGCCCCGTCCGCTCCCAGCGCGTCCGCCGCCGCGAGAGCCAGCGACTCCCAGCCGACGCTGGTCCCATCCTCGAAGTCGTCCTGACAAGTTTAAAACACGAATTGAAATGGTCACCTTCCTACTCAAAACGTGGGCTGTCGGAAGTTACAAGTGAGTGTTTGGATCTTTTTATCCCTTCTGGAATTCCCCAGGGCTCTCATTTGGGACCGTTCCTGTTTATGTTGTATATGAATGACATGGGTACTTGCTTCCAGGAATCCCAACACCTCCTATACGCGGATGATACAAAAATTTTTAAGGTCATAAAAACTATAGAGGACTGTTATAGCATGCAAAGCAAAGTTTTTTTAAAGCCAGTTTGTCCCAGCGAGGTGGTTCTTAACTTTAATTTCATTCAGCTTAGCTTTTTATGACTGAGTTTTATTTATTTATTTAACTTGCCAGAAGATAAAAATTTTTTTACAACACTCTTAAATTAAATAGTGATAAAACAATTTACACAAATGTGGTCAGCAAGCAATAACAGCCAAACCTTGCATGCAATATAATAGGTTGGGGAGAAAGTTTCTTCGCATTTTATATGAAAATTTAAAACATTTTTTAATATGGTTTATTTACATTTAACTAAAGTATGTAGGTACCATTTTGTTCGATAACTTTTTGCCATCTTATAGGTAGGTAGGGACATGATCCCATTGCTATAGAAGTTTTGGGGCTTCTGATAAAAAAACTGCGTCAAGTAGTTTTGGCAGTCCTTTCGTGATGTTAACCTGAGACTGCCTAAAGAATTCTGAAGAGACCGAAACAGGTGGAAATCTGAAGGTGCAAGGTTAGGACTATACGGCGGATGCATTAACACCTCCCAGCCAAACTCTCTTAATTTTTGCTGAGTGGTTAAAGATGTGTGAGGTCTAGCGTTATCATGATGAAAAACCACACCGCTTCTGTTGATTAATTCCGGCCGCTTAATCTCAACTTCTTGCTATAATCTTATCAGTTGTTCTTAGAAGAGTTCTGAATCGATGGTCCTGCCTGGTGGTAACAGCTCATAATTTAGCCACTAAAATCTGTCATTCTAAATTCTATTTTTTTGCGGATGACTTAAAGATATTTAAGATTATTCGGTCGCCAGTGGATTCTATTTTTTTCTGCAGATAGACCTAGGTGCTATTTCCGATTAGTCACTTGAGAACGGGCTACCTCTCAACATTGATAAATGTAAGCATATTAAGTTCACTAAAAAGAAGTACCCGCTTAGAACTTTATATTCAATAAATGGCCATGTTCTGGAAGAGGTTAGTCAAATAAGGGATCTTGGTATTGTAATTGATTCTAAACTATCATTCAATCCACATATCGATGTTATTATAAATAGATCGTTTCGAATGTTGGGATTTGTTTGGAGGAACTGCAAGGGTTTTAAAAGTATTTCTGCGCTTATATATGTCTACAACGCGTTGGTACGTAGCATCTTGGAATATTGTTCTTCTGTCTGGAATCCACAATACGAAAACCATATATCCAGAATTGAGAGAATACAGAAACGTTTCATGTTCTTCTTAACGGTCCACCAGGGGAAAGTGTCACACCTTACCTCGTACAAGAAGCGATTGTCCTACTATAAAATGTTCACACTCCGGGATCGTTGATGGATGTCAGACCAAATATTTCTTTTTAAAATTGTAAGGGGGTTAATCGACTGCCCATGCTTGTGGAACATGGTACCTTTCTCAGTGCGTAGACGCAATGTCAGATAACTTAATTTTAGACCGTTCGCACTTAAAAGTATCGGAACGAATGTAGGTAGTAATGAAATAGTTTATAGACTGTGCAGGGAACATAACAAACTATGTAACTTCGAAAATTGTGCTAACATACTACACTGTTCTTTATTACAATATAAAAAATATTTGTATAATATAGATATAGATTTATTTTTTAATTAAGAGCGATTAAGTAAGTTTGCCTGTTATTGGATTTACATTTAAGTGTTTACTATTTTTCATGTAATATTTAATGTACAAAAAGTGTAAAACTGCTGACAAATAAATAAATAAAATAAAATAAATAAATGATGAATAATGCCCTTTCAATCCCACCACACACACAGCATCACCTTGTTGCGAGTTAACCCGGGTTTCGCCACAGTGTGAAGCCTGACCGGCCTTTGACCATGACCTTTTTCGCACGTTCTTGTCGTACGTGATCCACTTTTCATCACCATTTATCAATTTCTTCAAAAATGGTTCGGTTTCATTACGTCGAAATAAAGAATAACAAATGAGTACACGGTTAATTAGGTTTCTTTTAAGAGAGCTCGTGAGGTACCCAAATATCGAGATTTATTGGGTACCAATTTTTTTTCAAATGCGCCAACACTGTTTTGTGGTCAATTTCCAGTTCTTCAGCTACGTCGTAACTACTGATATGCCGATCTTGCTCCACTTTTTCAAAAATAGCATCCATTTTATCCGTTACAGGGCGACCAGAGCGACGTGCACCTTTGACATCAAAATTTCCGGATTGAAAACGCTTAAACCAAATTTGGGCTATTCTTACAGACACTGCAGTAGGTACATAAACATCGCAAATGTTTTTCGCGACTTGCGTTGCATATTTACCTTTTTTGTAGCAAAATTTTAAAATGTATCTAATTTCTTCATTAGATTTACTCATCTTGACGGTAAGAAAAACAAATGAAAATCAAGCATTTTCATAATTTGAATTTGGAATTATCTTCTTTAAAATTTAAACTTTTAAATAATACCAAAACCAGCCAGGTACAAATAGTATATATATAGTATAGTATAGCCAAAGAGGTTTTATTACAAGTTCATACCTACATACTATATGCGAAAAGACTTTTTCCCCAACCTAATATAAATCGCGCTCGTAAATTTTATTTTATTTATATGTTAGGAGTTTTCCATTTTTTTTTTTATGTTACTCAGCAGACAAACAGGCAAGCGGGCCACCTGATGGAAAGTGGTCACCGCCGCCTATGGACATCAGCAACACCAGGGGAGTCACCAATGCGTTGCCCGCCTCTAAAGAGACCTCTAATGTACCTCTTGAACTATCTCATGTCATAGTCCAAAGGAAACACTGTGGCTGGGAGCTCATTCCACATCCGAATCGTACGAGCGAGAAACGTTCTTTCGAACCTTCGCGTGGTGACCAACAGAGGGTCTGCGTAGTGGGGATGAGTACCCAGCCCACGGCGGGTGGTGCGATGGCGGAATTGTGCTGTGGGCACCAGATCGAAAAGTTCCTCGGAACACTCCCCATTGTACAGCCGATAAAACACACACAGGGAGCCAAAGTTCCTTCGGTTAGCCAGTGGTTCTAACTTGCTTGTTTGTATGGGATCGTCGACAATTCGTACGGCGCGTCTCTGTACGGAGTCCAAAGGATTAAGCAGGTCGGCAGTTTCGCCGGCCCAAAGATGGGAACAATATTCCATATGAGGCCGCACCTGTGCCTTGTACAGCAGCAGGCGCTGCCCTGGGGTGAAGTATCGCCTGGACCGGTTAAGCACTCCAAGGTTTTTCGAAGCCAGTTTGGCCTTACCTTCTAGGTGACTCCGGAATCGCACGTTATCCGATATGTCGACACCAAGGATCCCGATACTATTTGAGATGGAAAGGGGTGTTCCTTGGAACTGCGGCACTATGACAAAGGGATCCTTATTGGCGGAAAATGCGCAGACCTGTGTCTTTGAGGGGTTGAATTCCACTAGGTTCAGTCTGCCCCAGTGAGCAACTTGCTCCAAGGAGTGTTCAATCTCTGATACAAGTCTTATTCGGCTTTCCGACACCACGGAACGAGGGATATTCGCACGACCAGTATAACAAGCATCTCCAGTACTGTCATCTGCATAGCAATGAATACTGGGAATATTCAGCATATCATTGATATGCAGAAGAAACAGCGTGGGAGATAGCACTGAACCTTGGGGTACTCCAGAATTAATGGTCTTGGTATCGGAGCAGCATCCGTCGACAACGACTTGGATGCTCCGTCCAGACAGAAAGCTGGATACCCAATTGCAGAGCCCCTCGGGGATACCGTACTTCGGGAGTTTTGTTAGCAGTGCCCTGTGCCAGACCCGATTAAAGGCCTTGGCTATATCAAGACTGACAGCCAGAGCCTCCCCCTTGCTCTCGACAGCCTCAGCCCACCGGTGTGTTAGGTACACAAGAAGGTCACCAGCTGAGCGACCATGACGGAAGCCATATTGACGGTCACTGATCAGCTGGTGATCCTCGAGGTATCCAAGGAGCTGGATATTGATGACCCGCTCCATCACCTTAGAGAGCAAGGAGGTTACCGCTATAGGCCTGTAATTTGATGGGTCTGAATTGTCACCCTTCTTGGGTATCGGATGCACATGAGCTAGCTTCCATGAAGACGGCACCGTTCCAGAGGTGTAGGAAAGCTTGAATAGGCGCATTAACACGGGAGACAACACGGGAGCACATTTTTTGAGAACGATAGCCGGAACGCCATCAGGTCCACTGGACTTCCGGATGTCTAGGGAGAGAAGAACACGTTTTATGATTTTTTGGGTGAAACGAACCTCGGGCATGATTCCCTCACACCGTAAGATGGTAGGCGGTGCAGCTCCCCCATCATCCAGAGTTGAGTTATGAGCAAAGAGATTACCCAAGAGTTCGGCTTTCTCCTTTGCTGTGTGGGTCAATTGGTCATCCGGCTTGCGCAAAGGTGGAAAGGTGGTCCGACAAAAGTTCCCCTCGACAGCTTTGGAGAGAGACCAAAAAGCACGGCTCCCAGAGGGGTAGGTGATTAGTTTCTCTCCAATTCCGCCGATGAAATTAAATTTTGCTCTGGACATTACCCTCTTTGTAGACCTCGATACAGCATTGTACTTTTTCCTCAAAATGTGGGTGTTAGGGTCCTTTTGGGCCCGAGCCACTGTCCAGGCACGAAAGCATCCTGCTTGAGGCGAGTTGCCTCAGCACTAGGCCTGTCGTACAGTCGAGTTCATTAAAATGTGAGCATTGCCAAGGCTTCAAATATAAATGTACATGAAAGGGTACTTATATATCTGAGCAGATTTATCAATCAAACATATGTACATCTGCTCAGATATATAAGTACCCTTCCATGTACATTTATATTTGAAGCCTTGGCAATGCTCACATATTAATGAACTCGACTGTACCAGGGCTGACTTTTGCCGCCGAGACGGACTACAGAAGATGGGATAAAACATTCCATTCCCTGCAGTATGACATCAGCTACAGCGGCAGCACAGGCGTTGGTGTCATTTGAGGAAAAGCAAAGCTGCATCCACGGGTACGACGCGAAGAATTCTCGCAATCCATCACAGTCTGCTGAACCATAGTGCCATACCTTGCGTGACCCACTGGGGCGAGCCCGTTCGGGTGTAGCAAGAGGCACCTCAGAACGGACCAGGCAGGGGTCAGATGTCCCAAGAGGAGCATCGACGGACACCCGATAACCGTCTGGGTGGGAGGTCAACAGAAGGTCTAACAAAGAAGGATTACGGCCCACAACATCCGGTAAGTAGGTGGGTTCTAATACCAGCTGCGTGAGACCATTGGTCAAAGCAAATTCGTGGGCGGATCTCCCGGCTTGGCAGGGCGGCTTGACCCTAGCCACTCAGTGTGGTGATGTGATGGTGATGGTCTCCTAAAACTACCAACTCAGCCGAAGGACACCGCTCAAGAACCTTGTCGGTAGCGCATTGAATGTGTCGAAAAACCGATTTGTCTCACCTACGCCGTGAAGGTTGTTGTATAGGCATGCGTAGACACGGGATGAACCTCCCTGTTCCACGCACACCCACAAAACAGATTCGTCACTCTGTTCAATGGCAAGACGTCGACAGCAGATATCACTTCTGACGAATAAGCACACACCAGCGCGAGGAAGAAACCTGTGTTCTAACTTGTACCCAGGATAGTGGAGGTACGAAGTATCGGCCGGAGGTGATATCTGTGTTTCACCATGTTTCACTGTTGTTTCATTTTATTGATCACCAGTCAAACAAATTCTCGGTAATGAGAAAGGGGAGAATACGGGAAAACATTTGGAAATGTGATAATGCATTTGTTGGTGTGCATACAAACTAGATAATTAAGCGATAAACAAATTATCTAAGTAAATATTGAAAATATGTACATGCGCAGTTAAGTCTATAGTCATTTAGAAATTGGGCTCAGGACATGGACAGGGAAAAGGACAAGTTATGACTCCCGGCGACTCTCAACCGGCATAAATAAATGTATGAAACGATGTAGTAATGTGGAGGATCATAGGTTGTGGTACACAGTGAATACTTTTCGTTTATACAATCAACCGAATTGAATGATGTATGAGTACCTATTATACAGGACAAGCATTACCGTGTCACAGGAAATGTCGAAGGCTTGAAAAGTAATGTAACATGTACGTAGCTTTGCGTGTCATAATACATCGGAAGATAAAGCAATCACGTGGCGCGAGAGATAAAATAGAAAAGCAGGATATTACAGACTCTATGGTAACTGGCGAGAGCAAACAAAAAAAATAATGATAGCCGGTGCCGGAGCGGGCATTATCTACAATGTTTCGCTGTTATCTCGGGCGGAGGTCACGGCCGGCGACCGCGGCGGCGGGGACACGGACACCAATGCAGCGTACGATAACTAAGATCGTATTTTACGCTGATGGATCGTTGTCAAGGGTCGTCGAAGTTGATGCAATTTTCGTATCGAAAGTAAAACGTTTGTATGTGTGAAACGAAAACGAAAACATAAAGGCTATGGAATGTGTGTGTCATCATCATCTTGGCGTTAATGTCCCGGTTGTGCTCTCGCGCACGAGGGCCCGGGGTCCGCCTTGACCATGATCCAGGACTTGGCAGGTCAGGTAATTACAGTGGAGCGACTGCCATCTGACCTCCATGACCCTGCTACCTGGGGAATCTGACCAGATTGGATCATGGGTACACATCCAGTCACCTGAATGTGCAGGTTTTATTACGTAGTTTTCCCTCACCGGAAGAGCATCGGTTAGTATTCAACTAACGTGCATAACTCAGAAAACAGTCATTGGTACATGGCTGGAGCGGGATGTGTGTGTATTGGAACGTACCTCGTCCTCGGGTAGCGCATCATCGTCGGAGACGGGGATGGCGGGCGACTGCTCGGCCACGCGCGGCGGCAGCGCGGCCAGCGCGGCGGACAGCGACGCTGCGGGCGCTGCCGCGGCGCCGCCAGGCAAGGCTTCCAGTTCATGCAGCGAGCGCGCCTGGAACACAGGAACATTATAGTGTTGTTAGCCGATCGGCTTCCATATTTAGAAGGCTTATTTGGTATTATGGTCCGGCTGTATACGATGTTAGTGTCTTTTACAATATTGTAAAATGATTGCAATAATAATAATAAATAAATAATCGTGGACAAATTCACACAGCGCCATCTAGCCTCAAACTAATTTACTTAGTTTGGGGCTTGATGGCGCCTTGTACTATGGGTGCTAGCTAACGATATACTACTTATATACTTTTAAATACATACTTATTATACATAGAACACCCAAACCCGTAACAGAAATTAAAATTAATAATTAAAATTTCTGCCCGGCCGGGAATCGAACCCGGGACCTCTTGCGTGTCTGACTGGCATGTTGACCATTGAACCACTTAGGTCGTCACAATGACACGGCACAGTAGACTGCTAGCGTATGGTCGACAACACAATTTCATCATTATCAAAGAACAAATCATGGTAACGAATACAGCTAATTGTGACACGCAATCGAGAACCATTACGTATACTAACTCTATGTTCAGAACGACGTCACGGAGCGGAGCCCCACTATTTTATGCCCGGAATGGTTGCTGGTCGTCTGTGAAATCGGTGTTCAACACATCAACCGGGTTCTAAACGAATATAATGCTTTGCACATCCATAATTTGCTGCTCTATGACACCGGAATTTTCAAATTCCAAATATGGCTACCTTGAGCCTCGGCTCGCCCATCTCGATGATCTCTTCGTCCCTGAGGGCGGCGAGCGCGCCGTCGGCCGCCAGCCGGTAGCGCGCCGCGCGCCGCACCGCCACCGCCCCCGCCCCCGCCCCCGCACCGGCCCCGCCTCCGCCCAGCGACGACTCCCACGCGCACGACGATTTCAGTTTGCGGATCTGCAGATCACCAATATTGCATTCATTATATCATCATATACATGTATAAAGCCGAAAGGGTGTTAAAGTAGAGCTTTCAAAAAATTCACTGGCGACTTCATTTTATCCAGACATTGAATTTTAATTTTAATAAAAAATATTAATTTTTAAAGATAAATAACCATATCGACTACGTTGAAGCGCAGCTCTATTTCAAGTTGATGATCATATAAAAAACAGGTTAACAACCTCGTGCGACCCCTATCGAAACAAAGCAACCTCCTCAAGCCTACTACCAGGAGCCTAATGCTGCGTACACACCGGGCGATGTGTAACGCGCACCCGTTTCGGCCAACGATTGTCCGTTGGCGTGTGCCGGCCGGCAATCCGCAGTGCAGCGTGGCGGTAACATCAAACGGATAGAAGTAATCATTCAATCGCAGTTTTGGCGGATACCGAAGGCCAACAAACAAACGTGCAAATACGAGCCCGAATCGGTTCCCAAAACTCCCAAAGATCGTTTGCTTGACCACGAAATGCAAGTATTAGACGTTAGAAGTCCAAATAATTCGGCCGACAGCCCTTCGTTGGCTTACGTTGAGTGTGTACACACCATAAGGACGAGTAATAACCTCGTGCCATTCATATCAAAACAAACCAACCTCCTACATCTTACTACCAGGCGTCGAACTAAATGTTACCTACTTATCTACATGAATAGGCTCCACCAAATTAACTAGGAACTTGCCTACACTAATTATTTTCGATGGGTAGGTATGCTTAAATAGTCGGAGCGTCGGTGACCTAAGGTTGTGGTATCCGACTCGTACGCGAGAGGTACCGGGTTCCAATCCCACTGCCGCCATGTACCAATAACTCTTTTCTAAGTTATGCACATTAGCTGAATACTAACCGATGCTTTTACGGTGAGGGAAATCATCGTGATGAAACTTACACATTCAGTTCAGACGACTGAATGTGTAAGTAACCATGATCCAATCTGGTCAGGTTCCCTTGGTAGCAGGGTTAGGAGCCAGGAATGTCAGATGGCAGTCGCTCCACTGCAATTAATTACCTAATCTGCCAAATCCTAGATCATGGACCATAGTCAAGGCGGACCACGGGCACGGAAAATAATTTTGTGCACGGGCTTCGTGCACAAAATTATTTTTACTAGGTACTTACCTAACAAGACAAACCACCTCAGCATCACATAAGTAGGTAGGTAGGTACCTACGTAAGTAAAAATTACTTACATACTACATAAAAAAACATTGTTAAAAAAAATAATGCATTTGGCGTTAATGTGCCGGTGTGCTCTCAAACACGAAGGCCGGGGTCCGCTTTGACCGTGATCCAGGATTTGGCGATCATGTAATTACAGTGGAGCGACTACCATCTGACCTCCATGACCCTGCTACCAGGGGAACCTGACTAGATTGGATCATGGTTACAATTTCAGTTGCCAGGATTTGCAGATTTCATCATGATGTTTCCCTCACCATAAGAGCATCGGTTAGAATTCAACTAATGTACATAACTCAGAAAAGAGTCATTGGTACATTGCCACAGCGGGATTCGAACCCGGCACCTCTCTCGCTTACAAGTCGGATACTCAACCGCCCAGCCACCAACGTTCTTGAAAAACATAGGTAAGTACCTATGATAGCTACATAACTAAAACAGAATTCGTTCAATTGATAAAATCTTTCTACACAGATAAGTAGGTAATATGTCCTACTAAAATGGTTCACTCATCTAGGGACCTACGCAGCGTAGGAAACCACTTATGAGACTAGTTTTGTTGAAACAGATTACAGTCAGGTTTTACTAAATACCTACATGTTTTCATGAACAGATAAAAGCGTTGTCTTTTCTACCTAACCGTCGGAAAAGAACCTCCTAACGTTACGATTAGGTACTAGCTAGGTAGCATCTCTTAAAGTCTAGCTAGCACCTAGACCTTTAAAGCATGTAGGTACGTACCTTTTTAAAGTTATTTTATGAAAACAAACAGCGTCAGGTGCCATACCGTCTTGCTTTCTTGTGGCTCGGATGACTGATAGGTATTAACTATCAAGTAAGCTTGCACTCGTATGGTAGCGTAGCTAGGTAGGTACACTCCATACACACAGATACACAACACTACGCAGGCTCTGGTTGCTATGCAATACGTAAGTAGGTAGGTAGCATGGTGTTTGGCCTACTGCTAGCTTGCATTCATGCACAGAATAATGATTATCACAATACTTAAACGTTGAACACTGAACACAGACAAGACTAGGTTAATACTGGTACCTGAAGCTATAAATCATTCATTCACATCGTTAACACTCTTATCACAGTTATCTTCACAATAGGTACTTAGGTATCCTACAACTACAACGCTACAATAATTTCGGTCACGCGAAAAGCTAAAAACTGAATGAACGAATACGACACAAAAGTAGGCAAATTTCGTCAATGGAAGCCGCGCCGTGGGTCAAACCACAAAATAAAAAACGGCCCGCCAAAGTATTCTATTTTTAGTTTTCAGTTTCTATTTTGATGTCAAAAGCGCCGCCACAGCTCCGGCGCCGGCCTTGACCTTGACGGCACGCGCAAAAGGATTCCTACTTAGGGATCCGTGTTTTAAGGGTCTTACTTATTTCGCCTTTTATGTTCTCTCGTTTTATGTTCTCCTGGTAGTTGCACCATAATGTTGATTTTTTTTATTTGATAAAGTGAGTCTCAAGGGAGTCCAGCAGTGGGCTTAATAATAATCCTAATGATGACGGTGATGGACTACATTTGCTTACCAGTATTTTATCGGGTAGTTTGGTACAATGACAGTAACCTATACAGTCATTTCTAAAATTGTGTTTGGGTCCGTGCTCCACCTAGGTGGCCTAGGTTCTCCAATTGGGTGAAGCATGGGATATTTACAGGTATAGCTCCATCAACTAAGATTCAATTTAGTTAATTATAGTTAATAAGAAATGTTCGTGAAAACGATAGGTACGATTACCTACGCGACACTGAAACATGACATGAGAAAGCAAACTCGTAAAAAGACAAAGATGTTACATTAATTTGAGTTTGCTACATTAATTTGCTACAGTAATTTGAATAAGACTACTTTGCCATTAGTTAGGTGGTAGTGTACTTTCGTAAAAACAATGAATGAACCTTTTGAATTAAAATCATAATTGATTACAATATTTTTTTGTACAGAACCCTCAAACCAAAAAATACAAAACGGATAATTTAGACCTCCTTAATATTGCGCCTAGTACGTGGGGTGTCCATAAAATAAGCCAGTGCACATACAGGCATGACGCATTTCATCTTAGTCCTCACAGTGACAAGGCATCTGCTGTTCTGCATTTTTGTTGCCTGCAACCTAAATGCTTGAATCGTAGATATAATGGGCAACTGTTACCGCTTGCCTTCAGGTGGACTATCACTGCGTAGCATAAACCAAGTAATTGTACTGCCACTAGGCCACTAGGTACATATTTGTTTCTTAAGCGTTGTTGACACTAAAAACTAGTAACAGACGTTCCCCTTTTTCTTTAGCCAACCAACCGTTAGTTGCAGTTGATACTAATCCTTACGCAGGATAAAATAGTCGCATTTGAGTGCGGAATACGTGGTCGGACGTCCGACCAAGGACGGCATTCCCGCGCATCCGTATTAACCCAAAAGCTGTTTTATTTTGTACTTCGTAAGGATTAGTATCGACTGCAACTGATGGTTGGTCGGCTCAAGGCAAATCGTAGCGTCTGTTACTAGTAAATTGACGAAATGGTAAAACCGGGTCTCCTGACCGTACCTAGTACGTAAATAGTGTTGCTTGGTATTTTTTCAGCTTTTCAAATTTAATATTCACCTTCTTGAATTCATACATGAGTAGAATTTAATAATTACTATTAGATAGGTACTGAAATGACGTCTTTCCTTATTTCGGAGCTGGCGGAAAAGTTTAACGAGAAGTGCATAAACTTGCCAGCAGGATGTAGACTGAGTGAAAAAATAGACAATAAAGTGTAACAACAATATCGTTTAGTTTTGCTGCACTTTCCAAAAATATTAAAATCTAGTGAATGTACTTTATGGACACCCTGTGATATCAGGATCCCGTACAAGGTCCACCTGCTTCAGTCATGACTGCCTAGTACAATAGAAGATATGGCGCAGACGCGAAATCAAGCTGTAACTTTTTTGCCTATTAATGTTTATTGTGTTTTCGCAATTAGTTTGAAGACTATGTACCTAGGTGCAACATTGTGTTGAAGGCAAAAAAAAAACAAATAAATTAAAGTAGAAACAAACATCGAAATGTCTTGTTTTTGTGCCGGACTGCTCACGAGCTGCTTGTAATAATAATTTTATTAACCAGCCACTTGAGGTATTGATCGTAGTGATCTGTAGATTGAATTTTAAAACTCATATGAAACGGTAGGTAGAAAAGACGTAAATGGACAAAACCTATAGCCTATCTGTAACTGGTAAAATTGTATTATTCAGTTGATTGACCTGATTATGAACTTGAGTGATCTATTACAACTGATTTCTAGAGATGCGGTCTTTCGTTTTCAAAATGTGATTATCGACATTGAAAAAGAAAAAGTTCGATAGTCATTTTCTCGGTAACTATTCCATGCACGAAAAAAATAATTGTACCTATCGTTTTAATACGTTTAGCACTCCATCCAGTTCACGGCTTTATACATGTATTATGAAACACCCTGTATGAATATTACTCTTGTCGGTGGAGCAATCGCCATAAGAGGGGTAAATAATGACTAAAAAGACTGGGAAGACACGAAACGAGATTTTCGTAACTTTGAGCCATCTAGCTTTGAACCGATCTACGATCACTTTCGATACAATGAAGCTGAAATGAGGAATTCTTGCTGCTCTAGAGTTTCACACTGAGCGAAACTGCACTGTGGCGGCACGTAACGGTTCGCGCGTCCCAATATTATTTTATTTTTAGATTTTATTAACTTCCGCCAGTAACTCCTAAAACGTAGAATTAGGTTATAGCATAGTTCGGGGCACTATTTCGAATTTATAGCTCACCTACTTATTTGTTATTCCGGTGTAGGTAAGGCTACAATATCGTATATCTTCAAAATCGGGAAAGGATTCTGGGACGTAACGAAGCCCAAATTTTTTTTTCTGAGTTTGTGTCTGTTCGTGCATCACGAAAAAACTAATAAACGGATTTTGATTCGGTTTTGATAACTTGATAGCTTAAGGTTCAAAGTACAATCTAAGCCATGTTTCATCTAATTCAGGTAGGTAGAACCAGAGATACAGCTTGACCTCGTCGTAGTACTAGCACTCACATAATACGGAGGTAATTTAAAATGATACCGCGGGTAAAAGCTAAAGTATGATAAAAACTAATTCCACACAGACGAAGTCGCGGGCAAAAGCTAATTAGAACATAAAATCTTATGAACATATTAACAATAGCAGCACGCAACAGCGCAACTCGGAGATAATGTTTTAACCACAAATAAATAATTCATTATGATTACGATTACATGCCGAGGCGATCAGTCACTTAAACGCTTCGGACAATCGGTCGCAGAGCGACCGACGGTCCCCGCTATAATAATGTATGCTGAGGGGATTCGTTCACAACGCAGCTGGCTACGTTTAGTTTTTAATAAATACCTCATTATCTCCGTCGGGTTCGTAGGCGACGTGGCAGTGGCCCGTGGCGTCGGTCTCGTTGCGCTCGCCGGCGGCCGTGCTGAACTGGAAGAGGCCGGCGACGGCGCGCTGGTAGTCCTGCAGCGGCGGCGGCACCTCGCCGTCCAGGTAAAGGCTCTGCAGGCGGCCGCCGCGCCAGCGCGCGTAGTACGCCCGCTCGGCCGCCGCCCACCCCGCCGCCGGTACCCCGGCCGGCGCGCCCGCCCCGGCCGGCCGCGGCTTCCAATCGGCGCGCGGGCTCATGCCGCGGCCCCACGCCGCCAGCGATGATAGCTGCACATATCCGGCGAACGAGCCAATCATTGATAAAAAGAAACAAATAAAATGATATATGCGAAGGTTGTATGATACACCACAGTAGGCAAAAGCAGTAGTCAGAATTTTGTTATCTTAATATTGTATACCTATAGAGAGCGGATCTGTAACGATGTTTATAGATAATGAAAGAGGTATATTAAAAAAGGAACTTTGTTACAATATTCTTTATTGGACAAGTAAGTCTCTCTTCTATAGGCCTGATGGAAGAAATTTCTTTTTAGAAATAAGCAGTGCCTGTGATGTCGTCTTTAATTTTGTGATCTCTGTAAGTAGGTATGATATTTATTGTGCAATTAATAAATTGTTAAATAAACTTGGTTAGCGAGTAGCAAAGGTAGTGTAGCAAGTTACTTTTTCTATTGTACATATTTATTTATTTTATTTTATTTATTTACCTACCAACATGGCTCGAAAAAAGACAACCATGATTCTATTTGTAGGTATATAAGCGCATTGATACCGGCGTCAACCTACCTGGATGCTCGTCAGCACGTCCCCGTCCGGGTCGTCCGGGCGCCAGTACAGCGGCGTGAGGTCGATCCTCGCGCGGAGCTGGTAGTCGGCGGGCCTCGGCGCGGGCGCTCCGCTGGCCGCCGCGGCGCCAAGCTGCGCCGTGGTCACGACGCTGAAGGCGCCCGCCCGCGTCAGGACGGGCTCGTTCCCTCTCGCCGCCGCCCCCGCCGAGCGGAGCCCGGCCAGACCCACTGCGCACCACCCCAGCGCTAGCAACGCCAACCCCGTCATATTCGACTCTCACTTCCGTTTATCGCAAGCAAATAAACACTCATTTATTTCTTAATTGATTGTTGTATGCGCCGGCGCAGGGTGAAACTCCGAATGCTGCGCTGTCAATGTCAACCAAATGTCAGTATCACACTATCACAGCTGACCGCCACAGACTATTTGTTGAACTTTTTTGAGGCAAAGAGTGCGAGCAGCATAAAGCCATGTCTTCATTAAAATAATAAGTGTTAACACGAGCTGACAAATATAGATAGCGTCACTGGCGAAAGGTCTGTCGTCAAAATAAGTCGTACCATTTTGGTCTGATCAGAGTCAAATGCTCAAATTGGTAGATCTTCGACGCTTTTTTGTTCTGTGTTTTTTGACAACGACAAATCGGTAATAATTGTACAGTGGCAAGACCTAGCTCGTCAGTGGCGCCCACTAGTGAGCAAAATCTCAACATCCGCAGTTTTGGTGTGTGTTTTAGTTGGATATAATATCTATTATACTGATTGTGGTAATTTTAAATATATTACAATTCTTCTGTAGGTACGTGTTTGTCACCCAACTCTTAAACGACTCTATCGATTTGAATGAATTTTTGTGTGTGTATCATCATCATCATTGGCCTTAAACATCTATTTTAGATGGTTTAAACAGCGGCATCGTTAGAGGTTTGCGTACGACACTTTCTCTGATGACTGTAGAGCCCAACACGGGAAAGACAGACTTGGTTACACAGTGATCAGACACAAGAATGCGCCCTGGATGGTATTGTTAACGCATTTGTGCCGTTTCGCGCGTTTGTGTGTAGGTATATAAACACACATAAAAATTGAGTGGATCATTTGATGAAGATAAATACAATTGTACCTGGTAGATGGCGTCGTGATATAGTTTTCAAGAATAAAAAACGAATTCGTTAAACAATTGACATTTCATAATTTTTACCGGTACTTTTGTAGGGTTCGTGTAGAGTAGGGTAGTGGTAAGGAGGGGAAGGGTAGGAGTAGGACACTACGCGAAGTCGCGCCGGGGCAGCTATAATAATTTACGAATTTGACGAATACTTTTTTAAGGGCCGATTGTTCAATCCTCAGATTAACAGTCTGTTAGCGTTTATTCGACGTATAGCAAGTTTTTTAATTTTTCAACTGTCCGTTTAGAGTTATTTGACGAATAAATCCGTTATCTGGGGAATAAATCTATCTGCCTCTTTGAGCGCCAGATAGCCGTTATTCGACAGATAGCGTCTTGAAAGATCAGTTGATTTGAGGTTATATTTTGCAGATTTTGAAGTAGGTAAATAATATGCATATTTTCGACAGCCTTGATGACCTAGCAAGCAAAGAAGAGGCCCATAATATATGAATATATAAATCCACGTCACAGAAAAGAAAGAATTTGCCGACTGAACTGACAAGTAAATGAGTCTCAGCAGTTGTGAAACTTGCAGATCGCTCTCTTTTTAAATTTTCTTTTGCGATAAATTGCAATAGAAGGTAATCACCGCATTTTAAATCACAAAAATATAAACCCTCAATAAAAAACCAAACAACAAATAAAATAACTGTAAACTACAATGAATGAATAACCTTCCTTCTAATATTAAGTAACTCTATTCTGTGGAATAACATAACCTTAAAAATGACGCTTGCTTGCCACTGATAGCTTCGTTAGTCTATCCTGCTCTAACAATAGTAAAACGATATTTTTGTATCACCTCTGAAGTTCGTTTTGATTTGATGTTAATATTCGGTCAGATACTAATACATGAGATAAATGACTATTGAAAAATAGACAACTGATTAACAGACCGATAAACAGTCTAATAATTTTATTCGCTGAGTAGTTAACAGACACTTTATTTGAGGATTGAACAGTCGGCCCTAAATGAGAATAATTTAAAATGGTACGATTTCATAAAGTTGCGCGTTATTACCGCTAAGAATATAAAGATAATATTCTCCGCGAATAAGGAAGGGGTTAAAGTACAACAGTTCGTCTACTAGACGCTGATGAACGCTGCGAATCGCATGTCTCCGGTGCAGTGCCGAAAGGTGGACTTTGCCTATTTCAATGCTAGGGGTACATGGGACATGATAAAATAAAACCAGGTACATTACAGGACTATACATTTATTAGATATTAATGAGACTCCATTCGCTACATTATCTAGATACCATTGGCGTGTTAGAATAGTAATGATATCAACTCTGAGTACAGTGGCAGACACCAAACGCCATACAAAACACACTACGAAAGTTATGGAAAGTGCCTTAGAAATTGGAGCGTCACGTCTACGCGCTACATGATGTAGCTCGAAGGAATGCTACATCGTATAGTGTGCCAATGAAAAATGCTAACTACCTACCTAAGAGAGAGAGAGAGAGTTCTTGCTTGAATATTTCTTTAAATGCTTATATACATACATAAATGGAAATTCTAAATCACACACATTGCACGTCGATTCCCAGATTGGCTAGTAACCTGACCATCCCTCATTATCATCACGCTACGTTTTATCCGGTAACACAGTACCAATAGGAGAAAAAGATGACGAAAGCACCGCGACTCGACATATCGATCCTTAAGGCTGACGCACTGTCGACTGAGTGTCGGTGGAATGTGTCCGGGGCTACTCTTCGCGGTCCGGCTCTTCGGCGCCGTCCGCATCCGCAGAGCCCTCCGCCGCGTCGTCCGCATCCGCATCCGCGTCCGGCTCGGTGGCGTCCTCGTCGTCGGCGTCGTCGCCGTCGGCCGCGTCGGCCGCGCGCGCCCCCCCCGCGCCCGCCCCCGCCCCCGCGCCCCACACTCGCCCGCCGCCGCACTGTGCAAACAATGGAACATTCAATGATCATATAATTAATTAATAAAAAATAAATATAGAACATATAATGCGTACAAAATATTTAACATTTTGTTGTAACTTCGTGATGGAACCACATTTCATTATGAATTAAATCACATCCACGTTATAACCCAAATCTATACTAATATTATAAAGAGGAAATGTGAGATTTTTTGTTTGTTTGTTTGTTTGTATTGAGTAGGCTACGAAACTACTGGACCGATTTCAAAAATTCTTTCACCGTTGGGAAGCTACACATAGGCTATATTATATTTTCTAAAAAATTACGGATCATTAATAAAACT
The DNA here is from genome assembly GCA_905147135.1 of Blastobasis lacticolella. Taxonomy (NCBI): domain Eukaryota; kingdom Metazoa; phylum Arthropoda; class Insecta; order Lepidoptera; family Blastobasidae; genus Blastobasis; species Blastobasis lacticolella. Next base: position 18,451,194 of record LR990055.1, on the reverse strand, counting down.
CCAATAATGTAATCCAAGGTGTAAAAAAATACCCAAAAATTCCTTACATCGCGTGTGCTGCGAATACTGTTGATGATAGAACAAAATAATGTACTACGACTTTGCAGAACACATCATTATCTACAAAAAGTGTCGCGACAGTATATGTCTAACTATTATAGTTATGTCGCACTAAGTGTTCCTTTATTTTCAAAATTTAATTGAAATGCCGCCACTAAAAAACGCTCTTATTTGTACCTTGGCATTAATCCTTATCAAAATCAATTACTTCATATTCACGACTGCTTTAATACCTTTATATAACTTTTTAAATTATTCAATTCAGACATTCCATTCGAAAGATATCACGAGTTCAAAAATGTGAATATTAGAAAAAAGTCGCGTGTTCGCCGCTCAGTCCGCTCGGCTATCTAGGCAGCACGGGGTACGGGAGGGGAGTCTAAACTAAAGTGCCGCGCGGCTAACTCGCGCGGTCGGCTCCCTACGCAGCGGTCGTGTGTAACCCGTGTACCCGTAGTGGTACCCGTGCGAAGCCGGGGCGGGCCGCTAATTTAAATAAATTGCAAACTAGAAATTTTGTTACTACTGATTTCGAATCACTCATCTTCATGCAATGACTTTATATTTTGTTTACAATCAATATGTAGGTACCGGCAAATAATAATTTAAACTAATGTGGGGATCGACAGTATTATGATACAATTTTTGTGATCCTTTCTGAACATAAACAAATGATTATCACAAATACTTTTTAAAGCATTGTTTACCACCGGAATATCGAATGACATCTGAAACGTCACTCGTCAAATGGTAAATGTCAGTTGTCAAACCCAATCGTCAAAGTCATCTGTCATACACAGTATGTAGTCTAGTCGGTCGGTGGTCGAGTCGGTCGATGTACCGGGGCAGGGGAAACGGCTATACATATGTATCGAAGCTGTCGCAAATATCGGGGACTAATTCTCCTGGGACGAAACAAAGTGAACGTGCTTACGTGCATATGTACTGTGAATAATCTAATTGATTGTAACAACCGAGTCGGTGAACAATATATTATTTGTTGAAGTTTATTCTGGGTGGTATTATTTAACAATAATGTTAGCACTCAAGTAGCGTGCGCACTCACCGGCAGCGGGCGCAGCGCCCGGCAGAGGCAGCGCGGGAGCAGCACGAGCCGCGCGGGCCCGGCCGGGGCGGGCGGGGCGGGCGGGGCGGCCGGCGCGGGCGGCGGGGCCGGCCCGGCGGCGGCGGCGGGGCCCGCGGCGGCCGGGCCGGCGGCCAGGTCGGCGATGGTGCCGCAGGACGCGGACAGCGCGGCCGGCGCGCCGCAGCCGCAGCCGCCCCAAGCGCCCCACGCGCCCCACGCGCCGCTGACGCCGCCGTACGCGCCGTCCCACGCGGCCGCGCCCGCCCCGCCCGCCCCCGCCCCCGCCGCCCCGGCGCCCCCGGCCCGCGCCGCGCGTGGCATCGGCAGCGTGCCCGCGTCTGGGACATCGTAATACTGTGCTGAAACCGTGACACAACCGACCGACGTGACGCTCTGTAGGCCTAGCACAAGTTGCTCTCGCGCGCGATTGGCGAGTATTGAGAGAAAGAGACAGACGCTCTCTCGCGGCGCGAGCTTTGTCGCGGACACACTTGTGCTAGGGCCCCTGGTCGACGAGCCCCGATAATTTGCTATACAGATACCTAATAGAAAGCTACATTATCAACAAGAAATAATGGCGATAGTTTTGCCTGAAATTTAATGTGATTTCCACGGGAACGGATCCGGAACGTGGTAATCGAATTTCACGCGAACGAAGTCGCGGGCAGTAAAGCTAGTTTTGTAATAAAAAAATTTCCCTCTTTCTTTCAACTACCTGCCATCAGCCATTGACTATAATCAAATCATTTATTTGTTATTGACTTTGGGGGATGTACATCCACTGACATGTGATTGCCTTATATTGAGGCTAGTCTGGGTTTTTTGAGACGATTTATGTCCTCAGTGTTGTTTCTCAAGTCAATTTGCCAGTTTATTAATATGTGTTTCCAATAGATACTTGTATGAATTACAGCACTTTATTATTTCTTGCTTGATTGTAGTCATTTCCAGATATTCGTGCACTGCACTTGTTTTGATAAACCAAGGGTATTTTGTAATAATTTTAAACGCATTGTTCTGGAATCTCTGCAGAATCTCAAGTGGCTCGAGTGGCTTGCCGAACGCCAAAGCTGGATTCCACAGCATCAAATTGGTTTTATAATTGATTTATAGATAAGTAGTTTATTTTCTAGGGACTATCAACTACTACAATTCCAAGAACTGCCAATTAACTACTTCAATTCCAAGAACTTCCTGTTGGCCTGATCTCTTATTGATTTAATGTGATGTCGCCACATGAGACTCCTATCTAGGTGCATCCCTAGTACTTTATTGTATCTGTATACGGTAAAGTGGTCTCATTCAGTTGTACAGGTGGGCAATTAACCCTACGCAAAGCAAAGGTTATATGATTGGATTAGGTCTCACTAAATCTTATCCTCTATTTCTTCAACCATGCATTGATTTTGTTTAAATGGGCTTGAAGAATATGGGAAGCCGTAGTTGGATGATCGCTGCACGCAATCACTGCAGTGTCGTCTGCATATGTAAATGTGAGTATGCCGTCTGTATGTGGTAGGTCTGCTGTGTAGATGTTATACAGTACAGAGAACAGAGCCCTACGGAACTCCGGCATGTTTTTCATGAAATTTTGAGAAATGATATGTCTCTACTTGGAATAAATAGATAGATAGATGGTGTAGATAGGATTTCACCAGCATGTAAATGGAGTAAGGTAATGTTGTCCTTAGCTTGTACATCAACCGTTCATGATAAACTTCGTCAAAAGCTTGCTGAATATCTAAAACCACCGCTGAGCAATATTGCCTACTTTTCAAGGATTGTCTAATTTTGTGAGCCACCCTAAGTATCTGTTCAATAGTAGGGTAATGACTTCGAAAACGAACTGATGTTCTGGTATTAACTTTGCTTTGTTTAAGATTGGCAAGTCTATTCAGAAGTAGTTTCTCGAATAATGTGGACAGCACCGGCAGTAAAGCAATAGGCCAATATGATGATAAGTCCGTTGGAGGTTTTTCTGGTTTTGGAATAATTTTTATGATTGGGACTTTCCATAGAGAAATATAGTATTGTAGTCTCATGCACGCATTAAACAGATTTGTGAGAAATACAATTCCATTTTTCGGTAGGTGTTTGAGTACTTCAGCAGTTATGAGGTCGAGCCCAGGAGCCTTTTTCAGTTTCATCTTAGTTATTTGTCTTTTGACTTGTGCCGGAGATATAAGTGGAAGCGACAACTGTTGATCACTATGAACGACTCTGTGGATTTCTAAATCATCTTGGATGGAAATAGAGTGATTTGGTTTGAAAACACCATTGAGAAATTCTCCAAAAAAGACCGCTTTTTCTTATGGATGTCTAGTCAGCCACCATTATTATTAAGCAAAGGGGGTGTTATTTGTGGATGACGGTCAATGTTTTTAGGTAACTGCCATACTCGTCTCAGTCTTCGGTTCTCTTTAATCTTTTGTTTTATTGCTTTACTGTAGTTGTACTCCTTAGTTTCGTGGGGTATATATGGAGTAGTCATCCAAGCAGCGCTCTATATTAGGTTGGTATTAAATAGAGTGGCCTCTTCAATTTCATCTGTGGTTTTCAGCGACATTTTTAAGTTTATCTCACCATTGATGTAATCTAATTTATTTGAATAAATAAATAAATTTATTTAAATAAATAAATTTATTTATTTATTCATTTAATCTTCAAAACCTCCCCAATCTATTTTGTGATTATACAGTGCTTCTTTAGGTTCTTTGTATATGATTGTAGAACTTATGGTGCAAATGACTGGTGTATGATCAGAAGCTTCACCGAGACTAGATTCTACTTTTGTGTATGACTTTTGAATTTTAATGTCCTATGTTGGCAACACCATCATGATTGACACTTGATTGAAACCAAGAAACACTCACATTTTTAGGTAGAAATTAAATTACGGCTAGTCTAAGATGTCACTGTTTGGGTTTTTACTAGAAATTTTTGTAGTGAATTAATATTTCACACTGAGATAACGTTTCCACTGTATCCACAAGTTTCGATCTTCAAAGTGTTGTTGTTGTAGTATGCTGTAAGTACTAATTTACACTGTAACACATTTAAATGTTGACGAGCGTATTTTCATTATGACAGCTATTTGACAACATTCAAAGTTTTGCAATAAAGGAAAAAAATAAATGACTCACAAAGACGCTGCGGGAGTCCGCCGCCGTCGCCCGCCGCGCCCGCGCACCGCCACCTGCCGACGGCCCAGAACATATTAGTGCATCAAGGTTCTACTAGGATGGACGACATCGCTCGATCGGCCCAGCCGGGACGGGGTACTCACGCGGCGGGCTCCGGGTCGGGCGGGCGCTGGTGGCGTCATGGGGGGCGCCCGGCGCGCTCGCGCTCGGCGCGGCCGAACGCCACCAGCCGGTCGATCGGCCCCGGCCCCGGCCCCAGCCCCAGCCGCTCGGGCCGCTCCGGCCGCTCGGGCCGCTCCAGCACGGCCACGCCCGCGTACGAGCGGCCCACGGCCATGCCCGTCGCCAGCAGCGTCCACGCGCCCGCCGCCGGCTCCAGCACCTCCACCGTGGGCAGGTTGGCCGCGCCGTCGTCGCCGCCCACCACGTACAGCCGCCCCGCCCACGCCGCGCAGCCCGCGTTGCGCCGCGCGTGCGCCATCGCCGGCGCCGGCTCCCAGCGCGCCCCCGCCCCCGCCCCCGCCCCCGGCGACCCCGGCCGCAGCCGCTCCACCGAGCGCCGCACGGCGGGCCCGTCGTGGCCGCCCGCCGCGTACAGCGCGTCGCCCAGCACGCCCACGGCCGCGCCCGAGCGCCGCGCCGCCATCTCGGGCGCCGGCTCCCACGCGTCCGCCGCCGGGTCGTAGCGCTCCACGGACGCCAGGCACTGCCGCGCGCCGCCGTCGTAGCCGCCCACGGCGTACAGCCGCCCGCCCAGCGCCGCCACGCCCACGCTGGAGCGACGCGTGCTCATGGCGGCGACGGGCCGCCAGCCGGCCGCGCCGCCCGCCACGTCCAGCACCTCGGCGGAGCTGAGGCCGGTGACGCCGTCGAAGCCGCCGACGGCGTAGATGCGGCCGTCCACGACGGCCACGCCGAGCGTGGAGCGGCGCGCGGCGAGCGGCGGCCCGGCGGCCCAGGCGTCGGCGGCGGCGTCGTACACGTCGACGCTGCGCACGCGCAACGTGCCGTTGAAGCCGCCCACGGCGTAGGCGCGGCCGCCCAGCACGGCCAGCCCGGCGCGGCAGCGGCGCGCGGGCAGCTCGGCCACGGAGCGCCAGCGCCCGCACTCCAGGTGCAGCGCCTCCACCTGCCCGCCGGGGTCAACGTCGGATTACTGATCTGATCGCAAATTATTATCTTTGCCAATTTGACAAGTCCAAGCATCTTCAATGTGACAAATTCAAGAAGGACTACGCTCAGAATATCGTTGCGCGATAGAATCAGAAATGAGGAAATCCGCAAGCGAACCGAGGTCACCGACGTAGCCCTAAGGATTGCCAAGCTAAAGTGGCAGTGGGCAGGGCACATAGCTCAAACAACAGATGGCCGATGGGGCAGTAAAATTCTCGAGTGGCGATCACGTATCGGAAGACGCAGCGTGGGTAGGCAGGCCACCCACAAAAAGGACCGACACCTGGTAAAGATCGCAGGTACCAGCCGGATGCGGAAGGCACGGGACCGGCCTTGGTGGAGATCTCTGGGGAAGGCCTATACCCAGCAGTGGGCGTCATTCTGATATTATGATGGTGAAGATGATAAAGGATCTTCCGCTGAGGACCCTGAGACTGGCTGAACATCTCAAAAACCGCTCGACAGCCGCCTCCTGACTAATAGACCAGTCTCTGTCTCTCGGGCGGCCATCCATGATAAACAGTCTGTTAGCGTTTATTCGACGGATAGCAAGTTTTTGAATTTTTTAACTGTCAGTTAAGAGTTATTTGACGAATAAAACCGCTATCTGGGGAATAAATCTATCTGCCTCTTTGAGCGCCAGATAGCCGTTATTCGACAGATAGCGTCTTGATAGATCAGTTCGTTTGAGGTTATATTTTGCTTTTTGGTTGTTTTTAAAGGAAGTAAGTAAATAATATGCATATTTTCGATAGCTTTGATGACCTAGCAATCAAAGAAGGGGCCCATAATATATGAATATATAAATCCACGTCACAGTAAAGAATGAATTTGCCATCTGAACTGACAAATAAATGAGTCTGGGCAGTTGTGAAACTTGCAGATCGCTTTCTTTTATAATTTTCTTTCGCGATAAATTGCAATAGAAGGTAATCACCACGTTTTAAATCACTAAAATATAAACCCTCAATCCAACCAAACAACAAATAAAAGAACTATAGACTACAATGAATGAATAACCTTCCTTCTAATATTAGGAACTTAACTCTATTCTGTGGAATAACATGACCTTAAAAATGATGCTTGCTTACCACTGATAGCTTCGTTAGTCTATCTTGCTCTAGCAATTGTGTAAGCGATATTTTTGTTTTACCTCTCTGAAGTTTGTGTTGATTTGATGTTGGCAGAATTGAAATATTCGGTCAGATACTTATCCATGGGATAAATGACTATTGAAAAATAGACAACTGATTAACAGACCGATAAACAGCCTAATAATTTTATTCGCTGAGTAGTTAACGGACATTTTATCTGAGGATTGAACAATCGGCCCTTACAACTAACAATATAATATTTAGTTGTTGAATTTGAGTGGTGGTAGATATAGGTTTATTTTTTAATTAAGAGCGATCGATTCTATTGTGAACGTAAGTTTGCCTGTTATTTGATTTAAATTTAAGTGTTTACGATTTTATATGTAATATTTAATGTAAAAAAAGTGTAAATCTGTTGGCAAATATATAAATAAATAAAATAAAATAAATATATGCTCGCAGTGCAGGGAATGCACTGGGGGTGGATACTGTACTTTGGCACACGTCGCTACGGTGACGTATCGAAATTCAGTATGGTGCAGTAGATTTGGGATTTAAGTCACCTGCTCATAACTCAGCGCCAGGCATTGATCCTTCTAACGAAGTCGTACCGTACCACAAGTACTGCTGCTCTGGCGGTACTTACTGGTATCCTGTCTGCGGACCAGGAGGTGCGGACGGGTAAGATGGAGGCGAGCCGTGCCGGATTGGAAAAGAGGGCAGTGACTGAACTGAAGAAAGCTGGTCTTACTGTAGATGAGCCCAACAAATGCAGGTCGAGAATTGTAGTTATCGGAGTACCCGTGTCGATGCAAGAGCCCGAAGTCTTCAAGTGCGTTTTTCATCAAAACCTTGGCGAAAAGTTTAACATGACAGTTGACTCTAGTTTTTTCAGATCGAATAGGCATAAAGATGGGCGTATTACTAAACGACTGTACGAATTCCAAAATAACAAATTATTGCATGCCTGATTTGTCGTACAGCGGTATTGTCCAAAAAATCTTACAAAACTCAGAACACATTGATCAAAATGTAAATATAATAATTTTAATAAGTAATAGCCTTAAAGTACGAAAATAAGATATAGTTAAGGGGTTTGAAACGTTCCAAGGATTGTCTGCAGGAAAAATTATATTATGCGCATTTCCCTTCATAAAAAAATTTTATAATTCTAAAAATGACCGTATTCACATGTTGAATACTTTGATGTACAATTTGACTTGCAGTCAGAAAGACGCATTCACCTTTTAGTCTGTAATAAATTTACAGATAAAGTAGTTTTAACAGAAGATACTATGTATCTTTGACGTAGGTACAAAGTCAAACTGGCTACAATGTTAGCGTACCATATTAATTTATTGATTTCTCCTACCGTAGGTAGATATGACCAGTGTGCCGATTTGTTAATAAACAAAAAATACCACTGTTTAAACTATTATGTAAGACAAAAGAGCCGTCCTGTATCATATCAGCAGCATATAACAGTCCACTGTTAGACTTGAATAGTAAATCTTTTTATATTGGTCAGAATATACAGGACTGCTCTGGCATAAAGTCATTAGTAAATAGTGTTAATAAGTCTTTGGATGTACCTAATGTAAAATGTTATAATAATAAACAAAATTGTATAATTAACTTAGTACAGTCGAGTTCATTAATATGTGAGCATTACAAAGGCTTCAAATATAAATGTACATGGAAGGGTACTTATATATCTGAGCAGATTCAGCAATCAAACATATGTACATCTGCTCAGATATATAAGTACCCTTCCATGTACATTTATATTTGAAGCCTTGGCAATGTTCACATATTAATGAACTCGACTGTACATCACAATATCCAAGGCATGACGAATAAAGAATTGGAAGTCGAGCTATTCATGAACGGTGAGAATGTTGATATTTTTTGCATTACTGAACATTGGTTAAAAGATCACCAGCTTATATTTGGCATTAACAACCATAAACTTGCAAGTTCGTTTACAAGAGTGCAGGCAATACGTTCCGTAGGCGTAAGAGGTTCCCTAATACTTGCTCGTAATTGCCTAAAATGCAAGGAACGCACTGATATTGTCAAGCTGTCTGTTGAACGAACTGCTGAAATTGCCTGTATAGAACCTGAGCGACTTATCGTAATGAGAGTATACAGACCTCCGGCTTCATCATTTGATTTGTTCGAGAAAATTATGGATGAAGCCCTTATTAAAGTTAGCAATTGTAATGAAAATATTGTTGTTTGTGAAGATTTTAATATAGATTTAAGGTAGGATAATATCATCATTTAAGTGTCCTAATTTAATCAACTTATTTTTAGAGCCTACTAGAATAACAAGTACTACATCAACTTGTCTAGACAACATTTTTGTGATATCCAGGCATGAAGCCAGTCTGTAATAAACAAATTACAATCCGATCATTGTGGTCAATTAGCTGTTTAATGTCAATATGAGGAAAGAAACAAAAAATACTATTAAATTTGTACCAATTAACAACAACCGTCTAAACAGTTTTAGAAATAACAATATAGAGAAATCATCTAATTTAAAGTATTGTGATGATACAAATAAATATTATAATTCAGTTTTACACATGACAAAAACTGAAAGTAATAGTATATTCAAATCAAAGGTAATAATAATAATAATAAATATTCGTGGCCAAATTCACACAGCGCCATCTAGCCCCAAATTAAGCAAAGCTTGTGCTATGGGTGCTAGATAACTGATATACTACTTAAATACATACTTATTATACATAGAACACCCAGACCCGTAACAGAAATTAAAATTCATCATTTCAATTTCTGCCCGGCCGGGAATCGAACCCGGGACCTCGGGAAGGTGAAGGCAGTAAATAGCAAACTTATGATTAGCGATTGGGCGACAGCAGGAATACATAAAAGTAGAAATAAATTATATGAGCTCTATGCAGAACGGGCGTATAATAATAGCGTAGAATTTGCTGACTATGTTAAACATTACTCGAAGTTATTTAAACGCGTTTGTGCTACAGCTAAATCGAATTTCGTTAAACACATACTAAAAAATAGCACAGATGTAGTTAAATCCACATGGCAGATAATAAATAGTGAAACTGGAAAAGTAACAAATCGCGATACTAAGAACAGTTTAAAGATTAATGATAATGTTGTTACCAAATTCTCGGAAGTTGCGGAGGCATTCAATAAATTTTTTGCAGACATTCCAGTGTCAACTACGAAATCCTTAAATTCGTCTCCTGCTCTCGCTGAATCCTTGTAAAACAAAATGTACCCGAGTGTGTCATCGACTTTAAGTTCGAGCATGCAACACCTCAAGATATATATAGTTAAGGCTTTTAAAACCATAAAAATGAAAGCAACTGCCGACATTGATGGTATGTCAGTGAAAATAATTAGCTCTGTAATTGATGTAATTGCTGTCTACTTAGCGAATATATTTAATAATTGTATTGATAATGATGAATTTCCTGACCTGATGAAGCGCAGTAAAGTTATTCCATTGTTGAAAACCGGTAGTACAACGGATCCCACAAATTTTAGACCAGTTTCAATTTTACCGGCTCTAAGTAAAATATTTGAGAAAATCATATTAAATCAACTAAAGGCTCATTTTTATGGAGGTAACCTATTGCATTATAAACCATTCGGTTTTACTCGGGGTCGTTCAACAGCTGATGCAGGAGTTGAACTTATTAAAAATATCTTTGGGTCCTGGGAGAAATCACGTGATGCCTTGGGGGTTTTCTGTGATTTATCCAAAGCCTTTGATTGCGTTAATCATGATATTTTGGTCAGGAAATTACAACATTATGGAATAAAGGACTTGGCTCCAAACTTGCTAAATTCATACTTCAGTCATAGAATTTAAAAAGTTAAACGGAGAGAGATCTATGGGGTCTGTTGTCTCTATGGGTGTCCCCCAGGGATCTATTTTGGGCCTGTTTTTGTTTCTTGTTTATGTAAATGACTTACCGTACTTTGTAAAAGATACCTATGAAATTGTCTTGTTCGCTGACGATACATCTTTAGTGTTTAAAGTAAAAAGACAACAATTAACATATGAAGACGTGAACAAGGCTATTGCAGAAGCGGTAAACTGGTTTACGGTTAATAATTTATTACTGAATGGCAAGAAGACAAAATGTTTAAAATTCTCTTTGCCAAATGTTAGATCAGTGCTTACTAATTTACAAATAAAAAGCGAAAATTTGAATCTTGTTGATTCTACAGTATTTTTAGGCTTTACTCTGGATATTAAATTGCAATGGGGTCCTCACATCGATAAATTCGCGAAAAGACTAAGTTCTGCAGCATATGCTGTAAAGAAGATACGAGGTATTTCTGACGAGGCTAGAGCAAGATTAGTTTACTTTAGTTATTTCCACAGTATTATGGCCTATGGCATACTGCTGTGGGGACACGCTGCCGACTGGCACAATGTATTTGTACTGCAGAAAAGGGCTATTCGCGCGATTTATCAATTGAGACCTGGAACTTCACTCACAGATAAATTCAGGAATATTTATATAATGATAATGCCATCACAATATATATATGAGAACTTAATGTATGTTCATTAAAATTTACACTTTTTTTTTATGTTACTCAGCAGACAAACAGGCAAGCGGGCCACCTGATGGAAAGTGGTCACCGCCGCCTATGGACATCAGCAACACCAGGGGAGTCACCAATGCGTTGCCCGCCTTTAAAGAGACCTCTAATATACCTCTTGAAAGATCCCATGTCATAGTCTAAAGGAAACACTGTGGCTGGGAGCTCATTCCACATCCGAATCGTACGAGCGAGAAACGTTCTTTCGAATCTTCGCGTGGTGACCAACAGAGGGTCTACGAAGTGGGGATGAGTACCCAGCCCACGGCGGGTGATGCGATGGCGGAATTGTGCTGTGGGCACCAGATCGAAAAGTTCCTCGGAACACTCCCCATTGTACAGCCGATAGAACACACACAGGGAGCCAAAGTCCCTTCGGTCAGCCAGTGGTTCTAACTTGCTTGTTTGTATGGGATCGTCGACAATTCGTACGGCGCGTCTCTGTACGGAGTCCAAAGGATTAAGCAGGTCGGCAGTTTCGCCGGCCCAAAGATGGGAACAATATTCCATATGAGGCCGCACCTGTGCCTTGTACAACAGCAGGCGCTGCCCTGGGGTGAAGTATCGCCTGAACCAGTTAATCACTCCAGCTCCAAGCTCCAAGCACACTCATTTAAGAAGAATTCAAAATTCAAAATGTACAAAGTACAGCATGTATTCTGCGCACGCAGCAATAACACATCATAACAACATTTTATTATAATTAACATAGCGCCATTTTTGTATCAGTACTTACACGGACGCCTAGCCGCGTGGTACTCCTCATTAAGCAATAAACCAAGTCTTCGGATATTAGCCTTATCATTTATAATCAAAGCATCCAAGAAGTGTGTGGTAGCAAGAAACCCATACACAAAATTTCTTTATTGATTAGGACATTATATATCTCTTTAAATCGTCAAAAGGAGGGAGGTAGGAAAGTAGGAAAGAAACACACAGTGACACGCTGACCGCCCTATGGCCGTAGCAAACCCATCCCACGCCAACCCCGACCGAACCGTGCTCGACAATGCCAGGACAACAATGGCGGTTCGGCCCTGCCTGGCATTGTCAAGCACGATCCGGTCTTGGTTGGCGTTGGGTGGGTTCACTGTGTGTTTCCTTCCTACTTTCCTACCCCCTCCTTTTTGACGATTGAAAGAGATATTTAATGTCCCAATCAATAATTAAATTTTGAATTTTGAATTGAGAGCTTTTTATCCTCTGTAAAGTTGAGCCATAAGTCGGGAAGCAAGAATGAAGACACCTGCATTTACATAATAGAAGTACCTGCTATTATACGTAAGGCGCTTATAACTCAAGATAGAGTATTCGTGAACTGGTCTTCCTGCCCTGTCAGAGACTTCACTCTTATCACCCGATGCTATAAGTGTCAGTATTATGGGCACGCAGCTAAGACTTGTCGTTAGACGGACATCACTTGCGGCCATTGCAGTGATCTAGGTCACTTACTAAACGAATCTTTGATCTGCCCAATAATTACTCGTTACACAGATAATTATATTGTACCAGAGCAGCAAGGGTTTAGAACTAGTCGTTCAGTGCAAAGAATTTAGTATCTTTCGTCAATGATAAAGTAAACGTCAAGTAAAGTAAACGTCAGTAAACTACAGACCTATATCTAAACTGTGTATAATCTCAAAAGTCCTTGAAAAGGTGGTTTTATACGCAAATGTACGCCTCGCTGCAAAGCTCTTTCAGTCACTTGCAACACGGGTGTCTAAAAGGTCGTTCTACTGTGACTAATTTAACTCTTCTTAATAACACACTAACTGATGCTATGGAGAGTGGCTTACAAGTTGACGTTATTTACACAGACTATAGCAAAGCTTTCGATAGAATCAATCACAAACTGCTATTAAATAAGATGGCTGCTATCGGGATCAGGGGTGATCTGTTCAGATAGTTTACCTCCTACATTTCTAATAGGTCTCAGGCTGTCGTAATTAGCAACTATATGTCTGGTTGGGTGACCATTCCTAGTGGCGTGCCCCAAGGTTCATTGTTGGGGCCTCTGTTGTTTATTGTCTTTATAAATGACATAGAATTGTGTTTTTCAACAGCCAGTCTATTGACTTATGCAGATGATATGAAGATATATGCTACCATAGGCAGGTTTGCTGACGCTGAGGCCCTACAAGCAGATCTCGAGCGTCTTGATGACTACTGTCTAACAAACAAATTGGATCTCAATCCTGCTAAGTGTTCAATTGTGACTTATGGTCGCAAGCGAAACTTTATATATTTCGATTATGTTCTTAAAGGACAAAAGCTTCAAAGAGTCTCAGTGACGCGTGATTTGGGCGTTCTGCACGACTTCAAACTTATATTTGATTCACATATCAACGCTATAGTAGCTAAAGCATATAAGGTGCTTGGTTTCATAATGCGATGTTCTAAAGAATTCAATTCCATTAAAACTATGAAGATATTGTATTGTACGTTTGTCAGGAGTATTCTGGAATACGCATCTCAGGTTTGGAGTCCGTGCTATACTGTTTACAAGTCACGTATCGAAACTATACAAAAAAAGTTTATGCGTTATTTATGCTATCGAGCGGGTCAGTATTATGAATCCGACAATTATTTACGCCTATGCAAGAAACACCACCTTCCTCCACTTCTCAAACGAAGAGAAATAGCAGACCTGAGATTACTTATCAGAATTGCATCTGGTACTGTTGATTGCCCGGAAATTCTCTCCCGTATTTTTATTAAAGCGCCTGTAAGATCCTTTAGACACCACTACCCTCTTTATGTTCCCGAAGCTATCACCAACTATAGGAGGAATACCTTTCTGTTACGAGCAGCTCAAAATTTTAACGTCTTGTCCAAAGTTGTTGACATTGACCTGTTTAATATAAGTTGTGAATCGGCGAGAAATCGTGTTCTTAAGTATTACTTTGACACACTGTAACGTAAGTAATTTGATAAATCGAGTCGAGCAAAGATAATTTTTAGGCTTAAGTTGTTGTGTTTCCTCAACGGTTGTACTTCTTTTTGTCTATTGTATTTTTATCAGTGGAGGCCTATACTTGGCTATGTAATGTTATTATTGTTTTTATTGTAATAACTGCTGTTGGCTTTCCTTAAGTAAATAAAATAAAATAAAAATAAAATAAAATGATGTCAGCTATGAATTGGACAGAGGTGGGGAAGTTGGCGCCTTGTACACGGACTTTAGGAACGCGTTTGATAAAGTCAGTCACAATTTGCTTGTCCAAAAGCTGGCATCATACGGATTTCATGAGTCTCGAATTCAATGTGACTTGGATAGAATTTTTCATTGGCGTGTTAAAAAGTAATCGCGTCGGCGCGGGCCGGGGCTGGCACCCTGCCCTGGGGCGGCACTCACCTCGCGGATCGCCTTGGGCGCCTGCCCGCCGACGGCCAGCAGCAGCCGCGGCGCGGCGTCGGGCCCGCGGCGGGGGCGCGCGGGCGGCACTCACCTCGCGGATCGCCTTGGGCGCCTGCCCGCCGACGGCCAGCAGCAGCCGCGGCGCGGCGTCGGGCCCGCGGCGGGGGCGCGCGGGCGGCACTCACCTCGCGGATCGCCTTGGGCGCCTGCCCGCCGACGGCCAGCAGCAGCCGCGGCGCGGCGTCGGGCCCGCGGCGGGGGCGCGCGGGCGGCACTCACCTCGCGGATCGCCTTGGGCGCCTGCCCGCCGACGGCCAGCAGCAGCCGCGGCGCGGCGTCGGGCCCGCGGCGGGGGCGCGCGCGCACGCAGCCCTGCGCCGCCGCCGCGCGCCGCTCGGGCCGCATCAGGTGGAACGACAGCGCCTCGATCACGAGGTCCTTCACGCGCAGCCCCGCGCCCGCCAGCGGCTCGGCCGCCGCGCGCGCCAGCAGCGCCTCGCGCGGCACCAGCGGCAGCCGCACCGCCTCCAGCACCGTGCCCAGCTGCTCCAGCCTGCCAGCCCCGCCCCCCGCGTGCGCCGCCCAGCGCAGCGCCGCGTCCAGCACCGCCTCCTCGCCGCCGGCCGCCAGCCGGTCGCTCGACAGGAACCGCGCCAGCGCCGCCGCGTCCAGCGACAGGAACTCCTCGCTCTGCGGATATTCGCGAGTCGGAAGGTCAGACGCACCGATGCAGGCTGCGAAGGCCCCCCCCACCGAAACCGACCTGCATGACCTGCGCGGCGTGCGCGTCGGCGTAGCGCGCGGCGGCGGCGGCCAGCTCGCCGCAGCCGTGCAGCTCGGCGAAGGCGCGGATGCCCAGCGCGTTGTCGGGCGCCAGGCAGCGCGTGAGGAAGGCGCCGCACGCCGCGCGGACCCCCGCCACGGCCAGCAGCGACGCCGCCGACAGCAGCCGCTGCACCGACGCCTCCGTCACCACCAGCGACGACGGGCAGTACACGTAGTCCACGATCGCCTCCAGCGCCTGCTGGTCGATGTTCTGGGGACCGGCGGGAACCGGTGAGGATGAATCGTCTTACAGATCACTTATTCATGTTTCTACTTACTTTTAATCAATAAATATGTTATAGAACAAACAAACTTGACAAAGGCTCATCAATATCCTTATTAGTATGTATAAATAAATAATAAATTAATAAATAATTTATTGTCTCCAAAATAAAGTTACAATAGCGTATACTGATGCTTATTGTTGTTTTAAAAGATTTTTATAAATGCAGTTACCATTATAATCTAACCGAGAAAAATCATTTAGGTAACCCCTAGAAGATAAAAGGGAAGCAAAATAAATTCTTCGCAACCTGTATGGTGACGGTCTGCTGCGTGCGCTCCTCGAACTGCGTGAACATGGCGCGGAAGTAGGGCGAGCACGCGGCCAGCACGGCGCGGTGCGCGTGCACGGGCGGCGGGGCGGCCTCGGCCTCGGCGGCGGCCCCGGCGGCCCCGGCGGCCCCGGCGGCCCCGGCGGCCTCGGCGGCGGGGTCGTCGTCCCCGTCCGGCGGCACGTCGAGCGGGGCGCCGGCCGCGCGCAGCTGCACGTCGCACAGCGCTGCGTTGGAGCGCAGCGAGCTGAGCGCGGCCAGCAGCTGCGAGCTGTGCGCGTGCGCCGCGCTGCCGCAGGCGTCCCCGGCCGCGCCGCCGTCCGCGCCCGCGCTGACCCCCGCGCCCGCCCCCGCACCCGCCGCGGCACCCCCCGCGCGCTGCGAGCACTCGTCGAGCGACGACTGCGAGGCGCAGCGCATCATGCTGCAGCACGCGGCCTCCCCGTACGCGCCGCCGCCCGCCTCCAGCCGGCTGCCGGACCACCACCATCGATTATTACTACTAATATATTTATAGTAATGTACTATATCTATCTTGGGCGAACTGTTCAGATACAGCACGAGTGGGTCCAACTTTGTGAATAAGCTCAATTGGTGGAATGACTCAGAAATTACGGTGTTCTCGTCCTCTCCAAATATACCTCAGTGTGTCCTATGTATACGGCCGACCAAGAGAGTGATCTATCAGTTTTTACAAAAATTCCCGATACAACAGAACTTTAATCTTGGACCACTGTTTTGGCCCCTGTACAGAGATGTGGTGCCTTACTTAGGGTCTCAAATTCACTCTGAGCACAATGAAAAGAATTATGATTGGAGTTTCTCTATGATTGTATGTAATAGAATCTGAAATGAAGATGTCTGTAGAGGAACTAAAGCGATTCCCAAATTGCAAAACTGAGGCAGTGGGCACCATAGCTCACAGAAGTCATAAGATTGGTGGAGGCCTGATGATAAGGAAACAACTCCAAGACAACGCATTCCCGTAAAAATTGCATAAACACATTTCTTGTTATTGAGTTGATGGACTTACATGCGCATTTGAGTGATTACCTTCTTATATATCAAGAGACATACAGTCAAAAAAGCTTAACTGCAGAAATATACATAACATACAGTAGGAACAATAAGTTATGTCTCGAACTTTAATGTATGGACATGCAAACTATGGTGCATTTCAAGAGTGGGCATTACGGCATTCTACTTTTATGATTATGTATTCTAATGAATTCTGACATGAACAGACTACTAACAAATTAATTACTTAATTTACTGTGATTACCTGTAGCGTGATCTGTCCCCATCTCCCTCAGCAGCACTATTTTCTCCCGGCAGTCTAAACATTACAAATTATTATTTGTCATTTAAAGTTGGGAATAGAGCCGTAATAATAAGAGCAGACTTAAATAAGTTTTTTAATTGCACTCTTTGGGTAATACCATGTAAAAGTATACAATAAATGAAAAAATATAAATATTGCTTTTCGTTGTAAAAATAGTTTAATTTGATGGTAAAACTTTAGTATTTTAATATATGAATTTAATATTTATATTTTACGCAATACAGTTATTTTATAATGGAGTTGTGGCTATCAGGTGATAGTGCACTTTATAGTGGAGTTTTGATTACATTTTCACAGTAAGTATTTAGAGATGGATGGAGTATTTAGAAATGGGTCATTCCATGTAATGGGTGTAACAGGTCGTACACTTTCAACTGCTGATTTATTAATCTTTTATAAGGGAAGCATATTAATTTTATTACTTAATTAATAGCCTTTTAGCCCGTATTAAGTTTATTTTAATTTAAGTTTGCTATAAGTTTCATAGATTTTGCGAAAATCAGCCGGAAGTACCGTAACGGGCGTAACTTGATTTTGCCTCTCACTTCCGGATCTCGCGACGTTTTTACGATTCTCTGCGAATTGCCCATGTTTTATGAATAATAATGGACGGTAAGCTGTAGCCACATTAACAACCCACCATCTACAACATTTATTTAAGAAATCCAGGCGATAATATAAAATTTACGTAAATATTAGTGTGTAACGGGTGTAACAGGCATTTGAAACGGGCGTAACGCGTACGAATGCGAAACAAAATTCTTTGAACAATCTTTAATTTCTAAACTATTTTGAATTACAAAACATACTAAACTAAATAGGTACTCAAGTTATGTAATTAAATGTTAAATATAATGGTTTAATTTAAAAAATATCAATACTGTAATCAAAGTTGTAGTATGTATGAATACCCTAATTCCCGATACTTTTTAAATCTTTCTTTGGCTGAAGGCATAGTTTTGTGAACCTTGAATACCCACACTAAAATATAAGCCATTTCGCAAAACACACATCATGTAAATAAAGTTAAATCATACGACCTAAAACTTATATTTTTTATTTATTTATTTATTTATTTGCCAACAGATTTACACTTTTTGGTACATTAAATATTACATGAAAAATAGTAAACACTTAAATGTAAATCCAATAACAGGCAAACTTACGTTCACAGTAGAATCGATCGGTCTTAATTAAAAAATAAATCTATATCTACCACCACTAAAATTCAACCAATTAATGATTGTTTGTGTAAATGGCAAGAAGACGTATTTAGTATATAATACAAATATTTTTTATATTGTAATAAAGAACAGTGTAGTATGTCAGCACAATTTTCGAAGTTACATAGTTTGTTATGTTCCCTGCACAGTCTATAAACTATTTCATTACTACCTACATTCGTTCCGATACTTTTAAGTGCGAACGGTCTAAAATTAATCAATCTGGCATTGCGTCTAGGCACAGAGAAAGATAGCATGTTCAACAAGTATGGGCAATCGATTAACCCCCTTACAATTTTAAAAAGAAATATTTGGTCTGACATCCATCGACGATCCCGGAGTGTGAACATTTTATAGTGGGACAATCGCTTCTTGTACGAGGTAAGCTGTGACAATTTCCCCTGGTGGACCGTTAAGAAGAACATGAAACGTTTCTGTATTCTCTCAATTCTGGATATATGGTTTTCGTATTGTGGATTCCAGACACAAGAACAATATTCCAAGATGCTACGTACCAACGCGTTGTAGACATATATAAGCGCAGAAATACTTTTAAAACCTTTGCAGTTCCTCCAAACAAATCCCAACATTCGAAACGATTTATTAATAATAACATCGATATGTGGATTGAATGATAGTTTAGAATCAATTACAATACCAAGATCCCTTATTTGACTAACCTCTTCTAGAACATGGCCATTTATTGAATATAAAGTTCTAAGCGGGGACTTCTTTTTAGTGAACTTAATATGCTTACATTTATCAATGTTGAGAGGTAGCCTGTTCTCAAGTGACCAATCGGAAATAGCACCCAGGTCTCTCTGCAGAAGAATAGAATCTACTGGCGACCGAATAATCTTAAATATCTTTAAGTCATCCGCAAAAAAATAGAATTTAGAATGACAGATTTTAGTGGCTAAATCATTAATAAAAATTAGGAAAAGAACTGGCCCCAAATGGGAACCTTGAGGAACGCCTGAACATGCCCCAAATGTTCTAGACTCATGACCACAAACTACTACTTTCTGTACTCTGCCTGATAAGTAGGAGGCTAGCCATTTCATTAACGTTCCACTGCATCCAAAATTACAAAGCTTCTGAAGCAACCGTGAGTGAGTAACCCGATCGAAGGCCTTGCTGATGTCGGTGTAGATGGCATCGACTTGATCACCAGCGTCGACAGCGTCAGCCAAGTCGGCGCTAAAACAAGCCAGGTTAGATTGTGTGGACATATTTTGCCGAAAACCATGTTGCTCTGGTACAATTAAATGTCTTAAGTGATGCACTAGAACAGGACAAAACAGCGACTCAAAGATCTTAGCAACGACCGACAAAAGCGAAATTGGTCTGTAATTTTTAATGTCATTCGCATTACCACCTTTAGGTATCGGAATAATATTGGCAATTTTCCATTTGGATGGGAAAACACCTGACCTAAGTGAGAACCCGTAAATAATAGAGAGTGGATAAGAAATAGTATCAGCACAATTTCTAAAAAAAACTGCCGGGATTCCATCTGGACCAGCACCCTGTCTATCATTAATGTTTTTTATAGCTTTCACTATTGCTTTTGGGCTAGTATCAAACGACCACAGGCAATTGGACGTCAAAGCCTTGTATGAAAAATTCTCATCAACTGTAGAAGAGTCATCAACATAGACAGAAGAAAAATTTTCCGCAAAAGCATTACAAATCGACTCTTTAGATTTTAACTGGATATCATTAAGGTACATTTGCGCAGGCAATGAGCCTTTATTGTTGCGTTTATTACGAATAAAGGACCAAAACGCCTTAACATTACCCTCCTCCAGTGAAGACTCAATCGATGAGATATACTTAGTGTAACATACCCTTATCTGTGTATGGCATCTATGTCTGGCCTCCTTAAACTCAAACTCATCCATTTTATTGCCGAATTTTTTAAAACGACGGCGATACTTTTCTTTCTCTTTTAAAAGTTTGATTAAATTTGTATCATACCAAACAGGATATTTACGAGAGCAAGGAGAAACGGGAACATGTCGTAATATAATAGAATTAATGAGTTCGTAAAATGTATTAACCATTTCATCAGCAGTAGAACACGACTCCAGAATACCCCAATCGAATTGAGCAATTTCTTCATTAATTTTGTCGTAGTTTCCTTTATGAAAATTTAAAGTGTTTGCCCTAGATTTAGATAAATACTTGTCCTTCAACAGATCAAGCGACACAATTAGCGGCGGATGAAATTCGTCAACTTTAGACAATGGCATATTAGCGCGCTCAGTTCGTATATTTGGGATGTTACTAAGTACGAGGTCAAGAATACGATCACCCTTATTAACCACGTAATTGTATTGCTGCAATCCATGAAGAGCCGAGAAGTCGGACATTCTCTGAGATATGCCAACCCCAGAACCATCGAAGAGCGGTTGTCCGGTGTTGAGTGGACTGTTTGTGCTATTGTTGTTATTAGACATCCAGTTTATACTGGGTAAATTGAAATCTCCAAAGAGAATAATCTCATTCATCGTACATAATTTGTCACTGAGACTTGTTAGATAACTGTCCAAACGGCCCAGAGACACCGGTGGAGGAAGGTAAACCACGCCAATGCCCACACATTTGTCTCTTAAAGAGACAGACAACCAAAGCTCCTCATCGGATTTACTTTCCACGTCAATAAGGCGTGCAGAGCTTAATTTGGAAGAAACTGCAACTAGGACCCCTCCACCATCCTGCTTAGAACTGTCAGTACTGTTACGATCTCTTCTGTATATTCTATAGTTATTGTTTAAAATTTCTGAGTCCATAACACTGTTATTAAGCCAAGTCTCTGTAAAAACAATTATATCATAATGACAATTTAGGCTTGCCAAATGTAGATCAATCAATTTGCCTCGAATGCTTCTAACATTCTGGTAATATACACTAAGAAAAGCCATTACAACATATTAAAAGTACAAGAATACAAGCAAAATTCAAGACTACACTTAGGATAATAACAATAACCTAAATGTCCTTTAGAGAATCCTTGTTCAGAAATGAGAGAGTTTCTTCATTCTTCACCCAGATGGCTGGCATGCTATCATCTTTTCTTAAGTATATGCGGCCATTTCGTACCCAAACGTACTTAAATTTGTTATCCTTCTTGAATAGTCGGGCCTCAGCATGAAGTTTCCGATTGCTCGGAGATAGATGCTCCCCCAGATAAATGTCCTGCTTCTCATCGCTCAAACCGAGTAAAGTTGAATTGAGCTTGGCCTTAGGGTTCTCTTTATTATACTTTAGGCATGCTGCAAGAAGTTCGTCCCGCTTCCTGGGAGAACGTAATTTGATAATTACAGTTCTAGGTCTTGCTGAATCGCGTCCAGATTTACCTACTCTGTTGCAAGCAAGAATGTCCAAGTCTTCCATGGGACAGGCCACCACGCTACAGAGTTGAAGGACGGTAGGAACCAGGTTCTCCTTAGAATGTTCGGGCACGCATTGAAGTTCAACGTTGCACTCCCTAGCCTGCTGCTCAAAATGGCATACTTTGAAATTAAGTTCGGAAATATTCTCCTGCAATTTCCTGTTTTGTGCCCGAAGTTCAGCTGCCTCGGATCGAAGAGAGGACACTTCTTTATTTAAAGTGTCGAACTCGGCGCTCATATACTCCACAGACTTTTGCAATTCAGGCAAAATGTCAAGATCCTTACGAATTGACTGAAGCTCGGATTTTAGGTGCTTAACAAGCGACGTCTCGATAACCGATTCTATCTTATCCGCGATGGACGATTCAAGCAAGCTCAGTCGTTTTTCCAGTGATAAACCAGGATCCACTAAGTCGCCCTCCTTTACTGGAGTATTATCACTCCTTTTTGCTGGTGCCTTACAAACCGAACATTTCCAGACAGCTTTGGCCTTCTGCGCCATTTTGGAGAAGTTCTCTTTTGTATAAGCAACACAGTTATAATGGTAGCTTCCATTACATGAAGAGCAGTTTAACTGATCCGTGGCGCTCACGGCTTGGCCACATTTCTTGCATAAACTCATTGTTAATAAAGAGGCAAAGATAAGCTAGTCAGCAAAAAAGCAGGTTAAATAAATTCAGTCAATGAGCACCCTCTCAGAGACAACATGCAACTAGGTACAAATAGCAGTAAGCGAACGTTAGCTAATCTATGACACGCCGGCCCGTTCACCTGCGTGACTGACTCATTCATTCGTTCGCTGCCCGTGCGCCGCGTAGTAAGCCGTCCGCTTACGCATTAAGAGCGAGACTTGCCTGGATACAGTCGCCGGCCGGTAACACGCGTACGTCGTGTGATCACAACAATAGAATTTTGTTTATGTAAATTTTCACTAATCAGTCACTGATTCACTGCAAAGTTGTCGATATATCGAGCAAGTACACCAAACACTATATTATACTATAAATTTTAAGCGGTGGGGAAATGTTTTAACAATTTAATAACTGTATTTAATCGGTAGCTACAACAAAGCAATGTTACACGTTCGAAGCGCCGTCAAAGATGCTTATACTTAAGCTATAAAATGATATAAAATGTTTAAAATGCCAAATTGTAACTGGATTCACTATCTTCATGCCTTTAATAAAACCGGCCAAGTGCGAGTTGAACTAGCATACACAGGGTTCCGTACCATTACCAACAAGATTTTGATGCCAGAGAAACATGTAAGTCATCAAATTATCTTACAATTCGAAACTTTGTAGCGCGAGTCCGACTCACGCTTGACCGGTTTTTAGTATTTGCTTTAATATTACAAAGTGTCGTAATTGTATATATTTGATTTTTAAAAAATATTAGAAAAAAAACAAAAAAATCATGTTTCTTGTATTACTTAATTGGACTTGGACACCACTTAATTTTTAAAAGTTTTTAAATTTTATTATTTGTTATTATAGCGGCCATAGAAACACATAATCTATCAAAATATCAAGTACCTGGCTGTCACGGTTTCAAAGGTACAGGCCTTTGACAGACAGACGGACAAACGTCAGTGGAGGTTTAGCAATAGGGTTTCTTTTTTTACCTTTCGGGTAGGGAACCCTAAAATTGACTTCGCTCTCAATTCGCACTCAACATCAGTTGAAATCTTATTTTATTGCACCCACAAAGCCTCACCAATTCAGTGTTACACCCGTTACGTAACGGGCGTAACGCAATTTCATAAGCGAAAATATCATAATTTACAAAGTCCAGTATAAAATCTAAGACATTGGCCATTTGTTTGCAAACATATCCTTACTTTCCCAAAGCGGTGAAGCTGGAAGTACAATAAGTAAACTACAGATTAAACTTTTACCTTATTTCCGTAACGGGTGTAACATGCGATGTCCCTTTTAAAAAAGTACTATAAACTAAGGAAAACTTCCCAATTTACAGAAAATTTTACGTTTAAAAAGCAGTTCATATATCACTACTCAAAAAGGCAGGAAGTTAACTTTGGTAATGAATGATATGATTAGTTTTTTCGGTGTTGTAATTTTTAGTTCAAAAATCTCTACCACCTGGCAATATTTTCTTATACTTCAAGACACGAAAAAAATGTAAAAGAAAAATTTTTTGTTAGAATTTTCAGATAAATCATATGCTTCAATGTAATTAGACTCACGTGAGTTGCTGCTTATGTAAAAAACGAGTACTTTAAAAAATTTGTTGTGGTAGCGTTTGACATGGAATGACCCAAATGGAGATACTTCAAACATCTTAGGAATTAATTTAAAAAAATATATGTTTTTGAAATAATTTTATTATTCTTGTTTCTAGCAATATTTGGTTTCTAGTTGATTAAGATTTAAGTGTTTGTTTTTAACATTTTAATAGGGATTTTCTGCACATTGTAATTACACAAAAAAATTGCATTTTAGAATTTGTCTATTCATTATTATATCTTCAAAACTGTTTCTAACTTCCTATCTTATGTGCTTAGTTTCTTTTATTTAATTTTAAACATAAATTTTTTGCGATCCAAAGCGATATTAAAGTGAAGGTAGAGTCGGTAACATTTTTGGTCTGAAGTGTCAATTATAAATTAATTTTCAAATTAAACAGCTTCTATGAGAATAAGGCTATCCATTTTAACACAACCCAATCCTTTGCTTCATGTACTTCAACTACAAATAGAAATTATAGTTATAAAGCTGGCAATGAAGAAGATTTCTGAAGTTTAAACAGACTCCAACAGGACTTCCTTTTGTATGTAGTTTCCGCCATATTTACATTTGATTAAATAAACCATATTTAACCATTTCTTATGCATATATTTATTACTACAGAAGTATAATTAAATTCCTGAATAAATAAATAAATAATTAAAGGATAAACTATTAAAAATACTAAAATGGATACTATAATAATAGTGGTATTTGTAAAACAATGCAAAACCAAATAAAAGTTGTGATTAATGTAGTGTCAGCCACATATGGAATTACCCCTTTGGTATCCTCTTACTTTCATGTTTACTTTCTATCTATGAGTAAGTTTGTCTGTAACCACAATACTCTGTATCATACAAAATACAGGAGGAGAATGCGGTGCATAACTTTACTGGGGTAACATTGTGTTATTGCATTGAGTTTTACACTGAATTGGGTTGGAGTATAGCAAAGGGGACGCTGAGGAAAAAAAACTTGTATAATTTCGAACCCTGAATTGTGATGTTTAGTTAATAAGAAAGTAAACTTAAATTATATTAAATTAGTAAATTATATTAGTACCCAGAGTGTAACTTACGGGCGGTCTTGGTCGGAGTCTCCGTTTCCCTCCATGGTGAACTGCTGGCTGCCGGCCGCTGGGCCCGGCAGCCCCCAATCGGGATTCCTCACAAGCGAAACAATAAATTACAACGGACGACACTATACGTTATTCACAAAAGTAATCGTCTGCCCCTGAGGTCAGACCGTGGGTTGGTAGGTAGGTAAGCTGTGTTTGTCAGGTCAGCAAGTTCGTACGTAATGCATTATCACTATCGACCCAAGTTGAATACGCACATCCTAATAAAGAAAAATATCTGAATTCCTTTTGAGTATTGCTTTCATTATCAGGTGTGTACTGTTTAAATCACAATTCAATATGAAAATTCACAACAAACACCATTCATCCAGGCAACACGCACGCACACACGCAAACATAAACACAATTTTCTGACATCTGGCATTGACATTTGACGTTTGCTCACTAAACGATAGATAGGATAGGGAACAGCATGCATACATCCATGTCTTCAGTAAATTATTTTATGTTACTGAAATAAATAGTGTAGGTATTTATTCTTGTTGCACAATATCCTCTTCATCTCCATTAGCTATCTTGAAGTCATCTCTCATGGCTGTGCTCTCGCGCGTGAGATCCTATTACAATCATAAATCTTAACTCTGCCAAGCCTGAGGAGTCCGCCTAGGTGAGTACCACCGTCTCATCTGCCGCCGTGCAACAATGCTTGCAATGTAGTGTTATACAATGAAGAACCAAAGATACGAATAACAATTATAAAATATTAATTTATCATATCCGAATATTTGCTAAATTTTTTACAGTAGGAGCTTTCAAGACGTTTATTGTTACGGAGTAAATACTCTCATATATCTACATTATCTTGTATTGTACCTATAGTTGTACTATAATGCCAATAATACTTACCTACACAGTGAGTAGTTCGATTTCTCTGCAGGTTATTGTGCACCTACCTACTTAATAACCGACATGGTGGTGAAAGCCTCTAAATTACCTAAAACCTCTACCGGTGGTGCAGCCAGCAGCAGCAATACTATCACAGCCATCTATTTGTAAATTTCGGAACTAAACCTACTGGCGGCAAACTCCTTACGAGTCAATAAAGCAACTCGGCAATATACGTTTCCCCTTGCCGTTCGGAAATGATCGGGCTGGCTCGGAAGAGCTCGGGAGCCAGTGTGTGTCTACGTGACGAACAAGCAAGACGGAACTTGTCCGCGCAACAGGTACCAAACAAAAATATTGATCACATTATGCAAATCTCTAGTAAATAGAGTAAATGCAGTGTTCTAATCTATTAATGTTCTGTCCAATTCACCAGAAAACAAATCAAATTAAGTCGAATCCACGGAAAACCGGCGAAACAACCGGACTTGGGAGTTCTGCCATACCTACCTGCATATGCCATGCTTGATGGAAATGTAGGCATTAGTGTTGATAATAACAGAATAACGTTGCAGTCAATTTTTGCTCTTAATACGGACATAAGTACCTATCTATACGTTGGTACGTTAGTAAAACCGTAATTATCTCTATCTTTTGGGCTGCGTTTAAGGGATCGGGAGGGAGGAAGGGGTTTTTTATAATATTGAAACAGAAAGGGGCAAATAAAAGCACTTTATTAGGCGAGACTGTTTATATTTCTTTAACACACGCTGACACACGCACACAGGTTTGTTATTGTTATGATAAGTCCGTCTTTATACTAAATTACAAATAATTTGGCCCTTTCTATCACTAATGTATAAGTTTGTTTTTAGAATAAAACTAACTAAGACTACTACTAACTAGTTAAGAGAGGTAGGGCATAGCGGGGTATCTCGTTCGAATTGGAGCTGCCCGACTGGGGAAGTACCTCCACCTTACAGAATATCGCAGCTAAATAATACTCTTTTAAATAGTATTGTGTTTCTGCCGGTGAGTAAGGTTTCCAGTGCTCCATGGGGTGGGGATTTGGGGAACCGTGGCTTTGGCAGTGGAGTGGCATTTGCTTTTTGCTGCCAGAGCAACGTGTTATAGAGGTGGGCAACGCATTAGCGATACTCTTGGTGTTGCTAATGTCTATAGGCAGTGGTGACCACTTTCCATCAGGTGGCCCGCTTGCCTGTTTGCCTACCGTATGACATAAAAAAAAAAAAACTAATATTGCAATTTTTCTATAACTAAGGTATAAGTCCGTCTACAATAAATCTATTACTAATATGGCACTTTTTATAAGGTGGAAGCCCGTCTTTAAGATTAATTATTTGGCAAAGTTATCGCGATGAACGCAGGGTGGAACTGAGGGTAATAAATGAGTCCGACAGCTTTTTATGTGCGGCTCTAAGAGCCGTCACTATGTGGCACCTCGGCATTGGCTTTGGCTTTGGCTTTGGCGTGGGTATGGGTGGCACGGGGCACCCCATGATTGGCTGGCATTGGCTTGGGTAGGCACTCAAGTGGCTGGCTGGGGGCTGGCTAGTGGCTGGCTGGCGGGTGTTACAATATTATTAATTTATGTATGAGAGCGTCGGTGGCCGGGCGGTCGAGTACTTGTAAGCGAGAGGTACCGGGTTCGAATCCCGCTGCAGCCATGTGCCAATGATTCTTTTCTGAGTTATGTACATTAGTTGAATTCTAACCGATGATCTTACGGTGTGGAAAAACATCATGATGATACCTGCAAATTCAGGCAACTAAATTTGTAATTATCCAATCTGGTCAGGTTCTCCTAGTAGCAGGGTCACGGAGGTCAGATGGCAGTCGCTCTACTGTTACCTGATCGCCAAATCCTAGACGATGGTCAAGGCGGACCCTGGGCCCTCTTTCTCGAGAGCATGTTGGTGGCGTTAGCGCTTTACCACAATTGAAAGTGCCCCTCCCGAAAGGCTCAGGGCCATGGAATCCATCAGCGTAGGCGCACGCGTTTTGTCTTTGTGAGCAAAAACCTTCCGCGCTGAAGCTTTGACGGGCGTCAAAATTATTTTGGTTAGTAATTAATATTGAATATCTTTATTACTGATTATGGCATCATTCTACTTTTTGTTTCTATGCATGCATTAGGGTTTAAATTATATTGTATAATATGTTTGATTATTTAATAAATTTTATTTATTTCAAAATTGTTTTATTTCAAAAAGGATAGTTGCCAAGTAAGTGCATAATAAAGGATCTCAGTAAATAATAAACATTGTTTAAGTATATTAAATAAAATCATAGTTAGGCATCTGTCCTACACGACGCAACTATCCCCCGATGCATTTTTTACCGTGGGGCAACTATCCGCCTTTTGAGGTTTACTCAAAACCAATAGTAATTACGTTTACGAAAATAGGTTATTATAGAAGATTAAAAACCTATGTTTTGATATACGTGTTGCATATTTCTTAGTAAGTACATATTTATTCATAATAGAGCTTTTTCGAAAAGTGGGGCAAGTATCCGGCTTTTACCCTATCTCATTTACAAAATATTAAACGTTTAGTCCAACAAAAAAACATGTGAACAAATAAATTAGGTATTAAACAACAAATAGCATAGCGGGATAACCCCGATTTAGGAAGTTGGTACCTTACAGAATACCGCAACCAAAGAATTCTGTCATAAATAGTATACCTGCCGGTTAGTTATATCTCCAGTGCTCCATAGGGTGGGGTTTAGGAAACCAGGGCTTTGGCATTGGAGGGGCGATTGGTTTTTGGCTGCCAGAGCAACGTGTTACAGGATGGGCAACGCATTGGCGATACCCCTGGTGTTGTAATGTCTATAGACTGCGGTGACCACCAGGTGGTTTCCATCAGGTAGCCCGCTTGCCTGTTATAATAATAATAATCTATAAATATTCGTGGACAAATTCACACAGCGCCATCTAGCCCCAAACTAAGCAAAGCTTGTACTATGGGTAATAGATAACTGATATACTACTTAAATTCTTTTAAATACATACTTATTATACATAGAACACCCAGACCCGTAACAGAAATTAAAATTCATCAATTCAATTTCTGCCCGACCGGGAATTGAACCCGGGACTTCTTGCGTGGCAGACCATTAAATCACTCATGTCGTCAAAATAATATCCATAGGTATGACAAAAAACATTTAATAAATGTCCCCATACAAAAAGTGATAGGCGTTTTCTACGTTTTTTATTTTTATTTTCTCTGTTGTATCTTAACATGTTGGCGACCTTGGCGTCAACTCTCTGACCCTCGCTAGGGCCCGGGGTCCGCCTCGACGATTGGCAGATCTGGTATTCACAGTGGAGCCACTGTCATCTGACCTCCGCGACCCTGTTAATAGGGGAACATGAGCAGATTCAGTCACGTAAATGTGCAGGTTCCATCACGATGCTGTTTTTCCTCACCGTAAGAACATCGGGTAGTGTTCGACATAGATTTTTATAACAGACATTGTTGAATCTGTTTGTGTTGATGAAAAGGTGTTGATCAATCGTAATTAATATCCAGTTTGTATGATACCTAGAACAGGGTGTAACATAATACCTCGTCCGATCCAAAAGATACCTACGTATCATCATAGCCTAGTATGAGAATGTTTGTGAGGAATATTTAATGGTCTATCCATAAATTACGCACCTAACCTAATCCTTACAACTATGAATGTAAACAATCCTTCCGAATTCATAATAATATTATAGTAGAATAATAATATGATTACATAACTACAGTACCCAGGCTTATAGTTTTAAATTATAAAACTGGTGTGTCGGGGGCTCAAAAGTGAGATCTAGATCCAAACAAACAATATCGCTCGCGGAGCAGGGCAAGGATAATCATAAAGCGAGACGCGGTCCGCGCGCGGTCGGCAGTTAGGCATGCGGCGGCGGGCGGCGGGCCGCGGGCCGCGGGCAGCTGCGGGCGCCGGCGGGGCGCGGGGCGGCGGCGGCGCTGGGCCGGCTGGCGCGGCCGCCCGCCGCCGCCGCCGCCGGCTAGCGCTCAGTGCGCCGCGCGAGCCCGCCGCCGCCGCCGCCGCCGCCTCGCAGCCCGCGCAGCCCACGGCCGCCGCGCGCCGCCGCCATGGAGCACTTCATCGAGACCGTCAGGAAGTACCCCTGCCTGTGGAACACCACCGCCATCGAGTATCGCGACCAGGAGCTGAAGGACGCCGCCTGGACCGAGGTCATGAAGGAGACCGACCTAGCGTCTGGTGAGTCCCCGCCGCCCCGCCCCGCCCCGCCCCGCGGCCCGCGCGCTCCCGCGGCCGGCGCCCGCCGTCCGTCCGCCATCTCGGCCAAGCCGCGCCACCGCGTCACGTGGTTTCATTCATTTGCCTTTACCTATTTCGCAGCTTCTAATATTTTACCTGTAACGGCCGTAACATTATGGTTTAGAAAATATGTGATTGATTATAATAATTATATGATGTGGTATTTGAAGACGGAAATATTTACATGTTTAGATTGGGTTACGCGTACGTTACGTTCGAATAAAAAAGGGGCAGGGAAAGGTGGGCGCGCGCCCGCCGGCCGCCGGCCGCCGGCCGCCGGCGCCGCCGCGCCGCACGCAGCGCCGCGCCCCACTGCCAGAGTTGATTTGCTTGCGTTTGTTCGGACATTTGAGTTTATTAATGCGCTTATTACATTTGACTAAATTCTGATGCAAAAAGCGGGAGAGCAAATCAAAGTGAAATGTATAGCTCATAAAATAAGGAAAATTTTTGTATCACGGCTTTTGAAAAACAGAGCGACGCATAATATAAGTGATACAAAAATGAACCTTACTCTATGAGCAATACACTCCACTTTGATTTGCTCTCCCGCTGTTTGCTTCTGAATTAAGGCTACTGAATTAAGTCAAATGTAAGCGCATAAGCTACCACAGACATATTAAGGTGTGCTTGAGCTACAGAATATTAAAACATTTGCCATCGACAAGTTATTCTGAGATACGAGTATAAGCTACGATAGTAGTGGGTAGTAATACGATTGGCAGGTACTTACCTTACCTAGGTAGGTTTATAATCAGACGGTCCACCTTTGGAAAGTGGCCACCGTCGTCCATTGTCCCAAGTCCGCTAATTGACTAGTGGTTCGATTAAAATATTATGAGGAGTTTTCTAATAGGTATCTAAAGCATTCTTAACCACTCACTAGATGGCGGCCCGACAATTGTGGTAATTGATAATCGCTTAAAAAAGGTTCTTAGCAAAGGGGATATAAACCCTGGGTACGTTGTATTGGATAATGTTGTATTTATCAATAATTTTCAACCATTTTAAAGGTTGTTATAAAATGGAACATAGTGCCTATTCATAAAAATGTGTCCTTGTACATTTCGTTTAACCTTTAAAAGTTATGTTTATATTAATAAACATTTTATTTTTAGGTTTAGTATTAGATGGCTGCATGATACCACTGCCAAAATCATACAGATTTAAAAAATATTACCAGAATTGTAGGAGCGCCATCTATTAATGCTTTTTGAAACCAACTGACAATACCTACTGGAAAACTCCTCATTGGATCGCAATCGCAGCTCTGGCAGGCTGACTCGTTTTTGGTATTCTACTGTTACTAATGGCTCAATAAATAAATAAATAATCATGGACAAATTCACACAGCGCCATCTAGCCCCAAAGTAAGCAAAGCTTGTGTTATGGGTACTAGATAACTGATACACTACTTATATACTTTTAATACATACTTATAGTTATTATACGTAGAACACCCAGACCCCGTAACAGAAATTAAAATTAATCATTTCAATTTCTGCCCGGCCGGGAATCGAACCCATGTTGACCATTGAACCACTCAGGTCGGCAATTGAATTGTACTGGATTGTAATCGCTGCTGAATGGTAGTTTTACATGTTTTTTATATTTAGCTACAATTACAACTGCCGTTGAGCTGCTCTTGCGATCCAATTATAATTTAATCGATCCAAATAAATTAGGGGACTCGGAGCCCAGGACATCAGCGAAAACAAAGTTGTATCATTTAATGTAGGAAAGGATTTTAAGTTATGACCTTGGTAAGTGACAGCCGCGCGTGCCCCGATACTGATATTCTGTTCCAGTTCAGTTCAGTACCCGGTACAGGTGATAGGTGTCCTACCTATACATATAAGTACCTATATTTTTAACCCTCCTGTTCGACAAAGTTCATTTAAATCAGGTAGACCGACCGTCCGTGCCTCCCTAGGCAATAAAATAAATAAATTAGGGTAGGGAGGATTGATGACCATCGTTTTTTTAGAAGGCCTTAAAGAAATTTTGAGTTTTTATGCGCCTCCAAGATTTTTCGCTAGCCTGCCGAACCGAGACATTTCTGGAACGAACACCTTTAATTGGTTGTGACAGATCGTGTTAATGAGGAGTTTTCCAATAGGTATCTAAAGCATTCTTAACCACTCACTAGATGGCGGCCCGACAATTTTTGTAATTGATAATCGCTTGAAAAAGGTTCTTAGCAAAGGGGATATAAAATTATAAACATTGGGTACGTTGTATTGGATAGTATTGTATTTGTCAATAGTTTTCAACCATTTTAGAGGTTGTAATAATAATGGAACATAGTGCCAACTTCTATAAATATTTCTTTTTACATTTCGTTGAACCTTTAGCAGTTATGTTTATATTAATAAAAATTTTTATTTTTAAGTTTAGTATTAGTTGGCTGCATGAAATCACTGCCACCATCATACAGATTAAAAAAAAATTACCAAAATTGTAGGTGCGCCATCTATTGATGCTTTTTGAAACCAACTATCAATACCTACTGAAAAACTCCTCATTCCGTTCATCGTGATTGCTAGATAGTCGTACGTAAGTACACGTTATACATCTGGCATAACAAAAAACTGTACCTAAATCATTAAATCAACAGTAAAACCATGACACAAAAATTGGCCATCTCACTTCAAACTATATAAGCTATCAGTCTTAAAATGTTTAGGACAGATACAGCAATTATAAGACCAATTTTAATTTGTAATCAATTTTAAATCTGGCAAAAAAATAGAAAATAAAATATTTCAACAGTTCAATCACATATTAATTTGCTAGAAAATAAACAGCAAATTACTCACTTATCATACTTTTATTTGTCCTGAATTTCGTTTAGGTGTCACCACTAGTACAGTAGCATCTAAACTAGCATCTCTCGTGCTATGTCTTAGAAAAATTTAGAATTATTTCCATTGGGCATCTATTCTTGACGGCCATTTCTCCTCGAATCACTCTATATTTGTTGCGAAATATCAACGTAAAGCATGGCATTAATATGTTTCTCGCAGCCCGCTGGGAAATTATGTTGAATGAAGTTCCTAAGGGAAATAATATGATTCGAATTTAGAACTTTTAGTATGAAAACTCTTAACCTTACGTCTCTACAGCTTACTGTATGGTTGCAGAACCCTACTCTTCTCAAATTGGGCAAATGAAAAAAGCAAAAAATGAGAATTTAAATTCAAATAATAATATAATATTAACATTTTATTTTTACGTTGACTCGAAAATGTGATGTGATACTTATTTGACTCCAGAGTTTGTTCATTCAGACGCTTTAATTGCTTTATATAAATATTGTCTCACAGATGATGTGAAAAGTAGAGTATTCACCTCTGTGATAAAACTGTAGTGTTGGGCGGCTTGAACCCCTCACTACACTCAGGACTTTACATAACTTTAGAGTTCTTATATCTCTGCTTTTCTGTGGCATTGTAGCCCCGAAAGGATGCACCGCTTTTAATGTACTTTTATTTGAAAACCAGTTTAATCGAAGTGCATTGAAAAATGAGTCGGTTTTTGGTTCGTGACGCAACCTGCGTCGATTCCCTTCGTGTTCTCATATTCCATCCACGAGTAACAAAGCCGGTTCCGCTGCTGCCGCTGACGCTAATACGCTGGTCTCAGGCTCAGCTCAAGTCCAACAGTAGATTAGTATTACGGCCGTTGATGTATGACGATCGTCTATCTGTTACAGTGAAGGAGGTAAAACTGAAGTGGAAGAAGCTGCGCGACAGCTACCGCGACGCGCTGAAGCGGCAGAGCGAGATCCTGGCGCGCGACCCCGCCGGCGCGGCGGCCGCCAAGCGCGGCTACCCCTGGAAGTACATGGGCGCGATGCAGTTCCTGCAGCCGCACATGAGCGTGCGCAAGAAGCCGGCCGACTCGCCGCCGGCCGCGCGCGCCAACGGGCACGGCGAGCCCGCCGACCGCGACGCCGCCGCCACCTCCAGCGACTCCGACTCCGAGCCGGGCACGCCCGACGACGCCGCGCGGCTCGCCGGCATCGACCGCAAGCTCGACTTCCTGTGCCAGGCGCGCAAGCGGCCGCGCCTCGCGCCGCCCGCGCCCGCCGCCGGCGCCGCCGCGCCCGCCGCCTCGGCGCTGGCGGCGGCCGCCTCGCAGCCCGACCCGCTGGACACCTTCTTCAGCGGCATGTGCCAGTCGACGAAGCGGCTGCCGTACCCGGCGCAGATCAAGATCAAGAAGACGCTGTTCGCGGCGGTGATCGCGGCGGAGGAGGCGCTGCTGCAGCCGGGCTTCGCGGGGCTCTGGCACGGCGCCGCCTCCTCCGCCTCCAGCGACGCCAACGACAACGACTCCGACGACCAGAAGCCGGCCTGAGCGCCGAGACAGTGAACCCGCTTTCTGCACCCGTGTATTCAATATTGGAGGGAATATTATGCGTAGACAACCACCGAACGAGTCCGAGCGCCGCGGTGCCCTCGGGCCGCGGTGCCGATGGGTGACTGGGGTGAAGCGCTCCAATGTAGACCGGAAATTCAGCTCCAAAAGGCGACAAATATAACTCCGTTTGGAAATTCTAGAGGCGCCAGACTAATGCTCGCACTGTCATGCGCGCCGGTCTATTACAGTTCATTGGTTATTTTGTTAGTTTGAATTCATCCAAAACTCGAGCCCAAGTGGGGTAATTGTGTCCAATATGATATTCTGTGTAGCTCCACAGTCGTGCCTCGATGAGGGTTAATAACGTACTTATTGCCGGAGAGATCTCAGGAAGCTGTTACTTGAGCATACATTAATTCGTTAACAATATGGACAACCTATGTTATGTCAATGCGCGTTATGTCAAGACGTAGATAGGTACGTCAAGGTTAGAGAAATTCGTACTGATGAAAAGTAACGCATTATAATAAAATGATGTTATGATTGTGTTCACTCTTTACTCCTGTGATTGAGTTCCTAAACATCGCGCATTGTCGGAGCATCACCTACAACAATGTGGTAGAGATGGTCGAGTAGGTAGATATATGAAATGAAATGTGCCAACAAGTTACAGACGCTCCTAAAAGCTGTGCTAAAAGGGTTATGTGAGGTATATCAGAAACAGTTTATCGTTTGTCTGTGCTGTGAAACACAACTTAACGTTGCTTGATGTATAACATAATACGAGGGTGCACATCGCGGAACCCGGGGCCGCGAGGGATCGTTATTCGTTGTATTAAAAAGACATTCCTACTTAACCGCTCCCTGCAGTCCTCCTGCGCACGTCTAACATAGAATGTCTAGTATAGAGTATCAGGCCACACAGCCACTCCACTGTATTGATTATGTAATTCCAGAAAACACCGTCCCAGATGTGACTCGTGAGGTTTTTATAAAATGAAAATGGACATTAAGTATGTTTTTTACATTTATATTCAGTGAATTATGATTATTTGTAATGATTTTTTAAATATAAGTACTGATGAATAAACATTTATCATGGAAATCGAAATCATTTCACTTACAAAACGACTGTCTAATTACTTTTATTATCACAACATTGAGAATACTTGTTCATTGACAGCACCAAAATCTTAAACATCTACAGCTAGCTACATGTTTTACTTCAAGGTGACAAACAAGGTTTATACGAATCGCCAGATGGTGAGCAGTTACCGCATCCTATAGACTCGAATCGCGTGCCGCGCGCCCCCGCAATAACCTATTCACCTCTTTCTTGATGGAGTCCGTGCAGGGTCTCTAGCTCTAACCTTAGTGTACATGGAACAATTGGATCACAAGCGATAGCGATCGGGATAGATTTTTTTATGCCACTAAGGTTATTTTATTTATCTATTTGCCAACAGATTTACACTTTTTGGTACATTAAATATTACATGAAAAATAGTAAACACTTAAATGTAAATCCAATTACAGGCAAACCTACGTTCACAGTAGAATCGATCGCTCTTAATTAAAAATAAATCTATATCTACCACCACTAAAATTCAACAACTAAATAATGATAACAAGGCTAACAAGCTTGCGGTCTACGGTATCACTCCTGTGTAGCCGACCCTGTAAAAAACTTTTTACACCTTTCTTGAAGAAAGTACTCTTTAGTATGAGTGGGCAGTGTCACAGGTCCCGCAATGCGCGCGAACGCACAGGGTTCCGACTAGGGTTGCCAACTTTTTTAGACCAAATATAGTATTTTCGGGTTTAGAAGTCATAAAAGTAGGTAGGGAATTAATCAAAAAATATATAGTAGGATTTTTAAATAAAATCTACGTATCTATATTATTTCTTAAACGTATATTTTCTGCTACATTGAGCTTCATAGCTGTTTTGTTTTATTTGACTTGAGTTTGACGTCACGTCATATAAATGTCAAGACTCAAGATCGTTCTGAAATATTCGATAGGCATTAGAAAAATTTTTCTTTTTAGGATCTTATGGACGCGTTCCGTTCTGCGGTAAGTGGTAATGTTGTGCTAATTAAATATAGTAGTTTCGCCTACTATATTTTAATTTTTAATATATAGTAGGTAGACTCCTAATACAGTAGGATACTATATTATATAGTAGGGTTGCAACCCTAGTTCCGACTGACGATACTTGAGTGGCGGTCGGCGCTATGCGTCCGTCAGAATGAACGATAGAGCCATATTATAGAATGCAGTGCGTTCACACCAGCACTATGAGGAATATGGTTTCATCGCTTGTGACTACGGGATTATCGCACAAACCCCATCCACTGACGGAGGTGGTAAAAGGTTTAAAGGTAACTAATGTAATAAAGGCGAACCATCTATTGCCTCTGTGAACCAGATAATTAGCTGTATTTTCTGTAGTTTCAATGCTGTGCTTTCCAGCCTGCCTGCCGAATGTGGAGACCTATGTATACCTTTACCTAAATCAAAATCTATAGCGGAGACTAATTAGGTGTTGTAATGCTCTGCAGTAATGTGTAGGAGGCTCAAGTACCTACAGCATTAGACTGTTGTGGATTCCTTGTTGATGTGTTGCTGATAAATGCTTTCTATTCGTTTAGTGGCAAAAATATTAGTAGCTTGTTTATTAGTTTTTGAACGTTTGCCCTTCAATCCCGTAGATCGGCTGAATGTTTGTATGAAACACGTGTGCTATATTTATGTGGTATTCACCGTTATAAGTACTCTAATGTTTCACGTCAGTCAATATTACTGAGAAATCTAATCGAGTTCATGTCAATTTATTTTGAAACTTTTATTAATTCTCTATGATTTCATACTTAGGTATTGTTACAATGTGTAACTAACATAGATTTAAACCCACTAACGTATCGTACACTCCGTGTTACATTGAAATTTACCTATACTAATATTATAAAGAGGAAAGGTTTGATTTTTGTTTGTTTGTATTGAATAGGCTTCGAAACTACTGGACCGATTTCAAAAATTCTTTCACCGTTGGGAAGCTACACTATCCCCGGGTGACATAGTGTATATACCCGTGTACCCGTAGTGGTACCCGTGCGAAGCCGGGGGGGCTGCTAGTCCTGTAATAAAATAGTAGTTACTTAAATGCCCTAGTCATTGTTGGTTATGGTTATTTATGGTATGGCAGGTACCTTTTATAGGTTGAGGTCCAGTAGAGGTAGCACTTCAGCAGGTAGCCGGCCGGCAAGGCCGCGCGTCGTTACTATGTTAGGGCTGATTTCAGAGCAGTTTTGGAAACCTGTACGGGAAGCTGAAACAACATTTTCACAGCCACTTCGGCAGCGGCTGGAGCTGTGTAGTCGGAGCGTTTTGTCCCCGCTCTGGGAGCGCCGTGTCTGTCTCCCGCACAGCTGTGATACGGCTCAAATTAGCGGAACAGGACATGCCGGGAGGGATTCGGTAGCTGCCGAGATTGATGTACAAGCTCTATGTATCTACTTGTCTAACTGGGTAGTTTCTTAGGTAGGTACTTGCGCGATGATACACGCGGGAGTATCATTTTATGTAAATTACACGTTGTGATAGTAGGAAGATAGTAAGTATCTATGTGGTGGTAAGTACCGTTATCTACGAGCCATTATTTTATAATGTAAACATTTGAATTACCATTTATGAGTAATAGATAGTTATTAACAAATAGGTAGGCACGCATCGAATGAGCAGTAATTGGTGTTGTATCTAGCGATAGCTAACTAGCAGAACGTCTAGAAACACTGCTTGCAGTTGAAAACTTGAAAAGAAGTTATTTCGAGAAAACATTGTAACGTGTTTGTGCTCACGCTCGCGGCGGCGAGTGTGTGTCTGCCTGCGTGCGCGGTCGATACGCGGCGGCCGGCGCCCCCCGCCCCCCGCCCGCGCGCGCGTCTGCGCTCTTGCCTGTGTCCGTGTTTCGGTCCGCGTCTGCGGCCGCGGTGCCGTCCCGCTCGCGCGCGGCGGCCGGCGGGCGGCGCGAGCGGGACGGCCGCCGGCCCCGTGCGCGCGTGTCTGCCGCCATGCGCGTCGCCGTGTCTGAGCCCCGCCGCCGCGGTGGCACGTTGTGCGTTTAGTTTTTACTCGATAATATCGCCGCCGCGGAGAGTAGCCTTTGAGGAGTAGTTTTGTGGTGGTTTCAGCGGAGCGTTCGGTGCGAGCCGGCCGGTCCGGGGCGATGCAGTTCGTGGACGCGGGCGCGGTGGAGCTGGCGTCGGCGGCGGCGGGGGCGGGGGCGGGGGCGGGGGCGGCGGCGGCGGCGGCGGCGGCGGCGGCGGCGGCGGCGCAGGCGGTGGTGGGGCGGCTGGTGGACTCCACGCAGGCGGACGACCGCCGCGTCATCCGGCTGGTGCGCGCGCGCCGGCTGCTGTACGCGCGCTCCAACATGCCCGTCGCTAGCTTCTACTCGCAAGTGAAGCATCTCTGGCAGGAGGTCGCCGACGAAATGGGATGGACTGGTGAGGAGTGGAATTAAGTCTTCAATTATGAAAACAATATTGATTCTAAAAAAAGGCAAATTTTCGGAGTCAATAAGAAAATACGTTACAATAAGCTGCGAAATGGGATCGCTACCTCTAGCAGCTAGAACTTATGCACTTATTACACATGCCTAAATTCAGAAGCAAAAAGCGTGAGAGCAAATCGAAGTGAAATGTAAGTATAGGTCATAGAATAAGGTCCATTTTAGTATCACGGCTTTTGTAAAGCGGAGCGTGACGTAACATAATATAAGTGATAAAAAATTGACCTTATTCTATGAGCTATACATTTCACTTCAATTTGCTCTCACGCTTTTTGCTTCTGAATTTAGTTACTGAATTTAGGCATGTGTAATAGGCGCATTAGTATAACAGTGCTAATGCAGTGAAGGTACAACTTTTCTGCAGGCGACTATACCTGTCTAGGTGTAACAAATTAACTATTATAACTGGTTTATTAACATAATTAATTATGGGTTGATTTGATACTAAAGAGTCCTAGGTACTGAGTCCTTCCTCCTACGAACAAAATCACAATTCGTAAGTTGACGGAAGTTCTACTCACGTAGTTATTAAAATGACTGTTTATTTATGAGCGCCGTCACCCGCCGTAGGCTTTGTTAGTAGATACTCGTCATCTGTGCGACTGCGCGGCACGCGAGTTCTACATACTTCCTTGTTGTTACAAAGAATAAAATAAAGTCGCTTCCCGCGTCTGTCTGTCTGTATTTCCGCTAACTCCTCCTACACCTCCTCATCAGTTAGAGAGTTTCTTCTAGCACGTTTATATGTAAAATAGTAAAGAAAAGCTTAAAAAACCTGTGTGTGTGGAGTCGGTCAAGGGTGTGTGGGTCGCAATTTATTATATATTTATTTATTTAATTTGACAACAGATTTTACAGTGCTCTTACACTATAGTAATAATAACAATTTACATAAATGTAAAGCCAATAACAGGCGAACCTTACGTGCACTATATAAATCGCGCTTATAACGTACGTACTAATTTACTACAATAAAATATATGATGACACTTAAGCAATTTTGTTAGAAAAAACAACTGAGTTTACAGACTTATATAATCATTTTTTGTATTTCGGAAAACAAAAGTTAAATAGATCGACAGACTTTTCCGCATTAAATATCGAAATTCATCAATCAAACATATGTACATCTGCTCAAATATATAAGTACCCTTCCATGTACATTTATATTTGAAGCCTTGGCAATGCTCACATATTAATGAACTCGACTGTACCAGCTGGATACTGAAGCACAGGACCGGCCTTTGTGGAGATCTCTGGGGGAGGCCTATGCCCAGCGGTGGGCGTCTTTTGGCTGATATGATGATGATGAAAGCGTGTATAAAAACCTCCTAATGGTCTAGATTCTTAGGATTACTAAAAATAAAACCTGGTTCTATGTGGTATCAAATAGTATAATAAAAAATTTAAAACAGACAACCTCATCAATTCTTGCCGCACATTCGTTACCGCGATGTACTGTAAATATTGTACAGCGCCATCTAGTGGACTTTGTGAGAACTATATACCTTACGTAGTGTACAGCGGGGGTGACCTTTTCACCCGACTGCGCGACGCAAACGAGGGAAATGCGATTATTCTCTCTTCTATTCCAATATATTTGTATTTAGTGATCCGTTTCCGAAATATTAAATCGCGCCCCTTGCATATCAAATCAACTCATCACTAACGAGGGTCAATCGATGTCTCCGACGATTTCCAGTGGCGGACGTCCGGCGCAAGTGGTCCCACATCCGCAACTCGTACTCGCGGCACCTGCGCAACGAGCTGGCGGGCGCGCGCACGGGCCGCGGCCGCGCCGTCTCGCGCTGGTACCTCGCCGACGAGCTGGAGTTCCTGCGCGAGCACATGGCCACCGACACGCGCGGCGCCGGCGCCGGCGCGGGCCGCGACTGGCACGACGAGGAGCCGCAGTACGCCAGCTGGTTCGCCACGCCGCTGCTCGAGCCCAAGGTATACAAGTAGCAATATTAGCGTCAATGTTCTGGTTGTGCTCTCGCGCACGTGATCCAGGATTTGGCTGATGAAGTAATTACAGTGGGGCGACTGCGGTCTAACTTCTGTGACCTTGTTGACAGGGGAACCTGATCAGACGAATCCTTAGGTGATTCATTTAATATTCTCTCTTTGTTACGATACAAATTGAGACTGTGGTGGGTTTCGCGCCAGAATCGTCACGCAGGATTTGGCGGTATTTGTAATTGATGACAGAAAAGGAAGTCGCCAAAAAAAAATTTATTTTTGATTTCGGCAATGATCAGTCCAGAACAGACCACCTTGAACTTGAATCTCCTCTACATTGTTTTGGGATTTGTTCAAATCTAAAGGCTTAACTGGACAG
Organism: Blastobasis lacticolella; assembly: GCA_905147135.1. NCBI lineage: Eukaryota > Metazoa > Arthropoda > Insecta > Lepidoptera > Blastobasidae > Blastobasis > Blastobasis lacticolella. The sequence continues at coordinate 18,409,510 of LR990055.1, read as the reverse complement.
CGAGTGAGGTGAGATAATCTTTTTGAAAACCCACCCCATATAATAAAACGCTGTTGCTCCCTTTTTCTCCTTCGTCTTGTATGACACAAATATGTGTCAGGAGTTGCTCGTAGATACTCTACTGGATACCACCAAGCCAATGTATCTAATAACATGCCCTGCCACCGTAGATGGAGCCCAAATCGGAGCCGGACGAGTTCCCGGTGGACGAGAACTCCTCCTACTTCCAGTTCTTCCGCGGCCTCCACGCCGAGTACGAGGAGCTGGACCCGCGGCGGCAGCGCGCCTTCAAGCGGGAGTGCCTGCGGCTGCTGCACGCCATGCTGGACGACCAGGTGGGCATCGACAGAACGAACGAACAACGCTACAAAACCACAAACAAGAAAACGCAGACAACGTTTTTTATGACATACGGTAGACACACAGACAAGCGGGCCTCCTGATGGATAGATAACACTGCTACCTACATACATTAACAACACCAGAGGTATTGCCAACGCGTTGTCCATCTTTAAAAGTTGCTCTGGCAGTAAAAGGGCAACTACCCCTCCAATGCGAAAGCTATGATTCCGTAACCCCATGGAGTTTCTGGTGGAGTGGAGTGGAGTTTGGTGGACAAAATATAAATGTGATAGTAAGCCACTGAACACTGCGCTGTCGGACTCCTACCGACTGACATAAATAGAGGGCTGTAGTTGGTACAGAGGTCAGGCTCAAGTGGGGTCCCTTCTATCTCCGTCAGAAGATTTGATATTACCACTGCTATTGCTTGCTTATGTCCATAGGCAGCGATGACTCCTTTTCATCGGGTGTTCCGCTTGCCTGTTCGTCATAAAAAATTGATTCACTGACGGTGCTATCGTTGGCAGGAGTCGCAGCCGGCGGCGATGAACCTCAGCGTGGGGGACTCCCCGCCGCAGAGCCTGGCCGAGGAGGACTCCGTGCTGCCGCACTCGTGACCGCCCCCCTCCCCCGCCCGCGCCCCCGCCCCCGCTGCGCCGCACCCCCTCGAACGGGTCACATTTCCCATTGGTCTCAATTTGTATCGTAACAAAGTGTATTTGTATAAATAATGTAAGTAGATCGCCTAATAGGGTTATTTTTAAGTGTATTGACGTAATGAATATAAATAAATATAACTTATTCTTACAAGCTTTTATTTAGTTTGACATGTCCGCATGTCTGTACGTAATAAAATTTTGCAAGTTTTTGACTCATTTCCCGGTTTCCGATTGAGCTGAAATGCACACTCATGTAAGTTCGGTGAAAATGCAATGTAATGAAACATCGACCTGATCTGATGATGGAGACGGAAGGTGGCCATGGGACCGCCTAAACTACGCATGGTAATCCCATTTAGTTTGTGCTCGTTTGATTAGTCTAGATAAATACACTGACTGATCATAGATAAAGTGCGATAATGAGAATGAGAATGAGAGTGACAAATGTGTATAATAATGTTTTAAAATATGGACTCGTTTGTATTCTGCATAGGGAAGAGGGTGAGAATTTGACGATCTCGGCAATACTTACAAATAATACAAATGTCACATTTTACCTAGTCGCAAAAAAGATGCCTTAATATTTTTACATATTTCTGAAAATAAAATAACGTTTATTATTTAATGGGTATCGTAACAAATTCACGAAGCTTGCGTTGAACTCTTTACTATGGAAAGCGACGCTTCATTGAAAAGACATCAACGCGCTACGCTGTAATTATGGAAAACCATTTAATTAAGACATCACAGCCCATAACAGTCCACTGCAGGATTTAAGGGCCTCTCCCACGAAAGGGGAGGTCATTGCCATAATCTAGCTGCCACGCTAGGCAGGCGGGTTTGGAGATCGCAGTGTTATAAGTATGACAATGGAAAACGCTGCTGCCCATACCTAAGGAGACTCTGGATATTTTGCCTCTAAAACATTAGTCGCCTTGTACGATACCCACGAGTGTAAAGGGGTTGGTGCTCTTCAACTCTGCCGGACACCACACGGCCATTCAATTAAGACATGTGTTTTCCTTTATATTAAAAGCTGTTCTTAACGTGGTGTTCGGAATAACATCAACCAAACTATCGTAAATGTGTCGTAACTTGCGATAGATGTCTTTGTTCCTTTCGATGCTACGACCTCCAACTAGCTATGTTGTCAAAACTGGGAAGTACGCAATGTTCATGACAATTATATTGTTTTTAAAACATTACCTAATAATTGCATTGCATTGCATTGATTAAAACAATTTATAGGTATTCATTCACTTCAAAAACATTACTTAAGCCTGGAACACTTTAAATATCAAAGACACGCATAACAATAAAGTTTTTCCGTCCATGAGATCAATACTCATACGCTCATGCTACACACGTTGCAACACTGTCTTTGGATACAGAGCGCACCGTCACGTTCAGTATTCAGTGTTAGTGGTGTTAGTAAGCTTCACGTTTCCGGCGATTCCTACCAGATGGCGCGCTAGTGAGTGGAACACTAGTACAGTCAGTTGCGGAGTGAATGGTTGCCCTAAGCATTGATTAAATATATGGTATAGGGGGGAGACTGTGATGACGGGCTGGATAAAAATACTGTATACTTTACTGACATAAAACAAGGAACTAAAACAAGTAAGTAGTACAAAAACTAAAAATAAAACCACGACTGCGGTTAAAAAATTGAAAAGCTTCTTGAATCGCCTTTTGAGGACCTTTGGTTTGATACCCCACTTTGATTGTCAAAATATGGAAGATAAAATGCGCTATTTTGAAAATTTTGTTTTACCAAGTGTCACTCGTGCAACCAAGACGAGTTCTGTCGCAGTCGGGTAATTAACGAACTGCCCCTCCATCGCGTTGGAACTTATATGTTAATTAAACTGAGACAAAATGAAATATTTAGCTAGGTACTAGTACCTACCTAATATTTAATAACCGATCAGTCTCCATTGATCATATCCACACTTGCGAAAGTGTGAAAAGTCTTCTAAAAAAATTAAATAATCATCATTTTGGCGTAAAACCCCGGTAGTGCTCACGTGCGCGAGGGTCCGGGGTCCGTCTTCAACTTGACCGATCAGGTAATTACAGTGGAGCGACTGCCATCTGACCTCCGCGACCCTGTTAACAAGATAACCTGATCAGATCGATGGAATGTTATTTCTATGTCCTTCAAATGTATTGAAGTAAATCCAAAAGTAATCAGCTGACTGTTGTCATGGCGGCGGCGGGGCGTGCGGGCGCGCCTGCGCCGCGCGCTATCGACTCCGCGCCGGCCGGCGAGCGCCGCCGCCTTCTCATTATCTCGCAAGATAGCAATATGGACCTGCCACGTTGGCAGACGCCTTCGTAAGTATAGTTCGAAGTATGGAAGTGGATGTCACTAGATGTGGCGGATAGACAACCAGACATGCTAAGGATGTTCATCGGTGGCGTTCGCCGGTAGGGCTTTGTCAAGTTCGAGCAATTCGCCAAAGAGGGTATCATTACTAAAATTAAAATAAAAAGTTCTTTTGGCAAATATGTTACGTAATTTTTAATATGCAACAACTTTACTAACTACATTATTTCTATATCACTCATCAGTCTCATCATATTATGAAATATTTAATTAAGGTATACATAAGTACGTTCTTATTATCACTACGCATTGGAATGTCCAAATAGTTACAATGTTGTTCGGTGAAGCTGTATATACAAAGTAATTCGACTGCTATTAATAAACGTACCGAACTCCGCCCAGCGGCTGCACACAGGAGACACATTAGTGCCCAGTCGACCACAAAAAGTTCAGAAACAGCAGGCTCTATAGCCTCGGCCACTATCTTGATTTGCTTTATCTTAAATAGTATAGTGTTCCTTCCGGTTAGTACGTCTCCTCTATGGTGAACCGAACCGTGTCTTCGGCGGTAGCGGGGCCTAGCATTTGTCTATTTAATACCAGAGCATAGTGTTCCAGGGTTTTAGAGATCGGAAACTCCCCACGGCGTCCAAGGCGGTGGTGATGAATTTCCACCAAGGGACTCGCTCGCCTATTTTTTAGTGTAATAGGTACGGCAGACAAACAGGCAAGCGGGCCACCTAATGGGAACTGATCACCGCCTACAGGCGGCGGTCTATATACATGAGCAACACCAGGGGCGTTACCAATGCGTTGTCCGCCTCTAAGGAGACCTCTAATATACCTTTTGAACGATCACATGTAATAGTCCAAAGGAAACACTGTCTGGGAGCTAATTCCACATCGGAATCACACGAGCGAGAAACGTTCTTTCGAACCCTTGTGTCACCAACAGAGGGTCTACGTAGTGGGGATGAGTCGCCAGCAAGCGGCGAGCGGGAGGTGGCTGTTTATCCACCACCACATAACACAAATCCAGAACTCCTTTGAATGTGAGTTATTGCTGTATTTGGCTGTCGTCAGCGGTCTCCGCGTCGAGCAGCGCGTCGAGCACTCGCCGCTTTAGCGCGCGGCGCGCGGGCGGCGGCAGGCGGCGCGCGCTGGCGCACACGCTCGCGAAGAACAGCTCCAGGGAGTCGCACGAGCCCTCCCCGTCGTCCACCTCGGAGAGCCCGAGCATCGCGGGCGCGCGCTCGGCCCCCGCCCCCGCCCCCGCCCCCGCGCCCTCCAACGCCGCCTGCGCATCGCCCTCCTGCTCAGACTCGGCGTCCATGTCCACCTTTATGTCCCGCTCCAGTCTGGATTCGCGAAGATTTCTGGAAAGATAGGTTTGATAGTAAGATAAATATCGAAAAGTGGAAACGGTGGCCCATATTAGTTGAGTCTTAGGCGGATACTCAAATGAAATCTGAACAGGTCGAACAGGTATACCTATTAACCATCGAAGCACGTTTCATATTTAAGTTTAATCCGTTCCGTTCCGACTCACAGGATCACAGGCCCATATCTGTAACTTCTTCTTAGCGATCTGTAACTGCACTGACTACAGTGATCTGAGAGGTTACTGTACCCTTCAATAACATAACGACGCAAGCGTGGTGCTCACCCAGGCTTCTTCAAGCTCGACAGTGTGGTAGAGCGGGTAGGGACATTTCCGTTGGATAAAGCCAAGGGCTGCTCAATTGTATAGAACGTTAGGCAGACAGGTTCACTCACCGATGGGTCATGTACGGCAGCAGGAAGGACATGCGGCCCTGCAGCCGCCAGCGGCGCGCGCCGCCGCCGGGCCGCTTGCGCAGCGACTGCCGCAGCGAGTCGCGCAGGATCTTCCATTCGCGCTTCAACACCTCGCCTGTAGGGAGACAGCCTGGTAATATACACTAACAAATATATTAGTATCTAATTGTTAAGCTAAGATTTAATTTTATAGGCAGGCGTTTAATTTTGGCAGCCATATCTCCTAATGGTAAGCGAAAATGTACGTAGGCGGAGCGTGCATGTTACACAGTGACAAGCGAGCAGACAGCCCTCCTTATGGTGATCAGTACCTGTCGCTTATAATATCTAAGCTTCATGCATTTAGGTTGCAGGCAACAAAACAGCCTATTCGCTCAGGCCATAAATGAGTCCAGATTGTAGTACTGTTCGAGGAACATATCGACAGGCAAGAGAAGAAGTAACAATAGTTGTTTTTTAAGGATAAGGACCTTTGTATTTTGGCCATGTTCGTCTATTGGTTTCTCCCTGATTTAACTCGGAGACTATTAGCTAAAAATTCTAAAGAGCGTAACCTGAGTGTCGATCCTCAGGGATCCTATGAGAAAAGTATCGGTGTTAGGTGCAGTTCAAAAGGTTCATTGGTGGCCCTAAGGTAACTGTCGCCCATCACATCTACGGTTCAGGCATTTTGGTCTACGAACACGAAACAAAACTACGAACCGCAAATGGCTTATTTGAATTATGCTGGCTACAATGCGAACATTGTTGCTTGCCGTGAGAAATAGATAAGGAGGTGTACCCATCCGGGCGGTCTCCTGGTCTTGACAGCATCCTGCCACCTGGTATAGCTGTAACACATTAGGTGTATCACTCTAATAGCTATTAGGACTCATTTATTAGTAGGAGTCTACAATATCTACAAACAAAAACTTACACAATATGAAAAAAAGGAATAGTCATTACATAACACCCGTCAACACAAATGAATTTAGCTATTAGGTCTTTCACACTAATAGCTATGCCAGACTGTTGGGGTGAGAGATTCTTTATATTGTGCAAATGGGTAGGTACCGGTACCGTGGATGGCAGAAGACCAAGAGGCCGGAGCCCCAAGCGATTTCTCAAACAGGTGTCGGAATGTCTGGAATTGCCGGTGAGCGCGGCCCTGCAGGAGGCCGCCGACCGCAGCTCATGGAGAACGAGAACATCCTTGCTACGACGGCAGAGTCACGATCCTCAGCATTGAGGAACCGATTGAGGTGGATGAGGAATAGGTAGGTAAAAGTAATATAAAGGGGGGTACTAACTGGTCCCGCCGAGCCGGGCCGCGATCTCTGCCCAGCAGCGGTCGCGCGCGTCGATGTCGCGGTGGCTCTCGTGCCGCGTGTCGTACAGCACGGGGCAGCGGCGCACCTCGTCGATCAGCCGCTCGCGGTTGTCCAGGCTCTTCGACATCGCACCGCGCAGGGAGAACGCTGAGGGAAACAGTAATAATATACTTTTTTATGTAAAAAGATGAATAGATGAGCTGCAGGCCTTCGAAAGTGACTGGCAAACAATGGCACTTTATCGCGAAGAGAGGAAGAATCGTGGGGAGGTTTTGGCCCAGCAGTGGAATGATTCAGGCTAACATTATAATAATAATGTAATATGGCAGTCAAACAGACAGGCGGCTCACCTGATGGAAAGTGGTCACCGCCGCCTATGGACATCAGCAACACCAGGGGCGCTACCAATGCGTTGCCCGCCTCTATGGAGACCTCTAATATACCTTTTGAACGATCCCATGCCATAGTCCAAAGGATGGGAGGAGGAGGAAACATTGTGGCTGGGAACTCATTTGACATCCGAATCGTACTTTTGCCCGGTTGCAAGCATTAACGTAAAGTTATTTTTCTCTATGGTTGCAAGCATTTGGTTCCTTTGGGTCGGTGTCGCAAAGATATGAATGACTTAGCGAGTTCGGGTTTCGACAACGGTGGGTGTTGGTGCAATGTTTTTCTTCTTAGGACAGTGTCATTGTGACATCAAATTAGGCGTCGCCTACGTTTAGTGCAAATGGGCATCAAAGTCGAGAAGAGTTTACTAAAATGACACTAGTTGCTAGGGTTGAAAAATCTACTATAAATATGGTATAATATTATATACTCAACAGTATATACTATATACTGTTGAAAAAATACATAGGTAGTGGCCAAATATATTATATTTTAGCAACACAGCGGCAACACTTCGGGTATATTATGAGCTATTTGGTAAAATGTCGACATTTTCTTACCGTAAGTATATACTTAGTAAGCTTAGGTCCGTTCACAACGCTTGCGTGGTATTGTACTGAGTTAAATAAATGGCGCGAAGCATTCTTTATTAAAAAATAATTAATTAATAAAACTGAAATGTCTCAATCTTATCTTTTTTTTTTTTTTTTTATCTAAGTTTTTTCTTTTAATTGAGTGACCGCTATGAGGCGTGCACTTTTGGATTTTCCAAACTTTTTTGATATTTCAGCCATTTGCGATATTTTCATAGTAAATCGCGTTCTCATGGAGTCAATGTGCGCATGCGTTCCTATCAATTTACAATTAACTCAACGAACCGTATGAGGTCGTTCCAATCGCCGAAGAATCTATTACTATCAGCGGGAAAATTGAAATATTTGTTTTATAATGAACTTTTAAATCAACGAGACTTATTTTTGCATTTCAGTGCTCAGAGAAACCCTGCTGCCCCTACTACAACGTTTTAGGATTATACGTCGGGACAGTCCACTGCTTCCAGTTCGGAGATAAAGTTTGCAGAAGAGAGCACCAACTTATTCTACACTTAAGAACTAAATACATTTTTAATTTTTGCACAATAAATGCTTGAAATAAAGTTATTTAGTACTTTATTTCTTAGACAAAAACAACTGGTACCTTATAGCGCTTCTGATAGAATTATAACTCGATGGACGCCAATGGTGGATGTGTCCATAAGGAAGGACGAAATCTGCAATAACTGCACAAGTCTTGACGTCTAACTGAAAACTCTCTCGAACATAGAAGGAGCCAACGTACAAACACTTCTTCAAAGCAGCTTTAGTAAAAATATGTTTGGTCAAAAATCTCGCTAACTGAGTACATTTTCTGGAAGATTTCAGGCAACCGTCAAGTCCTCTCTTTGTAATGAAGACACCAGTGTTGGAGATCAGTTCGACGAGGCCAGGAGCATACTTGCGGTGCCTCAATGTCCAGTGCTTGTTATCTCCGGAGCTTGTAGAAGAGTTCATAGCCGCTCCATCCATATTGTTCACATCTCGGTCTTGATCATGCGATGTTTTCAAGTTCTTATTTGTTTTAGTGGACTTTATAGATAAATTCAAAGGAACCTCATCATTTATTGATGATTTTTGGTTGTAATAATTTGTTCTTCCATGAAGCCACTTGTAAAATTCCCTCAAATAGGCACTTTCTTCAACCATTTCTTCTTATTGATAAATTGAGTTTACACTCACGATACAGTTGAGGCCAACGAATAATAATTTAAGTCTGAGTCACGTCAGCGTACTGTCTTCACCTTTCCTAACACAACTGTCTACTTTGGCAGCTGACTTTGGTCTCAATTGTAGTCGTGCGTAAATTACGGATCAGTCTTCATTGTCAATTTAGTTTCGTTACGACAGAATTAGCCTGGGATACTAAATGCAACATCAATACGGTTTGGTTGATATCAAATAGTCAATGATAATCGGTCACGAAAATACGCAATGTACTTCATGGAAATAGGTTATTCCGTGAAATCGAGTTATTTAATTACCAATATGCTCTTATCAGTACTTGTTACTCGGTAAACCCGTAAACATTTGAGGATAAATACAACTTTATTACTAATAAAATGTAAACTCTGCTTAACATTTCGTAGTTACTACTTCGCACTCGTCGAGATCGAACGTGTCGTAGTGTATTAATAAATAAATTAATTTAAATTCCCCATCAGAATGCGTAACGCTTTTGTGTTAAGTCTTTTAATGTTAAGTGTTACAAGTGAACATAGGATAAGGAGTACGGAAAGCAATTTCTCTGACGAAGAAATGGTAAGTAATACCTGATAACGACATTGTAATTGAACGAAACAAATCAAGTTGATTAAACTTTAGTTTTCTTCGGACGACAGGATGGTACCGCACTACATGATCCTATTTGGTGGATGGTACGATCTCCGTCAGAAGAGCTTTGGCTGAGTGAGCTGGGAACAGAATATCCGCGGATCAATATGTTCGGAGAAGAAGTACCAAATTTCCTCCAGGTAGGTTTCGCTGAGATACTTGTGAAGCTTATGCTTCTGTCATGGCGTTAATCTTCTGTTCTTTTGTTCTAGTTCATACTACTTGGTAGACTGGAGGATGTCATATTGGTCCTAGTCGATTGCCCACAGCGATTGCTCAGAGAGCTCTTAGAGGTGCGGGAGCGAATATCTCAGAGGAGTGCCATAAGATTACGTACCGTAAGGCGTGTCCGTTAGAATAGCGAATGGATCTTCGACAAAGGTGTCATACAAATTGTAATGATCTGCTTAAAATAATAATTAAAATATACTTTTTAAATTTTTTATATGGATACTATTTTTGACACCCTAAATGTAAATCTCCTATAATTTTCTTGAAATTTTTTGGCCAGCCTGCTAGAGGCGTTTCTTGTTTCGCATTTTCTTATGGACCCGTATCTATGGCAAAAGTTAGTTCGCCTTTTGCGATAAGGCGCGTCGGTAAACGCTTTGCAATGCTTACATACAGATACAAAAATTACATTTTTACTCTGTCCAAAGGTTGTCTGGAATAGATCGCTTGAAGCGATAAAGCCACCTTTACATTGTATAATTATATCTGAAATAAACGATAGATTGATAACCTTTACGAGCCCGAAACGATTGATCTATATCGCCGAGTTTGATGCGATAGCTTGATGTGTGCAATCAAGTTTTCAATTACTTAGCCTATAATTGCTCACACAAGAACAATAAACAAAAAATTTGGTATATAAACAATTTCAAGCAAACGCGGCTACATAGCTACAGCTTTGGCTAACGAACCATCTTAAAGGCTGGCAAGACATAAAGCAATTTGAACATAAACCTAAATAGAAATAACACAAAACAAACTGATGTAGAGATAGCTCTATAAATATAAACCGGAATATTTCGATACGTTGACAGCGATAATTTTGAGATATCGATAATCAAAGAGATTATTCAACATTATGATTGTCATAAAGATAGGTACTACACACACAAACAGTGCCACCAAATTATCTAGCAGGCGAAATTGGAACCAACATTTTATGTAGAGCAGCTAGTCCATTGCAAGCTCACATAGATAATAAGATAAACATATAGCGCCGCGCGCAAATATGTACGGCTTCTGTATCGACAAACCTGAACAAATACTATCTCTCTTAAGTATGTAGACGTAAAATTCTGTAAACGATAAGAGCATCGCAAAACTAAAGGTAAGCGAGACATTACGTGAACGGATAATATGTCTTACCTTCCTCAGATTCAGACTGTCAGTTGGTACGGTTATGGAGGCAGAACAGCGAAGCGATATACCGGTAGCGGGCTAGCCCTCGCCCCGCCCGCGCGCGCGATACTGAGCGAGCGCGCGCATAGCGCCGCCATCGCCGCACAAAGCGCGATCGGCCGCGGGCGCGCGTTGCCGCTCCGTGCGCCCTATCGCTTCGCGTATCGCGGCGAGTGGGCGCGCTGGTTTACGTGCGGGACGTAGATTAGATTATAGTGTTGGGATGCGAGTAGGCACAAATGGGAGCCGAATATATAATCCACGAAAACAATCAATGTGCAACAGTTTACTAAAACTAACAAGGTCTTAACTTTTTTACTATTAAAGAAATAGTCAGATGTCACTTCATGAGCCACTTCTAACTCTACAAGACAATTATCTACAAACTCTACATCTTGGACGTATACTTCCATATATTTAACGTAAAATGTTAGCTCAAATGCAACATACAATCGTTCTTTAATTACGGCAAGCTAAACTTTTTGATCAAGATAGGCTTATTAAAATGGATTTTTTCCTATTTTCTTCTACTATTGTGAGTCGTGATCACATTAAAATTTTGCTAACTTCTTAAATGAGGGCTCTCCAACCCACTTTGTCCACCGCTAAACGTGCAGATGCTTGCAGACCATATTGTATTACTTTCGACCTCTGCAAACCAGAAAATGCAACCGCATTTTCTATTGTGTACTGTCAACACTATACGACCTCCGACCCACCTGCCAAGCATAGAAATTATATGCCGTAGAGGTTCTAGTCCAACAGTCACTTGTTGTGGCCTGTTATGAGGTTGCAACCCTGGCAAACATTCTTTTCGGCATCGGTTCATCTGCTGACCGCCTGAATGACCGCTACAATTTTTGCTTCCAAGTGCCGAACCACAATCAGGTTTTAAAGTTGTTCTGGTTCTTGTCTAGCGACGTGTTCGAAGTATTTTAGAAGTACAATCGAGTTCATTAATATGTAAGCATTACCAAGGCTTCAAATATAAATGTACATGGAAGGGTACTTATATATCTGAGCAGATTCATCAATCAAACATATGTACATCTGCTCAGATATAAAAGTACCCTTCCATGAACATTTATATTTGAAGCCTTGGCAATGCTCACATATTAATGAACTTGACTGTACCTGCATACAAATTCTATACGTTTCCAATGTTAATTCGGAAAGTTATTTTCAATTGTTTTGTTTTATGTTATGCATGCACTCCATGGCATAACATTTTTTACGATTCCGATTTAGCTTATTTTAGGTTCGATGTTCCTATTCACTAAAATTTAAAACTAAAGCAACGAACTTAGTCCCTTTGTATGATATAAACCGCAAACTAAATCTTATCCCGTCGTAAGTTGACAGGTTTTGAAAATATGACGAATATCTCGAAGATAAGATCTGCTTTATGTTTTTCGTCCATATTATCGGGCCCTATCTCCAGATTCTTCTTTCCCAATTTGAATACCTCAGAGAGACAAAGCTGTGCGTAGGCAGGCAGCTGAAGCCACTGTTCGTTATTCTTTGCCGCGTCCCCGCTCGCGCTGTTGCCAGCTCGCGCGCGTTGCCGCTCGGGACTGCTGGTGGGCCTACATTTGAGACTTTTCACCTAATTTAGGTGCTCATTTATTTAAGTTTAGGTACATTTGAATCACACTCTTGACAACTGAAAGTATGATGTATTCAAGGCTATGTCATATATCTGTATATAGTTTATAAGTGGCCACCGTAAATGGCGGATTCAAGATTTATTTTATTTCAAATTATTGTAAGTCAATGGTACCTACTTACTTCAAATAGCGCTTCGGTAGTAAGTTAGAACTAACTACCTATAATTAACCTACTACTAAAATGTAAGGATTTAGTTGGTAATTGTTAGGCTAGGTTATGCTACAAATTTTTTACAGAATTTTTGCGACTTAATTAAAAACTTTTGATTCCTTTTTTTATTACTAGCCAGCCAGGTAACTATTTGCAATCGTAATACCTAAGTATTATCACTAAAGATTTCTCCCACGAAAGGAGAGGTTAATACCATAATCTCTTCTAAAGCTTGGTAGGTGGGTTGGAGGTTGCAGTGTTATACCTACCTAAATATAACAAAGGAAAACGCTGCCACTCGTTTCCAGCCTAAAGAGACTAGATCTTTTTCTTCGAAAATATGAGTCGCCATCTACGCCATCCACGACTGTAAGGGGTTTGTGCTATTCTCCGGGCACCACACGGGTAGTAGTAAAAATAAATATTATCTATAAGTACTCGATTCCGTTATATGTCTCTGGTGCCGCTTTGCATATACCCGTCGGTATAGATTGTAGGATACAAAGAAAGCCAGGTTGGTAGGACGGAGGCTCATAACGTAAAACTAACTATACGTATAAATAATTAAAGAAATTGTCATGACATTGAAATTTTTTTAGTACCTACGTCGGTAGGTACTTATGTAACGTAGTAGTAATGATCGTGGTCCGTCATTATCTTTATGTTATGAAACAATATAATGATTGAATAATCATTAGAACATAGGTAGGTGATAATAGATACGAGCAGTGGGTAGGTGCTGCGCGGTGCGCGGGCGCAGCGGCGCGGGCGCGCCAGACGCGGCGTCGCCTCGCGAGGGTTCTCGGAATCGCGGCGTGACTTCACATACTAGGTTGGGTAGTAACATATTACGTATATGACTACCTAATCTTTTTGTGTTAACACTTCTGGTTCATGCAAATCAAACCTTTTTGTGGCTTTTTTTATTGCTTCATTTTTTACAAGATGTTGCTACGACCCGATCGCCCGCATGGCCCTGATCCGTCCATAACTTTTATGTTTAGATCAAGTTTGCACCTCTTCCACATTAGCAGAGGGTTTTCGATATACGTACACTGCACTTCTCTGGGAGAAGTTGCATGTCAGAAACCGCTGCATCCCGTGGGTTACGCTACGGATGCTTTAGCTGGCCCAGCTCTCAGACCTTAGTCATCTTGTACGTGACACTCAGTATTGGAACGAATTTATTGGCGGACACCACACTAACTAGACCGAGTCCATTCTACCAAGGTACCTACTAGGTAATTTACTAGTTGGTACTCTACCGTGAGTAATCCGCCTAGATGGGTAAACACTCTTACATTCTTATCTAATTCTAAAGTGTTCTTGTTCTGTTCATGCTAGATGGAAAAGGTACCTAGTAAATATACCCTCAGTCACAATTGAGTCCTTCGAACCGGCCGAGGCATCTGCTGATCGGCACTTTTGTTTGAAACCTAATACCCTTGAGATATCGTTGATGTCATGGGTTATGTTAGAATAGTAAGTTTTTTCTAATGTGTCATGAGTGACACTCATCGCCTTCCATCAAGTGCGCTCACTGGTGCTTTGCCAATGTTCTGTGATCGTTTACAAAATGTTATATTAGCTAAGTACCTCCCAATAACCCTTTCGGTTGACAGCCGCTGCCGGTTCGCGGAGCGTGTCGCTGCGGCGGCGCGGCGGCGCGGGCGCAGTCATCGAGGTCACCTTGACCAAATCACAGTTTTTGTCGTCACGGCGCAGCGGCCGACTGCAAGCAGATTTAGGTGGTTCACTTTTTATTGCTGATCTGAGTCATATGTTATTATGTTTTAAAGTTTAGACAGAATGCTTACTTAAAAATCTATATATGTATAGTTCATGCCATAATCGCCGGCAGACTGGTTGGAGATTGAATTGTTGACATGTTTTGCCCGTTTTTTTCAGTCCAGTTCAGAAAAAGATGCAGTAGATTTTTTGGTTTACGTGTAAGAGATCGCTGCTCTGTAGGTTGGTGGTTGGCCTGTAGGTTATCCTACGTCACCGAGTACAAGAAAAATTAATAGCGATAGTAGACGTTTAAGAAACCCACAAAACTTTAGTCTGCCCGAGCACAAAGTGGCACAAAGAAATTACTTTTCAGTTACCTATATATACTTCGACTTTTTGTAACGATAGTACTAACATACTTGTAAAAAACTGGTCTGCCTCACATCCTCTTGGCAATTTCGCTTTTCAGCCACATTATAGTCACCAAAAAGAAAAGTGACTTTAATGTGGCCAACTAAACCACTCAGGTCGTCAAGTACCAATATTCTGTGATTGGAGGTGCAACACCTGTATTTACGGAAGGGGTTCATTTGGAAGGGGTAGACGCTATAAGTATTCTGCACTGTAAGACACTGGCTGTTAGGATTGGCCACCCGAAAATGTAACACTAAATTAATTTTTCAACCGGTCATCGTTGGTGTGAGGGCCCATTGTCTTGTCAACGGAGAGAAGATGTTGAAGCAGAACTATTTTATTGTAATCATCTTGGCGTTAATGTCTCGGTTGTGCTCTCGCGCACAAGGGCCCGGGTTCCGCCTTGACCATGAACCAGGATTTGGCAGATCAGATAATTTCAGTGGAGCGACTGCCATCTGACCTCCACGACCCTGCTACCAGGGAAACCTAAGATCTGTAAGAGCATCGGTTAACATTCAAATAATGGACATAACTCAGAAAAGAGTCATTGATACCTGGCCGCAGTGGGATTCGATCCCGGTACCTCTCGCTTACGAGTAAAATACCTTAACCACTCGGCCACCGACACTCCGGAGCAGAACTATTTAGTGAATCTATTTAAAGGCGATCTATTAAGTAAACAATGCAAATCTTTTGTAACATGAAAGATAATTCTGTTCGGGCGAGGCTCGGCTCGTTATTATTCCACCGCGTTCAAGGAGAGTGACTACAACAATCAACATGTAAGTATTATACAATAATTAAATAGGTAGATAGGTGTGTTCGTACACTATAGTCAAACGTAACTGTGTAACGCGGATGACATTTATTATACCGTGCCGTATGTATGAAGTAAGTGTAATGTGCCATCTCTGGAGTAGGCTACGTACATATTCGTAAAATTATGTTAATAAGTCTATCTTGGAAGCATAGAAAAATAATAATGGTTTTTGATTGGAATAAGAAGTTAATGTGGCAGGAAATACTTCACTGGTGTGATAGAGGACCATTTTTCACCGAGATATAATCTAGGTTTATGTGTGTAGGGGGAGGCCGGGAGAGTATATATTTATTAAACTGACATAATTTTCTGTGAATTGTATTTTAAGCTGCGCTATACTATATAGCTATATTTTCTCTTAAGAACGTTAACGAAGTAACCAGAGCCTTAGAATTATAAGCCTATTTCTTCTCGGGTTTTACGTTTTATTTATTTGAGAAACAAAAGAAGTTGCAAGAGATATTACCCGGCTAAAGTCTTATACAACACATGTGGCTAATGTCTCCTACAGTCCCACCCCACGCCTAACTGATAATTATTTATTTTTATAAATATCTATGCGACTTACTTATAAGCTTATTACAGTAAGTGTTACTATAGTAAATGCACTTGCCATTGATATAGGAACTTGTTTAGATTAATATTTATACTAAAAAAAACATAATATATTTTAAATATCCAAAATTTAATAAAGTTACTTAATGGACCTAAAAATACGTCATCGCTTCGCATTTCTAAACCTAACAACCGCGTAAGAGTGCGATCATGTTGAGCGACGTCCGTCGGATAGGAGACCTCAAAACTGCCCGTCGCACGACCGTTGCCAATTAGGACATCGCCTATGAAGTTCAACAATGTCGCAATACATCAAAGTTTCCATAAGCAGTGCTTAATGTGTCCCACCTGGTAAACTCTCCCGGACTCCCCCTACGCTGCTGCAAATCGAGAACACCTACACATCCAAACGAAGTAGCGGGCAAAAAGCTAGCAAACTTTTTAAATTAATCTATGCAAATGACAAATGAATATGTTTCGGTATATCCGGGTACAACGAAAATAATCTCTCACATAAACAAAATTACAGCCGCAAAAACGAAACTAGGTACTCACAACTCAGTTATTATTAACGAAGGAAATGTACCATCACTCCAACCGTTTTTTGTCCAGAGAAAAATATTCGCGATACTTTTTTCTATCGACAAAAAATAGATTTATGCGGAGAGTGGAGAGGATAAGGTCTATTTTGCCGGCGGCGCGCGCGCATCCAGCGCCGCCCGCGCCGCGCCGCCCGCGCCGCCCGCGCTCCCGCGCCATCCCGCGCCCCCCGCGCCGGAGAAGGCACTCCGCTGGTCGCATGACATAATGCCGCAAAAAACAACAAGTCAAGGCTTTCTGCGAGTCACGGCGCGCGCAAAAACTGTAGCCATGGCAACAGCGTCGTGCGTCGCATCAATAACCAAAATGAAGAGCCAAATATACAGTAAAGTACTTGGACCATAAGCCAATTTCTTTGTTCAGAACCGTGTAAAGAGTTTTCCTAAAACTAAAATAATCACAGGCTTCACGGATGATTATTAAGTCAACCTTGTGCTGGTTGTTGTTTCACCGTTGAAAAATAACTTCGTAAGTAGTACTTCAAGGGGGTACAAGGAGATACACTCTTTTGGAAGACCTAGGACCAGGACAGAAGACTAGGCTGTGCTGTATGTCTTCGAAGCTACTGTTAAACCACCAGAAGCACATTATGTCAGCAGCCCATACAAGTGTACAGCTGGATTTGAACCTCCAACACGTTACTGGAGTGTACTGTGTAATGGCATAAATTTCCACGTTCAGCAGGCGGGTTGACATTTGAAAATACTTAACAGAAAATGCTACTAGCTGGTCTGCCTTTATCCACCATATCACTAAAGCAGCCAGAATGGGTTGGCATTCTAACACATGTAAGTACCTAATAATAGTTGAGCCAATTTCGAGAAACATGAGTAACAACCCATTGACTTATCTGGGTTTACGTATCTATTTAGAAGTCGCCATAAAATATAAAGAGCGAACAGTGAATAAGCAAGGACAAGGCACGGCGACATCTCGTCTGCAGCCGCGCGTCACTTGATCGCCTCTGCGGGACAGTCGGTACAAATCCCTCTGACATCTAAATTACATACATCTAGTAGTATACTCGTACATATAGACTAGTAGCATCTCTTCCTACCCGCATATTTTCAATATCAGCCCTCAGTAGGTACAAAATAGCCATGAAAACAGATCGTCACTCCCGTACCCACTTGGCAACATAGAGTACGCATTTGGAACATGAACGCGGTACATTTCAAACGGATTAGCCGAAGTCACGGTTCATTAGCTGCCGGCGGAACAATGGGCCCCTGATGAGTGGCACTCGGCCGCGGCGGCGGCTGCGGCACTGGCTCGCGATACACCTATTTCGAACTGAACTTATCTACCTTGATGTATTATGTATGTGTTACTACGAATAAATATCACTCCCGTCAAATAAGCATACCAAGGCCAACGTGAATATGCTGTTTACAGGCAGCCATTTGTAATCTTCGGATACTTACAGTATGCCTGGTTTACCAGTTCAAGGTTCCTCAGCTGGCTATGGAATGTGCTATGCTCGGAGTTTCTCTGAAGGATTAAAATTCGTAACGAAGTAATCCAACAGAAAACCAAAGTTACCGACATAGAGCATAAAATTACTAAGCTGAAGTGGCAGTAGGCTGGCCATATTTGCCGAAGACCAGACATACGCTGGGGTTAGCAGTACTTGAGTGGAGACTGCGACTCGGGAAGGAAGAGTGACGATTTGTGGGAGGTTCCTGGTGGATGCTAAATGCAGCAAGCCGAGGGTGCGTTGGCGATCATTGGGGGAGGCATGTTCATCTGTGGCTAGGGTGATCAAGATTTCCAATCTTCAGCTGCATCGTCAGTCGTACGCATAGGAGATGGCGTCAAATGGCTGGCTGATAAATATTGATACTTAATATAGTAAGTAAATAGAAGGTGAAGAAGCAACGCTGCAGTGTCAGTACGTAAGTGGGCGCGGTCGTTAGCGGCTGGCCTGGCCTTGGCTGCGAGTCAAGTTCGCCGGTTCAGCGGCCGCCTCCCTCCCCGCGCCCCCGCCCCCTCCCCTGCCAATTAGTGCTTCTGTGAAACCATTACGGCGGTTACATCACTGCTGAAGCGAGCGCTGTCACCTCGTATTTGGAAAGTTTCCATCGTGCGCAATCTGTCATCTTTCGTTCGCAACTATTTTTTGTGCTCCCTACACTACAATGTAGCGGGTATAGGTACTCTCTGAAGTGTACTTCCTGTAAAGACGCCTTTGGCTGGCTACAAATCGCACTCCGGTGTGAATCGAACTAATTAGAGGCGTACCAGGCTCTTATAGAAGTAATGAAAATGAAAAATTCAGTTATTCTTTCGGTGTAACGTAGGTATATGCGTAAGATAACATCATAAGCATAATAAGGCATGCCGAAACCTCCGCTCATCTGTATGCACTTGCCAGACCTACATTGTTTCCAGCAATGTGTGTATGGTCGTCGAGATAAGCGCGTATGATCTCGGCGACGCGCAAACACACTGTTTGCCCGGGAGGGGCCGGCGTGACACACAGAGCTCATCCTGTGCATCGTGTTGGGTCTACAAATACTGCATTTATGTATCTTGAAACAGGTTAACATATTGTGAGCCTGTGTATAATGTTGATCTTCTGTTCATTTAAACCTGGAAGTGTCCCTGTTAATTCAATTCAATTTAAACGGTCGGTGACTACGATCATTATTATGGATGTAAGGGTAGTTTTCGTTGCGAGGATTGCGTCATACTAGTTAACCCAGATTTCCCCAAAAAGTTGACAAAGTTAGAAACATACCAATTGTTACCTATAGGGCTACCTACCGCGTTGGAATGAAGCCAGCAGTTCCTGAGCCTGACGCTACGTTCCCAGCGTCGCGTGTCAAATTGGCTGGTGTCGAGTCAGCGTCAGCGGCGCGGCGGCGGCGGGAGAGGCCCTGGGGAGTAATTTGCGTGCGCCGGATTACGCGGCATCCAGCCCGCGGCTCATTTATTCCTCTCCTTAAGGCTTAAGAGATCAGCGCGGCCGGGATTATGATGACACGTGTAAAGCGAACGGCGAGGCCACGGCGGTGCGGGAGTAGTGCTCGCCAAATTGTATGGAATTACCTAAGCACTCACACCTTTAAACTATAATCCAATTATTTGAAAGGCTTCTCTGTTTGGCATTATGACATAAAAATTACAAGGACATGATAGAGATTCCGGGTCGGATAGGACATAATAATAATTATGCGACCTGTTGAGTTGAGAAAAAAAAAAGTTTTTGTAGAGACTAAGCGCGGGTAGTACCAAATTCTTAAACACATTTAAACGATGTGTTTATTTTATGCGTACTTGCGATTTGGTGCAAGGCTTTACCATGCAAGTGCCTAATATAGGTACACCATAAACAATTTACTAGGGTAAGTGGTATGAACCATCATCATCATCTTCAACGACCCGTTGACGTCCACGGTGGACTTAAGTCCCCATCGTGAGTACTTTTCTAATAGAGGCAGTCAAACGAGCCGGCGGATCAGCTGATGAATGGGATCACCACCACCGCGACTTGGTTCGTGTTTTAAATCTTCTTGTTCTCGACTCCCTCCATAAGCAGGAAAGTATCTATAGTGCCACAAGCATATCTGACCCGGTGGCTAAAGCTGAAACTAGTTGAAGTAGTTGGTGCTATTCTCTAGTTCGTGCGAAATGGAATGGAAAACAGGTTTCAAATATATGATAAATGAGATAAATGGCAGTTCTTTACCGAGAGTTCAAGACTTGCTATTGCCATTCCATTTGGGTCGAAATATAGACTTCACACGTAGTGAAGTCTATATTCCACACATGTGGAATAGATATAAAAATTACTAATACCTAGTTCCGTATAAGGTGTAAGTCTTACTTCCACTCTAACAGGTTATATTCTCAACCGAATAGAATATTTTTTCTCATTTTCGCTATACATATATGGTAAACATTGTTCAGCGCTTCGCTCCACTCGTGTCCAGTTTACAGGCTTATCGGCGAGCGGCGGGCGAGGCAGGGGCGCGGGGGCGCGGGGGGCGCGGGAGGCTTAAGATAAATGACGTGGACGTGGCTATTAATTCTGCGGGAAGACGAACCGGCGGCAAAAAAAGCCGAGAAAAAGTGAAGAGTTGCTCGGACCGGTCCGCTACCGGCGCGGCGCGGGCGCAGCCTGCAGCACCCCTCCCCCTCCCCCTCCCCCGCCCTGCCCTCGCCGCTGAACCCGCCGCGACCCGGAGCGCCTACACTTACTCTTTACTCCTTAATTCCAGTTACGTCGCCGTGCCCTTGGCTGACCTCGAGTTGTGGACGGCAGGGAAACTGGATACAGAGGGCGTGTCCAGCGTTTTCAGAATCAAGTTGGGCGTCAAGCTCAGTCAGTAGAGGGGTAGCACACCGAAGAATGAAGACTGTGCGCAGCCGAAGGTGACGACGATGACATAAATTCGGAGTAATGGTGTCATCATCGGTACCCCGACGGCAACTCATAACAGTGAAACCTGTAGCCCCTGAAATAAAAGTACGAATGTATTCATAGCACTCGATATGATGAACTATCTTTCGTTGAATGACGCTACGTTGAATTGTTAGACCACATTATCAAACTGTATAAATATATGTAGCAATATAAAAAACAAATGTATTTACTTCTAAGTGCACTAATCAAGTTTTCACCACATTAAACAAACCTCTTACTTACCTACGTATCTGTTAAACTATGGGTTTGCTTGATTAGTACTGACCTACTTGTTTATTTGAAAACATTTTACCCGAAGAACAGCTCTCTCATATATAACTCTTCCAGCATCCATTCCCAAAGGCTCCTAAAGCTCGGCCGCAGCCTCCGCGCCGACTCCGCCATATTGTGCTTTAATCACAATGATTGCAGTCGAAGCGAGAACCCTAAACATCAAGTTTTACTTTATGCCTTATCCGATTGTAACCAGTCCGGCCGTCCCTGTCTGCCGCGCGGGCGCGAGCGGGACGGCGCTGCCGGCCGGGTCACGAAGAAGGCTGTATTTATTTTCTTTGTTGCCCACAAAGCACATTGTCAGATGTTGATCGCCATGGAATATAGAAGGTACAATTGATCATTAAGATTGATAGTGTTTAACCGGTTGTCGATACGTTTTAATGGGTTTAGGTTTTTAACTCTTTTAATTGAAACTCGACTATTTATGATCGGGCTGTGGGGTAATTAAAACTTATTCTAAAAAGTTTAGCTGACTTCCTGTAATAAATAGGTAGTATTGTGTTATATTGTGATCGCTTGCGAGTCGGATCTGCCAGCTTTTTGGAGTCGCAACGTTATATGCCTTACCTTGTTATCAATACCATAATTGTTATAAAAGATAAATACAGCAGTCCATATCGGTAAAGCCAATACCGGCATTTTCTTAGCCTCCAAGCTAGACAGGCGGGTTGGGCATTGCACTGTTGAAAATGCTCAACAGAAGATTTTGCTGCTCATTATCTGTTCTCTTTCTGTCCGTTAATGGGGTTGGTGCTGCATGTATCCTGAGGCTGTGACTCTACTCTGCGAGGCATCATACTTCAACACTTAGATTCGTGTTGCTTGTGAAGGACACACACTTAAAAATTATGTAACTAACATTTCATTACTCATATTTAGGTAGCATATATTATTATTGTTGTTAATCTCCCATCCAGGGGTGCAGTTGTTTATTACGATACGTATAGGTACTTTAATACAGAGAAAAAAAAGAGTAAAAGTAAGCCATACCGCTAAACAGATTTGGATAAAATTTGCCTGCGAACCTGGGAAAGAAGAGCCCAAAATATATCTGAAGAGGTTGTACTAGGAGATTAAATCTTCTATGGAGAACTTATAATTTCTAAAGATACAAGATGCAGGTGATTACAAATAAGAGGTTAGCAGATAGGAGAGACGAAAGGCGATTATCCACCGACACGAGTTATTAATGATAGTGATGGTCATGATGATCCACGCCGACCAAGTTGCAAAAGCTAGTTTATAAAAATCAACAAAGATATACATACCTAATACATAGCTCGCAAAGCGTAGCTGCGCCCGCGCAGGTCGGCAGCGAGACGGACAAATTGCTCGCAATCGCAACCAGAAACGGAGCGTACGCCCGGTAGCAAACCCGTTCCGAACCCGCCGGCCGGCGGCGGCGGCGGCGGCGGCCCGCCGCGCTACCCGTAGGGTTGCCAGTATCGAATGTAACTCTTGATAATGTTCTACAAATAGTAAAATACCCAGTACTCGTATTGTAAATAAACCATTAAGTATGCAATGTAAAATCAATATTTGCAAAACCTCTTTAATCCTCAGTAACAAAATAATAAAGTAAGGTAGGTAATAAAGAGCTGTTCATGATACGATAAAGTTTATATTTTTAACAATAACTGCAGTTTATATCGACTATACAGAAACCGCGCGGTCTCAGTAATTCCAAGTGTCAACTAGGGTTGTGACATTTATTCCTCTAACGTCAAATCAGCTGTAGTGTTAGACCATGTCCTCTATTTATTATCTAACAGTAGGTAGACACAGACATATTATTTATTTAGCAAACGCGGCAACTTACCTACTTTGATACAATACAAAAGCTTGGAAATGAAATATATATTCCTTTGCCATTGTTAAATTAACCTTTTGTATTGTACATTTATTTATTTCAATAATCTATTATTCACAAAAGCGATACGGAAATTGGGTCGTTTTTTATATTATTCGCTACCAGATAATTATAAGGATTAAAAAACTGAAAATATATTGAGTAGGCACCTATGAGAAACAGGAAATGAGCGCTTACAGCAACAAGTTATAATTATAATTCGTTCACATCTCATTCAATATCGATGATGAGTTATGGTTTGCTTTAGGGTTTCGTAAGTCAAAACGAAAAAAAATGGTCTTAACAACCGAAAATATTAAAGTTCCTACATAATTTTCTTTCAAAGATAAAACGTCATTTAATATACATACATATCACACCAGCCACCCATAACAGTCACTAGCGCTTCATTTTCTTTAGACAGAGGAGATATTTGACTGGCAGGCTGATTAGGCTGACTGAGGCTCTTACCTGCTCTACTTTCATCTATTCACTCTTACTTCTAGCACAGAATATACACACAAGCGAACTGCTTTTTAACCCCCGACGAAAATAGAGGGGTGTTTTATGTTTGACATCTTTAAATGTGTATTTGTGGCTATGTGTATATGGTTGTGTTTGTCTGTGGCATCGTAGCACCCGAACGGATGAACCCATTTCGATGAAAGTTATTATTATTAGTTGGTTCTTCGCTTTGTTTGATTAAAATCGGTTCAGTAATTTGGGAAATATTGAAGCATATTATAATAGATCATGTTTCTCTATCGGTTAGGTTATGCAACCAATATTACATGCAATTAAGATAGTGCCGCAGGAATTACTATTGTACAGAATCCTCAGTGCCCGTAACTTACTCGTACTTATCTGTTATTTTTTGTAATGTTGTTGGTTGGTCTGCGCGCGCGCCGGTACCGGTCCGGCCGGTCCGCACAGCGAGTGATCTCATCCCACGTGCTTACCCTCTAAAAATCAACTTTAACACGTAGCACCAGAGTTCATTTTACACTATCCAAAATCAGATTTACTCGTTCTTTTTGTGTGGATCAAATGTTTATAAGTAAATCAAGACAAACGTAATAATAAGACATTCGATTTAATTGCTTTTTAAAAGTTATTTAAAGAAGTAACGGTGTTAAATTTGAATACATACCTGCCTGTTAAAAACAATCCTTTAGCCTAGTTAATTTGCTTAGAATTTTGAAGTAAATAATAAAATTTTAGTTAAAGTTGCTTATAAATATATATCTAAGTATTAAACAGTATTTGTATCTAAAAGGAATCATGAAAACAATGCGCATCCTACACACAAGTGAATTAGGGCTAAACTCATTAGGATTGTTAGACTGCGAGTCCGCAGGCCCGCGGAGTAGACGCGAACAAAAACAAGAGCCGTTTTTGGCCGCCGCGTGCGTAGGCGCGGATCGCTCGCTCCTCGTAACCAAATTATTTTTTTGCCCATCTCGCGGAGATTATTACGGCACGATAACAAAAACACCTAGTGATTTAATGGCGAGATTTATAAGAAATAATTTATGTAAGCGCTGTTTAATAAGAGTGTGTAGTTCTGGGAATTATTATTAGCTATAAACAGCGATCTTGGCTACAAGTGTTATATTGTTGTACCACTACTAGGGTACCACACTTAGGGTACATTAACTTTCAAAATTACAAACTTGTAAATTAATGAAATTACAAACATGTGTCTGTGTAACACCTAAGTTGGTAATAGAGTTGATTTTAAAATCGATAGATTTAGATGTTGTACACTTATGTTGTTCGTCTTAAGTGCTATAGGTACCATTGTTACTGTACTACTAGTGGTCTGGTGGATACAAAACAAAGTCCTGTTGAAATGTAGAGTAGATAAATAAAATAAATAATAAATAATTGTGGACAAATTCACACTGCGCCATCTAGCCCCAAAGTAAGCAAAGCTTGTTTTATGGGTGCTAGATAACTGATAAACTACTTATATACTTTTAAATACATACTTATTATACATAGAACACCTAGACACGGAACAGAAATTTAAATTCATAATTTCATTTTCTGCCCGGCCGGGAATCGAACCCGGGACCTCTTGCGTGGCAGACGTTGACCACTGAACCACTCAGGTCGTCAAGATGCTAGAGCGGTGCGTATTACCATAGGGATTAAAAAAAACTACGTACAAGTGGTACCTTACCACCGGAAACAGCAGTTGTTCCATTTTACACACTAATTTAACGCACTTCCTTGTTATTCTTGTATTAGACTGTAGCTACACACAATAGTGTAATTTAGGTACTCATTTAACAAGAGAATTAAAATATGATTAAGCCGGTTTATAGGTACCTATGAGTTTCTGTGCGTGGGCGTTTACAAGCCGTTGCCGGAGTCGACGATTTGCATTTTTATGCCACAATTAAGCGAGTCCGGGATGATTGCCGCAAAACCTCTCGCCTCGCCCCCCGCGCCCCGCCCGCCCCGCCCGCCCTGGACCGGTCCCGGGATTAATTCCCTCGCGTCCTCCACTCCAGGCCTTTGTTATTAATTACGTAATATTCTTTTGTTGAAAAAGTTAATGGCCGAAAAAGTCGTTAGCGATATTCAAATAGGCGGATGCGAGTCGCGACCGCGGGCCGGATCCGCTCGTCGCGGTCCAGAGCGCAAACGTATTCGGGTACAGTGCCTCTCCTCTCGGAATCTTCCTCCTGACCTCTTACATACTCTCAATTTAGATCTTTTATTGCCTAGAGCAGGGGTTCCCAAACCGTGCGTCGCGACGCCGCGGCGCTACCGGAACAAACAAAAAGTACCAAATCTAAGACTAGATTTAGTGAGATTTAGAAAAAGATACGAGAGCAGGAATTTCAAATTTTAGAAGTTTTGCTTAGAAAGCAAGTTAATATTTTCTGTTCATTGGAATTACAGCCACAGTGACCTTCTTTTAGAAAGAGACAAAAAAATTACAGGTTGTAAAGGGGATCGTGATTTGAAAAAGATTGGGAACCCCTGGCCTAAGGCCATGAGTGGTGTCCGGCAGAGTAGGCTTCTTCCACTGCCAAGTCAAGTTCTTCCACTGTCACGGCTTGTTCAAAGCGACTATTGTTGTGGAGGCTGACTAAGACCTCCGTAGATCAGCTTTTCGTCATTGAGATTTGCATTGAATAAAGTTGAGATTCTTTTTAAAGAAGATCCTTTGTTCCATTTGATAGGTGTCCAAATGTTGATTGATATCAAGTAATGTAGACGGAACAGTGATTCCATTACTTAAAATAAAGCGACCGTTACGAAACTGCTACTCGGAGCAGATTCTGTATGTCGCGTTGATGTCTAATATATGAAACACAATATGTTGGAGATTTTTACGTCAGTTTATTAGGGTAAGGTGTTCAAAGAGTACTAGTACCGAATCTCCGCAGCATCTCTGCCCATCATAGGGCAAATATAGCTCTCAAAATAGAAACATGTTCTCAAATATCTGTTAGAGTTTTCTAGAGAGCGATGCCTAAAAGAGCCCTGTCGCGTATTATGTCTATAGTCAACGGTTAAGCACATCATTCTTCGCCTTATTACGTCCAGTATATGATGGCATCTTTTTAACTTGCTCTCCATGACTAACCTCATTAGGTCAGGGGTCCCCTGGAATTTACTTTTTAACATTAGGGATACGTAAACAGCAAATTCCATTTTTGCCTATAAGCATAAAGAATACAGTAAACCGCACCTAGCACGTAACGTAACAAAGGTCTATAAATCATTAATTAAAGCGTCCCCCGTGCCCCGCGCCCCGCGCCCCGCTCCCCTCCCCCCGCCGCCGAACGGGAATACTTCCATCCTCTGATTTATTTTATTGCAGCATTTGTAAGGGCCGCGGTGACATACGTGCGAACTAATAACAGCCGTTCGCGCGCAGCGGCCACAAAGCGATGATCTTTACGAGGCGCCGTTAAAACTCCTAATAAAATAGCTTTACAATGTCATATTTTATAAAACTGTTGTAAGAGAACGTAATTATTCGGGTTTTATGGCTCTGAGACGGCCCGCGATCTAAGCTGCCTTGTAAGCCGTATGTATGTGCTAGGATTAGGACGCATTGTGAGATACGCTGCGCGGTCTTTATACAACCCTAGCGTGAAGACGACTCGTCCAAGAGAAAGTGGTATCGTTCGTTTTCAGTGTCACTGTGAGGCTATGCCTCATGTCTGTAATTGCACTGGATTGGTATCTTATGGCTCGTGCATTGTACCCACAACTTTATGGCACCATGCATTGTAGCTTAGCGACATACCCTGAAGGTATGCCTATACATCCAAGCGAACTCTTTGTCTTCATAGAGTCCTACTGGAGTCCTTAATGATACAGATATCTGGTATTGCAAACGTCAGGCCGTAAGCTTGTTCGACATTGTAGCGGTATAAAAAACTACAAGTTGTAAGTGAGGAAATCGGGTGTAAACTTAAATTGTACAAGTCGCCATCTCACATCCGCCCGCCGCCGCGCCGGCAGTCAGCTCAATTAGTGTCGTATGTAACGAAGCTCCCCTTCCGCCTGCCCCCGCCGCCCCAAGTAATGATCCAGTTTGAATTTTAGACTGATCCTATGTTGATCACAGCAAGAGCTAAAATCGGATGGCAGGATATGGTGGCAACGGGTTGAGACAGTCATCATGACTGATCGCTTATTGGACCGTAAAACAGTTCATTAGTTCAATAACTATGTAGTAATCAAATTTATTATCATCCATCAATTATAAGGTCATCTATCGTTTCGTTTTGTTCTTATTTTAGCTAAGATATGGTTGAAGGAAGGAGGACGAGGGAGGACAAGTTTTGGATATTGAAACGATTTGAGAGAGGGTTTGAACAGCTAGAATGATCTGAAATAGAACAGCTTGAAAAAGGGACAAAAAGGTCATCATATCATCACGCCGTTTTCTTGTAGGGGTACGTAGTGGAGACCACATTACCAAGCAAGACTCTTAAATGACTATTGATTACATTTTTAAACTACTCAGTGACAAACGAGTAGAGCCCGCCTGGTGTAAAGTGGTAACTGTGGCCCGTAACATCTACGATTCATGATTCTATCTACAGAACCAACATATGTAAACAAAAGTAGACGCCATGAACAGCGACTCTTTGTGTCGGCAACTTCATTCAATTGGCAGATTTTACGTATTCTTATCTTGGAGTTCCAGGGTTACTCCTGTCGTTCCAGTGAAGGGAGTACGGAGACGATGCTAAATGATTTCAATATCATAGTATGACTGGTGATGTGAAAATGTAAAGTTGTCATTGTGGAAAAGACGCTCTTGCTTGCATGATATCTCCCAATAGAAACGTCCGGTGTCCATGGCCTAGCCCAGTCTCCGACGTGCACTTTTTTATGTAATACGGCAGACAAACAGGCATGCGGGCCACCTGATGGAAAGTGGTCATCGCCGCCTATGGACATCAGCAACAGCACACACTTTTAAAAAAAATCACCACTTTATCTACTAAGTTCAACCCAGCTACAGCTCTTAATTATGTGCACAGTATCATCCCGAACCTCTTCCGCTAAGCAAGCGTATCGTCCCGACGCCGGTTTGCATAATGAGCAGGACCTTATCTCATGAATCTTCATGCAAGTGCGGGGATCCGCGCAGCTGACGACAGTCGAGAGGAGAAACAAAGACAAAGCCACTTGTTAGCCGTCCGAGGGGACCCCGCGCGCCCCGCCCCCGCCCCGCCGCGGGCGATCTGCTTAGAGCTGGGTACCTCGATAATTCAGACATATTCCCAACTACGTAGTAACTTAGGTACCACTAACTTTTTTTTTTACTTTTTCTCTCTTATCGGCCTAGCCCACATAGGCCTTCCTGAGAGACAATAAGCCTGAATGCAATCTCGACGTTTAGCCTTTCGCAAATCGTCAACCACCTCTGTGGATATAATGAAAACTGTAAGGTCTACGGAGGGCGCCTTGCACTACATTTGCTGAGTTCCAAAATCTCTTAGTTAGTTCATATTTTACTCATCCTATTTTAGTATCTGTATTTTCACTAACTTGCTATTTAAAAAAAGGAAATCGAACACGCACATCAGCATTTAGTCGATTCTGCATTTGACGAGTTTCTAACGGGTGAGTCAACTCACTTCGAGCAGAGCAACTCACAGCGCGTCCCATCCCTACCCCGGGCCTGGCCCGGCTGCACAACACACTGTAATGGAATAGAGGGTTATTTTTACCACTTACCACCGCGCGGCCAGATGAGGGTAAGCGGTGTTAATTGTTAAAACAGTAAATCAATTACGTACGAGTTAAGTTGTGTCTCTTTTTGTTAACTGTAGTTGGGTCTGTTACTCTGATATTAGCTACGTATACTACGTAGAGTGGAGGTACCAGTGTGATGATTTGTAAGAATGGCGAATCGTTTTTGATACCGAGAGTGCACTATGACTTTGAAAACGTCAAAATTTCACGAACAACCAGTCCTTAATCTCTACCAACGTGGCCACGCCATCCTATATACCAAGTTAGTAGCCATTGCAGAATCATCATCATCTTAGCGTCTATCCCGGCTTTTGCCAGGATCCGCTAAGTAAGGAGCCAGAATCCAGGTAATTAAACATGGGCAGCACCATATAGGTGGCACCAGAGGCTGCAAAGCCCGGTAGCGGCGGTCCGGGGGCGCGGGGCGCGGGGCGGGGGGCCGCTCGATAAACATGTGATAAAAACCGGTAACCCGAGCCCGCCGCGCCCAGATATAAACACGTCGAAAGTTTTTGTCACGTTTTTTGTGGCCTCTCGATACATACGGGCTTTTTGAAAAAAATCAAGTCCCTCGTAGGTATACGGGCGTATCTCGATTTTGGCAAGACACGTCGCGCATAGCGCTCGCTCGAGGAAAGGGTTCCTGTAAACTCCATTTATTCATGTATATTATAAATGAGAAACTTCAAACGATGTATGCGTCGCCGAATACTGGGCGAATAAAGTATAAGTCAGAGTTTAGTCCATCGACTCGATAAGAAGAAGAATAATGCGAAACTGTACAGGAAATCCCGCGGGAGCCGCAGGGAGCGAGGGATTGACATCGCTGAGTTGGTTGCGAAAGCCAACGGTGACGGGATGAACCCGGTGATGTGGAGGAGGAAATCACCCAGTCTCTAAGATGATGATGATTATCTATCAATGTGAAAGTTAATAAAGACTATCAAATAGGCTGTAATCTATATATCTTACTGATTGTAACTGTAAGTATATACTTAAGTTACAATCACAATGTTTTTGTATGAGCAGTAAAGTGTTTATTTATTGTATTTGCCAACAGTTTTTGTTACATTGAAATATTACATGAAATATCTTTAACACTTAAATGTAAATCCAATAACAGGCAAACTTACGTTCACAATAGAATCGATCTATCTATCTACCTATCTATACCCGAAATTCAGTATAGTTCCTGAGGAACCGCTGCATACCGCATGACTGAATTTTATCGTAGACGAAGTCACGGACAAAAGCTAGTAATACAATTTATAAAATCACGATTTTTTGTATTAGGGCTAGCCCGCATTGTTCTATACTTGTTACGGTCCTAAGGCTCTTCTGCTTTCCCGACGAAAAATAGGCGCGACGCAATCGAATGCTCATTTTTGCTTCAAAATGTTTGTTTGGAGATAAGTACTTCTAATAATCTAAGTAAGATTGATAAAGTAATGGCACGAGTAAATGCAATGCGACAGTGGCATACCGGTCTGATATCAGGGGTCGACAGCTAGATTTGAAATAAAAAATTTGAATATTGAATGGGCCTGCAATTTAAAATACTATAATTGCATAATGCCACCCCAACCCCCGTGATCTCAGGCAACAAATACTGACTGTGCTTAAATACTTATTATTATTAGATTTCGAGGTACGACCCTCACCGTAGGTAGGAAAGTAACAAAGAGAGTGCTGTTGATACGCCGCGGACGGGCTGGCTCCGCGGCCGCCGCGCCGGCACAATGGCCGCCCATTGTTGCTACGCGCGGACTGCCCAATACTGTAAAACATGGGAAGCGGTTTGATAGCCGAGTGAAGAATCAACTTTATAGATGTGTGTTCAATAGGTATACTCGTATTTTAAGCCTTTTATTCCCTTTTTTGGAAGGGAACGGCGCAATAAAGGCCTTTGTTTGCCCGAGAATCGATTTTGTGAAAGCAAAGTGACATTGAGTATCTACTTACAACTAGGTATAATGATATTGAATGTCTACTTTACTTAGGAGCCGAGTTTTTGTGTTACATTTTGAGTTCTTCCTAGCATCTCATAACTTGATAAGTTATATCCTGGGGCTTTGTGCATCTCCAAGGGGATGAAGCGAGTCGCGGGCGGCGGGGGCGGGGTCCCGGCGAATTTCGCGCGGAAGAAACTGCCTACCCGCAGACTTCATGAATTTCATCACCCCCCGCGGCCCCCGCCCCCGCACGCAATCTCCATTATAACGATAAAGTGACATTGAGCGTGAGATTGCGAGCGGTGCTTCTGCACAATTTCGTCCTTCGGCGCCGCACGCCGCTCTAGATGGATTTTAACCTTATTCCAACGCAAAAGGGTCGCAATCGATAGGACGAGCGCGGCGCTTGCGCCTGGAGACGAGGTGGGGCGGCGTGCGGGCGTCAGCTGGCTATCAGCTGTTCCGCGCTCAAGGCAACAGCGCTATCAGATAAGAAAGGGCGATCCTTCGAGAATACGAGCTGAGTGCTTTATGTTTACAAAATGCTTACGTTTGTGACGTCTTGGATGTAACACATTTGAAGCCCTTTTTTACTTGCGTTTTTTAACAATTTTGTTTGCATCCAACATTATTTTATAAAGAATATCGCATGCGTCCATTGAGCGCCAACTGCCAATATCCGATGGCCGTTATTATATTACTGAACTACTCCATCAAACTATCTATTAATGTCAACGCGGTTGTCGGTGGCTGCAGGCCGGGCGGCCACGCGATTCTGCGCCTTGTTGCTAGACCGTTAGGGGCTACAGTGGGGGAGGTAGGGGCCGGCAGGATCAGCTGAGCCGGGCGAGGCGGGGCGGGCGGCGCGGGGGGAGCGGCTGAATAATTAAATTGTTGGGAACAGACAAACGCAGGGACAAAGGCCCGTTTGACCGTGGAAATTCGTGTTGAAGTAGTAATTAGAAGGGTCCCCGCAGTACTGCAGGCCTCCCATTCACGGCACTCTTTGTGGCTCGCAACCCGATGCCCATTCAATAACTCCCCGGTTATGCTCGCCGTTATTACACAGTTGCGTGTACGTACGCAACAATTGGTTCTCGTATTATGAAATAAATAGGTGGAAAGGTACGCGATGCGAACTAACAATGAATAATTGCAATTGGTTATATTATTCTGTTATGGAAAGGGAGAGAGCGAGCGATACCTATTAATATAATTATTTTAAAATAGTCACTGCAGACCGTTACCATATAATTAAATTATTGGTTTAATTATATGCAATCCCTCAATTTACGTAGATAGCCGTAAAATAGTGGGCAGGCGTTTAGAAAAAAACTAAAAGGCATTCCGTTATTGAGTATAGAAATCAGTAGTTAAATAGTTCCTTGTAATCGCTAGGGTCCTACACATACCGTGTTTTGTACTAGGGTGAGGCAAACCGATACTTACGACGGCTATACGCACCAAGGGTATACATGCAGCGAATGTGTTCGGACGACCGCCCGCTGATGATTTGTGTTGCGAACGTTGACATTTATTATCATTACTTACAGCATCTGGACAACTAACTTGCAGGGTCTAAACTAAACTAAGGGTGTTGTATTAGTCGCTTTCTTCAGGTCGACAAACTGACTGACAATCAATCTTCCGCACTCATAACATTAGTAAGTAAAAGAAAGATGCGGACTCAAAGAATGGGGCGTGAATCCAACTGCAATTTTACGAATTATTGATGATGATAATGGATGAGAAACGATAAAAGTAGATTTTATAGTATTTAGACGTTATCTGTGTGGCTCTCTGGTAGCCACGTTTGTTGTCAGTAATAATATCACTAATGATACCGTTGAGAGGGGTTTCGTTCCAAAACAAGAGACACAGGAAACTCGGCCATCGGCTCTGTGGCAACACAACCTCGGAAATTGGATGCATGTCAAAACTCATATTTTATGAAAGCCAACTTTTTATTCGCAGAAATATAAATTGAGAAGCTATCAACGGCGGCAAGCCCGAGGATGGTCGCGTTAATCATTTTTATTGCTTCACGATAATAGAGTCCCCGCGTTTCGGAATAAATCTCAAACTAATCAATTACACCACAGCTCGATAAATAAAGGGACAGCACTAAATTCAAAGGGCAGCATCCGTAATCCCCGATAACACCCCCCGCCCCGCCTGCGCCCCGCCCGCCCCGCCCGCGCCCGCCGCGCCCCCACACACGCGTCTCAAAAAACGTATCACGTTACGTCACGCCCCAATAGTTCTCAATACGTAATTGACTACCCATTCGTTTCGGTTGATTTACCATCTCCACTACTGAGGTACAAAGGCAAATTTGTTGGAGTTACTTCAATTAATTATCTCCCATACCTACCTACCGTGCACTATATAGACCAGCGAAGTATCCAACTCGGAACGGCGACTACGTACGAATTCTATGAGGCGAATTCTTCCTCCGGGAAATCTTTCCGAGGATAAAGAAATACCTAATAGTCCATCAAGCGATATGTTATCCCGCTACTAGGGAGGCTTATCCGTGAGATATTAATTTGTTTGTGTGCGTACGTAGGCATTTAGACGGCTACGGCGAGCGAGTAGAGACCTCACTAATTTCTGAGAACCTGAATTAGACCCTTATTTGACATGAAAAACGACGTTGCACGTTATACGGAACATCGCGAGCTCTGGTTAATAAGTTTATTTTATTTCAACTGTTAATTTTACAGTGCTTTTCACTCACTGTCAGTCGTTCACGGCTAGAAAGTCAGCTGATTAATCCACGGAAAGTTTCGGACGGATAGCTCTTTGTTCCCGAGCAATTTTCTTCGCTCATCGCCTAATGTACTCCATTTGAAGGTTGTAGCGGCTGACATAAGCCGCGGCAGTTCACATTGCGAAAAGCAATAAAATTGTTTGTTTAGACTGCCTATCACTGCGGCGGTGGGGCTTGACTTTGGAAGCCGGTAGGTAGAGATTTCACCTTTCCACCTCGCCGGCGGCAGGTCGTACCGAAATAGACTGGGCACGAACCTATCCCAATAGTATTACATTAATGTACTGAATCGACATAGAAAGATGCTAAAGTATACAAAGGTAGTTGAAACTATGTTCTGCGGATGTATGCTCACTCATGCATCTACGGGACTCTACGCTATAAGCACTGTATTTCTATTCTGGGCTGTAAGGTTGATATTCATCATAGTTTGAAGCAGCAGCCGTCATTAGGCGGCTCCGCTGCGTGCCTGCACTGCGCTCGCTTGAACGCCAACAGCCGTTTAGAGATAATTCACCAAATCTATATTCAGCCGACGCACCGCTCGCCCCGACACTAAACACAATTGACCTGAGACCAAAGCTGTTATTAACCGAAAAAAATTTACACCTCAAAATGTCAGAACGAAATTAATTTCCTTAATAACTACCTACTCCTTTGTTCGTCCCTTTTTATTGTATCATCTTTTAATAACCGAGAAAAAAGTTACGATCTCGGCCCCGGCAGATTGCACTCTATAGTGCGGGAATACGGCCGGTATTGCAGCGTCGATGTCATTTGAGCCAATTAATAAAATAGTACATGTATCGCTTGTAGGCGATAAGTAGTGAACTTTTTCGCGTAAGCTTCGATCAATACCGCGGCGCGGGCGAAAGGAACTAAACCGTAATGCCGCGCGGCAGATCGCAAAATCGCGCGCCGCCGCGACGCCGCTTTCATGCCGCTGTTGCCAAGCGCGCCGCGCAGGGATCGGCAACCTGTTTCTGGAGCAACCTTGCTACTCTCTCTCACCTTTATACAGGGTGTTACTTAATACATGTATAAAGCCGAAAGGGTGTTAAAGTATAGCTTGCAAAGAGTACACTGGCGACTTCATATTATCCAGACATTGAATTTTAATTTTCATAAAAAAATCTTCGTTTTTAAAGAAAAATAACCATATCGACTACGTTGAAGCGCAGCTCTATTTCAAGTTGATGATCCTAGAAGGAGAAGTTCAATAACCGCGTGCGACCCCTATGAAAGTAGAGCAACCTCCTTAAGCCTAGTACCAGGAGCCTATGAAAAAACTATGAAGGAACCTTTTAAATTAAAATCATAATTGATAACAATATTTTTTTGTACAGAACCCTCAAACCAAAAAATACAAAACGGCTTATTTAGATCTCCTTAATATCCCATTGCGCCTAGTACTATGAACTTGAGTGACCTTTTACAACTGATTTCTAGAGATGCGGTCTTCCGTTTTCAAAATGTCGATTATCGACATTGAAAAAGAAAAAGTTCGATAGTCATTTTCTCGCTTACTATTCCACGCACGAAAAAAATAATTGTACCTATCGTTTTAATACGTTTAGCACTCTATCCAGTTCACGGCTTTATACATGTATTATGAAACACCCTGTATATCCTTACAAAACACAAACCTACTTTGATAATAACGGTAGTCCTCGGGAAATATAATTTGGTGAAATTTTTGACTGTTGTTTGTACATACGTTTCTAATTATATTATTTCATGGTATTCAAAATGAATTTCATTTGCGTTCTGTAATAATGTAGCCAATGTACACGCTTTCACACGACATATCTCTACATCTCCGTCACGACACACGCCGATGAGTATCAGATATTCAAATCTGCTGTTTTCTGTCTCAATTAGCTCCAGGCTCGTCGTCGCCGGAGCGGGCGGGACGTCGTCAATCAAACACCAAACGTCTTATTACACGTTACTGTTATTTATTAGAAAAAAGTGCCGGCAAAAAAGGTTGGCAACTCGTGTGCGCTGCCATAAATGCACTCTCTAG
Source organism: Blastobasis lacticolella (assembly GCA_905147135.1). NCBI lineage: Eukaryota > Metazoa > Arthropoda > Insecta > Lepidoptera > Blastobasidae > Blastobasis > Blastobasis lacticolella. The sequence goes on along the minus strand of LR990055.1, from coordinate 18,373,361 downwards.
CGCAACGGGGCTATGGCCGCGCTCGGGAGCGGAACGGCGCAAGCGGCGGGCCGGGTGCCGCGGGAAAGTGGCGCTAATGTCGACGGGGTAAGGTGGTCGGGTGGGTGGTTTTCTTTGTGAAGGTCAGCGGCGCTTAGGCCGTTTGGCGCGGCGCGCGCTGCGCGGCTGTGTGCGCGGTCACGTAGGCTCGCGCGGCGGATTGCACCCTCAAGTTTTGAGGACGTTTACATCGACACACCGCGGTTCTTTGTTCTCTCTGCCCGTTTCTAGGGCTATTACTGGGTCATTTCTGGTCAGAATCTGTATCTACTTACGTTTTCAGTTATATTAAATGTGTGGGTATCACTTTGGATGAAAACCCGGGTCAAAACACGAAGTTTTGGTGCATAAAATTAAAATCTTATTTTCACTCTAATTTATCAAATCCAATCATTGTGCACCGCGTAACTGTGAAAAACTCCTTGAAAAGCGAACATAATTTTGCAGCAACACAAAAACTAAAATGTCCGCTTGGCTCGGGTGCAGTGCACATAGCAACAGATCGCGTCAGCTGTGCGGTGCGGGGGGTGCGGGGCTGCGGGGCGCGGGGCGGGACGCGCTGCGATTGATTGCCCGATAGGCTGCGAAAGTTGCTGCCCAGCCACAGCACAGCACAGCGAGCCTGGTTGCGATGACCATATATCAGTATAGCACTTAAAGAGGTTGTGATGGTAATTCATGGTGTGTAAGCATTTTCTAAATCTAACTTTAGTGAGAGTAATGATCTTCTGCTGTTGCTATGTCATAAGCTTTTTTGTTTTTTTTCTGTTTATTTGAGCAACATCTTAACTGGTTTTTTTTGCTGTCCTACCTAAGCTAAGAAGAGATACAAAAGAGTGCAATAATAATCTCGTCAGGGCACTTTTGTATCGTTGCGTATGTAGGTGCTGATAAGCAGGGTATTTGATCTCCATAATCCTATTTATAAAGGTCTGCCTAAGGTTTCTTCTGATTACGAAGGTACGAACTTGTTTGTAGAGGTACGAGCTACCTTGAACCCAACTCGACGTGAACAAAAAGTTGCTGATGCTAATATTATGCTAACTACAAAGAACAATATAAAAAGTATGTCATCTGAGATGTTTATGTTACGTACCTAGCTCCAAGCTTGCTCTGTAACTCAAAAAACGCCAATTAACCTTCCACTAGCTATATTGGGGATATTAATAGACTCAACAGTTAACTGTTGCCGGGTGTTTTCACAGTTAATGACGGTGGTGATGATAATTTTTTGATCAAAAATATTTGTTTTTTACTCAAACTAGGCAATTGACCACCGTCTCACCTGGTAAGTGACGATGCGGCCGAAGATGGAGCACGCCTGTCTAGGAACAGCCTGTTTATTCTAGCCTTGAAAGCGTCCAGATTATAATGATCAGGGCAACGCGTTCCATTCCCTAGTCATATTTAATATCCATTGTACGTATTTTTTCTCTCTCTATGATTGTACTTTGTTAGGGGCTTGTCAGGTATAGTTCTTCGAATTTCTACTAGATGTCGCCACTGAGGTCGTTGTATCCAATTCCTATATGATATTTCATCATGTAAGAATTGGATAATACGAACCTACGAAACCTACTTACTAGTGTCGGTATATGAGTATGAATTTGAATTTGACTTCGTATAAATCAGAATCCGAAATAACCTTATCATCAGTAAATTAACAAATTTTGGGAGCCATTACCTACTTTAACAAGTTCGATATAACACAACACTGACATATAAAATACAACCATACAAATAAACAAAGCTAAACTTTCACAACCACATCGTTGGATCAAATTATGTTTGTCTTATCATCAACAAAAATCTTTTATATTAATAACTTTCTCAGTAAATGGCACGCAATAGACACACCAAAAGACCCAATAAGAAAAATCCTAAACAGTATTCTCGTCATTCTTATTGATTTCGCGGAGCTGGGCCTGGAAATCCCTCGCTAATAATACGATTTAACATAAGACTTTCATGAATAGAATATGAGCGAAGATCGGCCGCTACCCGCCCCTCGATCAGCTGATCCGTCCCTTTTCTTGCGAGGAGCTGCGAATGCATTGTGCGTATTGTGCATGTGTCTGCCACCTGTTCCTTGGAGACAGGTACTGCACCCTGCGGCCCCGTTTCCCATTGAAAATGGATTATCGAGGTCACACTGATTCCTCAGGTACCTACATGTTTTGACGTACGTGTAAGGAAGGAGGGTGCGACGAACGGAACCGTGTTGAGTCTTAAAGAGATTGTGTGTTTTGTGATCAGCTGATTTTAATTTCGGGCGTCTCAGATTACAGAAGTTGAAGCCTGAGGGGTTCGGTAGTTGTTGATTAAAGATTGCGGCTATCATTGTGAAATTGAAATTTTTTGTATATATTTCGTTGCATGCTTATGTTTAGCAGTATACGGGCTTCAACTGAAATTATTATGATTCCCTTGTATAGTTTGTTTACCTTATTATTTTAACGGGTTGTTATGTTGATGAATAAATAAATAAATTGCTGGTCATCATCACGAAAGTTTAACTTCTCGATTACCCACGCAATCTTCCGTATAGAGATTAAGTTATAGCCACTTAAAAACGCTGTATCGCGGGTATTAATTTTCACTTCGTTTGTTTTAGAGCCCATTCCGACTCTCGGATAAGATAAAATCTTTCGTGTTCAAAAATAAAAAGTAAATAAATGTGTGTTAGTAAAATAGTTGAATGGCTGCTAAAAATACTATACGTAATTACACTCGGAATTACGGTCGTAGCTAGGTAATTAAATTTAAAAATAACTTTGGAGCGGTCTCGCTGCGGCGGGTTGTTTTTCACAAGTTTGTACACAGTTTATCTTCGCTTGCAGTTGTGTAAACGCGGCCGCCGCGAAACGTTGCTGTTACATATTTTTAACAGAACATGTTTTTATTGCGTAACTTTTTGTACTTCATCTGCGCGTAAAGGAAGGAAACTGGGTATATTGACAGCGCCAGCATAAACAGCATATCCCGTTGTTTTTGTAAACCAGATGGTCTGGCGGCGGCGAGGCGGCGACTGATCCGTGCCCGGTTGTGCGCAAAAAGCTATGCGTTCCAGTTCGCTCGCACTATCCTGGATCAGATTATATATAATCCGCAATTTTTTCTTTCAAATTCAAATAGAGATGGATAAAGAAGAAGGAAGGAAACACCCAGTGACAATTTTTGGCCTCCCAAGAGCCGCAGCATAGCTACCTCACACAGGCAACGGCGACGGCAGGCACGGCCAGGCTGTCCGACAATATTAGGCAGAGGCCCGCACCGCAGCTGCGCAGCCCTCGCGGAGTAGGCGACCCCGAGCCCAACAGACACAATGTCTAGTAAGAAACGCGGAACTTACGCCGCTTCATAAAATAAATCGGTGGGGAAAGAAGCGGCTAGAAAACCCACAAAAGGATTAGTTACCACTAACGTGGCAAACAAGTATACGGCTCGCCTGATAGTAACCAGTTACCGTAGCCTATGGACACTCAGGGGTCTCTCTGGCGTGTTGACGACCCCGTAAAACCTTTTCACACCTTTCTTGAAAAAGTCCGTGTTTGGATTGAAGCAGGGAGCCATTAACTCAAAAAAGATGAATAGCGTCCAACCGTAATATCCGTCGCCCAACCACACAATTTGTGGAAGCTAATTCTGGCCTATGACAACAGAACCCGATGTAAGCTATGTGTTTAACAGGTTCCACTCCGCTCGTATAATGCAGGCTGTGGCTCTGTATACAATAGTGCATTTGCGTTGAACGGAAATGTTTGCAAATAACACGGCGCAGTTCCTGTGCAGCGCGGCGCCGCCCGCCGCCCGCCGCCGCCGCCCCGGCCGGTTACGCTGCGGCGCGGCGGCGCGGGCGCAGCGGAATAGAACAGTCAACGTCAAAACTATCAGCTACGATTATGAAATTGATCAACTTTGCAGAACACTTCAGTAAGAACGAGTGGTAAATTCATCGTGTATTCATTTATCTCCCATTCTGTTGGAGTAAGTCCTACAGATCGTGAAAATAGGTGCGGTAGGCCCAGACGGAGATGACGGGACGACCTGGACTCCCTTTATGAGGATTGGCTATGAACGCCATAGATCGGGAGAAATGGCAGATGGCCTTTGCCCTGCTGTGGTAAATAAATAAAATAATTGTATTTCTGCTATAGGTCGCGACCTTCCGTAGTACACAGTTTTTTAAGACTTTTTTATAATACACTTCCTTCTTAGTAACCGTTATTTATGTGATATATAGTGGTAATTTCCGACCGCTATCCTATTCTACCTTGCTATGGCAGTACGTGAGTCGACGTGCGCGCGCGCACGCGCCCGCAAGGTGGCTTCTAACGCTTTGTCCCCAACACCGGTAACCGCATTGTCGGCAGCGGATGCAACTGCAAACGTGCGAAAAAACCCAATGCGAACTAATAGATGAATTATATCGATTGTAACTTTTGAATTTGTCCGTAATGGGTTTCCGAAACGCTGCAACAGCTTTCATAATACTTATGTATTATGTATATTTATTCTACTAAGTATTTTTAATTCTCGGAAACGACGTCGCAGCAAACCCAATAAAAGGTGTGCATACAGATGAGCTGCGGGCCGTCGAAAGTGACTTTTAGATAAAGGCACTTAATCGCTAAAACGGAATCGGTTCGGATATTTACGCTTTTTAGTATGAAATTGTACATGGAAAAGTAGAAAAAATTAAAATTCATCTCCTCATTTCCGCTCGCCTGGGACTCCGCCACGCCCTTCACTATCCGTTCCACGACACCTTAGTTTCTCGAGGGCTTCGTCCGAAAACACATTGAACGGCTTCACAAACCTTTTAATATCAGTAAAGTTTCGGGTCGTTAGAGTCAGGCTGCAGCGTCCCGCCATCTATTACCCGCGGACATGTTTATGTGCAGCCAGGCCAGAAATAAAAGGCGGCTCATTAACATGGTCACGACCCGGGCGGCGAGGGGGGAGTGGGGGGAATAAAACAAACCAGCGGTAGGACTGTCAAGTCAGGGTACCACCTTCTTCTTCTTAGCGTGTCAATGATAAACATAATAATGTAGTGACCCAAAACTTTGCCAATTTGCTGTCGAATGGACCCCCTAGCATTAGTGAAATGTATGGTAGGGGGATCAGTTCTCTTTGCAGCTGACTATATCACCTTGATATTGCCGTTGTCTCGTTTGGCGGTTAATTCACAAAGCTTTAATTCAACGTCCCGTCGCCCCATATTGGGGACATTAGGCCAACGAGGTACCGAACTATATCGGCCGCCTAGAAACAAGGCTTGCGTTGTATTACGGTGTAAAAGATAAGATAGAGAGCCAGTGTACTTACAAGCATCGCACACAGTGACAGCGATAACTTAACGTAACGAGGTAACGTATCCTCACCGTACGAATCAGCGACAGATACCGCTCTCCAGCAGCTCTACATACCCGTTACCCTAAATGCAAAACATTCCAGCTATAGATGGGAATACAACTACTGATTTTGATGAAATTTCGCAGTGGATCTGTAGGAATCCTTGTGAAACAGAATAAAACCGCGTTATCTGTCATAGCGACGACTGGCCAATAAAAGTTGGTCTATCTGTTGACCGTCGCGGGCGCGGCCGGCGGCGGCGGCGCATACCTCAGCCGCGGCCCTCCGCTTATCGGGACAGTTTCAGCTTTAGATAGCTCGCTCGTGTCGGCCTACGTGCCTCGGCGGGCCCGCGGCGACGGCGATTACATTGGCTCGCTTTGCCCGAACGATTTTTCGGGGATTTTAATTCCTGCTTGCTGGTTTGACTCCCTCTATTCCATGTCTACTAAGGTTAATCCTAGCTTTATGTTTACATTTTTTAACTAAAAAATGTAAGCTACTTTTACAGGATTTACTTACCGGTGACATAATTGCTACCAGTCGCTGAAGACATACTAAATAAACTACCATAGTTTATTCTTAGGGAAGTGCATAAACTTGAACTTGAACGCGGAGCTATTTCGGCGGTGACGGAGAGCGGAGCTACCTCGAGCGCGGGGGGTGCGGCGGGGGTGCGGGAGGGGAGGGGGGGCGCGGGGACGGTGCCGTAAATAAAATAAATCTACTAATTCTATTCAGTAGAAGGGTTGGCGAGGGAGCCGCGATGATGAAGTGCCCATTCCATTTAAATAACCAGCTGAGGCCGGCCACTGCCATGATAAAAGAAAATAAAACTAGACGCGAATGCTTTAGCTGGACGCGGACAAACTCGATTCTTGTCTGATTTGTTGGATTTTTAATGAAGATTTACACACGTACATTGCGTTCTCACAGTGCTTGCTCACTTAGCGAATGCACTGCACAAAAAGGCTCTACGCTTGGTCAATTTCGTTCGTTTTGACGGACGTATGCTGCCGATCGCCACTTAAGTATTATCAGAAACCTTGTACGTTCGCGCACGCTGTGAGAGTGATGCTAAACGGCAACCCTTGTATAATCACTTGTAACTATCTGCCCTTCTTTATTTAAAATGAAGAAAAATTAAAATTACTTTTATATGCAAGTAGCAATAACAAATAACATCAGTCAGTATAGGCTTTTACGAAAAGCAGAAATGGAAATAGTCTTTGGAACAATCACTGTAAAGTCGAACACAGCAAACAATAAGACAATGGCAGCGGCGGCGGCTCGTGGGCAACGCGGTTACGGGCATATAATATGCAGTTAGCCGCCCGAGTTAGGAACGCGTTCGTTCATTTACTATGCAAATTTCTAACATGCGAACGCAACAAAAACTGCATCCACTTTCCTACACTGTAATTTCCCTGGGCTTTGCTTTGGGCCGCCTGGAGTAGCATTAACAGGCGATTACGAATCCTATTTCAGCGGCATAAGGGCGCAGGCGGTTGCGGAGCTCCACAGCGGGCGTCCGGGTCCCGAGCTATCATTACGTCATAATTTAGCCCTTTTCGGCGCGGGAGCGGGACGGCGACACATCGCCGTTGCATTCGGATGATGGAAATGTACCGGGCGACCCTTTCTTTGTTCGGGCGGTTTATTTTCGGGAATATATTATAGGCACCTTTGCCACGACAGAAAAGGGATTTAATTTCAATGGCGAGTCCTCCGGGACGTGAGCGGCGACGCGCGGCCGCGCACGGCCCGTCCGCCATAGAAATCACCGTGATAAAGGTTCGAAAAAATCGATGGCATACGTGGCAGACTCCCAAATTCCACAATAAGGTCTATAAAATGGGAATATCAATTTGAAATACTTATAAAGAAGCACGCAGTTTCAACATTAACACACAAATTGCGTTGACGATTCCTGTTGTAGGTACCTGAGGTAGGTTTTTAGTTGCAAAAAACTCTCTCTGGGTGAACTCGGTAAAATCTTGTGAAGACGACGATGCTCTTTATTAATGTTACATCACAAAGAAATACAAAGTTAATAGGGTTACTTTGTATTTCCAAAGGCTCTTTCCATCACAGGAAGTTATTAAGCAAGTATTTATAGATGCGCGGAACTCAACTCAAAACAATGGCGAATGAGTATTGGATTGGAAAGGAATAGATGAAACGGAATTTGGAGAGGTAGTTTTCGTTTTAATCAGATCCGAATAAATGGATATATGACTGACCCATATACCAAAACTTTCTTACCACAGCAATTAACGTTCTCACAAGTGCCTGGTCTTTGACGCTTTTGTAATTGAGAAAAAGTTTTCTTTTTCTTCATACTTTTGGTGGTCGATAATAGGGCCCCAGAGTTGGTCCGTTTCCGCATCCGTGACATCACCGCAGTCCCCATCCGAGGCTGTCCTTTGATTTTCCGGGAGGCCACCTCCTTTGTCCTCAGCTCGCGGCTTATCTCCCTATTAACCCTAATGAAATTACACTGGACGTCGCCGGATATCTGCAGTCAATTAGCTAACTGACATAGAGATGCTTTGTTGACTTGACAACATGTATATTGTGCGTACCATAAAGAAAATAATTTAATCAATCAATCAATTTTTTAATGAAATGGCAACGGGTCGTTCAACAACTTGACAACCATTAATGCCAGTGTCAAAGTGCAAGGAAAACACACTAAAAAGTTTGACCGGTTTAAGAGGAAAAAAAAAACTCAATATTGCATTACTCATCTGTGGCATTGTCAGAAGCCAAGAAAACTATATAATTTGGATAACATGCAAAATATACTGTGGTGTAGAGACATCACAGGACGTCGCAAGAAAATAATTTATCTACAGAAGGTGCGTACCCATAATAATAAGTCCATAGCATACCCACAGCAACATTAAAAAAATACAAAGAAACAGATTCGCTTAAAAAAGAAGTTCGCTTTAAAGAAGAAGACTCAAAAAAGATTGCGTCGCTGTCGCTATGAAGACTTCGAGCTTCACATCGGAAATCAGCAAGCCCTTACAAGCTGCAGCCACAAAAACACCCAAACTCACACACTAACACGAAACGAGTAAAACAAGTAGCAGTTACCAGGAAAGTATTCCGGTCGGCCGACGCTCGCGCGTAACGTTCCCTGTGTCGCGAAAGACGAAAAAAGCACTCGGGATTATGTGAGGATGCTAAAAGCCTGTTAATTTATTGTAGCTGGTCCGGGAGGCGGGCTGGTTGCATTAAATCTTGGCGTTATGGCCGGGAGCGGCCCTCGGCAGGGCAGGATGCGGCACTCCCTTGTTACACGCCATGTTACCGTACGTAAGGGACGGTACAAGCCGCTGGCAACTTCAGATGCGAGTATTGTTATTGCTACACTATGTTGTGCCGTAGCTATATAAAATAAATAGCTCATAAAATTAATATGCACAGCGCCATCTAGCCCCAAAGTAAGCAAAGCTTGTGTAATGGGTGCTAGATAAGTGATAAACTAGTTATATACATTGAAATACATTCTTATTATACATATAACACCTAGACTCGTTACAGAAATTAAAATTCATCATTTCAATTTCTGCTCGGCCGAGAAACAAACCCGGGACCTTAGATAGGCCAACCAATAATAACCAACTGATCCAATTCAGGTGGCAATGCCTTTTACAATTTTGAAGCCGAGCTTTGTTACTGACACGTCAAACCGATAGTTAGGCGATAATAACCTGTGCCTCTAGCAAAAGAAACAGAGATTTTCTTGTACCTTCTCGACGGTTCTATTATTATATACTAACCTTAGAATGTTGTTACTTGTCACGCTGAATTACATACAGGCAACTGTCTATACCTCTATCAACCTTACAACCGAGAGCCTAATAGGTCACACCATTGGTAGCTCAACAAACCTTGTTGGGTCGGTAACGTATACGAACATAATATTCTTAATATATTTATTTCTGTTTTGTATTTAATTTCTGTTACGGGTCTGTGTGTTCTATGTATAAAAAGTATGTATTAAAAAAAAAAATTTAAGTAGTATACCAGTAATCTAGCACCCATAGCACAAGCTTTGCTTAGTTTGGGGCTAGATGGCGCTGTGTGAATATGTCTATGATAATTTATTTTTATTTTTATTAGTTACTAAATCCACTAAATATGTAAATAGTCTTTGTTCAGTCGTTGCGGCTTAAGTCGAACTCCGGAACTCCCGAATCCCAATAGACATAGATACTCTACATAAATGCGTAAGTTTGTAAGGATGGATGGATGTTTGTTACTCTTTCACGCAAAAACTATTTGATTATAGCCCAGTATAGCACATAGCCTATAACTTATGACTTGAAGAACTTGTCTGGATCATTATCTAGATTTATACCAATTATAACCAATATCCAGAATATATTTCGTAGACGAAGTTGCAAAAAAATCCTAGTATTATTATATTTAGTATCATATCAGCTACCTAACTAGCTAACCCTTAGCTAGTTCCCGTGGCTGCAGCTAATACCCGTGCATTGTTCCGCGCGACGTGCGACCGCGCTCATTATCACAAAAACAACCTCGTCCCGTCCACATGTTACCTCTTACCAAAACAGCCTGTCTAATACAAACACTTAACCCACTTTTTTGCTGACTTGACAAAAACAAACATAAATCTTTAGTTTTTTTCGTTTATTACTATCTTACGTGGCTCTAGGCGGGAGCGTGGGTGTATGGAAATATGCCTTGGAATCAGACGATTCGTGCCGCATCGTACTATGTACTTTATTTCTGCATGGTTAAAGTCAAAAATTAGTTGTACTGTGTTATCCTTGAAACTAGCATTGATTTTTGGGATGCAACAGCGTCTTCCATTATTCGATAATGACCTTAACTCATAACAGTTAAGTGTCATTTTCCTTTGACCGTGGCTGCAGTTGAGTTCTCTCCTAGTGTGGAGAGTATTCCGAAGGGCTAGGTACAGCTGTTGTTGGGTGTGTGCGGGGGGCGGGCGCGGGCGGGGGTGCAGGCGCTGTTGCTAGGCGAGGCTGCCTATCTTGTATTTTACGAGACTCCGGGCAGGTTAACCCACGATGCCACTCCGATATGCAATCTGGACCCTTAAATTTAATAGGGTTATTGGAGTTTATAGCGTCAGTATGAAAAGTGTGTAGGCAGAGATGGCTTCAAGCTGTTCCATTTTAGAAACTCAATGGAGCTTTTATTATCGGGTCTCTAAAACGTCATTTTGGTATGTATTGTCGTGAGCAGTAGGATGGTAGGTGCATATTATAATTTGATGCGATGAAGTACCTAAATCTAAAACTGTTGGATCTATTCGAAATTTTTATGTCTGGGAGTCGTGACCTCCCATAACCTTGTCATCCAATCAGAATCACGCATTCTATGTAGTCCGATGTCGCATAATAGGTACTCAAGATATGTAACAAAATAAGTTTTGTCTTTACCACTTTCTCAAGTTGCATATATTGACTTAAAGAATGAGTATAATCCATCCATATTACAACACATAATAGATATTATCTTTCAGATCCATCGGCCGCGTGTTCCGTACGGCGGCGGTGTACAGTATTATATTATCTTAGGTACGGCGCTACATTGGCAGCCAGAGGGTCCGGCGAAGGCCCGCGATGATTGATATAATATTTGATAAGCGGCGAGCGCGCGTGCGCAGCTCCGAGATTGCGTCCCGAATCGAAAATATTGGATCAAAATAACGAAGCCTACCTTCCGTCAGGAAAATGAAACGGAAATGGGATTTCAAATTGCATTTCTGCCGTCAATTTCGGAAAGGTTCCGTTTTACGACTTGGCGATGGAACTAATTTCACTTTCGAAAAGCCTTCTTGCTTTTACTGTGTTTTTACACGTCTCATCATTGGAGATCGGGCGCTTCTATTAATGTATGTAGAAATATGTGAATTTTTAATCAAGAAAACAGGTTAATTTTTTATCTACTTATGTAATTAGTTCTTACCGGGGAGAGATTGTCTATTTGTTATATTTTTATTGCTATTGAACTGAACAAAAACAATTAACATATGAGGCGACTCTTTGGGTTGGTCATTGGTTTCTGAGTAGGTATTAGTTTATTTATTTTTTAGGCAAATAAGTATCATGTACCTAGGTGTTATCCCCCTGCCATGCCTCCGCTCCGCCCTTAAAACTCAAATACCGTCTCATAATTAACAGAACTAAGCGTAGGAACAGAACTAACACAGACATCGCAGATACCCGATCCCCTCCAAAAAGGATCCCCATAAAATAAAAGGGGTCAGGTAACATCCTTATCACAGAGAACAAACATCAGTGACACAAAGTTGTAACGACGCCACCTCTTTCGGGCAGTCAACACACCGGGCCGCAGTAACGATCGGCGAGCTACTCCGCTAATTTGTTGACGATATCTAGCCCTAGTTGGTAGTTCTGAATGGGCGGAGGGCGTCGCTAATTCCAATGGGCATTTATTTCGGGCAGCCGTGCCCGCGGCCGGCACAAAGCCGCGTAACTCATGCTAATGGCCCTTTGTCCGGCCGACTCGGGCCGCGCACTGGCCCGCGGACTAGGGCCGGCCTGCGCAGTGGCTCGGTGGGCCGCCTCGGTGAGTTGAGTACGTGAAGCTACATAAAACGACGTGTGTGTGAGATACGAGGCGGACAAAATCGTATTTCTAGTTCTATAGTTATTCATCTTATTCGGGTGGACTACGCTTCTTGGCCATCTTATATACATACTCACATAACGTTACGCTTTTCTCTTGTTGGGGTAGACAGAGACCACATTGTTCCACTTCCTGACAGACCTCTCACCTCGCCTGTCTCCTTAGTTGAATATATTTTACCTATATCTTATTTCTTATTACAATACACAGAGTTACAAGTAATTTGCACTTTAGAAATCTGAAATAGATTATTTATTACAATAACGTACAATACCAAGAAACGTCTTTCTAGGCTGGCATCCTCAATCTTCGTCGGGAGATAGTGGTCAAGTGTAAGGCGTAAGTGAAACAAAGTTATACAGCTCTTAATAAAGGTTTTCGTTTTATTTAATTTCATTTTTGTTCCTTTGTTTACAGTAATTTAGTCAAGCAAGCTATGGGCGCTACTTCGAAGAAGTGAGTTATCTCTCTGCGCGGATCGGCCCAACGTTCCCCATCTCTACCGGCCCCGCGCCCCGCACCGATACCTTTACTGTTTGAATTTTGTATTTTAAATTGAATTAACATTCTAATCTCCTTTACGCAACAGTAATTTAGGCGTTAAATCTAACAGCGGAGGTGGAGGCGGAGGCGCGGAGCGGGGCGCTATGCGTTCACGGATGGGCTTCCCGTGCAGGTAGCGCCTATTCTACCGTATATTTAGTAGATATCTATATCGCAGTAGGTATAAAAATCATTAGGAAGCGGCGTACGTTTGCTTTACTGCCATAAAAAAGCGAACACGCCTTATTGTGTTCACGCATGCCCCATTTTCGATCTCCTCTTCACTTGCCATCAGATTGAGGCCGAACGCAATCACGTTCATATTAAAATAATAATAATCGATTGATTTGGTTACCAAAGCGTAGTGAATTTGGAACTAAGTACGTACATACAGTATTGCGATATCGATATCGGGCACGTAACAGTTAAATGTTCAATTCGACGTTGAATACAAAGGCGGAGTGTGGGTCCCGGGCCGCCGGGAGTCCGGGACAAAGCATCGTCCCGCGGGCTTCCCCACTCGCTAAATTTTACGACGTCGATAAAAAGCGAGCCCTGAATAGCCGCGACCGCGGCGAGGCCCGGCAGCCCGGCAGCCCGGCGGCCCGGTACGGCAGGCCGCGGCGACCCGGCGAATCGACCCGTCAGCCCGCGATAAATCACTCCCATTTGTCACACATTAGACGCGTTCAATTTTCGGCGCAACTTTTTACGACCTCGCGACCAGACCATGACAATAAATTCGAACATAAAACAAAATAACACTCGAAAAATCGCTTATCGTTGCCGAATTGATTGTCTCGCGAAAGACTTTCTTTGGACGAGCTATAAATATTAATAGCGGCGGAGAGGCTACGGAGTGACATGTTTAATTTATAAACAGAAACCTGCTCGACTTCGGCGTTGGAGGTTCGATTCATTTCACTTCGAGATTTGCATTGAGGCGGTGCCGGCCGGGTCGCGGCGGGGCGCGCTCGCTAAGCAGCAATATGGCTTTATCAAATAAGGAAATTCAATTACTTATTTGCATCAATTACCGTAACTGGCGGTGGTTTGCTGTTTTGTAGAAAAGCATGTATTCTAAAATGGAGCGCTACCGAGGCAGAGGTATCGAAAAGTTCCCTGACAAAAATGGGCGTTGGCAAGTTAATATGATTGAGTAACTAGCGTGTAAGTACAACGTTACATATTTGTAGAGATGCGTGTTTGAATATGGCTGATAATAATCATGCTCTCTATAACACGTGAAAGTGGCAATTTATGGGAGGACTTTGTTAAAATGCCATAAATACGAGTAGATAACTGAAACAACGAAGCTCCAAATATTTTGTAATTTTACCTAACTAAAAGATCGTCAAAACATAAAACCCATGCGGGGCACGCTATGATTTAGCTCCCTCTCAAACTGTCGTTGGTCGGTCTTGTGTCCGTTCCCCCATGGATCCAGGCCTGTGCAACAGTTTACTTTCTCCGGGCTTACTCTAGACCTCACCTTTCTTCTTTGTAGTAAAGTGCGTATGGCGTGGCGACGGCGACGCAGCGCCAGCGCGGCGCCGCGGCACTCTGCGTCCCGCGGCGGGGGCCCAAGAGTTATGTCCTTGTTTTTCTGCGCCCCACGACTCGCTCTGGTGCTTAACGAGAAAAAACAATGCATAGGCCGCTTAGAGCGAACATTACGGCCGCTCCTTGCCAAATTCGGCCCACATTAGACCGCCAAAGCAGCTCGCCATAAACAACCTAACATTCTGTTATGGGAGGCCTTGAATGTTTTACGATAATGGATGCACGTTGAGCAGCGGCGATATAGATAGCAGACACAGGAAGGAATACCTCACCCGGCGATCGTTACCCACGGCCGGGTAGGTACATCACAATTTGCATTGAAAATAATGTGAATCTGTCCGAACAAAGACATAATGCCGCAGTTGTTACTGCGTTTTTACATTCAGCCCGAAATTGCCGATCGCAATTACGAGCGACATAAATTACTCGAATTTTTGGAAGTTCTTTGCACAATGAACGGAGGAAAATTCCGTAACAACCGAGCCGAGCCGGGCCGCGCCGAGCTGGCAATTTGGGCGGCTTTGTGCGCGGAGGCGGCCGCGGGCTGGCTGGCTGCCGCCACTTGGAAACGTCGGGTGAAATCTACCCCGCTACAATGCAAATAACAGTTCTACGGCTAGAATTGGATACAAAACACCCGTGCAGCCACTGCATCGTGAAGTTTTGTTCGCTACCAATCCAAGCTAACATCGCTTCTTTGTGTTCATTCATCTAGTTTCTAAATCGTCAATATAGCGCGTCGGGCGACGGGCCGTCCTGCACCGAGCCGACGCGTGAGAACGCCAAGGCGGGCGTAATTATGCGACAAAGGACAATCATCCGAATAAAGGGATTAGACGTGTAATAGCAAGTCGGGGCAAGTCGGGCCCACCGGGACAATGGCTGGCTTAAAAGACAATGAATATTCCAGTTTATTTAAAGTTTCAAATAATAACCGGGGGCCGGGTTCTTAGAGGAGAGAAACTGTAGCTTGTAGCATTGCCACGCATGAGCACACTAGAGTGTACAATAGATTAAAGGAATTGTTTGGAGGGCTGATGCGGCGACGCTGGTCACAAACTGGTTAATGTAATCTGATCTGACCAGCTCATCAAAATGCGCTGTGAGAATTTTCGACGATGTCATGCTCACAAATGGTATTGAGCCGCTAAGTCTGCGCAGGGATCTCACTTCCTTTTGCGTGTATAACGGCGTTTGTACTGAGCAACTTTTTGACATGATGCCCACAGCCACGTTCTATTATCGCACCCCTCGCCATCGACAGGGAGTTCATCCTCATACCTTGGAACCTAATTGGTCGAGGACTGTGCGGTTTAAAAATAACTTTCTCCCACGCACACTAAGGTTGTGGAATGAACTCCCTGGAGAGTTTTTTCCCTGGAGAGTACAACATGGAGTTCTTCAAGAAAGTAATTGCTTACAATCAGTCTTCACTTTCACTACACATATTATCGGGTTTGTTACCACGGTTAGTATTGTTTTTACCTCGATATTTCGACGCAGTTGCATGCGTCATGGTCACGAGTTGACTGGTGCCGCTGTGTGAAGTCGCTCCTAAGGACAGACATATCGGTCCACCCTCTTTCGGATTCGACGATTACCCTCACTTTGAACTCTCGAACCACTACCATTGTTACTCGCTTGATTCCCGCGACACACGAAACTCACTACGTCTTTACGCGAAACTGAAATCGATCTACTTTTACGATTGTATACATTTAACACTGGATTCCACGCACTGGACAGTTTAAACCCATCTTCACGATTAAAATTTTTGTATTTCGTTATTTCTATTGCCTCTCGCACTAGGCGTGGTATATAGTGACGTTCCGTCGACAGTACTTGGGGGTTATGTAACTCGATCCAATGATTCGTTTCGCTTTGAGTCAGGTGTTGTGCTATGGCCGACTTCTGTGCGTCGTTGTTCCTTACAGCTCTTATATGCTCCTTCATGCGGTCGACAATTGTTCGTTTTGTTTGAGGTAAAAACAATACTAACCGTGGTAACAAACCCGATAATATGTGTAGTGAAAGTGTAGTGAATAACCACGAAAGTCTTAAAACCTATATTACAATCAGTCTTGTTTGTTTTGGAAATGATAGCCTAAACAAAAAAAAATTTTCCTAGGCTGTGCTGACGAAAATTACTTAGAAAAGCTTCTCATTCCATACGAAGACACATAATAATGAAATTGCTATATTATTCCTATTGCCTTGCCTCTATTTCGTCTAAAAGCACACCCAACCCGCGCCTACCGCCGGCCTCCGCCGTCCGGCACACAAAGGGAATTAATGCGTTCCGGAGCCATTCTTTTTACCCCCCTGTTATATATTTACTGTTTCAAACGGCTACTTAAACGAGTAGTTACCCTGATTACGGAGGCAGAACCTCGCCGCGTCCGGCGGCTGGCTTTCTCACTCCTGGAGCGAGATCCTTTGAAACGATGGCTTCTGTCTCGCTTCTCGCGGGTAGGACGAACGACTTCGGCTTCAGCGCTGAAACATGTATCGGTTTCAGTGCATATCGACAGTTTATTGGTGGTTTTCGTGCAGATATCTGATGGAAAGCGGCAGTTGTCGCCCATAACGTTTACGATTTAAGCGTTAAACATAGGCTAATTACTTACCCCGACGTTCAAGGTAAACCCTGCGGGAATAGAGATTAATTGAATTTTATGCCCACGTAGTCTGTATCTACACCATAAACGAATGAAAAATTATGATAGAAGAACCAACATTAAATATCCAAGTGAGAAAAGAAACGCTTCAATTCGCTCTATTTACAGCAGAGTTTGCATAGGAACATTATGTAATTACGTTAATAGGTTAGTTATAGGCTTTAAATCCGAATTGACCCGTCTTTGACAAAGGCGGCACGGGACCAATAATTTGATTTAATTTATGTAAACGGGGACGTCTATTGTCACGGACAATGAATAGAGGATTTAATTACAATTAGGTAGGTACACGAAATGAATATCGGTAAGGTAAAGGGAGAAAGGGGGGGGGGGGGGGATTGGGCCCGATTGATTGTGATTTTGGGAATAATTGCGAAGTCGAATTACATTTTAATCAAAAGTTTAATAGGCCTGCCTAGGACTGGTCGAGTGTGTTTGGCAAACAAAACAATGCCTCCCCCCCTTTGCCTTGCCCCGCAGCAGATTTGTTTCTCCCTTCCTTATTGTTGTGAAGGTTCAATTGATTGGGTTGCTCTACTCAGGCTCTTCTTGTTTGGTAAAATATTATTATGTTAAGTATACGGTAGGCAACCAGCCAAACGAGCCACCTGATACAAAGTGGTCACTGCCGCCTAAGGACATCAGCAACACCAGGGCCGTCATAATTGCATTTCCCACCTCTAATGGGACCTCTATCTGCCTAGAAAACTCTGGAACGATCCCATATCATAGTCCATGTAGATTTTATTCGTAAGTATAATATAAAGTTTTATTGTTGCCATACACTGCATTATATAATATATATTTTATCAATTCTATTTATATCGATTGTTGCATTTTTGTATACGACGTTTTGAGATGAAATCTTAATAACTAAGTACTAATAAAAACAATCAGTTCTCTTTGTCTTCTCAAATCTCGTAATGTAAGACGATAGTGCTACTTGATAATTCTTTCCAGAGGAACAAGTTACCGCTTTCTTGGTCGGTCAAGTGTCATCTCCACCGCGCGCCGCGCCGGCACTCGTCGCCGAACCGGTCGCCCGCCGCCCGGCCGCCGCCCGGCCGCCCGGCGAACCGAGAGCCGCCTAACTTATCCTTCGCTTTTCAATCGTATTTACGTCGCATCGTATCGATGGGATATCGCGCGGCGTCGGGGGCGTAAACATATTTACGAGGCCGTTTCCCCCCCGCCCTCCGCCCCGCGAGCCAGAATCCTCTCCTTGGACGTGATGTCCTCCTGATAATGCTCCATCTCCCCTCGACAGCTTGTTTACTACGTAATGAGATCTACCTATTTGTCCCGATTGTGTTGTGATCTCAGTCCGCGTGCCAAGTCAGAAGTAGACGTAAAATGTGATGGACCATAAAACAGTTTTGGAATGAGTAGGGGCAAATCTGAAATCAAGAATCACTTAGAATTAAAACAAAATAAATGAAGCTACCTTTTATCAACAATAAACAAAAACCTTGCTTTATCTAAGCTTTTGCTCGCAACTTCTTTACGTTTTTCCGTTCTAATGGGCCGCCTTATTAACAATTTTAATGTTTTAAACTGCAGCCTTCTGGTCATTACAAATGTCGACCAGGCGCGTGGCTAGTTATCGGGATATAAGGAATGGGCGCCTGGTCCCTACAGCCCAACAACGGGTCTGTCTCAAATTAGATTACTACCTAGATACCGAAGCCCAACGGCGAAATTGTGAAAAAATATCAGCTGTTCCATTCCGCACGGAATTGCATAAAAAGTACGCGCCAGCTGATTTTAGT
Source organism: Blastobasis lacticolella (assembly GCA_905147135.1). Lineage (NCBI taxonomy): Eukaryota > Metazoa > Arthropoda > Insecta > Lepidoptera > Blastobasidae > Blastobasis > Blastobasis lacticolella. The sequence continues at coordinate 18,354,754 of LR990055.1, read as the reverse complement.
TTCGGTAACGGTTTCGCCGACTTCCAGGTAGGAAGCCGTATCCCATTGCGGTTTCCTGCCGGCTCGGCGGCGACGACATATGACTAAGCACAGGATAATAATATACGAGGAACACGCCGGGGCCTAGCAACCACTGCTACTCTTCACTGTATGAATGAACCACACCACCATCTAATGTACTGACTTGGCTGACGTCACCTCCGACAACTCATTCCGCCGTACCTCCACCATAGTACCGAGTTTGTAAACTCAACGTGTTAATTATGAGCCTTAACGTCCGCTAATAACAGGTTCAGTTCGAAGCGAATAATGGGCCTGTGAATTTGTTAACACGAACAAGCATCCAGTTCGGTCACCTTCCGTATTCGGCGGTCGAGGAGTATTGGACGTGACTCGGTCGCGTGCCCGGGCCCGGCGCCCTAGGGGAGGCGAGGGGGGTCTTTTTACGAATTAATTCCGGCCCAGTGGCGCTCGGCGCGAGGGACAAACAAACTGATTTCCTTTCAATTACGGAAATTATCGGAGTCAACAGGAAGGGCGGCGGGGTGGGGAGGGCGCGGGGGCCGCGGCTGACAAAGAACAACAATCACTGAGAGTGCGAGCCGAGACGCGGGCGCGGCGGCGGCGGCGGCGGCCCGTCGCACCTACGCGCTATACATCGGATGCCATATACTACATATGCATTCAGTCTCTAATTGTCACACTATTTTTTATTGCTTAGAGAGCCACACGCTTAGATCGTTCACCTGATGGAAAACGGTCACCGTCATCATTACCAAACATTCATAGAAACAACTTCTTTTCGCTCAAAACTCTCTTGGCAGAATGAGCGTCATGTAGTTCGTAGGTCACTCGCTTCGCGATTTTCTGATATCTTGACTTGTTAGCCATATTCCTGACACAGAGATTCCCATGGGTCGGGTACCGTCCATTCTGTCGTCTGTGACAATACTCTGTTGGAAGAAGAATTTACGATGCCGAATTCTTCGATTAAAGAAGCTTATTTGCTCAGAACACAGTTCAAGATATTCCAAGCATTCTCCTCTAACACAAAATCTTCACAGCCTTAGTTCTTCTTTTCTTGCTCTCACGTAAATGTATGAAAATATGTATGAATGTGTACGAGGCAAAATAGGTATATCTACTCTCTGCCTCTATGGAATACTGGCGTGAGTGTGAATACGTACTGTTGTTGTATCATTCCTCAAAATTCGATAGCTGGGTGGGGCTCGATAGCCGCGGGAACAATATAATAATTACGTCCTTCACAGGGAAAGTTGTTATCTAGCTTTTTAAAGTATTAAAGCTAGATAACAACAACAAAGCAAATCGCTTTAATTTGTTTATTCCAAGTGGTGTAATATCGCGTATTTCCGAACCACAGCTCGTATGCAATCATTAATGTCCATGTCGCGTCACTTTCGTCATGGATCGTAAAAGGCATAGCCTGTCCATCAAGTTCTATTTAAATTTTTTACAAGCGCGAGCATGAATACTCGTGTAACAACTACTTTGTAGGTACACGTGTGATTATGTAATTGATGCTACGGATGTACTACGTGCTCTCTGAACTTTAAAGAAGCAAAATTCTTTATTTTATCCATGTCTCTTGGGTCTAGTCGTTAATACAGGGGCATTACCCGCATGTTGCCGATCACGCAAAAACCTTTTTAGACTCTTCTTGAAGAACTCTATGTTGTACTCCCTTGGGAAACCTCAGCAGGAATGCGTGTGAGAAAATTCCTCTGGAACAGCATATTACGCGACGATTTTGGTTCTACGGTTAATTTATGTCGTCATAGTAAATGTGATTGATAAATAATAATAAATAAATATGCTACTGATTATATATATAACGATATAACACCCAGAGTGTAAAATCCGTAACAGAAGTTGGAATTTATCATTTCAATTTCTGCTCGGCCGGAAATCGAAACCGGGACCTCTGCGTGGCAGACTGGCATGTTGACCAACTGAACCACTCAGGTCGTCAAAAGGGTATACAATCGCATCAAATTGAGTATTATTTTGAATTTTGCCCAAAGTACTCGAGTTTACTCTAAGTATCTACACCACACTTTTCCGAGCTGCTAAATCGACGCCAATGGAGCACTACATTATTATTATAAGTGAACCGCCGTAGCGATCTTTTGTCGCACCTACCCACGGCCTTGAGGTAGTTTCGGCCAGTTATGTACTAGCGTACTGTGACAATACGCGGCCATCCGCCACGTTCCGCTTTTCAGTGGGTCCGATCTGGTTTGAACCGGTTACGAGCGGGCCTGCGCGCGCGACGATTCGCGCATTGTCTCAATGTGTCAGGTGTGTCGCTGCGGTACACTTGCGGTCTCTATGCGATACCCACAGCTAAGTCCCCCCCCCCCCCCCCTCTCCCGCCCGCTTGAGGTCTACAGAGGAAACACACTAATTTGATTGTTAACACGGTAACGTGTAGGTACTAAAGCGCATTAATTAGTTACCTGTTAGTATTTCAAGGCCATAATTACAACCTAGCAAACCTAGTGTTGATTATTAATCACTAATAAGCTAAAACGCTGATACTGTTACTGTGACGTATGATGTTGATGCAATTTTATAGCATTAAATATTGCTAAATTCCCCAAGAAAACAATTGCATAGTTAACGATAGCATAAGGAAGGTCATTATGTGTTTCATATTTCTTAGATCCCCGCTGGGAATTTGGACCATAAAAATAAAACATTAAAGATAAAACATTCGTTCATAAAACCATTCCAATCATAATATCCTGTGTTCTATCAATAGTGCAGGTGTACAAGTGATGTTTTTTCATTCATTTTCCTCATACGTGGTAAGAAATTGATAGCCATTTCTACTTGCGAAGGCGCGCCGGAAATGTTGTGTATTACCTCGCCATTTTGTATTTAATATTGAATGAGCGTACCTATATTTATACCATTTCATTCCAACATACGTATTTCCTTAAACTGTTCGTTGCTTTCAATAATTGCTTGATTACTTATTTATACTGTAAGTACGACGCGTTGATAATACACTAAGGTAATCCTCTCAAAAATTTGGAATACATTCAACGACGTCTACTTTGTGTGTAATTAATTCGTTTTAAAGTACTCCAGAGCCAAACACCATGAATAGGAAGCGAGAAAATTGTTACATCAAATGGGCGTTCCTCGCCTTGGAATTCGTTATGAGTTTATAATGGTAACAGTTTTCTTTCCTGGTAGGTTACTCACAGTTCACAGTTTCAATCTTCAATAATGCTCGCTTTCCACAGACTGGTGAGAGAAATGCCTACTAACCGACTATGGTAGGTGTTTCTTGACAGCTGTTAACATTTTCTTGTCGTTTTCGGAGCAGTGCCCAAGAGAAGACGCGGTTACCTACCTGACCTAGGATAGCAATGCCTGCATCATATAGAATAGCGACGGGAAGGGTGCCTCCGTTGCTACAACGAGCGTTCAGGCGTTTTGGCCCGGCTTTGTTTTAGCCGAAACGACTGATGCATAAAAATTAATATTTTTCGTCAGGCGTTTGGGTCCGCAGTTAAAAATGTCCTAAGAAATGGTTTCAGGACAGTCGGGAATAAAATTATTTTATACAATTTTTAACTGCGGGTCGTAACGCCTGGGGAAGAATAATAATTTTAGTTAACCAGGCACTCGCTGCAACTGCCCATTCGGAGCGCGTTCTTGAGATATGGATGCAACTTTACATAACGGTGAATGATGTTACTGAGACGTTGAATATGAAAATAATGTGACACGATTTTCTAAGAGCTTAAGAACCATAATAAAGTATACTATACTACTTACTACTAGTATCTACTAGGAAAGATATCTATATTATCATAAATATACACATTCGAAAACTCAATGAAGCGAAAACGATGCGACCGTAATCGATCGATAATTTTAAAATTTCTAATTTTATTGACAAATTTTATAATTTACATGTCAATATTTCAGATAAGTTCGATAGACGAATCTAAGATTAGATAAACACCACAGACCACAGCTCCACTAGTCACAAGATCAGCAACAGACTGACGCAACAAGATCACTGCCCGTCATCATAATTGGCAGACTCCGCGGCTCGTACGCTTCCTCAAATTGAGTGTTGATTATGCGAATTGTGAACAATTAATATCACGGATAGGATTGCATGATGCAATGCGGCTTGCTTTTATCACTGCACTGACCCCGACTCTCTCGCAGTGACCGGTGGGCGTGTGGCGATAATGACCCGCGGAAGATGCTGATGCAAATCATTGTATGTTTGCTGTGACTTTCGTCATCTCAGCCGTAGGACGACCACTGATGAGCTTAGTGTGCATAACCACTCTGTGCCTCACCAGTTTTTTTTTATACCACTAAGGTGGCAAACAAGCTTACGGCCTGCCTGATGGTAAGCAGTTACTTTGATATTATTCTCCGGTCAATAATTATTATACGTATTTTTCTTCTATCTCAGTGACGACCCAGCGGGCTGGCCTTCGTTCGTTCCACTCGATACCACCCAGAACCGTGGACGCTTGGTCTTCGTCTTTTAGTCCTGTAACTCCTATCCGATAATATATTAGTTAGTAGTTTCTGAATCCTCTTAAATCACTATCTTTCGTTCAAAACCGCATTTAAACCCGTTGCGTAGTTTAAAAGATCTTAATAGTATAAAATATACATATGAAAAGACAGCGGGAAGCGACTTTCTTTTATACTATTTATAGATGAAACTTCACTTTGAAGCGTGGTGGTATAAATCGTATCTTCGGAAGGAGTCTTGTTTTATTTCTAAACAGTTGTCAGCTATGGAATGGTTCATTGATTAACATGTGTAGGTAAAATAATAAACAGTTACATACTAAATCGCATTCTTATTTCCCACTGTACTAAAATATTTTGTAACATATTTTGTTGTTAGATTCGTTCGACACTCCCAGGGTTGCAGTACAGTACCGAAACAAAAAAAAAGAAAGCAAAAATGTATTACATACATACATAATTTATTTGTTTGCATAAAAGAAACCTGAAGTAACATCAATCGGCAATTGAGTCATGTCTGTTAACAAGTTTAGCAAGGCAAGGGTTCATGATGCAAGCGGGGTGGTTTACGGAGGGCAGGGGCGCGGGGCGCGGGGCGCGGGGCGCGGGGCGGGGTCCGCGGGGTGCCTCTCAGCTGACGCAACACCGCCTGTTCGGCAGTCAGTGTCGTTTGACACAATTTTTTTTACACAACCTTGAAATGTATTGAAACGCGCTCGGTTACGATCGTCTGACTCACCAAACTTGTTATCTCGTTAAAAAACTGTGTTAGGATTTTATTATAACGTTCTAATAATAATAATTTAATTATTAGGTAGGTACCTATTTGAGTAATAATATCTCAATCGTGGATAACTAATTTCGTTTAATGAATGTGGCATGTACTAACTTTATTTCACATATGTATTTATAACTAGGTAGGCCCTTATAAGGGCTGCACTACAATACAACCCTTTGTAGGACTTGGCACAAAATTGAGAAATAGGCTGTTTACTTGTGGTCTTATCATTTATTTATTTATTTATTATTTATTAAAGCTTTATGCACAAAAGTACAGTGGCGGACTTAAAGCTAAAATAGCCTCATCATCTTTAACGATATTCTTCATTCTATATGACTTTACATAACTCATTATAATCTTTTAGAAACATGTATCATAATATCACTATAGACCATAATAGGAAAGGATTGCACTGGTTAAGATGCTACCTTAATTATAGTTTGGGATACAATCCATTATCTATTCCTTTAGGTTTTCAGTTGATATCTCTACTTGTTTCGATCACAGGTTTATAAGTCTTAATATGACAACAAGTATTTAAACTTCAGATGACTGCACAATAGCAAGTCTGGAATGTGACAAATCTGAAAAAGGACCTATTCCGAAAGGGACCAGTTTGGAATATGACCAATCCGGGATATGACGAATTAGGAACAAATCTTCTTCCTCTTATTTGTTTTTTTGCTGCTTTTTTATAACCTATTAGGCAAGTATTTGTCTGCCATCTCATGGTATCTGCGGCCTATTTAATAAGTTAAACGGACGTTACCTCAAAGGTAACAGTTACAACCATGTTAAAATTGTCCAAACAATACCTATGCCCTATCTCGACAACTAGCGGGTCGCTGCCGGTTGCCGGCCGGCGTTTTCCTATTACGAAACCAAAGCAACCTCCAATTTATCGGGAAAACACGAATAACGTTGTAACAGTGGGCAGCTCCGTTACCTACATCGCGGCAAATAACGCACGTGCCCAATATCAGCTCGTAAACGGGCACGTGGACTCCCACGTTACGTGCGCATGCGCCCACCCGCCGCCTAGCAACCGACGTGAGTGCTACTTTCTAAACCCTTACCCTTATACGGTAAGTATACTTAGGAGCATTCATGCGGTCACCTCCATCGCCTTGTCACTTGCACTTATGCAACTGCCGACAGCAAAATAAGGGTGAAGAATATGGAAAAAGTAATAATAAATAAAACGAAACTGATGCCTGACAAGAAGCCTGTATTTCAGGTCACCAGGCCCCCCCTCGCACTACTGTTACATAATATCTTGCTTGTAAATAAGAAAAGAAAGGTCAAAAAGGTAGGTAAGTTAGATCGTTGATCGATGAAGTATTTTAAGTAGATTTTTATCCCGTTTTTGTCAGCGTGAAATTCGTGTTCCTATATCGTTTCCCAGGTTACCATTGATCTCCTTGCCTTTTATCAATTAGAAATCGGTTTGGCAGTTTGGAAAATATTTGATTAAATAAGTAAGTAGGTCAAGACCTTGCTACTCCTCCGGCATTTAGATGGAAGCTAGTTATCCACAGATTTTAGTACAGGTTTTTTGAATATGATGTAACATTGTTATCAGAATAATCATCAAAATACGATTGACTGTGTTAATAAATGCGAAAAAGTAAGGAGATACAAGTCGTTGCTACTTTACAGGCATTTTACAGGCTTTACAGGCTTTAGATCTTCCTACAGGCCTATGGAAAATGATGTAACATTGTTTTCAAAATAATAATCAGAATACGGTTTACTGTGTTAATAAATACGAATGATTGGTGGCCTTCAAATATTTGAGATTAGTCATGGGCGTACTTGTTTACTTACACGAATACATACGGTATTTTGTACCAACACGTGTCGCCGGGAAACATTATTTTTATTCATTCAATACATTGTTTGTTTCATCATTTTGGGCGCGTGTATCATTAATTGTTCTATTCATGTGTTTTGATTAGATACGGTTTACGCGGCGAGATAGCGAAGATCGTAGTGCGTGACCACTATCTACGGCGAACTATGAATATTTATACTTACCCGGCCATGTACTTATATTATTTTTGAATCCGTTGAAAGGAACCCAATCCGGTGACCACATTTGGGTAAAAATAATGACAATAATATGCTAAACGTATGCTAATAACTTGATCACACGATAAATCAACAGTGTTCTATTGTTTTCTACAGCTGTCCGGCGATTCGACTGTTAATGTCGATAAACATGTTGCTTTGTTAGATTTGGTTCGGAAATTTTGCAAATTAAATAGGTGTTACGTTGTTTGCAATACACCTGCTTTATTGGTTGTGTTTTGATAATATTTGTTTCTTTTTTTGCTTTGCAGTGGCAAACGAGCACGGTCTTATAGTACGCGGTACTGTCGCTCAAGACATCTATGCATTTAAGTTGCAGGCAACATAAATGCAGAACCGCAGGTGCTTTGTCAATGTGAGGACTACCATGAGATGCCTCATGCCTGTAATTACAAATTGGTTAAATTCGTTATACATTCCTAACTTAAATTTTCCCCAAATTGCTCACGCGCGTACCCTACTTTGGCTAACGTTATAATTTACCTCTTCGCAGAGGTTATCTCGGGAGAGATCGCTAAGCGGTAAGGCCGCCATCGCGCATCTAAATTCTTTAATTACAATGTATTTTTAATATGTATTGTGGTAATAACAATATTTCACTGACTTATTTACCTGCGCGGCGTTGGCAGCGCTGGACTGACCCTCTTAGGCGATTACCATGTTAATATTGTGGTTGAAAATAGACTTATCTTTATGTAAAGATCTAACGGACTTTTTCACTTGTAAGCGTTTACAAACTGAGAACATTATGAGCACATTGTCGTAATTTAATACGACTACTAGGTACTATAATAAATATACTAGTATATTTTCGTCTACCGTATTGTCCCCATATAGGCATTGACAAAAAGAGCACTGGGAAACTCTCCAACTCACAAACTATATTTTTGTGATGTCAGCTTAACAAGTTCTCCAATGTGAACGCAAAAACGCAAGCATTGTTGCTTGGCATTAGAAATAGATGCCTTATCTATTTGGTGGTACTACCAAAAATGGATTCGTGTTAAAAACTTGTGAGTTACATCTGCACACTTTCTGGGCGAGAGCACAGAGAGTAAGTAAGGTCTCCAAGGAAATTCGGTGAGTAAGAAGTAAATCGAGGGAGGGGAATCATGGCATTGACAGTGGAAGGGTCTCGCCTATATGAAAATATCACATAAGTAAAAATAAAAAATCATTAGTTAGTAATACATAAGTTTAATAACACTGCTAAGAAGACTAACACCTATATTTTATCTATTAATTTATATTTAAATTTATTTGTTATATCAACATTTATGACCATTTTCTAAATAAACAAACCTTCTCCTTAACATAAAAATGTTACAAACATAGTGCGAATACCTGGTAACCTGAAATACAGGTTTTTTGCCTAGCATAGGCATCAATCTCCCACACTTGTTATATTTATGAAATTAGTATAATGTGCACTGTAAATTACTGGGAGCTAATGAACTTTATTACTATAATCGGTCAGAGCAATGCATTCTACGGGGTCGGCAACACAGTTAGCGATACCCCTGATATTGCAACCGTCCGTAGCTTACGCAACTGCCACCAGGCTGCCGCACGCTCGTTTATCACCTCAGCGGTTAAAGTAAAGGTAGGTATGATTCATTTTCACACTCGCCTAGAGTAGCGAGCGCATCGCGTGACCGCATTATCACCTTGCACTATACCAATAGCAAATAGATGCAAAACAAAGCACATTCACAATCATGAACACCAGCCGTGTTTACCGCCGAAATGACTGGAGGTCGCCCGGTGAATGTCGAATCACTACATCAATAAAGATATAGTAAAGTACAATGTATGTAAGAAGGTACATATAGTGGTAACACAATGCAATAACAAACTTCGGTAGCATGAGTAATCGTTCTACCGCATTTCAATGTTTCAATTCCAATTTATAATCAATAGTAGTTTAGGTATCTCTGTATATATAATTTATTATAATGTTATTATTACAGTCAGGTAACTTTTTGTTTATTACTTGGGGAAAACCATTTACGGATATCTACACGGAGAAGATTATGTGAGACTCGACTATCATTGAAAATGACAGTCCTACCAAACCACTGCGTTGCCCCTTATATTCTCTTTCTCAACGAGATCGCTGGACCGATTAGCACACTCTGCAATCTCCTTGACGAGTAGCTTGGTGAAATGGCAAACACCTCTCAATTCCTTTACTCTATTTTTCTTACGGTCTACTAAATCTAAATACTATCAAGCTGTGCTTCAAGACCAGAGCACCTAGATTGAAAGAGTAGGCGGTCTCCAAGCAGACACGCTCCATTTTCGGCTGCATTGTCAGTTAGTTTAATACCAGGCTTACTTATGCTGACCGATATGACTTTGGGTTCCTGTGTTTGTCCTACCGGTTGTACAATAGGGAAAGTTCTGAAGAATTTTTGATCTTGTGCCCATACCACAATTTCGCCATCGTACCGCCGCGGGTTTGGTACTCATACCCACTTCATAGAACCTCTGTTGGTGTCCACGCGAAGGTTTGAAAGAACGTTTCACGCTTGCACGATTCGGATGTGGCATGAGCTTACACAATGTTTTTTTTGAACATGGGATCATTCAAGAGGTATATAAAAGGTCTCGACGCGGGCAACACATTGGGATTCTGGGGATCTGTCGTATACATGGACTTACTACCCAAAGGGACTGCGCACTGCTTTGACTAAAACCGGGCAGAGCGAGAGTCACCATCGATAGTCCTTTGTCCCTTTCTAACAGTGTAAACACAATGTTATTGGCATAATCACCGTCATTCTAAATTGACAAGTGTTATGTTTGGTGTTGCCATTATTGGAGAAATATATTTACCGTGAATTTGGTATTATTATGAGGTTATCCGTACAATCCGAAAAGTAGTTGCCAAAATACCTTTTGATCTACTGAACGTTTCTCCAACAAACGTCGACTCGACATAATTATTAACCTACGACTTTTTGTTCCACAAAACAGATAAAAGAGTTCGGTAACGATTTATCCTACAAAACTAGTTTCTAAAGAGAAGTGATAGTACTCGTCGATATCTACATTTCGGGTGACAGCTGTCAAATTTAAATGTGTTATAACTCGGAACCTATTGGTTCTAGAACACTAGTTTCTAAAGAGAAATGATAGTACTTGTCGAGATCTACATTTCATATGACAGCTGTCAAACTTAAAACGGTCATCCGAAATGTAGATCTCGATGAGTACTATCATTTCACTCTAAGAACTAGTGTTCTAGGGCCAATCGTTTCCGAGTTACAACAGTTCTAAGTTTGACAGTTGTTATGCGAAATGTAGATCTCGACGAACACTATAATTTTTCTTTAGGAACGAGTGTTATAGCACCAATCGTTTAGGAGTTATTTCAGTTCAAAGTTTGACAGCTGTCATTCGAAATGTAGATCTCAACAAGTACTATCATTTCTCTCTAGAAACTAGTTTTTTAGGAACAATGGGTACCGAGTTATAAAAGATTTAATTTTGACAGCTGTCATACGAAATGATGATCTCGAGGAGTGCTATCATTTCACTCTAGGAACTAGTGTTCTAGGGCCAATAGTTTCCGAGTAGCAGGGTAAGCTTGGGCTAGACCCTGGTAAAAAATGACCTTCAGATTGCACCCGGTCCAGCTCTGCCTTGCCCTGAGGTCGGTGTCCGCGTCAAATAATAAAAGTAATTCGGAATTTGCATCAACAATGGTGGCAACACTAGAAAGGGACACAGGACTATCGATGGTGACTCTCGCTCTGACCGGTTTTAGTCAAAGCAGTGCGCAGTCCCTTTGGGTAGTAAGTCCATGGTCGTATAATAAACAAAGAAACACTGACCACCGTGTAAGTTAACCGTCACATATCAAAGAAAATTTAAGTAAGTAAGTAAGTAAAACACATTTATTACACTCAAACACACAGCACAAAATTCATAAAATTAAATTAAAAACAATATAATCAAACTGAGACATAAACAAAACAAGAAAAAGAAAAAATATACTCTAATCTCGTTACCTGTGCCATGTGGATTATTATTGTGGATTATTTGATTATTACGTCCAAGTATGGACTTGCCATTTTACATTACGCAGTACGAGTATTTAGTATCAACCTAGTTGGAGAGGAGTTTTATATAATAATACAAACCTTTCATTATAAGCATCGTTATTATTAACACTCCTTGGAGAGATTTTCCCTGGAGAGTACAACATGGAGTTCTTCAAGAATGGGTTGAAAAGGTTTTTAGCACAGGGTCGGTAGCACATGGGTGATACACCTGGTATTGCAAATGTCCATAGGCTGGCCGTAAGCTTATATGCCACCTTAGCGGTATAAAAAAATGACAGCGCACCGAATTGTTTACCTTCCAACCCTCTACCAGGTAGGTAGTTGCTGAGATGTGCTTCCATGGTGGCTCTCCCCGAATGTCTCCCCGATGCCAACTATAACAGGCGCAGCGCATCAGGCTCATGACTAGATTCGCATTGTTTGTCCAACATTTTTCCTCTGCGGGGGAAACTACGGTTCCCATAGCTACAGCTTCCTAGAACGGAGCTGTTAAATGGAAAATTATAGCGCATTATAAATGCCGACATGGTACAATAGGAATAGTGTAATTGCAGCCGGCACATGACTGCGCGGTGGAAACCACCAGCGATTACCGCATCAGACGAGCCGAGAACTACCGTTGGATTTAAGAGGAAAATGATGGTCATGGGGTTGATCCTAATGGAATGAGGGGTAGCGCTGGATACTAGATAAATTCAATGGCGAGAAGGACTCATCAGATCATTTATTTGTGGCGTTCCTTACCAGCCACTTAGCGCATTAGACCGTTTCTCAGTACAGACTGTCGATTCATCAGACACCACTTATCTTAGGTACACTAGGTTCGATTGTAGTCTTGAATAGGTAAACGTTTTATAATTTTACAACCAGCCCATTACCAATTAGGCGACCTGAGTGGTTCAGTGGTCAACATGCCGGCCTGCCACGCAAGAGGTCCTGGGTTCGATTCCCGGCCGGGCAGAAATTGAAATGATGAATTTTAATTTCTGTTACGGGTCTGGGTGTTCTATGTATAATAAGTATGTATTTAAAAGTATATAAGTAGTTTATCAGTTATCTAGCACCCATAACACAAGCTTTGCTTACTTTGGGGCTAGATGGCGCTGTGTGAATTTGTCCACGATTATTAGATTATATAATTCGGCTTGTACTTAAATTGAATCATTTAGGTATGACAACCATATGACCATGACGCCATATTTTTCTTTCTCTGTCGAATAATTTCATTTCCGTTCCGTATCATGTCCGAGTTACCTTTGTGGTGTTGAACTTTGTTGAAGGTTAACATGACTGTTATTTGAAATTGTCATCAGAACTTGTGCCATAGCATGTAACAAGGAAAGATAGTGAGCGGTCATTGAAACGCTATTCAGATTAGATCTACACTATTTTCAAACTGCATTACCGTTTGAAACCGTGTCTGGGAGTGAGTCAACGACGTCTTTAGAGCCGTTCATAATCTAACTACTCGAAAAGTTCCTGCTCGGCAGCCAATCACGGTTTCGCGCGTCCACTTCCAGCCAACTTATTTCACTTTACAAGCGTTTCCTTAACGGCCGGCCATAATCGCTACCCATAAAGGCTGTGAAGTCTGGAATTGTTTCCCGAAGGAGCATTACGCGTATTTTGAAGCTGGATCTTAAAGAGCCGTCCGAGAGCCATTTCCTTTGCCGCACACGTAGCGCCGCGCCTAGTTCCGCCGGGCGTACTTACGCCTATATTTGGAGCGATTCCAGAAACCTCCGCTCCTCCCTGCGCCGGCGACGACCGTGTTCCCCGAAGCCGCCGCCCGCGCCGCCCGCGCCGCCCGCGCCGTCACAGCTTCATACACACCACCTATGCAAACAACTAAAACAACACTGGGTCAACACTTACGCGGTTAGACGTGGTTGGCGGTTTCTCTGATGATGAGTTTTGAAATTCGTTGCTTGATTACGGTTGTGTCACTCTCTATTTATTTATGGGTCATGGATTTAGAATTACGTACTTTATGAAGTTGTACGACATTTGGTAACTAGGATAAGGTATCGGAATAGTGGGTACATTAGATAGTACTTTAGAAGATCTGCAAGTACGGAGAAGCAGAAGAAGTAAGGTAGTGTATATGAAGTAGAAGTGGGTCAGCCATGTCTCTAGACTAAATGATGATCGATAGAGCCGACTAGTATTGGTCGGCAAACGGGATGACTCAAGCAAGCCAAGAAGGCTGTAACCGGTGGAAGTGGCGCTCTTTGAAGGAGACCTACGTTCAGCAGTAGACGGCAATAGGCTGACAGTATTCGTTCATATGACGTCTTACGCTTACAAACCGCGTGCGAGGACAACATGCATGCGACGCGAATGGAATCCGCGCAGCAACCGGGTGCGCTGAAATCCTACAGGTTCTTAGTTCTCTATACATATACATAAATCGATCACTGCAAGAGTTAAATTTGTACTGCATATGGGTTACCTGATAAGCTGTCATGTGCGTGCACAATATGCTTATTGTGTGCGGTCGGTTCCGACCGGTTGCCAAGCGGTGAGATGGCATATCGCGACCCACTGCTAATAAGTGCGGTCAATATTTTGCAGCGGCAAAATTTGCCAATTTACCGGCGCCTGCGCACACCGCCCTCCCCCCGCGGAGCTCGCCTAGCAACAGCGACACGACATATGATGCCCGAGTAGCTATAGACGAATTTTCTATACTGAATTTGTTTGCAAACTAGCGGAAGGTGACACCCGGCCCGCGCGATCACCTTATTTGTCAGTTTGACTTTGCGATTAGCATCTTATCGCTGGTTGCGGCACGCCCGAGGATTACAAAGATATTGGATAATCGCCAGCAGCTACGGGGTTCAACTGCCTCCGGCTGGATTGCCAATCAAACACGTTGCACTCGCACTTGCACCGCTCCTATTGTGTTCCAAATGCATCGATAGATATAGAAGTCATTGTCCAAATGCGAGTTTTTTGTTGGGATAGGTACCTTCTATACAAAACACTAATAGTTCTTATTAGAACCTATCTATTATTTTTTCCCCTTTTTCACAATGAATCTTTACATTTTTGTATATAATTATTTTTCTTTACGTACTTTAAGTAGACACTAAGCACTACAAACATGTAACTAGTCTTTCACAGCACATCATAAAATTAGCTTTGAAAAAGTCCAGATAAAAGACCTACCAACTAACATAGCATTTAATGAAATTAATTGCCCGCCTAGTCAGGCAAGTACATTGCAGCTACAAAACAACGCATCCGCTGTATGAAGCCCATTCAAATGCATGACGAATGCATAATTGCAGGGAAGCCTTGCGAAGCATCTCGCTGGCGGCGCGGCCACGGTAAGCTGGCCTGCGTGAGCGCAAGGCCCCCGAATATCGAGGGTTCTGGCGTGGGTGGGCGCTGGTACTAATTGGATCGAGGTATTAGCCTCCCCGACGCCCGGGTGTCTGGCTGCATTCGTTAGCAACTCCGCCGATGTAACCGATGGGAATGGAGAATGCCGGAGCGTTTGCGGAAACAGCTATTGTAGATGGGCTGATACATTGGTTTCAGGACCTCCCGCCAGGGACCGGGAATTTGTAAACTGTGAAAGATCTTTTCTCTGTGAACACGTCGATGATATCTGTAGAAACTGATCATACGATCCGTTGCGGGCTAAAACGGGTAGTATTTCCAAAAATTTCATTCTGATTTACAAATTTTTAAAATAACAAACTAAAACCTTATAAGTTACAAATACTTTCATTACCGATCTCATTTTCATATCTATGGGTGATGAACTGGACATGGTGATTTGGATGATTTTCTTTTACGCTAAAACTCTTCAAGGGATTTCTACTAAATAATGTTTAACGAATAATTGCTTGTATTGGTTTTCGGTCTCGTAATCACGCTGCCACTAGACAAGTATCGCTCTAAAAATTTTTGTCTATCGTAATAATGGTAATGCATACAAGAATCAAACTATGTTTGAATATAGTGGTCGATAATATAATCATCTTGGCGTTAATGTCCCGGTTGTGCTCTCGCGCATGAGGCCCTGGGGCCCGCCTTGACCATGATCCAGAATTTGGCAGGTCAGGTAATTACAGTGGAGCGACTACCATCTGACCTCCATAACCCTGCTACCAGGGGAACCTGACCAGATTGAATCATGGTTACCACATCCAGTCGCTTAAATATGCAGGTTTCATCATGATGTTTTCCCTCACCGTAAGAGCATCGGTTAGTATTCAACTAATGTACATAACTCAGAAAACAGTCATTGGTACATGGCCAGAGCGGGATTCGAACCCGGGAGCTCTGGCTTACGAGTCGGATACTCTAATCGCTCGGCCACCGACGCTTTTCTATAGTGGTCTATAATATCAAAGTATAAATATCGACAAACCCTCGGTGGCCTAATGGTTAAGGGGTCCAAATCGTACCCCGAGGTATCAGGTTCAAACCCCAGTGCCGCCATGTACCAATGACTCTTTTCTGAGTTATGTACTTTAGTAGAACACCAACCTGCTCTTAACCATTATCCAATCTGGTCAGGTTCCCCTGTTAACAAAGCACAACCACGCTCCCGCTTAAACTTGATTTTATGCTGTCCTAACCGCGGAAGAAAGAAAAAAAGAAAAAACAAACAACAACAGCACCACATTACAACATAAAATACACGGAAGCTGTTCATACATACACAATAAGTTCTCAAATGTTTTATTTTCATACCAGCTTCAATCGCGCGGTACAGCACCTACTCATCAGGATCATTCCAAAGAGCCCAAACACGATTGGGTTATCTTATTGCGTTCATTACTTCCTATGTCCAATGTCCGACTTCATCATCAGCTCAATGCATTGTCATTCAAGTTACATAGTTATACCAAATTTCAGCTTAATCGGATACCAACAAAGGGTCGAAAAATTGTTTGCAAATGACGGACAACATACACACGGACAGTGCAAGTTAAAAAAAAGCTTGTAAAAACAGAGGCTATGGAACATGATTACATACTCCTGCACCCACAGGGGCAGGTTATCGAGAGCCCTAAGTTACGATATTGACACACATGTTGTGCACTCTCCCACATTTACCTACGCCAATTGAGAGTACCCCTTTTCGGAGGTAATTTGGCATAGCACTAAATGCCAAACCGATGGCTTCAGGGACGCTAGTTTTGAACCGCTCGCTTCGAGTTGTACGCAGTTTTCAATTTGGATTTTCGGCATGAAAAATTCAATATTTTCAAAGTAACATTGGCAATACCGAAAGTAGATGGTCCAAAATTAGGAAAATAGAAAAGAATAGAATAACATTTATAGCACAGAACACCGCCAAATAAAATTGTGTACAAAGTAAGAGAAAAGAAAGGAAGCCAAATCCCAACATACAGACTAAACCAATAGAAAACCAGCAAAAAAGGATTCATTTTAAATATTATTGTTACAAAGTGACGTTGCATACGTGTGAGTGTGTTGTGGTGTGGAAAAGGGAAAATCGTTATGGCGTTATGCATCAAAATATTGAATTTATCATTCCGTAAATCAAAATTGAAAACCGTTTGACTCGTAGCAAGGTTCAAAAATAGATCCCCGAATGACTTTGCGGGCGAGCGTGATGCCCGCCCCGCAACCAGGAAGCGTCCAATGCACTAACCTTTACTGCGATGCTAGATACTATTCTGTTGTTCACCAGAAGTATAATAATAGTGGCCTTAACAACCAAAAATATTACTTTGGAATAAATTTAATAATCATTAAAATTATAACCACTTATAACTGTTAAGTGCTGTGTAATAATATCCTTCTATTCACCTTGAATGGCTGGGTGTGATTTAACAAGTGCCTATTTCTGTTTGTTTAGTATTTTAGTCGTTGTTATAGTGTCTACTTGAGCACTAGACAGCGATAAACACTAAGTAATTCACAATATGACGCAAATCATTAAACTTTGTTGCTAAGTCCTCCACATCATCTGATAAACGCACTGCGTCGCCTATACGTTAAACATTTACGTAGCAATCCACTCTAGTGTTTATTATTACACACTTCAAGCGATAATTTGACGTAACGGTCTTTTTCTACAACAAAACACTCGATAGAAATAAATATAATGTGAATGTCACATTGAAAACGTTATAAACAAGATTGGTGAACGGTACCGACCGCGGAAGGCGGGGCGCGTGGCGCGGGGCGCGGGGGACGGGGCGGCAAATTCGTGCAAAAACAAGCGCAAGAGTTCAACCGGAACGCGCGGGGTTACCATCGCGTTGCCATGCCGGCTGGCCGCCCGCGCCGGTTGGCGGTGGATCGACGGGCATTTATCATTCATACCAGTGGTAGACAGAGTTTTGAGGGACACAAGGGGCCTTCTTGCTTCTTAAGGCTGCTGCCAACCGATAGCAACTGGAATCGATGGCTTGATGTGCTTCTGAATATCAGAGTCGAAAGCGATTGTGTGATCTGTGTTTGACGGGTTCTTATAAAACTGATGCATCACTCAGCCTTACACCTATTATTTTTAACTGGTTCATTACGGTTTTACCTACCTGTTATTTACTGTATTCTGTAAAAAAAAGCATCGAAAATAGAACTGACTACATTCACAATACACTTCACGAGCCCATACTCCAACCGCTTCGCAGAATATGCCTACGTAAGCAACAGTTTCGCCGAAACCCACCGACTTGATCAAAATAATGATGTGGTATTCTGGCATTATCTGTCGACTCGGATTGGGCGTGCGCTGCGCCCGCGGTTGCTAGGCGCGCTCCATTGTATGCCAACCGGCGTAACCACTCCCATTGTTGTCGCCGGCAGTTTTTTCGCCACCGCGTGCGATTTCTATTGTATCCATCGCGTGTTTGTGTTTTCTATAAATGGTAATGGCTCGCCTGCGCGGGCGCGTCTTCATTACGACGCGGCTGACGGCCCATGGGTGGATGCGACGGGCGGTCATAGACGTAGGCAACAGACGTTGATGTGGACTGCTTTAATGGATGGTAGCCTAGCTAATAGGCTTGATGTAAGTCGGGTTAGTACTTACAGTGACAACTGATAGCTACCTACATACACTCCCTTCTTCTCCACTCCCCTATTCTTCGGCATCCTCAGGTCTTAAGCCGTTGGCTCTAGCATTCGTCTTAGCAATGAATTGCGGTGGTTACTGGTATATTTAGGCACTTATTTCCCAGAGGTTTACGAAGCACGTAACCAAACCATCGAAGGCGAGATAACAATATTCAAACTCTACATAAGCATACAATTTAAAAGTTTGATATACCCCTGAACAAATCCGTGCAAGGTTCTAGTGCTGGGTGAGAGATCATTTCGAGCATCTTATGTTCACTAGTGAAGCAAGCATAATGACTGACATATTGATTGATTATTCCAATTAAAGCTAGTTCCACTACCGTATCCGAGAGTCCGAACTAAACCCCATTTATCCATCAGAGCAGCTGCTACTCTCGAAGTCAGACGGATATACGGGCTTCACCTATTACTTAATTTTTACTTTTCTTTGTATTTACACATAACAAGTATCGTGTTAAACCCGTATGCAATTACATGAGGCAGGTACATTTTATTGGCTCCTCTATGACGTGTTTCATTACCCAATCCACTCGGAATCTCATAAGCAATAAACTTACTTATTGCAATTTGTATTACACATTCCTTGTAAGCACTCGTGTCGGTGCGCCCTGCGCTGCTCGTAAGGGCGGCAGTAAACCGGGGCGCAATTAGGGCGGTGGCTGACTAGCGCCCCCGACATCGGACTTGTACATAAAATTGAACATACAGTTACCTTGGTAGGGCTTTGTAATAACTAACAGTTGTTTTCTCTCAATCACAGCGCAAATTATGCATGTGCATTTGTCTGCGACTTTAACCTAGTATGATTACCTGATACCTCATAACTTATATCCTGGACTATAAGCTTCATTACTGCAAAATTGTATAAACATCCGTTTTGTAATGTTTGCGTGAAGAAGGAACTAACATACATACATTTAAAATATCAGTAGGCTTCAATAATCTGTCTTTACTGTAAGAGCTTTTGTCCACAACAAAATAATAAGTCTACTATTCTCTTTCCCAGGTTGGCATATATCTCCTTGATAAAATTTCTTAGATGGTTCAAGACGAGATCTATTTTGGATTTTTAACGTGCATTATCCTCCTCGCGTGTCATATTCATACAAAAAATCGTATCCTGGAATTATCGAAACCGTATTGCATATTCCAAATTGTCTATCATTATAGCAGCCATTAGACATGTTTCAAAACGAGCAAGTGCTCTAAAAATAGCTGCAGCGGTAATCGCCCTGCCGAAGCCATGATGACTGACAAAGCCACGCAATGATATAATTTTCGGCAAATTGCAGTCATTGTGATGGAAATAGTTACCTATAAATAGTTGCAAACATGGGTAGTAACCAGCAACGTGCTGTTACTAAGGTAATAGCGCAATGGGTTTGCAATATGTATAATCTGTCCAAACTGACTTGTCTTATTGGGTTAAGGAGATATGGATAATGTGCAGCAGAATTCGTTGAAATTCACATTCTATGTGTTTCTTATGTAATTCTCGACATCTATACACAATATACGTAGCGTGACTGATACGGAAAGTCGTGATTTTGGGCATTGTTTGTTCACCAAATAAGAGAAGTCAGTATAAACAGATCATACGAACTTGTACGACATAATGATATCTTTTGTTCCATATTGTACAGCGGAGATGATTGCTATAGTGAATAAAAGCTGATCTGTGGACTATACCATGGGCGCCCGTTATGTTTAGGAAAAAGTTCAACTAGTGCAGGGCCGCTAATGTTTTAAAGGTGACAAGAATAGGAAGAAGCGCTTTTTGCTAAGTATTTTCACTGCGATCACCAACCCGCCTTCCATGCGTGAAGACTAATGGAGAATGCAATAATGAAGCGTGTTTGATGATTTGAGCACCATCTCGCATTATTTCACTGCCATCTCAGGTGGTGATACGTCTATACGTATCAACAATTTATACTATGTGGTATTTTTTCCTCTGTGGTGTATATTGTTTGCTTAGATACAACCAATTCACTTTGGCCTTGAGGGCTAAATCGTGGACCGTTAATGACGATATAGCCTAGGTACACTATTATAGCGTCGGTGGCCCCGAGGTACCGGATTGGTACCCCAGTGCCGCCATGTGCCAATGACTCTTTTCTGAGTTATGTACATTAGTTGAATACTAACCTTAAAAAAGCTCTTACGGTGAGGGAATCATCGTGATGAATCTTGCACATTCTGGCGACTCAATGTGCAACCATGATCCACACTGATCAGGTTACCCTGTTAACAGGGGCAGTCACTCCACTATAATCAGTCCACCTGATCTGCCAAATCCTGGACCATGGTCATGTCGGACCCCGGGCGCTCGCGTGCGAGGGCACAACCGGGACATTATCGCCGAGATGAGCAATGATGAGAGATACGTTACTATTGCCGTTTACTAGGTATCACTGTGTTTGGAAGTAGATAGATAGCAACAAGCGTACCTCAGACAGTGCCAATCTTATTAAATAGAAATTCTGCAACACATGTTTGAAATAGGAATGCGCACAGATAAATTATGAGTGTTATGTTGCGCCCAAAATCCTGGCAAGGTGTCCGCACAGATGCGCTTGCGCAGACGCTGCAGATGTCGCGTCGGCGCCGGCTACGGAGCTCGTCTAGTGCTGGGATGGTCATATTTTTTTATTAAATTGTGTGCGGCCGGCCCTTGCAAGAAATAGTACTTGACTTGGGTGGAAACGTCGGGAGACAATATTGGAATGATGCAGGCTGGTAATAAAAGTTTTAGGGCCTGAGGTTTGGCGATGGTGACCAATGATATTATTTTCATGTATTACAGTAGTTCAGTAGGTAAAAACTAAAGTAGATTTTCGGTTCTGTCCGTCTGTTATCCGCTAAGTCCACCAAAACCTCACAAAGGATTTTTTGATTCGATACAATCGGAGACAATCGCCTCCACTAGTGTGGAGGAGGCCCAAGTCTAGCACTGGACTGATGTTGTGATGTGATGCCTTACAAAATCGTTTTATTATAAGGTAGAGTGTTTGTAAGTCGATCGGTTTTTTATTGTAACTCGTTGCAATATTGCCCGTACCTATTACTCGCCTTGTCTTTTTGTCGTCAAGCAAATATTGTATATTAAAACACAGCTCTTCTGTGTTTGTTTTACGTGAAACTTAAATTTACTTAGGAATCTTAGATATTATCGATTAAGCGTTCCGCTTTCTATATACTTCGATGTCTGTTAGCTGATTACTAGGTTCATATAAACCCCAGAAGTGGTTCTACTTATTATTTTATCTGTGCCGCGCAAGCCTATACATTCTCAAGCATTGTGCTCGACGAGGATTCGGATTGCGTGAATATTTAATTAACGGCCACCAATAAAAGGAACGAGCAAGGGCCACACCGCGAGGATAATACTCGGGATCAGCAAACAAAGGCAGCGAGCTGAGCCCCGGAGCCCTCGCCCCGCGCCCATAAACGGCTCCCACCTATTTTGCAATCGTAAAAATGTCTCGTAAATTTCTCGTCACAAATGCGATCGTCGCTGGCAGCGGCAGATAGGCCGGCGGGTGAGGCGCGGGCGCGGGGGGCCCTCCAATAATCTCGCGCGATAACTCTCTGCCGATATGTCCACATCCACACTTGACGGTTGATGCTAGGGGTGCTGGCTGTAGGGATGCAAGCAGCAGGCCTTTTGAGTGACGCTGATAGACTGTATTTTAGGTACTTAATATTCGTTAATTAGGTGAGGCGGCGGACAAATGGCTGGTTAGTCTGATAGAAAAAAAAAGATTACCTGTTTGGTAACATTGAGTTTATAGGATACCTACTTTGTTCCCTTCGAAAGGGACTAGGTCGTATATTTTATAAAGTACAAGATGAGGTCATGCAGACCAGACTTATACATGTAACTTGGATGTTTCAGCAGTCCTTTGTTTGAATAATTTTATCATTGTATCTCGTTGATGTCTTTTGTATGAAAGTTGAATTTGTTGAGGCTGCCATCAAATATTCAGTACATTTCTTATTTGTATTTCTGTGTCAGTATATCGTGTACTATATCTGCTAAATATCTACTATCCCTGTTGGTATTTTTACCAAGAATAATCTTCGCAGAAAACTTGCAAGGAATGTCTCCCGATCGCATCGGAGCCGAAAGCTCCGGCCCCAAAACTGCGTATCTGGCATAATTCCGCGTCCCCTCACCGCGGCCCATATTGTTTTTAAGTTATGACAGTTTTGCACAATGGCGCGGAAATCCCGGAGTCCCGACAATCCCGAGTTACGACTTTTCTCGCCGGGGCTCCGGAATCGAGGATTGGCTGCGCCCTTACGATTTCACTTTGCTTTATGTTGCATGAACGATCGGGGTGTTATCCTGCGATAGAACACATCGACGGACGGCAACACAGCCAGTAGAACAATCATTCTTATGCCTGTCGTTATAAGGGTTAAAATGGCATAATGTGTAGCTTGATGTACAGGATGTGCGGGTTGGTGCGCGTGCGCCGGTGCGATGGGAACCGCTTCAGCTAATGGCCGCTCGTTACGAGAATACTGTACTTATTGTTGGTTAATGCAAAACTATAAAATGATGCAATTCACTGCATGAAGTCGCTGCGCTACTGTCTGTGGCTATTAGGGGCAGCTGATAAATGTGTTTTGAATGTTAACGGTACGTACCGATTAAAAAAAGTA
The DNA here is from genome assembly GCA_905147135.1 of Blastobasis lacticolella. NCBI lineage: Eukaryota > Metazoa > Arthropoda > Insecta > Lepidoptera > Blastobasidae > Blastobasis > Blastobasis lacticolella. Next base: position 18,331,528 of record LR990055.1, on the reverse strand, counting down.
GCTATATATTTTGGTAGCGTTACTTTGCTTAAAATTACCTCTACGTTTAGTACCTACGTCTGTAGTATAGTCAGCTGCAGAGGGAATGGACCATAGGAGGGGTCAGTTTTCACTATGGAATTCTCTATCTCTCCCGATACTCAGAGATTAAGCCCTGCAAAGTCCCTTGTTATTTAACGTATGTTTTATTTTATTTTATGTATTTTATTTGCCAACAGATTTACACTTTTTGTTACATTGAAATATCTTTAACACTTAAATGTAAATCCAATAACAGACAAACTTACGTTCACAGTAGAATCGATCGCTCCTTATTAAAAAATAAATCTATATCTACCACCACTTAAACTTAACAACTAAACAATGATAATGTTAGTGTAAACGGCAAGACAACTGTTGCTATTCCTTGCTAAGTACCTACCTATACAGCTTAAACAGTTGATAACAGATCATTAGTCAGTCAAGAAATAAAATCGGATCACTTTGTGGACTTTTCGGAATTCTTTTTGGATTCTAACTAGGGGTGGTTATTATGGTTCTTAGTTTTTAAGGGAGTCTTTTAGTTTAACTCACGCACAACATTCAACAGAATATGATAACGTAGTATAGTGGCTCAGCAGACTAATGATAATTTATAATGATATTGTGGATTTAGTAGTCATGTAATTAGTTGCTTGGCTATGGTATGGTATCGTTTTATTCTTTGCTCTTTTAAAAAAGGAAAATTTTTTTTTAGACTATCTAGGCATTTGACCGCCATGTCACCTTGTGGTAAATGACAATGCGGTCGAAGATGGAGCATGCCTGTTTAGGAACAGCCTATTCACTGTAGCCTTACCGTATACTAAAAAATTGTACCGTACCGTACACTAAAAAAAATTACTATTAGCTTCAGCGCAGAATATTAAGGTGGACGAGGTCCCGGAACCAGTGAAATAATAATAAAGTACTTAATCTAGTTAAAAATAAATTACTTAAACAACGAAACAAGCGGGGGGGGCTGCAGCGCAATCTCGTTTACCCCAGTAATGACATTTGATGACAAAACTTTCGCTCGTAAAATACTATAAAACTCCACTTCTTGCCGTCTGTCGGTTTAATGAAAAAAAAAAGAGAATCAAGAGCTCAAACCCATAAAACGGAGAACATAAAATAGAATTCCTAATTTAATCTCGAACGCAGCTTCCAGGGAGGGTGCCGGGTGGCTCCCGCCATTGAGAGGCTCTCGAGCTGAATGGCGACTGCCATTCACCACCCCGCGCCCCGCACCCCGCCGCGCACCCCCGGAACACCTTCATGTACCTATATCGATCGGGCTCGCGACACTGAAAAGTAGCACCAGTTTACTGAGAACTTCGCTAGCAACTACTAATGTAAGTTGGCGAGGTCTTTTATGCTGGTGTCGGTATATGCTACTACTAAAGCGCTAAAAGTATGAACTACATCGATATTCGCCGCCCTGTTCGCCGAACTACGCATTTTCGCTGATGGATAGGCGGTGCACCTGTGCGAAGCCGGAGCGAATCTACGTGGCACAGATTTTATTACGTATCTACGTTTAGTACGTATTATAATCCAACCGACAGAAAAAGCCAAAAAACCCCTGACATCCTCAAATATTTTCTAAACTAGGTATAACTAGTGTAAAATAAGAAGAGACTTGGCGGGTCACGTGGTTCGACTTGCGCTGCATACGATTGCCTGCGCGAAATACCCTCCACTGCCATTTGACAAGTCTCTTCTTACGTGACGTGGGTTATGCAGAATCGATTTTAATTAATCAAAGCTCAGAATCATCATGATAAAACTGGCTTTCAAAAGGCGAGAACCGCATCCAAAGCAGTCCATCCGTTCGGGAGCTAAGATGCCACAGACAGACATAAACACAGTGCCACAGATACACACGTCAAACTTATAACACCCCTCTTTTTTCGCCGGGGGTTAAAATTTGATAAGAACCAAAAACCTCTGTAAGTAGGTACTTAGAATACCTATGTACGCGACCCTCAGTCAGGATCAGCACGCGAGTCCTACTCATACCTGTCCGACTTTAAAATTTTTTTTTCTACACTCATAGCGTGATGTTCCAATTTCATATTCGAAAACAGTTGTTTAAGGATACATTTTTTTCACGTCTATAAAATTTTTAAAATAGTAGGTAGATAGTTTATGCAACTGTCATATAAAAGGGGGTATTAAAACATGAGTGTCCATAGCCTCCTTCATCTACAAGCCATGCGCAGAAGTTTGACAACGTCGCTTTTTTTAATTTTAGTGTACCTGAAAATTACTGTAGAACTTTCTTCGCGGTCGTCGTCGTTTAATGTTATTAGTTATTTAAGTGATTGAGTATATGCATTAGTTAGATAATATGAAATTGGATAGATTCCTGTACTATTTACCTATCTACCTACTTGGATTATATCCTATTACCCTATTAATAACATAAATGCGAAAGTTTGAAAGGCTTGATGGAAGTTTGGATGGATGAATGTTACTTCGTCATGCAAAATTTACCCAACAGATTTAAATGAAATTTGGCAGTAATGTAGCATATAACCCAGATAGTATATAGGCTATATTTAATCCCATAATTATTTGTGGTTCCCGCGGGCGCGGGTCTGGAACATTATCCTACTAATACTATAAATGCGCAAGTTTGTGGGTATGTTTGTTACCTTTTCACGCCTAAACGGATGAACGGATTTGAATGAAATTTGGCAGTAATATAGCACGTAACCCAGAACAGTATATAGGCTAAAATTTATTTTAAAATTAAATGTGGTTCCTGCGGGCGCGGGCCTGGAACGTTATCCTACTAATACTATAAATGCGAATGTTTGTGGGTATATTTGTTACCTCTTCACGCCTAAACGGATGAACGGATTTGGATGAAATTTTGTAGGTAGCCAGGTTAACTTTTAAATTAGAAAATACAATAATATTGGTGAGCACTTTGACGGGAACATCATCGTTTAAAGTATAAAAATACATGAACTGGTTACCATATTCTGGTCACCTGTAGCTCACTAAAGCTCTTAATCTCATCACTTTTTAACTTTAAATTTTCTTTTTCTTTTTGCCTTCGAATCCATTTTTGCCGTCGTTTTTCTGGATCAGTTCTAGTCTTGGGGCATGCTTTATTTAAAAGTTTGGGCAAACTAGGAAATATACGGGGTATCGCACCAGTCATTAGACGAGCGCGTTTTACTGGTACCTTTTCAACGCTGCCATCACCGTGGTATATTTTAGTTGTTGTGATAACTTCCTCTTCGCTAAAATGTTTACTACATACGAAGGAACCAACAGTGGGACTCCAGTTCGCTCGGGAAATAGCAGAAGTCCATTTTTTTTAAAAGATATTCATTCTTTGGAAACGAAAAAGTCGGCACAGCCTCTTGTCCGTTTTTTAGCGTTACATCGTAGTTTGACCTACATTTTTCTATGCAACAACGCCTAGGCATCTGTTAGAGAACTATTACTATTTTGAAACAGAATTTGAATGATAAAATAAGTAAAAAGCTAACAACAAAAATGATAGAGGATTGTTTTTTACTAATCGTATTTATCCATATTTGGCGCAATTATAAATATATTTACTTTTATTTACCTTCGTAGATGGTCCATACAATTCGTTTATTTATAGTTTTGATAATATATTTTAAATTTATTAGCTTAAAATTCAAAATATTCCCGCTCATTGACATGTAAACAATGAGTGAATCGGTTCACAACGACGTTGCCGTTCCGTGCTACAGCATGGCTTGTAGATAAAGGAGGCTATGGTGTCTACTGTTTCCATTTCCCATACTAATGTCATTACAGCTGTAACGTCAAATAACATTTTTATCATTATGCAACTTTTATTTTTTAAATTTTTGCCGGGCGCCGAGACACGGCGAAATGTAGGCTGAATACTTAAATGTCTTTGACAAATTCAAAATTCAAATTTTCCTGTTTATATTTGTGTGTAATTATTTTCCCGCTAAACAGATTATTTTTTTATAATTATTGTAATTTGTGTTTGTGAATGCTTTTTTTGTTTGAAGCAAATAAATAGATAAATGAAAGTAGTGAAGTGAATTTCCCGCCGCTTGATATCCTCGAGACGAGTAGATACAACAGAACTGACTCGAAGCTTACTTCCAGCAAAGTTAAGAAAATTATAGGTACGATATTTTGACATAAAAATATGAGTGTAGATAAAGTAGTATATGCAACTGCATATAATTAGGTATTAAAACACTCGTGTCAAACTATTATCATACTCGGCTACGCCTCGTATGAGAAACAGACACTCATGTTTTAATACCCCCTTTTATATGACAGTTGCATAAACTACTACTTATTATAAAGCGCACTAATATATTTTACGCTACTATAATTATAACAGCAATCTAATCAAATCTAAAAAAATAATCATCTTGGCGTTACTGTCCCGGTTGTACTCTCGAGAACGAGGGCCCGGGGTCCGCCTTGACCATGATCCAGGATTTGGCAGTTCAGGTAATTACTTACAGTGGAGCGACTACCATCTGACCACCGTGACACTGCTACCAGGGGAACCTGACCAGATTGAATCATGGTTACAAATTCAGCTGCCTGAATTTGCAGGTTACATCACGATGTTTTCCCTCACCGTACGTAACTCAGAAAAGAGTAATCGGTACATGGCCGCATCGGGATTCGAATCCGGTACCTCTCGCTTACGAGTTGTATACTCAACCGCCCGGCTACCGACGCTCTTGCAATGCATAATATTTAAGTAACTATCTCAATAAACTCCAAAACAAACCATACATATCAAGACAGGTAAACGAAACTACAAATGAGTTAAAATATGCGAGCCGCGAGCCGACGAGCGCGCGGCAACGACGGAGCGGCACGGAGCCGCGCGGAGTGACGCGTGACGTCACCGCTCGGGGCCCACCACGAGCGTGACCGCGCCGCGCGCGAGCCCGCCCGAGCCGAGCCGAGCGCCGCCGCCGCCCGCCAGTCGCCGCGCGCCCCTCGCCGAACGCGCACCGCAACCGAACACGCGTTCGCTCGAGCCGCTCGCGATTCAAATCCGCCAAAAATCCAAAATGTCGCAATCAGACATCCCGTGGACCCGCCAACTGGTCCTGAAGCTGGTCAGGGAGTACCGCAAACGGCCGGAGCTGTGGGACAAGCTGCACGAATCCTACCGCGTGCACACGACGAAGTACGAGTCGTGGCGCGAGATGGCTGCCGTATTCAACTGCGACATCGGCGACGTGCGAAAGAAACTGAACTCTGTGCTAGCGTCGTACCGCCGGGAGAAGGCTCGCGTGCGCGCGGGCGGGCGCTCGCTCTGGTTCCTGTACAAGCCCCTGAGCTTCCTGCCCACGCACCTCGATGACTCCGAGAATGAGCCGAGGGGGGTGAGCACAGTTTCTATGATAGATACCGGTCTCTGCGAACCAGTATGGGATAAAGGCGTGAGTGTATACATGTATATTTATCTACCTGTCGTTTTATAGTATCGCAGGCCGAGATGCATTAATAATGTGCCGATTATACTGGCGTAGCGGCCCGGCTTCACTCAGGTAGGTCGATTGAGGTACTCAGACCGGAGCAATGGCGACTTTGGTTGAAATTAGTTCAATGTTTTTTCTGTTAGATACCTACTTATTTGAATTATAGTTTGAGTTTTGAATTATTTATTAACACTTTCGCTGCGGCGGCCTACTCGTAGCTGAGTCGTAAACGGCGCTCCCCTAGGCAGTGCTTCAAAATGAGCGTTATGCGAGTTAGCACTTTGCCAAGCTGTCGTCGCGTCCCATAGTGATTATTGCTACCGGCGCGGCGTTGATCGTAAACAATACCATGCCTAGAACGTAAGGCATGGTATGGTTATATATTATTTAGTATAGTTAATTTTTCGCTAGTCCATTGAGATACAGTTCTTTGCTTGAAAAAAAAAGTAATATCAAATGAAAATATTTATTAAGTTTGCGTTCATGTGTAGTATTCTTTTTCTCTGTGGACATGAGGATATGACGTATCCTTTGAACGGAACAGAGGCGGTATAATATGCGTTTAGAGTTAGAGGTTGTTCATGTGTCTGTATGTTTGTGTTACAGTTTTTTTTAAAAGTACTGGGCCGATTTCGATGCCGTTTTTTGCTTTTTGAATAAATGACATCATTTCGGAGAGAACCTATTCTTAGATATGTTTTATGGTAGTACTTATACCACCAGGGGGCGCTGTATCAGCCTGATCGGCATTTGTGGAGTTCTAACGAACTACTAAACTGATTTCGATGCTATAATTTCAGAGCAATTTCTTGTTAAATTAAATAAGAACAAAAATTTTGAAAATATGTAAAACTAAAAGAATTAAAACTTTGAAGAATCCGTTGGGGGCTGCCAATAGTCCTGTGGAATTTATATGGCCCTAGAACTAAAAAAAGATTGGATGCCAGTGGCCGCCCCCGTTGGGTTTTTCGAGCGATCTGCTAGTCAGGGGTTTAAACAATTATTTAATGCTTTTTCCTTTACAACAATTTTAGCCGCCGTGGGGTTTTCAAATTTTTGTTTTTATATGTATAAATAATATCTACCATTGGAGAGATGAATTGCGATTGCTCTACCGACAAGAGTCCAACTCTTAAATTTATGATGGTGAATAACATAGGTAATATGTACATCTTTGACACATTGAGAAATATATTCAGGAATATTCAGGATTGAATGGTTGTAGTGATTATCGAACACTATGACGAAATTAAACCTAAAAGCTAATAATACCTAAAACAATATTATAAGTAACTAATCCGTAAAATAAACAATTACAAGAGAGGTGAACGTAACTAAAAAGTTGAGGTAAAATATCCAGCGGGCCGCGAGCGCTTGGTAACTACGGAGCGGCTTCACTCCCGCGGCGCGGAATACGCGTGACGTCATCGCGGCGGCCATCGCGAATTGCGAACGTGACCGCACCGAGCGCGAGCCCGCCCGAGCCGAGCCGAGCGCCGCCGCCGGCCGCCAGTCGCCGCGCGCCCCTCGCCGAACGCGCACCGCAGCCGAACGTGCGTTCGCTCGAGCCGCTCGCGATTAAAATCTCTCAACAATTCAAAATCAAAATGTCGGACGTCCCGTGGACCCGTCAACTGGTATTGAAGCTGGTCAGGGAATACCGCAACCGGCCGGAGCTGTGGGACAAGCTGCATGAAAACTACCGCGTGCACACGACAAAATACGAATCGTGGCGTGAGTTAGCCGCCATTTTCGACTGTGACATCGGGGACGTGCGCAAGAAACTGAATTCTGTGTTGGCGTCGCACCGCCGCGAGAAGGCTCGCGTGCGCGCGGGCGGACGCTCGCTCTGGTTCCTTTACAAGCAGATGAGCTTCCTGCCTTCCCACCTTGATGACTCCGGGAATACCGACAAGCGTGTGAGTGTATGTAGATATGTATAGGTCATATACCTGTTATTATCTAGTATCGAACGCCGGGATGCATTCGTAGCATTACAACTTTTACCGATGACACTAGCGACCCATCTACCCGTCTCCACTTAGGCAGGTAGGTACTTAGACGGCGGCAATACTGACTTTGTTTTAAGCTTATTTGAAGTCCTGACGTAACAGCTACCGGTGTGGGTTTTGAATTATGTATCAACATGGTACACCAACGGGCGCGACGAGAGGTGCCTACCGGCAGGCGCGGCGGTTGATCGCGAACAATAGAGATACGTTCTGGGTTTAGTGATGAGTAACTAGCGAATATTCACTTTGCATTCGCGAATATTATGTTCGTGTCATTTTCACTTTTGATCGATCCACCAATGTGACGTAGCTACGTAGTCTACGTAGCTTTAAGTCCGCCATTGTACTGTAATTTGCATGAAGTTTTAAATAAATAAATAAATGTGAAAGGGGCTCGCGTCCAATAGGGAGTTGTTGATATTGAAATCGTTGTTGATTATTTGACTTGTATGATGGAAGGAAAGGGAGCACGGCACGTACAGGTAAGGGAACATCAAAACTTTGGTTCATCTAATATGTAAATCGATCTAGTTGCCAAAACGATTTACTTAGATGTTTTATACATTTCGAGGCAGAGAAGGATTTGACATTCGCGCGAGACTGATTATGACATATAATTGTCAAATTTCTTTGTCATATATGTATTTATTTTTCTCTTTGGATTATGACCTCATTTATCTTACATCCGGGTAAAGGAGGCTATGCCGCCGTCAGATTACGAACTTTTTTATGGTTAAGTCCGTTTATATTCAGCCAGTTAACCTTTTTCATTATTTATAGATCGTTAAAATACTGGGTTAATATACCATTCACCTCTTTTCATCGTCATAAGTCGTCGTGGTTTCAAAGTAGGTAGGAAGGAATCCGTAAGTTTTACCTAGATATCGGTGATAACTGGAACGAACGAATGCAAAAAAACAAGCTCCCTGCCTGTTACAAATTATCCATTTGTAGAGCTCGGCAAATAGGGAGCGTTCAAACAGGACAGACAAAACGAAACGAAGTAAACATTGCAAACACACCAGGCAGCCATGATACTGCTTATGTTGTCTACTTATTTATTTAGAATTAGCCGTGTGTTTGCGGCGGTGACTTCACACGGGCGCGCAACCGCAAGAAATAACGAACTGATATCATTATAATGTTACCTACTAATGCAGAAACAATAATTGCTCCCTTGGAATACATTAGCTAAATGTTACGTGTGCAGTTGGGTTGTTACAGTTTATTGTTTGTTAGCCGAGTTTTAATTGGTTGGGTTCGGTTAGACGGAAAATCGCGCGTCGGCGAATATTATTGCGCGTTAGCACAGAATTGTTTATGTTCAAAAGTAGCGTTTGTGTGGAAGTATACCTACTCATTGCTTCTATTACCCAATTATCCAAACCAGAATAGAATTTTAGAAGCGGCACACCTGGTAGTACTAGTACAACCCCAAGCGCGCCGATCACCTTTGGATAGGTTCTTGAATAGTAGAGGATATGATTTACTTTTTTATTGTTTTTTATTGTCTATAAGAAGGGAGGCAGACGGTCCACTTGATGGAAAGTGGTTACCGTCGCCCAGGACACCTGCAACATAAGGGGTGTTCGCCTGTCATCATTATTTTAGAATTTTATCGCATATTTTTACTAAGCCAGACCTTCACTAATTCCAGTATCTTTCTACTATACCCCCTTTCTTTGAAAGGGCTTACGGGGTATAGTAAGTTGATGATGAATATATGGGGATATATTATAAAGAAACAACTAATGTGGATAACAAACTGGAAGATTAACTGGTGACGTGAGTGGTTCATTTGGTTAACATCCACGCCATGCAGAGGTCCCGGGTTCGATTCCGTAGTAGTTCCCATAAGTAGTTTATCAGTTATCTAGCACCCATAACACAAGCTTGCTTACTTTGGGGCTAGATGTCGCTATGTTAATTGTCCAAGCATACTTACTTTTATTTTTTATTTATTCATTTATTTCGGGCAACTGAGGCCCATATTTATAAATACTAATACGATATTATTAATATCATTAGCTTAAAAACATCGGTTTTGTGTTACTGCGCTTATCAACGACTTTTTTTCACATAGCGAGTTCAATAACCCACTAAGTATAATTAACCTATTGTTAGTAACTAATGATTATTGTGGATATAAGTATAAAGGGGTTTTTATAGAGGCGAGCTGCCAGAAAAAAACCCATAAAAACTGCAATTTATACATTCAGAGATAAGGAATTATTTTTAAATACGTTATAGCATGAACTACAAAGCTACAAACTTATCTGACCCGGTGGATAAAACTGGAACTAAGTGTCGCCATATTTAAATGATATTTTGTAGTTAACATCAGCGAAACCGTTTTGAGCATTTTGAGGCATTAAAAGAGTTTATCAAGATTTTTAGGAATTATGGCTAGACTTATAGAAAGCGTTGAGACTTCGTTCTCATAACATAATGTTTTAAACTATCACTAGGTTATTATCACACATTTTAAGGGTATGTTCCGGGTTAATATCGGGCTACTCGTCAACAAAGGTACGCAAGGAACGTACGCATGAAACCCGGAACATACTCTGAAAATTCGTTCTCATATTTTAATAGTTTTAAAAGGATTTTACTTTTCCCACCATAAATATGTCTTGAGTACGATAGATTTATCTATTTCTCCCCTCCACAGCTCCACAGCAGAGGCAGTGCCAATGAGTCTTCCGGGGCGTATGAAGACTACGCCCTGGAGGAAGATGTTGACACCGACCAGATCGAGATGTTGGATGAGGAGATTGAACAGGAGATTCAAGACGGGGTCATGGTGAAAAACGAGCCGGCTCAGTCGCCATCGCCCACGTTCATCAACCAGGTAGTACAATAATTTAAGTATAACAAAGAAACGATAATGAAATCTAAAATTAAATAAACCTTAATCTGGAACCTACACATTATCTACAAGCATAATTTCAAGAAAATCTGTAGAAAAAGTGTAAGTAGCGAAATGTGATTTTATGTAATTGATTTCCTAAACTGCTTAACCGATTTTAATGAAATAAAAATACAAAACTAAGAACTATCTCGATGAAACTAGGCTGACTTTTAAATAAAATAAAAACGTAGTTTGGGGGCAATGATGCAATATTTTTAAACGAACATTCTAATGCCACCCAGCAAGAATAAATTATGTCTCTATGTGATAGTTAGATGTTTTACAACCATTTTGTGCACGACTCATACTTACCTAAAGCGAAATGGCAGTTGAAAGAAGTTCTAAAAAGTTCGTCCGTTGTGTTGGTCTGAAGCATTCAGTGCCACACCGACCCAGACCTATACTTCACGACGGGTTTCTTCAGACTATATAGGTCCTAAGAAGACCATTTGATGAAAAAAATCTATACTACCGTCCCTCCCGCCCCAGATGTCCGAAGACGAGCACGAGGAGACCCCGATGTTGGCCGAGGTGGACGTGCAGGCGGCGCGGCCGGCCCGGCGGCGGCGGCTGCGGCTGCGCGCGCCCGCGCCCGCGCCGCGCCGCCGCGTCGTCCCCGTCGCCATCACGGCCGCCGCCCACGCGCCCGCGCCCTCCCCCGTCCAAGCCCAAGCCAACGCCAACGGGCATGCGTACGCGCAGCTCGACCAGCGGTTCGTTGATTTTTTTTTATATATACCACTAAGAAAGAAAGAAAATACATTTATCACACATAGCACATCACGACACAATAACAGTTACAATTACTCACTCAGCATGTGCTGTGCGGCGCAAGTATCGACTAATAGCGCTGGTATTCTGTGGGCCCATTTTTTAGGTACGTCACGGGCTAAGATAGCTAACAAGCTTACGGCCTGCCTGATGGTAAGCAGTCACCGCAGTGTACGGACGTTTGCAATACCAGGGGCATCACCCACACGATTCCAACTCCGTAAAACATTTTCACCCCTTTCTTGAAGAACTCCATGTTGTACTCTCCAGGGAAAATATAAGAAGGAATTTAAAAGACAAGCTTTGTTTCACTCTAATATAATAATCGCAATCACCAGGTCTCACTTATCACTATATATATATCAACGTCCATGAATTTCTATTTCATTTTATCTCATTTTCATTATCTATTTAGGTACTGTTCCGCCTAGTTTTATTACATTTATGCAAATATCCTTGCTGATAATATAAACCATTTATTACAATGTGAAGTACGCATGGCTTCGAGTAAATCAAGATATACATATAATGTTTTACCTGCCGTTCTCTCAGATCTATTGGCCAGATCCTTGATGGATCTAGTGAGAGGTTTATTTTCGCATTGGATCCACATTTCGCTTGGTCAGATCAATCCTGAATCACGTCACGATCATTCCGACCCACATCGGTTTATTTTATAAACTTGATTACTTGATATGTTGCCTTGCTTACCTTTGCCCCAGATGAGATTCCGATTTTTATCACCATCAGGATACTGATACCATGCGTCCCTCCACAGCCTCACCGAGACCATGAAGCTGCTTCGACGCTCCGAGCTGTCCAGGCGAAAAGACGAATGCGACAGTTTTGGGGAGTACATAGCTGTGTCACTGCGCAAGCACGACGAGAGATCGCGGTCCATGATCAAGCAAGCCATCAACAACATTCTCTTCGAACAAGAGATGAAGAAGTACAACAGCCAGTATACAGTGTTGATAACGGGTGATGAGAATCCTCTAGTATTGGAAGGAGAGAGTAAGGGCTTAGGACAGCAACCGAAATAAATACTCTCACTTTTCTGGACGTTGGTTCGTGACTTTAGATAGAAGGATTATTGTGTTGTAAGTTTAAGCAGTCCAAGACTGATTTGTTTTTTATGTGGCTGGGAGTGCGAATGTTTATGTATTGTCGTTAAATGTGAGGTTGTAAATAAGACATTAGTAATTGCGTTTTATACTTGGCTTGGGAGACACCAAAACAAGTTAGTTTAGTACCTTTAGATTATGTGGCATCTACTTTATGAAACAGGAGTAAACTATCAAAAATATTAAAATTATAGCGTTTTTTTACCCTCCCTCTGCATGTTCCATAATCTGATCAGGTAAAAAATTATGCTAGAAATTACATTGGACGATAACAAAAAACCAAATGATGGACATTAACACATGATCCGTCAACTGCTTCACGCGTAATACTCGCCGTCACGCGAGCCGCGCGCTACCATTTTCCTTGTGTTTTTTGTTATTATGTATAATCATCGATCTCGTATCTAGAACGGCGGCTACGTGCAACGCCGCACGGTCTGCCCGCGCAGCCTTGTACGACGCGGTTATTTAAAAACTGCATACAATCCTGCTCGCGAAATCCATCGTCACTTTTATTCGAGTGTATTGTATCAGTCCGCCGCGCTACACGGCAATGTACAAACAATTTCGCAACAATGTGCCTAGTGTGTGCATTTCCACGGCTATTAAAGGCGACTGCCTGTCTAGTGCGCCCCTGTTTGATGCACAAGTGGCAATTACGCGTCGCACGCAGTACACTGCTGGCTCTACAGGAGGGGGTTTCTGAGTGGGTGTCGTTCCGCGCAATAGGTGTGGTGTAAAGTTAGTCATCGCGGCGTCGGCTGTTGCCAGGCGCGCGGTGCCGGGCTGCATCACGCCACCTCCCGCCGCTCGCGTTTTTGCCGTGTCGGCCATTTGTATGCGAGCGACTGCCAATCGCTTTTAGTAATTGTCTAAGCAGCAAATCGGTTGTTTTCTTTGTTCCTCGATGTGTCAGCGTTGCTATCACCCTTTTTTGTATTCTTTGTCGAACAATTAATTTTATGTATTTGTGATGCCACAAGTTCAAGGTTCACCGGACGTTTATAAATTATTTTGCCTATATGTATACTTAAATTATACTGTATTGTACAAATCAACCATTATTCATTATAATATTGATCAAGACTATTTTCCTCAAAAATTACAGTCTTTTATGTCGTTTTGTCACGTCAAAGTAACATTTTCATGGGAGCACGAACATCGCTGGTATACCTTCACGTACATAATAATGTATTTTAAGTACCTGCCTACCTACTAACTACATATAGCTCGACGTATCCTTATCAACTTAACTCGCCTTCAAGTACTCGTAGGTAGAAACTTAGAAAGCATTTTTGAACAGAAAGACAAAAATCCAATCCACATTCGCGGTTATAATATTAGTAGGATAGTTTTTCGGATAGGTAGGAACTTACTTACTTTGCATTTTGCTTGTTCGAATTGATTCTAGATAACTAAAAACAGAACAAGCTGGTCCAGGCCGACGAAGCCGCGTGCAAAAGCTAGTAGAGATGACACCAACAGCACTAATAATAATAGTATGCGAGAGCACGCTCGCTCTAGCAGCACAGTAGATAGGTACTTATGTTATATACTGTGGTATTATGTACAGCCGTGCGTCTGTGTGCGGTGGGCCGTGAGCGGCCAGACTAGCTGGCTCCGCGACAGAAAAGTTAGTTTAGACGAAGCTAGTGCACTCGCGCCAGTCCTACTAGCTACATAGTTACTAGTTGTAACGGAGGAGTTATAATAAAACAAAATAATAATATTACTACTCCTAGAGGAGGTGACTGATCTGTATTCCGTGCAGTGCAGCTACATACTTATCTGACCCGGTCCGGGCGGCTCTGTTTTTGACATTGACATGTCAGTTCAAATACTTTTCAAAATGAAGTGCCGCCATTTTATATAAGTTTGTAGCACTATACAGGGATAAAATTGATGCACGCGAAGGTAAGGCATTATAATTAAATTGTTATCTGTTTGAAAAAATAGACCGACACCATATTCAAGCTATCGCTGGTTAAGTCTCCTTAACTTTGGTAGGTATAATCAGGAGATTATACCTACCTAAAATCGAGAGTTGTATCACAGTAATATCGAACACTGCCACTGAAATATGTAAACATAAATGCATCGAAATGAATACTACTTACCTATAGATCAGTAGGGCTATATCAAAGATTTCTATATAAAACTATTACACATCGAAATCATAGGTGCCATCAGTTTGGCAGAGGTTATTTTAACACTCAAGGGCTCCTTAAGGAAAATTGTTTCTTTAAATAATAATACTAGCCAGGCATTTGACCGCCAACTCACCTAGTGGTAAGTGACGATGCGGCCGATGATGGAGCATGCCTATCAAGGAATAGCTTATTCACTCAAGCCTTGACGGCTACACTTTGCGAGTACTAAGCCCACAAGCTACTAGCAGCGAGCACTGTCTCCGAGTGAACCGCCCCGCGGCTGGCTCGCTATTCCCAGTGATGATTACCACTAATGAAACCCAATAATTTTAGCTATGACCAGATGAATAATTAGCGGTGCCTTTGCCAAATCGTCCGTCCGCCCGGCTACTTGCGCAATTGTTCTGTTAAGTTTTTAAATAAGTGTGTATCTACCGAGGTAGGTATACCTACCTGTTTTTTCTGCGGCGGTTAGTTTGCGGATAGATGTATGTACATTCAATCGCTTAATCACTTTCATTTAACCTTCATGTAGCTGTTTTTCTAGGTACACAGTCAGATTTCAGGATATCTGTATTTTTAGCTTGAGATTTTTTTGGTGTTGATAAAAGAAAATTCAAATACTTACCTAACTTTGCATCTCAACTTTTCAAACAGTTGCTTAGAGTATTTATTAGGCAATAAATAATTCAAAGTAGGTAGAATACCTACCTATTTCCTTAGACTTTGTTACACAAAATATAGGTAAGTAGGTAATTGTTTAATTACCTAGCTAGTCATACCTTACTAGCAAGAATATATATAATAACAATCTGTTATTTTCCGCGGTTATACTTGTAACAATTACAATGAATGACAGATATGTAGGCGCAAGGTCATAGATGCAGAAAACTTTGTTATACTTACTTACAAGTAATGACTTAATAGCCAGCTGTTTGCGACTTTTAACGAGTAAATAAGGATTTTCCTGTAATTACCTTATCGTCAAGGTGTACCAGCTGCTTCCAACAATATGGACAATGTGTAATACGAACTGCGTGGCTACTGTCTGTGATCCTGTCACCTGTGGGAACTATCTCTTAGGTTTTACACGTAAGTACAGCCAGTCTAGCCATCTTTGACAGCTCCGCTTGCGTGATGCGTGTATGGTAGAAAATTGACAGGTCGATGTTCGACTATTTCTACAAACATCTACATTGACTCTGATTGCGTAGGATCATCCGCCAATCCGCCTCCTTAAAGTACGTGAATTGTCTATGGACCAAGAATTTCTACCACAAACAGCTTATGTCAGATAACGTTAGCTTATGTCAGATAACATTAGCTTATGTCAAATCCCATACATTTTTCCTACCACAAACGATAGATTAACGAAAACTCTTGGCTAAGGCCGTAGATGTGTTATTCTATTATATTTATAATCAACAACTTGTTAGGAGGAGTAGGATAGGATGGTACTACTATCATCATAGTCATCACTTGTTACATGCTATTGTTTAATAATACTATCCTCCTTCAAATTGACAGTAATGAGAACAAAATTATCGTAAGATTTTATGAAGATTTTCCTTCAGGTGGACTATATGCACGGCCGTCACTAAAGTTCTATTGAACAAGAAAAAATAACATCTGTGGTTTTGAAAGTAGGTATACTTACTATGCTTGACCAAGAATTATACGATTAAATTTGGCAAACAAGCTAATAGCCTGGCTGATGGCAAACAGTCGTAGTAGCCTATGGAAGATTGCAATACAAGGGGGTAACTAATCTACAAAATTTTAGTCAGTGCGAAGTGCTTTCTTGCCTGTAGGCAATCTTGGTTGACTGTAGCTGTCCCGACTATTTTCTACCTAACTATATATGTATTTTTTTGCACTGTCGCCGCTGTCGTTGCATTTTAACTTAGGTAATTATTTATTTCTTTATTCGTAAGTTATTTTAAGTTGTATAACAATATGATTATAAAAAACATCACTTATTCTTCATGTTTTTTGTCGCGGGTTCCTGCCTCGGGCGAGCCTGAGTATCAAATCAAGTAGCCACTGCGTGGCTCTTTAGGTCATAGTTTCCGATCCTGGCTAAAAGGAGTTGCAGTGCTGGAAGAGAGAGATGGGTTGCCATCACCATGGCAGCACCATGGAATCACGAAGTGCGAAGTCGTGTATCATACATACATACCTATTAATATAGTCAACTACCCGGAGCTACTTCGTTCGCGTGGTGTACTACCCCTACATACTTTCTTTACCCCTACCTACCCTTTTTTTCTTGCTTATAAACCTTCCTCAGAAATCACTCTATCTATTGTTGAAAACCGCATTAAAATCCGTTGTGTAGTTTAAATGATCTAGGCATACATAGCTCCATAGGGCCATACGGCGGAAAACGACATTGTTTCATACGATATGTATAGATACAATACAGTCCATACTTGCTCTACACACTGATGTACTGACGTACATCTTTCTTTGTGGTGTCATGTCACGGCTGCGCTATCGCTGGCAGGCCGCTGCGCGCGCGCAGCCAGACGCGCCGTCGCCGCGCCGTCGCCGCTAAATATAGCCATGACGGCAACGCGGCTCGCGGCTCGCGGCTCGCACTCCACTCGATAATATCTGACAACTTGATTATGTACTGCACGAGTTTCTGAAGGAAGGTAGGTATAACGGGCGGGATAAGTGGTATTCGAGTGTTAAACGTGGGTACTTAGGAATAATAAGTGTTATGCAACTGCGAGACAAAAGAGAGACACAAAGATATATTGTCTAATGACAATAAAGGCTTAGGTGTAATGTATGGTCGGTTATGTCATATTAATGTTTTTAATAAATAAAATTTCTTACCTATAGTCGTAATTTAACTTGCTGTAAATAATGTTAATATGAAAATAAGTGAGCAGGTATCTGATTTGCCTACTAGTGCAAATTATTGAATCAAATAACATAGCTACATTTAAAAAATTACTTTATTGTACATCAGCAGCTAATGAGCAACTAAATATCTTTATTACTTAGGTAAGTAAAAAATACGTAAAAGCTTGTAAGGTCTCCGTGCTTGTAAGCAAATATTTTGATTTATGTATCTTGTTAGGCGTTGTCCTAATTGGCAACGGTCAACCATGGTCTCTTGAGGTCTCCTATTGGTCGAGCGACGCCCGTCGTACGACCGTGGTCGCAAATTGGAAAACGCCTAAGGCAGAGCGAGTCCTCTCCGCGTTTGTCTGTCTCCTGAAGATTGATGATGATTGTATAACAACATGACAACGGCGATGGAATATTTTGTTTCATTAATTTCAATTATATATTTCTCGTATAACTAAAGGTTTTTACGGGGTCGGCAACGTCCATAGGCTGCGGTGACTGCAGCTTACCATCAGACAAGCCGTAAGCTTATTTGCCACGTAAGTAGCATAAAAAAACTATTTAGGAGCAACGAAAGTACTGTTTACCAATAATTTTCCGTTATTATTGTCCGATCTGCCTGCACGTTTACTTATGCAAGAATTCTATGATACGTTGCTACGTGAACCCAAAGCAGGTCGGTTGATAATTTTTTTGCAGTGAAATAAAATCCGAATATGAAACTGTTTAATCGAAGTATGAAGTTTAAAGGTCAAAACCGCTATCAGTTAACCTATTTGCTCTGTAGGAAACTCCATCGTGGTTAGTAGAGGTAAGATGCATTTGCACTTATAATCTAACCGACAGAGAAGAAGTCGATAACTCCCCACCAAGTTTACATAAAAATACTCAAATATTTTCAAAACTACTTAACCGATTTTATCAAAACAAAGTTAAGAACCATCCCGATTAAACTGCCTAAAAATAGAGAAAATCGCATTCAAATCGGTCCATCCGTTCGGGAACCACAGACAGATAAGCACGTCCAACTTATAACATCTCTCTTTTTTCGTCAGAGGTTAAAATATACTACTAGACGGGGTAGACTGGTAGATAAAGCTACAAAGCTTTAAGTCCACCTTTGTACTATTTTGTGCATAAAATATTAAATAAATAAAATAGTCATGACATCCCGGTCATTATTTTTGTTGTTCCTGTTGGCATGTTTAGTTCCATTTTCAGCCGTGAGCAAAGTTATCTTGCACTTACTCTATAGTTCGTGCACAATGGATTGGCAATAGCGGATACTGATCTCTCGGTCTCTGTAACCCTTACATAGTCGTATTCATTACAATTTAACGAAATACAAAAGTTTAGAACAGTTTTAATGCATTCTTGATGAAATAATGCCGGTAGTTGACCAAGAGATCAAGGCACATTTATTGCCAATCCACTTGTACGAACATTTATACTCGAAGTATAAATGTACGGTATACTTGTACAGTAGTAGGTACATTAGTTTAATGTTAACCGACGCTCTTACGGCGAGGGAAAACATCATGATGAAACCTACTCATTCAGGCGACTGAATGTGTAACCATGATCCAATCTGGACAGATTCCCCTGGTAGCAAAGTCACGGAGTCAGGCAGGCGCTCCACTGTAATGATTTGATCAGCAAAATCCTGGATCACGTTAAATGCGGATCCCGGGCCCTCGTGCGCAATAGCACAACCGGGCGATTAAATCCAATATGTTTTTTTATTATACCTACTCGTACAGTAAACAATTCGATTATGTCAGATTGTGTCAGCCGCCAGCCGGCACCGGGCGCGGCGACCTTCAGCCGCCCTGCTTATCGGCTGCACTTCTTCTACCTACCTGTTTACGCTCATCCGTAACCAATGGAAATAATTGCAATTCCTTGTGAGCGGGTGAGTCAGCCGTTTGGTTCGTTTCAGCAGTCATAAATTTGAGGCTAGCTGGAAATGGGTTTGCTCTCTATGTAAAAGCGATTTTGCAGTAATTTTTTAGTTTTTGCCGTTGTTAATAACAATCAAAACTAACAAAGTAACCTTTCGGACACCACACGGCCATGTTACGTGTAAGGTTACCTATACCTATAGTTTTTACTTACTTACCTACATAAAATAAGTACAGCACCAAAATGGTAATGTCTATTGGCGGCTTCTACAGAAGGTGACTACCACAGAAGGCATAGCTACTATAAAGTCACCTACCGACATAGACTTGCTATCTCCAATCCGCCTGCCAAGCGTGGATAATGTGGTAATACCCGCCGTTAAAGAGTAGGAGGCGCAAGTCCTGCAGTAGACCGACAATGAGTTATTGATAGGTGATTAAGATGGTACTATACGGTGAAGTGGATACCATTTATATTAGATAATACACGGGTATTGTCCTTAAGTCGACTCCACAACTCGATGAAACTGTGCATAAGTACTAAGTAGATACAATAGTCGTCGATGATAATCATCTTAAGTATCATAGCCATCTATATAGCTTCCGAGCCTTAAATCATCATCGCTGCCAATCACAGTCGGTGCTAAAACTGAATTATAAGATTTAAAACATATAGTCTGAGATGGTCAGGCAAGTAAGTTCTAAAACGTAGTGTATCTATCCAGGTTTTAAGACTTTCGCGGTTATTCACCACACACAGTACTAACCGTGGTATCCAACCCGATAATATATATAATACCCGTGGTATAATACCCGTTTGGGTACTGCATATACATATATGCAGTACCTAAACATACAAAATTCCTCAAACTGTGGGCTGATAGACGCTTTAGAACAACTCAGGTATATGTGTGACAATAAGATCTTTTTACAAGCTGCTATTGCGCCCGCGCACCTACGTGACCAGCCTCGGACGAGTTTCACCTTCACTCACGTTTTTTCAGTGAGCCACTACTTTTTATAGATGTCCACTCACACTAAGAAAAAAACTGTCCTAGTAGCGTTAACAGTTTAAAAAAGGCTAATCGTCATTGTAAGTGAGAATGTATTCATCAAGATTGTGGAAGATGCGAAAGAGATTTGTCAGGACCAAAAACGTGCAAAGAAGATAATTTGTGATCATTATAATCTCGACGCCTTCAAGGCTAGAGTGAATAGGCTGTGAGTAATTAAAAAAAACACCATACTTGATATGGTGATTGGGTGATTAGGTGATTTTTTGGAACAATTTCATTGGTCTCTGACTAAGCGAAAGAAGTTGCAGCTGACGCGTGTGTATATGTAATCGCCTGACTAAAATTATACTTACGAAATAACGGGTGAGTCCCATGCCATATCGCCCATAAACTTTTCCACGCTCAACCACAGAAGCTGCCGCACATGTGGACGCGAATGCTCACATGTGTTTACGATTCGCACTAATCGCGCCCAGCGGTCGATAGATAGGACGGCTTTTACCAACAACAAGACTCTTATATTATGTAGGTAACACGACCGAAATAGCTACACAAATAGTTGACGTAATAAACGAAATGGAGTAGTCACGACGTGAGAATACCCTTCTCTGCTTATCTCCCCAACTGCGCTATAAAGCTAAAAGTTCAGCCGTTCCTCAGGTAACGATGATGTTAGCATTGCCGTATTTGGGTACTCTAGGGCATTACTTATAATTAAGTACCTACGTTTGTATAAGGTTGCTATAGCGTTAAGCTTGAATATAATATACCCACGTGGTTCTAGAAACGGCCGAGCTGTCTGACGCAACGAATATACCTAGTAAGTGGAAGAAGTATAGGTGGATAGTTCGCGTTTCGCCTTCAGTTATGTTATTCGTTAAAACAACATCCGTGAGAGCTTCGATTAGACGTGACAGATCATGGCCAAATTTCTATTGAAATCCTAAGATCCTACATTTCCAAGGATGATTTTTAGAGAATCACACCCCAAAGGCACGAGACGCGGGCGAATATTAAATTTTTCGTGCACCCTTCGTACTCACATCTCATTAGCAGCTATTTGGTTCAACCATTCTAAAAGGCAGGAGTAGGTTACGGCCATGATAAGGACTCATCATCGTCATTGTCATCATGTACTAAATACTTTATCTGCCAATATGTCCCCCGAGGAGTAGGGACCTCATCTAGATACCTTCATGACGAATGGATGGAATGGATATCTTGAAACTAAGCCGTTTCAAGCCAAGCACAATAATCTTTTACGTGTTTTTTTCATCTAAAATTGAAATGTATTTCATAAGATTTAATAAACTTTTTATTTATTTATATTTTATTCATCTCCGCCTACATTGTCACCTGACAAAAACCGTAATTAGCCGTTTCTACCTGACCTGTAAAATATTACAAACAACAAATTCAAACTACCTCATTTCACAGCGGAAGATGAATGTATTTACGTATGTATGTATGTAACGCTCGAACGATGTTAATGGCACCAATGCACCTGCAGTCACCGAGCTGGCAGCGGCCCGCGGCCTGTTGCCAACCGCGGGTGACGCGCGCGCACCGACCTACACTCACTAACCATGCTATGAAACATGTAGCTGCAAATGTCATACCTATTTTACTGCTAGAATTATATACCAAAGCTTTGTTTGGGCGGACGTTTGTTAAGTACTCTCTCATGTAAAAGCTACTGAACAGATTCTGGTGAAAAGTTCCAGTGTTGTATCTGATTGGATTCGTAGGACAGTTTCGGTGAGGTGATGCCATCAAAGAAGGCCAGTACAGCAGCCAGAAGGTTAGTGCTCGCTTATCACCACCGAGGACAAGTGCGGGGATAAAAGTATATTCTTTTTACTCACGTAACGTTCATCGAAATCAAACGAAAGCGCTTCGAAATCGGTCCATCAGTTCGGGAGATACGATGCCACAGACACACCCGTACAGTGTACACCCATACAAAGCGAAACAGATACATACATCCAACTTATGACACCCCTATTTTTCGTCGGTGGTTAAAAAGGAGATACATGTGATTTTAATGCTTCACCTGGAGGACAGCCTCAAAGATCTCTAAACCTTTATTGGTTCAGTTGATCCAGCACAATCTGGACGCTCAAGGTGAGAGTGAAAAGGCTATTTTTAGAGTACCATGCTTCACTTACCATCCGTTGAGATGGCCATGAAATACGTGCCTATAAATAAATACGTAATTAGAAAAAAAAAACAGAAAAGTCAGTACTTTATTACGTTAGACGCTGTTCACTTGATCTTCAGTACAAGTGATGAGCGGATTTACGTACTACAAATGCGCTACAAAAATAATTATTACAGATATCTTTAGTTCCAAGTTGATGATAACTAACTAATATAATAAATCTTTAGTTCCAAGTAGTTCCAAATACTATAGGAAAACCTCCAACAAACTCAGCAAATAGGTACGAACTCAAATATTTTCCAAAATTGAAAGGAACTGTCTTGATTAAACTGGTTATCAATTAAAGGAAACCGTGTCGAAAGCGGTCTATCTTTTCGGAAACTCCATCCATGTGCCTCTCAATGCAATAAAAAAACATACTTTATCAGTGAATTAGAGTATATATGATGCTTAGATGCCCTCCACATTCTAGTCTAGCCAGAACGTTCCACCATCTCTTTTACGTAACAAGTGACGTTTGATATCAGTATCTACGGACCTCTACACGCCTCACCACAATTAACGAACAGCACAACAAACAATATGTTGACCAAGTATACCAAACATAGGAGGGAGGGATCACCAGCTAATCGGCAGGCCATTGCGTCACCCGCCTAAAACAGTACCGTGTCTCCTCCCAAGGCCGCGCGATAACTCGCTATTGATTAGCGTGTTTACTCGACGCGGTTGCTGACAGAAACATTGAGATTGGACAGAACGCACAGTGAGTACCAAGTCTGAAAATTGGACCGTACCGAAAAGGTCTATCACGAACTGCAAAATTAGAAACGTCAATCTAGGGCCATTGTTTAGCGTATACTCTTACGGGAGTCCGTACTGCAGGACGTATGCGATATTATCGCCGGGACATTAACGCCAACAGTGTTTTGATAATGTCTAACAAATGAGTTGTAATTCGCGATTCTACTATTGATTTTTCTTTCTCTTTCTCTCTTAACTTGATCTTCGAATCAAACAACTTGATTCCAACGGAGGTGTTGCCAACACGACGGGCACGCAAGTCGCAACCAACACGGGAAACAGCTACGCCCACCGATAAACGGTTCCAACTTATAAGTATATTATTATTATCACGGTGTATTTAATTTAAATACATTAGCGAAACCGCACGCCGCGTTATCGCCGGCTGACCCACATTCCCATAATAACAAACCCTCCATAGAAAACAATAATTTAACTAGTTACGCAATTTGCAGTGCAAACATCAAAACAAGGAAACACTTCGGAAACAATTACCGGCTTATCTGAAACAATATTGTTGTAATAGAGGTTGGGAGCGAGCATTCTGAGAAAATCGCCGATTTCATACGCTTATAGTCTCATGTTGGTCATCAATCTTGGCCGTTGTCAAGATAATTTCGCTTGTGTACACCAACTTTTATACGTTGATTTTATTTTTCTTTTCTAAGAAAGCTGTGCGAATCCCCATGGCAGGATTGGCAGGTGTCACCAACCCCGCTATTTAAAGCGCAAAGCGCCTCAGAAACTACTTAAAATTGCCACGTTCATTGACGTACTTTCAAACTATTTCAGTTAATTACCAGTGAACTCTCATCGGAGAATTTAGACGAGAGGCAAGTCGTTTGTTCAAACAGTACCGTTAAGAGATTTAGTAGCGAAACCTACGTCCGTACATACTCAATTTCCAAAATATCTCTGACTTTATTTTGAGAACATTTGTAAGAAACTTCGATCAAAAGACGTCTATTTCACTTTTCAGCTCGTAAACTGTCTTTGTACAAGGTGATTTCAAATTGATGATACCAAGGGGTCGTGCACTATTCTTGTGATCGTGATGACAAAGAACATTTACTATAGCACCAACTCTGAATGCGCGAAGAAAACAAATTATGCCAAAATGTATGCGGTAGGTGGTTTTTGTACCGCCCTGAATTTGTCATACCATCAGCTCACCGGTTGACTGGTAGATAAAGCTATGATGCTTTAAAAGCCGTTGTACGTAATAGTGCACTAAGCTTAAAACAAAAAAAGAAAAAAAAACGACTACATAATTGTAAATTCCTCTATCTGCAAAATAATTGGGTTTTGTAAGCTTCGTTAAACGTAAGTAAATCTTAAATAATCATCAAGCCATCTCTTCTAGGCGCTGTTTAGTTTGCAACTGATTTAAAATATTCAATCTTTGTTAGATAGATAAAGTATTTCTGGAGAGAGCACGAAACTGGGGCCGCTGGCTAGATTGAACAACTGAGAAACTTCTTTACCTACTTATATTGAAAAGGGTCTTTAGCTACTTTCAAAAACAAACTAATCAGCCCAGTTTCCTTTCACATAGCAAATACAATTCCCCATTTATCATGTAACTAATATTGACACGAACTCCGCAATCCATCTCGTATGGAGTGGAGTCACCTCACCCGCTGAGTTTCACCCCATGCTCTCACCCAGTCGCACTCACCGACAGTGCGCATTGCATCTCTCTCTGGCACGCGCTCCCGGTCGTCACGTACGCAAATCTTGGCTCAATTGTTTTCCCTCACTCGTAATTTGGTTTATCTTTTTTTATCTGAGACACTTTAGGAAAGCGGCGAACGTTTTTTTTTACAGTATGAAGTCATTGCCCAACTATTTTTTTTAATGGGTGCGACACGAAATGAAAGTAAATGGTTAGTCTTCTTCTAAATATATAAAAAGGAAAACGTGACTGAATAACGGACTTACTTACTAATGTATTTAACATACAAAAGCGGTAAGGTATTATAATGCAATATGACAATATGACGTCGTAGTAGGCATCGTATAGGAAATGTTTTTTGAAGTCTTATGAAGGATATTGAATAGGATTCTGATAAAGATTAAGCTGGTAATTTATAGTCCGAAATAGATAGTAACAAGATAAATAATACATAAGTACCCTAGAATAAGAGCTAAAAATAAAAAGCGGGGACTATCATAGAACTAAATTGCAGGACATATTAATGAATCCTCCTTTTTGGCCATGGTGAAAAGTAGGGAATTTGTAGATCTAGTAGTAGGTTCTCCTGGAGAAACCGCTATGAGCTTATAACGTGATGATATGAGGCTTGGCAACCTCCTTGAAATATATGTTTAGGTGGAGTTCTACTTCGTTCAAGGCTAGGTCTTGGGCTTAGTACCCACTGTCTAAGTAAGTAGGTCCCACGACCGGAGCCGCGCCGTCTGCGTGACCGGCCCGTGATACCGATACGCCGTATCTACAGACTAGAATCATAATATACGTCAGCGAAGGCGTCACTCTCCTTTGTGGTGTTATCAAAACTGGCGTCCCACAAGGCAGCGTGTTAGTTCCCTCTTACGCCACGTCCATACGAACCTTGTTGCGCTGTACTCTATTTACTTACGTTATCACACGAACCGTGACAAACATACAGACGACTTGATAAACGATAAGATTACCGATAGACACGCTCATTGTATTGTTATTTATGTAATAATGTTTTCGCCTGCAATATCTCTGGCTCGGTTCCTTTAATAATAAATAATGTAAACACAGGCTCGATATGTCGAGGAGAGTAAACATCGGAATGAAAATATGAAGCAATAACGTGGCTTCCTATTTGCGTATTTTAGAAGGAAAGTCAAGGATATTGCAAAGATAGGCGAGTAATCGCGAGCTATGAAATGTTATTGTGACTTGTTCGTACCGGATTATAAATCACGTGTAGGTAAACTGTAACGACGGCGATATCACCCACTAACACTGGATGGAATAAATAAATCAGGCTTACGTTTTCTGTTAACAGAAGTTGATGAAACGTTACCATCAGTATCATCATCGTTAACAGTCCACTGGTGGAGAGAACCTCTTCCATGTCACTGGAGGATTTTTGCCAAAATATCTAATCCACCGGTACGCAGCAGGTGGATTTAATATCGCAGTGTTGACAGCCTAGATATTAATTTTCCGGTTCTCGAATTCGGAGTAAATAAATAAAATAAATCTTTACTACAAAATTTATTTACAAATTGCTAGAATTTTTTTGACTCCTAAACTATTCTTAGAAAACCTGTATCTCAGGAGTCACGACCTTCCCACTGTAATCTTAAAGCAATATGGCGATACACAAAGATAAGTTATAATAATTATTTAACAATTTAGATAATGCATGCAGGTGTGTGTGTGTTTGTGTGTGTGTGTGATTTAAATGCGCGCTGCACATGATTCGCCTAGGCGGTTATGTGCGTGGCGCGTATCGGTGCCCGGTGTCTCGCCGGAGTAAGCCCTCGTACGCGCTGATCGGTCTGCATGCGTCGCCCCCTACCTGGATGAGCTCGATAACTTCCCTTTGTTTTCCGTTAGATTTTTGACTTTTGAAAAGAGATTAATTAACGTAATCCTAATTAAAAAAAAAAAAAAAAAAAAAAAAAAAAAAACAAAAAACATGTTTGTGCACCTGAGGTTAAAATGAATCTAAAAGATTATCGAATC
Source organism: Blastobasis lacticolella (assembly GCA_905147135.1). Taxonomy (NCBI): domain Eukaryota; kingdom Metazoa; phylum Arthropoda; class Insecta; order Lepidoptera; family Blastobasidae; genus Blastobasis; species Blastobasis lacticolella. The sequence goes on along the minus strand of LR990055.1, from coordinate 18,304,633 downwards.
CTTACCCATCGCCCTAGAATTTACACAAACATGACAAGACATAGACAGCACTGTATCCGGTTCCACATTACATTCTTAACCTAAGGATAACAATTTTCACCTACGATTTACCTATCAGCCATTGGAGCAAACTCCGTACGACAGTGAGTCAGTGGGAATATTCCGTACAGGCCATTCTATATCGCGCCGATAGCCGATATATTATTAGATATGACATCGTACGATGCGTCTGGGCTGATAAAGGAATTAAAGGAAATCGCCTCGCCTTTCCGAGACATGCAGCCTGCAACTGAACTATATTATCAAAGCATTAATCACTTTTCTAGTTATCAACGTGGCCTAATGATTCAAGGGTCGGATGATGCAATAAATCGTAAAATTTAAAATCAACTCTAAATGGATATATTTTCTTAGCCTGATTTCTTATAAATATATTTTATGTATAGTAAACGATTTCATAATTGTTATTTAAGTGCCGATTTATAATCGCGTTTGTAAAGTAGGTAATAATTAATGGTTAATAATCCAATATCTGTCTGTTCCTACGCCAGTCGGAAGGCGGACCCTAGGGCCCCGCGTGCCGCGAGGGGGCGCAACCGGACATAACGCCAAGATGGTGATAATGATCCTACGGCAGATTTTAATGAAAGATCGAGCTTGTATTTATAAGTGAGAAGCCTAGGCGTTTCACACACGCTTCATTAATTAAGCGACGAGCTTCTGCTCAACTTACTGTTAATCTCTATCAAACGTAAAAAAGGAGAGCAAAAGTTAAGTCAAGCCTAACTGCGTGGCGCGTGCAGATCAGCTAATAGTCATATATAACTAACCTCTTATACTTTAGTCCTGCCAAGCTTGAAGAATGTGGCAAAACCCTCCAGTACTGTTGGAGTGAGCCTTCGTAGACCGGGAAAATGGACTCAATCAAATCGAATCGGGGGATGCTTGTTTTTTTATATATATAGACGACTATCATTTACTTGTAGCGACTAAGAAATAGGTAATAACCCATGGAGGTAATGAATACGATGATGGAAGAGCTATAATTAAACCTATCGATAACAGGTTATTATGGAAATAAACAGCCATTAAATGGCTAAAATGAATATCCTTCTTCTTATCGAGTCGGTGGACTTACTTTTACACTTTGTTCACCCAGTATTCTGCGACGCATACAGCATTTGGCCTGGCCTCGAACGACAATGATCTTTGTCATTTCCACCCCAAAATATACCTATAACCTACCGTTAACCTACCTAGGTTGCAAACAAAGAAATAATTTTAAAATAATTTAGCACATTGAATTACCTTGACTCACTCCATAAGTCTATACCTACTCGTTTCAACGTCAATGATAACGATAACCAATTTAGCAATCATTATTATTATAGAAAACCTTTTATTATCCACTTATTAGTCATCCATATGCGGACATTAATAATGTATGTTAACATGACTGGTGGTACAATTTATTGCTCAACGTGGCCCGTTATATCGCCTTACAAGGAAACGCATCTGCGGCACCGACTAGTCTAGAAAAACACTGATGCCAGTACATATCGCAATTATGTCTGCCGATACCGGCTGCCTGATTAACTTCAAATAAAAACGTAAAGCTTTAAGCATAGAGTTGAAATTTGCTTGTGGAACGTGTTTGTGATAAGTGGCTTGTGTGGCAAACTGTATTTCGTTGCCATAACGTGTATTGAGCTAACTGCTGAGAGCAGAATATTGTTACTAGGCCTTATTATTAATTAATAGTACGAAAGTTGTTTCGGTTGGTGGCTCTGTCGTTAAACGCAGCAACGGTTTTTTTCCTAGTTTATTTGCCACAACAGAGTGACATAGACTTTTTGTCGATGTTTGCTCGACGTTGCGCGTTCTACCTACTGTTATACAAATAAGTGTCTATCAGTCTGTTTGTTGCGTTATCAGGGAAAAAATACTGGATCGATTTTGATAAAAAATATTGTAGAGCCATGATATAGTGTTCGGCAGATAATACACTAACTCCTTTGAATTGGTAATGTCGTAAACGGCAAATAATTCTAAGACTAACCAGTTATGTAGTTCGTTTACCAGAAAATGGAACAGTAGCGTTTTCTGGCAAACACTGCGACATCCAACCCGCCTGCCAAGCGTTGAGATGTGGAGGAAGTGGACAGGGGGTGTTTATGGGCATAGACTATCATCACAGAATGAACTGATCTACTTTGTACCAATTTGATCGAAATTGTCACATGTTAACCTTGTGTTTTGCACAGTACACTGTGAGTATGTTGCAATTATCCGATCACCAGGACGTCCAACCGGTTATGATACTATATAGTCAGTAACGTAACCCGAAAAAGCCTTAACAGAAGTATATAAGCTCCGAGTACAAATACCCATGAGTTTTTTTTTATACCACTAAGGTGGCAAACAAGCTTGCGGCCTGCCTGATGGTAAGCAGTCACCGTAGCCTATGGACGTTTGCAATACCAGGGGCATCACCCACGCGTTGCCGACCCCGTAAAAACCTTTTAACCCCTTTCTTGAAGAACTCCATGTTGTACTGTCCAGGGAAAACCTCTCCAGGTAGTTCATTTTCACAACCTTAGTGTGCGTGGGAGAAAGTTTCTTTGGAAACTTTGGAGTGCTTTTTACTATTATAAAAACAATGCAAATAGAATAAAGGTATTCTATTCTAATAACTTTTCACCCGCAGGTGCGTTGGAGGTCAAATTATTATCGTATTAAAATTCAATAATAGTATCAACACATTTCAAAAAACAATATAAGTATCTAATCTACCATTACTATATTATTAGACATACCTACATATCTATTCAGATAGGCAAGCTTTTTGTGTTATGGAAAAATACAGAGTCTAGCCACGGAATGGGCGACCTTGACTTATCAAAGAAATTATGTTCGTTGCTACAATGTTGATGTGATTTAGGTATAACATTAGCAGTAGCGAAGTTATACAGCAACGTTGCCATGCGGAGGTGACTCACAACCAATCGTTACATTGTAAAGATATTATTAAGTAAGTACCTATATTTTATCTAGTGTTTTAATTTTAATCATAAAAAGTGCACAGACTAACGTACGTCATTATACGGATTGAAGTTCATTAATTTCTTTATCGATCTGCGATGTTTGAGATACGGGTTCGAATCCCAGCTATCACCACTATCACATCAGAAACCAACGTACCTCGCCGCGTCTGTCTGTCTGTTCGCGATAAACTCAAAACTACTGAACGGGGTTTCATGTGGTTTTCACCAATAGAAATCGTGATTTATGAGGTAGGTTTAGGTGTTTAATTTCTTAAGGTGCGACTACTACTACCCGTGCGAAGCCAGGGCGGGCCGCTAGTAGTGCATTAAAATTCTGCGCACGGTCCCACAGAAGCATCCACATTTCACCTATTTATATCAGTCATATAAACAGTCTGATTAGATAGAGAAGTCAATTAACTATTGCCCCGAATAACCCGTTCCAAAATACTCGTACACAACTATAGCACACTAATGACAGTACCAGGGTACCATAAACGCCCCCCGCCACGGCCTCCCGAGGCAATAACTCCTGGTATCTTAGCCTAGTATATTAAAGTAATAGTTTTAGTGCTCCTCGGAGCCGTATAATCCTGTTTAATTAACGCACGCGTTTATGTCGCCTGGTGTAAGCCCGCCGGGCGCACATACCGGAGCGAAATGCGGAGAGCAATTTAATAGGTGCACCTGGTGTTGTAATTTTTTCTAATTAAAATAACCACACCCATATGGTTAGACCGTAGTCGACTAAGCGCAAAGCTATATTGCTTCCTTATTTCATCAAAATCCGTATAGTAGTTTTTGCGTGAACGAGTAACATACATCCTTACTTACTTTCGCACTTGGTCCTCAGCGGCTTTGACAATTAAATTTCTCACGGGAACCAATTATGTTCCCGAGATAAAAAGTAGCTTATTTTACGTAGTTTTTGTGTTTATCAATGGATACAACCAAACAAAAATACAAATATGTTCTCTTTATAATATTAGTATAGAAGAATAAATATAGATTAGTAGGATTAGTTCCCTTCCCACATGGCACACACGGTGTCTTTTAGTCGTTGGCTGCGGCACAGAATATTAATACTGCAGTGTGGTGCGGATGGCAATGTCGGCCGCAGCCCTTCTCTGCTTGGCAGTGTCATGCTGGATATGCTCCGGCTCTGGGGCAGGCAATATTTCACAATATGTGATTCCTTCATACTTTACTATCTCTGTGCTAATTGACGTTTTAAAGAAATATCTAGCGTCCAACCCAATAAAGTAAACTCTGATTTTTCTTTTTTGAAAGCGTATTTTTTTGCCAAATACCACCGAACCAGTCAATTGTTAAGCCTGCAATTCACACCTCTTTTTCCAGATACTTTTAGTAAATCGTAGCACAACGCCTAGCCCGCCAACAACATCAGTATGAAGGTCCCTTACCCTGTCCTTGTGCGGGATGGGTTCCGGATCGTCGCGGGCGCAGCCGTAACGGGTTTACTGCCGAGATAGGTAGTATTATGTTGCTACTTACTTGCGCTGGGGCCTTCGGAAATTCGGGGACGGGATGATATATAGCAGTGTTATTGTTTGGTGAGGAATTGATAGCTCGTTTAGAAGTTGCGCTTTTGTGGGTAAGGCTAGACGACAACCAAATTGTCTAAAAAATTGCGTATTTACTGATGGTAGGTCTTGCGGGTAGGTTTTCATTATGACTTTTGCCCACGACTTTGTTCGCGCAGAATTCGGTTTTACATTCCGGACCCGTTCCTGAGGGAACCACCTTAAATTACGAGATAAATTATAACCGATGTACTATTCTGGGTTAGAAGCTGTACTACTACCAAATTTCATCAAAATCCGTTCAGTAGTTTTTGCTAGAAGGAGTAACAAACCTCCATACATCCATTTCTCCCCTACTATCATTAATACTAGTAGGATTTAGTAGAATCTCGTATTGACTGCTATCGATGACTTACGTGGTGGTGGTATCTGTAACTTGTGTCTGTAAATATTACCCCAGATGCGACTGTCACTGAGCCACAGAATACTAACTGAAATTTGGATTTTCTACTCTCCCATGCATCCTAGCTCATGCATGTGTCAGCTTTAATATAAGTCCTACTTATAACTACAGTGTCTTTCATTAGTAAAACCTTTATTTTAGTCATTAGGCTACAGGATAATAACAGAGTGTGGGTATGTATTCAAAATCCCAGTGAAATATATGGACAACGATGATGATGAAGTATCCAAGGCTGATATTTGTGTAGGAGTTTACTAGAAAATATATTATCTAGGATAACGTATGATTCTAGTGGACATCATTTAATCAAACAAATGTTTTAAAGATATTAGGTATATTGTAATAAGCAATATAATCCATTATAAAATGAGGTATTTATTTAAACAACATTAGCTGAATTAAACAAGATTTTATAATACAAACAAAGTACCATAGGCAAACCACATTTATACAAAATTCTCACCAAATGTTAAGACACAATTATCGATCACATAATTCAATATTTATCCTTTAAAATGGGACAGTAGTATTACGTATGATTAAATAAATAAACAATTATATAAATAAATTAACCAATACAAAATATAAAGCAACAATAATACAATGCAAGTTTGTACTTAACTCTGTGCCGGCTCTGGAGCAAAAGTACCACCCAGTCTTTTGACTGGACCTTTATACTACCTTCTAGCCGGAAATGTCATTTTCTATTCTCATTTCCGGTCTCCTAAATTTACTGATAGATTGATTAGATGTTAATTTAATGTATTACAATACTTTGAACATTATTATAAATTTATTACATAATTAATTAAGGAAGTTTCTCATAAACAGTACTTAACTGATCAAAGACAAACAATCGTTCAGAAACACCACACTTCGTTCTGAAGTTGGTGAAATGTTTACAAAAGTATTTTGAAATATTAATTATTATTAATCACGATGTTTAATACCAATTAAAACATACTAAAATACCTTATATCTAACACATGCAAACATGCAAATGCATTCGGATGTTTTTCACAGTAAATCCACGGAAATCGACTCGCCTATGATTATTATGTCCGTTCAGTCAGTAACTAGGGTTGCCAACCCTACTACATAATATAGTATCCTACTATATTAGGAGTCTACCTACTATAAATTAAAAATTAAAATATGGTAGGCGAAACTACTATATTTAATTAGCACAACATTACCACTTACCGCAAAACGGAACGCGTCTATAAGATCCTCAAAAGAAAAATATTTCTGCTGAGCCTTGACATTTGTATGACGTGACGTCAAACTCAAGTCAGATAAAACAAAACAGCTATGAAGCTCAATGTAGCAAAATATACATTTAAGAAATAATAAAGGTACGAAAATTTTATTTAAAAAACCTACTAAGTATCTATTTTTATGGGTTCTAAACCCGAAAATACTATATTTGGTCTAGAAAAAGTTGACAATCCTATCAGTAACTGGAATGTAATAAAGATAGTGTTTTGTTTGCGGACTGCACTTAAGAGTAGGACTTACAATCATTTGGTAGGCGTTATGTTAATTTATTTATCGATGTGTTATTGAAATTGAATTGTGAATATAGTCGGTGATATAATGGTTATGTAGCTTTTATTATAGTGTAGCTATGTAGCTCATTGTTAGTTGTATGTGGGAATAATTGCTTTGTACTCCCACGCACATTTAGGTCGTGGAATGAGCTCCCTGAAGAGATCTTTCCCGGAATTCTTCAAGAAATATGTGAAAAGATTGTTGCTCTGAAACATCCATAGGCTAGGTAACTACTGACGATGGAACTTAGGTAAGCTTTTTAAACGCCCACAGAAACTGTCTTTTCGGGTTTTTTTTTATACCACTATGATGGGTGCCAAACGGCTCCTGATAGTTAAGTTTGAAATTGTAGTCTTATAGACTCGTCGTGTTCGGTATGCTTAAGTTTTAGTTAATTATATATTAGTTTATACAATGTCTATCGGTAGAAACCTGTAATTGGCTCTGTGCTGCCAGTGTTATTTTATATTGTAATCATTGCTGTTGGTTTTCCTTAAGTAAATAAAATAAAATACTGTTCATCCACCCAGCTCGTTCATGCTTTGCATCAGCCTCCCTATAGACCCTAGGCAAAAAAAAAACATCCATTCTCGTCCAGTCCCCACCGGAAGACCTTTATCAACCTCGCTTGGCCATCGGTATTAGGAGGCACTTAACGAGTGGCCAGCTCATTGCAGTGTTGAAGTCCGACGAGCCTCAAAGTATGAAACGGTCACCCATCCAGTTCCCGGACTCTGTGAGCGTTGCTTAACTTTTGTTATCTGTCTTACAAGCATTCTGCAACTAGACTGGGACCGCATTTTTATTACATACAGTATGTATTTCACCGCGGCGTTACCTCGAACGACCCACTTCCACCCAACACTGATGGAACTCGCTCCTGCAGGGCTACTACGATATTCATGGACCCCGGGAACTGTTACGGCGCAGTTGCACCTGTAGCCTGCAATCTTATTGTGGGAGAGAATATTGTAGGAGTTTTATATTACAGAGGGGTTGGAATTTATGCTGATGCAGGAGCATTGTGTATCGTATTCCTACGTATACTGAATACTACATACATTGAAGAAATTTCATCTTAGTCCTCAAAGTAACAATGCACCTGCGGTTATGCATTTTTGTTTCATGAAAGCCAAGTGCAGTAATCGTAGATGCTTTGGGCGACTGTTACCGCCAAGCCATCAAGTGGGGTGTTTGCCCATTACTCATTGAGTTTGAAGCATTCGATAAGCAAACATGTTGTCACTTCAAGTATCAAAGACAAGAGATACCAATCTCACAAACAAACATACTTTAAAGTAAACAGAGAATGGTTGTACTTCGCCCTAACGGACTGCCTATAGTGAAACCGAGGCAAGCAAATACGTTGATGACATAAAAATGATAGAGCACTATTTTATCAAAGTTTTTATCGATTTGTGACAGTTCTGACGACAGCAACTGACTAAGCACACCTAGCTTTCATTATTTTAACACTCCAGGTATTTAGTATTATCTATAAAGTTTTTTATACTATTCTACTAGTAGGTATAACATATTTAGACTTCTGGCTTTCAGACCACCTCATAAATAGCGGCAACTGTCGGCCATAACATCTACAATTACAATTAATTGACTAAGTCCCGATTTTTTAATCCTCAAATAAAACATATCAGTGAGAAAAGCTATTGTGCGACTAAAACAAAATTGTCATTACTTCTTAAATAAGTAAAGGATTATAGTTTGATTGAAATTGGCAGTATATTACTTTATCGGACAAATAAGATTAAAAATCGGCCCTAAGCAACAAAAACTGCAGGCGCGTTGTATGCCTCATGGCTGTAATTGCGATGACTATCTTATACTTTTAGAATACAGTAATGCAAACCAACCAATATTATAAGTTTCGTGGAAACCCGGAGCATAGCCTTACATTTTAAGGGTATGTTCCAGGTTTCCTACCACTCTCACTACTCGTCAGCAAAGGTGCGCGCGGTTGTAGAGTAGAGTGGTAGGAAACCCAGAACATACCCTTAAAATGTGTGATAATAACCGCGATAGTTTAAAAAATGCAGTAATTGCGGTAATTGTGCTCCAGTCTCAAAATTTTAACGTGCTCTAGAAAGTAAAACACACTTTACGGATTAACACATACCAGCCAGATCCTGTTGGCTGACGGTGATTCAGATTCATCTCGAAATTACGTTTCCAAGTATTACGAATTTACGAAGCAGCGCGTACCGCGCGCGGGCTAGATCCGCAATCGATCACTGCGTTAAGTATCTTGCTTCATGGCTTCATGCTCGATATTTCGACATGTATAATCAACAGCATATCGACCTACTTGGCCCAGTATAAGATGAGCTATCGTCTCTATAGATGCGCATACCAATGTTAGCTCCTTTTAGACTAGTTTTCTGTACTGTACTTCTGTACATCTGCGATATCAGATAGCAAACACATGAAATAAAGTACAGTCTGTTCTGTTTAACATAAGTCACCAGGCACATTGGTGGTCTAGTATGCATAGACTGAACCAAATAGCTATATTACGATAGTAATAGCAATCATTTCTATTACACACTTTTATGCCTCAACGGTCCTTCGAATGGCTTTCGTAATGAAATGAATACCTAGGAACTCCTGCCCACGACTGCCACTTAAACTTTGAGTTTTCTACAGAATCCTTAGAAATCTTTGCCAATTATCTCTGCTCTCCAATATTTTCCAATAATATATGGAATAGCAATATTTTTCCGATTCGAATAAAGCACACACTTACGTGTGGGTGATGCCTTTGGTATTGTAAATGCCCATAGGATGCGGTGACTGCTTACCATCAGGCACGTCATAATCATGTGTAACCCCTTAGAGGTAAAAAAAAACTTATGACACTGCGGCAGGGCGGATCTAGGCCATAGCTAGACAGACAGATACTAATCTTGCGTAGGCGAGCGGACCTTGGTCCTCTGCATCCAAAAGCTTGATTTTATTCCACGTAAGGACTAGTATCAATAATTTGTCCCTAATTTGGGAACAGGCTGTACAATATGTTGTTAGGTGTTATACCTACATTGGTGCTCGGTCACGCACGGCAGTGACGGCAGACTTTCGCCGCTAGCAATTAGTTTGTTACGCAAACGCGTATCATGTTTCGGTAATTAGATTTGGTAGCCTGCTAGTTAGTTATCCTCGCTGTGGTGCTTTATAAACGGGAAGGTTTTCATATTAAACTGGCGGGTTTTGGTCACTGGGGACTATTTTCAACGTTTGCTGTATTCATAATTCGATAAAATATAGCTAAAAATATAGATATATGAGCTACATCTTTGTCATTAAGCTCGATATAGTAGCCGATGAACATAGCCGTAGAATGGGGGACTGGAAGACAAAATTCGCATTTTTTTAGCTTTATTGAAGGATCTTGATGACATTAAAGCAACCATGACGCTCTGTTATACAATTTTTATAAAGATGGGTTTGAGAGAAGTTGCCTTCAAACCCATCCTGATCAATGTGTATAGTTCTTGGTCAATAAAGGAAATGCCAGGGTACTAATACAAAGGCTGTCCAAAATATTCTACAATATGATTGTAACTCATTTGATAAGGTTAATCGTTCGATGCCGTTAAATACGAATTACGATTAGCTTAATTAACACAAGATAAACAGACATAATATTAATTGGACCGATGCTGCATCACAAATGCATCGCATTCAAGTGCTAAATTTGTGATAGCACAGGTGTGACTATAACATTATTTCACGTACATCAGCACGTACTCGAATAGAAGCTATCTTGAGAGAGATCTAGTAACGCAGGCAGCGAAGATAGTCAGGGTTATTGTACGCGAGTGGAAGTACACAGCAGCACACCCTCTTTGCACAACGCCAACAAACAACGCATTAAATGTATGAGTGCGCAAGATATGGCAGAAAGTGCACTGCATTAGGCGCCAGCGCATGTACTGTCGACCGCAAATTATATGAAATCGAAAGTGAGCCAATAATGATTTCCTATATTATAGCGAATTGGACTGATTACGGTCGGTTTACGCGGCGCAGGGCCGGCGCCAGGCACGTGCTTGCTGACACTTTGGACCGATTTATCTATCACGTCAGTATCAGAAGTCGAATGGATTTTATGTTCTTTGAACCTTGCAGATTTGTTTGATTATGCATGTTGTTGCTGGCTGGTTTAAATTTATAATTAGGTAAGCTTAGCAATCAGATAGAGAAAAATGAGCTTTATCTAAACCAAGATACAGTTTGAATTGAAGTGACTGTTATTTCGCTATATTATCGTTGATGCTGAAAACTCAATGCTGTGTATAGAATTATAAACATATATTTCAATCAAATAAACACAAATATTCGCTATCACGTGCAATGTGCAGACGACTTCATTTTCCCCCAACTGGAAACTTTTAGACAACGAAATATTAGGTAGCAAGTCTGTGCTGCGGTGGACCTCGTTCTACGAAGGACGAATTAAAACCTTCTACAAAAATTGGCCCTAAAACACTACCCTGCGGTACGCTTGCTCGATACAAGACTCCTCTAGACAAACGTAGCTTCACACTAAGCGAGATGAGGCCAAATGTTAGCCTATTGCCAAATAAAAAATCTACCAACAAAATCAGCACTACCATAGAAACAAAGAAAGAGCTAGAACCAGCCGCGGTGCGAGCCTGGCGAGCCTGGCGGGCGGGGTGCGGGGCGGGGCGGGAGAAAGTGCAGCGAGTCCTGCGCGGACCAGTTTTTTGAGCTGCGCTTGCGCACCGCGGGAAAGTCGCTGATTAGGAGGCGGTTGACCCGCGCCGAACGTTGCAACAACGCCCGTATGCGTACTATGTGCTAGGATACCTAGTTGGGTGTAGCAAGGATTTAATCTGAGTTTTTTTGCTTTAGCTCACCTGATGGAAAGCGGTACTTAGGATTCATGTACGTAACGATAACCTCTTTTATCGTGGGGAAAGTCCATTAATAAGGAAACCCTGGATACCATTTATTTGTGTATGATATTTTAATGTATGATATTGAATCAATCAACCAATTTCCTGGCTTGTTCCCTATGTATGAATGTAAGATATTGTTAATTTAGAGCCTAGCCACATCCTAATATTATACAAACTTCTACACGGATTTTAATGAAACAAAGCTGAGAACGGTCTCGACCTAACTGATTTATAAATGATGAAATCTTCATCGAAATCGGTCCAGCCGAGGAGCACGATGCCACAAACCACAGTAATGTGTGCCACAGACAGACACGCAGACATACGTCAAACTTAGAACTACGTTTAAAAATGAAAAGCCTGTCTCTGGCTTCAATCGGAACCCGACAAAGCAAGCATTGGTGCTTAGCTGCAGGAATAGTCGGCTAAAAATAAATACATCCAATCAATCAGAGTCCTCTGACATTACAGAGTATTTTCAGCATGAATTGTAAATGATATGCGAACCATTCCATTCCATTTCCATTAGGGGCTCAGTCTGCTAATTTTATTTTATTGAGACGAATTGGGTATTGTGCAAAAACTTTTATCAACAATGAGGAAATCAGATTGATAGTTATTGATGTTGCCTTCTAGGCCCGTATCAAGAGGACTTTGAACACCAATCACGCAAAACTAGTTTTAAGTTTAGGTCTTATCTCAAGTAGTCATCATATTACAGAACGTATTCTATAGTTATGGATTGTTATCCAAAAAACAGACCGACTTCCATATATCTTCGGCACGTCACGGCGGTGACGTCACACGATGGCGGTCAAATGTCTGATTCAGTTTCTTTATTACTAAGGTCAAGCCAACTCTTCGAATCTATTTCGCAAGTTATTTCACATGAAAATGAAAATGAAAATGAAAAAGTATTTATTGAATTAGGATTACGTTAATTAATCTCTTTTCAAAATGCGTACACGTACATTTATATCATGCGTTAAGTAGCTGTCCCCAGCTGGCGGTTTGCACTTACCTTCACTCCGAAACTCTGCTATGATTTACTATCCCGCAGGATCCTGTAACTTTTCTGGAAATCAAGGCTTGAGTTGGAGCTAATACGGATTTACACGATTTCTGTACAATTTGTCTTAATTGTTTATGAAATTTTGCTTTCTGTACTAACCACACAGCAGTGCGCGGTTGTGAAATGAACTATCTGGAGAGATTTTTCCTGAAAAGTACAACATGGACTTCTTCAAGAAAGGGGTCAAAATGTTTTTACGGGGTCGGCAATGCGTGAGTGTCCCATGGTCGTCCAAAGAATGCGGTGACTGCTTTCCATCTGGCAGGCCGTAAGCTTGTTTGCCACCTTAATGGTATAAAAAAAAATTGGGCAGCATAAAAGGGCCCTAAATAGGTCAAAAGTCAAAATGTCTTTATTGAGTAGGACATTACATATCTCTTAAAATCGTCAAAGAGGAGGGGTTAGAGGAAAGTAGGAAGGAAACTGAAAGCTGTTTCCATCCTCGGCCGCATCGTCACTTACCATAATAAACCGTCGTTTATCATAAAAAGTGTCCGACCGAAGCTTCGGCTTCGGTCACCATCCGTCAAATTAACCACATCGAAATCGGTCCATCAGTGATTTCGAAGTTTCGATAGACAGACTACTTAAATATGTAATCATAAAATGTGGTGATGTAGTTATAGTTACTAGAATTGAAATGTTACTTATTTCAAGTTGAACTCTAATGATAGGTGTCACTATCTTTTTTTAGACTAAAGTGTAAAAGTGGTCAAATAACAGAGGCCGGTCTAACATACGCGTAATTCGTAATGACGAATCCATCCGACGTTAAAAGTAAGCACTGTAAATAACCTAACCGAGAAAAGCTCGAAACCCCCGTACAAGTTTTAAATTGTCTGTATATCACTCGTAAAATATTCAAGGACTTAAAATTCGAACCTGGTTAGTAACGATAAGTATCGGCAAGGAAAAGCGCACTAGGCAACAGCCGCTGCAGCCAAACTACCGATGTAATTTAATTACCCATTTCTTTACATGATGAAATCCGTTAAAACATCGTCAATTTCATCGTAATTGCCTCATGTTATATGTGCATACCTAATACCTACAGTATATTTCACAACGATTCGTTATGGAAGCAAGTCCGTACGTGTTCTCCCGGCCATCGCCCGCATGGCAACAGCGACGACAGGAGTGACGTCGAATGCGGTGACTTCGGTTGCACCACATTTCCACAAGAGTGACTCTTACACTAGGAATTTCCTGAACGCAAATAGTTGGGGTGGCAATAAAATTCACCCACATTTTAGTTTGACTCACACTTATATTCCACGGTTTATAATGCCTACGCTATGTGTGAAATTATAGCGATTTGACATGGATTATGGCGAGTTTAGGTTAGTATAATACGGCAACTAGAGTCTACGTTTTGTGGTATAAATTATTAATAATTTAGTAGATTAGGAAACTTACTAAAAATTTTAATTGCCTATTGTTCAACTAAATGTATGCAGTTTCGATAAACGTGTGGTTGAATTTCCAATCAGCATGCGGATGACTAATAACATTTTACACACAGGTATTTTCATTAAAAGTATAAAAAATAACTTGTCTTCACAATATTCTAAAAAACCCAGGAAACTAAGGAACCTATCAACTTTACTTGAAACTGGAAAACCCTGAAAGATCAACCGAGTTCAGTCCAATGACGAATATTTTCGCAGCTGTCGCCGTCAAGCAAAAAACTGATTAACTTTATTGTTGCGTGTGATAGGCTAAAGAAAAGACCGTTAAACATTGCGTGAGATAATATATCGATGAGTGTGCTCTAGTAGGTATACTGTATACATGCCCACATCCACGTAATTATACCGCTCGATGTTGTATGTAGCACATCGTACGATGCATGCGTCACTCGGAGACACACCGCCGCGGCCGCATGACATTGTACATTATAAACTCATAAATAATCATGCATATAAGTAATCTACGCTAGTAAACAGGTATATTATTTTGCCAAGACATAGCATGAAAAACACCCACGCCGCTCTAGCCCTAGCCGACCTTTGACTATTAATACGAGTCGATCAGCAGTCGCTATGCTACGGTGAAAGACTAGCTTTTGCTGGCGACTTCGGCTCAATGTTGCCACGGCCCGCAGCCCCATTTTTCTAAAAGTATTTTGTAAAACACGATTTTGTTTTTATGACGTTCATAGGAGTTTTGTAAACCTAAATTGAATAAAAATTATTTGTGTTTGACTGTGATTCGACTTCGTCCGGGTGTTTTTTACACTGCTCCAAATGCTCTAAAACTCCAAGGGATTGGCCTAAGTAGCGATATTAATTTTAGCTTGATACCTTCACGCGTTCCTGTTGAAAAGGATATTGATAGACGCATAGACAGACGGACGAACTACAATGTGATCCTGTAAGGGTTCCCTCTTTTTCTTTTGAGGTATGGAACTCTAAACAAGACTACGTCTAATCATCACAATTAAATTAGCCCAACATGGGAGTTCTATAACGAATTAATAAAAGGACGCACGCCACATTTCTTCTACAATTTTGTTAGTAGTTAAAATGTATTGATATAATGATAACGAGCGGCGTCTTGTTTTGAATTTCATTGCATTGAATGTATAATAATATGACGTAGAGGTATACCTAGTAACCACCGGTTGTAATCGTTATATAGATAATATTATACACGTAGGCAGTGTATTTTATTAAATTTATGTCTTTATAATAAAGTAATTTATGTCTAAGTACCCTTGGGAAAGCCCCAGTTCAGTAGTATTTAAAGAAGTTATTGATGCTGCTTTACTCATAATATGCCAACTCTACCTAAATATCTGCTTAATTATGTAGATGTTTATGGTGTATGGATGTCTCATATTAACGAACACTCTCTACATGACTTGGATACCACACATAAAACATGCATGTGACAAGTGACGACCCATTTGTTTTTGTTACAAACGGAAACATATCAAACCCTTCCAATAAGGACAGAACCAAACCATCAATTACTACGCATAGCAGCACTACCAATCTATGAAGCAGCATATTAAATCACTGCCAGCCACCGATTAGTTGGATACTTACACCGAAGCCCACGCCAACAGCTGGATGTATCCAACTTCAATGTATTGATACATTGTAAGCTCGCTTGGCAACATCGAGCTGCTTTTACAACACGTGGAACGTTATAAAAATTAATAATCTTGGCATCAATATCCCGGTTGTGCTCTCCCGGTCGCTGAGATGGCAGCCGTAATTATCTGTTCTGACCTCCATTTAACCTGATGAAGAACCTGGCCAGATTTGATTATGGTAACACATTCAGTCGCCTAAATATGTTTTGCCTCACTATAAAAGCACCGGTGAGTGTTCAACTAACGTAATATTTTTTATTCCATTCAGTGACAAACGAGCAGACAATACACCTGATAGTAAGCGGTAACTGTCGCCCATAACATATACAAATCATGTGTTAAGGTTGCAGGCAACAAAGAGCAACCCCACAGGTTCAACCCCCGTTGTCATTTTGAGGATTAAAATGAAATGCCTCATGCTTGTTATTGTGCTGGCTATCTCATCCTTCAAACCAGAACACGACAATGCAATCATTAGTACTTGGCGACACAAATAGATACCACAGAAAGACACCATTGGACCACGTATGGCGGCACTGAGTATGAAACTCGCCACTATCGCCTATGAGTCGAACCCGCCAGCCCTCTCCGACGTTCTCAGCACGTGGACCGTCGCCCTGACGCAAATGCAGCATAACGCGTGTTTCATGGTTCTTATCTCGCGTAACAGCCGTAATCAAAACAGCGGGACAAAGCGAGACACGTCACGTCAGGTGAACAAAGGTGACTAGGTGGTAGGTATCGCGGTGCCCTAGATCGGGGCGGGTTAGGCCGCGATGACTCACCGTCACCGTCTTTATGTTAAGTTCACCTATTTTAAAACGTGCAATGTAACACCTCGTTCGTCGTGCAAATGGTAAGGCTCAGAAGCGTTCGTTTGATTTTTAATAAGTATTCAAGGAGGCAAGAGAGTTTGTCAACCATTAACAGCTTGTACCAGGACACTGGTGGACTTCGCCTCTTCTGAATTTGTGTGTTTTTATGCCACTAAGCTGGCAAACAAGCTTCTGTCCCGCAAGATGGTAAGCATTACCGCAGCCTATGAACGTTTGCAACACCAGGGTTATAATTCACTGATTGTTTTCGCCTCTTCCAAATTTGTGTTTTTTAAACCGCTAAGTTTACAAATAAGCTTCTGACCCACAGGATGGTAAGCAGTTACCGCAGCCAATCGACGTTTGCAATACCAGGGGTATAATATAACCCGCCGGTTTTGCGTTTTTTTATAGCTTAGGGAGACACATAGTCAGACGGCCCACCGGATGGAAAGCGGTCACCGTCGACGAGTATATCAGCAACCTAAAGAGGAGCGGATGTGGTGCCGATCTATAGACTTGCCTTTTGAAGGCAAGCCTTCAGATAGACATTGTGCAAAGAAAAGACTTACTAGGTAGTATTGGAACATTGGAGAGCCACTATTAGTCTATACATATCATATTCATATTTATTTATAGTATTATACATACATTGTTATAATAATAAATTATATAAAATTAACAACAGTTAATTTCAACAATCAAAATATAATTGAAATAATTAAATTACAAATAACAATCATTGGCATGTCCAATAACAAAATTTCGAGTTATAATAATAGCAATGTCAAAATGATACGTAACAAAGTAAATTAAAAAATGTTTAAAAATTGTGAATTATAGCTTTTACCTATTCTATGGTTTAAGCTAGTCGCATTTATGGGTTTTATTTACCTAACGATGCACTAAAGGATCTGCTAAAGAGTTAGGATTTCAGTTTGAACAAACCGTAGCATCCGGGTGTGAGTGATATGCCTCTAGGTTATCTGACAGCGGAAATTGATAAAAAGCATGAGATAATCCATTTTAGGTGAAGTAGGTTAATGTTGCTCCGGTGAGTCGTACGGATGTGGAGAGAGGACAAGGCTGATTTAACTGTACCGAATATTATATAATACTATGCATAAGTAGTATATGCATACCTATAAAAGGTACCTATTTCATAATCGTTTAGTTAAAGCAGGAACTTTACTAAGAAAGTTCTATGAAACAAACTAGTTTAATTTTAAAATTTATTTATCTACAAGGAAGAAAGAGAAGTGTGAAATATATAGCGATGAAAGATGAATTTTTATCACCCCCTATTAAACCCAAGGCTAACGTCTCGAAACTTAGCTTGCTTTACGTGTAAATTGAAATTAGTCAATTCTGTACTAAAATTAGTCAAGTTTGTTTTATAAGCTACCACAGACAAATAAACAAACTAAGCATCAAGAGTTGGACATCAGGACAGCCACTGTAGTACGAAAAGCTGTGCCCACGCCGTACATACGGATTGATTTTGCCTTCAACCTTTTGTTTAGACGAGCAAACCCTCACTCCTCAATTGCAATGGTGGACCATCTCACCGTGTCCCTCCCTAGGCATTCAAAAATATTTAAATCTTGAAAGACCTTTTTGTACGGAGTTTGATCACATTAAAGCAATCATACGATTCGGATGTGGAATGAGCTCCCAGTCACTGTGTTTCCTTTGGATTATGACATGGGATCGTTCAAGAGGTATATTAGAGGTCTGTTCAGAGGTGGGCAATGCATTGGTGACTCCCCTGGTGTTGTTGATGTCCATAGGCGGCGGTGACTACTTTCCATCAGGTGGCCCGCTTGCCTGTTTGTATACCGTAAAACATAAAAAAAAATCATGCCGTTTCATATTGTTACCCTTTTATAAAAATGTGTTTTAGCAAATTTACCTACTGTCCAACCCTTCCAAAACCAATTTATATAGTTCTCGGTCTTCCCACGGAAACGCCAGAGCACAATTACATCCACCAACTCCATCCAAAAAAATTTACTCGTTATACACTTTGCATACCTAACACAATAACCGTCAAAACCTACCTTACATACACCATTACCTGTACGAAGCGTCGGTTGGATGTTTGTGTGACACATTCGGGTAGGCATGCGGCGCAATCAATAACAGAGAGGCGAAAGGCTAGCATTATCGGCGTGGCAACAGGCCGCGGGGCGCGACTCATCGCCCGCCAGTGGATGTTATACAGCTGCCTGTTACTCAGCTACCAGTTCGTGTGGAGTACCTATTGATAATTTAGGTACAAATAGATATGGCCATGTGGTGTCCGGCAGAGTAAAATAGCACCAACCCCTTTCACTCGTGGGTGTCGTACAAGGCGACATGCTTTCGAGGCAAAAGATCTGGAGTCTGGAGTGGCTGGAAAATGGGCATCAGCGTTTTCCATTGCTATATTTATAACACTGCGATCTCCATCCCGCCTGGCAAGCGGTCATTATGGCAATAACCTCCCCTTTCGTCGAAGAGGCCCTAAGTCCTGCAGTGTCTGTGATGATGAGATGTTTTGAAAAAATATTCCACCGATATCGATAACCTCTGAAAAGTCAAACCTGAGAAATTCGTGTGGTATGCTTGCGCTGTTGTGATAACATACCTATAGCTACTGTTGTTACAATTCTACGGTTCGCATCTACGGTCTTGTCGTATAGACCTAAATTTTGATAAATATGTTTTAAATTTAATTATAGATAATTACAGTTTCAGATGGACCTAGATTCGATCTCTCACGATGGTTAAACGTACAATATAAAAGCATGACCACCATAAGAATCATATTCCTGAGCAGTGGTTATAAGTTTTATCTAAACAAAGTACCCTGGGGGTTAGTTAATGTAGCCTTCTTTTAGCAAACTTATTTTGGCTAAAGATGCACCAAATTCCTGGTATGTAACTGAAAAGGAAAATAGTAATACAATTTTTGCTCTTGTACTGTACCTACCAATACTGCGATCATTACAGCGTCAGTATTTCGCCACTTTTAGCCAGGATGTTCAGCCTCGTCATTTAATTTTCGAATGAAGGGATTTATTACCTGTGCCAACCGCAAGAGGAACTTGTAACACTTATCGAAGGAAACCGCAAAGGAAACAAAGCATACCTAAAGGTGACGATGACACGACAACAATAGTGTGTGGTGACTAAAAGTTGTTGTGGTGGTATTAAAAGTTTAAGGCAATTTAAATGGATGATATTATGGTGTCCAGGTATCGGCTAGAGAAGACAGACATCCACCCCATTCGATTATCGGCGTCGAAGGCCTGCCTAGAATCTGGTATGAAAAAAAAGTACCTGCATTTTTAAAACAACCATTTTTTAAATTCTAACCATCCACCTGATCACTTCGATTTGTACATGGCCGGGTATCGAACCCGTAAACTCTCTCTGTAAGTACAAATCCTGTCAAGATAAGTACAGATACTGTAATCACTGCTGTTAGTATTAAGCTAATAGAATAAAATAAATAAAGCTGGATGCTACAGTTTATTCTTGTGCTCAAGAACAACACGATAAAACAAAGGCCGACAGCGCCTGTTTGTCTGAACGCGCTAATCTTGAAGTTACAAAACGAGGTTCCACCTCCACCGAGCAGAGTGGCTTCCACAACTGAAATATTCATTTCTCGTTCATTTTCGTACTGTCATTTGGTTTCCAAAACCCCTTTATAAATTCCCACTTAGTTAAAGAAGACTTGAAGAAGTCTTTGGGCTTGCATTTACCAATTCCGACCTAAAGAAATACTTAGTAATCGTATTAGAATCGTCCAATTCTGGGAATACTGGGATGAGTACAAATATTTTCCTTTTTTGCTATTATCCAATCCATTTCAATAGCCCATTTTCATAAGATGCTAACCCGGTTTTTTCCTCTGGGGACCCTGATACTGGCTGCACAGTCGGGAGGAGATTCATTGACACCCCGTGGGTAATTTTTTCATGACTTTATATGTATAAGTAATAATTATTGTCAAAGGCCAGGTAATCCGCTGAATGTGGAAGCGTTTGCTCCACATTCAGCGGAAGCTCACCCCAGAATGGTTTGGTGCCCACCTCAGGGTAGGGTGCTCACTGGCCACCACAACTAGAAAATAGCCCTAGATACGCTAATGAGCGTTTACCAGTTCAACCCTTATCCTCTATTCGGCTGAAGGGTCCTCCGTATCAGTATAGGACGTTCCCATACGCTTTATAGAGAACGCATTAATACAACAGCATCAATACAACGGTCAAGTCAATCTACCTCTAAAACAATTTTCGGCCAACGACACCGGTTAGGGATGCTGCAAAACGTCCTGAGCAGGGCAGTGTTCCAGGAAAGCAGACGGTACTGATGGCTAAGGGTTCGATATCCGAAACACTGAGGCAACACTACTTGATTTAAATGTTTATGAATATTTTTTTGCCATCACACCTAGATTCTAGACCGCTAATGTAAGGCGTTAGATCTACTTTGCCGGCCACACAACTTACAAGTACCTACATCCTACCCGCATAGGTATCACATTTAACTCTAAGCCATCCATCTGGGCAGCCTTGGCAGTGAGTGTCGGATGTCGGCACCCGAGCCGCGATATCAGGTTCCCGCGCCGCACTGTCTGCGCGCGCCGCTCTGGTTGCCTGCGCACGCGCAGCGCTTGTGCATCTACTGCATCACAAGGGGCATTGTGAGGATCTTGGATTAATAGGTTGATACTCACAACCAAGGATGCCGAAGTGGACGAGGAGACGTAGGTCTCATCAGTTTAGAGCAAGGTGATAAAGATGGTAATGAGCTAACTAGCTAATGATGATATTAATATATATATTTTTTTTATAACAAACAAGGCAGGCATTTGACCGCCATCTCACCTGTTGGTAAGTGACGATGTGGCCGAAGATGAAGCATGCTCGTCTTGGAACAGCCTATTCACTCTAGCCTTAAAGGCATCCAGATTATATTGATCAGGGAACACACTCGCAGGCAAAGCGTTCCATTCCTTTTTTTTTTTTTTTTTTTTTTTTTTTTGCCCAACGCAAAGGAAATGGGCACCCTTCGGTAATGCGGTTGGAAGGGAGGAGGTGAACTCTCATGAGTATCCCAGCCGGCCGGCCGGACTGGTTATGCACGACTCGCCAAAAGAACCTAGGCGCATACGTACTAAACACCCCCTGGAAGCACCTGTAGCCATAAGGGCCTTTCAGGTTTCATCGGATGCTACACCCCGTAGGGACGGGGTGCGCTCAACGTCACTCCTTACGGAGCATACGCTGGAGAATTTATAGCGAGACCCCAGAAGGGGGTCCCGCTGCCGTGGATTGGGATTGGGGGCCTACGGGGGCCGCTGAAACGGCATGGGGGGGCTCTGTTGAGACGTCCTGAGCCTCCAGGAGGAGGTTCAGGGCGCTCGACAGTTCGTCGGGGGGATCCGCGAGGACGTGTCTCGGTCTCCGTACCACGTGGCCGGAGACCGGGCGGGGAGCGTAGGCTGCTGCCTCTCGCACGAGCGGGTTGGGGTGCTCCTCCGCGGCCTTGAAAAAGGTCTCGGAGAGCGTTCTAAGAAACTGCTGCAGGGTAGGCAGGTCCATGTCACGGTGTAGGTCCGCATTGCGGACGTACCATGGAGCCGCCGTTGCCCTACGGCAGAAGATGTTCTGCACAATTTGCAGTTTCTTAGTGACGTGGGAGCTCGCGTGAGCGAAGACGGGGGAGGCGTATGTCAACACCGGTCGAATGCACACCTTGTAGAGGGTTCGCTTGTTCCTGAGGGACATTTTACTGAATCGACCCAACATACTGTTGAGGCGACCCAGGTAGAAACGGGCGGTGCGGCACACTCTTTCGACATGGGGCCGGAAAGTGAGCCTTTTGTCAAGCGTGACGCCTAGATACTTTACAGCGCGCTGCCAGGGAACTAGTTTCCCTTGCATGCGGAGGGGAGGGGGGTCGCTGTCACCCCGTCTGCGCTTAACATCGAAGCAAACCGCGGAGCTCTTCTCCGGATTCACTTCGATGCGCCACAGTTTGAACCAAGCTTCGAGCTTGTTCACCGCCTTTTGGAGCTTTGCCATGGGTGGCCTTCGCCCTTTGGCGTAGATTGCCGTGTCGTCGGCGAAAAGGGACAGTTGCACCCCGTTGTCGGGGACGGGAATATCGTTCGTGTACGATATATAGAGTAGGGGAGAGAGTACAGAGCCTTGCGGGACGCCGGCCTTCAGTTGACGTGGGGAAGACAAAGTACCTTCGTGTCTGAACCGAAAGGTACGGTGTTTTAAATAGGACGCTACTAATCGGACGAGTCGATCGGAGAGACCAAGCTTGTATAGCTTGTAAACAAGGCCTTCGTGCCAGACTTTGTCGAAGGCCTTGGCGACGTCGTAGAAGACTGCGACCGTCTTTTCTCTCTTTGGGTAGAATCCATTGAGGATGTATTCTACTATACGATGGACTTGTCTGGGGCAATTGTGTTTGGGACGAAAGCCGAATTGATGGGGAATAAGAACATCGTCTTTGAAGAGATGTTCTTTCATTCGAGAGAGCACTACTCTCTCGAATAACTTCCCTAGTGCCTTGAGGAGGCTTATCGGGCGGTGGGATGACGCTACATTTAACGGCTTTCCCGGTTTGGGAATGCCTATGACTATGGCTTCTTTCCACGCGGTCGGAAAGTGGCAATGGTCAAAGCAAGCATTAAAAATGATCGCTAACAAAGTAAGCACCTGCTCGGGGAGGTACTTAAGCGCTTGGTTGGAAATTCCATCCGCGCCCGGCGCTTTGTTAGATTTGAGACCCTTGATGAAGGAGTGGATCTCGTCGGGGGACACAGTGACAGGGTCCGTGGTGGGAGGGAGCGAGGTCTTTTGACGGACTTCGTCTTCCACCGCACGCACGTGACCGGGGTCGCACTCCATGGTGCTAGGGGAGCATTGTGAAGCAATGCTATCTGCAAAGCATTCGGCTTTCTCGGTGTCCGCAAACGCAATTGTGCCGTCTGGGCGAACAAGAGGAGGGATGGAGACTCTGGCGTCTGTACGAAGGGCTTTCGCCACTTTGTAGTACGCTTGATGGGACGGGGAAATCGTCTGCATGAGGTCCCCCCATTGGGAGTTCCTCATTTCGTCGAGACGTGCTCGCACTGCCCGCTGAAGTCGGTTCGCAGTGCGTCTGTACTCTGGGGTCGGATAGAGTGCGGCCCTCCGGAGGGCTGCGTTTTTGGCTTTGATCAGGTTTCGAACTTCGAGTGGGAGTCCCTGCCGATTAACGACAGGGGCCACCACTTCGTTGTCCTTCAACGCTGACCGAATGTGGGACGTTAACGAGGTTACCGCAGCGTCGATTTTATCCGGACTATCGAAGTAGTCGGATGAAAAAGCGAGCGGCGAGTCGGGCGCGTCCATGACGGCCGCCATGGACTCTTTGAATCCTTCCCACTTCGTGAAAGTTCGCGGCAGTGGGGGAGAGATAGGGGTGGGGGAGCCTAGTACTAGGGAGACTGGACGGTGGTCGGAGCCTAAGTCGTCGAGGGTGTCGATCGACCGGAGGGTGAGCGACACGCCCTTCACTAGCGCAAAGTCCAGTACATCGGGACGGTGATCCACTCTGTCTGGGTAGTGGGTAGGGGAGAGGGGGCAATACACGTCTAGGTCGAGAGACCGAACGATGTCCATTAAGTGGACACCGCTCGTGTTGGTGGAGGAACACGTCCAGTCGGTATGTTTGGAGTTGAAATCTCCGAACATAATAACAGAGTCGCCTAGAGAGAGAAGCGCTTCGAAGTCGCTTTTGAGTGGCAGGGAGCCGGCGGGGATGTAGACAGAGGCTATGATCAGGGACGGATGTCCTGTCATGCCTAGCTGCACTACGGAGGCCTCCATACTCGAGAGAGTTGGAGTTGGAAGAGGGGAGCAATGAAGCGATCTCTTGTAGTAAATGGCAGTTCCTCCACCACGCGATGACGCGGTGGGGGACCTGTCATCCCTGACAAGGGAGAAGCCGGGGATCGAAATACCCTTCTGGATCGAAGGCTTGAGCCAAGTCTCCTGAAGGAGAAGTAGGTCGAGCTCCCTGCTCCTAACGAACGTCCTAAGTTCGGAGATGTTTGTGCGTAGACTGCGCACATTAAAAGAAACAAGCGAAACCCCACCCGGCCTCATGCGACCGGTGCCGACACTGGCGGGAGTGGGGGGTGTTGCGTGAAGCGCCTGGGGCATTACTTTAGGGCCTGGACGAGGGAGTAATGCTCGACAAGTGCGTCTAAACGCTCGAGCTGGGTGGAGGCGTTACGCAGTTTGCGTGCCAGGACGGGGATCTCGTCAATGTTGACGGACGCAAGAATGGAGGATATGTAATGCATATCCTCCGCCAAAGAAGAGGGCGGGGGCTGGTGGCTGATGGCCTTGGGGGGGGAGGTGGTGGGGGGAGCCTTCGGCCCCGGGGCCTTGGGCGGGCCCCAAGCTGCGGCTGGAGCCGCGCTCGGGGGGGGCCCTTTGGCCTTGAGGGGGGGGATAGTGGGCCACTGTCGCTGAAGGCGGCGGCGGCCTTGCACCTTTGCCCTTAGCGGGCTTCGGCGCAGAGGGATTTGCACCTTTGCCCTTAGTGGGCTTTGGCGCGGAAGTGCGGGGACGAGGGGCGCGCGGGCAACCCCTGTAGTTTGCAGTGTGGCCAGATTGGCCACAATTGCAACAGAAGGGAGGGGTGGTGGAGTCGCGCGTACGCGCGCACTCCTTGGCAGTGTGGCCTTCGCCACACTTGACACAGCGCGGCGGGGCCGAGCAGTTGGCCGACGCGTGGCCATAAAATTGGCAGCGGTGGCACTGCCCTGGGGAACCGCGTTTATGCGGGGCCTCGACTTTGATTCCGGAGAGCCCACAGACCGTGAAGCCTCCCCGGAATATAGTCCTGGCACCGGTGGTGTTGGAAAGCACCACCAGCGCCATGGGAAATTGTTTGCCGGACCGGCTGTACATCTTGTGTACAGCCTCGGCGGGGAAATCTTTGGACTTGAGGTCCATGAGAATGGCCTCATTGGAAAGCTCGTGCGGCACTCCACGGAGTACCGCACGCACCTTACGCTCCTCAGGGAGGGCGTAGGTGTGGTAACCTATTTTATTATGGGCTAGGAGCCTAGTAAGGCTCCTGAAGTCGTCGATCGACTCGACGTCGATCTTAACGGCTATACCCGTGTTTGAGGCACGGGTATAGCGGACGCGCTGTTCAGCGCAGAGACGGGAGACAAGCTCCCACTTGGACTTTTCCCTAAGGAAAACAGGGGGCGGGGGCTTGGCTTTAGACGGGGCAGGGGGGGCAAAACGCGCTACTGGCTTAGGGCCAGACGGCGCGGTCTCGCGAGCGGCAGCAGTCACGCTCGAGTCGGGGGACGCGGGGCTAGAGAGAACCGCGACCGCGACCGGGGCGGGCGCGGCGGCCTCGGACGAGGCCTCGGACACTGAGCGGGCGGCCCGCTTTCGGTGCCGCTTAGATTTAGCGACGAGCTCGAATCCGTCGAGCTCGGCCGCAGAGGGTGGGACGGGGGTGACGGAAAGAGTTCCCGTCACGGTGGTCGAGGACGAAGAGTCGTCCCCGGACAGAGAAGCCGCCCTCTTGCGGGAGGGCGGCGCTGAGACCTGGGACACGGAGTCCTCAAACTCCATGTCCTCAGAGTTAGCAGTACGCATTATAAAGGTCGAGCCAAAGCGGTTCGTGCGGATCTCACACCTTCACAGCAGTGGTCTGTGCTATTAGCGCCATACAAATTTTCAATTTACGCTGAGGCTAGTCCAGTTTGGTCAGACGTCACATCGCCCTACTTTTCCTTTTTCGTAAATTATTTTTTTAATTATTTTGGATGTGTAGTTGGACCAAATTAAGATTTGTCTTTGTCTATATTGGAATTCTAAGCGGATATTGAAATTCGGCACTTGATTACCGCCTGAACGAAAATCAAACCAGGGGTGCAATTACAAGCCTACTCAGGACTCTCAATCCCAACAAAAACGAAGACCTAACCTACATCACTGAATTGTGAACCCTTTTTTTTAACAATTAGACTAGCCAGGCGTATGGCCACCATCTCACCTGATGGTAAGTGGTTTTAGGCATTACAGTCAACCCATTTAGCTACCACGTCCCACATCCGCCGCGCAGCGGACGCCGTGGGTGTCTGTCCAAATCTTTTACATACACACATCACTTACACCTCATTGTCAGTTATTTGGTGTTATGAATGGGCCCGGTGTCCGCGCTGCGTTCCCACCGCGTGCGCCTGCGCAGCGCCGGTAGCTGCGCAAACAAACCTTTGCCGGAGACACTTCTATGTCGACATTGATGCTGTAGTGTACATGCTTTATTTTTACCTTTAGTTAGTAGCTAAGCGTTATATGACGGCTAGATAAGATGGTAACCAGCTCAAGTCCACTCTGTAAAAATGTAAAACCCGTATTCAGACACGTTGCTACGAGACCTCACAAGGGGCGAGTACGTATATGGTTCCAAGTTTCAACTGTTAATAGTCAAGTGGCGAGCGGCACTATGCGCCCATCCGAAAAAACCTTTAAAGCCGTATTGATCGCAATACGCTCAATTAGCAGACTTGCATTGTGAGAATGAATAGTTTAAACAGGTAGGTATTGTTTCGGGTTAGGCTTGAACCTCATTTTGACTAGACAATGGTCCGCAGTATTCTCCGCTGTGTATTTTTAAAACTGTGATATCTAGCACGTCTATCTACGGAAGTTATGTTTATAACTATAGACCTAACCAATTGGACACTTCTTTCGACGGTGATTGTCCAAAATGAATATATAAAGGCACAGAAAATGGCACAGATTAAAGTTTAGCAACCGTCCCATAGCGGAAGTCCTCTGAAGTCCGTTTAACTACTTCATACATGCATTTGATGGGTGCCATTCGAAGCCAGTAATCAGTAATGGACGATCTGGAGCTGGCGATCGGACACCGGCCGGTAGAGCGCTTTGTGAACGCCCCGCCTCTGCTCGTCGACATTGCGCTATCATATCGGGAGCTGTGTAATTGTACTACTTATTTATGTATGTGTAATCGTCTTTATTATACGCTGTCTAGACTAAAGGCATTCCCAAAAAAAAAATATCAAGCCGATAAACAGACGCAAATATGTATTTTTCTTTAGGTTCAATTAAGGTAATTTATAGGATCTTCCAGAAGGTACTATTTTTGCAGTCATAGTCACGAAGTTTACGATTTTATTAAGTTGTAGATAAGATACTGTTACTGATGATGAAATGACGCACAAAGTTACACAGTCATAGACATTTTCCACAACAGCTACGATCCTGACCTAACATACCACACATTTTATTTATTTATCGACATGTTTAATCTTGTATTCACATGTAGGTACTTTTCATGGACATGTTTAACATCATGTTATCATTTTATTAATTACATTGTTTTTGTCTCTCTTATTCTTTCTAATCATTTGTATATTCCTTTATATTTCACGATAGTTTTTAACAAAAATGTTTTTAAATGTGTCTTAAGTGTATTGTGTAAGAGTAATAAATAAAATCTAAATCTATCTTTTTTATCTATTCACCCCTTGTAGGTAGGTACCTTTTCTCATAAATTTAGACCGCTTGAAGATACTTAAATAGGTATCTGAATCGAACTAGGTAAGTGCCTCATAAATCAGGCACATGTCTCCAACGGCGCCTGTCCCACTAACAACTGCGAAACCACCGATATAATGAACGAATCGTGACTAATAAACGAATATAAAAACCTGTTTAGCATATTATTAAACTTAACATACGTTATTGATTTCGTTATATTACCTATGGGACCGCCATATGCCTCAGTTTTTGTCAGTTATAAAAAGTAACATTAGGCCTTTTATAGGGTGAGTGAGCGGTCCAGTCTGTGAGAAGAGTATTGTAATTGTGCCGATAGACTCATTATTTTTCAAACTCTACAGTATGAATTTGAAACATTGGTTACTAAAGGACGTGTTTTTTGGAGCTTTTATACTTGTTACAGCTGTTTTTCGCATTCAATAGGTATAATTGTAGAGCAGATTCTTAGACATGTTCGGGCATGACAAATGACAAAGGCAGCCGATTTTGCCATACTCTGTGTCTAATTTCAATCAATATGTAGATATCAGTACAGATAAGTCGTTTAGCCGCAATAAAGTAAATACTATTTATATTCGACTATTGTAAAAGTCATAAAAATCCAAAATTTATTTCATACATCTCAAGGCAGCGCCCGACGGATTTTCTGAACGATTTACTTATATAATCCTTTTTCTATTACGTATTATAATTAGAACTACCGTCGTGTTTAAAAATTTTGTTTGATTTTTATACCTCAACTTTGTGATGAAAGTGTAGTAAATAATAGTTTTAAAGGGATGCAATGAATAGGTACCTATGGCTGTTCATTATCGGGATGGAAACTTAGATTTTAGTCAGAGGGCTGAGTGGCAGCGGTAACCCTTGGGGTGGGGCGCCTCCCTTATAAAATACTGGAGTACTCTCAGTTAACCACAGCGACTTTACGCGCCTAAAAATACACCAAATTTTTTTCACATTTATACACTGGTGGACAGCATCAGACAAAGGCCGGATGTGATGTCGGATATGACATGTATAATTTTTCCTTAGTGGACGAAATATTGCATTTATTTGGCATATGAAACGGCATTGTGAGCTGTTGGTACTAAACGACTTTCTCGAAGAAATTTACTATTTTAACGTTAATATTTTGGAACTTCACCTAAGTTCCCGTTGTCGGTTTTTTACAATAATTCCATGTAGGTCTCATATAATGTTACATTATATTAGGTATTTTCAACTCACCTATAGGTACAATATTGGCTCCCGTGTCAAAGGAAAATAGGTAAATCACTTCACTATGCATAAAAATGTTATCGTCAATTTGTATTATTCCTAAAAAATTCATCCTTTGTCTTTGCAGATTACATATAGAATGCTGGCTGAACATCAAACCGATGAAGCAGGGCTTTTCTGAGCTTAGTCACGTCACTGACCTGTAATTGGCTTTCTGTTTCGTAAGATTGTTATTATTATGTCGTTGGATAGCTGTTGGTCTTCCAAATAAAATAAAATAAAATAAAGTATAAAACTTAAACTTAATTCGGTGTAAATTTGTTTAAGTAATCTTAGTATTGTGCAAAAACGTAGGTAGGGGATAATGTTAACGATAGATTTAATATTCATACAACCCCAGTAACACATACATAAACAATACCATATTATAATAAGTAATGGCGTGTGCCTCTTATGATTAGCAGTTAATATCCCTCTGACCTCGCACAACCACCAAGGTCAGAATTCTAAAGCATCTATACCTAGGGTAGTAACGTGGGGGGGTTGAAAGTCGGTGTTCGTTGCGACTGGTACATACGTACCTTAGTATTATATATTCTGTAGCTGGGTGGCAGTGTCACCTTGCTTCGGCGTAACCGCTTTTGCACCCGCCCGAACAAAGACATAAAAATAGGGAATGATGTAATGCGCACACGTTTTATTGACTAATTGTGCTTACGCTTAGTATGAGCTTTGCGTGGTTGTTGGTTCTTCAAAAGGGTATTGAAGTTAAAAGGAAATTGCAGCTACTTGAATGTGTATAATGTAGGTACTTACCTACTACTTTGATCTCGCTGACATGACAGTTTTCCAACACAAAGGTAAGAGGAATTTCAGCTCAATACTAAAGTTGATAGTTGTCAAACCTACTAATTAATATTTTCATGTTTCATTATTCATTATCTAACCAAACCGAACCTCGCCCTTGCTCCACACAAAAGTCAGCCAACATACAATCCATTACAACAGCGTAAATATACGCTTTTCAATCACTCCGCGTCGAGTTAGCTACATCAAAGCGGTGTCATTATGAGCGTTGCACAATCGCTGGATGGCTGGCCGATAACAATGGGGCGAGGGGATGGCGGGCGCGGCGGGGAGGGGGAGGCGGGGCTGTTGCTATGCGCGACCTTGGGTGCAGGTTCATAGCTGCAACTGCACGGGGCTGGGCGGTTCGCTGGGGTGGGCCGTGGGGTGGCCCCCCGCGCCCCGCTGTTGCCAGCCACCGCGACCTTGCCATGTAGGCACGTAGTACATGGCAACTGGGTATAGACAGCCACTACTGTAGCTGTACTAGTAGGTACATTATAATAGGACAGGCCATTTGAAGTAATAACCGGCCATTACGGCGCAGTGTAATGATATTAGGGCTGCGTTTCAGCGAGATTGCCGTAATGGCGCGGTAATGCCGGCCGGTTAGAATAATTGTCCGCGACAATACGGCCCACGGCCCGCGATGGAAACGAAAGTACACTTACGTAAACATCTCGCGGCGTGCGATAAAAATAGCGAACAAAGCGCACATAGAGTAGCATAAACTCTTTTACGGCCGCGAATCGCTTGCGACAGTTGCTATGGCATAAAAACACCAGCCGCTGGCCGTCTAGCAATATAATTAAGTGAAAACCTCATTTCCGTCAGTACCCCGGGACGCGAGCATTACGAGCGTAAATCACTCGGAGCTCGGATTGAATTGTTTCTACACACGTAACTCCATGAAGAGTTTGTCTAATGCGTCGTCAATTTCATTGGGGGACAAAGAGGCTCGGTGTATCGGGGATATTACGGCACTCCCGGAGCTCCTGGCAGTATAGGGCGCAATCCCGTTGCCAGCCGGGCGTGGAGAGTAAAAATAGAAGGCATCTGCGCGGGGCGGGGGGCGGGATTCGGTCGCTGGGGCGAAGCCGACCCTTTGTTTGTTAAAAACTCTTAATAGGCAAATTGTTAACAGGAAATTGAAATTTGATTGCTAACCCGCTAAGTATAGACTTTTACAGAGTCATAGTCGGTTAATCAAATGTGATTGCGTTGCGTGCGCGGGCGAAATTTTAGCCGACGCTGGTGCTCTCATCGGCCCATTTCTCCAACTCTATTACACGCTACTAATTCAGTTATTCGTCCGTACCTCCTGTACTGAACGTAATTTTCAATTTGCTTGCCAAATTTCATCAGACGCACAGCAGTTGACATACGAAAGTACCGGGAAAGTGCGTCTATTTCGGAAAGAGACAATTTGGTAATACCAGAATGATATTTTTATTCTCATTCCTTTTATAAGCCACCTACAACGTTGTCGTAAATTCAGATTTCGTGGAACAGTCGTCGATCTAAATCGCATTATCGTGATATTCAAACGATCCTTTATATTTTCAGAGAGCTCCATCATACAACCAAACAATGCGCCGTAATATTTTATTAAACAAACTCAAATTATATTCGCATTTAGATTACCTACTCTGTTTTATTCGGGGAACAACTGTCAAGTAAGTAAATAGCGTATCAGCAAAATTACTAATTCCATATCAGCAGTCATCATTCCCGTCCGCGCCCCAGCCGAACGCCACCTTGCACAAAACGCAATTTACTCATCACATTTTCGTTGCAATTTCGTATAAAATATCGCTGGCTTGACGGGGCGAGGATCGTTCTAAGAAATGAACCGGAGGATGGCCCAGGATGGGGTGGCGGCGCCTTTCCAGTTACGTGGACCGGTTATTGCCGGTTATCGCGGAGCGCAGGGCGCTTACGACTCTCTGCATCGCAGCACAGAGCTCCAAATCGGCGTTTAAGATCAATAGTATGCTAGTCGGTGCTAGTTAGGTATTGTGTTTAGTTTGGTGTGTTACGGACGTTCATTTTTGTCTCAATTCCGAATGGCTTGATAGAAAGTAGCGCTATCCTTAGTCATATACATTTAATTAGAGCCATAAATATCGAGACATTAAAATTTGCGATTTCGTAGCGCGGTTGCTTCACGCGACGAAATTCATAAATAATTATAATTATTCATGAAGTTTCTGATTTTTAGGTAAGATAATACAGTACCTAACTACCTATTCTACTAAGCATGCTCTAAAGAAGTTGTCAACATGATTGTTACACTTACTAGTGTTTATAAAATTTTCAATTATACTTATACTTTGTTCCCTTGCTTCTTGCTGCCTCACCTCACTGCCTCGCCGACGCATCGCTTTGAAGTGACGATTTTAAAGATAGGTCATGCTTAGGGTACTTCTTGCCCTCTGGGTTTACAATCAAACCAATAGTTGTCACCCAGTCCCAACCAGCTTCAATCCAGAGTACCAAGCCACAGATATCAGAAAAAAGTGACACGTAAACCAAGCGATCAAATATCTGGCCGTTAAAAAGCAAAAAAGCCGCCATTACACCAGCCATACGCTGCGTGTTCGGATTTTGAATAATTACTCGTGGAGTTGTCGCTGCGTTATTCGACCGGCCATCAGTCCGTATACAGGGTAAGGCGTAAATCATTGTAATGGCCCAGCGCCCGTAATTCCCCGTTCCGAACACCCTGTAATTATTAATGAGATATTACCTCCGTTTCCTACCATACGCACAACCTCTCTTTTGTATATGGCGAGTAATCAACAGGCTGATATTAAATTCTGTTTACTGCCGGCTCCCGAGGGTTGGGGGCTGACGCGAGATCGGGGTACGTCTGTTTGTAGCTAGTATAATTATTTCAAAATGGAAAGACAATTGGATATTATCAAACTGAATATGGGTATCTACAAAGAGAAAACACTCGCTCATATCATACCGGACCGAAGTCATTCATTTCGACATCATTGTATTAGCAGTCCGGTCGCAGAGCACGTAAAGGTCCAAAATAGATTTACGGAAACCGAAATACGTAGTCCCTAAATTCCGACCCATACTGCACATAGCAAACATTCGAATAGCCGATCGACGTAACCCTTTTGGGCAGATTCACACCCACGCGCAGGGACGGTCCCAAACGCATAACCTATCTCCTGATGTATGAAGACTCTAAAATCAATACAGACCTTTTACGTAAATTAAGTGTCTACACTAAAAAGCAACTACATCCTTCAACGTCTAGGTGCACGCCCACGGAAACAGATAAACACTCTTTTACGATCCTGTTGTACCTATCTCTGTTAAATAAACTTTACATACGATAGCATACTGCTCTACGTGGGTAGAGTGCCACAAACTTCTCTGACCCGGTGGCTAAAGTGGGAACTAATCGTTTTGAAATGACATGTCAATAACAACAGCGACGCTGTCACCGGGTTAGATATGTTAGTTGCACTACAGGTACGAGTAGGCTCTCTTCTCTTTGACAGTAAGTAAATATGTGTGTATGATTATGTATGGTAGGAAAGTAATTTTAAGACTCATGGTTATCACGTCACATATCAAAAGAGCATAGTCCGGCTGGAAATGAGTCTTCTTCATATTAATGAAGGGTTTTACTATCAGGTCCCTTGGATTACAGATGTCCTGGGCGACTGTAGCCGCTTTTCATCAGGTGGACACGTGTTTCTCCGCAATAAAAAAAATCTACGCTTGGCAAGGTATTGAAGATCGCAGTCCAACATTGAACTCTCACGGGCTGTGATGATGTGATGTGATTATGAATGTGTGAAAGGTATGTTTTTATATCTTGGGATTTCTTGGTGACCAATTTGATTGACATAGCAGAGGTCTCCGACCAAATAAGACATAAAGACATAATCCCGCGACCAACATATTGAGAACCAAAGTACGCCTTAGCAACATTCACTAAGTACACATATGTTTACGAAACGGGCCTCATCAGTGTTGACAGCGCGCCGTCTCTATTTTTCATTTGGTCTGAGGTAGAGATACATTCATTTCCCAACCGATAACTAAAATTGATAGCCAACAGCGACCCAAAAAGCCTTCCAAATGCCATAGGTAGTTATATTATCGCTCTCCAGTCCGATAAACAGTGGATGCCATAAAGCAAGGCATCGGAGCGAGCTGCGAGCGCTCATTTGATTTGAATAAAACATGAATACGTTATTTTGCTTCGGGCCGGCCGCCATTGTTCGCTGTGGAAACTTCTGCGGTCACCAGTTATTAAAGTATAGCTATCTCATTGTACCCATACGAGTTTAGAGTGTATTCAGAACTCTACTGTGTTCCCAGTGAGCCATATTATTGTTTTCACAATTTTGGAGCGCGCGGCAGTGGTGCGCCAAGTTCTAGAAAAAAATGATCTGAATCCGCAATTTTTTAGCACACTTATCGCTCTTTCTAAATATAGCAGTTCAATATTTTCTTAAGAGCGTCTCTAAGTAAACTCTCAAACCTGACATAAAAATGTTATCTTGTAGTTCTGTTTGAGCAGCACTGTACCGAATACTTCCTTTTGAAGCTTATCGCTTATTTGAAAAGCGAGTAAACTCATTAAGTAAAACTGTGCTATCTGAGAGCAAGTGCAATTTATTTTATCAGGAGGCAGGACCGAGTGAACAGCAATAATTCAGATATCTAAATTGGCAGCCGCGCGTCACACGCAGCATAATGACCTGCCGAGATAAGCCTAGTATAAATAATACTTACTTATGTATTAGACCGGCGATAACCTATATTTTAAACAGACAGCACTGTAACTTGTATTAAAAATAAATGTGATATATTGATAAATACAAGGTTGCCATGCTCGTGCCTAATGAGACAATGACATCAGGGGCTCGATGAAATGAATAAAAACGATAACAATATAATTTTAATACGTTTAATTATGATCAACCAATCTTTTCATAACAGACGATATAAAGTTTTTACATTAATAAAAGTGTAAAATACAACAGCAGTAAATTATTTTAATCGCTAAATATCTACGTGGCTTATTATTATACTTAATGAATAACAACATTAACATACAAAAAACAGTCCAAGGCCTTACACAATAGCATAAAGTTAAATCGGTTGTATAAATAGAGAACAAGGCGCGATGTACATACACACACACACAATGGCCGCACGTGTGGCTCCTCGCGAGAGGCTCGCGCAAA
The DNA here is from genome assembly GCA_905147135.1 of Blastobasis lacticolella. Lineage (NCBI taxonomy): Eukaryota > Metazoa > Arthropoda > Insecta > Lepidoptera > Blastobasidae > Blastobasis > Blastobasis lacticolella. Next base: position 18,269,200 of record LR990055.1, on the reverse strand, counting down.
CAAAGCCCTTTAAAATTGCTAATGAGTGTTGCCTAAACTCGGCGCTGCTCCGCGCTTACACGCTCCTAGCATACTGATTGCGGACAGTATTACTAGCAATACAAATGAGCTAACAAATCAGCCAAATGCAGAAGTCGCGAGTGCCGAGCACCACGCCCATGACGTAGCCCATACCTCGCCCGGTCGCCTCACAGCGGTCGCCGTGTTTACTCCAACATTTGGTACCGCGAACGATATAAATAGCAAATAAAGGCAAATAGAGGAGTGAGGCAATCTAATGCATTATGGAAGTGGCTAGTTAGAATTTTAATGTCGGACATAAATCCTTTACCTATACATATTATCTTGTTTTTGTCTGTTCTCTATTGGGCAGATAAAAACTTGTTTGTTGAAAAAGCAATTATAGGAGCTAGAGTTAAGTTTTTGTAGAAAGTTCTGATGAGGAACCTCCTTCCTAATTATTTGTTGGATGAAAGTAGCGAGGGGACAAGATAGAACTTGTTGTAACAGGAGCCGGCGGGCGCTGGGCGCGGGACGCGTGATGCGTCTTGTCCCCGGCTGGGGCCTTCACAAAAAGTTTTTCTCCACTCAGGATACAAGATAAAGGGGCGTCTTACGAGGGATCGAATATTGGGTCAGGTTGAAGTTTCGATTCCTTTGTCCGGGATTGTGTAATTTTTTGTGGCGTGTGTGGTTAGTCTTAAAAGGTTTTATAACGAGTAGTTTTTTTTTGTAAATTTTGCTTAATAGCCAGTATTTACACATTTCAAAAATGATTTAAGTAAGTGAGCAGTCCGTATGTACGAACTTTATAAATCAAAAAGTTGTTATGAATATTGTTCCTATTAAGTAACTAAATTACAAAAAACGTGAATTCCATTTCGAGTGACACAAATACAATATTAAATTTAAACGTTCAGATAAACAAATTTCGAAAACCTGGTACCTACACGCCGCTATAGTCTCATATATCTTTTCTTTATGCAATCAAGACAATGATACGGCGAGTCGAGTTTTTATACAATTATTATTCATCAGAGGAGTGTTGTTTACACAATTTGTATCACAAAGAAAACAGTTGACACGCGATATCATATCAAATCGCGCAATGTAATCAAGTTGTCTTCATATTTAAGATATATTTCTTTTATGTGTGATTACTGATGTTATTATTTTTGTACACGTATACATTTCTTGAAACGTCTCCTTTACGATAAAACTTTTATTCTGCTAATAATGATATAAGGTAATTGAATGTTACACTGTTTATGTATATTTTTGGTGGATTCTTCTCTTTCTCAGAGAGCTACAGTTAAACAATTTTGAGTTGTTTCAGTTTTGAACTTTTGAGTTGAGTTGACCCAGTGCGAAACAAGTTTCGGACTCTTGCGACAAGAATAAAGAGAGGTTCGATTAATCTTATTACGAGTATGCATAAAATGAATTATGTCATTTTCACGGCGTGAGTGATGATGAGTGTCGAGAAGGCGCACGCGCGGTCCGGCCCGGTTGAGTCACGCCTTCGCGCCCCAAGGCCGATTCGCCGGCCGGCGTTCCGTGGCAACCAACAACTGCTTTTTATTATTTTCTCTTTTTTGTGCCGATTTTTTACTCGCGCTTGCTAGAAGCCTACCGATTAGCGGCCCCGGCCAGCGTTGTGGAAAAAATAATTATGGCTACGCCAGATTTGTTATTATCTATCGTATCTATGATTAAGTTATGATTATTTGTGTCGGTAGTAATTTGAGCTTTCTTACCGTTTTTTCGAGGAGAATTAAGCAATGAGTCGACTTCAATGTCAATTTTCGATTTTCTAATGCGATTTTCTATTGCAAATTCTACCTTTACTTTTGTTACTTAAACATGCATCGAAGAAATTAGTATTTTATTCTGTTTACTTACATTACAGGTTTTATAAAAGTTCAGCTACATTGGATTAAAAAAATATGAGCGAATAATTATGGTTTTGTTAGTCGTTGAAACGCATGATGCAACTTGCAACCGAGTTGGCTGTTCCCGGCCTCCGCGAGCGGTCAGCGATACTCGATTTGCTTTTATTACACTTTGCGATAACTATGCGTTTTACTCCATTAATTTGGTAAACAATTTGACGTTAGGTATTATACGATATACGATATGAAATTGTTATCATTAACTTTGTTTTCAATGTTTTTTTGTTGTTTGCAATTTATCAGTTAAATTCTAGAAACTTCCCTGTTTTAAAAATTGTTAATTGTTTTTAAATCCAACGTAGATAATAATAATTTATTGTTGCATTATTATTTAATTTGGCGATTACATTGAGCGATTGGACTATGTAACTTTTATGAGATACAAAATTCCTAACGAAGTAACCAAAAATCGAATGTTCATTACTTACGTAAAGGTAAATCAGCAAGTGTTAAATTATTATCAAAGAACAAACACTTTACAAAATAACATCAACCTATCTATAATACTTACTTATAAAAAAACTTGTTATTATATAATCATATAGGAATAGGATACATTTGGAGTCTACTGTTAAAATATGGTCATCCATTGTAATATACACAAATTTCTCAAAGTTTAGCACAAAGACAATAATTTTACATGAACTCATAAATAAACATCGAAACGAAAACAGATATAGAATCACTTTGTAACTAAAAGTCTTATTGAAATTCAGTTGATTTTAGAAAGAAACTTGGTTTTCTTGTTAGAAACTGTTGATGCCGGCGAACAAAGAAGCCGGCCGGCTGCGACCGGCGACCGAGCGCAGCGAGCGCGCGACACGTGCGGCCCGCGGGGCGCGCGGCCGAAACTGGCTGCGGGAGGCGGCGCGGGGCGCGGGCGGGGCCCCCCGCCGCCGCTCTATAAAGCCCGGCACCGCGGCCACCGCCGGCAGTCCGTCACGCACACGCAAAGCGACAGGGTCGGGTGGGTCGAACGGCAAGCCGGGCACACGACAGCCCTGCGCTTACGAGATCAGATCTGATGCGGTCGTGATAACCTATTGGCGATTTAGATTTCCCGTCGATCTCTTCCGATATACTAGTCGCCGGTCGAAAAACCGGTTCGGTGCGCATTCGCAGTACAAAAGAGACTTGTGATATTTTCCTAGGATATAAGTTCCGGAACGGAACGCTTTAATTTTTCGCATTAAAAGTGTACAATATAAGTAAAAATTTGGAAAACATGGAAGTCCTGCCGGTCACGAATCAGTTTAACGTCGGATTTAATACCGATAAAGGTGAGTCTACTTTCTATTCATCGGTGGAGGTGGAGCCGGCTTTCTAACAGGGCCGCGCCGGCTGTTGCTACGCGGCGCGCGCAGTGCCGTAGATCAGTGCCGCCGGCCGCGCACAGCTGATTCTCAGCTGTAGCGTAGCGCACTGCCAAGTTCTTTGTTTTGTCTTTGTTCGATGAATTAGTAAAAATTAAATTTACTTCCATTTGGATCTTGGAGCATTTAATTTTTGCACAATAATTAAATTAGTAAGTGATAATAAATTTTCTAATTGGATAGTTCAAATTTGCAAATTGGAGTCCCAGATAGGCCTATATCTGATAAGTCGCTTGACCGATGCTTGACCGTGATTTTCTTTTGTCTCAGCATGGAACTCGCCGACCTGGCGAAAGGCGCCGGTGCCCTCGGAGGAGGCGCTGGCGGCGCGGCTGGAGCGCGAGCTGCGCGCCGCCAAGGGCGCCAGCGAGCTCGCGGCGGCCGAGGTGCTGGTGCCGGCCGAGCTGCTCGAGCGCGCGGCGAGGCAGGCGCTGGCGCTGGCGGAGGGCGAGCCCTGCGGCACCCGCGGCGCGGCGCTCATCATCGACGTCGCCGGCCGCCGCCTGGCCGCCTTCAAAATCGACCCCAGCACGCTCACCACGCACGAAATACACCTGCATCTAGAGCACGATGACACCAATTGGACTAGCCTGTTGCCGCAATTCTTAAAGTGAGTATCTCGAATGTGATGTGATGTATTATTTCACCTCTAAAAATCTGTCAGTCAAACTTTAAAATTGGGACAAGTTCGATGTATACTAACGAATGCTCTCCTTTGTCTCCAGAAACCTAACGCGAGGCGGCACCATCATAATCAGCCCCGAGTTCACGATAGAGAAGAAGAAGCTCTTCCGGAATCAGGCCGAGTGAGCCTCTGTGATAGCGCGTGGTGCGAGCGAGCCGACTGACTGCCCTCCTCGATATCTACGTATCGTTAATTTTAACAAATATCAATATTATTATATGTATATTAATTACTATATATTTTTAATAAGAGAAAAAAAAAGCACAGCGTGATATGTAATGTATAGTAGTAGTGTAAGCGCGCCCCCTGGCGGGCAGGGCGCGGCGCGGGCGCGGGCCGGCTCCGCGCCGGGGCCGGGCCGGGCGCGCGCCGGCCGCGTGTGTGAGGCTGCGCCGGCGCGGCCGACGCGTCCGACGCGGCCGAGACGCGAGCGAGGCGCGGCGGCGCGGTGCGCCATGAGCCATGATCTCAGCCGCCGCCGCGCGTGTGATACTGATACCCTGATCGATTAGTCTTAGGTATTATTTTTTGTTTCGAGTTCAATTCTATTCTGAAGTTGTGTAGAGTTGGTATTTTCATGTGTCGTAATGTATTTATTGGGGAGCCCTCCGAGGAGGTCCGTTGATATGTGTACGTTTTTTGTAATTGTACTAGTTCGTACATTTGTTTGTGATACTACTTTTGTAATGTATAAAATTTAAATGAGAAAAATATATGGAGTAGGAGAGCACGCAAGCAGTTGATGGATAGAGTCGTAACGAGAGTGCCGCGTGAACGGAGGCAATAAGCACTGCAAAGATCTCATGGTTATATTATAAAATATTTGTATAATATTATAGATATAAAAAGAAGTATTAAGTTATTTAAGTTAATATAAAGATTGTAATTTTTGCAAGATTGTTTTCTATCGCAGCGCAATGCCGCGTTATTGTAAGTAGTGCTGTGGGAGGATTCGTACTAACAGGACCCTCACTCGCTACGGAGTTGACGAAACTTGTATTGCAGTTAATGCATTTTCTTAATCCAGTGTAATTACTACATTAAATGTAAATCAATAGACTAACAGGTTTTAAACGAAATCTAAATGTTTGTAGGGTCCAGTGTTTTAAAACGCACAATATCATAGTATGTACTAGAAATCACTTTCATCAAAAAACATTTTAAAAATGCTACAAAAACATTTTACTTCTTAACTTGAAACGTCGACATATACAAAACTAACAATAATAATAAATGTATCAATTGTTTATAATTGATATTTATTTGATAGACAGTAAAAAAGAAAATGTAGAAATTATAAAAAAAATACATAGTTTCAAAAATTTATTTCTTTGTTTCAATCCTTATACCCATACTCCACTACACAATAGAAACAGCACATGCCTCAACAAAGGGGCACACACTGAACTATTTAATTGTAGCTGGTTTTACAATGATCGCTCAATTACAACAAAGTAAACAAAGGTTCGAATCGCACGTTCGAGATCAGGCGACAGAGGGAGGTACAAGTAGATTTAATAGAACTTGTCTAAACTGGTTCGGACCGGTTTTTCTAGAGCTTGATGTCGCCCCATCTTGTCATTTCATGCCGTCCCACAGCCCAGCAAGACGAACAAAAACTGGAAACTGATCAGCGACAGCCGTTGCTAATGGTCTTATTGAATTATGGAGACAGCTTTTTAACCACAAGAAAAGCATTTACTCACCCTTTTTCCATTGGCGTAGGACGGGGGGTAGCCGGGTGGGCCGTGCCCACCCCAGAATGTACCGTATGTACATTTGTACAAAAAAACTTCATACAAACATAATTTCAATCAAATACAACCCAGGAATTCTCAGGGGCCAGCCCCCCCTGGAAAATAATGCCTTTTTCTATATTATTATGGTTGAGTAGTTTGAAAAACAACAATTAATTATTACTCACGTTGTTTTTCATCCGCTATAGCTATTCAAGGACTTTCGTATATCAATATATTATACCTGCCTACATTGAAACAAAAAAAGTTGTCAATAAACTGCGAAATCGCCAATGTAAACACGAAGTCGTTTTTGGCTGCCGCCCGTAGACCACTGCTACTAAGTAGTTGTTTGCGAAACCAATGTGTGAAATTCATATGAGTAAACTTATGCCTCGTAGTGCCCACTTCACAGATCAACTGTTTTTTAAACCTGTTTCTAGAGAGCTTCCAATTGGCAAGAGTAGGTGTCTAAGCAAAAGAAAATTATAATGTATTTACATTATAAATGCAAAAGTAAATTTAACATTAACACACATTTTTCTCGCAATCAAAGCGTAGAAGCTGTTTACTTGATTAGCCTTAGCTTATCTAATTAGGGCACATAAATGGTTAATCGACCATTTCTATTTCAGCGTAAAAAAGAAAAACTTGGCGGTTTCACTGCCGAGAGTTCGGTTTGTTATTTCCTGCTGTGTGATCGAGCATCCACGGATGATAAAACTAAGAAAAAAAGCTTTAAAAAAATTACAAAGCAACATTTTGAAAATAAATGGCAAGTAGGTATATCCAAGTCGATACTTAGGCATAGGTAGAAACAGTCACATCATTCATTACAATACGCAAAACGTGTCTCAAGGTTCATCTGATGTCCTAAACGTGACCCCGGCAACAACGTTTCGGAGAGACCTACCTACCTCCCACCCGTTATGCACCGGTAAAGCCGGTAGGTAGGTACCGCACGGCGTAGCACGTAGCTGCGAGGCCCGGCACGATAGCCATGTAGGTACCACCGTGGTACCACCGCTCCATAATCAACGACAAATGGAAATAATTATCGGGCGAAATGAGATAGAAACCTACATTATACTCTGCACGCTGATTGCTCCGTGAAAATATAATTAAAACCTCCGCTTTATTGATTTCCTCTGCGCGGAGCCTGTTGCTACCTCGGCTGTAGTTGCAAGGTAGTGCCGCCGTCGCCATCTGTCGGCGGTGCGGAGTACCACTTTAATGCCTAGGCACAAAACACAGCCGGTGTCGGCGCTGCCGGTGCGGATCAATACGTGCCTTGTTGACTTGTTGGACCGCGCAGCGAAGCATAGCCCGTCACTTAGCTATGACTATTCCTCTCCCCTGTTGATAATAGCGCTTGCTTGTTTGTATTACCTTCATGGTACGCGTATATCCTAAAAAATATAGGTTGAACACTACAATGGTTTGTTGAACTGACACTGGGTAGTTATGAAAACATGTCAGTCGCAATGGGGGACCCCTTGGGAAAAATATAAGCTATTTTCCGCCGTTCGGTTGCTACGCGGCGAGGCGGCTCGAGATTCGCGAGCTTATTTCCGGAGACGTCACTCGCGTTCTCTAGCACTTATCTAATACTCTATACCTAGATATTATCATACCTTCCGTGTGACTGAATATTTCTGATTGCTATGCCACTTCCGAAGTGTTTTATCGATAAACAGCCGGTAGAAATTATGGAGCTGACTAGTGTTTAGTCTAACTGGCAGCTGCACCCGCATTTTTTCCAATAACGTCGACGCACAATAGTTTTGAAAATGTCTCGTAGTTAGTCTACTTGCAATGTCATCTCGAAGTCTGTGAAAATGGAATGTCCTAGCCAGTCAAATCTTCGTGTATCATTTTGAATGATTTCCGTCTTGCAACAGGTATAAGTTAGGTACTTGACTAGTGTTTTTTTGTACAAACTAGCCAGACATTTCCGTCATCTTACCTTGTGGTAAGTAACGTTGCGGCCAAAGATGGATAATGCCTGTGTAGGAAAAGCCTATTCACGTCTAGCCTGAAGGCATCCAGATTATAATCATCATTGAACACTGCTGAAAGTGACATTACAATTGAAATAAGACAGGTTCACTTTCAGTGCTCATAGCAACAAGCGAGCGATGCCAATTAATATGACACGAGTATTATTTACCCAAGTGACAACATCGCAACTAAAATTAAATTAGAGTAAACAAAGGAGTTTAACCTGACAGGTATTTACTGAGGTGACGGTATAAAGTACCTACGTGACTCATGCATTGTTTGGTTGTTTCTTTTGTTCAGATATTTCTAGAATGCAATTAATTGAAATTATTTTTGGAACTTGTTTAGTAAGTGGGTACCCACCGACCTTTGCCCGGGGTATCGTCAGCGTAAAATCCGGTGTGTGGGATCGGTTCCCGCGGGAGCCATACCGAATTCGGTTATAATTTATTCTGGGTTATGCAAAGGTAGAACGCTGCAACATTGTATCAAAATGAAGGTTGCCTGAGAGATAGCTTGCAGCGACAAGGCCGTCTGTGCCCGCGAATTATTTGAGCTTTTTATTACGATATTTTTAATAACTTTACAAAAAGTAAAGACCACCGCAGATTACCGGTTTTATTCATAAAAATACCTTACAAGTAGATTTTAAATGTTCATTAGCAAAAACATTCATTTTTAAATTCTTAAGGTCTGATAAAATACTATGTTGTCGCTCTGATGAATTTATAGTAAAAAACACAAAATAGTTAAGTCTCGTAACAATTTTTAAAGTGCTTAATTTTGCTATCAAAACGGGGTTTCAAGGAAAATTATAGATATAAAATTATAGACGTCAAGGCTGTATGGGTGCACACCTCCTTTGCCTGGGATATGCAAGTTGCAGGATAAAAGTAAGAAATGGAGTCACAATCAATCACTAAGCGAATAAAATCAGCAGTTCGTGTGACGACGGCCATGTTTGTCACTAATATAGGTTTACCAGAGATTTATAGAAGGGCCTTCTATAACTTATGAAGCCGTTATTGAGCGGTTTAGTGCTAATATGCGTTTATTAATAACGTTTTTCAAGAACCAAATTTTGGCAAGCTTATAAACCTCCAATAACTTTTATGAATAAGACCGTGAGACTTCATCTTTCTTTCTATCCGTTCAGCGATTTTTGCGTGACAGAGTAGGTGATAGGCATCCATCATAATGAATTTGTATTTATTGTATTTGTAGTATTTCTTACCACATCTTTTTAGCATTGATAAGTCATTTGTCCTCACAGTGGAAGTAGTCTACGATAGTAGTAGTAGTATGGCTGCCTATTAGGTAAGGATAGGATATGGGTCGCATAGGTATATGAATATACAACAACCCATAACTTTTTCTTTAAGAGCATCTTAACATCGGTAGGTACTTAACATCAATGTAGGCTTTTGAAAATTTCTAAATATTATATCTATTATTACTACTCGATCAAATGAGGATATGATCTCTACATATGATCTCTTAGTTTTTCCTTTTAGACAAATATACATATATATTTAATACTTCATAAAACAGGAACAACACATCGCAGCGCTGTCACACCTCTTGCATACATAATTGCATAATTTTCATTGGTTTCGCTTTAAAAATATTACTTTATAATAATATTTTTTTTTCATTGTAGGATATCCAACAGCACAATTTACATTTCATTATAATAAGTTTAGATATTGAAAGAATCTCTGGTGACAGTTAAGTACTTATTATGATGATGATGAAAAAAAACTCTCAGTCGGAGTCAAATTAATAATGTACGACCTAAACTCAAATTGCATACCTTTTTAGTATCCCTACAAACAAAGAGTCTCTTTAGGAATAGTACTTACAATTTCGTTACCCAGCATATAATTTGCGTTTAGCTGTAACTCCTGGGTTTTATCTATGACATTATGGGACCCCCACGCCGAGGTCAATGACCGCATTATCACAGCTGATAACCAGCTGCAAGATTAGTGCAACAGATATCAGCTGACTGCCACGCACGACGTGGCTAGGGCTTGCAATCTCTTAACAAATAGATAGATAGGTAAATAAAATAGGAATGCCGCAATTCGATGGAATGTTTTATTAAATAAAATAAACACTGGAGAACAGTGGTCTGTTATTATAATATATTTGGAAAATAATTTGCGTTTAAGAAATACATTCAACACGTCAATTTAATTGTACATGAAAATATTGTATGTTTTATTGCGCCAATTTCGAATTTCTTTTCAATAATAGGAAGTTACAAGTTTTCCGTGAAATATTGAAGTAGGATCTAAAAGCTAAATCTTCACAGAAATTTTATTGTCACGCAAACCCAAGGGGGAGTTAGAGGTTTAAACAACTAGTTATCTTACCTACTAGAGTAGAAAAAAACTTGGATAAATCTACAATTTTCATTACGCAATAACTTACCTAATTAATTATTAATTGAGATTAATGTAAAATCACTCAATTAAATAAAAAGCTTAAGGCTCGTTTTGAAAATAAGATCGCAGAAAAGATATAGCGTCTATTGTGTTATCAGGTAGCCCTCTTCTTATTGGACCGCAGATATATCCGGTTACAGAAAAAGCTCTTTCAGCTTCAATACTTGTAGGAGTGATAGTATTCAAATAGTCATGAACAAGTGATAAATAATTGCCTCTTATTCCACAACTTTCGAATTCAGCCATCTCGGTCTTGATAATTTTTTCACAATGTATATTTTTCTCGGCCATATTTACATTGCAAGCATTGCGTCTTTCTTTATTTAATTGCATTTCTAGTTCTTCTTGGAGAGAAAGATTTCCGTTTATAGCGATTTCTTGATCTTCTATGTTTTTAGATTTAATAATTGTATGGTCTAGGTCTACGTTCCAGGTCATAGGCAACATTCTCTCACAGATCTTTTGTATTTCTAAGCGAATATAACTCTTTTCAGGTACTGAAAATATGTTATCTTGGACTTCTAAACAGTTCTCGTACTTGTTTGGATTATGAAGATAAATACACATCCCCGACAAATCTGTTCGACGCTCCTTAATTCGCATTCGAAGAGCGATGGCTAGATCAGCGCTTACATTGTCTTCCAACTTATCTAACTTATCTAATATAAATCTTAAAGTTGTATCGGCCGTTAAAAGAGTTGAATCCGTCCTGCATAACACTTCCACCCCTAATTTAAGTGGTTCCAAACTGTTAATTAATTCCTTGATTTTAGCCCATTCTTGGTCGGAGAATTTTATCTCAGATCCCACATCAATCAAAGCTTTGCTTATGCATCCTCTTAGAATGTAAAAACGCTCCAACATGTTAAACAGACTGCTCCAACTGATCTTGGAGTCTAGAATCAAATTTGAGTCTTTTTCTAAATATTTTCGTATATATTTCTGCAAGAAAGCATACTTTGTGGGCGACTTTCTAAAAATCTTTACCGTCTGTCTGACTTTGTTAATAAGGTATCTGTGTTCTGGTATCAATTGAACTGCAGACTTATCTAAAACAGTAACAGACATGAGCTGTTCCTCACTTGTTTCCTCGTCGAAGGAATCATTGTCATCATCTGAGCAACCGAGTGGATCTACTTCCTCGTCTTTTATGAAATAGGAGACGGATTCTTTGCTTGGTGCATTATATAAAGTTTCAACAACTGCTAGATGGATAGCATGAGCGAAACAACATTGTTGGTAGCAACTAACCAACCTGTTAACTTTCTTCATGACGCTCGTATCGTTAGTAGTAATTCCAATTATATCAGTATCAAGATGGAGCCCAAATAACTCTAATCGTATTTTGATACATTTAATGTAATCTTCTGCGTTGCAAGACTCGTGGATTCGAATCAACCCCAGATTGAAATAAGCTCCGGAATAATGTACATTTACATTCAAATATCTTTTAGTTTTAGAAGACGTCCATTCATCGAATGTCATAGAAAATTTTGCTCCATGTATTTTGAGATTTTGTAGCTTTTTACTCATTTCAGCTCTAACAATCTGAGCGAAATTTTCAACAATGGATTTTAAAGTTATAGTGTCTGTAGGTAGACTGAAACCACTTTTAAGAAATAAATATTTTAAATCTTCAGAAGCACTTAGAGAATCGAAAGTTAGGCCGTCTTTTGCCACAAGTCGTGATATCATAAGTTCTTTAGAGTACTCTTTTGTGACATAAGTATCACTAGTATTACTCATCTTAGCTTCTTTATTTATTGTCAAGTCATCTTTTGAGGTGGATGGCTCTAGTCGTTGAACCGGCGCGGGAGTTCCAGAAGTAACTATTTCTATGCCATGTTTTGATTTCAAATGACACTTCAAACCTGTTGTAGATCGCTGGCTTATTTTCAAAATATTATTGCACATCGAACACCTTGCATTTTCACCGGTTTTCGTAAAATATTTCCACACACCTTTCTTACGGTTACAATGCTCTTTTACCGAATCAATTTGTTCACTACTATTCCTTATTTTTATCTTTTTAATGGGTATTGGTGTACTTAAACCATCGATATCGCTCTGACGATCATCCATTTTCAACGAGTCATCTATTGATGCTGATGACTCTAGTTCCTTGATGGGTGCAGAAGTTCTAGAAGTGATTACAACTATGCCATGTTTTGATCTCAAATGACACTTCAAACCTTTTATTGATCGTTGGCTCACTTTCAAAATTTTATTGCAAATACAACATCTCGCACTTTCACCGATTTTCGCAAAATAATCCCAAACATGATTCTTGCGTTTACTTGTTTTGTTTGACATTGTCGGCTATGTTTACCTGTTGAATAAGAAAATTTATTGTTAAAAAAGTCTTTTTTATGGTATTTACATGCACACTTACATACAGCCATGTGGTGTCCGGCAGAGTAGCACCAATCCCTTACACTCATGGGTGTCATACAAGGCGTCTAATGTTGTCAAGGCAAAATATCTAGAGTCTTCGTAGGCTGGGAAGTGGGCAGCAGCGTTTTCCATTGATACATTTATAACACTGCTGTCTCCAACCCGCCTGCCAAGCGTGGAGATAACCTCTCTTTTCGTGGCAGAGGCCCTAAGTCTTGCAGTGGATTATTACGGGCTGTAATGATGATGATACATAAATTTTGCTCCTTTGTCCCGCAGGAGGAATGGGAAGGGAATAATATTTTAGTTTCATATTTTTTAAATATTTGTGTCTGTAGCAAAATATAATTTGCGAAATTGACAATTCAGTTATTGTTCTAAAGCTACAGATTGAGAGCGTAGGCTAATTACTTAATAGGGATTCTATGTAACCCTTAAAAATAAAAACTACCCTCAACTTAAAATGTAGTCTATGTGAAAAAATTCTAACAGGCGCAAATTAAAAGTTTAGGTTTATGAAAATTAGCGCCCATAAATTAATAAAAAGAAAAAAAAGAAAATTGTATAAATAGATAATCGAGCTGATATTCGACTGAATGTGTAACTATGCTCATATCTGGTCAGGTTCTCCTGTTAACAGGGTCACGAAGGTCAGATACCTGATCTGCGAAATCCATGGTCAAGGCAGACTTCGGGCCCCCATGCACAACTAATAACTAATATAATAAACAATTTACCAGACAGTACTTACTTGACAAGTCGCGGTATAAACACTTTTTTCACTAAAGTAAGGCAACGAGGGATGAACCAACGCGATTTGTTTGAATCATCTATCAGATACTGTCTATTCGCACTAAGAACTTTAAAACGACATCGTTAATTTCCGCCTGGCACCACTCTACGTGCGGATTTCCGCGTGCGACCAGCGCGCGGGATCCCGCGGGAATGCGGGGAGGGAACCCGGGATGCGGGATTACAAAATTCTAGACGTGGCAGGCCGCGCGGTGTACTGACCGACACCGGAGTGCTACTTGGATAAAAAGCCCTCTTTTCATCCCTGTGTTTTCAGATTTCTATCTCTGTAGGTAGGTCCATGGTATCATTGCTTCCTAACGGCTGGACCGATTTCGATACGGTTTCTTTCATTTGGAAGCAGTGTAATGGTTGGCTTTGTTTTATTAAAACCTTTTGGAAATAAGACTAGAGGTTTTCCGACATTAGTCGATTAATTAGGTTATTCTTTACAAATTAAGCGGTAAATCTCAACTAACGTGAATACGTAACATACTATCTAATAACAGCAAATTTTATGATGTTTTAAAGTAACTAGTGAATATTCTCACTTGTACTATGTTTTACAGATAAGGGCCTTTACCTGTTTGTTACACTGAATTTGATATTTCAGTGTTAATTTTTAATCTATGCATCGTAAAACTGATATAGTCATTAAATTAAATTAAAATAACCAACTGATTTTTATATGATGTATCGTTATTTCATTTTGTTGCCCATTTCATCTGCGCTTTTTTGTATTTATAGTACTTTACAGAATAGCCGCTATATAGCCCGTGCATCACCATCAGTCTATTTTTAGAATCGCTTTCCAGTCCACAATTATCAATTCATTCCATGTAACGACCGACGAAAATAGACGGCACCGCGGTCGAAACTGACACACCAAACGATCGTTAGCATTACACAGGCGAAGAAGACCACACTTGAAATTCTCAACAGCCACACCACCATTACTGTTTACATGTGTGTACGGAGCGTGGTGCAACGCATGCGCCGCTCTAGTGATGGCCGACTGTTTAAACAAAATAATTATTTCAATTTTTATATTCTTGATTCGGATGAAAACTTTTTCGAATAGTTTTTTCCGCAGATTAATTAATTCTAATGATAAGGGCAAACGTATTATACCTACTGTTCTTTTTTAAATTTTTTGCTATGTTTTCTTAGATTGCGAATTTCAACGACTTCGAGTGTAACAGTAGTTTTTGTACCACGTTCCTACGGGATCAAAGTCCTGAATGGAATACGTTAGTATGAACAGCAGATTCTGTTATTGAATACTTAATAAATAACTGATAAATCGATCCAATGCTTTATCATTCGAGTAATTCATTATAGCATTTTACAATCGAATGCTTATTTAGAATTTATTCAAAAAATTTCTAATATTATTCCGAGTATATCATTGACAGTCGCCCATCACTATGGGCCGATCCCGCGTTTCGAAAGCCCGCCTGGCAACCGATAACGTCACGAGGTTTATCGGTGGGCTTAGCCACTATGGGGTTTATGAAATTTTATTGCTCAGCGTTGGCAATTCGATCGCGGGACCTTTTATCATGAGAATGAGGTGTCTCTTATCATCTGAGGAAACTGCTTGAAACAGGATAACGAATTTGATTCACAAAAACTCCTTTCCTTAAATATCTCTTTCAATCGTCAAAGAGGAGGGCGGTAGGAAGGAAACACACAGTGACACGTTGGCCACTTCATGGCCGGAGCTCACCCACCCCACGCCGACCACGGCCGGACCGTGTCCGACAATAGCAGACCGAGCCAGCGTCCGACAATGCCAGGCAGACTTAGACCGCGCCCGACATATTATATAGGTATGTCTTAAGATAACTACCTAAAACTTCAACAAGAGTAAGCCAGTCCACCAAGGCAGCACCCGTTCACGAGTATAACGCAGGAACCAGCCATCGTCCAATTCAACCATATTTGAGGGAAAAGAGAGCGACCCGGCCCCCACGCGACCGGATCCTGACAAACATTTGTGTTTCAGGGTCTTCACCAAGTTTGATCCTTCGATTGGTGTTTGCAAAAGTGAAAAATAGCAAAAAACATGTATTTAAGGTACATGCACATATTGATACATAGGTGGAGCATGATCTGCTCCAAAAAGGGTAGGTCAGGAGTACCCTCAACCGGTGTAAATGTATGAAAATATGTATGAATGTGAAAGAGGCGAAAGGGGTGTATCAGTAGCGTGGCTTGTGCCACTCTATAGTCTCTGCCTAGCCGTATGGGATACGGGCGTGGGTGTATATGTACGTATGCAACACGTAGTTCTACCTGTGACACATATATTTTCCTCATTAAGGAAAAAGGCGACTGTTATTATGCCCGAGAAGCAGGCGGGAACTTTGTAGACCAGACGATCGGAAATGCGTATTCGTATTTTCAACTCAGCAGTTTTCAACCACCAACGACCATGGAGATTATGGCAAATCCCACCTGTAATGTCATCCTCAAGTTCTTTAGATTCCTAAGCGTATGTCACAGATCCTACAAGATCGACTGTCTCTCCATAACAGGCGATGCTCGGTTTTCATGTGTGATAGCAGCTTGTTCATTAGACTTTACATTTGTCATATTACCAGCCCATAACAGTTCTATATAGGACTTGAGCCTTCTCCACATCGGTGCAGGGTTTTGCCACGATTGGCAAGCGGGTTGGAGATCGCAGTCTTGAAACAGAAACAACAGTAAGCGCTAGCAATGATTTTCAGCTCTACGTAGATAGGTCTTAGCTGGTCTGACTCTAAAACATTAGTTGCTTTGTATAGTCGGGTGTGAGTGAACGGATGCTTCCAGCATACATTAAATATACTAGCTTTTACAAGCGACTTCGTCCGTGTAAAATTCGGTTAAAACGATTCAGACCCCTTCCCGCTGGAACCACATTGAAGCCTATATACTATTCTAGGCTATAAGTTACATTTCTGCTAAATTTTATTTAAATCTGTTCAGTCGTTTTGCCCTTATAATATTAGAAGAATCGGGTTTCGTTAGCTCTGCGTGGTGACTGTACGGCGGTCGTATGACCTTGAATGGAAGAGGTTGGTGCTTTAGTAATGGTGCATAAGTTTAGATCTAAGGAGCAGGTTATCTCCAAAATAATTGAATCGATTTGTAAAATTATTTCCGTAACAGGAAGCTACATGCATTGTCTTTGTCTACAATGCATTTAAGGTACACTATTCCCGAATGTCACAGCGTACTTTTACGTAAACTTCACGCGAACGAAAACGTGTCACAGAAACCCTCCAGTGAAGGCTATCGATCAAGAAATAGGTAAGAAACACCCAAATTTTTCCAGCCCACTCCCGAAACATACAAAAGACTGCCGTGATTATAAATTAGCCAATCCAACTTTGATCATGGCGAATAAAACGGCAACTTTTCTAATTAATCCAAGTTTAGCAGCAAGTTGAATGCAAACGAGTTAGTGAGTAATTTTCCTGGGGCTTTCCACTTTCATTATCGGGTTGGAGGCTTTGCGGGTCTTCATAGTTGCTACGTAGGCCGGCTTTGACTGGCTATAATTAGTGTTCGTCGAGCAGATGTAACGTTTGTTGCTATGCGTAGAGTTGCGAGGTTAGATGGGCGCGTGTCAGCCTTGTAAGCGGTTGTCGCAAGTTTGAATTGTATTTTTGAGAGTAAGCCTTTGCAAAAAAGAGGTAGTGATACGGGCAGGTTTAGGCACCTATTGCCCACGTATCCGGGGCTTCTGGACCTAGTATGCCTCCGGGGCCTTGTTTGCGGATGTCGCTTATTCGAATTGGGAATTTTTGGGTGTAGGCCGTTATAGGAAAGAGGGTAGATTGATTACGTCTGATCAATCACGAACTACACCGATCGCCATTCTTCACGCGACTCGTGACCATGACGCATGCAACTGCGTCGGAATATCGGGCTAAATACTCTTAAATCAAGCCTATGCTGTAGGAAACCTGGAACATATTTATTTATTTATTTAACCATTTATTGTACACAAGATTGTTACAAAAGTATACTTTTAAAAGGCGTTTTTACTATCATTTAGAGAACATCTTCCAGAAGGTTTATATGAACAAAACACGCGAAACTTATGAGAAACTCCGTCAACATCCGTGAGAAGCCGGGAAGGGCGGGCGGGACCCTTTGTTCCACACAGATAACCAAGTTTGTTAACTAGGTAACTAGGGGGAACACTTTTTCGTCCTTCGCTAGTCTGCTATCTATTATGAGGGAGTCAATCCAACGGGTTGTTGTTGCTGACGATGTTAAAGTCAAAATAAGATACAGAGTATTGGTAGTCCCGGCTTCGCGCGGGTTGTCTCGATTTTTTTTACTATAATTAGCATTAAAATCCGTCACATGGTTTAGGAGGAGGCAGCGGAAATACATGCAGACAGGCGCGAAATCAGAGCAAAAAAGAAAATTTCAGCAATGAACGCAGCTAAATTTTTAACATTTATGGGCGCGATAGGTAGACGGTATAGAAGAATAACAAAGTAGCATAGCAACTGAAAGTAAATGAAAACGTGTCTGCACTGACCGAATGATCATCCACTCTATCGATTATTAATTAAGTAATAATGGTTAGCCCCAATTATTATATTGCTTTACTTCGTTATCTCGTATTGGGGTCGGTAATAATCGCTATTTTACTAATTACGTTTAAATGTGGTGTGGCTTCTCCAGAGTGCGTTCCTTCATAAACCGCTTCTATTTTTTACCCCTGACGAAAATAGGAAGGTGTTATAAGTTTGACGTGTGTATCTGTGGCTCTGTGTATCTGTGTGTCTGTGGCATCGTAGCTCCCGAACGGATGCGGTTTTCTCCATTTGATAGCCAGTTTAATCGAGATGGTTCTTAGCTTTGTTTCATTAAAATCGGTTCAGTAGTTTAGAAACTATTTGAATTGATGTAAAATTGGTCAAGGGTTATCCGACTTTTTCTATCAGTCATTGTTTAAGCTTTTGGCAAGTAAAGGTAGACCATTATGTAAGGTGGTTAATTTTTTGGCTTCTGCCGGGGTCCGCTTTCCTACTTCCCCTCCTCTACTATGGCCAGATCTTTGGCACCCTCACGTCGAAGACTAGCTCTTGCATCCGACCCGGCGCTGCCAATCCATCCCATCTTAGACCGTACTGTATGTTCCATATGACCATGACCATACCATATGTTCTTTGTGTAAATAAATGTTCTTTCTTTCTTTCTTTCTTTCTTTCATACGAGACCTCTTTAGTGATACCGGCAGGTTCAGACACCTATTGCCCACGTGTGTATCTCTGGGGCTTCCTAGTCACGTGACCAAACCTCCTGAACATTAACAAAGGGTTACTCGTAATCAATTAATACTTAGCCCCAATAGTGTAACTGCTACCGTCTCGCGTTATCTCGCATTTAGGTCGGACCCGGTAATCGCTGTTGCAGTTATAGCGTTTTAATGCGATTTTAAAAGAGCGATGCGCCTGCGCCGGTCGCCGCCAATCAGGGGCGGGCTAATGAACGCTGGGCCTCGTAAACACGTTTGCCACGGTTATGATTCCTCATTGTGTTATCTGTTTTTCGTTTAAACGATCACTCACCATCAGGTGATCCGGTTGCTGGATTGCTTCCTTCCTTTATGTGAAACAAAATTCATGGTGGTGGTTTTCGGCAAGGCTATAAAGCTATTACGGGCGTGTAATGGTTAGACAATGATGATTTGATGAAGAAGAAATTAATCGTTTCTAATAGCTGTTATGTTCATTAAAAAATATCTGTAAATTCTTCAATTTAAGCTTAGAATTTTGTTTATGCCTAGATGTGAAGGAACTATTCTGTCTATCGTACTGGTTTTCTGTGTTTTTAACAAATGCACCGAAAACATAATTATATCCGTACTTATAACTTTTATCGTTCGAATTTAACAAAAATAATATAATGTTCATGATTTTTAATTAGCAGTTTCTAGCGGAGTTGACGAATGCAAATGTCGGGTCACGAGCCTTTCGCCGCCCAAGCCCGGGCGAGGTCGGCGGTGCTAACCCGAAACCGGCGCTATTGCGAATCTTATGAGACGAGAAAGCGTCCGCGCACCAAATTTGCATACAAGAAACTCGGTTTCCAATAAGAAAAACGGTTACACAATGCACAATTATAAAGTCCGTTGTTTAGTCAAAAGCGTTAACTCACCCGGCCCGAATTAAGGACGCGGCATTTAATTTGAATACCATTAACGTTTCCAAACTCAATATCCGAATAAGAGCCCTGAAGTAGGGCCCCAAATACGATCCAATCTCCATTACCGTCGAATCAGAATTAAAGCCCCTTCACATAGATTCGGAACTGGAAATAACCAAGTAAACACTGTAAAATTTAATGGAAACAGACCCGGGCGCGCGCCGCTGCTTCGAACTCGCTTTCTGTAACCATGGGGCGAGATCGCCGCCTTCCGAGTACACTGCTGCTTATATCCTAAGCTGGTGTAGGTGCTTTGGTGCGTATCGGGCAGTGTAGCGCGCGTAACCGGAGAGGGCATGGCTTTGTGCGCTCGTGATGGTTTCCGTTGTAGGGCGGGAATAAATCCGGTGTGCTGGCAGTAGCCGGTAAACAACACTATTAAGGCCGAACTCCAATTGAGCTCCAGAGCCGCGCCGCGTGCGCCGCGCGCGCCGCCCGCGCCGCCCCGCAAGTGTGAAAGAAGCTCTTGAATGCCTCTTCAATTACATTATGGCTTTGTAATTAAGTAACGACTTCGCCGAATTTCGTTTGTGTCGCGTTGCCAACCGGGGACCGTGGACGTGGTTGCTTGTAGGTATTCGGAATATGTCGTAGGATAGTTGGGATAAGGGAATATTTACTAATATCCTAGAAAAATTGTACAGGCCGGGATTGATCGCTCGGATGATGATCCTAGACAATCATTCTAAAAAGATCTTTGTAATTACGTGATGGAGGATTGACATCGGTGAGTTGGATGCTAGAGCCAACGGTTTACGACGCGAGGATGTTGAAGACCGGGCGCGTAGAGCAGTAGTGGACCCTGGCAAAAGCAGCTTGACCTAGGATGATCATCATTATCAACGTGGCGCCCGAGGGCCCAGGGTTTGCCTTCCTACACCTCTTAGTCTACTTTGCTCGGTACTCGGCATCCTTGTGAAGGTGAGTAGTTTTGCTTGATCTAGGATGATTATGTCGATCAATTGTTTTACATTATTTTCGTTCTAAGTGAACTCGAATTGTCCAAATATCTCAACCAGTTTCCTAGAACCATATCCTATACAATTCTAGAAACTCCGCAAATATACGATTAATCCAATTACCCAACCATACCTCGTAGGTTGCTCTTGGCAACTAATTAATCCAAAATCAGTCGGCAATTCACCAGATTGCCTTCTAAGAATACCGAATACATACATACAACTTAATAAGTAGGCTACAGCCATGTTTGTTTGTTTCCGCCGGCCCAATTTGGACGGATCCGTCATCTGTAGCGGAGTCATATGGCGTCGCATGTCTCGGTTGCCAGTCGGTGGACTCACGACGTTTTTTTTAATTACAGCCCGTTACTAATTCACAATTACGGTCGTAATCGAAGAGCGCTCGGCAACCGGCTCACGCGGCGATGCCCGCTATACTTAGCTCGTTGCCAACCGGCCGCCAGGGTTGCCGACTTAGCATTTTTGGTGCTAGATCTGGCACTGTTTTCGTGAACTCAGCACTTACGGCCAGGTTCTTGTATCGCTATCGTTATCTATAGTGAGTTGTAGACAGAGACGGAAAGAGTTTTAATCGATGATTAACATTGACAAGCGTTTCGCAAAGTGTACGTTTTTTTTACCACTAAGGTGGCAAACAAGTTTACGTTAGATCCATTCAGCACCCAGCAAATATAGCAGTAATAGCAATAAGTTACTTTCATACATTTTGTTGCAAAATTAAAAATAATCTTACCCAAATTAATCCAAATTAGACTTTTTGTAACAAAACTTGGAACCCCACAAGTTATTCTTAAATGAATTGTAATTAAGGAAAGAAAAATCGGCTGATAATTCACTTTAATGGCTGCCGTATAAGGCAAAATAAATATAGCAGAAAGACACGACAATTGTAGGTGAATCGATTTTTAAATAGGTAGGTACGCTGTTATATAAATAAAAAAATATTCTCTATCTTCTTTCATTAACATACCTGTTTAAAAAAGAAAAGTGTTACTTAATTTTATTTAGCACTAAAGAAATCTAGCACCTATTTCAGCCGTAATTTATCACGAACCGCGATATGGAGTTGGCAACCCTGCCGCCGTTAGAAAGTTGCTCGCACCGACAACCTCTCAATGGAAACATGGCGCCGTCCTCATCTTCCACGACAAAGTTATAACAGTATCTCTATGCCGCGGCGACACGTGGGTTGGCAACCACTGGACCCCTGACGTAACTTATGCGCATAGATTATCTTAGCAGATTAGATGTGAAATTACACATACGAACGTACACGGAGCGTCAGTGGCCGAGTGATAACGGTATCTGGTACCGGGTTCGAATCCCACTGTCACCATGAACTAACGATTCTTTTCTGAGTTGTGTACATTAGTTGAATACTGACCGATGCTCTTACGGTGAGGGAAACATCGTGATGGAACCTGCATATTAAGGCGACTGAATGTGTAACCATGATCCAATCTGTTCAGGTTCCCCTGGTAGCTCAGTCACGGAGGTCAGATGGCAGTCGCTCTACTGTAATTACCTGATCTACTTATTTACATACACATACACACTCACGCCTATATAATATATAGATAGCCAAGTCCTGGATCATGGTCAAGGCGGACCCCGGGATCTCATCCTCGGGAGCACAACCAGGACATTAACGCTAAGATGATTATTTACACACTCACGCCCGTATAATATAGAGGCAATAAATAGGGGTAGGCAGAAACTATCGAGTTCCACAAGCTACGATCCTTACCCTAATCCAGTATGTAAACAGAGTCCAATAATGGAAAACGTTATTGAGGGAGCCAGCACTTCTTCTACGTCGTCATTAGTGAATGATAGTGAAAATGGCAACAAAATACTACAAAGCTGTGAAACGAAGTTTGTTACCAAAAGAAGGAAAATCAACCGTAAAAGAGAACCAATTATGTCATCTGAAAAATGTAATACTCCGTCAGTAAATAGAAGTTTGCCAGAACTTGGATCGGACTATAACTCATCGACACACGAGGATTCCTTTTTATCAATAAAAAGTCTTGATCTATCGACCAACATAAAATCATACCAGGTCCGTGATTTAAAGAATGAAATAGAAGAGTTAAAATCCCAACTAGAAAGTACCCAGAACGAATTAGAAAATTCAATTTTGCAAAACAATTCATTGATTAGGGAAATCACCAAATTGAAACTAGAAATAGATGCTTTGAAGGAGTTATGTGTAAGCCCTAATAATATTAGAAACAGTAAGCAACTAGCATCGGTGAGGAAAAAGAAAAAAGTCGATTCAACTAAATGTAATTTGTTGGGTCGTTTATGTATCTCTTCTCCAGTAGAAATTAATTCAAAAAATATTAATAACCAAACTACTTACAAAGTGAAAAAGAAAAATTCAGAGATAGAGGAATGTAAGAAAAATATTTATATATTTGGTGGAAAGCAATGTCGAAACCTTGCTACGAGATTAACAAAATCACGAGCTAATAGTCTTCATGAAGACTACAATGTATCAGCAGTACTGAAGCCGTTTGCATCGACAGAAGAAATCCTCAGAAGCTGCGAATCGTTTCACATTAATTCACTAGATCGTGTAATATTATCTGTAGGAGAGCATGATGAAAACCCCATTAAAATTTTGACCGAACTTTCCACTATCTTAAAAAAGTTATCTCACTGCCCTGTTTTAGTATTAAATGTAACAAAGAACAAGTACCTTAATGAATTTAAGATTAATGAAATGCTTAGTTTAATATGTAATAATTTCTCTAATTCTTATTTTATTGACATTTCAAACATTTTAAATTTCGATGACAATTTAATAAAATGGGCAGATGGAATTAATACAACAATAGACTATATAGATTATGACATCAAGTATTTAGGATATAATAGAAAAAAATATGCTACTAATGACGTAAAGATAATTAAAGAACCAAGAAGGGAAATACAAAGAACAATTCTTGACTATTTTCCTATAAAATCAAAAAACACACTAGTTAAGTATCAACAACAAAACACTAATAATCAAACAAATATTTTAGAATATTTTCCAAAAACTTCACATCTAAAAGATCTTCAACAACCGAGCTACACAAATAGTCGGTTTTTTCGTTAATAAACAAACGTTCGGTATAATGCATCAAAATATCAATGGGTTATTATCTAAAAAAGAAATATTAGAAATAACACTTTTGGATTTAAAATATGATTTGCCCGATGTTATATGCATTACGGAGACAAAGGTAAAGTTAGGTGACGAAGATAATATAAGAATTAAAGGTTACCAACTAGCAAGCTCTTACTCTAGGAATAAACGAAGTGGTGGATCGTGTATTTTAGTCAGAGCGGGACTTCCTTTTAAAGTATTACAAATTCAGAAGGATGTGCAAGAAAATAATATTTTTGAATGCTGTTCAATAGAACTCCCTGAACAAAATACGTTGCTTGTGTGTATATACAGAACTCCAAATAATCTTAAAAATAATTTGCTAAGATTTTTCAATAAGTTAGAGATAATTTTACACAGAATATTAGTTAAATTCCCAAACCACAAAGTGATATTAGCGGGAGATCTGAATATTAATACATTAATTCAGAACAACACAACAAAGATATTTAAAAGTATTCTGCATAATTACAACTTGACTCTGAACATCAAAACACCTACTAGAGGGGAATCCTGTATTGATCACATAGTCAGTAATATCAATAATGCAGAAGGGACAACTATGCCTTTAGGCTTGTCTGATCATAACACGGCACAGTTTTTAAAGTTTCAATCCAAGAGTAAAGTTTTAAGTAGCGAACATTATATTTACAGGCGATGCTACTCTCAGGAAAATATTGAGAACTTCAAGAAGTCACTGGCTTCTTTAAGTTTTTCAGAGGTTGTTAATGAAACAAACTTAAACAAGGCTTTTGAAGTTTTTTATGATGAGTTTTGTTTGTTATATAATCTTCATTTTCCCACAATAAGAATTAAAATAAAGAATACCAAATCACAAAATTGGATATCAAAGGGATTACGCATTAGTTGTAAAACGAAAAGGTCTTTAAGATTAAAATATTATAAATGCAGATCTGAGTATAACAAAAAACAGTACTTAAAATATTCAGCATTATTAAAAAGGTGCATTACGTGGTCACAGAGGAATAATAATGATAAAATAATTAAGAGTAGTAAAAATATTGGAAAAGCCACTTGGAATGTAATTAAACAAGAAACGAAAGAAATAAACAAGGTAAATTATATAGATAAAATTAATCACAATTCAAACATTATTTCGGACCCATTGAGCATTGCAAATATATTTAATAATTATTTTGTTGATATCGCATCCCACACAGATAGTAGCTGCCAAAGTAGAGTAAAAATACAAAATCGCATTACAAATACGATATTCACTAAACCTATTGACGAGGCAGAACTACGTAAAATTATAATTAAATTGAATAACACAAATTCGGAGGGATACGACAGTATCTGTACTAGGGTGGTAAAGTCTTGCATAGATGAAATAAATGAGGTGTTAGTATATCTTATTAACCTTTCACTAAGCTCTGGTATTTTTCCTGAGAAACTCAAAACGTCTGTTGTGAA
The DNA here is from genome assembly GCA_905147135.1 of Blastobasis lacticolella. Classification (NCBI taxonomy): domain Eukaryota; kingdom Metazoa; phylum Arthropoda; class Insecta; order Lepidoptera; family Blastobasidae; genus Blastobasis; species Blastobasis lacticolella. The sequence continues at coordinate 18,244,027 of LR990055.1, read as the reverse complement.
ACCATTGTATAAAAAGAAGGAAAGAACAGATATAGGTAATTACAGACCGGTGACACTAATCCCAATATTCTCAAAAATTTTTGAATATGCTATGCATGCAAGGATAATGAATTTCTTTGAGAAAAACAATGTTTTAAGCAAGGAACAATTTGGATTTAGGAAACATAAATCTACAGCACAGGCTGTTTTTGAATTAGTTAATACAATCCTAGAAAACAAAAATAATAATAAGTATACAACGACGATATTTTTCGACTTAACAAAGGCTTTTGATATGGTAAAACATGATATCCTACTGGATAAATTAGAAAGGTCTGGAATTAGAGGTCCAGCTCTAAAATGGGTTGAATCTTACTTATCCTACAGACAGCAATGTGTGGAAATTAGCAGACTTGACTGTAACAAAACTGTCAAAGCAACAATGTCCTATTTTAAAAATAATATAGCTGGGGTCCCACAAGGAAGTGTACTAGGTCCGTTACTTTTCTTAGTATATATTAACGACCTTCCGAAAGTAACACGTCACAAATGTATTTTATATGCTGATGATATCGCTTTAACGGTTACGACAAATAAGAATAATAATTTAGAATCACATAAGAATGACATAAATAATACATTGAAATTAATAGTAAATTGGATAAATGAAAATAAATTGAAAGTAAATCTAACAAAGACATCATATATTAATTTTAATAATATAAGAAATGACATTATTGATTGGAATATTAATTATAACGGACAAATCCTTAGGGAAGCTGAATATATAAAATTTTTAGGTGTAACAATTGACAAAAATCTAAATTGGAAACAACACGTAGAGAATATTTGTAAAAAAATTAATAAATTTGCTTATCCTATATACAAACTAAAACGGGTATCTAGTATAGCAACTTGCAAATCGGCTTATTATGGATATGTTCACTCAATTTTGCGGTATGGGATTATTATCTGGGGCAATAGTACGGATGTTGAAAAGGTTTTCTTAGCACAAAAGAAATGTGTGAGGGCTATATACAATATGGCACCATACGAGTCCTGTAAACCCTTATTTAGAAAGTCGAATATACTACCACTAGCATGCTTATATATATTAGAAACGTGTTATTTCGTAAAATGTAACAAAGAGCTATTCACAACCGCAAAAGAAATATATCCTAGAAGTACCAGGCATGCGCAAAGGCTTGTAATTAATACGTTACCGCACTCAACGCTATTCTTGAAAAATTGTCCTAGTATGTGTATAAAAATTTATAATAAAATACCTAGCGATATAAGAGAAGTACCGATGCATAAATTTAAAAGAGCTTTGAGTAACTGGTTGTTGAAGAATGTGTTTTATACAGTTAAAGAATTTTTCGAACATAAGAGGCCATTTTAGAGTTTATTTTAGAGGTATTACCTAAATTTATTTTATATAATTAACAGACAATATATTTGCATGTCGCTTCCTATATGACTAAATATGTGATTCAATGTTATTTATACTATAAGACCTGTAATGTATGTACCATATTTAACGCAAATAAAGAATTGAATTGAATTGAATTGAATTGAATTGAATTGAAAAAATTATGGAGGTGGACTGACTCATTTGTTATCCAACGGAAAGTTGTGACGCGTTTTAAATAATACCAGCGAAATTGCAAACACTCTCGCTCGAAGGAAAACAAATCTTGTTATGGTTACAGCGCTCTATCATAACATAGCGGAGATAAAGTCCCGCCTTTGTTGGTTCAGCTCAAAACGTAAGAGCCTCCCGCTGGGCTTATCTGGGAAATTATGAAATTGATATAAAACGTACATACATGACATAATAACCGTACCTACCTATATCATTACGAGTATCGTGACAACAAGATGAACTGACAAACAAATAAATTAACTAGTACTACATACGGGGCAACGTTGCTGTTGCGTTCCGAGCTGAGTTTACCGATTAATTTTGTATCCTCTGCTCTTGTGATAAGAGCTAGAGACTGGTTGGGTGTCGTGTAGTGTCATGTTGCCCTGTCAAGTGGTAAAGTGAGTGCCCTTCATCTGTGAGGGTATTTATAGTAACTGTAGCTGCGCGTGCGGCTCCGGCCATCAAGACCAATTAGATGGACCTAGTGCAGATCGCGCTGCGCCCGCGCCGGACAGTGGACGACCGTTGTGACCCGTACGCGATTGCAAGCCAAACCAGCTCCAATAATAGCTGGTACTTCATACGAGGACTTAGTAGCAACTATCATAACTTGTTACCGGTTCATACCAGTTATTGATGCCTATTTTATCACCGTGTTAATGAATGACTATGTTTACTTCTCTGAATAGAGTGGAGTGGTGGTTATCTTGGCGTTAATGTCTCGGTTGTGCTCTCGCGCACGCGGGCCCGGGGTCCGCCTTGCCCATGATCCAGGATTTTGCAGATTAGATAATTACAGTGGAGCGACTGCCCTCTGACCTCCGTGACCCTGCTACCAAGTGAACCTGACCAGATTGGATCATGGTTACACATTCAGTTGCCTCAATGTGCAGGTTTCATCACGATGTTTTCCCTCACCGTAAAAGCATTGGTAAGCATTCCACTAATGTACATATCTGTTTATTCGCTTCATCATAATAATGATTGATAATTCATGATCATGGGACTCAAATGGGTTTTTTTAAGAGAGAAGTAAACGAGCAAGCCTGATGGTGAGTGATCACCGCCATCCGCGGCCTCCCGTAACACCGGTATGGCCGGGACTACGTTGCCAACATTTTAAACGTGTTTGCTCGTTACATGGTTTTCACTTTTTATATAAAACCGGGACCCACCCCGGCTTCGCACAGGTTTTCTCTATCCTTTCGGGTAAGAGTTATGTAAACGATTGTGAAAACAACACCAGAATCTGTTGCGTGGTCCAAGAGGAGTTGGCGGATAAACAAAAAGACAGACGTAGCGACAAAGAGACAGAGAGACGTAGCGACTTTATTTTTAATCCCCGACGTAAAAAGAAGAGTGTTATAAGTTTGAATTATGTATATGGGGCTTTGTGGCTCTGTGTGTCTGTATGGCATGTAGCATCGCAACACTCAAATGAATGTCCATTCATTCATTTCAATGAAGTTTGAAATGAAATGAATTTCATTTCATTTCAATGAAGCTTTCTTTGTTTGACAGCCAGTTTAATCGAGGTGATTTTAGCTTTGTTTCATTCAAATCTGTACTACTACAATATTTCCTAAACTATAGGTACTTATATAACTAACTTGGTAACTTGGCTGAGGGTTATTTAACTTATTTTATCGGGTAAAGGAAGTATTAGTTTTTAGTTGGACGAAAATAGCTTTTAACCAAGAATAAAGAAAACGGAAAAGCGTTAAAAACGGAGTACATTGAAATCTGCACTAAAAAAATATCCGACAAAAGCTCCGCATAACAAATTGACTAAAACAAAAAAGAATTTTAACGAACCCGCCAACTATGAAAGCTAACATTTGTCACCGACTCGTTAAAAGAGTTTTCCGCATATTATTTTTATATCCTTTTACTATAGTTTGATGCGACGCGTTGAACGCCAACATTGCTGACGTTCGGTAGGTCAGTGCAGAAACAGCAACCCACATTCTACTGGCTCAACTGCGTCACCATCAGTGAATTATTTCGCCGAATTGGAGATCGCAGCGTCGAAAATAATGATAGAAAATATCACTGCCAATTTTTCAGGAGCTTCTTCCAGGTCTCCTTCGGAAGAGGGCTTGACATTGGATGCCTTGTACGACGCCTGCGGGTCAAAGGATATCTATATATATAAGAGGATACTAAGGATTATCCACACATATCCGACACGTCCTTAAGTCCTGATTTCTTTCTTTGATCCACTGTATAGTAGAGCATGATTATGATGTCTTCATGGGCTACGATGTCTACTTTATTTATTAATTTAAAACTTTATTGCACAATAATACAATTGGCGGACTTAAAGCCATTAAGGCTTTATCTTCCATTCAACCAGTAGACAATGCAGAAAGTGAGTAAGTAGGTGCTGTATAAAGCGTGATGATAGATTGTAATTTACCTAAATACAATACTAACTACATCAAGATAGAATAAACATATATTATATTATAATAAATACTATACATACATACATATATTAAAAATAAAGATACTTTTATTCTATATCCGTTGTGGATGTTGCTCGTTTGTGGCTTACGTAGCCAATCGTTTTGGCAAATACCCTCGCACATTGCGGACATGAGAGCACAGTGTTCACATAGTTGTAATTCATCACCGCAGGTGTTCAGGCTTAATTTGGGTCACATTTTATTTCGAGGTCAATGCATGTATGAGTTTTAAAGCGAGCAGAAAATTCACCCACTGAATGGGCTCCATAGTTCACTGTTTCATATAGCGTTTCAACATAACATCTTCATACCTAAGGAGCTACCCGCCGTCATTGCGCTTGCCGATCTCAGACAAATTAAGGTATTTTGTTAGCGACGACGGCTACGCCACGACATCGATCCGAACACTGACGAGTGTGAACGAGTTCATACAAAGTGTACATATGCAACTTTATTCTTTTGGCTTTCAAACCCGTCCCAGTACTGGAATACTGCTGATAGACCATTCTACAATGCCGGCGACACCACACAGCTAGGCAGGTACACAGACAGGCCTACGACACGCGACTCAGCAGACAATACAGACACGTGCCACTAAGATTCAGCTTCCTTCAAAACAGGGCGATAAATAATTGCGCCCACGCACACTCGCGTAGTAGCGTAGAGGTGTCCGAGTCCGAAATAGCGCTCGCGATTACCGGCGCGGGCGCATCTCGGGAGATTTTTCAACAAACACTGGCATTAGGCACACGTGGGTCACGTATGCGGGTATGGGCGTGTTGGGGCCGTAGCACACCATAGCACAGCGTATAAGGACTTAATTATACGTTGTCCTATGGTGTCTATTATTCGTGAATATTGATTTCGTAATTAGGTGTGTCAGGCCGATTGGTTAAGGTATCCCACTGGGGCCATGTACCAATAACACTTTTCTAAGTTATGTACGTTATGTACCAATTACTCTTATGGTGAGGGAAAACATCGTGATAAAACCTGCACATTCGGGCGACAGTATGTGTAACCATGATTCTATTTGGCCAGATTCCCCTGGTAGCAGGGTCATGAAGGTCAGACAGCAAGAGCTCCACTATAATTATCTGATCTGCCAAATCCTGGATCATGACCAAGGTGGACCATCACCCCTTGTGAGATTTTTTTATAGATTTTATAATTCATACAAACTGTGATTTTGTTCACCATTCTTCCAGTTTGACCTAAATACGACAACTGTAAAAGTAGGTATCAACAAACTAATTATACAGAACTTTCCAGAGTTCCCTCACGTATAGAGAGTCGTTACGGGCGTACCGAGCTATAAAATGGAAGCCAAAATGAAATCGAGGTGTACTAAAATAGAAAATGTTATGCTGCCTTTGTCGGAAACTCCGTCAAAGCATCCTACCACGTCACTGCACGGTATTGTTCTGAGGAAAGTTTGCTATTTCAATTACAGATTTACAGTTTACAGAACTGAGCCGTTTTTTATAGCCTTAAGAGGCACACGGACGGACGGTCCGCGTGATGGAAAGCGGCCACCGTCGTACAAGACCTCTGTAATGTAAGTTCAATTACAAAAAAGAAATTAATGTAAATAATTATTTGACTCCTATATCTTCTTCTTCTTCTTTTTATGTTGTGGTTTCCAATGAAGCGATTTTGCAAAAACTTTAAAAGAGCCATAAAAAATTTAAAAGAGATGGCCATTTCTCGTTGTTAATGAATAATTTTTAAGGGTAATGTCAATTGCACGAACGTTTCTGCACCCAATCTACCTGGCCCATCTCAAAAGGCAAATAGATGTTGCTCCGTCAACGACTACATCAGCAATTCACACCAGTCGGAGGTGATGGAAATCAAATAGACTTTCAATAATATATAAAAAATTAAGAGGAGGTTTAAGTTCAAAAGTGAACTGTTACGGATTCTTGATAATGATACAAACATTGCATTTTCTTCTTTGTAATTTATTTTGCAATAAAGAGTGTATCTACCTACCTATCTATTGCACCTACTGTTGCTGTTCGCAACAACAAACCAGCGCAGTCAAACGAGATAAAAAGTTGCTATAAATAATCTGCTCAATTAACCAATCGTGCTATCTGCGAGTCAATTGAAACAAATTCATATAAACGAGCGGCCACTTGCCGTCTCCCCCCTCCCCGCTCCCCGTTACTGACTCCCCCCGCTGCGCCTGCGCCGCATCCTGCCACGGCTGTCTCTATTTGTGTATTCAGCGCTGTATTTGCTGAAAATAGCGCTACTTTTGTAGGCTGACCACAACATCAACGGGCCAAACAAAGCGTTGCCGGCTCGACGATGCCGTGGGACAAACCATTTTTTATAAATACATTCGTATGTGTTTATTGACTACCAAAACGTGTAGGCTAACTTGTGGTGTTGTAACTTAAGGACCATATAAATAAAAAATAAAAATTAAATAAATAAATTTATTTCGCCAAAAACAGAAAATACTGTTCTGTTATTGCTCCTTTGTCGGCGGAGAAAACACTAGCTCTAATTACAAAGTGATATTAATTTTCTCTACTGTACAGTTAGCTATTTAGACTTAATACCTGGTTACAATAAAATTATTGTAGGTACGCAAGTAAATCTAGGCCTCGGGTATGTAGGTGACATCAGTAATTGTTGTAATTTTCGCTTAAACATGGGTTTTGATAATTCACTCCATTTCAATGAATTATTAATGAAAACCTACGCATAGAAACAGAAACCTTCTCACCTATTCTTAAAGAACTCCATGCTGTATTTTTTCTCTAGCAAAGATTATATAAATTACACTAGTATCTCTAGAGAAAAACTCTCAATAGAGCTTCTCCCACGAACCAAGTGTCTGAAATTCAGGAATCGTACAATGGGTGCGTTACCATTTCAAAATGAAAAAAATCGTAACACAAATACGCCTGGCATTTGAAGCAAGATTTGAATTTTTATTAAATTTATTTTGTTTTATGTATTTGAATAATTGTCTACGAAACGAACAAACAACAACTTCGTTAGATTTCTGGCGACAGATCAAGCGCTAGAAGTTGAAAAGTAAAAATTTAAAACAGGTATGTGCCATCGTAGACTGCATCTGCACTTAACACCAGGTGAGATGGCAATCAAATACCTGTCTATTTCATTTAAAAAAAATCAGTTCAATATAGAGTAGACCAGAAATATTGTTAGTGAAGTATGCTAATTTTCGCATGCCCAGTTTCAGTATTTCACAAAACAGAGGGGCGCCATTGCTTTATTTCACTCCGGACACGTGGTCCCACCATGATGTCCCACTGGTGGGGCCACAAGTCATTTGCTATTTGCTCGAGGTATACCTCTAGGTCCTCGAGGTATTTACTAATGGTTTAATTGTAATTGAATCGGAATTGCAGCTCAATGGAAGTTTGACAAGTGTTTGGTGTTTTTTAGCCACTAACGTGGCAATCAATATTACAGCCTGCCTGTTGGTAAGCAGTCACCGAACTCTATGGACGTTGGCAATACCAGGGGCATCACATACGACCCCGTAAAAACCTTTTCATCCCTTTCTTGAAGAACTCCATGTTGCACTCTCCAGGGAAAACCTCTCCAGGTAGTTCATTCCACAACCTTAGAATGCGTGGGAGAAAGATTCTTTGGAACCGCACAGTTCGCGTTTATTTGGCTCCAAGGTGTGAGGATGAACCTGAGGTGTCGTTTTGATTTATTTTTTGAGATTCGTGTTAAATCAACGCCATAAATTACAATTATTTGAACTATTTTTTCTTTTTAATCGACTCTCGGAAAAACTCCTATTCAATTACAATTCCATCGATCCAAGTAAATGAGCGGAGTCGAGGCCCAGCACCATGGCACCGCGCCTGCGCTCTGTAACCTACATCTCGTCTCATGTCTAGTTTACACACGTGTTTTATTTAACTGCAGAGCGCGCCCGAAGGCAAATACGATGAAATTTATGTTTGTGTTATCCGTTTTTAGATTGCTTCTCCTCTAAGTTATTAAAATACGAAAATAAAACCAACCAGTTTTTGGTTTTTACGTCCCCGCGCATGTGATTCGTTTTGTCAGTCGTCAGCTGCGTCGAATTAAAAATAGTTGTTGTTATAATATTTTAATTATATTTTATTACTCGCCTATACCGGCTTGGGCCTCTCTCTACAGGGGCCGTTCAAATATATAATTTTATTACTACATGGATAATTAACGTCGTCCGCAGTTGAAATGTATCTGATTTAATTTTTATACGTAGTTAGGTATGTTAAGGTGGGAATCTAAAAAAAAACTACATTTAAACACCATACCATGTTAATTCGATTTCAAAATTACGAAAACCCCGTGTCCCGGTGTTTTAGAGATAGGCAATGTATTGGCGGTAACCCTGGTGTTGCAAATTTTTCTTGCGCCTACTGCAACGGGTAATAGGCACCCTCCGGGATAGCGCTGGCCGGCAGAGAACACTCATGCGTACCAGCGCGTTAAGCCGGCTGGTTATGTAGGACTCGTTATGAAAAACCTAATGGCCTATCTGCTAAACTCCGCCTGGGGATGCCCACGGGGTGGGGTGCTTTGGATAGCGATTATTACTTTCCATCAGATGGTCCAGTCGCCAGTTTATCTACTATGTCATAAAATAAAAAAAAACACGGCGATAAGCCCGATAATTGTCAATTAAAGGACCGCGTGATGTAACGCCTCGCGCCCCGCGGCCGGCCGGCGGCGGCGCGCGGGCTGCGCCGTGCCGGTGCGCGCGCGCCGCGCAAATAGATCTTGGCGGGACGCCGGCTGCAATGCACCGATAGGTATTCTTGAAATAGGACTATGCAGGGCCAATACCTGTACACGTCTCGAGTGTAACTTTCGAACGTATAAGGAGAGGCACTTCCATGGAAGTTTCCGATTTACATACCTACTTAGACATGCTACATCATGGACAGCATAGTTACGTAATGGTAATTGTGTAGGTAACATATGTTTGTCCAGAATAACACCTAACAATGCACAACAACTATCTTACCTATAGCGGACGGGCTTCTTCTGCCCATTTTCCTCCCCACTAAATAGTGGCTATTTTTAGTGGACAGGAAAATGGCAACAGGTTTTTAAATAGGCACTATATTGTCAGTGCCATCAACAACCCATTCCCACGTAAGGACAATACCTACACCAGAATCATCAGCATGTTCACCCTGCCCTTACCCAACGACAACAACACTAAGGTTGTGGAATGAACTACCTGGAGAGGTTTTCCCTGGAGAGTACAACACGGAGTTCTTCAAGAAATGGGTTAAAAGGTTTTTATGGGGTCGGCAACGCGTGGGTGATGTCCCTGGTATTGCAAACGTCCATAGGCTGCGGTGACTGCTTACCATCAGGCAGGCCGCAAGCTTGTTTGCCACCTTAGAGGTATAAAACAAATACGAGTTGGGGTCAGCATGGGGTCTCGCGTAGTCAGGTTGTAAAAAGTTTTGGCATCATTATTTATAAAAAACCGAACGCCTGACCTCGGCACACCCTGGGTATGCTGTTGAGAATGTAGTGTTGTAATGTAGTGCACACTGCAGATAACGCTGCTGCCTATTTTCCGGTATACTAAGATCCTAGCTGGTCAGCTTCTACAACTTTATTCGCCTTCTATGACAGTCAGAGCATGAGACGTACATGATTGCTGCACGATTTGTCCCAAAAGTTCATGCAATGGCACAAAATAAAGAACGGCTCGCCTCAAGCAGAAGGGCCACTGGAAACAATGCGCCATTTCCGTCACGCACACATTGACGTTACGTTTACAGGCATTCTTACGCAGTTTCAAGCAGTGATCGGTTGCGATTGTAAACGCGACAATTCGTTGTAGTGTCGACTTTAATTGAATATTATTTAATCAAACGATATTATTCATCATCATCATCACAGCCCGTAACAGTCCACTGCAGGACTTAGGGCCTCTCCCACGAAAGGGGAGGTTATTGCCATAATCTCCACGTTTGGCAGGCGGGTTGGAGATCGCAGTGTTTAAATATAACAATGGAAAAAGCTGCTGCCCATTTCCAGACTACGGAGACTCTTGATCTTTTGCCTCGAAAACATTAGTCGCCTTGTACGACACCCATGAGTGTAAGGGGTTGGTGCTATTCTACTCTGCCGGACGCCACACGGAAATTACTTAATATCATACAAGCAACGCACGCGGAGTCCAAGAACAGATGGATGACCTTTCAGGCTTTGAAGCTAGTCGAACTTCATCACCGCTACGAATTCTAATGCCGATGGTGAAGCGAGGTTGATCAAGGTCTTCCGCTAGACACTCTAGGACTAGTTGAACATTTACAGGAACCACGTGAACAGTTTTTAACAGAATAAGAACATTTTAATGGTTTCTAGTCGGAAATGCCTGTCTAGTCTAATATAAAAAAAATCGCGGACTATCTTCCTTCTCCATCATCAGATCAACTGACTAATACCATAATATTGCATTTTCATCAATTTACATGTGTATGAATTTTTCAATTGATTACCGGGAAGTGGGCGGCCATGTGGTGTCCGGCAGAGTAGAATAGCACCAACCCCTTACACTCGTGGGTGTTGTACAAGGCGACTAATGTTTTCGAGGCAAAAGATCTAGTCTCCGTAGGCTGGAAAATGGGCAGCAGCGTTTTCCATTGTTTTATTTACAACACTGCGATCTCCAACCCGCCTGCCAAGCGTGGAGATTATGGCAATAACCTCCCCTTTCGTGGGAGAGGCCCGAAGTCCTGCAGTGGACTATTATGGGCTGTGATGATGAAGTGGGTTAAATCCCAGGTAAGGAATAGGTTATTCTCAGGGTCTAATGATATAACTGAATTAACTGTTGATAATTTTATATCATTTATTATTATGACGATGTATGTATAATACAATCAGGTGGCGATTAATTTTTAAAAAGTGAATAAACAATAGATTATTATTACGCCTACTAAAGGCATAATGTGAACACTTAAACACAATCTAAACAGCTTGGGAAGCAATTATGATCGATCACATTATGGCAAGGATTAGATATTGGTCCTTTGCAAGGGACTTGTTATTGTGAACGATATTTAAAATTCTATTCGATCTTTTAAATACTCTTTCCAAACTTCAGAATAAATATAGTAGCAACCCTAGTGAGCCGGCAAGTTTAGGTGATAATTTTCGGAGACGACGGGAGTCTTCTGTTAGTTTTCTATTTTGTGGCAATGACTATTCTAATGACAGGAAGCTTATTTTATTATTTGTAGCCCATAGTCGTCGCACAGTAATCGTGTCGCACTCGCGCAGTCACCGCGTCGTCTGCGCGGCAATAGGGTCGGTTACACCGTGTAACCGACTATACGTGTAACTTACACGTATTCTGTCCGGTTGCTACGCGGTGACTACGCGAGCACGGCGCGTACGCGTTTATTGACCGGTTTGTAACCGGCTACGCATAAACGGGTCCTCGTAGGCACGGGGGTTGATGAAATTCTGCTCTCCCGGTTTCCACAAGGCACAATACCTATCCCAGAATAAACAACATTAATTCCGTTAAAATGTGCCGTCAATACTCGCAGGGCCTGACATTTAGGCCGGCAACAATCCACACACCGCGGGTAAATTGTGACGACGACTCGCAGTTGTTTGCTCGCTAATGTCAGTGCAAGGGTATTTTTAGTGCACACCCTCATTAAACACTATTGTCTTGCGGATAGTAACATCGTTCATGTGTGTCTTTGTTTTCACAGGAAAGGTCGCGAAAGTAGCGTAATAGAAAGGTCATAGCGGCGTGCGTGAACATTACAGTTTTTTATAGCGCTAAGGTGAACAGCGCATGGACGAAATGATGGTAAGTATTGTTACCTAGGCCAATGGATGTTACTTATTTCTTAGAGAATTAAGAGAGACCACATTATGGCCTGGCCATGTATTGCGAGTACTAGGTATGGGAATATGTTTAATAAATTATCGTGGACAAATTCACAGAGCGCCAAAGTAAGTAAAGCTTGTGTTATGGGTGCTAGATAACTAATAGACTACTTATATACTTTAAATACATACTTATTATACATAGAACATCCAGACCCGTAGCAGAAATTTAAATTCATTATTTCTTTTTCTGCCCGGCCGGGAATCGTGGGACCTCTTGCGTGGCATACTGGCATGTTGACCACTGAACCACTCAGGTCGTCAAATGTTTGCAATAATCATCTTGGCGATAATATTCAGGTTGTACGCTCGCGCACAAGGCCCCGGGATCTATCTTAACCATCTGCCATAGGTGACTATGTTAAAGAAAAAACCAGACCAGATTGGCTCATGGGCACACATTTAGCCGTCTCAATGTGTATGTTTCTTCACGATATATTCCCTCAGATCCTCGGTTAGAGTTCAACGAATTATTGCAACGAGAACAGAACTCAGAAAAAGGTCATTGAGGGGGGTTCGAATACCGTACTTTTTGCTTATGAGTCAGACTCCTTAACCACTAGACTACCGACGGTCTTTGTAGTATAAATTCCCATGTCTGTAATATTATATGCTACTGTGGTCTCCAGCAATTTTGATTGTAAATTTAGTTTTGGAATACCTACCGTCGAATAACTCAAACATGGCATTAGCAACGGCTCTCGTCAACAACCTAGCTATCGGCATACACGTTGTTCTCTACATGTTTACGCAACGTCAAAAATATTTCTTTTATTATCGAATACTGTGATAGGAATGCCAAGATTTGTTTGTCCAACAGTGTTTTTGAACAACACATAACAATGGGCTTGGTAACAGATTGGCAGCGCGTGTTTAGAGACCGCGGTCGCAATAGTTACGAGCGTTACATAAGGTGTACATACGTACAGACAGATTAATATATGGGTATGTACATAGCGACGCACACCGCTGCAAGGGTTCATTCGCACAGAACCTTGACACCAATGCGCTCAATGAAATTTAGTGAGCGTTGCGCGTGCGCCGGCCGGCGCGCGGCACTGAACGCCGTGTATCTATGCGTAAAGAAGTCAGCCTCATCATTCGCTAAGTCCTTATCGGAATAGGTAGGGTCCGTATACTATAATATAATATTGTAATCACAATATTTATTTTTTATTCTCAACATTTATAGATTGATTGCATGGTCATGGAGGTCAGATGGCAGTCGCTCCAGTATTATTACCTGATCTACCAAATCCTGGATCACGGTCAAGCGACTGGCGGACCCTCGTTCACGAGAGCGCAACTGTGACATTAACGCCAAGCTTATTATTTTTATTTAAGTATACCAAAAAAGTGTCCGTGTGGTGTCCGGCAGAGTAGAATAGCATCAACCCCTTACACTCATGGGTGTCTTACAAGGCGACTAATGTGTTCGAGGCAAAGATCAAGAGTCTCCGTAGTCTGGAAAATGGGCAGCAGCATTTTCCATTGTTATATTTAAACACTGCGATCTCCAACCCGCCTGCCAAGCGTGGAGATTATGGCAATAACCTCCCCTTTCGTGGGAGAGGCCCTTAGTCCTGCAGTGGGCTGTTACGGGTTGTGGTGTTGATACCAAAAAACGATGAAACTTACCTAGTTAAAGATAACGAAAATTGTCCCAGGTCACCGGCAACTAGACAGGTGCCAATGGGGCGTTGCCTCACTGGATAACGAGGCAAATATTTTATTCCACTTCGGTAGGTCCTGTTATAGGCCAGACCTATGTAGTAGCTTGTTTTTCAGCTATAACAATTGTCTGGCCTGTAACTGGACAACTATAACTGCGATTGGTCTAAATGGTTTAAACATGCTTTTTAGGGTTGGTACAATTTCAGCTAGGAATTACTGGGAATATGTATTCCCGGTCGTAGCCACTGAGAACGTTTACAGTGGGTTCAACCGGGAATAAAAGTTATATAGAGGTACTTGTAATGGTAAAATAACCCTATAACTAACCTTTTTACTGCTCTTCTTTGTCTGACACTAGTCTAGTGAATTATAATCAACTCTAGTACCGGTGTTTCCACATTTCCTTTGGCAGCATTGTTTCAGAAGGAAAAAATTTACAATTTTTCTTTTATCGTTGAACTTGTGCTCATCGACTGCATAGTATTTTACGGCGGCACCGCACATTTTCAGAGCAGTAAGCAAAAATTTAAGTATCATAGACAATAAACAGGAAGGTGACTTCTATCACCTGCAAAACCTTAGTTCCGCAATAGCCCACCGTGCCATTAAGGTCAACAAAAACAAATCACACGCAATAGCACACATTAACTGTATCATAATGATCTATCATAGTTGATCAAAACATTACATGTATCTACGTAATCTCTAATCACAACAGACACAGTGACGCGTCTGCGATCGTCGCGTGCGCACGATGGGTTATGTAAATCCCTTAGTATGTAACAGGAATACATCATGCTGCCATTCCCTATGTATTGGATTAGGAACACTGGCGTACACTTTAGTTTAATATTGGCAATTTATAATAATTATTTGACATTTTCCTAGTTTTAAATAAAACTAAGCGGAAATGACTAAAAAAACTTGTAGGTTTTGACGTCAACACAGAATTCTTGCCAAAACATTACTGTTGCTATGCTGCTAATGTACGTCGAATTAAATGTGTAGTTAATTACTATAGATATATAGAATAATGTACGAACTGCTAACAATAGTGTAGTTAGGAAATGGTTATACCTTTTCTGCAAGTCAAGGTTTCGGCGGCAAGGTTTTATTTAATTTTTCGACAATCTAGTAGAAAAGTGGACAATGGCTGTAATCAATTATTTTTTTAATATAATATTCGCTCTAATGGACTGCTATGTCGATGGTGAAGATTTTCTATACCACTTTGTGGCAATATAGTCCTACCTCTGTTCAACCACTATTCCACATTGGATCAAATTCAGTCACCTGAATGTGCAGGAATCATCACGATGTTTTCTCTCATCGTAACAGCATCGGTTAGTGATCCACTAGTGTACATAGCTCAGAAACGAGTCATTGGTACAATGCCGGCAGTGGGGTCCGAACTCGGGACCTATCGCTTACGAGTCGGACCCCTTTACCACGAAGCCACTAAGCAGGATACTGTAGCCAATATGTAGTAGGCACATAAGTAAGTTAGAAATCATAGCTACACAGACTTCACGCTAAATGTAACTTCTTTGTGACATCCGTAAGTGAAACAGGTTGGTTTGGGGCTACATTCTACTAAGCCGGTTACCTATTGCTGTGCAGTAGGACGTATTTTCGACTTCCTTCTATTCAGCTACAAGTAGCTGATGTGTATCACTATCACAGTTGTGATAGTGTGCA
This sequence comes from Blastobasis lacticolella, assembly GCA_905147135.1. Taxonomy (NCBI): domain Eukaryota; kingdom Metazoa; phylum Arthropoda; class Insecta; order Lepidoptera; family Blastobasidae; genus Blastobasis; species Blastobasis lacticolella. The sequence goes on along the minus strand of LR990055.1, from coordinate 18,228,640 downwards.
GCACTCACGTACACAAAACACACAGTTTGACAGCGCGCGCGACATAAGATAAATTTATAACATTCACGTATTTTGACTGAACGAATCTTGGCACTCGTTACAGTGTTTTTGAACCTTGTAATCTGTGGATTACTTCACCTATCGCAATAACACTGGGCGTTATCGGTCGCCCAGAAGTTTCTTGTATTTAAGTCATAAGACTCTATAAAGAGCTCTACCATATCGCGTACAGGTCGATCACCGAATGTTTAATCATAATTTCCATATTAACCAATCAAAGCCAACGAAATTTTGTAAAGGCTATTTTGAAACCTATGTCTAGGTCTGTTGTTTGTCAGATTTTCGTTAAAATGTGTCGTTTCAAAGTTAAGCGGGATTTGTGATTTGTATTGAAATATTACATTCCGTGCAGCTTTAAGGAAATCGATCTATATCATTTACATCGCTTGATGTGCTTCGCTTAACGTGAAGCTGTAGCGTTGTTTGATGACGGATTTTTTATATAACAGAGAGACGTAAACGAGCTACTAGGTCAACTGATGGTAAGTAGTCACCACCTGCAACACCTGGGGTGTCACATGTAGGTATAGCCTCTTTCTTGAAGGTTTCAATATCGTAATGGCCTTGAAACACCGCGGCAGGGAGCTCGTTCCGTAGGGTATTCGTACAAGGCAGGAAGAAAATCTTACGGTGTTCGATCTCCAGTCATCCAGATACATGGATCTGGATATTTTTATAGTTCCCATTTTTGTCTGTTACACAACTACCTGCCTGGATACTGTGGTCTTGCCTGCAAACTATCTGATCTCGGGGGAATATTAAAAATTCTCGTCCGCAATCCGTTGCCAAGTGGGAAAGCGAAACATGTGGTGTTTCGCTGAATTTGAAATTTGTCCCGGCTGTCATGTTGCTTTGACGTAGAAGGTATACCCTAGCCGGGACGCGGTGCCAACAACTCTCGGCTCTGACAGCTGGTAACAGGTCAGAAATAATTTACGACGTATGGTTACCTTCAGAGGTCATACACATTGCGATTAGGTACACTTATTATTAGTGTGAAGATGTTTTTTGCTAGTGTAGCGATAAATGAGTGGATAGAATCGGTTAATGTGAAGATGTAGGTAGGTAATTGTCGCCCACACGTACGTACTGTACGTCCTTTTTGGAAATGAAATAATTCGACAATCAAAATAAACGCAAATCTTTAGGCTAGGAAGTAGCCAACTCATTAATTTGACACGATTTAATGTAGTCTTTTAAAACTTAAAACAGGGAAATATTACACAAAATATATCGCGCCCAGTATCTCCAGATTAAATGTCACGGTTACTTACACGTAATACTCTACCCCGGGAAGTGAACTCTGTAGAAAATGATCCGACATTGCATTATATAAATATAGGAACGTAGGTATCTGACGTTAAGTTTTTATGTTTGTTGATTCCGCAGTGTGATAGCTTATCGAAGTGCTTGCAAAACACTGCGCTCGCTATTTATATATGCTAGTAATATAATCATAGTGCTTCATGCCCATGGTTCCGTACAGGCACAGCCTGTAAAAATATGGACGCCATTTGTCGACGCAGACATAAAATGTATGATGAATGTTATAATGTGATAAATTTGACTGGATATTGACTTGAATAGAAACGCAATGTTTGCGGTTAGATAGATGGTTTAATTGTAGTAGCTATAGTTATACATGATTATATAGAATGCTTAGGTGGAAGTGAGCTATCAACGTGACATTAATACTTTTAATATATTGCAGCGTTTTGATCCATACAACTTGTGCGTGGGCGCGTACACCATTCTACACTAAAGAGAAGTTAATCACGCAAGGTACGTCAATTTCTTGACAATTTATTTTGTTGTACATGACCTACATACTTACACAGATACACCGGCTCTGACAATCCGCCGTTTTTTTAATTTTGTACCGCACTATCGCCAATGACAGTGTCAAAGCACGCACACACATAAATGGGCGGCCATTTTTATGCTTCACTCATGATTTTATAGAGTAAATAAAAAAAAACATTTTGGCGTTAATGTCCCGGTTGTGCTCTCGCACACGAGGGCCCGGGGTCCGCCTAGACCATGATCCAGGAATTAGCAGATCAGGTAATTACAGTGGAGTGATCGCCATCTGACCTACGAGACCCTGTTGACAGGGGAACCTGACCTGATTGGATCATGGTTACACATTCAGTCACCTAAATGTGCAGGTTTCGACACGATGTTTTCTCTCACTGTGAGAGCATCTAATGTACATGATTTTATAGAGTACCTATCCGTTCGTATTTTTTTCAGGTCCGTGCGTACAGGCAGGCCAACTGTGAAAGCCGATGACAGATGACAGGAATAGTTATGATAACGCGGAACGGTTTTGGCAGACGTAGAGTCGGGTACGCGGTGTTTTTTGCTTTGAATGCCAGCCAAATATTTATAGTGTGCTACAAGAAAATGAAAACATACATTCGCTGTTATTGAAAAAATAAAATTAAGTTCTATTAAAATTTTGCGTAATAATGTGGCGTAGGTAGAGGTTCAGTGTCTTGGAAATTGAGTTAGGTAAAGTAGTCGAGTATTTTGACGATTGGTCTAGATGTAAGTAGGTATACGTAGCTAGGAAGGACGCAGCGTTAGTATGCCTCGACGACCTGGTAAAGATAACGGGTAGCAGATGGATGCGGAAGGCATAGGAGCGGCCTTTGTGGAGATCTCTAGGGGAGGCTTATGTTCAGCAGTGGGCGTATTTCGGCCGATATGTTGATTGATGATGTTGAAGTAGGTAATGAAAGAGCTGTTTCACTAAAACAGTAGTCATATGAATTATTTTATAAAAATATGTTACAGTCACCACAGTGTGACAATTGCAAATAACTGCAACGTCGCCGTCGCCTTGAAAAGAACACCAGTCCGACTAGACATGGCGGCACTCACGTTGCTCGCTGCATCGTTAATTTTACAGGAAATTTGAACAAGTTACATTACACGGTTTACGCAAGAGCCTGAGCACAATGCTATTAGGGTATTTGCCCTGGGCGCCGTAGGTTATCGTATGTCATCGAGTACAATAAAAAATCCACTTTATAGCTATAGTAGACGTTTAAGAGACCCATAAAACGAATGCCCATGCACAACATGGCACAAACAAATTAAAACTTTTTTTATGATCCAAACTTCGACTTTTCGTACCGATATTAATAATAATCATCTTGGCGTTAATGTCCCGGTTGTGCTCTCGCGCACGAGGGCCCGGGGTCCGCCGTGACCATGGTCAAGGATTTGGCAGGTCAAGTAATTACAGTGGAGCGACTGCCATCTGACCTCCATGACCCTGCTACCAGGGGAACATGACCAGATTGGATCATGGTTACACATCCAGTCGCTGGAATGTGCAGGTTTCATCACGATGTTTTCCCTCACCGTAAGAGCATCGGTTAGTATTTAACTAATGCACATTACTCAGAAAACAGTTATTGGTACATGGCCGGAGCGGGATTCGAACCCGGGACCTCTGGCTTACGAGTCAGATACTCTAACCGCTCGGCCACCGACGCTCTTTTTCTTAGCGCTATTATTTTATTTATATTTTATTTTATTTTACTTATTACTTACATATTCTCTTGTGTGGATTCTGAAGCAAAACAATCGGTCTGCCTGACATCCCCTTGGCAGTTTCGCTTTTCAGACACATTATATTAGACATAAAAAAGTAAAGTGAATTTAGACAGGATAACCTACGGCTCACAGTCCATAAGGCCTCGCGCCGGTTGCCACACGGAACTCCAAATGCGCCTGGAAATGGTACGATAGCTTATCTCAAGGATGAATTACAATAAAAAAACAGCGAACACGCTTGCTCACGTAAACATGTTTGTATGCACACCGGTTATCGCCGGTTCGTTAGAACTGGTGACGAGAGTCTAGGTACGAACCTAGACAGCGTGGTAGAACATAGCACACTTTTTATTTAATACACGGAGTCCAACTGATAGTTAATTGTCACTGTCGTCTATCTTGCGATGTCCAGCAACCCCATTTTGGGATGAAGGGCGGGAAGATATCTCGTTTAGGGATAAGCTCGAATTTGTAAACTATATGTGTATTATGACTATGTTTCTAAATGTGTTTTTCAGCAATAAAGAGTATAATATAATAAAATGCTAATATTTTTGCATGTTCATTCCTGATATGGCATCAAGTCTGTAGGAAAATTTATCAAGTATATCCAACCTGCTTCCAAAGTCCAAGCACGCTTGAAGATATTGCTAATCCTATCAGTAACCCCTCTCCATATGGCAGAAACTTAACAAATCCCAAGTCGCTAAAGAATCAAAATAACATACAAAATTCTTGAAAACATCCCAATTTCAATAGGCTAGAACAGAACTCGGATATATCGCGCGTAAGCTGTCAAAACTGTCGCTACTTCGGACAGCATTTTCTCGGGTTCGGATGGGATTCAAGGCGAAACTGTAGCGTAATAAAAAACTTATGCCTATTCTAAAATTGCGAGTGTTTACCTCAGCGATTGGAGCGTATTTAGCGAATAGCTGGTGGGCTCAGTATCAAGGTCGCGTTGTTGACGGCTTCGGCTGCTATTTTTGCAATTTTCGCGGGATAAACAGAGCGGTCGCGGTGACCGATTGCCGGTTTCATAGATGTATTCGAAGTATGAATTCTTTCGTTTTGTCGTCGTTTTATCGTTGTTGATGATCATTGGTATCGGTATGAAGGATGATCGGCCGGGGGCGTATGGGTGTACTCTGCCGGGAGTCCAATGCAGCACCATACCAGTTAGTGACGTCGTAACATGAAAAATAAGTTTATTTACAATCACAAATCTAAACTAATACGCAAGAGGTCCACAGTCAACTGTTGATGAACGTGGAAATTTCACGAAATAATTGTACACGTCAGAAAGTATAATAAAATGATGATAAATATATCAAGTACAACTATAAACAATTTCTACGTCATTTAATATTATTGAAAATATTGCTAACTATAAATTACACCATAATCTAGTTATAAAGCTTTGTAAATTTATAAAGCAAGTTAGATAACGAGAGACGTAAACTTTATATAACACTGATATGACTGTAAAGCTCTACTACTGCTTATTTCTCGTGTGTTCTGAGGAGTTGTTTGAGCTTGTGTCTGCTGGCGAGTTTCACCACCATACTTGCCACTCTGGTATTCCATCGTGAGATCGATCTGGATGAATGGGTGTGAGGCTGTTAACCAGAAAGCGGACATAAGCCCTCAAGTTTGGCACGGAAGATTCACTCCGATATATATCAGATATAGTTCTCCTAATATATACCATGACATGGCATGGCATGTGGCCGTGTGGTGTCCGGCAGAATAGAATAGCACCAACCCCTTACACTCGTGGGTGTCGTACAAGGCGACTAATGTTTTTGAGACAAAAGGCCGCAAGCTTGTTTGCCACCTAAGGGGTATAAAAAAAAATATCTAGTCTCCGTAGGCTGGAAAATGGGCAGCAGTGATTTCCATTGTTATACTTATAATATAACTCTGCGATCTCGAGGGATAGAGATTATGGCAATATGCTCCCCTTTCGCTGAGAGGCCCTAAGTTCTGCAGTGGAGCTGTGCTGATATTGTAGTTTTTTACTGCGTTACGTTGTGGTCAGGTTACAGGTTATAAAAAGATAGAAGAATGTGAAAGAAGCGAGAGAGGTTTAGCAAGATCAACCAAGTGGAATAATATGAAAAAAAGGCGTGACGTTATTGTCATATCTGCTACAATATAGATTTAGCGTTATGTATGTAATTGTAGTCTATTTCCTAGATCGCTCTTGAACTCGGTTGAGTCAGCGGCGCTCGCGCAGCCCAGACTGGGCGTCGGCGTCGCCTCTGCGCCCGCGCCGCGCCCTGCTGATACGTAGTTGTTTTCCATTCACTACGGCTATTAATTATTCTATTGACAAGGATATGCAGTTTTAAGATTACACGTGATAATCTTTGACTAATCATTATTATGCCATTAATGAGATTATTGCTGTGAATGATTGGTTTTTTTATCATTGTTTTCTCACCTTGGTTTGGTATCTTAAACTGTATAAGTAATTAGTAGCTCACGCCACCTCTGTTCATAGTAAACAGAAAGCATTATCAAACTTAATTATTTTTTGGACACAATAAATAAATATAAACGATGATTCGTAACCCATTGAATTATCATCTAAATAAGTTGTTTAAATATCAATAATATTTAAACAACTTTCCAGCCAATTAATTATGTATGCTTGTTAGTCAAACATTATATCGGCGCGTGTTATTCTCAATAGAGAAAAACATGCGCCGCCTTACAAATGAATTGCCATTAATAAAAGTCTTCGTGGACGTCGGGAATGTAACAGTCTAGCTCTGAAACATAAAACACCACACATAATTTAATAGTTCTAGCGAAAAACTCTTATATCGCTATTATAGCGCTAGGTCCAAAGCGAAAATGAATTATAAGCATTTATATCTCGTTTAAAACACCACGATTCAGCTGAAACGGTTTGTTAAGCGAGGCGATGCTGCGAATCGAAAAAGCGATTTCACGCCGCACCGCAAAGTGTTCGTGAAATGGAAAACATTTTTGGCAAAACGTTTTAAATGAGAAACTATAATACATGTAATAATTTATCTTGTTTGCGGGCGCGATCGTCGACCCGGGGCCCTGTTTACAACGAGCTAGTAGGTAGTGGAGCGATGTATTAATCTGCGAGTGCAAACAAACAGACTCCATGATTTATGAGTCGGGTGCGATTATCCACGTACAGCTGGCTCGTTGGAAAATGGCACTAAGGAAGTGAACTGTAAAGTAACTAGATACCACTTTGATTAATTATTACAGATTTGATATGGTGTTTGTTTGTTTTGGGACTTCGTGGTTGTTCATTATACTGTGTTTCATAATTTGAGTCAGTATATCAACTATTAAAGCGGTTTAGAGTATAGAGTGAAAATCCATCCATATTAGGCCCCGTCATTACTTTAAGCGAGATCAGGCGCGTCATAAATACTGCTATCTCGTTCATCTTTATATTGATAGAAGGAAACAAACGCTCTCTCGCGGCGCGAGATGTGTCGCTTAAACAAATTCTCTGTTGCGGCGCACTAGTCGCTCTGGTGAGATGATGGTAAAAAAATAATATCCGATAGTCTTAGGCCGGCCTCATATATTCGTTATCCCTATTAGATTTCCGAATTCGAATTTTAAACTCGACCGGTTAATCCGCGAATACCAATCAATAGCCAGCGTGAAAAGTTTTACTTGTCATTGTTCTGTCTTTCCGATTGCCATTCGAATTAACCGGTATTTATGGCAAAATCATCCGCTCAAGTGGAGGATGCTCAAGCCTAGCAGTGGAATAATTCCGAGCAGATGATTATTTGCTAAAGTGGATAATACTTGCCACAGGACGTCCACTGCTGGGCATAGGCCTCCCCCACACCGATCAGCTTTGTGCGTCTTGCATCCCCACGGAGTTTACCAAACGGTCGGTCCATCTCGTAGCCCTCTCTACGCACCATCGGAAATCGGTTCTAATAAATATTTATAGACAGTTCATTCCATTCATCATCATCATCTTTGCGATATGTTGCGCTCCCGCGCGGCAGACGAGGGCCGGTTTGCTTGGTCTTCGGCATCCTTGGTGGTGAGCTTGATGGCAAGCATGTCACTCTTGACGACGTCAAGCCATCGCTTCTTGAGCCGACTCGGGTTATCTCGAATGTGGGCATTTCGAACGCGATCTCCGTGAAACTCCACAGATCCACCGAAGCATTTACGTGCCACGCAGCTCCTGCTTGGGTCGCTCTAGTAGTGGACAAGTTTCACTAAGTCTATTGCGGCTTGTCAAGTGACGAGGACAAAAATGGGCTTGATCTTGCCCATTTTACCCCACACATCGTAAAGTTGTCACTTGTGGTATTATGGTGAGTGGCCAGCATAATACAAATACTCCTTGGGCGCAGAAGCCCCGCCTGCTGCTAACCGCCGCGTGCTGACGCGTGCCGTGCGCCCGCGCAGGCCAACGTGCTGGTACTCAGGTGGCTTTTAAACATCATAGTGTTGAAAGTCATGGTAGTGGATTTATTTCTGAAACAAAAATTCAAGATGTTATAAATCTGCTTTTGTATCTCTATGATCTGTCTTGGCATAGGTTTACCATTTTAACATAGAATAGGAGTCTTTTGCAGAATATCTGTTGCAATTGCAGTCGTAATGTAGTCGCAGTTGAGTATAAATGGATAAAATTAGCCGACTAGGACTCATATTTCTGTTCCGGTTTGAAGGGTGAGGTAAGGATAATATTGGGCTCGCATGCTAAGGAATCTTGACAGTGACGACTCACCCTGGGATTCTACATTTTTAACCGCCGGGACAACAGGCGGATATAATTGGTTTGACATGTGTATAAGTGTATCTGTCTGCGGCATCGCAGCTCCCGAACGTATGAATAGATTTCGATACAGTTTCCTTTATTTCAAAACTAGTATAATCGAGATGCTTCTTTCCTTTTTTTCATTGAAATCGATTCAGTGATTTGGAAATAATAATGTAAATGCTGTCAGGGGATTGCCGACATCGGACGGTAAGTATACGTTACATTATTTACTTCTAATATACCTCTTGAACGATCCCATGGCATAGTCTAAAGGAAACATTGTAGCTGGGAGCTCATTCCAGATCCGAGTTATATGAGCGAGAAACGTTGTTTCGAATTTTCGCGTGGACACCACTAGAGTGAGTGATACGTAAGTATAAATAGTTCGCGCCTTTCATCTATAGCAAATGGAACATTACGGTCTCTGCCCACCACCACGGGAAATAAACATAGGCTACCGCTTTCCCTCATGTGGACTAAGTATCTGCTTTGTAAATGAAACTACCTACATAGTCACAATCACTCATATGGGAACAAAGTTTCATTTACATTAATTTAAAGCAAAACAGCGTTACGTAAACAAGCTCGGGGTGATAATATTATTTGTGCAGACAGATAAGACGATATTATACATCATGAAGATTATATACTTAGTTCTGTTTATCTGACACGATAGCTGATAAAGACTCATGTTCGGTTTGCAAGAAAACTGAACTGGTTTCTTGGTAATTAAGTATAATCTTATTATTAACACTTGAACTTATAGGTAAATGACATTGTGGTTACAATATCCTTTCATCTAGCTCTAGTTTATAAGGTTCATAATGCATAATGTAGCGAACTTGTTATCACAGCTATTTTAAAAGCTGATTGTGTCATAAGTAATAACTCATATCACACGAAAACATCATAAAAAGATTAGGTGAGTTTCGTGTAATGTGATATGATAATGGAGTACTGCAAACATCGTGATCTAGCGGTCAAACTGGAGAACTAATTTTGGTTGTACTATACTTACGGAATAGCACCAGGATTTATGTTAAAAATAAATTAAAATTTTGACGCCGATATCGGTTGCGCTCTCGCGCGCGAGCTCCCTGGGTCCACCAAATCCTAGACCTTGATTCAGGATTTGGCAGATCAGGTGGGTGATTAAAGTTCATAATAAATATCCAATTGAGGTGCCTGAACATTATTCTACTTTCTTACTTAGTGCATATTCCTCTGACGCATGAATGCAACATCACTACGCATGCGTCACAAGTATGGGTATACACAGAGGTAGTGTAGAATGCATCAGTCTCGCAAACGCAAGCGCATTTGGCGACGTGCAACGCATTCTGTTGGTTTTACGAGACAAGTTGATGGAAGACTGTTAATAAACCCTCGGAAGTTCATTACACTGACGCACACATCCATGAAAATTACGCGTTCATAATTATGGACATTTAATTTAATTCTATACATGAAAATTTGAAAGTTATACCTACTGAGATATAAGTTTAAGAAGGAAGATAATACTTTGACTTCACAACTATTATAAACTGCCGCACTGACTCCGATAAAATGCTAAGCATCAGTTTTCCTACAACTGGAGTTACTAAAATTACTTTTTGAATGTATTGAATAATTGAAAATTGTTGAAGTCTAAGTCTCCCTTTATTTTAGCTACCATAGTGACATAAAGCATAATACCAGCAGAAATATTATTATATTTCTATTTGGCTTCTATACTTTCGCTCAATATACAAACTACTGAAACGGTTTAGATATAATTAGATAGGTAGGTATTCGTATGTACAGCTGAAACTTTCGATGAGAACTTAAGCTTTTTTTTATAGAATCTAAAAAAATATAAATATACCCGCAATACAAAGTCAACCACACCACCACACCAAACCACACCTTTTTCCCCCTTACAGGAACACAGTAACCGGAAAGTGTTCCAACGTCATTACACAAGGTGACACTGACGCTGCAGGGTCACGAAGCTTCGTGAGGCGGCGTGCGGTGACGCAGGCATGCTATCGTCACTTTTTATTACACTCGCGTGACAAGCAGGGTTGAGGATATTCGTGCGCGGCAGGTGATACACTTTTTCATTATTGAGTGTGTTAAAACTTTTTGTATGTTGTACTTGATTAAGTATGTTATAATTTTTTTGTTGTGTAATTTATGAAGGGGGTAATCCTAACTGGATTACCTTGTTACTTTTGTTCTATTGTTAGACTGAGACTGCACTACTATTAGTACAAGGTAGCCTTGCTTATGCACTATAGTGACTACAGAGTAGAAATTCTATAAACTTTCGGTTACCAATCTTTTTTTTAAATTTATGTGATGTTTTTATCAGAAAAAAACGGATCCATCCAAAAAGGGGAAAAGGTTCTGAGCAGTTTAAAAAAGGAGAGCTATGGGTGCTTTGCTGTAGTAAAGCGACTTTTGCTTTTTCAGGATTATATTTTTGTATGTTGTATACGTTACGGATTTTAACACAATTTAGTGCTTTGCATGGGTTTTCTCAGCTTTTCTTTACTATAATATGCATGTATTACACCTAATAATCTTCTAACTTTTAATTGATACTATATATAGATAACACACACAATACAGTACACGTCGGTTAATTCGACCTCGCAGAGAGCTGTCTCTATCGCACGCGTGTGAGTATTACGAAGCCGAAACTAGCCGAATTGCAATATTTACCCTTCATATGTAAAAATCAGCACCTGAACCTACTTCAGACCGTTTCCGGTTTGTACGAATACGCGCATCCATAGTAACGCTAGACCATTATTAACCCCACGACAAAAGACGGGGTGTTATAAGTTCGACATGTGCTTCTGTGTATATGTGGAGGTGTGTGCCTGTGTCATCGTAACTCCCGAACGGATGAACCTATTTCGATGCGGTTTTTTTAAGCTACAAACGAGCAGACAGCCCACCTTTTTTTTATACCACTAAGGTGGCAAACAAGCTTGCGGCGTGCCTGATGGTAAGTGGTAACTGTCGCCCATAACATCTGCAACTCATACATTTAGGTTGCATTTAACAAAAAGGCCGTACCGCAGGTGCGTTGTCACTGTTGGTGGCTCTATTTGAAAGAAAGTTTCGGTTTATAGCTTTATTTAATTAATCGGGTTAACGTTTAGAAAATATTTCAGTAAACAACGTAAACTTTATCGAGGGTTTACTGACGCTTTTCTGTCAGTTAGCTTATCTACTGGTAGGTTGATGTACTGCCTTCTGCACATCCAGTCCTTAGCAATACTCCCGACACTTTTGCAACAATCAGTGTTGTCCGATTGCCGTACGAGACTGACGTTAATGAACGCCAACCAGGAGGCCAACTCGTAAACAACTCAACTATCTGCTATATTTAAAATGAGCGACGTGACAGCGGGCACACACCCGCCTTGTACTAGAAGCGAGTATGAAAAAACAAGATCCTCATTGAAATGGCTATGGAATATAGATAAGTAATCATTATGTTTATTCACTATAATCAGTCGGCAGTAGACTACAATCACCTCACTGTTGCGTGGACTTCCTTCTCGCTACTTCCCGATTACTTGAGTTGAACTGGATGAGAATTATAGAAATTACAGTTTCATGAATATATCAGATACAGTATCAGTTACCAATATCGCAAAGCATTTAATATCTTTCCGTGAATAGTACTTATAAAATAAAGTCGCTTTCCGCATCTGTATCCTTGTCTGTAAATCCTACTAGACTGATGTGGATTTTGATGCGGTTTTCGCTATCATTTAGATAATTTCTTCCGGAAATCAAGCAGTATCAAGCGTGGACGCCACTTCAGTGGTATAAAAAAGTAACATACACAAATTTTAAAAGTATATTTCAGATTTCCGGGTTGTTTCGGGTTTGATTCCCGGCCAAGCAGAAAGGGAAATGACAAATCTGAATTTCCGTTACGGGTCTGGGAGTATGTATTTAATAAATGTCTAAGTATAGTATATCAGTTGTCAAGCACTCATAACACCACTTTGGGGCTAGAACCTATTAAAAAAAAGGATGTGAGAATGAGTTACAAAGTACACAATAAGTGCTTTCTTTCAGTAGCGTAGCCATGAACGGTCACCAATCCAATGGCAGCTGAAGCTACAGAGCGAGGCCGCGGACGCACCGCCTCCGTAGCAACAGCCATTCGGATCTATTTCCATATCGGAGTTAATCAAAATGACCCATATACGGGTGTCAATCGCGTGTCGCAATGGCAATAGGCTTGATGCTGCTATCAATAGACTCTGAAATAAGCCACGGAAACGAAAGTATCGAAAAATTACTATCATATTCAGGTTAGGTTATGTTAGGAACTTCGGTGGCCGTGTAGTGAAGATATCCGACTTGTAAGCAAGAGGTACAGAGTTCGAATCGCACTGCAGGTATGTTGATACATGACTCTTTTGTGTGTTATGTACACTAGTACAAAGCTAACCGATGCACATTCAGGCGACTGAATGTGTAACAATTATCCAATTTGGTCATTTTCCCCTGGTAGCAGAGTCACGGAGGTCAGATTTCAGTCGTTCCACTGTAAATCTGATCTACCAAATCCTGGATCATGGACAAGGCCGGACCTCGGGCCCTCGTGCGCGAGAGCGCAACCGGGACATTAGCGCCAAGATTATTTTTTATTCAGGTCGTCTACTGGAAGAAAAACAGGATTTTTCTCGCGATAAATATGTAAAAGGGATTGAATAACTAAAACTATAAAATAAAAATTGGATTGTTATTGACTGTTTATGATGCTGATGACCTTCAACTTTTACAAGCAAGCGTAAATAACAAACTTACTTAAGAATGCATAACGATTGAACACAACACTTTTAGTTTGGTAGTGGCTGTAAAATAACAATCTCTGATTAGGTATTCATCAGGTGTGCGTGGGTTATTTAAAACCTTTTAAACAAGGAAAATGATTAAGCATTGTAATTATATGACTGACCAACGGCCAGTCGGATAGGAAATGTTGGTAATGTATTCGCAAGGTTTCAGAATGGCAAATGACTCAGTTTACAGGTCGACACAAATAATAAATAATGGCTATTGGAATGCAACTCTGAATTATTATGCAATCGTTTTGTGGTAATATGTTATTGTTTAATTAGTAACCGAGTATTCTCGAATTTCCGTGGCTATATATACCTATACCTGTAAAAGTACGTTTATAAAATTGTCTTTCATCAAAAGAATAAGGAATAGAAAAGAATACGTTTTTATTCACACACAACAACCACCACAAACATTTAACATATTTCAATGGCTCAAAAATGCTTGACCTCTAACAATACAAGTATTATTAGAGGACAGTGACTCGAATCCAAACCGTGAAAAAAGAAGTAATAGAGGTTTGTGAGGCTCTACCGTATGGTAATATATTTTTCAGGAATACTCTCGACGCGAATGAGGCGTACGAAACAATCATAGACGTGCGCGCGAGCGATTAAACGGCCCGACCGCGACATTTAGATGCACCTTAAAGGCAAACGGATACGACATTTGATCAATGATCAAGAAAGATGCCAAACCTTTCACAAGGTCCGAAACGCTGAGCCCACTAGGACTGACCCCACCTACTAAGTCTACCAACCAAGATCTACCGCTGAGGAGCTTGAAACTGATTGAATAGTCTCGATAGTTGATTGGCGCCCCATTTGAACGAGGGTAAGAGTGATGGTGGTGATTGTTAAGTATATTAATATTTTATTAAATTCAAGCCTGCAATCACTATTACCAATATTATACGCTATTAGAGCCAAAGGAGATGTGTCAGGATCAAAGCTTGTGGCACGCGATTGTTCCAGGCTACCCCTATGGGATACGGGCGTGAGCGTGTACGTATGTATGTAATACGTTTTCACAATGAAAACAAAGATTCGAACGTGGAAACCATTGCACTGTTACCGATAACATAAAACAGGTCCGAGCCGAGTTGATTGTCATAACAATGGGCACATTACACCCAATGAGTCAGGCCGCATATAGGCTATCGTCGCTGATAGCGATAGCAAGCGATCTGCACCGGTTCAAACCGAACTTGCAACCTAAATCGGCTTTACAATTCGCGACGATAACAACTCACACCACATTCGAATGTAAACCTTCTTTTCTACGCATTAGAGTTCAGTTTTGGACGAGAATTGAGGTAGTTGTTACGTCACGCAAGGCGACCCATTATGAATATATGCAAATAATATTTTGGCTGTATTCTATGTGTGTTATGTGGAGTGAAACAAGGCGGAATGGAGGTCGCGGCGTGTTATCTCAAGTGTGATGGCTCGGATGGCTCGGCTCGCTGGGTGTTGCTACGCGAGGCACCTCGGCGAACTGAGAACCGTAAAGCTATTAAGTTACATGTTGAATTACGTAATAGAAAAACTAAGTCGCTTGCGCATTGCTTCCGATTGGAGTTCGTAAAAATACAATCCGTCAAGTTAGTTCGTTTTCCTGTGGCGGCGCTTCACGATACACTTGTTCTGAATACGAAAGACTGGTGTGCTTTCGTGCGCCAGGGCAGGGTCCGTCTTGATCATGATCCAGGATTTGGCAGATCAGGTAATTATAGTTGAGCGACTGGCATCTGACCTTCGTGACCCTCTTAACAGGAGAACCATGACCAGATTGAATCATGGTTACACATTCAGTCGCCTGAGTGTGCAGGTTTCATCACGATGTTTCCCCTCACCATCTTCAAACCCGAACACAACAATATGGCTTCAAACAATATTGCTTACAGGCAGAAATATTATTAGCGGCGGTAATCATCTAGATAGACTCATCAGGCTTGACAGAGTCCTATCACCGGCAGTTCTTTCATAATCATCATCATCGTCAAGAGCCTGTAAATGCGTCCAGACGGTATACAATTTAAACGCATACAAGCAATTCATGGAGTCCCATTCAAATTCAAATTTCATATAACACACCATCTTTGAACCCCTTTAGATTAAAACTAATACTTCAAAGGAATGATGTAACAGCCAAGTGTAAAGATACTGTTAGTTTTTAAGCCGTGCTGTTTGTTTAGAAGCTCTCTTTGTGGAGTTACCTAACTAATTACCGACAGCCATTAGTCATTGTGACAATATAAGCTGTATGCGCTTGCGCAAGCAAAGCGAAGCTTGTTTCCTGCTGGCTTCTTGTTACAAATATATATTTTGCAAACACTTTGGAGCAGGCATTGAGTGCCAAGAAGTTACGATCGTGGGGGACGACTGCAGTTGCCTTTTATGGGCTTGCATTTTACTTTATAACACTGCGATCTCCAACCCGCCTGAAAAGCGTGGAGATTAGGGCAATGTCAGGGGAAAGGCTCTAAGTTCTGCAGTGGACTGTTATGGGCTGTGATGATGATTTGACTTTATCTCACCTGCACGGCTAGCATAAGTGTGCTCGCGACATGTTTCGCACCGCGATAGAGCTTTTGTTTCCTTCTCAAAACACTAAGATAAAAGAGATAGCAGTATCGATGTCGTGTCTTTTCTCAATTATCGTGCTGAAGTAGCATGCTGCCTTGACTTGAAACTCCCAAGGTTTTGGACATTTTTTGGAGGTAAGTGATGCAGCCACTTCCCCTAACTATCTCCATAAAGGTAGAAAAACCTCTGCAGAGAACTGAAGAGAGCGATTCGATCGTATTCTGAGTTATTGGTGTGATTATGGTTGGTATATATTGTGTGAGCGGACATTATTCTTTAACTTCTCGTACCTAAAGCAAGCCACGTCACAAAGCGATGGCAGCACATGTCATAATCTTGTTTGGGACTAATTACGCGTACGTAACGAGCTGGTGTTCCCATAACGTTTTGTAGCAGCCGCCATAAACTTTATCTCTACGGCCCACACTACGCTCATTCGATTATTGCTTTGGGGATCCGTGGCGAAGTGTTTTAAGAAATATTTAAGCAGCTCATAACAGGTGAACTCCTCTACATGAGGGCATAGCCATAATCTCCAGCTTGGCTGGCGGGTTGGAGATCGCCTATTGATAATACTCGACAGAAAGTTTTTTTTTATTCTACGTAGTGACTAACGAGTAGACAGTCCTTCTGATGGTAAGCGGTAACATAACATCTGCGATTCATGCATTTAGATTGCAGGCAACAAAATGCAGAACCGCAAGTGTGTTGTTACTGTGACGACTAAGATGAAATGCCTCGTGCCTGTAAAATTGCGCTGGCTACCTTATTCTTCAAACTGGAACCCAACAATGCAAGCATTATTGCTTGGCGGCCGAAATACATAAGGCGGTGGTACTCACCCAGGCGGACTCCTCAGGCTTAATAGAGTCGTAACACCTGATAAATGCTTCTATGACACTAATCGCCTTTTACAACACGAAACTCGCCAATATGGAGGGGGTTGATGCTACATTCTACAGTCAGCGCCAACAATCACTTCTCAATTATTGTGGTAAAAATTACCAAACACACATCTTCATGTTGTTCTTGAAGAAAATATGAATAACGCGACAGAAGTGACCACGATGACGAATTTAGAGCTAAACGGAAAAATGATGAACTATCCCAATAAAAGTTGTTAGTTGAAAGGGAAAGTTAAAAGGAATGTTCCCGAAATATCGAAAACTTCAAGAATTTGAATTTGCCTACGGTATCTTCTTAACTCTCGTCATATCTCACCACACGAGAATTTTCAGCTACATACAATACGCAAAGGGATATCGCGATTTAGCGCCCACCGCTTAAAGCCGGCACACGCTTGGCAGTCACATTAGGCAACGTTGAATTAAAAATCCGACGCTGGCGCAAGGCCGCAATTTGATCTACAATTAAGATAGGTGTATTGTTTTAGTGAAGCGACGTAGGTCATACGCAAATTATGCCGAAAATAGCCAGCTGCTAGGCCAGAAAACTTATCACTAGGTGGGTCATTTTTGGCGGTAATGTCCCGGTTGTGCTCTCGCGCACGAGAGCCCGGGGTCGGCCTTAACCATGCTCTGCAGAGTTTGACAGATCAGGTAATTACAGTGGAGCGATTGCCATCTGACCTCCATCACCCTGCTACAAGGGGAACCGGACCAGACTAGATCATGGTAACACATTCAGTAGCCTGAATGTGTAAGTTTCATCACGAGGTTTTCCCTCACCGTACGAGCTAGGTGACCTAGTTGGTATTTAAAAAAAGTTATCAATGTCAGCTTCGGTAGCCTAGTGGTTAAGGGGTCTGACTCGTAAGCGAGAAGTACCGGGTTCGAACCAACGCCACGATGATGGTGTCAAACAAGCGCACTGGCTTGCCTGATGGTAAGCAGTTAATGACGGTTGTAATTACCAGAGGTAGATATCATCTCAACTCAAGTAAATTGCTTCGTTTTAGTTAAATACTTATCTATTAAATAATTTTACTTTTAGAATGCGTAACCGACCATTAAACCATATTACGTTATTTTATTTAAAAATAAAATTGTGTTTCGTTTGAGTTTAAAATAGTTGAATCTTGTCTAATAGAGGGATTTAAATGTGGTTAAAATATCTGTAGAAATGATAACTTCAATAGTTTAAAAAGAACTAATACAAGGTTTCTGCGGTTACTCATAAACTTTATTACCAAAGTCCATGCATTACAGAATCTTCTAAAAGATTTTTAATGAAGTACCTGATTACATTTTTGGTGCCTTGCAAATTAATTAAATAAATACGAGTTCAAAATAACAGTAAAGGCTCGCCCAGTTTTAAATTAACGCGTTTTTAACAGACCTGATGCTCAATTTCACTTAAATTGAAAGTCTGCAATTTAAATAATAAAGCCACCACGTTGGCTCATCATACACAGCCAGTATGCTAATCGGTTGCACAAACAACACATGTATGAGTTGTATGTATGAAGCCAGTGCATACCGGTACAGGGATAACTACATAACATACAATGTACAATAAAACCTGTAATTATTCCTGCATATGAATCACCGTGAAGGTAGCTTACAGTAGTTTAAATTGATAGCACAAAAGAATAAGTGTTCATTATAGAGTATTGATGTGTTTACAAGTCTGGCTGTTTAGTCATACATATTTTCATACATGTTTTGTTACATGGCTGAATGTAGTACACCTGTGTGTACCCAGTTGCGCAGACCATTTAGTTTTACAGGGTTCTTGTAGGTATCGCTGCTGCGTGTAGTTAATTATAGCCATAATCTATTCAGAACAACAATATTGTTTCCCATTCATTGGTTTTTCGCAAAATTGTGAAAAATAATATTAAGTTTATTGTTACTGCGATGAATAGTCCAACGTTGTTGATGTTTTAGGAGCGTAAATACGTTGTTTTTGAGTAACTTTTATTTTTATCCAAATAGTTATTTGTGTTGAAAAAAAGATGAAGACGTTAATTCCACAGCCGTGTTGCAAAGCGATGTCTGACTGTCACGCATTTCACATCGACAGCCCAACAGTCCACTGCTGGCCTTGAATGTTCTCCACATCAGTGGAGTACATTGCCATAACTCCACGCCTGGTAGGCGGGTTAGAAATATTTGGTCCTTACCTATAAAATTAGCGTTTTGTGTGAAGAAAACGTAGGAAACCGGAACTTTCAAATAAGCAAATTTTTAAATTTCTTGGAAACGGCCATCCCGATTATGAAACGTTGCAGGTATAATCCGACAACATTAAGCTAACTGGTGCATATCACTTCATTTTACTACCTTTTTCATAAAATTACATCTGGTTGAAGAGGCAATACTGACGACAAATGAAAAGGGATGATGGAAGAACGCCAATTTCCTAGGTAAGGATACAATGCTCAAATAAAAATGATGCTGCCCATATTCTTGTTTATGGACATAATAGATGGTCGGAATCCCTTTACGATACCCGCCAGTGGGTGAGTTGGTGAATAACATTGTGACCTACACTGTCGGTCCCAATATAATTCATTTCAACTGATAGAATGGGTATTTATACAATCTTGTTTACGCCAAATCCTTCTCGGATGGAGCTGCATGTATTTAGCCGCACAAATACGCCGTCAGACGCCACAAGGCGAGTCTGGCCCGAAGCCCGGGACCACATCCGCCGGTTTAAGAAACCCACCTTTCTTCATCAACACACCGCAGTCCACGGCCTTCCAAACTTAGGCGCGGTATTTAGGACAGCCCTGAGTTTCAATTTAATTATCTGATCTGCCATATCCTGGATCATGGTCATGGTGGAACCCGAGTCCTCGTGCGCGAGAGCACAACCGGGACATTACGGCCAAGATTATTATGATAATTAGTTTTTATTTGCAATTCCAGTCGTTTTTTCTCAGATCTTCGCCCGATCTAGCCACAGGCCGAAATTGCTTTTGGCAGACTCGACACCGCGTTAGCGGTATCCTCACGGATATTGGTTGACAGTTCCACGAAAAATGGGATCATCTACACACGCTAATAATTCTTTATCTGTCGAAGAGGGTCCGTCTCTCAAAATGAGTCCCATGAAATGAGGTGCTGTCTCTAGTCTTGTGTACTTAGCTGATGTTGTAGTTTCGCTGATTATCACGGGATGAAGGCGTGAGTTTGACTCACTTGTGTAATAGTCATATGACATCCATACCGTTTTTTCATCAACGAGCTAAGTGCCTCCAGATCAATGTTTGTATCGTTGAAAATCGTCATATCTGCCTCTCTATTCTAGCCCTCTCTCTTCGGTAGGTCTGCTGTAAGACATTTCTTTTTAGAAATAAGCTGTACCTTTTGTGATTGTTTCTTTATGTTCATATTATTGTAACTTTCTTTGTGCACAATAAATGGTTAAATAAATAAATAAAAATTCGTGGCCGCTTTATCGAAGCCACGTGTGCCGCGTGACTGCGCCCGCGCAGCGCAATTCATCGCATTTCTTGCATCTTGCGTTGCATTTGTTATTTTCCGAGCTCATTTAAATCTGTGACTAACTCGTGACCTAGGTAGGTATACCGACTTTATGCTCGTGACTTTGAGGGGTCAAATTGTGACAATGGTTTTACAGCTCTCGTTGCTAAGCAATTTTATTTCTTGTATTCGTGCTCGCCATATTTGATTTGGGTTTTGTCCACTTAACATATTTTTTGCTCGCCCTTGTTGTTTGTGCGCCAATTTGTACATTACATTGCAAATTAGGCTAAGAATTGAGCCCATTAAACGAGTACTTGCATAGGTCACCCTTGCGCAGTGATTCATCGGTCTCGTAGGTATACAACGAGGTGGCGACTTCGATTCCTACAAAGAATGAATAGTTCCACACCATTTCCATTTAATAAATTATGGACCTAACAAACTCTTTCGTACCTACTTTATACAATTTCTAAATAATCATGAGTTCTTTAGTATTGTGTACTAGACTGAAGTATCGACTGTTTGCAAAGGTGTACAGCGCATGCCGATCGTTATGAAGTCTAGGGCCGTACTTTCCGACTGAACACCTGTGCTAACTACATGCAAGTGTCAGTGCCCATTAGGATAGCAAAGAAAATTATTATACAGAAAATTTGAACAGTGAGTCAAGTGATTAAAGAACATACCTTTACAATACAAGTTATAATAACTTGTGCCCTGTGTGTTCTTTGATCACTTCACTATCTGTTCGAATTTTCTAGACTATCTCTTCCAATTCGAATAGACCGAAGTCACTCATGTTTAAAATTATATGGCGAATGAGTGACTTTCTGGTAAAAACATCAGTATTTAATAAGACAATGCAACGAGTTTCGGATTTTGACACAGAATTTGAAAGATAGAAAAGAAAGCAGAGAAATTCCTAGGCTATGATAATCGTTTCTACGAAACTACACTTTTATGCCATCTTCGTGATATAAAAGCATTATCCGAGTTTTAAATCCTGGCTTCTGCTAGGGTCAGATCCACCACTTTGGCTGGTGTTCGTCATCCTCGTAGCGCAAACGGTGGCTCTCGGATGCGACTCAGCAAATTCAATCCATCGTTTCTTGATCCTCCCGCGGGATCTCTTTCCTGATATCTGTAGTAGGCATCTAGTTTCCATATATCCCTGGGGTTATGCAGCACGAAACCAAAAAAGCGTAAATAAGGGTTGATGTTTTTGGATGTGCCGTCTGATAAATCATTCGCTCAAACTTGTAAAAGACGTTCCATTTTGAATATAGCCAACCAACCGTCAGTTGCAGTTGATACTAATCCTTACAAAGTACAAAATAAAGTCTCTTTTGGATTAATTCAGATGCGCTGGCGAGCCGACCTTGGTCGGGCGTCCGACCACGTCCCTCGCTCCCAAAAGCGACTTTCTGTTCTACTGTGAAAGGATTAATATCAACTGCAACTGACGCTTGGTCGGACGTCTGTTACTAGTTTCAGTCCTAAATGCAACGATCGCATAGACGTGGATACCATAGTACCTAGACTTGTTTACCAATTACGAAAATTGCTAAATTTCATCCGGCAATCGCTGGCATCATTGCAAAATTGTGGAAACGGTGCTACCCATTATCGGCTCACGCGGTAGGCGTAAATCATGGCGTTGAGTGCGTGCAATTGTATAGCAAATAACAGTAAAGGATACATTAGTTTTGTAGTACTATATTTGGCTCACAGTATAGTATATGTAATAGCTGCTGGGGTCGTGGACCGAAGCTATGATATTCCTAACAAAACGCGAGGCCTAGTACTTTCAAATACCAAAGGATTTTAAAGACATTGTGCCAATGAGTGATCATTACTTCGATCTCTAATTAGTTGTGTAAGAAAGCAAATGACTCTCCATGACTGTAGAGTCTCCATTGGCTGTCAAGATTATTCTCGTGTTATATAGTATAGTTCAGATACTTATGACTAGCCTGAAGAGTCCGCCTTGATATGCTTGCAAACATACACTTTTAGGTAGAGCTATAAGTTCTAAATTCTAATCAGCAGGCCATGCCAGAGCGACTTATTATCTTTTATCTCAACTCAAAAATATGTAATTTGTGACTATCTGTGTATCTGTCTGTGGCAGCGTAGCTCCCGAACGGACCGACCAATTTCGATGCAGTTTTCTTTATTTGAAAGCCAGTTTTATTAAGATGGTTCAAGGCTTTGTTTGGTCAAAATCGGTTCATTAGTTTAATAAATATTTGAGTATTTACCTGTAGACATGTGATTTTAAATGTTAATGTGTCCGTTATTTGTTATTGTGTCGTGGTGTGCTATGTGTAATAAATGTATTTTCTTTCTTTCTTTCTTTCTTTCTACACTTTATCAGATGTATTTCGAGATAAATCAGTGAAGTTGTTATCGAAATCACGACCCGTTTGCCTAATTATAAAACAAAAACTAAACACTACTATTCTTCGCCATTCTTCGTTCTTCATTATAAACTATTCCCATACGACCTCCGGTCACAGGTCACTCGCCTTCCTCTAAGCTGCTAATAGGCGGTCTTGTCTCACCACTTACGCCCACCTAGCATCCCATCATGACTGTGGAAATATACAGCGGACTAACAAGCCCGTAGGTGAAGTTAAAACATCTACAATGGACCTATCACCTGATTTTTTTGCTAATAGAACGGCCTGTTACGAACTTCACTCGAAATGAGTGCTAGAGATGAGTGCTAAATAACGTCACGGTAGCATCACTGTGACTTTTCACGAAGGAACTATTAAAAATCACGTCATAACATTAGGACACGCGATAATAAGGACCGTTAGGCGTCAGTGTCTTTTCAGCAGTAGTTTCTTAATCGGTCTGTTAGGTTAATAATAAAATGTGGGGTAAAAAGGTACTAACATGCCGCCGATCCTAGTGACGTTATTTATCACCCATATCTAGCACTTTATTCGAGTTAAGTTCCTAAGATCCTGTCCTATAAGCAAAAAATGGGCTTTCAGATAGATGATAATATTATAGAGCGTCGGTGTCGTAATGGCTATTATCATCATAATTTTGGTCAGTAGCGAAAGGTACAGAGTTCGATTCCTGGTGCCGCTACGTATCAATGACTTTTTCTGAGTTATATTGCATAAGTTGTACACCAGCCGATGCTCTTACGGCGAAGGAAATCATCCTGATGAAACCTGCACATTCAGGCTACTAAATATATTACCGTGTTCCAATCAGATCAGATTCCCCTGTTAACAGGGCCACAGACGTCAGATAGCAGTCGCTCTACTGCAATTACCTGATCTGCCAAAACCTGTATCCGCGCCAACTGGGATTTTTTTTATTGCCTAGGGAGTCGGACGGACGTACCACCTAACGGAAAGTGGCCACCGTCTTCCAGGACATCTGCAATCTAAATATAATGATGGTAAGATGGTAAGATTATTATTATTTAAGATGACTGTACCGCACCTAACGCGCCTCATAAATTAGCAAACCAATAAAACCATACAGCTATTGTCTGACACTAAAACGCTCATGTGTCCGTAAACAGTTTCGAAGCAATTATAGCAATTAGCCAGTGTAAAGTTTTACGACGGCGAATTCAATTGCTTACTGTCTCAATCGCTCTAACGCTGGATCGTAAATGGGAACAGGTTTAGTGCCAGATAGGCCTCGCTGTATGGAGGGAAGGATTTTGGACGGGTTATCTTGCTTAATGGTATAATATGACTTTGTCAAATCAAATCGATTCAGAAAGGGATGGAACGAGGACAGGCCTTATAGTCCAATTTTACCGCCAATTCCAATTCCAATTCGTGATATTTTGCATCTTAAGGTATTGAATTCTAGTCCTTATACTATTTTGTTTTGGGCACATCCGTCGGTCATTCATCATTTGTCGTTGATCATTTGATGTAACATTGTCGAAGTAGATCTACCATATTGCGATTTACTTTGACAAAATTCTTTCCATTTCTTTTCTCTTTCTTTCTTTCCAAGAATAGGTACAATCGCATACCGGTACGATTTCGAATCGCTGTCAAAAATATACAACTACAATCCGTTCAACATAAGCACACTAGTCCGGTCCAGCCCACGTCTCATTGGCGACTTGACTCCCAAAATACTTCCGTACCACAGCCCGCTTGCAATGCCGAGTGCTGAAATCTGGATAGTTTGATGCTAAATAAATGCAAATTTCAATTACTCTCAGCACCAAACCAGCCGTCCTCCACGCGGCGACTATGTAACCCAACAATGGGGCCATTTTAGATTCCTCATACCCCTCGGATAAACAAAGACACCGCTGTTACTCAGTCCCAGTTTAACAAACAAACGATTAATCCACGGAATAGTTTAGAATTGAAAACATATACACGGCGAGGACTACAGTGCGCTGTTTATAGTTCAATTTGCCACAAACCGTGGCACATTTAATGCAATCTAAACAATGAAGATTCACTACAACCTGAAACCAACTCTATTCTTATCACGTTACAGACGTTATTACACTGAGTATTTCGTGGCCAGTTTAAGTTGATCTCCCTCGCTGTTTTCCGAGGAGCTTTGGAGGTGAGGCGGGAGGCCTGCCGGGGACCAGGCTAGACTGGCTGCAGCGTTGCATCCTTGCGCTAGGTCAGCGACGCGGCCACTTGCCCTGAAACAACTATCGTCTAGATTATGATAATTGCATCTATTCAATAGAATAATTTATTGCCACCGTGTTGTTTTGTTATTGATTGAAGTTGCTCAGTTTTTGTTCTCCCTTTCGTCATAATATATAGGGTTTTGTCGGCGATCGCTGGTTAGAGGTCTGATTTTGTGGAGATTAATGAGAAAAGGTTGGCATAAGATGTTTTATGCCAATGAGCAGTTTTCCAATAGGTATTTAAAGCATTCCTAACCACTCACTAGAAGCCGCCCTGTAAATTTTGGTAATTGATAAATAATCGCTTGAAATATGTTCTTAGCAAACAGGATATAAACACTGGGTACGTTGTATTGGATAATATTGTATTTGTCAATAGTTTTTAACCTTTTTAGAGGTTGTAATAATAATGGAACATAGTGCCAACTTCTGTAAATATTTCTTTTTACATTTCGTTCAACCTTTAACAGTTATGTTTATATTAATAAACTTTTTATTTTTAAGTTTAGTATTAGTTGGCTGCATGAAATCACTGCCACCATCATACAGATTAAAAAAAGATTACCAAAATTATAGAAGCGCCATCTATTGATGCTTTTTGAAATCAACTATCAATACCTACTGGAAAACTCCTCATTGAAGGGGCTTTTTGAAGGCCGGCCAAGAACCTACCTTTGCCATGATTGAAGTACCTACCATTAAACATATTTTTTACGACTTTAATGTAAAATAAGGTAACAAACATGATGGATAGGGTGACCCCGTGTGTTAATTTTACAGGACTTGGATTTAACAGGATTAAGGATAAAAACACGAGACAAAATAAGTTTATTTCCTTATATAAATGTAAAATAAACATTAAATTTGTGAGTTATTGATGCTACTATTTATAGTAGTATGAGTAAGAAGCAAGCGAACGGTCAATTCAAATATACGGGACTGTGTATGGACCTGTATTTTTCTTATTAAAACACAGGCCACGGCTGAAATGACAGCTGAAATAAAGGACGTCCTATAAAAAACAGGACACTTGGCCAGCCTTATTATTATAACGGAGTAATCATATTAACCTTGTTATTTAATTGGAATCGAATTAACAGGACAGTACTTCAAAACATCACATATACGAATTTTCGTATGTATGTAAAATTATATTCCTAGCCTACTTATGTGTCGAGATGGGAATAAATGAAAAAAAAAACAATTTAGGTATGTCAAAGTGTCAAACTAAACAACGTCACAATTACGACACAAATTATCAATTAAAATTGGTCAATATTTTGGAAAACACGAACCGTAATAGTTATGCAAAACAGCCCATTGGCTATGCAAAATAACATCTGACTGTAAATAAATGGTTGTAAATGATGCAATTGGTAGGTAATTACGGTTGGATGTTGGCATCACTATGGCGGGATCGGCGGTCGATTGATTGCCTTTGAAACACGCCATGCTAATATTACAAGTAGGGTTGCCACCTTAAAATATAGTATTTTCGGGTTTAGAAGCCATAAAAATATAGTAGGTAGGGAATTAATCAAAAAATATATAGTAGTTTTTTTAAATGAAATGTACGCACCTAATTATTGAGCTGCATAGCTGTTTTGTTTTATTTGACTTGAGTTAGACGTCACGTCATACAAATGTAAAGACTCAAGATCGTTTTGAAATATTCGATTTGCATCAGGATTTCTTTTCTTTTGAGGATCTTATGGACAAGTTCCGTTTTATTTTATTTTATTTTATTCGGAAAACTTACAGCAATAATTAACATATGATATATTTCATAATAAGGTTTTGCGGTAAGTCGTAATGTTGTGCTAATTAAATATAGTAGTTTCGCCTACTACATTTTAATTTTTAATTTATAGTAGGTGGACTCCTAATATAGTAGGATACTATATTATATAGTAGGGTTGGCAACCCTAGTTATAAGACAGTTATAGACAGATCAGTGTTGTAGAGGAAATAAATAACCCTCTATAGAACCACACTTCAAATATTGAATCGACACATTAATTTGTATCGTTATTGTGTTTATTTCTAACCGACATTGAGTAGAGTTCGTGTAACGATTTGGCTGTTTTGGTTGGTATTGGTGGGTATTTTGGTTACTATCATTTTAGTTTAGATCTATCCTACTAATATTATAAATGCCAAAGTTTGTAAGGATGTATAGATGTTTGTTACTGTTTCATACAAAAACTACTGATAGACAACACCCTGTGCTATTTTCAGCTATAAATTATAGTGCTGCCAAATTTCATCAACATCCGTTTTTTATACCACTAAGGTGACAAACAAGCTTACGGCCTGCCTGATGGAAAGTAGTCACCGCAGCCTATGAACGTTTGCAATACCAGGGGCATCACTCACGCGTTGCTGTCCCCGTAAAAACCTTTTCACCCCTTTCTTGAAAGACTCCATGTTGTCCGCCCAGCAGTTTTTACGTGTAACAGTAACAGACATCTTTTTCAATCTTTCGCATTTATATATTTAGAATCTTTATCTAAATATAACTTCAACACGCCCGTACCCGCGACCAATGCAAAAAACAAGTATCTGAATACCGTTTCGGAACAAACAAATAAAGTAATTAGAGTTCCGCGCTGAAATAAAGCATTGAGTCATTGCCGTTTAACATAAAACGAGCAGGCACCGAAGCCACCCGAAGACACCCGAAGTGACGGTTCTTAGCCTTCAAAACTTGGACAATCGTCGTGAAATTTTAAAGACATTTATAACCTTTCCGGCAAACTCTGTATGTCATTTTGAAGGGGCCGTTGAACTGAGCGGATTGAACCCATAATGCAGAGATTCCCAAACTTTCTTGTAATCGGAATCAGGGAAACATGTAGGTTATACTTTATTTTGAAAACTAACATCTGATGTAAGCCGTAATAGACCAGCTAAACTATAAGAAATATGGTAATGCCACCGAACGCTTTTAGATGGGGTTTTCAGTTTGGTAGTTCAGAGTCCAACTTAAAATCTAGGCCATGTTTCATGTAATTCTGTTGGGTAGAACCAGATATACAAATTACAACTTGACCTCTCCGCATGCCTTCATACCTATAATAGGGAGGTCAATTAAAATGGTCGCTAGGGAAAAAGATAAACTGCTCTACAAACGATTTCCACGCGGCCGAAGTCGCGGGCAAAAGCTAATAAGAAATAGATGTGCCAAACTTTTCTATCTTTAATGTTTATACTAGATAGAAAGAGCGGTAACTGTCATAATTTAAAGGAAACCTATGGATAGGAATTAGATTTAGGTTAGGTTCTTAATTCACAGTTTGGGAACCAATGCCTCGAGAGCATTGGCTACCAGTGACGAGCCTTCCACCAACGTAACATGTGCATTTTATTTATCGCAACTGGGGCATAAACTCTTTGTGCAAGATAATCTTGGACTTTATTTATTGTCTTTGTTTTTCTTGGCACCCGTTCTAACCAGATATATCGATACATATTTCATTTTGTAATCGTTAGTTGTATTTAATGCGTCAGTTATGTGCGAGAGCTACTTTGTGAACGATAAGTGTAGTTATTTTATGATGTGGGTTTTTAATAAACTTTCCCTGTTCTTGAATATTTAGTTGACGTGTCCGGAAAAGTATAATAGGACCCGTCCTCTCGAGGGTGTTACAAAACGACTAGTGCCACAGAGAGACCATCTAGTCTTTTCACAATACTCTAGCAGTGTTTAGTTCCAGATTTAGAGGAGGACGTGACCCACAAACGGAGATAGACTGATAATAGAGGCTGATCAACGTTATCGTTAGCGTTTATCCCTGCCTTTGACCACTTTCTCAGTTATTCTTCTCTTACTTCGTGCGATCCTCGGCATCCTCGCGTTGAAGGCCGCGCTCTCTCATCCGCCCCGACAAAATCCATCGCTTCTTTGGCGATCCTGGGAACAGAACCTCTTCTCATACCGAGAGGTTTAGGCACCTATTTCCCATCTTGTCGAGCTTTAGGCACCTATTTCCCATCATCTCGACGAGCCTCCAATCTTGTTCGCGATATCTCTCACGCCAAAGCTGCCACGGATGTACCTATTCGTTACATCTGCGCCGGTCGAGTCTCGCAGCCATAGAATATACAGGTGACTGCCGTGAGCTCCTCTCATGGCCCAAGCCAGAGATACGGGACTTGGCATAAAGCATAAACTGATTATGGAGGATGATTCAAAAAATAAGATCACTTTGATACATGAATTGAGTTCGTACCCAGAAAACGAATTTTTTTTTGGTTTATTTGAATTTGAATTTGACACAAGAAACACCCAGATGGCGTCGCTATCTAATTCTGTCATTTTATTGACTCCTACCAAAGCAGGTAGGTACCTATAGGTGGCAAAATATTTTGTATACTATTTATTGTGCACAATAAATGTTAAATAAATAAATAAATAAATAAAAAATTTCACCCCATACTTTCATTACTGAATACCTATAAATACCTGAACACACAGGTATACGACATTGAAAGCAGGCCAAGCTCGGAGGTAGCCGCATCTCCGCGCATGCGCGTCGTAATTGCCCTGGCGCCCGCGCAGCGAGAGTGCGGAAGGTCAGTAGGGTACGCTCTGTACTCAGTCCTTGGAAGATGTCGTCGTATATTCTTTATTGCATATGCAGCTGTAGTGCCGAAGGTCGAATTTTCAATTTATAGTGTTAATTGACTATGGCAGAAAGTTAGAAAGTGCTTCTTGAGAGAGTAAATTTTTACTAAACTAAAAACAAATTAAACTGCACACGTTTAACAAAATAACAGTCGGGTCCATAATGGTCTGCATTGTTTTCGATTATCTGTATCAGGAATGCTTGTCTTCATCTCATTATCATGAGATCGAGATAGTTCATGCTCTTGCTGGAAAGAGTTCAGAAGATGCACCATGCCATTTATAATCGAAGTACAAGTATTAATTTATTAAGTACAAGTATTTAAATAAGCTTATGTGTAATCTTTACTTGTAAGTAATCTTCCTGCACCGCATACCTTTTGTCAACTGTTATCTCTCCTGGTAGACTGGTAGATAATGCTATTTTAGCTTTAAGTCCGCCAATGTACTGTTTGTGCAAGAAGTATAAATAAATAAATTATTTACAAAGAAGGTGAGATTGTTGTCCACCTTTGTGTTGACCCAAAAAGCCATTCAGTTTTGACACTCAGTCACGCATATCGACAAGGTAATGCTGTCTTAACCCTATACTTGGCAGAGAATTCAAAGTTAATAAAAATATGATTTAGTTATTTTTTTATGTTTATAGGACTATTAGGACACCAGGAAAAAAAAATAAAAAAAATTATGAATTTCAGTTTTCAGAATATATGATGTGTCTTACAGTTCACACCGCCAGGTTCACAATAATAAAACAATAGAAAAGCTTGTGTCTTCAAATGCACACTGCCAGGTTAACAAAAAGTACAAAATATTATATATAAACAATAATAACAAAGTTTTTCAAATAAAATGCTCAAAATTAGCAATACACTTAACATCTATTTTTATGAGATATTTTAGGAACTTTAACATTAATGAGTAATTACAATGGTTTACATTATAATATCCATCTAAGCTTATAATTACTAAATTCAGTCGCAATGTTTTTTATGTCACACGGTAGGCAAACAGGCAAGCAGGCCACCTGGTGGAAAGTGGTCACCACTGCCTATAGACATTAGCAACACCAAGAGTATCGCAAATGCGTTGCCCACCTCTATAACACGTTGCTCTGGCAGCAAAACGCAAATGCCCCTCCACTGCCAAAGCCACGGTTCCCTAAATCCCCACCCCATGGGGCACTGGAGACCTTACTCACCGGCAGAAACACAATACTATTTAAAAGATTATAAAAGTAATAAGTAATAAGTCTAACGTCTAATAATCATAAACAAATTAACAGTTTTAGTAAACTATTTGAGATGGAATTTCATGAAACAATTTCTGTCTTCAATGATACAAAGTCTTGCGTTGCATTTGTAACAAAAAAACTTTGTTTGGTTTTTGATACAATTTTTACATCTGCCTTTCGACGTGAAAGTAGGCAGATGTCCCACCATGTCGTAACGACTCGCGTCGTCAGGCCTTTCCACGGCTGGCTTTTTGAACTACTTTGAATGGTTGGTCAGAGTTGGAGGCTGAACATTTCTATGCAAACAACGTAGAAGTCTAAACAGCGCGACGCGGAACTTTTTGAGAGGCATCAGCTTTGGTTTACCACTGTTACCACTGTTTTCACGACGGTATATCAACCAGGCATTATTCACACAGATATCCAAGATCTGAGAAAACAATGGTAAATACCAACGATGTCCTTTCAAATCAGTACGGTACAAAGCAACCAACATGTCAGCCAAATCGACACCACCCATATTTACATTGTAGTGCTTTATTATATTTGGACATGCGACTGGCCCCTTCTTTTTTTCTTCTTTCTTGTAGCGCATAATGTTCTGTAATGGGTGAGCGTCAACGTAAGTACTTGCAGCCAAGACGCACTTATTGTCAAACCACTTCACAACAGCGATGTTGTGTTCATTTGACACTACTTGTGCAAATGCCCCCCTCCCCTTTTTCTTCAATTCTTTATCAGATGGTAATTTCTTTTCTGCCCCTCGAAGCCGATTTGCTCTGACTGTTCCTAAGGCGAATATTCCATATTCATTTCGTAAATAATGTATTAATTCAATCGACGTAAAAAAGTTGTCGAAATATAGCATGGAGCATGATTTATGTTTTATGGATTTGACCAAGGCTATTACAACCTTGGCTCCAAGACCCATGCCTTTTTCTTTTTCAGTCAAAGTATGGAGTCGGAAAGTGTCGTCTCCTCCATATATTATGAAGTCATGGACAAGGCCAGATGGTGAAGCACGAACGAAAATCTTGAAACCCCATTTCTTAGGTTTATTGCGTACATATTGTTTTCGACTACCGGCTCTAGTGCCTTTGTAGGGCACCATCATCTCGTCGATGCTGAAACGTTTCCCTTCTGGAATATTTGACGCGCAGTTATGACGAACTTTTTCCACTAAGGGCCTTATTTTAAAGTATCTGTCGCCGTCGTCTTTCATATTGTCATTAAAATGTATGTAGCGTCGAATAGTCTGAAAACGTTTTAGAGTCATCACATCAGAAATTTTACTGTATTTAAAGTCACTTGACCAGTAGTCAGTATACGCCGGCATATCCACGACACCCATCAAGATATTGATCGCAAGAAAATCTTTTATTTCGTCTGTGGTCACAATAATTGAAGAGCCCTTTTTCTGCACTGAATAAAGGTTAGTATGATGTACTATTAACTCTAAAATATCATCTGAGAAAAATAATTTAAAATAATAAAGTGGCGACTTTTCAAGATTGGCTGATTCAAATAACGTGTCTTCTATCTCTGCTGTTCCTAAAAACTTCTGTCTTGTCCATTTAGGGCACAGTTTGGTCGCTTTCAGAATAGTTTTTTTTACGATCACGCGGGTTTTGTTAGAGCGACCTACACGACGCCGTAGAGCAGTTGGTGCGACAGATGCGGGGCTGCAATTTGAGTCTATAGACGGTGACGGTGGAATATAAACTTGTGGTGATGGCGGTATTATGTCAGGATCATTTTGAAAAGTAGAAGGTGAGTCTGGGATAGAATCCACAGAGATATGTTGTGATCTTGGTTCTTCATGGAGAGTAGCAATTGTAAAAATTTCTCGGTACTCACAGTCATCATCACTAATGGAGATGTTTAAATTTTCAACAGAAGATGGCAGTGATGGAGGAGGGGAACTATCATTGGATTCATAGGCACGAGCCCTGAACAATTTAATTTCGTCTTCTGAGGACTCACAGGATTCTTCATCAGATTTAACTCCGATTTTAGGCACCAAAGCAAGGATTTTTCGACCTCTAGTCATCTGAAACCAAAGCATGCAAGCTAGGGGAAGCGGGTTTTGGTGATGTTATTTGCGTTGCGGTATTATGGGTTATGTACTTTTAACGATGTAATTATTTGTGATGAAAACTAGTGCCTAAATATTCCCAAATGGGACATATGTGAATACAAATATGACCCACGTGCTGTATATTATGTTTAAATAATGTAAATCCATAGACCAAGCAGTGTGCATTTAAATGCACATGACAAAAAACATGTTAATCACAGGGGAACAGGCAGTGTGCATTTAAATACACATAAAAATAATCATGTCAATTATACAGGAGCAGGCGATGTGAATTTAAATGCACACGAAACAAAATTCGTAAATAATGAGACACTCAAAGCATATCGTAGAAAAATATTACCACCAAAAACAAGTATAGGTATGTAGAAATATAGATTAAAACAGTTTTAGCTAAAAACCCTATTTTAAATCTATTTAAAATAGGATACTAACCTTAAGCTGCGCGAACGCTGACGGACGGTTCGCCATTCTGGTTACCACTGACAGAGCGTAAGTGAGATAGCAATAGCTTTTTTCCCTTGCGTTCAGAAACGTTCGAAAAGTGATTTTGCATTAAAATTTAAACGAGTCGTCTGTTAGATTTGCAAGAAATAAATTCAGAACGGAATGTGCATTTGAGTTCACACTGCCAAGTATAGGGTTAAAACCCGCAACAAAAATAAAAGTAGGATACAAAATGGTTTCGATATCCGACTCGTAAGCGAGAGGAACCGGGTTCCAACCCCGCTGCGGCCATGACTCTTTTCTGAGTTATGTAAATTAGTTGAAATCTACCAAATTCTGGATCATGGTCAAAGCGGACCCCGGCCCTCCTACGCGAGAGCACAACCGGGACATTATACCAAGGTAACGATGATGACAAAAAGGCTTCGACTTCCCTCCACAAAAAGGAAAAGCTAGCGCAAATCTTAGCTCTCTGAAAACTGCCAATCAAAACTAACTACTAAAAAGAAAGTGTGAAATGCACCCGGTCACCCATCAGATCTAATTTCAGATACCGCACCGTTCACCGCAACCTGCGCCTGCGCACCAGCAGTTGTTTGTCCGGAAACGGCGGCAATTATGCCACGTATCTGGCCAATTAATTAGTACAACTACACACAGAACAGTTGTCAACTTCCTGCGCTATATGTAGGTCATTATATTATTCCCTTTGTGATCGTGAATCGTGATCAAACAATGGCTATTTTGCATGGCGCTCAAAGCAGCCGAGTTAGATTATAGTTAATTAAAGTGGCAGAATTTAATTAGGAATCATATGGCGGTGTTGGTCACACGTGACGCTGTTTAATAAGCGTACATTACAATGTTTACATGCCTATGTGGTGGTGCGTGGAGAGGGACAGATATTTCGTTGTGTAATTATGGGCGACAGTTATCGCTTACTAGTTAGTCACTGCATAGCGTGAAAAATGTATAATTATGATTTCAATATCACAATTACTAACAAACACGTTTTAATTTAAATTCGTTTTCTTTGTTAGCGTGTAACCTGATAATTTCGACGTAGATGTTGGAAATTGGATGGATGAGTTTTCACTGGACAGTGTCAAGCCCGAGGAATCTGAGTAGGTACTACTTACTGCCTTTCTGTCTCAAAGCGTAAATTTTTTTATTGTTGTTGTTGCCCTCGAGATTGAGGGTCAATCTAGTCAAGCGAAGTCAATAATCTAAAAGTTAATATAAGAAATTCACCCTTATTCCAACAATGTAAAGCTCATACGAATTTGCGCGCATTCTACGGAATATGATCAAACTCAAAGCTTTTACTATTTTCTTTGATAACTTCGATGCGTCGACTCTGCGTTATAGAATAAATTAAAACTTTTGATTTTTTTTTTAATTTTTTTATGTATTGAAATATGTATGTAATTCTTTGTTTAAATGTTGTGTTGTAGCGTCCAGTTGATAATAAGTGATTTATTTATTAATTTATTTATAAAACTGAATGAATTTTATTTCAGACAAGAATACATAATAAAATAAAATAAATTAAAGTACCTACATGATACATATTTTGTTATAAAAAATGGCAATAGCTACCTTGATCTCTCGGTCAACTAGTGGCATTATTTCATGAAAAATTAATGATTCTAAATTTTTATATTTAGTTAAATTGTAACGAATACGGCTATTAAAAGCGTTACAGTTATCGCTTTGACCACTTACAAATCAGTTCTGAGCAAGAGATCAATGTACGCTATTTCCAATCCATTTGGCATGAACTATAGCATGATTTAACCCTATGGTACCCAGGTACAATAGATTAGGGTACCAGTGTAACAAACATTTGAAATGTATGAATCATGTACGTATCCTACGGGCGACAGCTACCGCTTTTCGTCACACGGCCTGCCTACTTCGTCCCAAGGGTGGTATATAAAAAAGCCTTCCACCCTCCGTATGTTACGCTGCCATGGGATATCACCATGAATAAGATATGGACAAAATACGTGTCCCATGAAAGAGACACGCTGACCTATCACGTTCCTTATGAAAAATACAGTTGGGAGCCACTGATTGCCGGAATATTAACGACTTGATTGCCTCTGCCTGTGAATCGATAAATAAAAAATTAGGTCAAAATAATTAATTACCTAATTACGGAGTCTATGGAAGTGTAGATACTTTTCTGAGTTATGTACATTAGTTGAATACTAACGAGGTGAGGGAAAACGTCGTAATGAGACCTGTAGGCCTACCATGAGTTGCTACAGTAAAAACGGCTTACTTTACTACTCTCGTTCCGTAAATCCCGTTTCCACAGTAGTAAACGTTAAGTCGGTACCATGAGTTTCACATACGTTTCCCGTTTAGTGTTACGTGAAAACCATACTAGCCACAGTAAAAGCTAACTTCAGTGTAGTTCCGGGGTATAGGTCCTTGACAAGTGTTGTTGATTATTAGTAGTCAGTGTCACAAAAACTTGTTTATTTACAAACAGAGGTTATGTTTTAGCAATGCCTAGGCACTTATTTAAATCCTGTTAAATTGATAATAACATATACTTTATGTCCAAATAAAATTACGAAATTATAGACGATCCCCGAATTCCCCGAAATGAAGAAGTCAATGACTGGTTGAAACTGCGCTTACAGTTTGTCCACTGGGTTTTAAGTAGTTTTAACCCACCGGAAACAGAAAAGATTAATACTGCATAATTATTGGTAAGTTTTATCTATATCTTAAAGTATATATACCTAATTTCAACTAAGTAGACATGTTGTACTGAGTAAACTTATATTAGGTATTATTTGTCAACAGGATCAGACTCTGGAGTCATGGTGGTGCAGTAAATTCTCAGAAATGGACGCCTGTAACTTTGAAAAGGAACTGCACTTACCCTAGTTGAATGAAGTTCGGAGGCACGACCACATGTGTAAAAAAGAAAACTCAACATCGGCTAACATTTTTTTCAAATTGAAGATGCAAGTGGTACCTAAAGAGCAGTAATTCCAGACTTTTGCATTAGTTAGTGCAATACTATATTAAAAATTGTTTGTAAAAGTGAAAGTGGTAGTTTAAGTTTAAGTTCTGATTTTTTAGATTTTGAATAAAAATATATTTATACCTAATTCATAATTTGATTTTTATTTTCCTGTTATAATTACTAACATTAGTGTAGTATAGGTATAGTACAGCTAATATAATAATAGCCCTGATATCTTCTATTATCAATACAATCCCATAGTTATTTCCCAATAATAATACCTAAGGTTAAAATTCTTAATTACCTATGTGTAAAACCCCAACCTCTCAGACCAGAAAATAGACAGCAGTTATGTGTACTTGTGTGTACTCAAGGCTGGAATTTGGACCGAGGCTGAATATCCAACGGCATGTCAGGTGTAAAGATTATGGTAAACCCTCCACTAATGTGAAGGAGGCCCAAGTCAAACTGTTTACCATTAAAGACTGTTATGTGTGTGATAAAAATAAAATATAATATTGATTTTTCTTATCAATTTAATCTTTCATAGTATGGCACATAACATAATTTTTATTACAATATTGTTGTTGGAAGCAGTTGTGTGGCTTTATATAGAGCATAATGAAAAACAAAAATATTTGCTAATGTCATCAACTTAAAAATATTAGTTCTTATATGTAAAATATATAAAACAAGCCAGCGAGTAACTTATCTTGTAAATTTCACTTTTCAAACATTTTATTATTAGTATTAGGTGTTATAGGTTAATAGACAAGTAGGATTTCTTCTGATATGTCTATACAACATTGCAGTGCTGATAATAGCTTTCACTTCCATAACACATACTACAGTTTAGTTCACTGAATAATTTTATTAATTTTGCACCAAATGTCCATTTTGTTTTTAAAAGAAGGGGCGGTTACCTATGAGAGCCTACTGACCCATGTCTGAGAACCAATTCCAACTATTCACAATTCACAACCTTATGGTATAGCAAGTGATAAACAACATTAGTCTTAGATGGTGTGCAATTTATCCTTGTGCTGTGTCCACACAATGCTTCAGCACCTTTCATATTAAACATTCGACGAAAGTTAAGCTTGTAAGTCTCATTGATGCCACCCTGTATCCTTGTTTTTTCCAGTGTGGTGAGGTTCAATTCTTGTAGTCTTTCCTCATATAACTTCTGTTCCAGGGCAGCCAACGAGTAACTTATCTTATAAATTTCACTTTTCAGACATTTTATTATTATTATTAGGTGTTATAGGTTAATAGACAAGTAGCATTTCTGCTGATATGTCTATAAAACATGGCAGTGCTAATAATAGCTTTCACTTCCATAACTCATAAGTACTACACTTTAGTTCACTGAATGATTTTATTAATTTTTCACCAAATGTCCAACTTGTTTTTAACAGAAGGGGCGGTTACCTATGAGAGCCTATTGCCCCATGTCTGAGAACCAATTCCAACTATTCACAATTCACAACCTTATGGTATGGCAAGTGATAAACAATATTAGTCTTAGATGGTGTGCGATTTATCCTTGTGCTGTGTCCACGCAATGCTTCAGCACCTTTCATATTAAACATTCGATGAAAGTAAAGCTTGTAAGTCTCATTGTTGTCACCCCGTATCCTTATTTCTTCCAGTGTGGTGAGGTTAGATTCTTGTAGTCTTTCCTCATATGACTTTTTCAATGCTGCCGGTATCTTGGTGGCTCTTCCCTGCACACTCTCGAGAACAACAATGTCTTGTAGAGAGTTTTAACACTTCTCACCTTAGACAAAACAGTAAGAGACGTAATCACAGTGTGTATTAAATTATTCATTTGTTTTCGCATATGGGCTTCATGTTGGCGATAAAACGTATTTTCATCAGCCGCATGGACGTCGGCGAACATACTTCAAGCAAAATATCGCCTTCCAGACATTTTTGGCACGATTATAATAACTATCTCCAAACGAAAAATACTTCTCACATTAGAAATTTTTGGGAGTGCAGTAGGCCTACCATGAGTTTGTTTTTCCGTTTACTGTACAGTGAACGTAAAAAAGTTTCTATGAGAATTCGTACAGCGCCTCTATCGGGCAGTAGCGGAACTAAAATCCGTACCGTGAGTTGCTATTGGTTAATTGACTTTACCACTCACGTTACAGTTTACGTGGGGAGTGTGGTTTACGCAGCGCTTTGCATACAAATCCGTACCATGAGTCAAAAATTTGACAGATGCTTTAGTAAATTACCGAAACTACTGTGGTTACAGCACTCCCAAAAATTTCTAATGTGAGAAGTATTTTTCGTTTGGAGATAGTTATTATAATCGTGCCAAAAATGTCTGGAAAGCGATATTTTGCTTGAAGTATGTTCGCCGACGTCAATGCGGCTGATGAAAATACGTTTTATCGCCAACATGAAGCCCATATGCGAAAACAAATGAATAATTTAATACACACTGTGATTACGTCTCTTACTGTTTTGTCTAAGGTGAGAAGTGTTAAAACTCCCTACAAGACATTGTTGTTCTCGAGAGTGTGCAGGGAAGAGCCACCAAGATACCGGCAGCATTGAAAAAGTCATATGAGAAAAGACTACAAGAATCTAACCTCACCATACTGGAAGAAATAAGGATACGGGGTGACAACAATGAGACTTACAAGATTTACTTTCATCGAATGTTTAATATGAAAGGTGCTGAAGCATTGCGTGGACACAGCACAAGGATAAATCGCACACCATCTAAGACTAATATTGTTTATCACTTGCCATACCATAAGGTTGTGAATTGTGAATAGTTGGAATTGGTTCTCAGACATGGGGCAATAGGCTCTCATAGGTAACCGCCCCCTCTGTTAAAAACAAGTTGGACATTTGGTGAAAAATTAATAAAATCATTCAGTGAACTAAAGTGTAGTACTTATGAGTTATGGAAGTGAAAGCTATTATTAGCACTGCCATGTTTTATAGACATATCAGCAGAAATGCTACTTGTCTATTAACCTATAACACCTAATAATAATAATAAAATGTCTGAAAAGTGAAATTTATAAGATAAGTTACTCGTTGGCTGCCCTGGAACAGAAGTTATATGAGGAAAGACTACAAGAATTGAACCTCACCACACTGGAAGAAACAAAGATACAGGGTGGCATCAATGAGACTTACAAGCTTAACTTTCGTCGAATGTTTAATATGAAAGGTGCTGAAGCATTGTGTGGACACAGCACAAGGATAAACATTGTGTGGACACAGCACAAGGATAAATTGCACACCATCTAAGACTAATGTTGTTTATCACTTGCTATACCATAAGGTTGTGAATTGTGAATAGTTGGAATTGGTTCTCAGACATGGGTCAGTAGGCTCTCATAGGTAACCGCCCCTTCTTTTAAAAACAAAATGGACATTTGGTGCAAAATTAATAAAATTATTCAGTGAACTAAACTGTAGTATGTGTTATGGAAGTGAAAGCTATTATCAGCACTGCAATGTTGTATAGACATATCAGAAGAAATCCTACTTGTCTATTAACCTATAACACCTAATACTAATAATAAAATGTTTGAAAAGTGAAATTTACAAGATAAGTTACTCGCTGGCTTGTTTTATATATTTTACATATAAGAACTAATATTTTTAAGTTGATGACATTAGCAAATATTTTTGTTTTTCATTATGCTCTATATAAAGCCACACAACTGCTTCCAACAACAATATTGTAATAAAAATTATGTTATGTGCCATACTATGAAAGATTAAATTGATAAGAAAAATCAATATTATATTTTATTTTTATCACACACATAACAGTCTTTAATGGTAAACAGTTTGACTTGGGCCTCCTTCACATTAGTGGAGGGTTTACCATAATCTTTACACCTGACATGCCGTTGGATCTTCAGCCTCGGTCCAAATTCCAGCCTTGAGTACACACAAGTACACATAACTGCTGTCTATTTTCTGGTCTGAGAGGTTGGGGTTTTACACATAGGTAATTAAGAATTTTAACCTTAGGTATTATTATTGGGAAATAACTATGGGATTGTATTGATAATAGAAGATATCAGGGCTATTATTATATTAGCTGTACTATACCTATACTACACTAATGTTAGTAATTATAACAGGAAAATAAAAATCAAATTATGAATTAGGTATAAATATATTTATATTCAAAATCTAAAAAATCAGAACTTAAACTTAAACTACCACTTTCACTTTTACAAACAATTTTTAATATAGTATTGCACTAACTAATGCAAAAGTCTGGAATTACTGCTCTTTAGGTACCACTTGCATCTTCAATTTGAAAAAAATGTTGTTAGCCGATGTTGAGTTTTCTTTTTTACACATGTGGTCGTGCCTCCGAACTTCATTCAACTAGGGTAAGTGCAGTTCCTTTTCAAAGTTACAGGCGTCCATTTCTGAGAATTTACTGCACCACCATGACTCCAGAGTCTGATCCTGTTGACAAATAATACCTAATATAAGTTTACTCAGTACAACAT
Organism: Blastobasis lacticolella; assembly: GCA_905147135.1. Lineage (NCBI taxonomy): Eukaryota > Metazoa > Arthropoda > Insecta > Lepidoptera > Blastobasidae > Blastobasis > Blastobasis lacticolella. Next base: position 18,187,834 of record LR990055.1, on the reverse strand, counting down.
GTCTACTTAGTTGAAATTAGGTATATATACTTTAAGATATAGATAAAACTTACCAATAATTATGCAGCATTAATCTTTTCTGTTTCCGGTGGGTTAAAACTACTTAAAACCCAGTGGACAAACTGTAAGCGCAGTTTCAACCAGTTATTGACTTCTTCATTTCGGGGAATTCGGGGATCGTCTATAATTTCGTAATTTTATTTGGACATAAAGTATATGTTATTATCAATTTAACAGGATTTAAATAAGTGCCTAGGCATTGCTAAAACATAACCTCTGTTTGTAAATAAACAAGTTTTTGTGACACTGACTACTAATAATCAACAACACTTGTCAAGGACCTATACCCCGGAACTACACTGAAGTTAGCTTTTACTGTGGCTAGTATGGTTTTCACGTAACACTAAACGGGAAACGTATGTGAAACTCATGGTACCGACTTAACGTTTACTACTGTGGAAACGGGATTTACGGAACTAGAGTAGTAAAGTAAGCCGTTTTTACTGTAGCAACTCATGGTAGGCCTACTGTAACCACAGTAGTTTCGGTAATTTACTAAAGCATCTGTCAAATTTTTGACTCATGGTACGGATTTGTATGCAAAGCGCTGCGTAAACCACACTCCCCACGTAAACTGTAACGTGAGTGGTAAAGTCAATTAACCAATAGCAACTCACGGTACGGATTTTAGTTCCGCTACTGCCCGATAGAGGCGCTGTACGAATTCTCATAGAAACTTTTTTACGTTCACTGTACAGTAAACGGAAAAACAAACTCATGGTAGGCCTACTGCACATTTAGGCGACTGAATGTGTAACCATAATCTGGTCATGTTCACCTGGTAGATGATTCACGGAGGTCAGTCGCTCCACTGTCTCCAACTGGTCTTCCTAATCCTGGATCATGGTCAAGGCGGACCCCGCGAGAGCACAATCGGGACATTTACGCCAAGATTAATATTTTTATATTGATCGAGCTACATCGACCCTTCACAACGTAGTAATGACCCGAATCGTAGCGCTAGGAGTGTGCCATCCATTTATCATCATTAAAATCTGACAAATTTTCCATCAAATAAGCACCGAGTTGACATTACAAACGAAATCAAAAACAGCGCAAAGCAATCACACCAGTGGTGGCGTGATCACGACCCCTCTCTTCTCTCCTACGAGTTAGAATGAGACAAAACACACGACAGGGTGTAGAATTACACTGTTATGTAAAGGAAAACATTGCAATTACACATTATGAGTGTTGTGATTGATGTTATTTGTGTAGCGGTAGGATAAATTGCGTAATTTCGAGACTGACGTCATGTATATTTGTTTAATGGCTCTAGAATTTGCATCCGTTATGTCATACTGTGATATTATGTCAATGGGTTATCGACCTGTGTCTGTGAGTCATGACCGTATTTGTTTTATAGTTTTTGGTTGAGTTATTTCCGTCTTGAGTGACGACTTTCATTCGAGAACACTTGTTACTTTGGATCCTGGAACCTGGATTCGCCTCCGATACAAAGATTCGAGATTTTGTCTCTATCCTGCGCGATTTGTTGATTTGTTTCTAATTTGTTACCAATGAGATTTAGAGGTTATTGTCAGCTGATAGTACTAGCTTTATCAGTCAGAGGAAATTGGACAATTTGACAGGTCGAAGTTAAGAAAGGTAGACTAACTCCGTGTTTGGGCTCTTTCTTATTTCTTATGAACCACGAAACGCGTCTTAATACGAGTACATAATTCACAAGCGTGTGATAAGATTGTTTATTTACGACGTGAAACGTATTTAAAATCACACTGAGTACCAAATCAGAAAACTGAACGGTAGACCGTCTTACCATAATACAGGCCTTTGTTCCAGTTTGATAACCAGAATTTTGAATTGAGAATTTCGATCATGTGTTGACAGTACCAGTTACTTAGACGCAACCATAATTAGGACCGGTCTTTGTGGAGATCTCTGGGGGAGGCCTATGCCCAGCAGTGGGCGTCTTCTGGCTGATATGATGAACCATAATCCTTTGCATTACAAAAACCATGCAATCTCGTCACCTGCGCTTCGTGCAATTAGCGTTCCCGTATTAATCATTTATTTTCGTGGCGTTTCAACGCTATCGCGACCCTACACCCCTGCCATTAGGGGTGTAATGACTAATTCACCCCTATCGGGTGTTCTCGGCAATTTTGACCTTTGCTGGGGGTCTATGAGACCCCCGTGGCCGGGTTTCCGCCATACACGGATGCGGGGGATCGTAAATCTACCGCGCCATGCCGCTTGTCACCGAATAATGTATGGCAGCCATACAAAGAGAGGTGACTAAAATGAATTCGTTTGGCTGCGAAGTTGAACTCGGCGTATTGAGATTTAGACAATGCGTGGTGACTCTTGTTCCAAGTGCTTATTGTATAGGGTATTCCTGTTGTGACATAGCGCCAAGATGATGATGATGATGATTCCTGTTGTGTAAGGTTATAGATGTATTAAAGCATGTTTAAGGAACTTTGACGATTTTCACTACATAATTGACAGATTCCTATTATTAACCGCACAGAGATAAAAAATTCCTTAATCAAGCCTTTTTTCCGACTTTTAAGACTTACCTACTCGTTTAAATTAAAATCTCCCTATTTCAGATTTATGAATGTCGCCTATAGGAAGCTCAACACCTCAGGTATTAAGGCACATAATGATAAAAAAGCCAAGATCTTTGACAGACATTCTATTAATAATAATAACAATTTAATATATTCTTTATTTCAGACAACAGGTTAAAATAGTATGTTTACAACTACTTAATAATTAAATCTAAGGGTTAGTAGTTTTATATTCTAAAGCTTTTTAATTTTGCTCTTCTTGGGATATTAATTGTCTGGCGGAATTGTCATCACTGGAAATCGTGTTGGCAGCATCAGAACAACGCTAAGTCGTTGTTGGGCAGGCTATTATATACGTAGCTCCACACTTCGCCATTCAAAGACACGCGTCAAGGAGCAAGGCAACCTTTCCACGCTTAAACTATCAGGTTACCAGCTATATCCATACACCCGGCGTTGCACACATTAATTACCAGCGTTATCAGCGCCCTTTACAACTTCCGTGGCCGCATAAATAATCATATCTCGCACCTTTCCTTTTCGAAAGTGGAACAAAAGGGGCCAAAGGAGCGTTTCGTTATACGGCCTGTTGTCCTGACGCGTGAGGAATGGAGTTTTTTTTTTGTAATACTTAGTGGCAAACGATCAGACAGACCACCTGATTGAAAGTGGTAACTGTCGCCATCTACGATTCATACACAATAATTTTATATAACAAATGTTTACATACCGCTGGTTAGGTTAGGGTTAGGAGTTAAGGTATCCGACTCGTACGCGAAAGATACCAGGTTCGAATCCCACTGCACCCATGTACCAAAGATTATTTTCTGTGTTATGTACATTAGTTTAATGCTAACCGATGCTTTTTCGGTAAAGGAAACCATTGTGATGAAACCTGCACATTCACGACTGAATGTATAACCATGATCCAATCGGGTCAGGTTCCCCTGGTAGCAGGGCTGGGTCACGGAGGTCTTACTTGATCATGGTGAAGACCCCGGGCTCTCGTGAGCGAAAGCACAACCCGGACATTAACATATAAATAAATAAATAAATAAATATTCGTGGACAAATTCACACAGCGCCATCTAGCCATATGATGATGATGATTTAGATACTGCAGGTGCTTCACTAAGATGTAAAATGAAAGTGTTAAATAAAGTTTTATTTCCTTATGATCCTTGTCATCAACTCTAAAAAATGACCCGACTGCTAAGTTTTATTTCGTTTTCTTGGTTTCGTGATCATTGGTATCGTTTGTTTCCTTTCCTTACTGTTGTTGGTCTTAGTTGGTTGGAGACCTGATATAAATATATTGTTACTTATTGAAATTAGTACCGGAAATTATGTGACTTTCATTTAGATTTAATCTTCGTGGTGCGACGAATTGATTATCTACCGATATTTTGTATAACGATTACAAATTACAAATACAATTGTACAAATATCTTTGGATAATCAATTTTGCTTGATTTATCACATAACTACGTAAAGGGGGTACCACAGATTGTCCAGAACGGAGAAAAAAACTAGAAACGACCCCCAGCCCTACTAGCGATCCTAATACTTACCAAATTATAAATACCTACTCTGCCCTACAAGAAAATAAATCCTGCCTTAACTTTCTGTATCTAAATGCTAGAAGTATATGCAACAAATTTGATGAACTCAAATGTATACTGAAATCCATTCCTACCAAAACACATGTAATATTATTGTCTGAGACCTGGATTAAGACTGAAGAGCAAGCACTCCATTTCCGCATACCCAACTATACACACTACTACAACTTACGTACTGATAGAGTTGGAGGAGGTGTCTCTGCCTATGTTCATGACGATCTTAAACATACTTTGTCTGAAACAACATATTCCGGTGGAAACAACTATCTATGGCTGACATTAGAAAAATATGCACTAGAAATTGGTCTGGTATATAATCCGGGTGACACGAACTTTGATGAATTTCTGAGTACTTTGGAATCACAAATCAAACAAAAAAAGCGTGCGATACTAGTGGGGGACTTCAACATTAATCTTTTGGGGAAAGATAAAAAGAAACAAAAGTACGTAAATTGTTTAAATGCTGCCGGCTTTAAACTAATAAATAAAATTAATAAAACGCACCATACCAGAAGTAACACTACTAAGGAATCGATTCTTGACCACATTAGCACAAACCTTTTAAATGATAACTTTCACCTAGCACTGATTGAGTCCTCACTTTCTGATCACAGACAAATCTATCTGACTCTAAAAAGGCATAAACCCCCAACCAAGCAACGAATCAACTACAAAGCGATAGATTATGGCAGGCTGTATCAGTTAGCGGAGTGCGAAGATTGGGCAACGATTGAAGATTTTGAGATATTGGAAAATAAATTTAAAAGTCTAATGGGACGAAGTATGATCACCAAAACTAAAATACTAAATTTACCCCAAGAAGATTGGATACGGAAAGAAATAATTGATAGCATAAATCACAGAAACGAACTCTGGGCTGAACTGAAAAAGGAACCAGAAAATACTGTAATGGAGAAAAACTTTAAATTGGAAAGAAGCAAAACTGCCAAGCTGATCAAGACTACAAAAAATTCTTATTACTATAATCGATTCATTGCTTGTAACCGTAAACCAAAAAAGATGTGGAGTATTATCAACGACCTCTCAAGCAACAAACTCAAATCCAGTTCTGCTCCTCCAAAACTTATAAGTGAGTCGCAAACAATTACTGACCCCATCGAGATTTGTAATACTTTTAACGAATACTTCGTATCAATAGGATCAGTATTAGCATCTAAGATTCCCCCGCACTCCCACACTACTAAAAGTAGCTCCAATGCACTCCCTTCTAATACAAACACCAAACTGCTAGACCTAGAACCAACGAATGCTAATGAAATATCTCGTATAATAGATAATCTCGACGCCAACACTAGTACCGGCATAGATGGCATAAATACCAAAACTGTAAAATGCGTAAAACATTTGTTATCCCAAAGTTTAGCAAACTGCATTAACAAGTTGTTATCAACTGGCCATTTTCCCGATTCACTGAAAACAGCAAAAGTTACCCCCATTTACAAATCTGGAATAAAAACTGACCCAGGAAATTACAGGCCAATATCTGTACTCCCAGTTTTTTCAAAAATTTTAGAAAAAGTACTACATCAACGATTAGAATCTTATTTGTCCTCAATAAACTTTTTGTCAGATCACCAATTTGGGTTTAGACCCAAAAGTAACACTCTCTCTGCAACAGCTGACCTAGTCACTAAAATAAGGCAAAACGTGGATGATAAGAAAATTGTTCTAGGTGTCTTCATTGACCTAAAAAAGGCTTTCGATACCGTGAGTCACAGCCTTCTTGTGAAAAAGCTTGGGGAAGCAGGTGTCGAAGGCACAGCACTTAACATGTTTGAATCTTACCTAAAAAATAGGCAACAAGTGGTGAAATTGAATGAATGTCAAAGTAAATCTCAACCGATATCTTTTGGTGTCCCTCAAGGTTCAATTTTGGGACCTCTTTTATTCTTAATTTACATCAACGACATCACTAACCTAGGACTTCAAGGACATATAACGTTGTACGCCGACGACACCTGTTTGTTTTATTTTGGGGCATCTATAAACGGCATAATCGATGCCGCTCAGAAGGATCTAGGTATTTTAAACAACTGGCTTCAAAGCAATCTTTTGACTATTAACGTTTCCAAAACCTCCTATATTATTTTCAAAGCCAAAAACAAACATATCTCAACATATCAACCTCTAACTATCAATGGCATACCAATCCAGGAAAAACACTCGGAAAAATATTTGGGACTGCGTCTTGACAGCCAGTTAGGGTGGGACGTGCACATAAATCATCTTAATAAAAAACTCTCATCTCTTATCGGATCGTTGCGTGGTATGGTACACTGCATACCTAAGAAAATACGTATGTCCATATATAACTCGTTAGTAAAATCACACATTATGTATCTAATTGAGGTCTGGGGCAGTGCGTATAAGTCCAAGTTATCCGACCTACAGATTACACAAAATAAACTAATTAAAATGCTCTTTCGTTATCCATACCTAACACCAACTAATAAAATATACAGAGACACCAAGATTATGAATATAAAACAGCTATACTCCTACAATACTTGCATCCTAATACGCAAAATACTTAATGGAACGATACATACACCAATTTTACTCAAACAAATAAATAACACGTCTAAACGCTCCTCACGACGGGCGAGTTACATCGTATTACCGAAGGTGCGAACTAACTACGGCAAGCAAATGCTTACTTACGAAGGAGCACAACTTTACAATAGCCTACCTTCAAATATAAAAAGTATAGTTTCATTAGGCATATTTAAGAAAAAACTAGCAAATTATTTGCTAAATACTTAAATGAGTCTGTTGTCAGGAGGTCTAGATGTTTCTTTTTATTGTGTAGTGAATATGTGGTCAATCAAAGTGCTATACCTGTGTATCACAGATGTTACCTACCTACTTTGTGATGTGAACGACGATTGTAAATTGGTTATAATAAGTTCTCTTCTCATGTAAGTGACTATTGTTATATTGTCTTAATGAGAATAAATGTCTTTGAACCTAACTCTATTAAATATTAGATGTCAGTGTAATTGACAAGTGTGATGTGAGTGGTTTGAAGGATAAGGTAGCCAGTGATATTACAGGCATGAGGCATTTAATCTTAGAGGAGAGGTTTTCCCTGGAGAGTACAACATGGAGTTCTTCAAGGAAGGGATTAAAAGGTTTTTACGGGGTCGGCAACGCGTGGGTGATGCCCCTGGTATTGCAAACGTCCATAGGCTGCGGTGACTGCTAAGCATCTGGCAGGCCTCAAGCTTGTTTGCCACCTAAGTAATATATAAAAAAAGACTTAGTCCCCACAGTGACAACGCACCTGCGGTTCTGAGCTTTTGTTACCTGCAACCTAAATGCATTAATCGTAGATGTTATCGGCTGCAGTTACCGCTTACCATCAGTTGGCCTGCTGCTCGTCTGTCACTGCGTAGAACAAAATTGACGTTCCGCCAAATTGACTTTTTAAAAAAATAACCTGTCTCGCCAAAAAGAAAGAAAATTTAAACAACTTGCGAAAAAGACATCTCGTATTCGTCCAAACTGTATACTTACGAAGTACAAAATTTTAATGTACAAATGTTATATAATATCTATTGACGACCTGAGTGGTTCAGTGGTCAAAATGCCGGTCTGCCACGCAATAGGTCCTGGGTTCGATTCCCGGCCGGGCAGAAATTGAAATGATGATTTTTAATTTCAGTTACGGGTCTGGGTGTTCTATGTATAATAAGTATGTATTTAAAAGTATTTAAGTAGTTTATCAGTTATCTAGCACCCATAGCACAAGCCTTGCTTAGTTTGGGGCTAGTTGGCGCTGTGTGAATTTGTCCACGAATATTTATTTATTTATTCTACCAAATATTAATATAGACAGTTAACTATTTACTAACATAACCTTTTCCCGACATTGGTCACTAGACTGCGGGCTTGCGAGACCAATAGCCAAGGTTAAGCAACATCCGGGAACTACATGGGTGACCGTTGCGTACTTTGAGGCTAGTTGAACCGTAGTACTGTTACGAGCTCGCCACTCTTGAGGTATGACACCTAATACCGTTGATGAAGCAAGGTTGACAAAGGTCTTCCGCTGGGGACCCTGTGACTGGTTGAACAGTCTTGGAAGCCGATTGGCACCCCATGACTTTATATGCCTTTCCCGACACTTAGTCCACGTAGGCGACTTTTTAAACTCATTTCCTTGAGAATTTTCAAATCAAAATTATTTGCTATTGCCATTTCTAGGCCAAACGGCTTTGATTGAGCGCCGAGCAGTCAGTCAGTTTCTATTTTATGGGATGTAAAACGAAAGGTCGATATCACCATAGCTTTATCCAGTTGTAACCTTACAGTTGTAATCCCAAAGAATAGTATAGATCTTCGATCCAGTATTACATAATCCATTAAACTATTACGATAATCAAATTGCATTAATGGAAATGAAACTTCTATTCTAAAACTAGCATAAACGGAGTTTTATAGCCCCGGTTCTTCACAACACCTCCTACGCTCGCCCGAAATAGTGGCCGGCCTACCCGAAACGTTGCATTTTATTTTCGTGTCAGTTCGTTGATCCCTTCGGAGTGACGTACGGATGAACCGGGAAACGGTCTCGGTGCATGCAAATGTTGGCCTGAAGGATGGCGGGGATCGTGCAAACTTGGAGTCAGATTCGACGATATGACAACGCAGCGGTTCTGTATTCTTGTTGTACTAGAATTTGCCCGAGACTTCAAAACAACAATAAAAACATTGAAAATTCAGATAATCCAGTACTGTACTAAAAGTATAGTTATACCAGTGGTGCAACTAACACGAAAATAATCCTGGTTTTGGATAATGAGCCACGACCGCTCAGTCAAGAGTGAACGACTGAGGAGGTCGCCGAAACTAGAGTCTGTCATTGATCTGACGGTGAACCTATTCGACTAAAATCAGCTGAAAAGTCACTATAATTGTGAAGTCTGATAACGCAAGTGGTAAGCGGTCCACGAGATGGCGCCACTGACACTACAGGTCTGCTGTCGAAATGAAGCGTTGCAATTGGTTAGAATAGGTCATAATATTAAAACAGTTGCTCCTGTCCAACATCAAGGCTTTTTGTCGAAGGACCTGACAGCTCAGTAGCAACATCTGATAGATTTTGGGATCGCAAGCACACTCATTTTAAACCCCCCATGAAAAAGTGACGTGTTAAAAGCATGCCATGTATATCTGTGTCTCTGTCTGACTCTGTCATCGTATCTTCCAAACGGATGCTATTGACCGATTCCGATGTTATTTTCTTTATTTGAAAGCCAGTTTAATCGAGATTCTTAGCTTTGTTCATTGAAACCGGTGCAGAATTCGGGAGCCTATCGACGCTTTTCTATCTTGGTTATTACAGTCAAAAAACTACCCCAAGCCCTATATGTCCTATGCTATAGCGTTCGCTGCTGTGCGCAGGCGCCGTTGCCCAACGTACCGGAATGGCGGCAGTGATTTACTGCGGGTGCTTGCGCAAAGTTCGCCGCGACCTTTGCAAATGCCGCGGTGGCCCTAGCTCCGTACAATCGTGCTGGAATACGGTATATCAATTAGTATTAGTAAGGTATTGTATTTGACTTGCATAAGTCAATATTGTCTTTGGGGATACTAAATTTTGTCCATGGCTTCGTCCGCGTAAACTTCGGTAATACTATTCTCGCGGGAATTGCATAAATTAAATTTGTCTTTTATAATTATAGCGTATTGTGTATGGGCTCTAAATAGGGGTCTAGGGGTCTTCATAGACATTGAGGGTGCGTTCGACAAAACACACTTTGGTAGTATTAGCAATGCCCTGAAGAAGCACGGAGTAAAAGATACCATTGCCGGGTGGATCGACTCCATGCTGAGATACAGGGCTGTGCGTCTCACTATGAACAACACAACAAGAGCGGTGGTTGCGAGAGGATGTCCCCAAGGAGGGGTCCTATCCCCGCTCTTATGGAACATAGTGGTAAACGGGCTTATTAGCCGTTTAAACGACCACAACTTTTATACAGTAGGCTATGCTGATGACATAGCAATACTAATTAGCGGACCCTTTGAAAACATCCTGTGTGATCTCATGAGGTCTGCTTTAAGAATCGTTGAAGACTGGTGTCATGAACAAGAACTCTCCGTGAACCCAACCAAAACAGATATGGTTATGTTCACGCACAAGAGGAATCTGGGGGAACTCAGATTACCCAAACTGTTCGACACGACCCTATCCCTAACTAACGAAGTCAAATACCTCGGGGTTACATTTGACAGCAAATTGTTATGGAACAAACACTTGGACCACAAGTTGGCCAAAGCTAGCATCTCCCTATGGCAATGTAACAGACTCCTGGGCAAGACCTGGGGTATCTCCCCTAAAATCGCCAGGTGGCTGTACACTGCAGTAGTGAGACCATTTGTAACATATGGGGCAATCGCCTGGTGGACCAGAACCAAGCTGGCCACATCAATTAACAGGCTACAGCAATTCCAGAGGATGGCCTCTTCCGCCATTACTGGCTGCATGCGCTCAACACCATCAGCAGCCCTTGAGGTACTACTGGGACTGCCACCGCTTGACCTGCATATACAGCAGGAGGCAATGATGGCTGCACTCAGACTCAAGGTATCAAACCTCTGGTGCAACAAACTTGGCTCTCACCATACTTTGTGGGAAACAATGGTGGCAAACAACCCATTGTTTGAGGCCAAGTGTGACAGAACTCCGAAGCAGTTCACATTTGGCAAAAGATACCAAATCCAAACTGCTGAGACAGAGACAGACTGGTCTGGGATACGAGAAGTCCGAATATACACGGATGGATCAAAGACCGACCAAGGCACAGGAGCGGGAATCTTCTCGCTAGATCTGAACTTCAGATCATCATTAACATTAGGAGAGCATAGTACTATATTTCAGTGCGAATGTGTTTCAATTACACAGGCCGCTCGGCTAGTGCAGCGCCTTGGCGTACGCGACCAAGGCGTCAGAATACTAACAGATAGCATGTCCGTACTGAAAGCTCTAATGGGCAACAGCATTAACAGTTCCTTGATCCTGGAATGTCACCACGCACTAGAGGACATCTCCTCGGTGAACAGAGTCACTCTACAATGGATTAAGGGTCATAGCAACTCAATGGGCAACGATGCTGCCGATGAGCTGGCAAGGAGGGGATCAGGGATGAGGACTGCCGGTCCCGCCCCGTTTCTACCCCTTTCATTCAACACACTACGCTCGTGGGTGAGCAAACACACTAATGACCAGCACAACAAGCGCTGGGAAAACACACCCGGATGCAGACAGTCTAAGTTAGTGGTGAGCGATAGATCACCTAAGCTAACTAAAAAACTACTGGAACTAAAACGGAGAGAAATTAAAACAGTAGTTGGTACAATTACAGGACACCTCCCCCTGAACAAACTACTGCATACCATCGGAGCTACAGACAGCCCCCTGTGCAGGGGATGTTTAGTAGCTGAGGAAACGACAGCTCACGTGGTCCTGGAGTGTGAGGAGCTAAAGGACTACAGAGCCAAAGCCTCAATAGGAACAGGGTCCTTTCGAGAGGTCTGTGAACGTCCCAAGAGACTAATAGACTTCTGGAAGGAGCTGGGCTGGCTACAATAGCCGGCTCTCAGTCACGTATAAAGGACCGAATTTGAGTCCAAGTACGGAAAATGGGAGCCCCCTACCTATACCTATACCTATGGGCTCTAAATCCGTTCAGTAGCATTTTCTTGAAAGAGTAACAAACATCTGTGTTGTGTGGGTGTAAATAATGGAGGTTATTGTCATTGAAACCATTTTGTTTTATTATTGGAGAGTGAACGCTTTGGGCTTCAGCAAATAAACAATATCTTATGACTGAAACGGAAGACGTGGTGATTGAATGAACTAGTAACTGAATTATGGTATAAACACATTTTTTTACGTGCAACAAGTGATCACAACAAGTATTTTAATGACATAGCATTCTCTCCAGTAACCTATATTCTTACAAGAAGAAAATCGCTCACAGACTTTTCGGATTTGTCTTAAATTAAAGCGCCTATTTTATATAAATACGTATTTGTCATTTCCTTTGTCATCTTTATGCTAACGTTACCTGTTAGAAACCATTTAAGTACCATATTAGCGAGCTATCGCAGTATTAAAACATATATTTCGTTTACATTTAAGAAACTCCAGCGGCCTAAGCCAAAAGGTTTCGTTAATCTACAATCGTTTGTGGTAGAAAAAATGTATGGGATTTGACATAAGCTAACGTTATCTGACATAAGCTGTTTGTGGTAGAAATTCTTGGTCCATAGACAATTCACGTACTTTCGGTGTACAAAGGAGGCGGATTGGCGGATGATCCTACACAATCAGAGTCAATGTAGATGTTGGTAGAAAAAGTCGAACTTCGACCTGTCAATTTTCTACCATACACGCATCACGCAAGCGGAGCTGTCAAATATGGCTAGACCGTCTGGTATGTTAATTTCTTATATTCGTTGCTCTATTGTTAATGTATGTTTCCCTCTAAAAATAAATACGAATAGATGACGTGGGTCTAAGTTTATGATAAGTATTTACATAAATTTTGATGCGATGTGCCTAAAACAGTCACAAACAGGTTACAAATTGAACTAAATTCTCTGGCGCATTTTTACTAATGGTAGTACTCTCTCAAGCCTGAGGAGACAATCCTGAATCACCGCAGCGCCTTATCTATTTTTGTCCAGCCAAGCAGTAATTACAGGTATGGGTTACTGGGACATACCTATCATATTATCCTAACAGTGTCACGTATGAATTTTTGGGTTACTTGCGCAGGAATTTATGTTACAAGAGTCGTAGATGTCATGAGTTACCGCTTTCCATCAGCTGTCGACTCAATTGTCACGTAGTGGAATCTCAGTAGAATACGACTCGACCTATTCTGTCAGATTTAAAGAATGCCAGATTAACAGAATGCTAGAATAACAGAATGTCTGATTAACAAAATGCCAGATTCCACTTTTTACATGTCATTTTCGTATTAGGCAAAAACTCGGGAGATTAGTGTCAAAAGACACGAGGGACAATCTATGAAAATATCGTGTTCATCCTTCTCACTTGCGCCATCCGAGGCCCTCAAATCCCGGCAGCAATACGGAAGCGTTCTCGAAGGGCCGGGATGATTTACTGATAATGTTTACCGGCTTTTAAACGCTAACTGCGTGAGGGAGTTTGCAGAAGGGCATAACACTCACTGCAGGACGTTAACTTGTTTTATTGCCTCGGTCTGTAACCGACAGTGCAGTTAAAATGTCGAGGAAACCGCCAGTTTCGACGAATACGAGATGTCTTTTTCGCGAGTTGTTTAAATTTTCTTTACTTTTGGCGAGACAGGTTGTTTTCTTCAAAAGTCAATTTGCAGGTACGTCATTTTTGTTTTACGCAGCGAGAATTGAGCAGAATGGCCACCTGATGGTAAGCGGTAATTGTCGCCTATAACATCTACGATTCAGGCATTTAGGTTGCAGGTAACAAAAATGCAGAACTGCGTTGTCACTGGGAGGAATAAGATGAAATGTTTCATGCCTGTAATTGCGCTGGCTACCTTATTTTTAAAACCAGAACACAACAATGCAAGCATCGTTACTTGGCGGCACAAATAGATAAGGCGGTGGTATTCACCCAGGCAGACTCCTCAGACTTGACAGAGTGCTACCACCAGATAAAATTGTGGGGTGTTTAAATTGTAGGGGTGGTTTATACCGATAACCGAAGCGTTGTCTTTGGCTTCGGTTACCTTCGGCCAAAAACCACCTTCTGTGAAACCTTTAGCTTCCGCCCGAAACTAGGCCGAAGCCGAAGGTTTCGGCGAAGGTGGTTTTTATTATTTTCGACAATTTCGAGATCAACTTCTAGACATGATTTAAATTGCCTTTCTACAGTCAATATAAGTCTTCGTTGATTTATTTTATATAATCCAAACGAGCAAGCGAGTCATTTGGTGGTAAATGATCCCCGCCCATTTGTATGAATTGGACGAAAATCTTTTAGCGATAAGGCCGTCTGTTGCTTTTTCTGTTGCTGCAATAAATGGTTTCATTCATTTCATAATTCACAGAAAAACATTCTCAAATTTTCCCAGACAAGTTACACTCAAATTGCCTCCGTAGTCATACTTGTTCGGCACATTAAGCGAACTATAGACGTGGAGGCTCAGCGGAAACATTACCATATCTCCTAAATGATCAAACTAATGATCACCGCACACACTCTATCTACATTAAAGGCGCCAGGGGACCCATCCCGGCGCTGTCCTGGAGACCGGCTTATGCTGACCTGGCGACCCCGCCCCTCAATCAGAGTCCCGTATGTGGGTACGCCGAAATGGGGATCAAGTTATATCGGTCGGGTACTGGGAATTATCGTCGGCGACCAAAAATTGGAGATCTGGTCGCTTTGACTAACGCTCAGGACTCTGGTAGTTAGTTGATTTATTATGATTTTAAATGGATTTTTTTCCTACCAAATAATTATTCATAAAAGCATAATAAGTACTTTCAGTCATCCTGCTGTTCCGCGTATTTAATTCAAAATAGACAAATCACACTAACTATGAAATCTCTTCTCAGTGACGACGGCTTCTTTTTCCACTTTTTTGCGCACATTTAATAATAATCCCGCTTTTCCCGTAAGCCTGAGCTCAGCTTACCCTGGACGTGTAACGGGGCTGCAGCGTGTGACGTCATCAAGAGCGGTCATTAGTGCCCTAAGCCGGGCCAAGTTATAATAACAGCGCAGTTTGCATGGGTGCCAGCGGATTGGCTGATGAAGGGCGTTATTAGGGCAAGGGGTGCCTCAAGGGCCCACTCTCGGCCCCGAATACAGTTTGATTATGATGTGCCGACTTCGGAACAGCGTTAAAGCTTGCAGAATGTAATCTTACACCGCCACTCGGGCTCTTGTTTTTGTCACGGTGCTGAAGCCGTGTAATCGACTTCAAACTCAATTTGCTGCTCACTCCAATATGTTTTACAAGCCTTTCACGAACATTAGGTACACATTCCTCTTTTATATAGACACTTTTCAACATTGTTCGCTCTACCATCACACCATCACGACTATTAAAGAGCTCATTACGCTCTGGAAGATTTCCATTCACTATCAGCCGCGTTTCTAAGCCTACACATGTACTGGCTGTACTATACAGCTGGTATTGTGCATGTTAGTGCGGCTGCATAGCAACAGGGCGGAACAATGAATTACACGCGGCATTGTTTCCCGGCGGGGCGGGGAGCGGCGAGGGGGGAAAGTAAAACGCAATAAAGCTGTCACCTCGATAAGGATCGCGTCCGCACCACGCGACGGCTGGCTGTGTAGGGATGCCTGCCTTTACCCAACTGGATTTTTTAAACTAGGTTAACCGGCGGACGTGGGAGCTGTCAGTTTCGGGGACACACCAGTCGGGAACGACCCGGCCGGAGGTATTTTCCTCATTGCTCCGAATTCAGTCCAAGTAAAATAACAAAGAATGTTTAAAATTAATCAAAGAGCCTTTTGTCCGAGCTGTAAGGGAATGCTAAAGAGGATATCTCCCTGTTACTTAAAAGCGATTGCTGTCTTATCAGCATAATTAAAAAGCGTGTATCCAACAACGCCCGGTCCCCCAACAACAAAACTATTCCGATATCTTTGTAATTTCCGTCCGTTTTTCTCTGACGGACCGTAGCTGTGTTTAATTTAGCATTTAATTTATATTAGAGGGTGGCTCGACGAGCTCTGCGTTTAACAGTGCCTTCGGGAGGCCGCCATTTTACCGTTGCCCCTCACCCTTCCCGTGAAACTCAGTAATTAAAGGCATCGAAGGGTTCCTGGTAGGTTCGTGACAGGTCTAGGTATTCTGGCCGCTAGATAATTCACTCTGATGACTGTCTATTTGTCCACGAGTCGGCCCCACTCTTCCGCGGAGTTGGTTTGATTGCGCGCGCGCGGGACAGCTGATTACACTGTTAGCTTAACTAGGGGACATTTATTAGGCCCTGCCGGAGAAATGTCACCGTGGAATTTTAACGCCACGTATACTGCATTGGGCGCGGTGGCTTTGGCGAGCGAAGGCTTCCCAACCTTTGCCTTCCCAGGCAATGTTTAAAGATAATGCTTACCCTTAGAAAATGCTTACGGACTACGTACCATCCGAAATCGAGAAAGTTGGCGTTGTAATGGCGGCGGTTCATGCGAAACACTTCACTACTTACGAAGTGCTGTACAAGTTAATAGGTTTTAAAACTATTTAGACTAGCGATCCGCCCCGGCTTCATACGGGTAGTAACCTTAACCATATGAACCATATGGGATTTTATCATATTAATGTGTATGTATATTATCTATGTATATTGTAGCCTATAGTGTGTATATTAGTATGTAGGTGTAAATTTTTAGCTTAAAATATAGTAGTTTACCTAGATGATTAATGCTATTTTTGTAGCTTGTCTGACTGATTTGTATCTTTTTCTCTTTCGAGACAAGGGTTGCCTGGAAGGGATCGCTTGTAGCGATAAGGCCGCCTTTGCCCACAATGTTTAAATAGACCTGTTAAATGTTCTTTTCTGTAATTTTGTGTGCAATAAAGAGTTAATCTATCTATCTATCTTAACAAATAATTATAGTTACACCTAAACCTTCCTCATGAATCACTCTGTTTATTGCTTGTAAAAGCAATATCCTCGAGCTCCCGGAGCGTCATCTCTTGTGTCTTTTGGCGATTTTATTTAAATAATAGTTTCAAGAAGCAAGAATATGAAAATGATAGCGAAGAAAGTATTACATAGTTAATCGCTTAAATATCCAGCAGGAGTTCCAAAGTCTATTTTCTGCGGCTATTGAAACGATATTGTAAGATATCGAGATTTCTTCAACTTGTTGACCATTTCAATTTCTATGTCACACTTATAACACCAAAATTTTTATCAATTGTTCGTATCTACACCACAACTTTCGCAATCAAGAAATAGGTACCCAATGCTATCTGAATATAGAATACAGTTTTAAACGTATCAAACATCAACTAATATTAAGGAACCTTTGTCCCAATTTTGATGTAGGCCAACCTAATCCCAAAATATACATTCAGCATCCACTACCTCCTCATTATTCGTCAACGTACATCTCAATTAACGTAACTTGGGACCCTTCCTGTACCAAAAAGGTCCCTATATCTCTCCTGTTACAAGTTAAATAGGCCCGGTAATTGATGCCCTTAGCTTTGCGGCCTCGCTTCCACGTCTATTCTTAGAAATTGCCTTTCCAAGAGTGCTGGACCAGCAACACCAGCAATCTGTGGCCATCATCACGCCCCTCCAAGGTTGATAGACAGGTGCCCAATAAACAGCTTAAGCGTTAATATCTCGCTTAAGATACCGTTGTGCGTTCAGTTTTATGATCCGCACTTGGAGATAGGGGCGGACTGGCTGTCTGGCTCCGGCTACGGTTTTCTTCGCTGGAGTTGGTTGTTTCTGTGTCGTGTGTTAAGAGAATTTGTGGTTTTAAAATACCCAATTAATTTAATTTACTTAATTCATTTTATTTGTAAAAGTAGGTAATACATACGTCGCCATAATTATTGAGTCGCCCTCTACTTTTGCCCAAGAGAGCATACAAATATTAGATTAAAAATTTAAATTCAATATGTCTAAATATTATTAAACAAAATATCAAATATAAAAATTGTTAATTTTTTATAAAGAATTAATAAATTATCAAGTCAAAATCAAAATCATGCCCAACTAATACAAAGTAAACAATAAACAAATTATCAAATTCAAATTAAACACAATATAAAAATAGAATGTTCAAAAAGTTCAATTTTATAATTCAATGTCATTAAAATCATGTCCATAAAGTAATAAAAATTTGAAACAGTATAATATAAAGCAACACAACATCTTTCATAACAACACGGCAACTTACATCATAGTAAATTATGGTCAATTTTTTTCTCTAGTAGGTCTCCTACATTCTGATGAGGAATCATTTTAATCCTAAGCAGTCATTATTATTACAAAACAACTATTTGTTAAGTTTGATGCGAACAATGTCGCTGAAGTACCAAGATACCATTATATTGTTATGCTAACAGCCCGATATCTGGAAACAACACCGGACGCGCGTTTATTTCTAGTATTATTTATTTCGACTTTAATGTGTGTAATAAAATAGCAATGACTATTTATTGCGGCACAATCCAGCTATTATTTTATATTCGCTATATTTCTGTATTGATTCATTTCTACTCTTGGCGAAATAAAAATAACGAAATATAATCCCTTAACCTTGGATCGGACTGCAAAAACATAAAAATCATCTTGGCGTTAATGTCCCGGATGTGCTCTCGCGCACGAGGGCCCTGGGTCCGCCGTGACCATGATCCAGGATTTGGCCGATCAGGTAATTACAATGGAGCGACTGCTGTCTGACTTTCGTGACCCTACCAGGGGAAATTGACCAGATTGGACCATGGTTACACATTCAGTAGCCCGAATGTGCAAGTTTGATCACGATGTTTTCCCTCACCATACGAGCATCGGTTGGTATTCAACTAACGTCGATAACTCAGTAAAGAGTCATTGGTACATGGCCGCAGTGGGATTCGATCCCGGTACCTCTCGCTTACTGCGAAGAAGTAAATGCAAAGTTGAAAACGTAATATGTTTCATTGTTTCAATAGAGATTTGCCATCGTCCTTGAGATACCGGCAGGAATGCGCCACAACTAATCGTATTACACGGTTGCGGAGCTGAAAGCGATTCGTCACATGCAGCTATTACATAACACAGTTTTGATATTGAATGGTCAGTAACACAGGAGGTATTTATGTTGATACTTCACTCTTGAGTCAAGGATACGTCCGAAATAGGTGCCCGAACTTGCCGGTATCAGGAAAGAGGCCCCGTGGGCGACCCAAGAACCGATGGATTCACATCGCTGAGTCGAATGCGAGAGCCAACGGCTTGCGACGCGAAGGTGCACAAGACCGGGCGATGTGGAGAAGAATGAGTAGGAAAGCGGACCCCGGCAGAGGCCGGGACAAGCGCTAAGACGATGATGATGATGATGACTCAAGTCATCATCTCTCTCTTAAGTCAACAATAATCGTGATTATACAACGGATTGTGTTTAAGTTGTGATTTGGTCTCAAATTAATTAAGTGGTCCTGCGACGCTGTAGACTTTGGTCACGTTTTCATTTTTAGCCATTAGAATATCCAGTTCAAACTGGTTGGAATCGAATTCTTGAATATTTATACAACGATATGCATGTATTGTGTTTGGAACCGGTTCTCAGCAGAATCTTAATAGCCTAATTTGGATGCGATCCAGTAGATTGATCTTGTCAAAACATATTTATCAGAGGCAAATATTATTCGTGACATAAACGTGAGGTTTATATTAATGGTCTGAATATTTTTCTAGATATTAGTAGGTACTTATCTCAATCTTCGTTTTATATATTTTCCCTTTGTTGAGTAAATATTTAGGTAACTTATTGAGTGTTATTCGATTCCCGGCTGGACAGTAATATAAACCAGCAAGGTAAAAACCAATTTAGAAAGAAGACGGAAAGTCTTTTATTGATACCATTTGGGCAAAATGAAAATTCAAGAACGGAAGTCGAGCACTTTATGAAGGTACCGAAGGCAGCACATCAACCTATCTACCAACCAGTACAAAATGAGCTAGCATCGCTTTGGATGCGCTAATAAACCGATATCGCCCCAAAGTACTGGGGAGATTGAGGTACTGTCTTCTGTAGGTAGTTGTATTCCGGTTTATTTTCACAAAATATTCTTACCCCCGATTCACACTATCCCATTGGGAATATCCAATAACAACTCACCTAACGCGACAAGACAACGCACCAGTATTTCTGAATTTTATGTTTCACGAAATCTGATTATACTATGAGTTGTACACATGTTACCAGCTGTTTCTGTGGCTTTGCTGTGGCTTGACTTCTTGACTTTCTTCGTCAAGGTCAAAACTTACACACAGATGACCGCCTGGTAAGAAAACGAAGTAGTTTTGATGGTTTTGCTATTGTATTTCGAAGCTGTTTCGTACATAGGAACCAGTAGGAGACGCCATCAGTATACCGGGTGCTAATTCGGATCAGATGCAGTTCGTAAACTCGTTTAATCAAAAATTTACAACAATAACTTCAATGCTTTTTACTAGTCACTCAAATAATCATCAGCCACACGGGAGTGATACCCTTGGTATTGTAAACGTTCAAAGGCCGCAAGCTTGTTTTCCACCTTAGTGGTACCTAAGTATATAACAAATAAAATCTGAAATGGGCGACAGTTCCTGCTTATTTTCAGATGGGCTATATACCTTTTTCACTGTATTGTCCCAATACTTTAAAAACCATTTCATACGGTTTCGGCCTCTCCCTATCCCCCCCTCTATACGTGCGTTGGCGTCGCCTACGAAGCGCCATCATAACCGCGTCGGCAGATAGAGGGTAGTGTCGTAAAACGGAACGCGTTTCTTGCGCAAATTATGATGGGCCGAGCGAAGAGCGCTTCGGTGCGCGCTCGTGGGCGTTTCGTTCGCAAGGACCAGTGTCCTTGATATTTATAGCTGTTTATGTGATCTCACTACGACCTATAAAAGTGAACAAGTCATAACGTCCAAATCTCAGCTCAAAGAATTTTTGTTTATTGTCATTTTCGGACTCTGGCAATAGCTGGGATTGATCGCTCGGATGATAATGATGTCAAGGGAGGTAATCACGTCAGACTGTCCGCCTGGTGGAAGTGGACCATAATTTATAGAGAATCTTTTTCTCTATTTTTTAAAAATTTTCAAGACGTCTTCAATGTCAGTAGGTAATATAGTAACTATGCTCAATTGTAATTTATGTAAGATTTTGTTTGAATTAATGATTTGATTATTGAATTTTTGAATGTACAGAATAGACCCGAAGTTTTGTTATATGTATACATAATATTTTGATTTAATTTTAGATCTCAAACGGTTGTAATTAACTTATAGCTGCAGATATTTATTGTATCAATAAATTTATAGTGATATTCTACAGACATCATAGATAGGATGTTTAGCATGTTAAGGTTATAGTTATACAATCTTGAATTAAGGTATCTGAAATAGGAATACGACTTAGACGAGAGGTAAACTACAGTTTTTGTACAAGGTTCTTTACAGTTAATACACGACTGCATTCTCAAATATTTGCCTTCCTAACGCACCATTTCGTCACGCAACGCCTTACGAATAAAAATACAATCACATCTAAAACAATACACCACAAACGGCTCTATCAGCCCACTTATTTTATTCCATTGTATCATTCAATTCGATTGTAACATCTGATAGCTGGAGCCTTTGTATTTCCGTGGTAATTTCACCGAAAACACCGCAGATAATGACGACCCTAACACACGAGGACGGTAGGGTGATAAAAGCGATAATATGTAAAGTGCGATAGATTGGGGCGATAAATTGAATTTGCCGTTCTAGTTGGTAGCGAACGGGCGGTGGAAAGCGGCCAGCGGACTGTGTCTCCTACCGGGCGGCGTGCGCGGGCGCACGGGACGAGGCGGCACGGCTTAGGTCCAAGTGCGCATGCGCATAGGACGCGACGGCACGATTAAGGTCTTAGGGCTTTACGGTAAGGGCTAATGCGCTTATTACACATGCCTAAATTTAGAAGCGTGCGAGCAAATCAAAGTGAAATGTCCTAATGTCCTCATAGAATAAGGTCCATTTTTGTATCACTTATATTATGTTACGTGTTGCTCCGCTTCACAAAAGCCGTGATACAAAAATGGACCTTATTTAATGAGCAATACATTCCACTTTGATTTGGTCACACGCTTTTTGCTTCTGAATTTAGTAACTGAATTGTTAGTAACTGAGTAATAAGCGTATAAGGGCGGGCTAAGGGCAGCATGG
This sequence comes from Blastobasis lacticolella, assembly GCA_905147135.1. Classification (NCBI taxonomy): domain Eukaryota; kingdom Metazoa; phylum Arthropoda; class Insecta; order Lepidoptera; family Blastobasidae; genus Blastobasis; species Blastobasis lacticolella. The sequence goes on along the minus strand of LR990055.1, from coordinate 18,165,672 downwards.
CTAAGGGGTACGGGAGCGAATGATTGACGTAAACAAAACTTTTGTTGACACGTCTTGAATGCTTAAACTATTCGATAATGTAGGGTGATGTCAGGCCAAACTGGAATACTGCACTGACCCTTAGATTTCGATGTTCTCTTGCTATGCGGTTACTGCTTAAGCGGTATCAGCAGTCCACTTGCAAAAGTCGACTTCATAAGCTGGGGGCTGATTTTTACTATGTACATACTGGCCAGGTATTTGATTAAATATTGAGTCGCGACTGAGTCATATCCAGTCTAACCTACAATCTTAGGGGTGAGTATATCTCTCTTATACTTTTTTTAAAAGAAATCGAGCAGGCAGGTCACCTCATAGAACGTGATTGCCGCAACCCATACACACATACATCACATACCCTAGGAGTCGCAAATGTGTACCGTTTACGGGGCAGGTGGGAATAGTTCTATCGACCTCGGGAGTTTTGACCCCGTTTAACGAGGAGCATGGTACAGATATTTACCCCAATATTATATTTTCCCCGACAAATCCGCAGGGGCGACAAGAACGACACGGTATTTCTACAGTATCGTAGTGCAGTGGAGCCGCGCGCAGCCCTCCAGATGGGTATCGCTTAACAAATACGGGCGGTTGTTTCAGATGCTAAGATACGATGCAATATTCGATAAGTCGTTGGCGAGAGCTGGACTGGACTGGAAGGCCCACTTCGTCAACCTTTGCCCGCCTAACAGATTGTCTATGTCAATCGGATAACCAACAGGTAAGTGGGTCACCGCTGCCTGTAGACATTAGCAACACCAGGGTAACCAATGCGTAGTTTTCGATCTAAAACGCCGGGATAAGTAGCCCTCTCAGATGAGAGGTTAATGATACTCTAATGCCAAAACCACAGCTTCTCATGGAGTATTGGAGACTTCACTCACCAGCACAAATACAATACTATTAAAAAAACTATCGTTTGGCTGCAGGATTCAATTCAATACTTTATTGTGCTCCATGTTGTACAAGTAGTTGTTACGAAATAGGTAGGTAGTGATTCAAACAAGGACACTGATGGGCACAACAACATTGGGTTAAGATAAATATTACATATTCATGCAAATTCAGGAACTTATATTACACGATGTTTTTCTATTTTTGATCCATGACGAAGAAACAGGGGTGTTATCAGTTTGACGTGTGTATCAGTGGCTCTATGTAGGTGTGTTTGTCTGTGACTTTTATTTGAAAGTCAGTCGATCGAGATTCCTTTTTTAATTAAAGTCGGTTCACTAGTTTAAAAAAATATTTTATGGTATATCTTACTTTCTCAGCCGGTTAAGTTACATACACCCTTATCCTTATGAAGTATAAAATATGGTTGCTTTCCGCGTCTGCCTGCTGACTCCTCTAAACCGATTTAAATACGGTTTTCATTTATATTCAGAATATTTCATTCGAAATGCACAGAGATGTTTATAGAGAAAACCCGAAAACACACGTGCAAACCGGGACGAGTCGCCAGTAAAAAAAAACAAGACAAATTACAATTACGTAACTTTCCTCGCGCGACCCCCTAGATTGCGTAACATCTAAAAATAGTCTCCTATTTGGTTACACTACTTCTCCAAAGGAGTCCACCGGTGAATTATTGTTACAAGGCGTGAGGGGGACGAAAATAGCCTTCCAAACGCGAGTGAGAGAGAGGGGCGCCGTTTTGTTTTTCGAAAACAATGCCCCTGGACGGATTTACGAGGCCTAAGTTTGAACCCATTGTTTTTGGAGCAAGCACAAAGGGCCTCCTTATTTATTTGTAGGCGACCTCGTGTTATTCCGTTGGTAAATGAAAACATTATACTTCAATGAGCGTAAGGCTTTTTGTGAGGAAGTTCCTTTGCTTAGAAGTTGCAGCAATGTTTAGCCCCTTTCACGCGACCCTTTTAAGGAAGACCTATATTAATTCTGTTGTCCAATACTCATTTTGTCGCGATTACTTTGAACTCGATCAAAGCAACGGGGCGGGGTACCATCTTGTGATTTGTATGAATGATATTCTTACAAATACGTATACAAAGTGCGATGGGCGGTTGCGAATATCGTTTGGGTGACCACCGCCTTATCTATTTCTGTCGCCAAGCAACAATGTTTTCAGTGTTGTGTTCCGGTTTGAAGGGTAAGGTAGCCAGCGCAATTCTGCTGAAAAATAGATTCGGTCCTGCATTTTGTTACATGAAACGTTATGGACGTTATAGACGACAGTTGCCACACTTACCACTTACAGGTAGACTGGCTGCTCCTTAGAAAAAAAAATAGAAAAAAGTAAACCACTAAGGTGGCATACAAGCTTACAACCATACAGATGTCAAAATTCAAAATTCTATATTTATTGATTGATTAGGACATTAAATATCTCTTTCAATTGTCAAAAAGGAGGGGGGTAGGAAAGTAGGAAGGAAGCACACAGTGACACGCTGGCCGCCCCGTGGCAGCAGCAAATTTACCCCACGCCAGTCACGACCGGACCGTGCCCGGCAATGAGAGGCAAAGCCGGACCGCGCTCAATATATTATATAAATATGTCTAGTAAAATTAAGAAAACCCACCTAAAACTACAGCAAGAGTAAGCCAGTCCACCAAGGCAGCACCCGTTCACGAGTATAACGCAGGGCCCAGCCATCGTCCAATTCAACCATATTTGAGGGAAAAGAGCGACCCGGCCCCCACGCCACCGTTAAGTGTTACAGCATCCGATAGACAAAATTTACAATAAGTCACATTGTAGATCAATACAGCAATACAGCTAGGGCTTGCAAGTCGAATATTCGCCCCATTTCAATATTCAAATAGTAATTTAGGTAAAATTTGAATATTCGAATATTTTAAAATAATTTGAATTTACGTACTTGTGTCTCATATTTGTAGTCAAATGGATCGTGTGAACGCACCCACCGAAGATTCGGTGACTCGTGCCTGCTGAGTATTCTGCTCTGCTTAAAATGAGAGATGCATTCTGTCTGTCTGATATAATGTTTTAGTTTCCATATAATTTGATTTTAATTTGTACCACTTATCATGATATAAAATTATTTTCGTTTTATTGTTAAGTAAAAAGTCGTTTGCCGTCGTTACGTTTCCCGTGTGGTGTCCGGCAGAGTAGAATAGCACCAACCCCTTACTCTCATGGGTGTCGTACAAGGCGACTAATGTTCTCGAGGCAAAAGATCAAGAGTCTCCGTAGTCTGGATAAAGAGCAGCAGCATTTTCCATTGTTATATTTAAACACTGCGATCTCCAACCCGCCTGCAAAGCGTGGAGATTATGGCAATAACCTCCCCTTTCGTGGGAGAGGCCCTAAGTTCTGCAGTGGACTGTTACGGGCTGTGATCAAAAAGTCGTTTAACATCCCAATTTAGTAAAATACCTAATATTAGGATCTGTCTGACATAATGCTACTTCCTCACTCTGAGGGCTTCGCGAGGCGACCTCGCGTGTGGTGACACGAAGCGAGGCGGGCCCTCTTCCCTCTCGCTAGGCAGGTACTTTGTATTGTGCTGTGTTCGGGAATACTCGGAAGGGAATCGCGAGGGAAGGCGACCGATTACACTCTCGCCTCGCGTGAGTTACTAAATTTATATGTATGTCAATTATTTCAGTCGTTTGAGTGTTTAGTAATTGAATTTTAGTTTATACTCATAGTAAATGTAATCAAAGGTGCGTCAAAATGTTTCTATAGCTTAAAATAAAACAAAATAAAGCAGAAATTAAACACGAAAAAAACCAAAATACGCCGCTAGATGGCGTTGTTTCGTGATTTTGTGATTTTTCTGTTTAAATTTTTAAAATATTATTATCATGTAGAAATCCATTTCACGCTCATTTGGATACATTAACAAATGGCCAATTGTACAAACTTACATTAAAAACGTAGTTACTACCCGAATTCCAGATTTCGAATATTCGAATATCACAATCAAAAATATTCGAATATTTAAATTTTCGAATATTTGCATGCCCTAAATACTCATAAATCAAATCTAGCTTCGCCACGAAGCTTTAACTTCGCCCATTCAAACCTGAAACACAGCAATGCGACAGTTATTCATGAAATTAGCCTTTTTTAGATCTGATGGGCTGGGTTAATGGCGAGCTTGTCCGGTTAACCGGCCGGATATGATTCCCAGGAGAGACCTTGAAACGCTATGCGTAATGTAACACGTCGTGGAAAGTATTAAATTATGTACAATGGCAATTATACCGTGTACTTAATGGCGACGTGAAATGCTGACCCTCGCGAGGCTTAATGTCGCTCCATTAACGTTTTATGTAATGAAATCTATTTTAAAAATGCTACCCGTAGTATAGTTAACAATAAAATGCCCGCAGCAAGCACTCATATCTCTGCTACTATTTTTTCTTGCCTCTGGAGGTCAAACGGTGTACTTGACGGTGCGCCGCAATCATCAGTCCAGGACATCAGCAACCTAATGAAGTTGGAAATTTCGTCTGTCAACGTAAATGCCAAACGGCCAGCTACAGAATTCTTTATTCCTCTCTTTTGTGTGAAATCATCGTTTCGATTTTTTCGATGAGAAGAGTTGTTTATCAGCTTCAGTTCAGTAAAGCTCTGGCAAGCAAGGAAGACTACCACCTACGTGGAAGGATTCTAATGATGTCCGTTTCGTCTTTAATGACGTCACCAAACCTGGGGCTTCCATTTACCCACGCATGAAACTTATAAATCTATATATTTGACTCGTAATTAGTGTTAGTACGTATAGTAAATAGTGTGAGTATATTGAGGCTAGTCGAACTTCAGCACCACAACGAGCCCACCACTGAGGTATACCTTCTAACACTTATCGCTGGTAAAACGAGGTTGACCTAGGTCTTTCCCTGGGAACCCTGGGACTCATTTGAACAGCCTCTCGAGCCGATTGGCACCACGCTGGCATTAGAACAGAATCTACGAAAATTCCATTTATATAATTAATAAAGTGGGGTAGGCAGAGACTATGCAGCAATAAATTCATTCATTCATTCATTCATATGGACCGCTACTTTGCCACAACACGCTAGCATATATCCACAACTCTCCACCAACCACCTCTCTACCTGTGGGACAGAGGCGTGAGCTTTATGTAATTATACATATGTATGTATAATTAAGCAGACATTACACCTATCTCCTTGTAGCTACAATCAAATGATTGATACCCCCGCGTGTACACCATGACAACTTAAATCCCTCCCTAAGCCATCTCAGGGAACAATAGCCATCCGTCCCGTGTCCGAAACTTGGTGATCTAACTCATTTGTCAATTGGCCGCCATCTTGTGACGTCACAGATCTACGGCGCCTCTGTCGGTATTAGCAGTACAGTTATTAATCACGCAGGTTTGGAGAAGTTGTGATGGCTACAGTAATTACTATTATCAGGCTTCGTTCGAGGATATAGCCGTATCAAGGGATATTATAGCGTGTATATGCCATCGTCTCTTCCTATTGGCTAGACTGGTTTAGCGATTTATTTCATTTGCGAGTCAGTTTTGTCTTGATGGTTCTTAGCATAGGCTATTGTTTCGTTAAAATCGGTACAGCAGTTTGGGCAATATTTCAGCATGTAGACTTCGTTGGAGGTCTTCCGACACCAGGGTTAGTTTTGTTGGTTGTCTTTTCTATCTTTAGCAACTTACCACGAATGTGAGAGAGAAAAATAGGGACCCTGTAGGTTATGTGTGAGACGTTTTCGAGAAAATTTATGGGAAAATTACATATTGTTTACCTATAATAGGATAAACTATATTGTCGACCTACAATGGCTTCCTCCTTGTCACGTGAGTTGACTAATTTATATACTACGGCGTACTGATAGTGACGTCATTGTACATTATAGAGTCATGTAAATTCGTATAAAACACAAGTATTCATCCATAAACGCCGTTAAACGAAATAATCGCAATTTTAATAAACTAGAAACAACTTTTTCTAAATTAACTATATTTACAAGTGGTTCTCACGATATGATGGTTTAAATTTACAATTATATACCCAAAAACATAAAAACATGACATATTTTAAAATCATTTACAATAGAACTAAAATCTTATCCTGTACAAAAGCGTTATTAATGATTTTTTTCTTAATTATTTTTTATTTATTGAATTAAATTCTACTCTTAATTAAATACTTAAGTTAATGTAAATAATGCATGCACTCTCTCACTTTGTTTGCAATGTTAACATGTTGTCACATGTAAGTACTAAATAATATTGTGAAATGTTTTGAAAACTGTGATACGCAATAAATGATATGATATGATAATCTCAACACAATGCATACAAAGGGAAAGTCCCAAACTACCGAACCGTTTTCAATTAAACAAAGCTTAGTGCTATCGCAATTAAACTAGCACAGACATGTCAACCACTCATGCACTCATTCTGCGTTGGAGGTTAAAAAATAATTTGAAATCAATTACCTAAATTAAGGATTTTGATGTTAGAGTAAGACTTTTTTCAAATGTTAATAATTGTAATTTAAAATGTAAATAAACTCCTGGTTATAGTAAAAAAAAACCTGAGTATTTGGATAATTGTACTGTGTAGACGCAGCGTGAGTAGGCCTCCCACAAGGTGGACCGCCGACCTGGTAAAGATCGCAGGTACCAGCTGGATGCGAAAAGCACAGGTCCGGCCTTTGTGGAGATCTCTGGGGGAGGCCTATGCCCAGCAGTAGTCGTTTTTCGGCTGATATGATGATGATGACAATGACTGTGTAGTTCCATGAACAATAATGCTGTATCTGTTGTGTTGTTTTTCCTAATGACAATATTGTAAACTTGTTATTGTGTACAATAAACTGTTAAATAAATAATAATTAATAGAAGTAAACACCCGCATAAAAAGAAACTGAGTAACTACTTATTTAATTGGTGGATTGGACTTGGCAGAAAAGTTGCCAACTGTTTTCGTATCAACATCAAACGAACACCACTACCAACGGCAATGTACAGTTATCAAGTAATTATCTTAATTGAACCTTAAGAATCCGGAATCAGGCTTAACCTTTTACTTTATATCTAACCAGTGGTTCAAGCTATCAGTTAGAGATGCGCAACACTGAGCAAATGAGTTAACTCACTTTTTGAAGCTAAAGTCAAATTCAACTTTTTGTGCTTACATTTCGTATATTAGTTTTTTCTAAACTGCATATTGCATTTCAGTGAAATACGTTTAGCCCATTCCTATAGGTCCTATGAAATCTTGCTTACTATAGCGCAGGATTTGATACGTGTTCTGCCGGTTCTATGATCTGTTTAAACTGACTTGTCCTATTTGGTGAACAAACAATGCCCAAAATCACGACTTGCCGTATCAATCACGCTACGTACATATATACAATAGATGCCTTGAAGTATACAAGAAACACATAGATGTGAATTTCAACGAAAACTGCTGCACATTATCCATTTAAAAACATAATTTCCTTAACCAAATAAGACAAGTCAGTCTGGACAGATTATAGTAGCGCGGACGCAACGCGATGACGCCGCGGACTCCGCGGATTAGCTTTATATCATATTGTCAGCCGAAAAAAGCGTAATCATTTGTGACTACAACACTCAGAAAACGCATTAGTACATGACGGGCTTAGTGAACTGCGCCGTGTTGTGTTGTCACATATACTTTTGAGTCCCCATCTCTACTCTACCATCAAGGCAAGAAAAAGCGCTTAGCAACAAAGAGACAATGTTATCCGATGCAATGCCATTGTTTGCTGGCTGCTTGCATGATGGCGAGCAGTTAGGGGGGAGGGTGGGGTGCCAGTGATCGCGGCGGCTGCAGGATGGGGGCTCAGTGCAAGCGAGGCGTAGTCACACAAGATTAACTATAAGTAGTGGTCTCGTAAGACAGGTGATCAGCTGTTTCGATTTTCGATTTTGATGTGATCTGGATTAGGGTATCTACAACAGGGCTGGCGTGTAGAAATACCTACATTGATAAAAGTTCTAAAATAAATGATTAAAAAAAGACTATCTTAAGTTCAGTGTAGCAAAAAGCTTTCCATCTTTCCATCATCACACGCAGACTAAATAAGGCAGAATTAGATACCTAGATTTATAAACGTAGTCGATTTCATAACTTTAAGTTAATTTATAGTTATTTTATTGAAGCCTGGATTAAAACCAACAACAAAAAAGAATTTTACCATTTTTGTCCATAGTTAGTAAGATTGGAAGTGTCAATTTCACTGTCAGATCATAAGAGCGTTTTAGCAATCTAACTTTGTACATTATTTTATTGCGATTTTTGAGTGGTATCTCTGAACATGAAGGGGCCTCGCAGGTGGTAACTACACTATCTAACTCTATTCAGTGCCAAGCGAGCCGGCATCCGCCCATCTCGTGGCCCCACACTCGGCCGCGTTGAGAAACCGCCATTAAGTCGATTGTTTCATTTTGTTGAGTTTAAAATCATTAACATTCATTCATTAATATTCATAAGAAAATAACCACGCTAACTGTTCTGTTTACAATGTCATTTCGTTATTATATTGTTACTCACATAAAATGTCTTTGTTTAATTAATTCATAGCAATTAAAATACATAAACAATACAAGTTAGCAACAGTTTAATAAACACGATGGTGTTTAATTGCGTATTGTTTGCGAGAATAGCGAAGTTAGTGCAGTGCCTTAATCGATAGGTTATTCTAATCTATTGACATTTATAATTACCTTATATTTAATTAAATGGAATTTAATTTAGTGTTTCGTAATTATGAATTACTTGACATTATTAAATTATTATAAATAAGACACTTTATTGTTATGACATTAATATTTTTATTAATTGGATGGCCGTCGGTGGCCGAGCGGTTAGGGTATCCGACTCGAATGCGAGAGGTACCGGGTTCGTATCCTGCTGCGGCCATGTATCAATGACCTTTTTCTGAGTTATGTAAATTAGGTGAATGCTAACCGATGCTGTTTCGGTGATGAAAGACATTGCGATGAAACCTGCACATTCGTGCGACTGAACGTATAACCATGATCCAATCTGGTCCGGTTGCCCTGGTGGCAGGGTCACGGAGATCAGATGGCATTCGCTTCACTGTAATTATCTAATCTGCCAAATCATGGTCAATGGGGGACCCCAGGCCCTCGTGCGCCAGATTCCAACCGGGACATTAACGCCAAGACGATTCTTTTTTTATTGTGGCATCTTGTACTTGCGGCGACTATCACCTTTTTTTTTATTTTATACGGTCGACAAACAGGCAAGCGGGCCACCTGATGGAAAGTGGTCACCGCCGCCCATGGACATCAGCAACACCAGGGGAGTCACTAATGCGTTGCCCTTATCTGAAGAGACCTCTAATATACCTCTTGAACGATCCCATGTCATAGTCCAAAGAAAACACTGTGGCTGGGAGCTCATTCCACATCCGAATCGTACGAGCGAGAAACGTTCTTTCGAACCTTCGCGTCGTGACCAACAGAGGGTCTACGTAGTGAGGATGAGTACCAAGCCCACGGCGGGTGGTGCGATGGCGGAATGTGCTGTGGGCTCCAGATTGAAAAGTTCCTGGGAACACTCCCCATTGTACAGCCGATAGAACACACACAGGGAGCCAAAGTCCCTTCGGTTTGCCAGTGGCTCCAACTTGCGTGTTTGTATGGGATCATCGACAATTCGTACGGCGCGTCTCTGTACGGAGTCCAGAGGATTAAGCAGGTCGGCAGTTTCGCCGGCCCAAAGATGGGAATAATACTCCATGTGTGGCCGCACTTGTGCCTTGTACAGCAGCAGGCGCTGCCCTGGGGTGAAGTATCGCTTGGACCGGTTAAGCACTCCAAGCTTTTTCGAAGCCAGTTTGGCCTTGCCTTCCAGGTGACACCGGAATCGCACGCAATCCGATATGTCGACACCAAGGATCCTAATACTTTTTGAGATGGAAAGGGGTGTTCCTTGAAACTGCGGCACTATGTCAAAGGGATCTTGACAGGGATGACCTGATCCGCATCACCCTAGAAACAGCCATTCGCCCTGAGCCCCGTCGACCAGACCCGCCAGGGGAACCACGAGCAGGTGAGGTTGGTTTTCGCTCATGTGATGGCGGAAGAGCTTCATCCCCTCATCTTCAAGGTAATATAGCTACTTGTTCAAGCTAGCTTGCCGTAACAAAATAATCAAACCCGCTTTTTGTAAGCAAACCAATCGGAAGATTTAGATCCTCGACTTTTAGTATAAAACAATGTCGTCGCATCTTTACTCGATTCATTTGACATATTTACCCTTCGTAGTCATACATTTAATGTACAAACACCATCTTGAATACAGAATAAACTGAATTTGTTTTGATAGATAATAGCGGCCACAACAGGAAAACGAGTAACAATACAAAATCAATGTCGCATTTTCTTTACTTGTAATCAGAGATGAAAAGGATAGTTGTTTGGCCGGATACCGGATATCCGGCCACCCCATAAGCCGGATATCCGGCGGCCGGATATTTGGCAGGACAGTCTCTGAACAAGTCTATGCAAGGAATGCTCAATATGCTCATGGGTGGCAAATTAGATAACTGCATTTGTTTACGTGATTTTAAGTCTTGGTCCAGTACAAATAATTTGAACTTAATTCTGAACAACTACTAAATTAACAACGGGTAGGTACCTAATCAACAGTGCTTTGATAAAGGAATATTCATAATTTTTGGGATTAGTTTTTTCCTGTGAATAAAATTACTTTTATGTACTATTCATACATTTATTGCTATCCGGTATCGGCCGGATATTAACGCACTATGCGGTATCCGGCCGGATAGTAATTTAACGCTGGATAGGCCGGATACCGGATATTGAAAAGATATCCGTTTCACCTCTACTTGGAATGTAATAAATTACATTGTAAGAAAAGGTTAAGTTATACTTAACATCTACATTTACCCGATCACAAGTGTACTCGTCAATTGTCTATCGTATTTAAAACTGTCTGAACTATACAAATCCAGACGTCAGACATACCTGATAAGATCCGAATTTTCCGTGTAGATATAACCGACCCTACGTGAGGCCACACTGCTATCAGAGCTTTCCAAGCTTCCAAAGCTCCGCGCAGGAATAACAAGGATTATAACTGACATAATTCGGGAGCTTTTTGAGTTGTTTATTCGCTGTCGCTTATTTTCGTACGCAAATTCGTCAGTAAACAAACAAATGCTAAGTGCTGAGCCGTTCGGCCCGCTTTGTAGCGACAATTCGTAGTAAGCCACGTAATGGGGAAAAATGTTGATATAAGTAGGTAGAGCTCGTCTAATCTAAAATGACGCGCCCCACTATCGCATTAACGCACACAAGCAAGTTTAAAATATGGACGCAATACATATACAAATGCCGTTGTAATTGGTCATTCAGTTGCCGGTGAAATTCAAACGTAGGAGCACGCGTCGTTCATTGGCTCCCACACAGATGAAGTGTCGTTATCAATATTTGCACTCACACATCGAAATCAACTAACTAAGTCACTACTGGCGCCCCACTGGGCGCGTCATTTTAGACCAGACGAGCTCTACCACTTTTGAAACAAATTCGTTTTTTAAATGGACCATCGGAAAATATCTCAAAATGTAATGGAAATAGTGAAAATAAAAGTTAAAAGTTATATACCTACGCTTGGATAAATAATTATACTTGGTCTTATTCACACAAGGCTATCTAGCCACAAAGTAAGCAAAGCTTCTGTTATGGATGTTAGATAACTAATAAACTACTTTTATACTTTTTTTTAAATACATACTTATTATAAACACTACATCCAGATCCGTAATAGATATTAAAATTAATCATTTCAATATCTCCTTGGTCTGGAATGGAACCCGGGACCTCTGCGTGGCAGATCGGCATGTTAACCAACTAAACCCTGGTCGTCATGTTGATTATTCAGTCTTGCATCTCTCTCTCTCAAAACAAGTTGTTGGACGTCTTTGCATGACGTCACAAGCTGTGTCGGAAGCTCGGATCAAGAACAAACAGTCGGAAGTCATTGCTGGCGCCCACATAGGTATCATATTTTAAATTTGTTGTATGTAAATAGGTACATAATTGGTTCGAACGTCTCTAGCTAATGCATCCATAGAATCTATACTATCTTATCTATTACAATCATCTGTATTGTAGCCGAGCTTACAACGCCGTACCACAGGTATGTGGTCCCCCCGTCTCTCGAGACCGCTCCGCCCTGCCGGCTGCGAACTATGCGACCACCAATTGCCACTTCAATTTTGCAATTCTAAGAGCCATATCGGTCCCCTTGACATTCTCGATCTTATAGCGAAATATAAGGGGTGTTTAGTTGTAGAATCTAGTAATTTACTGAACAATATTACACACATACATAACACACACCCGCACAAACACACACCGCATCACATCTAGTTAACGTACTCTACTACACCTTCACAAATTATTATTTACTAATTTCGATTTAGTTTTATAATTAAGTTTTATTGTAGACTAGTGGACCCGGCGCGACTTCGTTCACGTACACCTACCCACCCTCTACCCATTTTTCTTGCTTATAAACCTTCCTCTTGAATCACTCTATCTATTAAAAAAAACGAATCAAAATCCGTTGCGTAGTTTCAAAGATTTAAGCGTACAAAGGGACATAGGGACAGAGAAAGCGACTTTGTTTTATACTATGTAGTGATACTCGGTTTTTACTCTAGTTATCGAGAACAAGTGTAGTTATCGAAGAGCGGTCGCCCTAACACGAGATATGCCAAAAAAAAGGTACCAATCACTGATATTTTTATGTAATTATACCTATTATATTTATTATTATAATATTTCACCCTCAGACATTAAGCAAGGGCAAAAGTTGCGAAGGTCAGCAAATATGAGGGAGGAAACCGTGTTTCCTGGTTACCATTAGCTTAGCTTCCGGGACCTCCATACGAGTAAATTCACTGTGGAAGGCAAATATAATGAATAACGCTGTCTCTTGTTTGTATAATAGTGGTAATAATTTGTGAAAGAATACATATTCATTACCTCTGGGGAAACAAAGGGGAATAAGGAAGGGCTTACGAATGTTGTTTGAATTCTGTGGTATGGCCGTGTGACGTCATTTAAGGATGAACAACGTAGTATCTACGGTATGGCGACCTGAGTGGTTCACTTGGTTTACATGCCCGTCTGCCACGCAGAGATCCCCGGTTCGAGCTGAAATTGAAGTGATGAATTTTAATTTCTTTTTTGGATCTGGGTGTTAAATGTATTATAAGTATGTATTTAAAAGTAAATAAGTGGTTGATCAGTTCTCTAGCACCCATAAAACAAGCTTAGCTTACTTTGGAGCTAGATGGCGCTGTGTGAATTGTCAAAGGATGTTACTGTTACTTTATTATTATTAATATCTAGAGGCTGATCAGCTAAGACCTCCGTCGACATGCAAACGAGTTACTGGTTTTTAGTATTTTTAAAACCACGATCTCCAACCCGCCTGCCGCCTTTAGTCTAAGATTAGTCTCTACTAATGTAAAGGAGGCAAGTCCAGTTTGCCACGTAATCAACTATTAAGTGGCAAACTTGACTTGCCTCCCTATTTTTTGTAAATGGTGCTAAATGACAATTTATTTATTTATTATTTTATTTTTAGCCATTTCTGTCCCACTGCAGGGCAAATGACAATACGTCCGAAAATTAAGCATGCCTGTCTAGGAATAGCCTTTTACCCTAGCCTTGAAGGCTAGAGCGAATATAACTTTGTAATAAAGCTACTAACATTTATAGTTCGAACCCACCTATTGAAATAAGAAAGAAACCACCTACCTAAGGAGGACCTACTTATTTATAAACATTATTCCAAATACAACCTAAATTATAACGTAAATAACTATACACGAGTAAATCACATAAAGCTCCCCTTGAACCATATACATGAGCATTACTCAGCCGGTTGGCGCTTTGCGGACGTTACAGTCGAGGACAATGCCAAAACTAAGAAAATTAACCTAATACTGTATGACCTCTATGCTGAGTAGTCACAGTAAAACTTTACGAGAATGCGCATCTTTATGTTTGCCGCATTGTCTTAATAAGAACGGCTAAGACGTAGTTGTTGAAATTATACTGTCTAGACTAGAATGTCAAAAAGTCAAAGGTCAACATTTATTTATTGAGTTATTAGTTTGTATAGTCCATTCTTGATGAAACGCCATTGTATGATAGAATTAAAACACTTTTATCAAAATTTCCACTATGATCTGTTTAAACTGACTTGTCTTATTTGGTGAACAAACAATGTCCAAAATCACGACTTGCCGTATCAAACACTGTGTATAGATGTCGAGAATTATATAAGAAACACATAGTGTGAATTTCAACGAATACTGCTGCACATTATCCATTTAAATTCATTATTACCTTAACCAAATAAGACAAGTCAGTTGGGACAGATTATACAATTAAAATAAACTGAATATACGACCGGTTGCCGTGGTTGCCTTATGGTGATTCATTTCCTATTTCCTATTTCAATTAAATTTTGTAGTTGTTGTTAGTCGAACTTGTGTAAAAAACTGTTTTAATTCTGTCATTATATATCTCTTTCAATTAGGGTTGCCACCTTTTTTTTTGGAGAAATATAGTTCTTATCTAATAGCAATAAATATAGTACTATTGGGAAATTTTGCTAAATAAAAAGTACACATTCATTTACATTAACTATTTATTTTTGCCTATTTTATTTTTAGTTACTTTTGGCTTTAGCCAACAATCAACTATTATTTATTATCTATCGACTATTGAAATATTTATACTTAAACAAATAAATTTTTATTAAATTAATCGATGCTCTAATCCTCTCTTCTCTTGATTTTATATTTATTACAGAAAAAATACTTCCCATAAATGTTGTAGTTTATAGGAAGTTGCAGGAATGGAGAGAAGAAAAGACATTACGAGCAAGGAAACTTCTGCTTCTGAGAATCAAAAATTCTGTATACTTCTATACAATAACCTAGTTTCATGTGTAAACAAAACGATAGTTCTATTTAGTCCATCAGTTAAATTATCCAATATCTACAGAAAACAATATTTGATTAATATTTAATTTATATTTTCAATTTGTTGAGTTCATTAAATTCAATTTTCATATTTAAATATCCATGCTGCGCTGGGCAATGGGCATGCGTTCCTGTTACAAAATAAAATAAAAAACGTCCACTATAGTATTTTTTGTACTATAATATTTTTTTATAATATATAGTACAAATCACTCAAATATAGTACGATACTATATATTATAGTACGGGTGGCAACCCTACTTTCAATCCTCAAAAGGAGGATGCAGGAAAGTAGTAAGAAAACACACAGTGACATGTCGGCCTAGCTTGTGTGTTTCATTGTCGTGGACATAAAAGATACTGCACATAATCAGATATTGAAATATTACCTAATTCGATGACTGCCTCGGACGGGTATATCCTGATCCAACTTTCACGAACCTGAAGTGGTAATTGGTTCTTTCATAAACTGACAAGAAGGAAAGAACGAATGAGAAAATCTAGCTTCAGGCCTTGACATGTTCCACCAGTTTGGTTCACATCATGGAGCAAGGATTCTTTTATCACACTAACATATTAGGTAAATGGGAAAGTTAGGATAGATTGATGTTTATTGTATTTCACGCGAAAACTGCTGAACTTTGCTGTATTTAGCTGTATTTCGATAAAATATTGCAGTGTTGTAGCTTCTACAGACTATAATGTTTTAAACTATCGCGGTTATTATTACACATTTTAAGGGTATGTTCCGGGTTTCCTACCGCGTACGTTTGTTAGAGGGCTACTCATGAGGCTACTCGTCAACAAAGGTACGCGGTAGGAAACCCGGAACATACTTCTAACGACTAGTAATACCATAATTGTAACCACTACGATTCGGCTTCGTATTTACCAAACGCATGTGACAGACACGACGCTCCACAAAGCCGAAATCGCCGATGTTTACCGCCAATATCTGTACCCATATAATAACCCCACATCCTACCCACGTAAATAATATCTATCCTAAATATTTAAAACACCTACCAGCGAGTCCGAAAAGTTTCAACCGGGTAGGGTCGGTCCGGAAATTGCGTGGCTTATCACCGCGCCGGCCGCTGCCAACCGCAGCCTGGGACATGTCCTGCAACGAATTTTGGAATTTTAGCTTTACGCGAAAATTGGGCCCATGGGAGGATTTGAAAGAAACTAATGTTCAGTGTTACCAACGCCCCCACCCCCTTGAATGAAAATTAAAAACCGTACCTTTTTAGCCATATTCGTACTTTTTCAGGAGTCCGGACATACTTTTGGGAAACTACTAATGTTAGCGGTAAACTAGGCAGCGGTCTCAGCTCGAGTCCGATAACAAAAATTAAGCAACGGACGTTGATGTCAGAAACTTAATGGGTGACCGTTTCGTGCTTTGGGCCTTACCTTGTTTCGCTTTTTTTATACCAATAAGGTGGCAAACGAGTTTCCGGCCTGCCTGATGGGCAGTCACCGTAGTCTATGGAAGTTTGCAATAGCAAGGGTGTCACGCCAACCCCTTAAAAACCTTTTCAGATCATTCTTTCTATACTCTGTGGCTTCTAAAGACCGGCTAATGAAACTTGTCCGATTGGAACTGACGAAACTGGAACTGAATTCTTTCTATTTCTGGCAAAGCGAGGTTCAAGACTGTGTAATATACATGACGGATCACGGTCAATAGTATGGACTCATGTGGTCAATAGTACGGACTCATGACGATGAAAACGGAAGTGGGAGTGCGCCCTCTGGTGGGGCGTGCTGACAGAGTCTCGACGGCACGACTCGGGCCGAGTGGCGGCCATTCTTGGCGCGACCGCCGCCGAGGAGTGACGCGTCTTGAAACTGTCTCCACATTTCGATTGTTTACGTTTGAAGTTCGTTAATAGAAAGTGTTATTTACGTTTAAAAATAAAGTAATTTTAAAATCACCTTTGAAATAAGAAAGTAAATTACCTCAACTGCCTACATTTGTAATACCGCTCTGAATTCTAGTGAAATTATAAGTGATGTGCAAAAATGAAATGGAATAAATACAGTGGAGTAAATGTGAACCTTTTCTTTAATTTATCTGGACGAATACGACCTAATACTGATATCACCACCCTGATGACAATGATCCTGATACACCCCTTTCCTTCACGCGACGACATCAGAAGCGGTGATGACGAACGCAACGCCCAAGAGATGGTATGATGAAAAGCAACAAAGAAAATGCAGATACGCTACGTGAAAGCGTAATAATAAAAGAAAGGTGATTACTCGATCCAGTTGAGTTGCCTACATTAAAATGTAAAATGATTTAACATGTTCAAAGCGCAGCCAAGAGTCCAAACACCCCGAGATATAAGACAAAGACTTCGTCATAAAGATTGGGGGATTCATAAAGTAAACAGCAGATCATCTGTACCAAATGGGTCATGGTCAAGGCAGACCCCGGGCCTTCGAGAGCACCACTGGGATATCGACAACATTATTAAAAATCTAGTGAAACTTACTATGGACGGCACTTTGGTATGGCTTCTTTGTTTTTGTTAAATTTAATTTAGATTACTCATGTAAAATATTTTCCTTTTTAATATCAAATTGAGTTAGTTCAATCATTTGCGTAGTTCTAAATTAGCCAGCTAAAGTTTATTCAATGACTTTAAAGTAAACGCTTACATTTAGATTCATTTAGCAGTGTGGTTTGACACCACAAGTAAATTAATTGCTTAGATTACTGCAGATTAAATAAAATCAAACAATTAAAAACGGTGTATATTAATTTTTTATTTTTGTTTTATTAATACAATTATTTTCTTCTATTGCATAACAATGGTGCACAACGGTTCGCTTCACCTACGAGAACATTGAACATTGAACATTGGAATGCAACGCTGGACTGGTAGCCTCAACGTGATTGTTTCAACATGGGACGATGGTAGACAATCTGCGAGTGTACATGACTGAGAAATGATGTGATATTAACAGTTCCTCTCTATCTGGTGAGTCCTATACATAATTATTATTTAGTAAATACCTGTGCTGAAGAGGCTCCCTAGCGGATTTTAGGAGTTATTTACTTTGACAATTAAGAAAAGTATTCTGACAGAAACACTATTGATACCCCTAGTAGAGAGAATGGCAGGTTTATTTGTATCTTTAGTGAAACTACAAATAGAAAGAATGTAAACAAAACATAAACAACGTCAGTTACGTCAGTGTTACAATTTGTTGGTAAAAATGTCAAAAACTACAGCTAAGTTTAAAAATGTTAGCTTTTGCGGGTACCTATGTCAATTATTGTAGGCTGTCTGATAGAAAGTTACTAAGAAAAAAAATCACTCCACAAAAATAGTAAGAATTATGTTAAATCCGTCCCAATGTCAAACAGTGTTTATAGTAAAAAAAAGTGTTATTTAATCTAAGATTATTTTACCATCTTGAAACATGGTGCGCTATGATTTTACGTATTACCAACATCACGTCAGTTATCAGAAAACAAGAATAAGAAATACTTGGAAAGCATAGTGCTATTATTTTTATAAATTGAGTACGTAAGCATAGTTATGGTGGTGCTGCTGCTGACTGACTTCTTCTTCTTGATCGTTGCCTCACTGCTGAGGATCCTGACATCTTCGGTAAACTGCATGTCTCCATCGGTTTCGATGAATCGTTCGGATATTTGGTCCACCCATCTCTTCGGACTTCGGCCTCTGGGTCTCTTGCCTTCGACTTTTCCCGTCACCATAAGTCGTTCCAGATTGCTGATTAAGTAAATATTTGATAATAACAGTGTGGCAGGGATGCCGTAGCAGTGAGTTTGTGGAACAATTAGCTGGTGTACTTTAGGATGTTGTCTTAGAGATAGGATAGGCTTCACATAGGCTTCGAATGTGCAAATTCAATAACGACCCCGCGATCTCCACGATTTCTATGCGAGCGGGAGGGTGCAAACATGTATCGAGAGAAAAAAAAGAGAAAAATTATTAGCGTGTTTGTTTACATTTAACAGGAGAAATTCGAACGAAATTTTCCATATTTCAGTATAATGTTTGTTATTGTGGTCGTAGTTTCCCAATGTTGTAGAATAGAGAGATAAGATATCCGCGGTAAAAATGGGATCACCGATATACGTTTCTTTTAATACTACAAAAAAAAGGTAGTTTGGTTAGTAACGTAATTTTATATTTGTATCAAGTTATTTAACGAAAAAAAAAAAGTAAACACGAGTAAGTGAACTGATTGACGGTAGATAATTTCGAATTATGTTTTGAGTAACTAAAGATAAACCTGTGACTTAGTTCGACCGAAAACCATGTGAACTAAGTCAATGTGACTTAGTTTGACCTGGATAAAGACTTTGTTAGACGGATCAATCTAAGACGCTAACTTAATACGTGACGACTATCGAGCCGAGGTTTTTATGAGATTTATGTGATCGTTTTGTTTTCTCAAAATTTGTTGCATCATCGGATGAAGGTGATCGTGTTTTATCAGTGATGGTGGGCTAATGGAGCCTATGGAAGAGCTTTATGGTTGCTTAACGGCCTGATGGAGGCTATGGGAGCGTGGCTAATAGCAGGTAGTTGTTTTAAGCTTTGTGAGAAAGTGTTGAACGATAACGATGATGAGAAAGTCCAGATATTTTGGTGATAGTTCAATAGCCGGTTTTATAAATTATTTTTAGCTTCGAGTACTGAAATTTCCTTGATTACTGATATAAAGTAACTATTTTGAGTTCTGTTGTTGTGCCAGTAAGATGACAGTGTAAGCAATGGTGAGATTTCATATCCTTCTGCCAGTACAAGTTTTTAAGTACCTGAATTGTTGTTGAGGTCAAACATCCAGATTTATTTGGCTGACTTGGAGTGACCCGGGAGTCATGTGTGTGACTCATTGGGCTAAGAGCCCCGAAAGTCTCGGATGTTGTGGCTGTAGATAGCAAATTTTATTTTGTAATTTTTTTAGAAGGCGGCTTGATATGGGATGCCTTCGTTATTACAAACATTGTTAAATGGTTTCAAAATGGGAGCTTAAACGTAACGTAAAGTCTAGATAGAGTATACTCGTTCGAACAGTTAAAATCGATGACGACGATTATTGCTTTGGTGTGGCAACAAATGGACTATTGTTACCTATAACTGGCGTATCAAATAGACGTGAGAGCTTCTTATTATTAAACTTCTGATTTAGTTTTGATATTGGGCAGTAGAAATAATGTTTATTTTTATTTTATTTTATTTTGTTGTTTTTGTAGAGATGACACCGTAAACAGTTGTTCGGATCTGTGACGATTACTTGTTGTGTAACTCGTAGACCGTTATTGACCGGGTTATGATAGCAGATAGACTGTTACCTATCACTGACTTAGTACAGATTTGGTCGAAGGATTGACCACGAGCTGAGAATCGATAGACAGCTTCTATTTATTTGTCCCGCCTGTGTGGCTCCCGTCTGTGTGGCTCCCGCCTGTGTGACTCCCGCCTGTGTGGCTCCCGCCTGTGTGGCTCCCGTCTGTGTGGCTCCCGCCTGTGTGGCTCCCGCCTGTGTGGCTCCCGCCTGTGTGGCTCCCGCCTGTGTGGCTCCCGCTTGTGTGGCTCCCGCCTGTGTGGCATCCCGCCTGTTTGGCATTTCGCCTGTGTGGCATAGTCTGTGTGACATTAAGTCTGTGTGGTATTTAGCCTGTGAGGCATTCTAGCTGTATGGCATTTCGCCGGTGTGGCATTTTTATGTGTGGCATTTTGCCTCTGTGAAATTTACCCGTGTGTGACATCTTACCTGTATCGTGCTTTGGTAGACGTGACACAGGATATATGGTGAATAAACTCATAGTTTGACGATTAGAGTGGCACTGACCAGAGTGACACCCAACCTGTGTGGCACCTAGTCTGTGTGGTATTTCGCTTGTGTGCAGGTCCAGTTGCGTGGCGGCCTGGTTGCGTGGCGGCCTGATTGCGTGGCGGCCCGACTGATGGCGTCCGTCGTGTGGTGGTTCGTCGCCTGTGTGTTATTTCTCCTGTATGGTAACATTACTTATTCTTTTTAAATTAGGATGGCGCTGACGGATGACCAAAAATCATATGGCATTTAATGAAGGAGTGTTTCAATCCCACTCGAAGTAACATTGGGTCTTTTGCTGAGTACTGAAAATTTGATGTAGGTATGTCACATATTTGTAGTGAATCTAAGTACCTACAGTAATGGACGTCGGGGACGATACGCGAGCTCTGTGATTGGGGCTTGTTTCCCACTCAACAAGAGCATCAAGGGGAAAACACTGGTGACGATGATTAAACCTTCTTCATTGGTGGTAATTGTGATACGGTTTATGAACCGTCTGGTGTTATACCTTGTCACGCCTCTCTAATGAACTGAAGTCGTAGCTGAATTTATGTCGGCAACTTATAAAGAATAATTTATGTACAAGATGATGTTGTTATCTCTCAATCTACAGAAGTTTAGTATGATAAATGATAATGGACGTATGTTTTATGTGAAGATTTTGTGGGTTAATGCAGTCGTGATAGATCCAATCACATGATTCATAAGACTTATTTGGGTGATGTGTTGTGGTCAGAAGTGACCGAGCGAATATAGTACTGTGCTATGGTTTTCATGTTTCAGATTACACACGAGGACGTGTGTACAGCAGGACGGCCGTGACGGATCACGGTCAATAGTATGGACTCATGTGGTCAATAGTACGGACTCATGACGATGAAAACGGAAGTGGGAGTGCGCCCTCTGGTGGGGCGTGCTGACAGAGTCTCGACGGCACGACTCGGGCCGAGTGGCGGCCATTCTTGGCGCGACCGCCGCCGAGGAGTGACGCGTCTTGAAACTGTCTCCACATTTCGATTGTTTACGTTTGAAGTTCGTTAATAGAAAGTGTTATTTACGTTTAAAAATAAAGTAATTTTAAAGTCACCTTTGAAATAAGAAAGTAAATTACCTCAACTGCCTACATTTGTAATACCGCTCTGAATTCTAGTGAAATTATAAGTGATGTGCAAAAATGAAATGGAATAAATACAGTGGAGTAAATGTGAACCTTTTCTTTAATTTATCTGGACGAATACGACCTAATACTGATATCACCACCCTGATGACAATGATCCTGATACACCCCTTTCCTTCACGCGACGACATACATGTGTTTAATATCAGTTGTGCGATTGCGTGGAATCCATATTGTATAGAATCACGAATAGGTAGAAAAGCGATTGTGTAGGGTAGAACATCGATTGGCCTTCCGCTGGGGACCCTTGAGACTGGATCAATCTCGGCAGTCGGGATCGTTTTCTATTTACGTCCTAATCTGCCGCAAGGCTAGCCGTGTGGTGGACACCATGTCTTTGTTATACTATAAAAAAGAGTTATCCTTGTAGTGTTAAAAATTGTTATGTTGAAGTTTACGGTTAAATTAATAAAATCTATCGTAATCAATTCCCTGCTTCGATTTTTTTTATTTAAATGTTGGCGCCCAACTTGAGACTGATAATCGTGTAGGGTCATTAATAAATCCGCATTGAATTCCGCAAATATAGAAAGAAAATAAGAAATCATTCATTATCTGCATTCTAACGACGTGCCTCGGCTACGCACGGGTAGTAATCTTGACAAATGATACACCTAAATCTTCCACATGAATCACTCTGTCTATTGGTGAAAAGCGCATAAAAATTCATTTTGTAGTTTTTGTGTTTCTCAGACGCGACGTGGGACTATGTTTTAAAATATGTAGTGATAGTGATTATCGCCGCGTAATTTCACCATACAATTACAAAAGAAAATAAGTAAGTTCGTGTAATTACCTACTTAATTATTTTTTAAATAATACAGACAAATATAGGTACGCAAACAACATGTAAACAATATTCCCAGTGGCATTGTTCTGGGGCTTCTAGCGTACGTGGACCCTCCTCAGCATAATGATGTGGCCGCTTGGCGTGTAGCACAATGCTGGTTTTCAGTAGACCATATCGTATTTAAAAGGTTGAAAGGGTAATATTATTGAATATATTATATTTTCATTTCTGACATGAAGAGATTGTGGCTCGCTGGGGGACGTATAGAGCTTGACGATAATGATTATATTTTTTGCTTTAGCCTAAATTCATAATGGCCTCTAACAAGGCAGTTCAGTACTTCCGGCTTCTACATGCTGGCCAGAAAATAAACGAAAAAATTGAAAATTTGAAACTTTTAACGGTCGCAGCCAAATGGATTGGCCCATGGCAATCCGCCATTTTCCGCCACAATCCCAACTAAATTCGGAAGTTATTTTGAAAATCAATCTCGCTGTATTAAAAACATTAATTTTGTTAAAACCATCCTTTAATTAGCTTCCGGGTTCGTTGGAGAATGTGCCTTAATCACTGGTGATTAGGGGTAGTTTAGTTTGTCGCGTTGTGCGTATTGCGCAGCGTAGGCAGTGTAACGGGCGAAAGTCACGAAGCTTTCAGCCCGCGCACGCATGGCAGAATCATTTGGTTTGTGACCTATACTGGCCCCTGGATTTGCTCGTCTAGTCAGCACGGATAGACAAAACTTTAAGTTCTTGGTCTAGTTGTCGGGTTGCTGTACCTACAGCTGGGATGTTTGGTACGTAGAGGATCTTTTGTTGTTCTGTGTCTCATTCAAAACTTTGCAAGCTTATTTAACTTGAAATGTTAGTATGTAACTATGTATGGCAGGAGCAAAGTTCGCATGCCTAATTTGACCCACTTCCCGGTGTTCAATTGAACTGAAATTTGGTATACCTATGTCACTTGGATGACAATTCATTAATATTGTACCATGGAGTCGGAAGGTGATCATAGGAACTACTGAACGCAATAATATAACCCCAATCGTATTTGGGCACTTTCGTATAGTCTTGATGACTACTATACCGTGCGACAAAAGTTTGTTATACATTTATTATTCGTTAGACAACTTATTTCTTAACATTTCACTAGCCAGGCATTTGTTTGCTATCGCACCTGATCGTTCATTATGCCCATGCACTTGATGGTGAGTGACAATGCGACTGAGTATTGATAAATCATCGTGCAACGGTAAGTATCTAATAAGTATTACTTGTGCCTTCTTTAATTTACTCAAATACCCACCAACTTTCTAACTAATTACTGGCACAAAAATCAATCGCCACCCGCTTCCGTCACCAAATTACCAGCAACAAACCAGCAATTCATGTCCAATTTCTTCGATTGTCAATTTTGTCAACTGTGAAACATTTCCGACGCACAGACACCACCGCCCACCGCCACACTAGATAATACTTTGGTAAAACAAGACAACACAAACTGGTAATTAAGGGTAGGTGCACAAAAATTATAGGGTAGAAGCTAATGGTGTGATATTATTTATAGTCTTGCGGGTAGTAGGGAAAGTGGAAGCGATATATCAAGATATGACGCATTATCGTGGTCGCCTCGTAATTGCGTTCGGGACTATCCCTGGTAACTTTTGCGTTGTTGGCTTCATTTTGCTCGTCCGATATGCAGGGTTGACGATGAGGCAGTTCGTTTGGTGGCTTTGAAGGGGTTAGGTAAGATTTTTGAGTGAGGTACGACCATTTATCCATTTTTTATCATGTAAAGGTTTATGACTCAACAACATTTCAGTACCTAATGGGATGTCCACTGCTGGATATTGGCCTCCTTTCAAAGCTTACGCTTTGCGCTTTCAGCAACAATATAACCACCAAAAAGTAAAGTGACTTTAATGTGAATGAAAAGCGAAACTGCTACTCTTGGCAGCATCATCTGATGTGTGGACGACCGGTTTTATTTACTTATAGTACCACCCACACATGAGGATATGGAAGTACTATTGTTACGAAAAGTCAGTTTGTATCACTAAAAAGAACATTTAAAAGAGCATTATCTGTGTCACTAATATACAGTTATGGTACATATATATTTATTGTATTCATGATGAATTATAGTATTTGTTTATAGTATTTTTTTTAGTTTACTTGTGTGCACTTCCTGTGCCTGAATGCTGACTTACAGCTTCTTTGACTCCAAGGTTTGCTGGTAGAAAACTCAACTGTTAAGCTCGCCTTTGTACTGAAGTTACCTTCTGTTAATTTGTATTTTTTTATTTTTGTATACAATAAAGAATAAATACAATGTTTTTGTGCCAGGTAAGCATGAGCAGACCACCATTTTGTGGGTCTCCTAAACGTCTTCTATAACTAAGTTAGTTTTTTTTGGGGGTTCAACCTTCCCGCAATATAACGCGTAGTCCACAGGAACAAACCAGAGTCGAGACAAATAAGAAAGATTGTAACTATATTTGGATTGATGTTTCTTACTCTTTCAAGCAAAAACTATTGAATTAATTTTGATGAAAGGCAATATACTACTTTGCACGGTACCCCACAAATCGGTGACAAATGGTTAGAACAAAAACATGCCGATGGGCGCAAAAGATATCCTGTGGTTACGACATACCACCAATCACAGCGTAGGACGGACTACTTTGTAAAGATCTTGGAGACGATCGATGTAAGGCGTTGGGGGAGACCTATGTCCAGCAGTGGGCGTGCAGGGGCTGTGACGATGTCCGTAAACTAAACCAAGCCCCATTATTAGTTTCGTACTGCTACAATCCGCGAACAAAGTATACAGCTTAGACAACAGCACAAGAACAGAGCCAAGAGTTGGCCATGTTTCGTTCCGCTCGTTAGACCCAACAAATGGGTCCCTTAACTATCGGGTCACTCATTGAATGGACTTGGACAGGGCACATCGGCTAACGCGTTTACAAGTCTTGAGAAGGGTCGGCCAGGAGACAAACTTGGAAGTAGCGCCTCCTAATCATGTTGTTTAAAGGTCGAAGTTGAATAACAGTGATGCGGAATTGAACGAGGTCAGGGGTTGTTTCGGTTGGGGTTAATTAATAATAAGCTGTACTAGCTTGTAGCTAGGAGCGGCGGTGGTCGGGTGGTTAAGGTATTCGACTGGTAAGAGAGGTACCGGGTTCGAGTATCACTTCGGCTATGTGCCATTGACTCTTTTCTGAGTTATGTACATTAGTTGAATGCTCGATGCTCTTGCGGTTATGTTTCATTACTATACACATTAAGGCGACTGAATGTGAAGACTGCGATCCGGTGAGGTCAAGGTCAGATGGCTGTCGCTCCACTGTAATCACGTGATCTGCCAAATCCTGAATCATGGTCAAGGCGGACCCTGAGCCCTCTTGCGCGACATTAACGCCAAGATGTTTTTTTACTATACTTCATTGTATCTGGTTAAGTATATAGGTGTCTGTAGTTGTGTAATCTATAAGGCACTCGTATAAAGGTGGAGTTTGTAAGCGTGTAGATATTGTTTCTTTTTGTTACAATTCTATTCTAGTAGCGGAACTGACCGTAAGGGTGGCCTTGTTATGTTGCACATGGTTCATCATACATCCGATTTCAGCCCAAATCTATGAAGAATGCCAGTTCAATGCCGTTTCTGACGATAATTTACACCAGCTCGACAATCATCTAATTATGCCACACTGCATAGCAACACGTACCGTAATAAGCTGACGGTAGGCCTACCGGTGCGTCAGTGCGATTATAGAATCGCAACGATTTGCAACAAGACGCACGCGACACGGCATGCGGCGCGGCGCGTGCGCAGCCACGTGCGCCGAACCGTCTTGTAATACGGCTCTTACTTATGTCACTTTTCACATTTTCGCTTTATTCGGTTATTTTTTTAACATTCGACCAAAAATGAGGGGAGGTTTTAGCTGTATACAGGTTCTTACGTATATCACGTTTTCACTTTTTTCAGCCAAATTTATTATCCTTCGGTCAAAAATAGGGGTGTTAGATTGACATGTGTATCTGTTGATCCGTGTATCTGTCTGTGGCATCGTAGCTTCCAAACGGATGGACCGGTCTCAAAAGATCCACATTGATGTGGATTTCTTTATTTGAAAGACAGTTAATCGAAATCGTTTTTAGATTTATTTCATTAAAATCGATTTAATTGCTTATGAAATGGAAAGTGGTCACAATGGACAATTCAAACAGCGCCGTTAAGCCACAAAGTAAACAAAACTTGTGTTATGGGTGCAAGAAAACAGATAAACTTATACTTATTTATACCTATAACACCCTGTACCGACCAGGAATTGAACCCGGGACCTCTGCGATAGACCGGCTGTTAACCAGCTGAACTGGATATTAGCAACACCAACACAAAACCCATATCAAAAACCCCAGGAAATATTGCACTGGCAGCAAAGCCAGCACTGCCAAATCTGCTTTCAATTGGAACTACTTCAGGCCGTTGTCTCAAACGTAAAACGAACGAACGAGAAACAAACCTTTAATCAAACAGAAAAATATCCGTGAAAACAAAGGAATAGATATGAATTCACACCGTGATCAATTTTTTGTTCAGTTTTGTATGCAAATATCCACTTAAAGCGTTCTACCAGTCACCAATCATCATTATTTTCATTTTTCTATTTGTTTAGGTAATTACGTCGATGGATAATTGGTTAGAGACTAATTGTATTTAATCTAACCATTGTTGCCATTCAGGCAACTGAATTTGTAACCATGATCCAATCTCGTCAGGTTCCCCTCGTAGCAGGGTCACGGATGTCAGATGGCAGTCGCTCCACTGTAATTACCTGACCTGCCGGATCCTGGATCACGGTCAAGGCGGACCCGGGCCCTCGTGCGCGAGAGCACAACCGGGACATTAACGCTAAGATGATGTCTTTAATCTAACCAGCAGAGAAAGTCCATCCATTTGGAAGCTACGATGCCACAGACAGACAGACACCTCCGCACATACACAGATACACACTTCAAACTTATCAACACCCCCCTTTTTTCGTCGAGTAAAATTCAGCTACATAACACAGAAAACCGATGCTCTTACGGTGAGGGAAAACATCGTGATGAAACCTACACATTCAGGCGACTGGAAGTGTAATCAAAATCCAATCTGGTCAGGTTCCCCTGGTAGCAGGGTCATGGAGGTCAGATGGCAGTCGCTCCATTGTTATTATTACCTGACCTGCCAAATCCTGGATCATGGTCAAGGCGGACCCGGGCCCTCGTGCGCGAGAGCACAACCGGGACATTAACGCCAAGATGATGATTTACAAAATTCAGCTACATGGTGTTCCCGGCGTGTTCCGTAACCATCCCAACATTACGTCATCGAGTGACATTTGCTACCCAGCGTCGAGATAATGTGCTTACCCACACAAACAGTGCTATCTACGTCAAACTGACCCGCTAACCGCATAACTATGGAGTCTAATCCGCGGCAGCCAACTGGTTTATGAGAAACAGCAAAATTCACTCGCGAACAAATAACACAATAAGCCCAAATGGATTTCATCGGCGTTTCCCTGATTTGGCCTGACTCGGGCAGGTAGCCCTAAGCAGGGCCGGACGCGGAGCCTGGGGCTAAATGACACCCCAAATAAATCAAACAAAGAAAAATAATGAGGGCTTCAAAAATTAAAGTGAAAGGGCGCTAGCAAACCCAATTCGCTATTAAAATTAATTATTTAAATTCAATTTTAATTATGGTTATGGTTAAAGACCAAAGTAGTCTATCTATTTGAAGTTTCTACTAGAGTTTGCCGTAATTGCTGGGTCGTAGTATAGAAAACACTCACTGAAAACGGTTTTTGAACTACAGATATCCAAGCCGGTCTCCATATACATCGACTAGTACGACATAGGTGGATAGAACGGGTTAGGGTTCTCCTAAGCCGAAAATCATATAGCTAAGTATAACTTTTATGAGGAACTGCTTAGGTTTGAAAGGTACCTACCTAAACCCACCTTCTAAATATAAAAAAAAAATCCTAAGCCTGTAACAAGTACCTAACGATGAGGAACATGTTTTTCGTTTTGTAGTCGAAAAGATACATTTAAAGTTTCGTATCTGTTATCGTATCTAAATAATATAAAGGAAAAACTGCTGATGCTAGAAATTTCTGATTACACAGTTCTATTTTAATAACAATTTTCTTTACAAAGACGTTTCGACCACTACACAAAATCCTGTGTACCCCGCCTGGCGCCCACTCTGTACTAGTCGGCAAGTCGCTTCGACTTGGTGCAAATCATACTTACCTCTTCACTATTCTATCATGGACCCTCCTTCTAGCACCACCTCCCCCGCGGGGCCCCAATTCGTTCCCAGTGAGGGGAGGGTGGGAGGCGTGACTGCGGTAAATGGTACAGGTAGTTTGGCCCAAGGCAAGATATTTGATAAAATCGGAAGCTGGGCGGAAGCCCGGATGAGGAATTTAAGCAGCTCCACTGTCTACTTATATAACATTGGCGCCATGTTGCCACCCTAATATGGAGTTCTTCGATCCAAGAATACACGGACAGAATTTTGGCACTACAATTGAGTTTGGCAAATAGTATTCGATAAAACCAAATATGTACATATAACCAAGTATGTATACTCGAATTTTTAGATTTGGTAAACTCTGTTTTTAGCTGTTGGTATGTAATTATATTATGTATTAAAAGTTGAATATGATTGGACGGTTTACTTTCAGAGCTTTTATTTAATATCTACGAATCATCGGACGACAAACATGTAAAAAAATTATAAATCGCCTGTCCTATCTTCTTATCCTATCCTTACTTCGTCTATCCTATCTAAATTAGCAATCGTGTTGATGTTGTGACGCTCTACACAAACTTATAAGATGTGGTAGCTTCCGTTCACGATCTCATAAAATACAGTAGTATAAAACAAAAAAAAACTAGACCAAAAAACCTTCTTCAAACGAAGTCACGATCGCCACACAATACCTTTAACTATAATCTTTAGTTCCGCAAAAAACCTAAACAACATTATACATAACACCGAATGAAAAACTGTTCCCTCAAGGACTAACACAAATCACCTTGGTTCTAATGGCGTGGTGATAAATAGCAAAAAACAAGAACAAGTGTTTTCACGCGATTCAAAGCAGAGTTTCCACTGACGCAACATGACGCTCACTGCCATCATAAATACCCAATTTTAAATTTACGAATACATTTTAAAACTAACATTTACTAATCTTATTATTTATAGTGTTTATTCGATGTTTATTTGTATGAAAGTCAACTAGTGGTTGTTTATTTGTTAAACGATTTACTACACAATAACAACTTTATAGGAATAAAATTAGCATAAAAGGCTATGAGGATAATAAATGTTAGATACCTACATTATATTTTTCTGTCTCATTAGACATGTATTTATAGAAATCCAGTCTTAAACCTAGTGTAAGAAAAATTCGTTCGGATATACAGCTCCCGCGAAGTTGAAACTCACAGTTCAATTTGCCACCGAAATTTAGCAATATTTCCTCAGGTTAACCTCCAGCTTATGCTTTCATAATAATCGACAATCAGCGTGTATTAACATATCAGAATTAATAATTGTTTGTGCAACAAAATTATGGCCCTTTAGCCAGTTTTCTCTGCCACGGAAACCTTTTTAAGACCATTCTGTGTTGAACTCCATTTTTTTTGTCCGCGTCCTTTTCGTTCGCTAGTTGTTTGGTGTAGACAAGTAGGGGAGGTCGAGATACGCTGGTCGTAACGAGGTAGCGTGGAAAATCAATATAGAATAAATCATTGTAGGAGCCATTGTCTAATAATATGCCGTAGAAGGGAAATTACTAAACTATAGCCATTGTGATTGGAACAAGGCAGACATGAATAAGTTATTTAATCCCCATTGTGGTCTAATTGGCGTTAAGGAGGCAATTTTGAGGGAAATATCGAAGAGGGTATTTTGTAAGACAGGTTTAGGTACAAGCTTAGAGGCTGTTTGGTAAGCTTACTTGTATTCTTCTTCGGAACTTAAGACGTTGTTTTTAAGCATAATTGAAGGGGATACTGAACTTTAGACAGTTTGCGATAGACTTTCCCGCCCCACACTGTTTAAGTTTTGAGCAGAATGTTGATACTTAGTTACTAGTTAATAAGAATTTGTAACGAATTATAGGTATGTAGGTAGCAAACTAAGAAAATGAATTTTGGTATTAATATTTTAAAGTAACTTTGTGAATTTATTACTACTTAATGTTCTACTTTCCTATGGGATGTCTATGCTTGGCAGGGTTCAAAGGTAGGCCTATGCCAGTCGACATAATGTAGCTTTCATCAGTGAAAGAGCTTCCGCGATCGGTCCAGTGCTTACAAATACACGATTTTACATTTCCATGGGGAAAAGGCACTGACTCCAAAAATAAGTGATACCTACCAAATGGCTGTCTGTACCTACCCAAAAAACTATTGCGTAGTTCTTAAAGTCGATTTGATTTTATGTTCTAACAATAAGCTCATTTAATCATTGATTTACGCTGTATAATGTAAGGCTATAATAAAAAATCTGTATTTTTATTGTTTACTAACTATAAATAGTAAGACAGACATTGATAACCAGTCTAACCTTACCAGCCTTTTCTTATTTAAATATGAAACAACAACTGATCTATACCATACGAAACCGCTAGAGAAGAGTTTTTAAGAGACTAATGTAAAGTCACGAGGAACTGATTAAACATCTTCAATTCCATCAGGCGGGCCATAATCTTGTTTACCACTTTAGTGGTATAAAAAAAAATCACTTCGTGGCCAACACAAAAGGGATTACTATGATACAACAATTATCTCTCATAACATCACCCGCAGAAAAAGTCGGATAACCGCCGCCCAAATTTACCTAAACTCAAACATTTTCTAAATTTGTGAACCGAATTAATTAAAAACAAAGCTAATAACCATCTCGATTAAACTGACTTTCACATAGAAACAACCGCATCCAAATCGGTCCATCCATTCGGGAGCTACGATGACAGATACACAGATCGACAGATACACAAACACACACGTCAAACAACACCCTCCTAACTCCACAGCATTACAGCCATACGACGGCGTACCCATAAACTTTTTTCAATTAAAGCCCTCCCCAACCTGTTACTATCTGATGTTTCCGCGCTGGCGAAGCGAGTCGCGATGAATAGATTCCTTCCTGCGATTATTCCGTTCCTTATATTCCATTCCTGACGCCCCGCCTCCCCCTTCCGGAATATTCCGGGTGCGTGGAAAGACACGATAAACCCACTTTCCAAGATATTCTATTAGATAGCCAGTTTTATACAGCCCTGGCCTAGTAGCGAATACAAAAGTTACAGCAATGAGCTTACGTAGAGTATGCATTACGGTGTTGGTGAGACATCCAATACAATAAAAAGGGCATTATTCCTCACTTTTAAACTCCATCTATAGCCCGTAATGAAAAAGCCCACTCTTAGACTTTTTACTTTATGCTCGCAGAAACAAACAAGCTGTCTGCCCTGATGGTACCTGATGGTAAGCGGTAACTGTCGCCTATATCATCGACAATTAATTGACTCAGGTTTTATGTAACAAATCTTCAGAACCGCAAGTGCTATCACAGTGAGGACTACGATAACTCTTGCCAGTAAGTGTGCTGGTTACCTTATCCTTTAAACCGGAAGCCTAACAATGAACTAGAAGGACTTCTTAGCGTTGATAGAGCCTTATTATATACAGGGCTTGAAAAATTAAATGAAACCGTATACCCTAAAGTAACATTTCCATATTACAACATTTCGAACGCACAATTTTTCACAAAAGCAAAATGAGAAAATCGTGCTCAAGTGAACACAATACACTCGTAAGGTCCTTCAAATGTGTTTCCTTTCTTCCCTTTAAACGAATCTAATATTGTTTCGCTACAGTTACCCGAAAGCCTTCCACATTATGACAGCGAGTGCGTCGAGAACCGCCCTGCGCAGCTTCCGCCGGAAGTCGCCGTCAATGGCGCCTTATTTGTCGCCGAAATGGGAGAAGATCGTGACGTCACTCACTGGATGGACTCCCCTTCACGCCACATTTTTTGCGACGGCTGTTTTGTAGCGCGATATTTATTATTTACCCTCACCAGAGGGTGGAAAAGGCAGCAATATGGCGCAATTGTTTCTGCTAGTAACAGGTAATCCAATACGCTTAGGCGCGTGTGTGGGGTTCGGTAATGAATATTGTTAGACAGCACAATGCGACAAAGCAAACAATGGTACAAAAGGAAAAATGCGCAATTTTATGGTTAATAGCTTCAGCAATTTGTGTCACAGCGACGCGTTGTGCGGACATGTAAGTGAAGCCTACCAACGAACAGTCTATAGCAGGTAGCAACAATGCTCCGAGTTTTTAAGACCCTGAAGTTTACTCTCGCCTGCCCAAGTTCAGCCGACCGGAATGAAATCTTCGTCTGGAAATAGGCCATTTTTCCTTATAAACATTTCCACCATAAATCTCGCGTTGTTTTCCTTCGCAAAGATAAATTCAACTCACCTGTATATGGGCTAAGTGCGTGCCGGGGGAAGGGCGGGGGGGAGGGGCTTTGATTTATAGAGTTAAGGAAAACGCCATCTTCATTCCCCAGCAGGTATTTTACGGAGATCACAAATCGAATCTCTTTGGCGACGGGAACTGATGTGCTTTTTATGAACGTTGCGAGCCAGCGTCGAGTGGGCGGATCCGATGCATGAATGGCGGCAATCGAATCGCCCGAATCGAGTGATTGCGCCCAAAATGAATAAAGCACATATCGAAATTTTTTATGCAATGTAACATGTTGGGGTAAAAGCGTTCTTGAATGGAGACTGCGTCGGCAAGTGTAGGAGGAGCTCGTTTCATCTATCCCGTGTTTAGGCCTTCTGCTTTCCGAAAAAGCGGTTGCATATACGATAATACGGCAATGCCGATCTGGGAAGCAGCTAGACAGTTGATACTAATCCTTATGTAGTACAAAATAAAGTCGTAGCGCGATCGTCGGTGGCCAAGTGGTTAAGGTTAAGGCAATGTAAGACAAACGGTACATAATAAGCTAAAACCCTGCCTGCCTTAAACCGCAGCAAGTAATAAAATCGATTGCAAAATACTTTATGTGTTGAGGTTTGTACCGCTTTTATGGCATAATATTCAAAACAAAATCGAGGAGCGTCGGTGGCTGAACCATTAAGGTATCCGACTCGTAAGAGAGAGGTACCGAGTTCGAATCCCACTGTAATCATGTAACAATGATTCTATTCTGAGTTATACATTAGTTGAATGCTAACCGATGCTCTTATGGTGAGGGAAAACATCGTGACGAAACCTGCACAATAAGGCAACCGAATGTGTAACCATGATGCAATCTGGTCAGGTTTCCCTGGTAGCAGGGTCACGGAGGTCATATGGCAGTGGCTCCAGCCGGTCAAGGCGGACCCCGGGCCCTCGTGCGCGAGAGCACAACCGGGACATTATCGCCAAGATGATTACTTTCTTTATTTACTATAAAAAAAGTCACTTTCGTAACTTTTTGACCGGAGGACGTAAATTATTAGAAAGCAGTCCTTTGCATAAGGCAGATGCTGGATGCGACAATGCGAAGAGACTAGTCGTCGATACCATATAGGTGAAAATGAAAAAATATTTATTAAATTAGGATTACGTTAATTAATCTCTTTTCAAAAGTCAAAAATCTAACGCGCGCGCAAGCGCATCCAGGTAGGGGGGACCCATGCAAACCGATCAGCGCGTACGAGGGCTCACTCCGGCGAGACACCGGGAAGCTGTACACGCTACGCACATAAGCTCCTACGCGAATCATGGACGACAATGACGATTAACGTGTAAATTCTAATCTTCCAATCAAGTCGGTGCGACCTCAAACTACACATGGATCATTCATATTCATAGTATATATGCAGGCAGCAACGAAATATTTTATAGCCTTCAGATTTCAACACTGTCTACTAAACACGATTTCACAATGAATACAAAAGCTATTTATGTTCCGTCTTATCTCTAAATGTAACATCTTGTTGAAAACTCACTTCTAGAAAGTTTTATCAGTACGTGAGATCTGCACAATAGTGCTTTGTCCCGAAACTTAGGTCATTCAAAACTACGTAGACGCTTTTACAAGATATTGTGCTTTAAATTTATTCTAAACTAACCAAATTGAAACGACGTGATGGGCCCAGTCAAATCGCGATCGGCCCAATTCAATAATCCACTACCCTCGGGGTCATTCCGACTATATCTCGATATAATCTAATTAACGGAAAGCGTCGCCCATAATATCGAGCCTGTACAGAATTTGGTATGTGCAGCGACAGGGACCGAACAACGAATAGCAGCGAGTGAACTGACATGTTAGCGCAGAGACAAAACAGCGTTGACGCATTTGTTTTCTCCCCCAATGCAAAGGAAATGGGCACCCTCCGGTGTTGCGGTTGGGATGGAGGAGGTGAACTCTCATGAGTACCAGCCGGCCGTCCAGACTGGTTATGCACGACTCGCCAAAAAAGGACCTAGGCGCATACGTGGTAAACACCACCTGAGAGCACCTGTAGCCGGGAAGGCTTTCCAGGTTTCATTGGATGCGACACCCCGTAAGGACGGGGTGCGCTCAACGTCACTCCTTACGGAGCATACGCTGGAGAAATTATAGCGAAGACCCCCAGAAGGAGGTCCCGCTGCTGTGGGTTGGGATTAAGGGCCTACGGGGGCCGCTAAAACGGCAGGGAGGGGCTCCGTCGATTCGTCCTGAGGCTCCAGGAGGAGGTCCAGGGCGCTCGACAGTTCGTCGGGGGGATCCGTGAGGACATGTCTCGGTCTCCATACCAAGTGGCCGGAGACGGGGCGGGGAGAGTAGGCTGCTGCCTCTCGCACGAGCGGATTGGGATGCTCCCATGAAAAAAGTCACGGAGAGCGTTTAAGAAACTGCTGCAGGGTAGGCAGGTCCATGTCTCTGTGTAGGTCCGCATTGCGGACGTACCATGGAGCCGCCATTGTCCTACGGCAGAAGATGTTCTGCACAATTTGCAGTATCCTAATGACGAGGGAGCTCGCATGAGCGAAGACGGGGGACACAAATGCACACCTTGTAGAGGGTTTGCTTGTTCCTAAGGTACATTTTACTGAATCGCCCCAACATACAGTTGAGGCGACCCAGGTAGAAACGGGCGGTGCGGCACACTCTATCGACATGGCGCCGGAAAGTGAGCCTTTTGTGAAGCGTGACGCCTAGATATTTTACAGCGCGCTGCCAGGGAACAATTTCCCTTGCATGCGGAGGGGGGTCGCTGTCACCCCGTCTGCGCTTTATATCGAAGCAAACCGCGGAGCTCTTCTCCGGATTCACTTCCATGCGCCACAGTTTGAACCAAACTTCGAGCTTGTTCACCGCCTTTTGGAGCTTTGCCATGGGTGGCCTTCGCCGTTTGGCGTAGATTGCCGTGTCGTCGGCGAAAAGGGACAGTTGTACCCCGTTGTCGGGGATATCGTTCGTGTTCGATATATAGAGTAGGGTAGAGAGTACAGAGCCTTGCGGGACGCCGGCCTTCAGTGGACGTGGGGAAGACAAAGTTTCTTCGTGTCTGAACCGAAAGGTACGGTGTTTTAAGTAGGACGCTACTAATCGGACGAGTCGATGGGAGAGTCCAAGCTTGTATAGCTTGTATACGACTTTATCGAAGGCCTTGGCGACGTCGTAGAAGACTGCGACCGTCTTTTCTCTCTTCGGGTAGAATCCATTGAGGATGAATTCTACTATACGATGGACTTGTCGGGGACAATTGTGTTTGTTTGTGGCAGTAGCGTGTGTTCATGTATACGCTATCACTTTAAGGACTGTCTAACCTGACATACTTCATGCCATTAACTATCTCCTGACGTAGATTAACATTGTTTCCATCGAAACTCATCGTTTTTTCAGCCTGGGCCGAGTTATATCCTAATCCAGTCAAATGTCGCCTCTCGCAGTATCAATAGCACGGTGCCGGATCCTCGCAGGGCGTAGCGGGTCACTCATTTGTTATTATCAGGGCCCGGCCACGCCCTGCCGTCTACGATCGTGCCCGGTGTGAGTCTAATACAGTACGACTATCTGAGAAAGAAAGGTAGCCTTGATTACGGCTTGAAAGTTATGGCAGTGTTTTGAGTCGACTGCTGAAAATAGTTTTGATAAGTTTAGATTATCAAGCAGAGAAGAGAATAGCACCAACCCGATCCTCTTACCTAAGGATGCTTCGTTGAAAGTGATCAATGACTTATGTCTTAAAAAACCATTCAGCATCATCATCATGATATCAGCCGAAAAACGCCAACGGCTTCCCTAAGAGATTTACAAGTCATCGGTCCAGCTTGTGGGAGGCCTACCGACGCTGAGTGTTCCGATACGTAGTCGCCACTCGAGAACTTTACTGGCTCATCGGCCATCTATTCTTGAGCTATGTGCTCTGCCTACTGCGACTTTCGCCTAGCAATACTTCGGGCTATGTCGGTTACACTATTACACTGGCGAGCGATTACACTGACTGTTTCCCCAAATTTAGGTGTTAAGAAATTCAACTACTTATTCTTGTACGCCAATATAAATAGACCGTCGAGTGCCCGAACGGATTAAACGTTTTCGGAAACCATTAGAGTACATCAGGTGGCATGACTCTGCCAAGCCTGAGGGGTCCGCCTAAGCAACAATGCTTGCACTGTTGTGTTTCGATTTGAAGGATAAGGTAGCCAGCGCAATTACAGGCATGAGGCTTTTCGTCTTAGTCCTCGCAGTGACAACGCACCTGCGGTTTAACATTTTTGTTGCCTGCAACCTTAATGCATGAATCGTAGATGTTATGGACAATAGTTACCGCTTACCATCAGGCTGTCTGTTCGTTTGTCACTGCGTTGTATAGAATTCTGATCAGTATACCACCTACTTAGGGATGGAAAACTTTATTAGGAAACTTAGTGAACATTTTAGACTCAAAAATTTCTTAGCAAGGGAGCAGTGCCTCTACTACGCCAGCATGCACAGACACCATACCTTGGCGTCGTAAAAGTGAATTTTGACAGCTGCTGTGTGATAGATTGACAGATTGGCGAGCGGGCGCGTGCCGTACCCACTTTCTTTTTTGGGATTCCGCATTGATACGCACACAGAGGTCTGAGGGAAGTGTCATTCATGGAATCAATTTAAGACAGAGCATTTCAAGCTTGTTTATAGTTATTCATTATTTAGAGAAAGCTTATTATATTATTTGTAAACAAACGTGCAGCGCACGCATGGTGCCGCATATAATTTGTATGAATTTGACATTATGATTTATTAAGTACCTGTCGGCCGCAGTGGGTTTCGAACCCGTTACCTTTCGCTTACGAGTCGGATACCTCACATGGTTACCAAAACTGCACAAGCGGCGCCGTATGAACAGGCCCTAGATAATGTTGTTGCTCGCTACGAGAGCGCTAACCTCGCACCGCGAGCATCGCTCGATGTCAGTTTGATTGATTTATGCGAGCGATTGTATCATAATCACCCCGTATTGTGTACTGGCTTTGACTGATTATTATTTCAAATGAACTGCAGTAGATATGGATGCCGGCACTGCATCCGCTCCGTTTTAGGTTGCAGATGTCCGGAACGGTGGCCGCTTTCCATCAGGTGGACTGTTCGTCCTTCCTAGGTAATATAAAAATTAAGCCTTTCACGCAGTCTCATAAATTTGTTTATGTTATGTTGTGGCGTTTCTAGTAATAATAAATGAGTTATTTATTTATTTATACGCGTTTTGAAGAACCGCATGTTGTAGTGCAAAAGACTTCAGGAAACCCAAAGGAGAATAAAGATGTAGAATAAGTATGACTATTTTATGAAGTAACAAATTAAATAATAATCTTCTTCGCGCTAAGCCCAGGTTGTGCTCTCGTGCACGAGGGCCCGGAATCCGCCTTGACCATGATCCAGGACTTGGCAGGTCAGGTAATTACAGTGGAGCGACTGCCATCTGACCTCCATGACCTTGCTACCAGGGGAACCTGACCAGATTGGATCGTGGTTAGATTCAGTAGCCTGAAGCGCAGGTTTCATCACGACGTTTTCCGTCGCCGTAAGAGCATCGGTTAGCATTCAACTATCAAATCAAATTAAATCAAATAATTTTTATTCAGTTTGGGTTTTACAACACTTATGATTGTCAATACACAATCAATCAATATAAATACAATGGCATCGTCGACCCGAGCTAGTCACTTTACTGGTACCATGCGGAAAAAAAATACTCCTAGCGGAGACTGGAACGTACCAGGTATGTCAAGTGGTCATTGGCCAGTGTGACCCGACCATGTACAGTTCATAGTCTATGGACCCGACTGTGGTTCTGTCACTGTCCAATGTCACTTTGACGTCTTTAACTTACTGGATTAACGCGCCACCGCGTGCCATAATACAAATAAACAATACACAGATCAAAACAAACAAATGCAAAGGAAAAACATAAGGAGTCACATAAAAACACAATACACCGTAAAATAACCATAGGAACCAAATCATAACCGTGATATACTTTGGGTAACAAATTAAATAACAACTAATGTACATAACTCAGAAAAGAGACATTAGTACATGGCCGCAGCAGGATTCGAACCCTCGATACCTCTCGCTTATGAGTCGGATTAACCACTCGAAATTATCACGAGCTAATTCCTAAAATATGTTAAAATCTATAAAAATATGTTGTAAACATTTCAAATAGTGAAAAGTAAGTCGGTGGCTATAATGAAGATAAGAACGAAACCGCAAGAAATGAGGCTTACACACAAGAAGCGAAAAAATAAGAAACCAGATTAAACCGGACAACGTTAACAGCTTGTGTAATTATTTGCGGAAATGAGCAAAAACGCTTTGCGCCCGCGCCGGCTCCGGTGAAACAAAATCAACAGATAGGTGTAATGGCGGCGCAGACGAGCGACTTTAGTACGCGGAGGATAATATCTCGGAAAACATATTCGAAAGCTCCATTCGTTGTGGCTCCACAGTTCCAGGATATACCACTTCTTCAGGATATTCACATCTTAACGTTTCAGTTCAGTTCGTGACGTTCAGTTTCGCAGTCATCTGGAATAAAAGGTCAAGCTCGGATCTCAAAAACTGGGTGTGCTTAACGGATCGAAGCAATACTTCACGCCGGGGTAACGACTTCTTCTATATCTATATAGGCTCAGGTCAGACCCCATTTACAATATTACTCCCATCTATGGGCGCACCGACATATCAGCTCGGTCCCTGCGACTCGATTCAAACCCCGATATGAGAATTATCGATAAAAAGTGATATTGAGCCGCTAATTCAGCCCAGGTGTTTCGCCTCCCTTTGTGAGTTCCATCGCTTGTACAACAATGTTTGTTCTGAGGAACTCTTTAACATGATGCCTACATCTACATTCTATCATCGCACCGCTCGCCATCGACAGGGAGTTCAACCTCACACCATTTTAGCAAATTGGTCGCGAACTGTGCAGTTCCAAAGCAACTTTCTTCCACATTTTCCTTAATGAGTACAACATGGAGTTCTTCATGAAAGGTGTGACAAGGTTTTTACCGCGTCGGCAGCGCGTGGATGATGCCCCTGGTAATGCAAACTTCCATTGGCTGCGCTAACTGCTTACAATCAGGCAGGCCGCAAGCTTTTTTGCCATTTTAGTGGTATGTAAAATAGGTCGCAGCGGCCGAGAGAATTATCTACGTTATCTTGTAAGCTTGCGACATAGCTTCGAATCCAACTCGAGACTCTGATCCATTACTAATACGTATTATTATAAGTTGAGATATTTTTTATTTATTTTTGAAACTCAATCTCTTAGTATACACTTTTACTAAATTTTTTGGATGCGACTGCGCATCTCGTCTGCCCACGTCTTTGAAAAGATCAAAACTGTTTGCGCGATCGCGGGGGGAGGGGCGCGGGGAGCCGCGCGGCGTGAGGCGCGGGGCGGGAGGGGGGCGCTCGCTAGTAAACACATAAATTTGCCAGCACTGCGCGTGCGCATTCTACACTCAGGGGCGCGCAACGCAAAAAAACGTGAAAATAAAGCAATAAATTCAAAATAACTTGTAGTTTTAATTTTTGCGTCCATATGCCTCGTGTTTTTCGCATGGAATTTTTTCCATGTCTCTGTATAGCAGTCCGTTTGTACTGTAATCTAAGTGTGGTTAGGTTTTAAGTTATTGGAAATTTTGTCAAACCGATATCAGAGTTGTATCGGTTAGACAAAGGTTAGGCAGAACTAATGTTCTGCAGTGTAATTCTAATTCTTGGTACTTAAATATGTTTCATGCATAATATAACACCAACAATGTATTTTTTAATATTTTTAGACGAGGTCCACAAAAATAGAAATCAAAAGTTTATCTAAAAGTAAGAGAGTAATATAATAAATAAATTCACAGAGCGTCATCTAGCCCCAAACTAAACAAAGCTTCTACTATGTGTACGAGATGACGATGACGTAGAACACCCAGACCCGTAACAGAAATTAAAATTATTCATTTCAATTTCTGCCCGGCCGGGAATCAAACCCGGGACCTCTTGCGTTGACCACTGAACCACTCTGGCCGTCATATAGTCATAAAAGATATTGAGTTACTAAGAGACGGTCACTATGCTTCAACCCTGTAGCTACACTTGCTACTAATATTGTCCCCTCTCTTTCAGGTCTCACACTTTATTAGTATACTAGCAGCCGCCCTGGCTTCGCACGGGTACCACTACGGGTACTATATAGCCTATGTCACCCGGGGATAGTGTAGCTTCCCAACGGTGAAAGAATTTTTGAAATCATTCCAGTAGTTTCGAAGCCTATTCAATACAAACAAACAAACAAGAAATCAAACCTTTTCTCTTTATAATATTAGTATAGAAGTATAGACAAGTAAGTAAATCCTTTCTATTTTTGTCCAAAACGGTAACCCGACAGCCCTACATCCCGCCTGTAGCTCTCAAGGACTGCACGCGCCGTGTACTGACGAAGGATGGCTGAGGTAACCTTGGGACTCCGTTTATTTATCGTTTGATCGCTTGCTATACATAGTCACTACGAATTGTAGGTGCCTACATTGTATTGTACGAGGAGGCAACTGAATGGTGTAACTATGATCTAATGGTTTCCCTGTTAACGGGGGTCAGATGGCAGATTGCTCCACTGGAATTATCTGATCTGCCTAATCTTGGACTATGGTTAAGGTGAACTCCGGGTCCTCGTGCGCAGCACAACATTAACGCCACAATGATTATTGTTTTAAATAGTAAAAGCGTGTAGTTGTGTAGTGTTCTTGATTGAAATCCATTATTATAAATCAAACACTTTTTGTTTTTGTTTTTGTTTCTAGTTCCACTATATTGTGGTATACGGTTTCAAAATATACCTCAGGCGATGCCTAATGATTGCCTGAGGATGAGTTTGTCGAAACCGGGCACAATTTATATTTTTAATTTGTATATTTTGTTTACGAACAATATAGTTGAACTAGTGTTTGATTTGTGATTATTTTTTTATTTTTGCTCTGTATTGTAGGTTACACAAAGAGGATAAAAAAGAAGTGCATTATGGTCACACTTTAAGTGCTATTGACAGATATTTTGCAGGTGCGATTTAGAATAGGTATAGAGATAGTAAGTAAGTATTTAATTATGAAGGGTACATACAGTACAAGGGGCTCATCGACAATAAGTATAATTCGAAAAAACTGCTAATGTAAGACGTACCGGAAGACGCAGCGTAGTACCTCCCACCAGGTGGACCGACGACCTGGTAAAGATCGCAGGTGCCAGCTGGATGCGGAAGGCATACGACCGGTCTATGGGGGAGGCCTATGCCCAGCAGTGGGCGTTTTTCGGCTAATATGATGATGCTAATGTAAGTTGGCTTGCGCTGCAACGTACCTATTCCTTTTAACCAAAACAATATGGCTATGGGCTCTGCACACCCAAGACGCCGACCCACCGACACAACTCCATTTGTATTGACGTAATGGCCAAAGTGTGTCGGCGGCTTTAGTACATACTGTCCATTAGAATAACATACGAGGTTCATTTCATGTACCGTTAGCCTCAACAAGCTGTTTTACGAGTCTTCTAAACTCTCAAAAATTACTTATTTCTAAAGATGAACAACCAAATTACTTGCTTCCGTGGTAAAAGCGGCGACAACACGCTCCAACAACACTGACAGACCTCGTGTCTCGCGTATAATTAGCTAATCTATTCCGACAAGCACAATACGTAAATTTAACGACACAAAAATATATAGCACGTGTCAGGAGCAATAGTGTTAGGCACGGGTGTGGAAGTGCGCCAACGGACGCGTTGAAATTCTAAAGATTCGACGATCCCAAGACCCGACGAGGCGAATATCCCAAGATCCGAAGTTCCGAAATAGGGATCGCCGGCACCCTCATTATCGCACGATTTGGATATAAACGAGAGTATTTTAACCCTTCGAAAGGCTTTGTTTCGACGTGGGCGTGTTTATTCTGGGTCGGAGTAGAGCTGCAATGGAGCAGCCTAGTGTTTTACTGGAAATAGCGTTCGTGTTTCTCTGTATCGAATGCGGTTGTGGACTCACGATAATGTCTCCGAAATTGTACACTAAATAAAAATATCCGTCTTCAAAAGAAAAAACGGAGCCAACAGGATCATTTTGTTGTCCGTCAATGCAACACCTTGAAACAATGAAAATATTAAATTTCTAGTCAACGCAATTCAAAGATACTGCCGTTTATGCTCCGTTTATGACGCATATTGACAAGCAACTACAGAACCCTACACTATACGTGGCCCGACAAGTCTTGGCCGTTTTTAAATTTATGCGCATAGAGTAAATAGAATGTATTTGTATTTTATTTAATTCCATAAATCAATTTATGACACATGTTGAGAAATAGTTATTTATAATGACATTTTTATTTTTGACTTGATTAAAAGTTACTTGTTTGACATTATTATCAAATTTTCAATTCAATTATCCAATTTCATATTATTTTATTTTTTCAATATAAGTTTTATTTCCATTTATTGACATTTTTGTATTTAATAGGGACATTTAATTTTTTCTTCTATTATATTTGACTATTTGAATAAGTTACCTACATACCTTACTGTATTTTCGAAATTTGACATGCTTTGTATAATTTTACCTTAGTGTAATTTTATTTATTTTTTTATTATTCAAATGCTTTCAGACTTACAGTTGAGAAACCAAAACGTCTGGAGAGCCATTTTATGTATTAGTTTTCTATATTGACATTAATTATTATATTATTTTAATTTATTTATTATTTGCTTTCTGGTATGAAAGCAATTATCTATGTAATAATTCTATGCATATAACTCGACGATCTCTTTTATTGAACTGATGTAATCTAATAAGAATATTATAATTATGTAATAACTTTAAGAGAGAAATAAATAAATCTAAATCTAAAATCTAAATCTAGACGAGCCCATCGGATTTGCATCTCGTCGCCTAGTTGCTATGACGTCAGCGAT
The DNA here is from genome assembly GCA_905147135.1 of Blastobasis lacticolella. Classification (NCBI taxonomy): domain Eukaryota; kingdom Metazoa; phylum Arthropoda; class Insecta; order Lepidoptera; family Blastobasidae; genus Blastobasis; species Blastobasis lacticolella. The sequence goes on along the minus strand of LR990055.1, from coordinate 18,121,231 downwards.
CACCCCTAAGCGTCCGAGATGTGTTAGAATTTGGCTTCGGCGGCATAAACATGTTTTTATCGCGGTCGATTTCATCGCGGGATCACCTTGTGTGACGCGATGTGCTTGAGCTTCTTGTGCTAGCATACGATGTTTATTCATGTGTGTAAACACATAATCTAGCGATATATTGGTAGATAATCACTTCTTTATAAAAAAAAATAAGCCGTGTATCATTTTAATCTGTGTAAAATTCGCTCTCCCAATAAAATCGCTAGGATGGTCGACCGATGTGCTCTAAATGAATTCACGATTAAATAACATTGAATTGGGTAATAATTTTTATTTAACTTTAAAACAGGATTGATAATTTTGATATCCAATACTTATCTATTACATTATGTTACAACCTGCAATTATAGATTGAGAGAAAAAAAAAGATTATAAATTATTCCATAGGCCGGCCAATGCTGGATATAAACCTCCCACCGGTTAAGGCAGGGATAACCTTTCCGTTACAGGCAGTATATCTTCCAACTGTTGTCTAACTCATAAAGCATGAGCATAAAGGTCAAATATATATATACTGAAGGTCTAGAGAGACATTTTGCCGGCACTCTACCTTAAAGGTTTCACTTTCATTTATACTTTATATGACTTTCATGGTACATGGTAGCTCGTCTGGTGTTGGAGTTTAGAGCCGCCCAATCTTTTGGCTTGGATCACTGTCGTCAGTCGATACCAACTGAAACTAGCAGTCATTTGTTGTTAATAAATTAATATTTAGCTTTGACCCTCGTATCACTGGCTCACGGTTTCCTGATGCTCCGTGGAGGACCGAGTCATGTGTCCAGGTTAGCAGTGATAGTGAAGTGGTGGTGGTGTAGTACTGGTGCTAGTGCTGGTGGTAGTGGTGTAGTGTATTATTAAATAGTGAATTAGGGATTACTGCGTCTTGAATATTTAATTAAACATGGAACCATCAGGTTATAGTGCCTTACAAAGTTCGTAGTTAGTTACTTACACCTAATAGTGAAAGAAATCTTTGACGGCTTACAAGGCTAACTGGCCACAACTGCCGTAGTCAAAAATAGAACAGATTTTTACCCAGCAACAGCCCCTCACCTACCGTTATCGTACATCTGGCTCCATTCGTAAGCAAATCGCTCAAAGCGCTCCCTCGCTGCAGCGAGCGGCACCTCCGTTAATTTGGCTCGGACAACGGCTGCCATGTCTTATCTCTCCGTGTCAACAACTCCACAAAATGAGAAGGAAAATAAAAAAAGAAACTCCGACCACCCGCCACCTTGCGCCCCTTCTACCCTACTCGAAGGGGTGTAGTACACGGGTGCGAATGCCGAAGAACGAATAACGATAGCGCGAAGACGATTGCCCGAAAGCTTGAATGCGCGATGGTTAATTTGTGCGAAAAATCAATTCCGCGAAAGCTTCCAAGAGGGAACGTTCGAAGATCCAAGCTGTGCGTAAGAGAAATCTATTAAATATTAAAGAAATAGATTCCACAAAACGGATTAAAAACTGCTATAAAAAAGTGGTCATTCATATTAATACTTTTGCTTCGCACGGCAGATAATTCGCTCAATTAAAACGTCGCGCTTTTAAGCTATCGCGCAATGGAATTGTCGCACAACTGAACGTTCGCTCTTTGATGCTTTCGCGGAATTGATTTTTCGCACAAATGAACCATCGCGCATTCAAGCTTTCGGGCCATCGTCTTCGCGCTATCGTTATTCGTGCTTTCGGCATTCGCACCCGTGTATTATACCCTACTCAAGGGGGTGGTTGCTGGCCAAAAATAGAACAAGTGTTCGCATGTTTTCTTTTTATTTTTAATTTAGAAACAATTTCGCCGGCCGGGTTTAGGAGCGCGGGATTTTTGAATTGCGAATGCTTGAATGAGTTAAGATTCGTCAGGTTTTCGCCCCCGATTCAAATAGAGGGGTATTCTATTTATGAATTTTAATCGAAAAGTTCGCACTGTTTTGTTTTTCTGTGGAGTAAACGAAATACGGGTGACCGATACGTATGCTTTTAATCGAAAGGTAGTTTAATCGAAATTGTTCGCAGTCTTGCTTTATTAAAATCGGTTGAGTGGTTTTGAAGGATTTGGCCGATATGTTTTTCCTTTATCTGTAGTTGGTTGAGAGAAAGTGTAAATTTCGTAGTGTGTCTAAAAAGTTATGAAAAATTTGACAGCCCCGCCATCCTACGATGTAACAGCTGAAGTACTCAGTGTGATAGTAATTTATTGTTGCAAAAACTGTAGAATACCTCAATTTGATACTTAGTTATTGGTGCAAGAGCTGTAGCATACATTTTCACGACTTTCTTGACAGACTGTACTTTAATTACATAAAGCATTGGCGTATTACTCTCCACTGGCACAGCGCAGCCGTCACTGCATGCGTTTGCGCATGGCACGGCGCCAGCAGGGCTGCCAACTGCTTTCTCTTTACGATATAATGGCGGGAGAGATATAACGTCCGACGTAGGTTAGACTGATAAATAATTATCAATAGCTTGTAAGTCTATTTTTAGATTTAAGACTTCTTATAATTTTGCGGGTTTCTAGGTAATATATAGCGCTTGGCAGGCGAGTTAGAGATCGCAGTGTTTAATTATTATAGCCCATGTGTTATTCTGGTATATCAAAAGTAGCCCTCATTGGTGGATACGAACTAGCGATTTAGGCTCCACATGTGGATCTGTTATTTGTTTCCTTTTTAAATTCGTCGTTTAAGGGCAAAGAAGTGAATCTTAATAATAGCTTTTTTACGTTATACGTTAAATAATTCGATAATAACGTTCTAAACCCGTTCCCGCGGGATCCACATTGAATTTCAAGATAAATTATAGCCTCTGTACTATTCTGGGCTATAAGCTAAATTTCATCAAAATCGATTTAGTGGTTGTTGCTTGAAGGTATATCAAACATCCATACATACATCCTTACAAACTTATAATATAAAGTTGGAGCTCATTCTGGCAAGTACGGACAGTCTAATTGTATAGCAGTAAGTTTCATCAAACTCCTTTCAGTAGTTTTCACGTAGAGGCAACAAACACACATCTTCCGACAAACTTTGGAAGTAGGTAAGTAGGCAATACATACTTCTTTCCTATTCATTAAATCTTCCAAGCACAGTATGACGAAAACAAACTCGTGCAGTGTTCCGTGTGTTCCATATTAAAGCGAAATATAGCAGACAATTTTGCAAGCAATCCAGGCGTAATCAATCGTATTTATTGCGTACACGAGCAGCTGTAAAGGCGGGTTGTAACCGCAATAATCCAGTTTTAGAAGCAATTCGGATCTCATAGAGATATTTGGGAAAGAGTCTTGGCAAAGGGAGGTTTGTTTTGTTTGAAGGTCATGACGTGGCTTACTGTAACGCTGGTTTGAGTTTGCTGTTGAGAATTGTGTTGTAAGTGCGGAAAGTTAGTCAAGGCCGAAGAATATTGGATCGACTAGAAATTTATAATTTAAGGTAGAGTATGTTGTAACAATAATGTTAAACTACGGTAGGCAGGTACTGCTTTTTAGAGTTTCGTAGTAAATCAAGGAACTCTTATAGTTTCGCCATGTCCGTCTGTCCGTCTGCGGTTTATCTCAAAAATTATTGATACTAGAAACCTGAACTTTGTATGGTTTTGGAACCGACAAAACTTAAAAGTACCCTTATTTTCGTACATGTACAACAGGGGATGATTTTTTTTTCTCATAGTTAATTGTCTGGGTTGTCATTGAATAGATCTTTGAAATCATTTCGGGTATCTGAAGAACGTTTTCGGATTAAGTTTTCCTTTTTGGATATATTTAGCTTCAACGTGTTTTTTTTGTTACAAACACGTGTCTTAGCGGGTAAAGACTCTTCGGTATTCGCTGGGATGGTTACGTACCACTGCCTGTTCATTTCTGTCACAAAAAATCATGTTCTTTAAAACGTGTGGGAGTCGTAGATGCTGCACAATACAAAGGGTATTTTCTAATTCAGCATAAACTAATGCAAGTTTGGCTTATAAAACTAACATTAAAGAACAACTTCTTCAACTCTAAAATACATTTCGGAATCTAAAGGAGTGTGCGCACTGACACACGCACGTTCACGCGTCGCGACGCTGCTGCGAATGACGTCTGACAGACAGCGGAATGACATGGCGACGCCCTATCTGTTGTCGCTCGCCACGAGGAATCCATCGACGTCAATCCACGATACAATGTATGAAGTATTACAGAAGCGATAGAGCGATAGATATATGCGATTATTTAAGTTTTTGTTTGGGGCTTCGCGTGGAAGGAGGATAAAAATATGTTTTGCGTCCTCCTTTGAACCAAGAGCTAGGGATGCTTTTGCAACATTCCTATACAATATTTGACATTTATCACAAACGACGTGCCGTGCGGTGGCCGGCAGAGTAGAATAGCACCAAACCAAACCAAAAGGTCTCAAAAACGTCGTACACGACGATGTTTTTGAGGCAAGAGATGTACCTAGTCTGCGTAGAATGGCAAATGGGCAGCAGCGTTTTCCATTCTTATATTAAAACACGCGATCTCCAACCCGCCTGCCAAAAGTGGAGATTATGGCAATAATCTACGTTACGTTACGGGTTGTGATGATGATTATGATGAATGACATCATATTTACATGATAGTTTTTATACCTACTTTGAACAAATCTAGAGACAGGTCGGGAGTAATTTTTTGGGAGTTATAAGGAGAAAATATCAAAATATAGGTGCCTACCTTATACGATAAAGCAATTGTAATGTCTCAAATAAAATACTTTTTGTCGGATTTATCGCGTTTTTAATTTTTCATGTTAATCGCGTGGTTTCCGGCGAATCCAAAAACCACAATAAATCCTTTAAAAAGTGTTTAACTTGAGATGTCTTGCATCGCATTAACGGAATAGAATTGTAACGTCACTACAGTTTACACGTTTTTGGCAAAATCCCTAATTTCCCCACCGGTTGCAACACCCAAGTCGCCAGTGCAATTGCACTGTGATAATTTTAGCATCGCACACGCACTCCGCATCGGTGCAACACAATCGTTCACCAAAATCGCCTAAGAATAGTCCGGCCTGCGCGTGCGTTCACCCAACATGTGGTAACAGTACGCAACAGTCCGGCGTAAACAGCTGTACACGTGCCGTTTCAAGCACTCGCTGTTTCTGACAGTTATGACAGCGCATCCCTCGGCGCTGTGCACGGTGTAGTGTGCACGCCCCCTAACATTCCGGGGTATTGCGTCGCTTATTCAATTATCGTGTAATGAATTTGATATAACAGTACAGTTTGAAATTTAAGGGGTTGAACAAAGAAAATTAATTATTTGTCCGTGTGGTATCCGGAAGAGAAGGATAGCACCAATCCTTACACTCGTGGATGTCATACAAGAGGACTAATAACCTTTAGGTATGCTTTGTTTCCTTTGCGGTTTCCTTCGATAAGTGTTACAAGTTCCTCTTGCGGTTGGCACAGGTAATGAAGTCCTTCATTCGAAAATGAAATGACGGGGCTGAATATCCTGGCCAAAAGTGGCGAAATAATGACAATGTGTAATATTCTATAGGTAGTTACTAGCCGTGTGGTGTCCGACAGAGTAGAATAGCACCAACCCCCTATACTCGTGGGTGTCGTACACATCGACAAATGTTTTCGAGGCAAAAGATCTAGAGTCTCCGTAAGTTGGAAAATGAGTTTTCCATTCCATCCATTTTTATAACACCTTCAACTCGCCTGCCAAGCGTGGACATTACAACAATAACCTCCCCTCTCGTTGGATAGGCCCTAAGACCTGCAGTGGACTGTTATGGGATGTGATGATGATACTACTAAGGCGGCAAACAAGCATACGGCCCGCCTGATGGTTGAAGCACTGGAAACCTTACTCACCGCAGGAAAACAACACTATTTAAAATGGTGTTGTTCGAATTTACATTACATGGCGGTAAATAATACAATACGGCTTATTTCGGCTTCGTATTACGTTGTAACTACTAAACATTACCATATTTTTAACTGAGTACATACTAAAAAATTTCCAACAATGATAATGACAACGTTGTGGAACTAGTGAAACTGTGAAGAGTTGCGCAAAAGACCTGACGGCCTACGGTCAAAAAGATGAAGAAAGAAACTTCATTCTTGTTTAGCACTCGACTTTTCTTCGCAAGCACTAGATATTAGAGTCCAATAGTTATACCTTACTAACGCTACTTCTGCCACGGGCCGTCTATTGCAATTCGTTCCATCAAATATCAATTCCAATATTGAAAACCATCCAATAACTGGAAAATGGAGCGTCGGTGGCCGAGTGGTTACGGTATCCAACTCGTAAGCGAGAGGTACGTGTGTAAGCGCTGTGATATGCCTCGTGCTTATAATTGCACTGGCTACCTTATCCTTCAACCGGAAACATAGCCCGTTACCTCGGGATACGAGTCGGACCCATTAACCAGCTGCCAACGACGCTATTATATAACGCGAATATTTCCACCAGAAGGGCTCTCTACTCGTTTGTCAATAAACAAAAAATACACGAGATCGTACAAGAGGTATATTAGAGGTCAATGCAGAGGTGGGCAACACATTGGAAACTCCCCTGGTGTTTCTGATGTCCATAGGCAGCGGTGACCACTTTCCTTCAGGTGGTCCGCTTGCCTGTTTGTCTGCCGTATAACATTAAAAAAAAAACTGGCCGACGTCGCAGGAAACACTAGTACCTGTCGTATTTAACGTCGCTTTATTTTACCACGGTGACAGCCGATTCGATTCAATGTAGGTACTTATTTGTAATGGAAAATCGTGACTTCCCCCATCGCAGTTGCCAAGGCTGCGCTTAATTCCGCGAACGAAATTGCTGTTTTATAAACGCAGATTTTTGGGGATCGAAAGAAATTTCTGTCACGAGCAAAAAAAAACGCTGCGAGACGTTTTCCTCAATTGTCGTTTTTAATTTGGGTTATTTTTACATTTATCTGTGCAATATGCTTGTTTAAAAAAATTGTGATTGAATAATGTAATGATTGCTTTCGCCCGCAGCTTCGTCGGAGTTATTTTTAGCGCAAAAACCTTCTCCTTGAGTCACTGTATATGTTTTTGACATCCGTTTAGTAGTTTTTGAGTGAAACGAAGTCTTATTTTATTTACAAACATCCATTTTATAAGCATAAGAAGACTCAGTCTGTAATTCTCTATTAAAACTGTGTGATAAGGCGTGAATAAACACTACACAAAACAGTTAACTGTTACTCTGGCAGCAAGTAGGCAAAGGCTAAGCCAGTGCTACAGTTCCCTTGGAACAAATAAATATTAAGGCTAGTGTTTCCCGAGCGCGCTCCGTCCATAGGCTGCGGTGACTGTTTACCATCAGGCAGGCCGTAGGTAAGCTTGTTTGCCACCATAATGGTATAAAAAAAATACAAACGTAGTAAGGTCATATTTTCAATATTACGCTATCAAATTCAATAAAATTTTCAATCAATCTATCAATGTATTTATTGCATTCATAAGGTTACAAAAAATCATACAGTTTTAATGTACGTACATCATGAAACCCAATTATGTAGACGTGATCCAGAAACCAATATATATGCCTGTGGTTTATCAATTTGTTAAAATTTATCATTTCAAAGTTGCACAGTATTCAAAGTGCAACTTTGAAACGATATATTTTAACGAAAATCGGACAAACCGCAATCATAGGGATCTCGTCTACAAAATTCCATTGGCTTTCATTAAAGAAGTAGATTTGCCCCCTTTCTCCCCGTCTAATATAATATATTCTCGGGGAAGTATACTCCTACACAGTGAACCTCTTGCAGCCAACACCATCAACTGTTAAACAAATTACCGTAGACACAGAACACCTCAACCATATTCGCCAGCGACGCCTGTTCTCGCAAACCCCTGGCCTCGGCGGCACCGCAAACCCCTATGCAAACGAGTACCTATAATAGTGTGTCTCCTCACATTAGAATATCAATGAGGATCTATGTATCGTACGGCTGGTGCATCATTTTGCAATGCAGAGTGGGCAGGTGCCCAACTGAGGTTAGGCGCGTGCGACGTTGCCTACGAGGGGGCAAGGACCGGGACACGTGAGCGGTCCGGTTACAGCCGGACGGGAGCGGGTCCGGCGGGATGGATCTGGAATTCTGGATGTTCTGGATTTTGGTGGAAACTGATTTATAACAGTGTGTTTGGGTTACTGTGATGTGAGGGAGGTTCTGGATTATGACACTATGGCGTATGCCGACGGAAGGTCATAAATAAATTGTGTCACTGCAGATAGATACGTTCTTTATACAGTCCCTACCAACTAACATGTTTCCAACAATTTCTAGTGAATTTGTTGTTTTGGAGGTATAGTGTATCTTATTATATTAGACGGGACTTGGACGCGACGTACCTTTATGATTTGTTTTCCCGACGTTTCGGTAGGGTTACACCCACCGTGGTCACGAGACGACTCATATAACTCTAATATAATAATATGTGTAAAGAACGCGAGTTTAGTTTGAAACAAATATAGTGTATCTGTCACAGACGGATAGTTAATTTAGCCGGTTAATTAAACGGCTACCTTTTTGTGCAATTATTCATTTGAAAATTTTCCCAATTCATGAACTTATAAGTAACGTGTAACGAACGATATTGCCCTGTGTTTACAAAGCTACCAAATGCTAACGTACCCTAATCGGATTTAAACCTAATACTAGCTATTATTATTGTATAACCATCCAGCTGCGACATACATATCCCGGGTTACGCACTGAAACAAATGATACTGCACTTTCTTAGTAGATTAAACAATTTGTTATAGAGTCCGATTGTAGTCTTTCTAATCATACAAGGCGACTATAAGAAGACAAACTTTCTTGGAGTTCTTATGACAGACGTGTTTTACCTTCTTCGGCTTTAAAAATAAGTATCCATAGCACGCTGTAGCTCTGAAAACTTAGATTTTACTACTTTTAGTATAATCAATCAATCCGATAGAGCTAAGCCTTTTATCAGAACCCTCTATCATCCAAAGGCCAGTGACCCCAGTCAGTTGATCGGGCCCGGGGGGCTGTCACGCGCGTCGTGACGCGTGCGCGCGCGCAACCCATCGACGGTTTGAACGTACAGAAATACCGACAGATCAACTACCACGTAGTGTAGGGGTCTACTTTTCAAGGAAGGTAGTCGGCTAACTTAAAAGGCATACTTACTACACATCGTTTGCTTCACCGCTGTAGATCCTGGATAAACGGACCTACGGCTTTACTTCAAAGTGAGGACTACTTACGCTTCTAATAGAGAGTCCGAGTGTGAACGAAGGCGTGAGGTGACACTTATTGTGTTATGGCACTATGATTATGGTCCACATAGTATAAACACATAGTGTAGTCTAACAATTGTACTTTACTGTATTGGATTCTACAACAGTGGTTAGTGGAGCGAGACAGAATTCCAGTCTGCAACCGAAATATTTTTCAGTCCAATCAGTTAAGGCTTACCTATGCATATTCAGTTGGCCTTTAAAATTTGCAGTCGGTTTGAGAAATTACGCAATAGAAAATATCGCTGCCCGTTCGCCTCAAAGATAAAAACGGGCACCAACAATATCCTCTCAATGGTGACATTTTTGGTTTTCTTCTGTACTGGTCACTACCCAGCAATTCAGGTTATCAGGTAATAAGACTCTGTCAAGCCTGAGGAGTCCGCCTGGGTGAGTACCACCGCCTTATCTATTTCTGCCACCAAGCAACGAGGCTTGCAATATTGCGTTCAGATTTGAAGGATAAGGTACTCAGCGAAATTACAGGCATGAGGCATTTCATCTTAGTCCTCACAGTGACAACGCACCTGCGGTTTTACCTGCAACCTCAACGCATGAATCGTAGATGTTATGGGCGACAGTTACTTCTTACCATCAGTTGGGCTGTCACTGAGTAGAATAAAAAAAAGATTATATGACGCCGCTATTGCGTAGCAGAAGCAGCCTGTACAGCAGAACCATCTGAATAACAATGGCTGCAACTCAGCATGCAGGTAGCCGTGTGCGGGTCATGGCACTATTGGACACCTGCGGGCGATCTATTGGTTTATTCAACGCATAAAATGCATTTGACTCAATGATTTGCCATCGCCCACTTAGCTATGCAGTGCGCGTGAGCAGCGTCTAAAGGAGATGCATATAAATGTCGCTGTTGTTTGATAGACACGGTGGGACAACATGCGTGCTTCGGGCTGTTGATATGATCAGAATTTATTATTGGTATTCTATATCGTCGGCCGACATGAGCATCCTTCATGATTGGAGGCTTTTCCTATATCCTTGAAGCTTGGTAGCAGGCATCGCTGTGTTGAAAGACGTAATAGGAAACATTACTGCACTAGTCTCGACAGCAGAGGGTTTTGCCGATCTGCATCTGAGGGAAGTCTCCATTTTCTTATTATCACCCCTATTTCATATAAGTACTTTAGTTTTATTTGATTGATAATTTACTACTTCAATTTCGTGAAAATAAAAAATGCTAGTTGCTTATTATCTCTTCATCTATAGAAATCATATGTCAAAAACTACCAACATGTTGACTTAGACAATAACAGAGCCTTTGTTACGATAGAAGCGCTGTAATGTACACAAGCAACTATATCAGCTTTTAGTGCGTGAGGAAACATTGCGTCTTTATGTCGAAGCGAAGGCAGTAGGGGAGGGGAGGGCAAGTTGGTTCATCTAACAAGAATCGTAAGAAAAACACGCATGTTACAGAGATTAACGCAACTTTTATTTTTATAATAATTAACAGTACTATAGACTATCAAAATAATTTTATAAATGCTTAAAATAGAAATCACAACCTGGGCATGAGATCATCATGTAAAATAATTGTTTTGAGCCATCTTGCCCCTCCATATAGGGCAAGATGGTTCGGGCATATAATAATCATTACTAGTCTTGACAATCGTCACAAAAGTATGTTCCAGACCCAATATACGAAGAGCACGCTTCGTGAGTCCACTCTTTGCACTCGGAGCATTGTATCCAATCCTCAGGTGAGGGATAGATATATTTTTCTTTGCAAAGTGTGCAGTAATAATCACGGCCGAGTTCAGAACCAGCGAGAGCCGATTGTTTTCTATTAGTTTCTATTAGTAGACTGGTAGATAATGCTATTTTAGCTTTAAGTCCGCCAATGTACTGTTTGTGCATGAAATATAAATAAATAAATAAATAAATAAATTAGTGAATATGGTCATATTCGTCTTGCCCGCTTGGCATTTGATAGATAAAAAAAATATCCTAAAAATTTATTTGTTTCGGTGATGAAAGATGCTTCATTACAGCTTAATTTACATAAGATAAGGCAACAGAAGCAACCTTTATCATCAATATATATGAATGATATAACAGAAAATGTTAAAACTTATCGTGACAAAATATTTTATTTTCTTGCGTCAATTCTGTTTCTCGTCACTAAAACGCACGCTCTCCCCACGACAGCCGAGTTCGCATTGTATTGTGAAGTCGGCCCGCCCTGCGCGTCCCGCCACGCCGGTACTTTCATGTACGGAACGAGTAGTAAGATCCTACGAGAATGATTCGTGTTGCCCGCTATATTCATCTTGCCCTTCCTTCCCCTAGGCGGCCGTAAAGGAGCGGGGGCCATTTAAAAACCGCTTGTTACGTATCCTGGGAGGATCTGAGGAGGAGAGGATGTGGCATCTTGAGGTTTTATTTTTACAAGCTTTTATTTAACTTGTACTGTTCGTATGTATGTTTGCAAGTTGTCCGTGAAAATTTGCACACCATTTTTCGATGATTTGTTTTTTTTTCACCACTAAGGTGGCAAACAAGCTTACGGCCTGCCTGATGGAAAGCAGTCACCGCAGACTATGGACAATGGGTTTCCCAAGCGTTCTCGGTATCCGACTGAACTGAAATTAACCCACGTGATGTTACCTATGTAACTTGGCTGACAATGCATTAATATGGTGCCATGGAGCTGCTCTGATGATGGAGTCGGAAGGTGGTCATAGGAACTACTGAACGCAACAAGATAACCCCACCGGGTGTAGGCTTTTTGGAATGGTTTTGATGAGTAGGATCCCGCGCGATAAAAGCTTGTGAAAAATTATTTTTTAGCTGAGAACTTATTTATTCTATGGAGTAACAAACGGGTAGACAGCCCACCTGATGGTAAGCGGTAACCCTCCAGACGACACTGCCATTTTCTTAAACTTGTCCTTTTCAAACTTGACACTTTACTAACTCGTCTAATTGTCGCCCATAACATCTGCGATTCATGTATTTACGTCGCAGGCAACAAAAACGCCGAACTGTGTCACTGTCAGTACTAAGATAAAATGCCTCATGCCTGTAATTGCGCTGGCTACCTATCCTATATTGCGTGCCCATGGGCCACACGTGGGTACCCTAATCAGTTTCGAGAGCGTCTCAAAGTTGTAAAACAAACGTTTCACGTTAAAACCAAGGGTCGTGTGTTCCGACATAGCCCCATTCGACTTTTTGTCGACGCTATAAGTCGTAGGGTACAATTAGAATCTTGCAGTTAGAAAATTACCTTTGCCAAACACCGTCAAACCTGCACTTCTTTACACAGATTCGCCGCATCCAGCCCAGCAGAGCTTCTCTGTCCTCGGCACCCGCAATCCGCACAACTACGCAAAGGCGTGGCGGCGATAAAACTCACTAGCTCGTAAAACGCACTCCCCTCCCCGCCTCCCCGCACCCCCGAACCCCCAACTAGGGTTACCAGCATCCGGGAAACACGGGTCTGTCCCCGTGTCCAGATTTTCGTTGAAGTGTACGGGAATTCGAAAATGGTTTTTAGTAGAGAACTCACCGAGATTTATTTACGATTACCACTGTAATTTCCTTATCCGCCAAATCCTGGATCATGGTCAAGGCGGACCCCGGGCCCTGGTGCGCGTGAACATAACAAAGGTGAATTTTTTTTTTGCTGTAGACAATTTTTATAACAAAAATTTGTCATTTTATAAAGCTTCAAGTATTCATTAGACCTCGTTTCTCACACTGTCAACAGCAGTACAGTCTGGCAAGAAAGTCGTGAAATGGAACTACTGCTCTTGCAACAATAAATTTCTGTCAAATACAAGTTCTGCTATAAATCAAATACCACCTATAATGTATCTACTACAGTTTTACAATAAATGATTTCTGATTTTCTGATTTACAGTCCTTCTGCTGGCGCCCTCAAATTTGACACTCTTGACAGGCCTCATAATATGTTCCTTGTTAGGTTTTAGAAGCATTTTCAATTGAACTTTGGGTGCAACTTTCTTAAAGGATTGTAAAAAATTAAATAGGTAGATAAATTATTAATTGCTCACACAAGAATACATAAAAAATATAGAGATTATCCTATTCTCATTATTACAAGAATTGCATAAATAAATTCCTCTAAAATATGAAAGTATTCTTCCCAGGAAATCAAACACAAACCTGCCACCCCTGCCTCCAACTACAGTATTGTCTCCCATTTGTTGCCAAGATCTTCATTCGGGCTGGTTGGGCGAATTGACATCGTAATCTTAGACCGAGTATGTTTAAGTGCTCCTTCTTAAATAGGCCTCGTTATTGGTACTGTTATCGTCATTTTAATTGCTTTTCTCCTGATGATGTTTATAAATTTTATTCACTGATTTCTGGTTGACTGATGACCGCCTTTGTACCTCATCGTTCATAAAGTTTAAATAATCAAATAAGTTAGAATTGATAGCACTTTAGCAAATATTTAATTATAAAAAGTGTTTTTAAAAGATCATATTGTTTAAGTCGAGCGCGCCATCTATATAAATTTTTGATAAGCTCTATTCTTGAAAACGGCTCATTGTAGAAAGAATATCGGAAGTATCTTTATTAAGTAATCTATCTTTACTGTAATTCAAGTACAACAGACGAGAGTCCAGAACCAAATAGTGTGGAATGTTTAAAATCATTTAAAAATAACCATAAATGAGCAAAGACTATAAGAATGCATTATTCTACGAAATGTGATCTGACTGGAACCGAAAATGGGCAGCACCTTTTTCTGTATCTTAAATTTCAATATTGCAATCTCCAATCAAAGTAGGGAAGAAAAAGTAGGAGCGCACCTTGGCAGAAGTCGGGATTGACCGCTCGGATAATGATGATGATGATGATTGCAACCTCCAATCCGCCAGTCAAACTTAGCGATGATGGCAAACCTCTCCACTAACGGTGCAGAGCATCGGTGGTCAAATAGAGCGTCGGGTCTGACTCGTGCCCCGAGGTACCGAGTTGGAACCCCGAGCCGCTAAGTACAATGATTATTTTCTGAGTTATGTACATTAGTTGAACACTAACTGATTCTCTTACGGTGAAGAAAAACATCGTGATTAAACCTGCGCATTCAGACGACCGAACCATGACTCAATCTGGTCAGATTCCCTTAGGTTACGGAAGTCAGATGGCAATCGCCCCACTCTAATTACCTGATCTGCCAAATCCTGGATCATGGTCAAGACCACGTGCGCGAGAGCACAACCGGGAAAATAACGCCAAAATGACCAATTAATTGGTATAAGTGTTAACCATAATGTTTTAAACCATCGCGGTTATTATTACACATTTTAAGGGTATGTTCCGGGTTTCCTACCGCGTACCTTTGTTGACGAGTAGCCCGATACTTCGACACAGTTGCATGCACCATGGTCACGGGACGACTGGGCTACTCGTCAACAAAGGTACGCGGTAGGAAACCCGGAACATACCCTTAAAAAGTGTTAACCAATTCCAAACCCTGCACAGTAACAGTCGGACCTCAGTGTCGCCGGCCGCCGCCGACCGCGACTCCGGTTGCGAATGGCGTTTAGCGCGTAACCGCGGCAGTTGGCTAACACTTGCCGCGTTGTGCACTCAGCGGCCAGGTGGCTGGTGCAAGGTATAGAATACTGATGTTAGAAGGCACTAAATAGGTATGCTGCGTTTCGCAGTTAGGCGGACATGGCGTCCATTTCATCGCAGCGAATGATTTGAAACGTCCGCAACGTAATAATTGTCAACGGCCTTGCCTTAACTTTTTAATGTAAATCGGTAGACAAACCGGCGAGCGAGTCACCTGATGGAAAGTGGTTACCACTGCCTATAGACATTAGGAACACAAGAGTATCGCCAATGCGTTGCCCGCCTTTAAAACACTGGGACAGTCTGCTCCGGCAGTAAGTACCTACCTATTGCTAAAGCTTTGCCGCTTTAGTTCAACTTTTATGTGTACGGCTAAGGAATGGAATACGTTGCCTGCGAATGTGTTCCCTGTTAATTATAATCTAGACGCCTTCAAGGCTAAAGTGAATCGGCCGCATCGTCACTTACTTAGGTGAGATGGTGGTCAAAAGTCTAAAAAAAGTGCTACGGTTCCCCATGGTGCGCTAGAGACTTCACCGGCAGGAACACAGTACTACTTATTTAAAATAATATTTTTGGCAGCGGTATTGCGCTGTATAAGTGGAGGTACTTCCGCAGTTGAGGGGCTTCAATTTGATCGGGATATTCCTCTATGCTATGGCAAGAGCCAGAATGAATGGCTCTTAAATCTAATCTACTAAGCTCATTACTTTTAACATTAGAGGTCTCCCCGCGCCATCTCCTGCCACGGGCCACAGGACGTCGTAAACTGATTGGTAACTGTTGCTAGGCGCGGGTTACGAGCGGCTCGCTGTCGGCGGACATCTGCGCCGGCGCAGGCCAACGCCGAGGCGTGTTGAGGAGGTAGTTTACTATATAATATACCTAGTAGAGAGCCGCCCCGGCTGCGCACCTTTTTTAACTATAAAATAGGCGTGTCTGTATATTGAACATATTTATTGAATGTATAGATATTGGGGTTCAACATAAAATGTAAGCCATGTTTCGTCTTATTACGCGTATTTTATAACATTGTGTTGTGTAGGTAATTCCTTTTATTTTTTATATATATATTTTTTTTCCATTAACTAAGGGTAGACACAGAAAATAAGGCAAAGTTCACCTACTCACTTACGAAATTGTAATATTAATGTGTATGGAGGTGGGTACTAGCACTAGGAAAACAAAAAAAGATTGGTAGGTACTTACCGGTACAGATATGGCGCGCAAGCGTGCGAAAGTGTTTTAACATGGTATCACTATAATTATAATATGTATGTAGGTATGCACTTTGTACCATGGGCAGTCAGACTTCTTCCTCCTTTGTCGTGAGGTTGCGTTTGCCGGCAGATTGGCTTGCCCGTCGCTGGGACAGAGCGCAGCGCTGACCGGCGCGCTTGGGGGAGCTAATCCGAATGACTAGCTTGGCTAGACTAGCTGGGAGCGAGTCGGGTGCCTGCGCCCGCCTCGCCCCGCCCCCCCTCTGGCGCCCGCGACGCGTTTAATGGTTAAGAGTTGTCATTTATGTTTTTTATATATATATTTTTTATTTTTATTACACACATATTTATAATTAAAATTATTTTAGTATAAGTAGGTATATATTTTAGTTTGAGCTTAGGGCACAATGATCCGGACCTCACTCCGCGGGACTCGCGGAAGACCAGCGCCGCGGCTCAGGCCGTGGCATACGCTGAGCGAGGTCCTATTGTCGTCAGGGGTACCACTACAGCAGTTCCGATGCTATGTGTATTGTGTATTGTTTACTGTCTGTAATTATATGTGTATTGTGAACTTGTGATGTGGTGTCCTGAGACAATAAATGTATTTCATTTCATTTCATTCGGGTAGGTATAACCAGATATACAGCTTGAGTATTTCGTAGTACTACCGTCCATTCACTAAAGAGGTCCTTTAAAATGGTCACGTCGGAAGATAAATTGCCCTGAAACGATTTCCACACCGACGAAGTCGAGGGCAAAATCTAAAGAAAACTGCATCAAAATCCGTTCCGTGGTTTACGAGCAGTCAGCAGATATACTTCTAAATAAGAAATTCAAATAAAGTAAGAAACCGATACGTAAATTCATAGATACACGTACAAGACTTGTAAAGATTCCCTCACAATATCCGAAGGCAGTGCCTGTTCGTCCCGGATCAGGGCACAGTGGGCCCCAATTATTTATGCAAACCGGGCCCGGGGCGAAACATGGGATTTTTCCACACACAGAGGCTGGAGGGCCTGCAGCGATTTTGACGTAGACGCTGCGGAATTGGGGACAGGATTTTATCTATACATACTAATTTTTGTCGGTGACTTCGTTCGCATGAAATTCGGTTATAACGTTGCAGACCGGTTTCCGCGGGAAACACATTGAATTTTGGGATAAAATATACCAAAATCGCTTAAATATTTGAGACAAATCGTTCAATCAAGAGTGTTCAGGCGTTTCCGCAGGGTCTGATTTCCGACTATAGGAATTAAATTAATATTTTTAGGTGTTACAGCCCGCAGTAAAAATTTCGAATGGAATTAAGTGCCGAAATACGTAAAATCTTAATTTTTTCACCAACAAAAAAAAATGCAGGCCCAATCGACAGATTCTTATACGGTCTCAGTCGTTTCGACCCGAGGGCCAAAACCATCCGCGAGACTCGTAAACACTCTAGAAATCGTATACGTATATAATATGTGCTCTCAGGGTGATTCTGTTGAAATATGAAAATGAAGTCCTTATCTTCTGCCAGGATCCAATCAGCTGCGCTTATCCCTACGAGAGCCGTGTAGAATGAATGCGTGTTCGTGCGATGTGACATAAGGACAAGATTTCATTTGCTGTAATCTGTTGTGTAGCTATGATATTGTATAGTACGTGCCAAATAGATTGGCAGTGCCGAGGGTTGACATCTCGATTGTAATATTTTGCAAATTAACTTTTTTTTAGCTAGACTAGCCAGGCATTTGACCCGCCATGTCATCTGGTGGTAAGAGACAATGCGACCGTTGATGGAGCATGCCTGTCTAGGAACAGCCTATTCACTCTAACCTTGAAGGTGTCTAGATTATAATAATCAGGGAACACATTTGATGTATGTAGAACAGTTTATATTATTTTTCATGTAATTTTTATGAAACAGTGCCTGCAGTTAAAAGTTTATTTTAACTATGCATTGACACCTGTCTGCCGCTACTAGTCGTTAGAACGAAGTAAGGCAGTAGCTGGATGAAACGATTAGAACAAATATGACACTTTTAGTTTGTTTTTTTGACTAGCCAGGCATTTGACCGCCACCTCACCTGGTGGTAAGTGACGATGCGGCCGATGATGGAGCATGCCTGTCTAGGAACATCCAGAAGGCATCCAGATTATATTGATCAGGGAACACACTCGCAGGCAACGCATTCCACTCCTTAGCCGTACGCATTAATAAAGTCGAGCCAAAGCGGCTCGTGCGGATAGCTAGAAGATCCACGACATAAGGATGAAGCGCAACTTAAATTTTCCCGTCGGATCATAACAATATTTCAATAAAAATTTGCTTGACCACCAGGCCATGACCTATTTCTTCGTTGCGCTCCCGGATGTTATCTTCGAGAATCAGTTCCGATCGAGACGTCAACAACCACGATTGAGAATCTATTTGGCATCTACTATAGCTTAGTCTGATGGCAGGCAGTCTCGCCCCATGGACGCAACACCAGGGGTACCAGTCTGCTAATTTAATTTAACTGAGCCTTTGATTTTCAAGTGAGACTCTTGTATCGATCACGATAGAAAACTTGTATCGATAGAGTCGTAATGGAATCGTTTGGAATCTCTCTTTAGTCCACAATTGAGTTACAATTGGACTAGTAACTCGAATAGCAATTCAATGGAATGTCATTAGAACTCCATTGGTCTTAAATGAGTAGCAGAATGCCGAATACGTGTAAAACTTCATCTTGAGATGCAATTGAGCCATTCCTATTAGTATAATATGCTTGGAGCTCCTTTGCGTTGTCGAGCCGTTATTATGAACCGTTGTTATGTCGAACCCGCTCATCACCTGATGAGAAAGTACCAACTTATCACCAAAATAAGTTTAAGATGATCCCGTTCCTGTTTTTCTCTACCTATTTACCTTGATCCATCATCATTATGATGACCTGAGTGGTTCAGTGGTCAACATGCCGGTCTGAAACGCAAGAGGTCCCGGATTCGATTCCCGGCCGAGCAGAAAATGAAATGATGAATTTTAATTTCTGTGACGGGTCTGGGTGTTCTGTGTATAATAAGTATGTATTTAATAGTATATAAGTATTTTATCAGTTATCTAGCACCCATAACACAAGCTTTGCTTACTTTGGGGCTAGATGGCGCTGTGTGAATTTGTCCACGATTATTTATTTATTTATTTTATTTTATCATCCTAGCGTTTATCCCGGCCTAAAAAAATTGTCAAAAATCAAGATTGGAAACAACACGTAGAGAATATTTGTACAAAAATTCATAAATTTGCTTATCCTATATACAAACTAAAACGGATATCTAGTATAGCAACTTGCAAATCGGCTTATTATGGATATGTTCACTCAGTTTTGCGGTATGGGATTATTATCTGGGGCAACCGTACGGATGTTGAAAAGGTTTTTTTAGCACAAAAGAAATGTGTGCGCGCTATATAAAATATGGCACAATACGAGTCCTGTAAACCCTTATTTAAAAAGCCTTATATACTACCGCTAGCATGCTTAAATATATTAGAAACGTGCTATTTCGTGAAATGTAACTAAGAGCTATTCACAACCGCAAAAGAAATATATCCTAGAAGTACCAGGCATGCGCAAAGGCTTGTAATGAATACGTTACCGTACCTAACACTATTCTTAAAAAATTGTCCTAGTATGTGTATAAAAATTTATAATTAAATACCTAGCGATATAAGAGAAGTACCGATACATACATTCAAAAGAGCTTTGAATAACTGAACATGTTTTGAACATAAGAGGCCAGTTTAGAGTTTTTTTTATACATAAGCATACCTAAATTTATTTTATATAATTAACAATACAATATATTTGCATGTCGCTTCCTAAATAACTATTTTGTAATCCAATGTTATTTATAATATAAGACCTGTAATGTTGTACCATATTTAACGCAAATAAATAATTGAATTGAAACAGTATCCATGCCGGCTTAAACAAAATCTACGACAACTATATCGCACATACATATTTGAAAATGGCTTGTTTATTTAATAAGTTTATTCACATTACGGCAACCGAGTAAGTAAAGACAAGCAAATCACAGCTACAATTACAAAATAAAACCGCTGTTGTTGCATCTCATATTTCAATATTATTGTAAATTAATAATCACAAGACACAATATGAAAGCATGGTCAGGCACAGTCAGCACTCGGGTTACAGCCAAAAGTTGATTTTCGAACGTGACTGAACTTTGAGGCTGGTCATGGATGGAATGCGTTGTACATACTAATCGATCTTAAAACAGCTGCTATAGAGAACTAAATATGTGACGTGAAATACTGAACGGCTAACTTGCAACATAATAAACGAAATTAAATAATTTAAAATATGTTCTCAGTATTTCTTTACTTACTAGACCTGATTTGGATGGAAGTTACTGGCTCTAATTCACAGTCTGGTAGTGACTGGAGGCGTAGATATGACTGGCTGATGATAACATTTTGCACCTACATATAAAGTTCCATAGCTTTTCCTTTGCGACTGTCTACTTACGAAACCACTAAACTAAATGAACAATTTTGTACTGGTATTCCTTGATTTAAAAAGAATTTCTTAACCAATTTTGTTTTTATATTTTTTCCACAGTTTTACCCCGTAATCTTTGCTCTTTATAATATTGGTATATACTTCACAGTACCCTGCAAATATAATATAGTGTGTATGTGAGTTTTTTGCCGAAGCCGGCCACGATTGCTCGCGGGCTATTGCTGGCGTGTTCAGTCGCTATTACGGGCTATTACGCGGATTGGAAAATGTATAGTCGCTTAGCAATCGCTATTTGCTAGATGGACAACACACAAAATGATTCCGAAATAAAATATTGGGAAAATTCACGAGTATTTTTCGATACCGAGAGGAAATATGAAACTCGTAGAATATGTAATGCTTTGTATAGTTTATTGTGCAATCTTCTGTAGTTCTAAACTAAATAAGTTCTCAAATCAAAATCATTTTTTCATTTGAGAACATAACAAGCTTTTATCGCACGATATAGTACATACTCATCAATACCATTCCAAACAGCCCCAACACGATGATCTTACTGCGTTCATTAGTTCCTATGACCACCTTCCGACTCCATCATCAGATCAGCACCATGGTACCATATGATCCAAGTTAAATTGGTATACCAAATTTCAGCTCGATCGGTTACCAACAAATGGTTGAAAATGGTTTGCAATTTGATACGAAAAGTAAAAGTTTAATAAAAGTTTATAAAAAAACTAAAAAAAAATGGCTCTTTTTATTCTTCGAAAATATAAATATACTATAATAAAGTGATATGGACTAATCAATTACCTAGTACCTACTTAGTATAGCTAAACCAGTATATCTGCAATCACCTAAACCTAATTAATTCATCCGGTACCAGCGACTACATATTATATTTCCTCAAAACAACCAGAGTGATCTGAGTCATTATTTACCAACTTATTTACCTGCGTTCTACATCGCCTGATGTCCAGTTTAATATATCATGCATTGCGTATTATGATTCATGGTAATGCATAACCTAAATTGTGTTGACTTTTTTTGCAAATCTGTACAATCCTATTTATGTTTATTATATTATTTTATCAAACTATATCATACCTAGGGCTTGCAAGTCGAATATTCGACTCATTTCAATATTCGAATAGTAATTTAGGTAAAATTCGAATATTCGAATATTTTTAAATTATCAGAATTTACGCACTCGTGACTTATTTTTGTGGTTTTATTAATCAAAAGGATCGTGTGAACGCTTCCACAGCTACGATACGGCTAAGGAGAGGGACACGTTGCCTGCGAGTGTGTTCCCTGATCTGAAGGCTATAGTGGAAAGGCTGTTCCTAGACAGGCATGCTCCATCTTCGGCCGAATCGTCACTTACCAACAGGACTTGTTAAATATATAAAAAGAAAAATTGTACTCAGGAGGGAATCGCGATATTTTTCCATTCTACCAGTCATGTGACTCTTTGGAAATATGGTTTATGTTCTTGATCAATGTATTCAAAGGCGCAGCAAATGGCTTTCTATATCTTATAATGAAATAAAGCCAAAAACCACAATTCGCCGCTAGATGGCGTTGTTTTGTCATTTTGTGATTTTTTTTTTCATTGCTTTGTTTTATATTATTAACACTTAGAAATCCATTTCTCGCTCATTTTGATACATTTACTAACGGCCAATTGCACAAACTTACATTAAAAACATAGATAAAACCCTTGTTCGAATTGGAGCCGCCCGACTGGGGAAGTACCTCCACCTTACAGAATATCGCAGCTAAATAATACTCTTTTAAATAGTATTGTGTTTCTGCCGGTGAGTAAGGTTTCCAGTGCTCCATGGGGTGGGGATTTGGGGAACCGTGGCTTTGGCAGTGGAGTGGCATTTGCTTTTTGCTGCCAGAGCAACGTGTTATAGAGGTGGGCAACGCATTAGCGATACTCTTGGTGTTGCTAATGTCTATAGGCAGTGGTGACCACTTTCCATCAGGTGGCCCGCTTGCCTGTTCGCCTGCCGTGTGACATAAAAAAAAAAAAAAAAAATTCTAGATTTCACAATATTTCGAATAATATTCGAATATTCGAAAACTTAAATTTTCGAATATTTGCAAGCCCTAATCATACCACTGCATAGCAAAAGCCTCCCCCCTATTTTTCCACAGTTCATCTTATAATCCTACTAATATTTAATATGCAATGAGAATATACCTAGGGATCTCATAGGAATGTATGATCCCAACCTATTCCAGAGGAATAACCCATATAATCAACTTTCAAATTTCAAGAAAATCCATCTAAGCCGAACTCATCTTGGCGTTAATGTCTCGGTAATGCTCTCGCGCACGAGGGCCCGTGGTCCGCCTTGACCATGATCCAGTATTTGGTAGATCAGATATTTACAGTGAAGTGACAAACATCTGACCTCCGTGACCCTGCTCACCTGACCAGATTGGATCATGGTTGCACATAATTCGCCTGAATTTGCAGGTTTCCTGACGATGTTTTCCTTCACCGTAAGAGCATCGGTTAGTATTTAACTAATGTCCATAACTCAGATAAGAGTCATTGGTACATGGCCGCAGAGGGATTCGAACTCGGTACGCACTCAGTAACCGACGCTCTGCCGCCATCTGTCACCGATAAAAAATATATGCATTATTTTATTCAAATTTAAGAGAACAGGCCTAAAGGGTTGCCAACTAAGCACACCTACGTACCTACCGCATTTACAGCAAATAAATGATTCTAATTCTAAGTCAGCATTGTTACATGGTAAACATTGTATACATAGGTATTGTTTTTAATTGCCACCCTGATAAGAGGCAACCACAATTTGCATAATTATAAACTTTTTTATTATTTATTTATTAACGCTTTTTATAAGGATTGGCCGAGGAAACCATCCGACCGTAATTCGTGGAAGTAGGATAGGGAGGCCTTTGCCCAGCAGTGGGACAGAAGTGGCTTAAATAATTAAATAACAAATAAATTTAATTAGTAGTCTATTTAATTAACTTAATTAATAAATGAATGGTTCGACAACAAATCTCTCATTTTATTTTTTATCACAAAACCTCCAAAAATGACAATATTATCTTGTTCCATGACGAGATCGTTATAGGTATGCGACAGACGAGGTACAGGTCTTGTAAGTCATCATAATCATCATTTTAGCGTTAATGTGCTGGTTGTGCTCTCGCACACATCTGACCTCCGTGACCCTGCTACCAAGGGAAATTGACCAGATTGGATCATGGTTACACATTTAGTCGCCTGAATGTGCAGATTTGATCACGATGTTTTCCCTCACCGTAAGAGCATCGGTTAGTGTTCAACTAATGTTCATAACTCAGAAAAGAATCATTGGTACAGTCGAGTTCATTAATATGTGAGCATTGCCAAGGCTTCAAATATAAATGTACATGGAAGGGTACTTATATATCTGAGCAGATGTACATACGTTTGATTGATGAATCTGCTCAGATATATAAGTACCCTTCCATGTACATTTATATTTGAAGCCTTGGCAATGCTCACATGTTAATGAACTCGACTGTACATGGCTGTAGCGGGATTCGAACCCGGTATCTCTCGCTTACGAGTCGAATACCCTAACCGCTCGGCCACCGAGGCTCTCAGGTACAGGTATGGTAAATATATTTATTTAATTACACTGTAGCCATAGTTCATAAGACGTTCTGGTTATTAGCTCCACATAAACCGACACACATATTCAGGCAAGTAATTTTATAAACACGTATTCAATTTCCATACATATTATATCACAAATTCACTCTGCAGCAGTTGGCTAGTTGCTAACACAAAGTTCTGTAACTACAATGGCCCTGATTCCAGCAAGAGTTCATTGTACTTGCGGCGTATCAATCGATGTTTTGTAAACTGCAATCGGGCTTATCACGGTGGAGAACCTTCCACAAGGCTCCGGTTGGCATGAGCCGTTTATGCCGCGTTCTAGACTTAGGTATTTCAATATGAACATTGCCGTTTTGTATTTGTTTACCTATACTATCTGTACATAGTAAATAACAAAGTCGTTTCCCGTCGTCTGTCCTCCCTATGTATCTACTCGTATGTGCGCTTAGATTTTTTAAACTACGCAACGGATTTTAATAGAGTGATTTAAGAAGAAGGTTTGTATGCAAGAAATAAGGGTAGGCATGGTTAAAGAAAGTGTATGCAGGTGTAGAACGCCACGCGAATAAGGTTGTGTCTGGTCCATTAGTAAATTATAATACTATATTTACATTAGACAAAGTAAAGTGGTCTACTTTGTATTTTGTAAAGTAGTAGTCACCTTGGCGTAAATGTAAAAGGAGACTCCGGTCCTGCCGGGATGCAACTAGGCTCAGCAGCTATGAGGCGTTAATTACCACGAAAGGCCATAATCTCCACGCTTGACAGGCGGGTTGGAGATCGTAATGTTATCATATAACAATGGAAAAAGCTGTTGCCCATTCTCCAGCCTACGGAGACTGTAGATCTTTTGCTTCGAAAGCATTAGTGGCCTTGATCGACACCCACGACTATAAGGGCTTGTTAAACAACATAAGTACCAGGTATCCCTGAAAAAGCCGTGTGGTGACCGGCAGAGTAGAATAGCACCAACCCCTTACACTCATGGGTGTCGTACAAGGCGACTAATGTTTTCGAGGCAAAAGATCAAGAGTCTCCGTAGTCTGGAAAATGAGCAGCAGCATTTTTTATTGTTATATTTAAACACTGCGATCTCCAACCCGCCTGCCAAGCGTGGAGATTATGGCAATAACCTCCCCTTTCGTGAGAGAGGCCCTAAGTCCTTACGGGCTGTGATGATCCCTGAAACGTAAAGTGACAAGACCAGCAGACTACGCGTTGCGGATATTATGTATAAACTAACTAGTTACTTCAACGTTGTTGTTGCTACGCTCGAAAAGTGAATTTGAATTTCAAACTAGCTTCAAAACTTTCTATGCCGTCGTCAACTGTGCGAAAAATATCGTTGGCTATGTTAGCTCCGTTTGTTTACTTCGTGGAATTGTTACATATGAATTATTTAAAATTATCGCTTATAAGAGCGTCGGTGGTTACGGTATCCGACTCGTAAGCGAGAGTTACCGGGTTCAAATCCCACTGCGGCCATGTACCCATGACTCTTTCCTAAGTTATATACTTACATTAGTTAATTACTAACCGATGCTCTTACGGTGAGAGAAAACATCGTGATAAAACCTGCACATTCAGCGACTAAATGTAACCATGATCTAATATGGTCAGGTTCGCTTGGTAACAGGGTCACGGAGGTCAGAGGGCAGACGCTACACTGTAATAACTTGATCTGCAAAATCCCAGATCATGGTCAAGGCGGACCCCAGGCCCTAATGCGAAAGAGAATAATCGGGAAACAAACGCCAAAATTATGATTTTAAAGATGGTTCGTAGAATAGGAAGAGCCTATCTAAAAAGTTAATTTGAGCAGTATTTCAGCACGTTGCAAAATAACGGAAATATAATGCATTTACTACTGCAATAATATTGATTTGACTACCTGAGTGATTCAGTTGTCATGCCGGTCTGCCACGCAAGAGGTCCCGGGTTAGATTCCCGGCCGGGCAGAAATTGAAATGATTAATTTTAAATTCTGTTACGGGTTTGGGGGTTCCATGTATAATAAGTATGTATTTTAGAGCATTTTGTTTGTGCTTAGTTTGGGGCTAGATGGCGCTGTGTTAATTTGTCCACGATTATATTTTTATCATTATTATTTATCTAACGAATAACATGCCATACAATAAGATTGGTTACATATTTTTATTCTGACGTAACTAATTTACCCGTAAAAGGCGCGGCCCTACGCAAAATTCCTTTGTTGTATTTTATTTAAACCATTCGAGATATTCTAATCAGGCGCGAGCCTTATACGGCCAAGCCTAACCAGCTCCAAACGAAACCTCGATGTCTGTTACAACATATTTTTTCGACTTGTTAAGCATCGAGAATGCATTTCTAGACCGATTTAGAAAACCTAGTCCCGTCCTAGATGGCGAACGCATCCGCCATTTAAAATATAAGTCCGTGTGCCAACTAGTTTTTACTATAATGCACCTAGGTACTGCTAAGCAACCTAGAAAATGGCAATTCTCTGAACCTTCATTCGAAACTCGTTCGCAATGGAAACCTTGTCGACTTCGCGCTGGACCGTCTCGATTTCTGAGTTTGCTTGGTTCTGTGTATCGGCTCGGACTGTTAGCCAGCAATGTACATCGAGCTAGTACGTTGAACCATAGAATAAAATGGAACGAGACATCGTAGTGGCGGTCGCTCTATAGCAGAATAGATCTATACGCCTTCACTTCAGTTGCCAAGCGAGTGCTGCGAGAGTGTGCGTGAGCGCGAGTGCAGTGCCCGAGGTGATAGTGATGTACGGCTGCATGTATCGATAAAGTTTATTATTTAGACAGTAAGGTGATTGTAGGTATAGCTGCAGGTATAGTTTACCGGTGGTGTCGAGGACGACAAGACTTCGGCTACTCTCATGACACCTCCCTTCAGGGGTTCCACGGGGTTTAGGGGGTACACCGGCGACTGTTTGGATTCCCACACAGGCCCTCTGTCGTCCTCCTGCCCCCCTACGGAAGGTATCGTGCGTAATGCATAACCCTCGTAAAAAAGTATAGCTGGAGTCAGCCAGACACATCATCCGACCTCTCCTTCAGTAGTAGCAGTTTTCCCTTCCACTGAACTAAGGACAGGGAGAACGAGTGTGCGCACCTGCGTTTTCACGAACGTTTGTGCACTTTAATATTTCCAGACGCACTTGACCGCTTCCGCGTATAATAATAATAAGGTTATTAATAAAAGTAATTAGGTTAGAACATGAAAATGTTGTCAGAAGAATTTCTACTTTGTAACGCCGACTAAAATAGTTGATAGTTTAATTAGAAAAATCAACATATCGAACGATGAAATATAAAAAATATTACTTACAAAAGCAAATAAAAATATCAAATGATTTCTACTAAAATCATTGCAATGAACTATAATCCTTTGCACTTCTAACTTGGGGTTCCGAAGTCTAAAAATCGTATCCGTTTCCCTTAAGGTTTCTGATATTCTGGACGCGGCTGCTTTCCATTAGATGGACCGCCTGATCGTATACCTACCTACCTCACTAGTCAATAAAAATATACCAAATCAGTTTGTCGATCTGGAATCTATTCTTGCTACCTCTACAATAGGCCCGTATCTATTGATAGAATAAACCGTCTAATTAAATACATATTGCAACAACGATGACCTTTCCCGACCACAATCTCACCGAGGATCTCACTCGAACCACGCATGCCGCTACCAAGACCCGACCATTATTTTCGACAAGTTACAACACGGTTTCACAACACTAGCATTATCTTTCGAGCGGCACGCACACAGACGCGAAATTGCATTGGATAATAGCGCTTGCAAAGTTACGTTTGCGTCTCGCGAATCGAGATTTCAGTGCTATTGCTTCAGAGATGCCGTTTTGAGGTTACATTTCTAGTGTACGCAGTAAACTTGTCGATGTTTTGCGAGCGTGCTTGTCACTAGTGTGCGCGGAGTCGATGAACTGTACCTATCTGTGGAACCTACCCCAACGTGAAAAATATAATATCCGACCGTCAATAATGTTGTAATTGCAGTCGGCCATTACAGTTTGTTTCGTAAACGATGACCGAGGATTGTTACGGCTTTGTCGTCAAGCGATGGTTTTTATGGCTACGTGTATGGGAGTTATTAGCCGTCGCCCACTCGCTGGCTCACCTCGCACCAAGGTGCTACTATATACTTTATTTAAGGTCGGAAAGTCCTCGGCCTTTAAGTAGGTAATCTAGACTGCAGATTGTAATGTACTGGCCTAGTAGTGCAGCTATCTCGTTATATTGTAGTTAGATGGAATTGAAAATAAACATGTTAGGCTATTTAGCGCCTGTAATTATATCTACACACTTTCAGCAAGACAGACAACGGTGGTTTTTAAATAGCGGTAAATCAATAAATGGGGATCTGTTTCCTGTGCAGATGAGATAGGTTCAACTCCTGTAGGGGGCCCGTAGCTCTACCGTAATAGAAATTGATCAGAGATTGGGCCTTTGTAGAGGCTCTATGAGGCGCCTGGATAGAGTAGAATTAAAAGTGGAATTGCAACAGCTTGGTGTCGTAAAAGGCGACTAATGTCTTATACCAGAAAATGGGCAACAGCTCATTCTGGTGTATTATAATCTTCAAGTGTGGAGATTACGGCATAGCCGTCTGTCTGATGTTAGCTCCAGTGAACACAAGACTATTAATAATCATCTTGGCGTTAATGTCTCGTTTCTGCTCTCGCGCACAAGGGGATGGGGTCCGCCTTGCCCATGGTCCAGGATTTGGCATATCAGGTAATTACAGCGAAGCGACTGCAATCTGATTTCCGTGATTCTGTTAACAGGGGAACCTAACCATATTGTATCAAGGTTACACTTTCAGTTGCATTAATGTGCAGGTTTCATCACCGTAAGAGCACCATTAGTGTTCAACTAATATACATAACTCAGGAAAGAGTCATTGGTACATGGCGACTGTGGGTTTCGAACTCGATACCTCGGGTTGCGAGTCGGACCCCTTAACCATTAGGCCACCTGCACACTAACTGCAACTCTCACACTCCGTGCTCTAAACGAATATGATGAAACATTTTACAGAACAAGCGCCTAGCACTTAAAAATGCCAAAGGAAGGACTATAATTTATGTATGACGTTAATAAGTATAAGTAATAAGTAGTAGACCATAACACAGGTTAACCTAGTTTGGACGCCTGTCTCCCAATCAACTATTTGATATTTTTAATGTCTTTGTAAACTTTTTTGGGAGAAAAATAAATTGTACCTAATATAAAAATAAAAAAAAGGGTTCGTGAAAACCTAATCTTAATAAACGTATTTGATTTGATTTGAGTGTGCATAGTACTAGATACCCTAACCGCGCAACCCACTTCTGCATTTTAGTGTATATGTGTGTGCGGGAGGAACGAAATCCAAGCAGCCATTCCACCAACAAAGGCTCTGGAACCTCCGGCTTTTCCCGAGTTCCCTGCAAATTATGCGAACGACGACCGTACATTTTCAACTTTGCCCATTGAGTCGCAGAGAATAGTAATGCGTATGTTGTGTTTGTAAGTTTGTACGTCGTAATATCAACTTGGATGTCTCGGTATACATAATTAATGCGAGGAAAGTCTACTTATCTTCGCAAGTAATGGCCATAAATGCGAATGTTCGTTGTTTGCTGTGTGGTGATGTCGTGAGGTCACCGTTTGATTAGTCTATTGAGAATAATATAAAACAAGATTGAGCCCCGTACAATGTTTATTTAGGTGATCTGATGGAAATTTTAAGTATGTTGTTGTTGTAGTGCTCTGGTTTGGTCTCGTGATGCGTCAGCCTCAGGGATGTGCGGGACATAAGGTAAGTAAACCTGCCGATATCAGGACAGTCTCCCGGAAGATCTAACAAGCGATGGATAGACATCGCTGATTCGGATGCGAGTGCACGCGGCTCCCTCTATCTCGCTCTTGCACATAATTTGCTATTGTCCAACAGAAGATGTAAAAACATACATATTTATACTATCTACAAATAAGTTCTCAAATGAGAAACATTTTTTTCTTGACGTGTATAGTACTTGTCAAAACCGTTCCGAAGACGCAAAACTCGATGGGTTTATTTGTTGGCCACAATTCGTCATCATCATTAGACCTCTAATATCACAAGGTTATAGTACTCCTCAAGGCCATTCCAAAAAGCCCAAACACGATGAGGTTAACTTATTGAAAGAAGAAAGAGAGATGGAACATTTATTGACACAAACAACAACACCACAACATTGACAAAGACACAAGAAAACAAAAGTCATAAAAATAATACAATGATTACAACATGAAATACACAGGAAGATTAGAGTGCCAATGTATATACCTACTTGATTAGTGTTAATTTGTTGTGTAGTGTAATTGATAACGTGTTGTGGTGGTGTGTTTGTGTGAAAAGGACCTCACTCAGCATTACGAGTATGCCCGGCGTGAACCGGAGCGCTGGTTTTCAGTGAGACCTGCTGTCTCAATCACGGACAAATGTACATAAAATATAGGAAATACAAATGCATACTAACTAAATGTACTACTTATACTGGTCATAATTTTGTATTGTTGTTGTGCAAAATCTGCTGTGTGAATTGCGTAGTCGGTCAGCGCCCATTAGTATTGCGTTCATTAGTTCCTATGACCACCTTCTGACTCCATCACCTGACTGACTTCATGGTACAATATTAATGTATTGTCATTCAAATTACATGCATACAATAACAAGCAATGCATAAGAATTAACCAATATAATTAGACCTACTAACCTAATCATTTACTTAGATTAGGTGTCCAAACTATCAATAACTAAAATTAAGTACCTATTATTATTTGTGCAAGAGTTGTAAATATGTAGCCTTTATTTTATTTGTAGCCATTTACCATAAGGAGGTATGTTGTAATTTTTAATTTACTTGTAAATTTTGTTTAATTTTATTTGAATAAATAAATTTATTATTATTATACACCATAGGTCAAATTAGGATTGCAAAAAATTTCCCTAATATACATTCATACAAACATTGTAACATGTCCTTCCTTAAGTTACGATTTATCTTCTTGACATATTGTATACAACCAATCTGTTCAGCAGTCTATGCCTGAAAACGCAAATAAATATTGTAAAATAGCCTTAGATAAGCTTTAATGAGAATTACAAATTCAGCTTCAGAAGCAAACAGGGGCTAGCAATCAATATATTTAAAACCACACCGTTGATTATAACGTAATTATGCAGTGGCAGCCCCAGACAATTAGTAAATAAAGCTGGGCCAGGGTGTAAACATTCCCGAATACAATGAAACGAACGCGCCCCGCGCCGTAGCTATATTTAATACGTAAAATATTAAATATTAAAATGTCGGCCACTCGTTCCGTTTATTCAGCCCCGTGGACATAGAAACCAACAGACTTCGTGTTGTTCTGTTTGAAAATATATTGAGTATTCCATTTGCGTGGAGACCGCGACTTGGTTTGCGTATGGGACGCTCTCCGGCTAGATGGAGTGATGCTTTGCTGCAAGAGGGGCCCTGCTCATTAGGGGAGGTCTACAGCACTCTTTGTACGACACTGCACCTGGGCCGATCTAGGAGGCAGCTAGTCAGTTTATACTAATCCTTACGTAGTATACTCGTAATGTATAGTCGCTTTATGTTGCGACGGACGGCTGGCCACTTCCCCCGCATCCGAACAGCACTTTATTTTGTACTGCGTAAAGATTATTATCAACTGTCTAACTGCGTCCTAGATTAGCTCTAAACCAGTGTCGTATGTAGTCTCTTTGATATGTCCAGCAGCGAACTACGCTATATCAAGAAACACTACAAAAGACATTGCAAAAAATTATTAACAAAAATCCATTAAAAACATTAAAATTACAAGATTTAACGTCAGTTTTCGATTGTCGATGGGAGCCCCGTACCCTTGTTCCTTGGAGATAACCATGGTCAGCGCTCGGCGATATAGGACAGATTACCAGGACGACAGATACTGTGGTAGTCAGTTTCTTATTTAGTCAGATTTGGACTATATCACATTCTTAGGTCCCGTGCCCAGCCCAAAAGCACAGTCACAGAAAACTACCGACATCTCCCCGTTCCTACCACCACACCTCACCCAGATGGAAATTAAATAAACCATTAGCCGTACGGAATTTTTGAGTTCACTCCGCCGCTTTAATTTTAACCCGTAGATTTGTACATTGTTACCGGGCCTATTGTCGGTCGCCGAGACTCACACGTCGTTTTATGGCTGGAATTATTCCGGCACTCTCCGTCCTGTGTAATGAGGTGTTATTTTATATCGCCATTGTGACGTTACGAGCTATTCATTATAAAATTAAATAATCTTGGCGTTAATGTGGCGGTTGTGATCTCGCACGCGAGAACGGGATCTGCTATGACCAAGATCCTGGGTTTGGCAGATCAGGTACCTAATTACTTACTCCGTGACACTGTTAACAGGGGGACTATTTTATAAAATGACAAATTAATAATAATCATCTTGGCGTTAATGTCCCGGCTGTGATCTTGCACGCGAGGACCCCCGGTACATCTTGACCATGATCCAGGATTTGGCAGATCAGGTACCTGATCGCAGTGGAGCGACTGCCGTCTGACCTTCGTGACTCTGTTAACAGAAACCTGATTGAACCATGGTTACACATTCAGTTGCCCGAATGTGCAATATTCATCAAGTAAGAGCATCGGTTAGTGATCAACTAATATACATAACTCAGAAAAGAGTTCGAGCGATCCGAACCCGGCACCTCTTGCTTACAAGTCAACCACCGACGCTCAATGAGCTACCCGGAAACAAACTTCCGTGGCCAACCTGGAAGGCGTTAAATAGGCTGCGAAGCCAGGTGGGCCGATGTTAAGAGAATCTCTTTAAGTGGGGATATACAAATGACTTTCTCAGTGCGACTGTGGCATATCTCCGCAACTATGGACCACTTCGTTTCATGCTCGGCGTGCCCTAAACTTGTACCATGGAGGACTTGTTCGAGGCCAGTTCAAACACTGTATCCGTCGCCGAATACTAGGCGAATAAAGTATAAGTCAGGGTTTTGTCCATCGACTCGATAAGAAGAAGAATTAGCTATTCATTATATAGAATAGCCATTTTTCATGGCGGCAGTGGGGTTCAAACCGGCACCTCTCGCTCACAAGCCAGCCATCGACACCCAACTACCTATTCATTACATAGATTAAATTGTATCCTCGCAGTCCCATCCATGCGGGCCGCAATTAGATTTGTTAGGCCTCCCCGCTGGTTCGTAATGGAAATGTTTGGTGTTAACAGCGCGTGTAGCTCGCCACTAACTTGATTAGTGGGCAACTACTGTGGAGTGTGCGCCGGGGAGTGTGGCGTGTGCGCTTTACCCCCTAGAAAGGAAGGGTGTTGGAAGTTTGAAGTGTTCATCGTAGCTTCTGAACGGATTTGTTTATTTGATAGCCAGTTTAATCGAAATCATGGTTAGCTATGTTCTACAATGAAAATTGTTTCAGTCTTTTAGGATCTTTTGAAGTATAAGTATAGTTGGTTGGGGGCTTTCCAACTTTTTCCTGTCATCAACAATTTTTAATTCTACTGGCAACATTTCCAATTTTGAAAGCCACTGTAATTGCATTAAGCTCAAAACGGAGTACCTATGTTTATTGATTCATGAGAAACAAACAGGCTTACACAGAGTGCAAATTTTAAAGGATATAACAAATATAGACCTGTAGTATCCTAAACTAATACAATACAGTAAACCAAACAATACTTTACTTATGTCTACATACAAAGTTTCATAGCTATGGACCTTTAACCACACTTCACTGTACTCTTCGTGACAGCACGTATGTAGTAAGAAGCTGATCCAAGACCTACGTGACCTTTCAGGT
Source organism: Blastobasis lacticolella (assembly GCA_905147135.1). Classification (NCBI taxonomy): domain Eukaryota; kingdom Metazoa; phylum Arthropoda; class Insecta; order Lepidoptera; family Blastobasidae; genus Blastobasis; species Blastobasis lacticolella. The sequence goes on along the minus strand of LR990055.1, from coordinate 18,087,033 downwards.
TACTCTCCCCGGTATTGTTAAGCTAAGCACATTTTCTATACACATAGAGTTGAATGCAAGTCATCATGACCTCGAGCGATGTGCTCGCTGCATCTACCTGCTGCAAGATCTACGCCGGCATAAAGAGAATGAAACAAGAACCACCTCGATTAAACTGGCATTCAGATAGAGAAAACACAGACAAACACACGCGCCCTCATATGCACGTGGTTAGAAAGGTAGGCTAAACAACTTTGTAAATTGATGCCTTGAACTATTCAAATTCATTTCAATCGTATACTGCATTTGTCATATCATTCCATTTGACTGAGCCTCGACAAAAATAAGTAAAACCTCCAAAGCGCACGAAGCCAATACACCATACAACGCTCTCTCGCAAACAGCTGATACCGCCACACTGAGGTCGCTGGCCCGTACAGTGCACCGCGCAGTCGCAACTACTATCGATGCCGACTCCACGAAAACACTGCAAACTTTGCTGGGCGGGTGTACGTCACATGCCTAGCAACAGTGAGCAGTTTTTGCCTGGTAAGATTAGGTAAGTTATAATTGCTGCAGCTTACGAGTTCTATATAGGAAAGGAACGTGAAATAATGGATACGATACGTAACACGTTCGTGGTTTTGCTTATCTAAAAGTGGTTGGGTACAAAACTTCATCCGCCAAAGTTAAACGTAACTTTGTTACATTGCATTACAAAATTAGTTTCAGTTGTAAAGTTAACGCAGGTGAACCATAAAACGCTGTTATTATTTTACTTTAGAATAAATATCATTTATTAGTCAATTGTAACAATATAATAAAATACAATTATGAACATTTAAATAAAAGCCTTTACAATAAATTAATGTCAAAATGGTACTTAATAATAGTACTAGTAACTTAGTAACTAGTAGTACTTAGTAATAGTACTTTTAAGTTTGACATGTGCAGATGGACTGGCTGATGAACCGATTTTCATACGTTTTCTGTATGCGTTATTATGCGTTTCCATGGTGCTCGAAGTATATGCACTGTTTTCAATACGGCTCTATGGTTGACCAATTTCGTTCATTTTGACGGAAGCATAGCTCCGATCACCACTCAAGTGTTGTGTATCTGGATATCATCATCATCATCACGGCCCATAACAGTCCACTGCAGGACTTTGGGCCTCTCCCACAAAAGGGGAGGTTATTGCCATAATCTCCACGCTTGGCAGGCGGGTTGGAGAACGCAGTGTTGCAAAGGTAACAATGAAAAACGCTGCTGCCCATTTTCCAGTTTACGGAGTCTCTAGATATTTTGCCTCTAAATGTTAGTCGCCTTGTACGACACCCACGAGTGTAAGGGGTTGGTGCTATTCTACTCTGCCGGACACCACACGGCTTAATTCTTCTTGTATCTGGATATGTGTAAGTGGATCTCATATCCTGGAACAATAAACTTTCCAAACTTGTTTTTTTATTTCTAGAACCCACACAAGAGAATAAGTACTCGTAAGTACAATCGCTAAGAAAAGTCGAAGATAGGCAACATGAAACAAAAAAATGTGCCAGGTGAGTGCGGACAATTTTGCAGACCAACATTTTGTGATCTCATTAACCACTATACTATCGCTACAAATTAGAATATTTCCTGTACCCGACGACGTAGGACAACATAGCCGACCTCACAGTCTAATAAGCCTTGGAGCCCAATGCTTCCCGTACCCTCACCTGCATTGGCTCGTGGAGGGCAAGGATCATACCGGGGTGCGTCTCTTCAACGAGTGTTTATGACCCTCCTATTACGGGCCTAATGAAGTTACGAGCGCATACTCGTTAATCCTATCATTGTAATTTGTGTGGCATCACTGGGTGTGCGCGTGTGTGGCTCGGTTGTTCATGTTAATAGGTAATATATGTACATTTGTAGCTTTATAGTGATTGACTCTCGTAAGCAAGAGGTCGAGAGTTCGTTCTCTATAACCGCAATGTAGGCCACTAATGACTTTTTCTGAGCTATGTATGTTTTTGGGGTCGGCAACGTGTGGGTGATGCCCATGGTATTGCAAACGTCCATAGGCTGCGGTGACTGCTTACCAGCAGGCAGGCCGTAAGCTTGTTTGCCTTCTTGGTGGTATAAAAAAAATGTACAGTACAAGAGCATACGGGCATTATTACCGCTACAGCAACATTCACGGTTTTTGGTGCATCTTTATCCAAAATCAGTTTGCTTAAAGATGAGAGCATTGGCTGTTCCTTATGCCCAATCCGGGGTATTTTTATTTTTACATAATAAATAAAAATTTATGAATTAAATCACTTTTTGTACACTAGTTCCACTTTATTATACAATGTGGAACTAGTGTACAAAAAGTGATTTAATTCATAATAATGGAGTTCCATCATGAAGTGACAACACAAAGTGTTAAATATTTAATAAAAATTTAATTCATGAATTCTATGAAAACCATTTAACAACTGCACAGTAGTGCGAAAGAATATGACATAATGTTTTAGACTCTTGCACTTTTTTTTCTTTTTTTTTTATAGCACCAAGGCGGCAAACAAGCTTACGGCCTGCCTGATGGCAAGCAGTCTCCGCAGCCTATGGTCGTTTTCAATACCAGGGGCATCACCCACGCGTTGCCGACCCCGTCAAAACCTTTTAACCCCTTTCATGAAGAACTCCATATTGTACTCTCCAGGGAAAACCATGCTCTTGCACTGTATTTTAGTTGAACACTAACCGATATAGTCATGGTGAGGGAAAACATCGTGAGGACCGTTACACATTTGGTGTCACCGTGATCCAATCTGGACAGGTCAATAAATAAATAAGGTCACAAGGCAATCGGTGTAGTGTGATTACCCGGTGGCTCCCAAGCCCTCGCGCACGAGCAAAAGTTGTGTTGACGCAAAGATTATTAATGTAATTCTCTAATGAAAAATCGTCAACAATCGTCAAAGCGGCATCGTCACAGATCCATACATAACATAATTTTAGGGTGTATGCCTACGGGTATACTCTGTCATGGGGTCCCCCAGGATGTGTACATCCGTCTTATTTATTTCTGCCACAGGTACCTCTTTCCATCAGAACAGGGCTGTCTACTCGATTGTCAGGGAGTAGAATAAAAATGCACTTTAACTAGTATCGAAATTTATCCAAATATATTTGCTAGTATTCCGCTGACGCTTCATTACTTTATCACTGTATAAAGTGCAGCCACGGAACACTTTTTTCCTGTTCCGTGAATACAGCTACAACCAACGTGAACCATCCCATCCCGTCCACGGAGACGAATCCGTCTGTCACTCTCCTCTGGCATTGAAAGCGACCGCGGGGCGCCGCACGTGATACCGCGACTGTCTCAGGGGTCGCGACTTTGGGGATTTTACCCCAAATTTAGGGGAAAAATGCGGGGGTATTTTTAGACGTATTTGTTATTGTTCTGTAATGTGCAATAACATTTTATTTTTGATTCGTTCACACGGTCAGACGGTAGACCTGATGGAAAGTGGTCACCGTCGTGAAAACGCAGTTGATTGTTAAAGCTTATAGGTAGAAATTTGAAAGCGAAATGAAGCAAAATAAATTTAACTGTTAAAAATTATAGGGTAAATGCCACGTGAGATGAAGGGTCCCACCACATCAAACTAAGCGGAATGGGAGATCCAAATGGAAATAATGGCCCACACAACAAGACCCGGGAAAATAGTTTCCCGCAGCTGGCAACTTGGCAACTGGCGTGACGAAGCGCAAGTCACCGGTACACCGCCGGCCCACAGCGTGACAACCCACTTTCGGGCGACACCCGCGGCTTGTAGGCTAAGTGGACTGCTTTGTTGGCTTATTGCTTGGCCACTCCCGGTGATTGAAAAGGACGGTGAGCTCCTTGTAATAAGCAAAGTTTAGTACGATTAGAGGCGGACCTGAAAATAAGGAGGGATGCTCTGCTCTCTAAAATCGTAAGTGAACACATTGTAAGGGTATACCGCGTACCTTTGTTGACGAATAGCCCGTGACGTTAAAATGTGTGATAAAAACCGCGATAGCTTAAAACATTGCATGAAGCATAAAAATGGCCGCCTATTTATGTATGTTTTAAACTGTCGCGTGACAGCGCGGTACAAAATTAAATAAAATGGCAGCGCGTTTTCTGACATACACCAGGTATGTGTGAGTGTTTACGTCATGTATCATCATCACAGCCCGTAACAGTCCACTGCAGACTTAGGGCCTCTCCCACGAAAGGGGAGGTTATTGCCATAATCTCCAGGCGGGTTGGAGAACGCAGTGTTTAAATATAACAATGGAAAATGCTGTTGCCCATTTTTCAGACTACGGAGACTCTTGATCTTTTGCCTCGAAAAACATTAGTCGCCTTGTACGATACCCATGTGTGTAAGGGGTTGGTGCTATTCTACTCTGCCGGACACCACACCGCCAACGTCATGCATAACAAAATAAATTGTCAAGAAATTATCGTACCTTGCATGCTTCACTTCACTTTAGTGTAGAAGAGCGACCGTATTTTTTTCAAGTCTATGGAAGTTTATGAAAATTTTGCCACCGTTACACAAACACAACTAGCAGTAGTTTGTTCCTTAATACCATATTCAAATCAAATCAAATCAAAATTATTTATTCAACGTAGGTATATAACTATATACAATACACTTATTGATGTCAATACACCTAAATACTTATTCTATAGTTAGCTAGTTAACAAATACAATTTTATTCATTCTTATTTCTAATAACAAATTATATCATTCGTAGTTCTAATAATACATTATATCTACTATCAATACATTTTAATTTAACAATAGACAATTGAAATAGATCAACAAAAAGCTACTTTATGGCAAGATTAGTCTAAGTGCCTGCACACTAAAATAATTCAGTACCTCTAAGTAGGTAAGTTATATAGGTTTTGAATTTTGACCATTCTGAAGAAGATAGATAACACATTGTTCTACCTATATATTAGATAGGTATCTTACGTAAATATTCATTAATGGGTACCATATTCATCGATTTCCATTACCCTTTGCATAATTAGTATAAAGAGCGTCGGAGGCCTAGTGGTTGGGGTCCAACTCGGTAGCGAGAAGGACCGAAGGATCACGGCGGTCGGTTCCACTGCAATTTCCTGATCTGCCAAATCCTGGACCGGTCGCGGTCGACCCCGATCCCTCACTCGCGATTTTTCCTCCCTCGTCAAGATTTTCATTATTGTAATACTCAAGGATTCCCATACCCAGGACAGGTCCGTACACAATCGTCGTACATGCTAGCTAATAGGAATACTGTGTTGCCTCCCCCCCTGCCCGCTCCCCCCGCGGGTCCTAATGGTGCGTGAAGGTCTTCGCGAGTAACGCTCCGTTGGCGCTGGCTACCGTCCCGTGTTCGACACATTACTTATGTCATAGGATAGAGGTCTGCCAGAGTCAGGTTACCAATGACTGTGTGTTTATACTGTACCTACATGGCCGTGTGGTGTCTGACGTAGTAGAATAGCACCAACCCCTTACACTCGTGGGTGTCGGACAAGGTGACTAATGTTTTCAAGGCAAAACTTCAAAATCTCTGTAAGCAGGAAAATGGGCAGCAGCGTTTTTCAGTTATATTTATAACACTGCGATCTCCAACCCGCCAGCCAAGCGTGAAGTTTTTGGAATTATAGCATATTATTTTATCGGGCAGATATTTATCAGCAAATTGAAAAATCGGCCCATAATGGTCTCGGAGATCACCTCGACATCCAAACTTACGTCTTAAGAATATTAGTAACAGTAAATACGTAGATATTAGCGGCGACAGTACCCACTTTCCATCCATCAAAATAGATCGTTTGTCATAGGTTTTCTGTACAAAAAAAGACACAAACACAACAACAAGCTCCGTCGCCATGATTAACGCACGCATTCAACGTACGAGCCACAAAATAAAGACTCAACGTATTACAAATTAAACTTATTACAGTGATAAATCCTCCGCATGTGCTGTGCTATATTCGCCTTCATACAATGTAAGTAACAATCCGACGATAGTCAAAGGCCACTATGGATACACTGCCAAGATACTCGACCCTATAGGACCGTAGCTAGTATGTTAGCAGATGGAAATTGGGGCTCATTTTATGCTAGCCATGTGCGAGCCAGGTTGTTGTATCTTGAGCTGTGTGACACGGATAAGCCCATAGAAATAGGGGCCATTTTAAAGTGGTGGTAGGTCCCAGTTTAGGTATCTGCAGGGCGCAAGGCGGGACATTAGTTAGTGTCTCCAGTAATCTGACTATTGCCGTATTTTCACCATCTGTTCGTACGCTGAGATACAGCGGCGGATTCAGACTGACATTTAGACGCAAAATTATTATGAGTGATGTCATAAATTCAGACAGACGGCATATATTTTCATAGCTCGGTGAAGACTCGCACTCCTGATGTGGCCCGGTAGACTTTAAATAAAGGAGTTTAGCATAATTATGATGGAGTCGGAAGGTGGTCATAGGAACTAATTAATGCAATAAGATATAACCCCATTGTGTTTGGACTCTTAAGAACGGTTTTGATGAATACACCTATACCGCGCAAAAAACTTTGTTATAAAAAAATATTTTTAATTTGTAAACTAATTAGAAATTTATTTTAATGACCCATAATAAATTTACTTTCGATTTAAGTAATGCATAAAGTTCTCAGTGGATCCAGTACTTTGAAACTGTCTCTAAAACACTCATCTTATTATATCCAACAAGGATCTAACAATGGGATCTTCTACGAATCATCGTACAATAATCCAAAAAACCAGGGGCACCAAACATTTTACCAACAACAACAAGTTATACCTACTACATTTTCATCTACTATTCCAACTTCAAACCCAATCGCTAGATGACGCGTTGCCGAGTGCGCGCCTGCGCCCGCGCAGCGGTTAGCAACACCGTATGTGGGGCGGCCGTCGACCCTCGCAAACTGCTGTTGCCGAGCCGAGTTTTGCCGAGCGAGCCGCGAGCGTTAGATGGTTTTGGCGAAGATAATTTTGGTGTAATATATATAATAAACTTTATCGGAATTTTGGGGTAAATTGTCTTTAAAAGGCGTGACGTTGTATGTACAGTCGACTAAATTGAATGTTCTACTTTAATCATCTTCTCGTATTATTAGAAATATCGCTTATTGACATAAATAATAGTAACAAGGCCAATTTCAGACTTATGTCAACTGTAAATTTCCTCGACTGTACCAGCTTTTGCTCCGTGACGTCGTCCTCGTAAAATTCGCTTAGCACATTTCGGAAAAAGCCTAATTACTGCTCTAGTCTTTAAGCTACATTACTGCCGCTATAAATCCGTTCAGAAGTTTTTGTGTGTAGAAGTAACAATCATCCATCCATGCTTACTAACCTTCGCATTTAAAATATCTATCTATCTATGTATTTCATCTGATACGGTAAGAAACCCTAAACCTACTTTAAAAATATCTGATAAAATGTATAGGAACACTTGTTTTACTATATATGTTATACTTAGTATTGTTATTATTGTTGCGGGTCGCTGTTGTAGCTCCTTGGTATATAGGAATTATAATAATCATCTTGGCATCAATATCCCGACCGCCTTGGTATATACCTAGGAGTTGCGGAGACGAAAATCATAAAATGTATCGATACAAAACTAAGTCATATTTAAAATTCTCTTTTCAAGCTTACAAATGAAACGAATTAATTAAGCTTAACATCATTATGCAAAATTTAGTATAACATAAGTTACCCTGGCCCACCGGAGGACCTGATCACCCTTAGTGACGAAGCAATTAAATGGCTGACTTCGCTTGATTTAAATTTGTAGTTGAATGTGTTTCTCGTATATTGTATTTTTCCATACGAATAAATAAATTTAGTATAACGCCAGATATACCAATATTTAAACAACAAACCAAACACACCATAAAAATAGACCAAACGAGAGAGAGTATTCTCAAAAAATTCTAAAAATAAATATATAATAACTGTGAAACTGAGACATTACGCGAAAGTTGCTACTACCTAGTGACGTTGCATCTATCTATAGTTTGCTTTATATCCGAGGGACACGCGAACCACTGTGGGTGGTTCAATCACGCTAGAACCTGTTAAGATATTAAATAATACATGTCACGGTATAAATGTATTCGTCCTAAAAAAAATGGTAGGCAGGTTTCAGATTTGGGTCCATAGGTATCATGTTGTTTACAATTATAAGAAGCTGTTTATGCACCTTGATAACATAGTCATGCAATACAAGAAGCTGATATCTATACTAACATTATAAAGAGAAAAGATTTGATTTTTTGTTTGTGTATTTGTAATTGATAAATTTAAAAACAAAAACAATTTTTTTTTTAAAATCACCCGAACGAAGCTACGTTATGAGAGGGTAACAGAAGCTATAGTTTTCCCAAAATTCAGTGGTTTCCACGGGAACGAGCCCGGAACCTTGAAACCTAATTTTACGCAAACGAAGTTGCAGCAAAAAGCTAGTTAGTAAACAAATAAATAGTGAAAGTGCCGTCTGCATTGCGTTATCAAAAGCCGTTGTAACGGTGTATACCTTGATAAGATAACTCGAAGCCCTCCTATCACATTTACGATCGGGATTATAGTTCCTTTCAAAACAAGCTCTATAAAACGTCTAAAAATACACTTAGCATATGAGTACCTGTAGATAATCTCAATACGAATCTAAACCAAGATTAACCGGCTCGATAACTCCGATATTTGGCCCGAGCTCCGAGGCATAGTCGCCAAACCCAAGGTGGAGACTTTCTAAACATGCGCAGAACACGGCTCCGCCGCGGCCGTCACTCCGCCGCGATGCGTTCTGACAGACAGACAGACCGACACACTCGCGCATCGCGTCGCTTCGGGGAGTTGTCCAAACATGTCTGCCCCTACCACATTAATGATTATACTGAGAAAAGTCGAAGCGATCCGTGAAAAAGGTTGATCGCCACTGCGGTTAAAAGGTCCTAAGTAGTAGCTCTAGTAACAGAAGCACAGACCACCTGACGAAAAGCGGACATATAACTTGAGGTCTATCTATCTGCACTATTATGAACATTGAAGATACTTCAGAAAAAAGTAGTCAGGATGGGATTCTGGGCCGTACCTATGGCCCCAAATTTTTTTTTTTATATTTTGTATGTCTGTCTACTTTTCGCACGCAAAAACTAATGAACGGATATTGATTCGGTGTTGATAGATTGGTAGCTTGAAGTCCCTGGACTGTCAATTGTACCCTGGTACAATCGACACCATTTCATCTAATTCGGATAGGTAGAACAAGAGATACAGCTTGACCTACCCGTAGTAGTGTTTCTTCATCGAGTCAATTTTCAAAAGCAACAGATCTGATGCGCTAGTAGTCAGCTACGGCATGTAAACTATCGGTCTTGCGATGTAACTCATCGATATCATTATTGCGATGAAGAAAATTTAGGTAGGTTGAGTACAACTCTACACGCTCCCAAAGCATGCAACCTGTTTTCATTCGAGAAGCCCAAACGAAAATCCAAAGTAGAGGCGACCGCCGTGTATCGCGTCAACGTGATCCGCTGATTTATTTAGACGAGCGAAGAACAAAAAATACGTAATAATATAATACCAAATGTACAAGAGATGTTGTTAAGACAACGTGTCTGTTATCCGACAGAAAGATTTAAGCTTATTATTTAAAACAAACAGTTTTTTTCGTACCGCTAAGGTGATAAGCAAGCGTACGGCCCGCTTGATGCCAAGCTACTTAAATCCTTGAGGTTTGCAATACCAACCGCGCTTTAAAGACCCCGTAGCATTTTCATGCCGCTTGAAGAATTTCGCTGCAATTCAAAAGTCGCTCCACTGTAATTACCTGATCTGCCAAAGCCTGGATCATGGTGGATGCGGACCCCGGGCCCTCGCGCGCGAGACTCAACCGGGACATCAAAGCCAAGATGATCACTGCGCTTACACAAATTCAGAATTATTTTTATGCTTGGACAATAATTCACACAGCGCCATCTAGACCCAAAGTAAGCAAAGCTTATGTGACGGGCGCCAGAGAACTGATAAATTACTTTTATATTTTTAAATACATACTTATTATACATGTAATACCCAAACCCGAACAGAAAATAAATTTCATCATTTCAATTTCTGCCCGGCCAGGAATCGAATCCAGTACCTCTGCGTGGCAGACCGTAGATGTTAACCAACTGAACCACTCAGGTCGTCGACATCGAATTTGAAGCACAACATGAAAACGCTAACCACAGTCTTCGGTAGCCAAAACGGCTCAAGATTCAATAAATGGAGGAGGTTTGCTCCTCAACTCTATCAAACCAACGGCACCTTCATCCAATCATTACCGGTGATAATGCCAGCAGCAATCACCAGAGACACTCAAACTGACATACGCACGTCATAAGCAAACTAGTTAGATAAGAACTTATACAATGCAGTTTTGTGCCGCTTGCGCAATGCGCCGGCGCCGGACAGACAGACAATAACAACTTTCTTTATGTGACTTACACGTGCGACGTCGTGAAAGCACTTCTTCATAAAGACGGCCATGTTTTGGCAGCGGACGTCGTTTATTAACGGTACAGTAAAATCATAACAGGCAGTATTTTGGCTTGCAGTACGGGTTTGCGTCATTTATGCGCTATACTGAGATGGGAGCAACGCTGGATAGTTTGGCCCGACAATTTTATTGGCTAAAGGACTGCCTGATGGTTTCTGGAAGTCGTCACTAGTCACTGTCTCCCAAGATATATATCTCTCTTTATTTCAGATTTAGATTTAGAATTGTAACTTATTCATCGGAAGTATTACGAGTATTGTATGTCAAAATGAATAAGTCTATGTCTATGTCCATATTTGCAACATTGAGCAGATGCAGTGCCGGACTTTGAGGTACCTGTGGACATACTTTTTGAAGGCTAGAGTGAATAGGTGGTAGACATATAGTATTCCACATTGTCACTTACCACCAGATGAGGCCTGGCCAATAAAAAGAAACTCAAGTTGTAGCGCAGTGGAAACCTTGGATTGGAGATTCGGAAGCAAATACCACATTACACCTACCAAAAACTTACATCACCATCACTTAAAACCCAACCATAAACAAATCAGCATTCGGCTGATTAACAGCTTTTTTTCCTGTATCACTGTAATATAACTGCCAATTAAGAATTATTCACACATTCGGCGCCACGGCTTGCTGACCGGTTATCGGCGGGCTTAGCAACAGAGGTTTCCGTGTGCAGCGCACGCGTCATACGCGCTTTCTTTTCACGTGCGCGCGCAAGTTTATGTCCATCGGGCACAGTAGCATTGAAGGCTCGATGTATAATCCACTCATCTGCTTTCCATCAGACAGGCCGTAAGCTTGTTTGCCACACCTTAGTGGTAAAAAAAGTATTATTATTGTAAGTAGTTACTGCAAAACCCTAGCTATTCTCTTTCATCTCCGGGGCACTAGACGTGGTGAGAGAACGTCATCTGATGAAAAATAAATAAGACGATAGTACAGTATTAGCGTAGGTACAAGCTTTTGCCCGTGACTTCGTAATCGTAAAATTCAGTTAAAACGTTCCAGACTAGCTTCCGCGGGAACCACATTGGTTTCAGGATAAATTATACCCTATGTTATATTCTGGTAAGTAATAATCTGCATAAGTCACCAGACATCGCCAAATAATGACAATGACTACTCAAATAGCCCTCCCCAAGTAGCACCACGCTCAAAAGTGCCCATTACCGAAGCCGCGTTGCGTTGCCACACTGAATCGCGTATCAGATGTAATCCAGACCCTGTCAGTTAAATCCGCTGTCGGTGCGTTTCCACCACGGGAAGCTGTAATCTCTTGCGTAACTATTAAAGTAATTATGGAATTTTATAGTTTCCGCTTTGAAAACGAGCAATGCATGATCGAGTCGTAAATCAGAGGAATTACAGATTTACAGATGGAATTTTTTAAATAACTTGCGTACCTAGTTCTGGACCATCAGAAATACCTTATACTCAAAGCAATGAGGAGTGTTCCAGTAGGTATTGATAGTTGGTTTCAAAAAGCATCAATAGATGGCGCTCCTACAATTTTGGTAATCCCTTTTTAATCTGTGTGATGGTGGCAGTGATTTCATGCAACCGACTAATACTAAACTTAAAAATAAAATGTTTATTAATATAAACATAACTGTTAAAGGTTGATCGAAATGAAAAATGAAATATTTATAGAAGTTGGCACTATGTTCCATTATTATTACAACCTCTAAAATGGTTGAAAACTATTGATAAATACAATATTATCCAACACAACGTACCCAGTGTTTATATCCTGTTAGCTAAGAACCTATTTCAAGCGATTTTCAATTACCAAAATTGTCGGGGCGCCATCTAGTGAGTGGTTAGAATAGCTTTAGATACCTATTGGAAAACTGCTCATTAATGGCGTGACAACCAGGACATAACGCCAAGATGATGATGATGATGACTCAAAGAAATTAATAAAACGGCTAGTGCTACATCCGAGAAAAAGGCAAGAGATTTAAACTTTTAAGAATTAGATTGTTAAACTCCATCAAACCCCTGACACAGTGCCTATCACTGACTGTGTATAAAGACGTATGGCGAGAATATTCAATAGACTCGTCCCAATCCACGGCAGCGGGACCCCCTTCTGGGGTCTCGCTATAAATTCTCCAGCGTATGCTCCGTAAGGAGTGACGTTGAGCGCACCCCGTCCCTACGGGGTGTAGCATCCGATGAAACCTGAAAGGCCCTTATGGCTACAGGTGCTTCCAGGGGGTGTTTAGTACGTATGCGCCTAGGTTCTTTTGGCGAGTCGTGCATAACCAGTCCGGCCGGCCGGCTGGGATACTCATGAGAGTTCACCTCCTCCCTTCCAACCGCATTACCGAAGGGTGCCCATTTCCTTTGCGTTGGGCAAAAAAAAAAAAAAAAAAAAAATATTCAATAGTTAAACTATCCTACACTATAGAACCATTAGAGATACTTACCTTGCGCCCCGTGCATCAAATCGGAGGGCACGTTAAGCCATCTGTCCCGGTTGCTACCGAAGGGCCATCATAAGCCACGTTAAAGGCTTTAAATTACCTTGCTACGAAACCAGACCTGATACATCGCTGTACTTCGATTTTGCTTCGAGTATTATGCCATAAAAGCAGTAAAAACCACAACACATCAAGTATTTTGCAATCGATTTTATTGCTTCCTGCGGTTTAAGACAGGCTTGTGGGTTATTTGCTTATTATGTGCCGTTTTTCGTACATTGCGCATGCAAACTCACACATCGTATGGTTTTTACAACCACACCACAAACATTTCCACTGTGCCGAGAATCAAACCTGAGGGCATACAGTTTACAGTTTACAGTGCGAGTGTACAGTGATTAGTATATTTGACAGTCGCTAACGAGAGCGTAAATAATGTGTGGCAAACTGTACTTCATTGCGTAACCGCTAGGGGGCAATAAAATTCACCATAAAAATCCTTTACGCGCTCTATCAGCTGTTACCGCGGTCGATACGACTTTATGATTGGTCAGTTTCGTTCATTTTGACGGACGCATAGTGTCCATCGCCACTCAAGTATTGTCAATTGGAAGCGCGCTGTGCGACCTCATAGACATATCTGAATGCTTTTATTGCCCTACGTCTTTCCCTGCTATCTGAGGTTGGCTCTCCTTGTCTGCTTTCTCCATTTCTCTCTATTCTGAGCAGTAGTGCCAATATCATTGTCCTTCAGGTCCCGCTGGACCGTCGCCAGGGTGGCGAGTCTCCCGCGTCGCGTCGTCGTCGGCAACTCCAGGGCTACATGCGTCATGTGGTCTTTTGGGCGACGGACATGCCCATACCCACATGTCACATTCGGCGTCCTCTAACTTCCTCGGCGATGGGTGTGACTTTGTAACTTGCACGTTTCTGAATACGGTTGTTACCTTTTCTTTAGATTTCCATTTGCGAGGTAGAACAAGAATTCGTCATCGATCAGTTATCTATTTTTATTAAACAACAAAAAATTATCCGGCAGAGTAGAATAGCACAAACCCCTGACACTCGTGGGTGTCGTACAAGGCGACTAATGTTTTCGAGGCGTACAGATAGGCAATAACCTCCCCTTTCGTGTGAGTGGCCCTAAGTCCTGCAGTGGACTGTCATGTGCTATGACCATTTACCAATAAATCAATCACACTACACATTTCCTTATAACAGCCAGTCAATAGTACTAAAACTTTTCTAATAACGCGTCGCGTTGGCAGCCATCGCCTCACATGCGATGTCGAACCGAAGGCCGCGGCCGATGTGTTTTCGTCTATGACAAAACAATCACTTTTCGCTCCATTATTCCCCGATAGAAAAAAGTTGTTGGCAAGCGCGAACTATCGCTCGTACCGGCACAAACCAGTTCCCTAATCGCGATCTATAGTTAGACACACGTAATAGAACCAGCTAGTTCAATTTGGACTGTATTTTAGACAGGTTACGGCTCAAACTTGTGTGGATTCGATACGGTTTACAGTACTTTAAATTATGTGTTTATACCTTTAAGCTGATATTTACGATGTTTTCGTGATACTTTTTTCGTTACAGGCTCCGGAATATGTATATTTTGACCTAAACTGACCTTTTCACGATAAAAATCCATTCAAATTACCAGTTTGAACGTTTAGTGTGGATAGAGGCTGGGTGAGTTTTGTGGTTCTTTACGAGGTTTGGTGGTTCTGAAAAAGCTATAATTCTTTTTGGACGGTCGAAAGGACTAGTACCCCGCTGTTATGTAATGGTTATATAAAAATTTTATCGATTTTGGAGTTTTACGGTGAGTCATTCAATGGATATGAATGGCGGTCGAATGTATTATGAATATTAAAAAGACAACAGCATGAATAATGATTTACATACGATTTTTTATTATTTCGTGCCGTGTAAGCGATGCGAATTGATGATACTACCGTATCTATAAAGAAAGGAGGTAGTGATTAAATAAAAATAAAGTGTACGAAAAAGGCTATTTAGACCTCTAATATTTGTAAAGCAACGATCTACAGAAGGACAAAACCACACCACTCATATCTATAACCATAAGTGGAAAGCATAGGCACAAAACCAAAAACAGTTTCACGAAGATTTATCATGGTTTTAGCCCATGTTTCACTTTTTCATAGGTGTTTCTTTCAAATCAACATAGTACATGGTAGATTAGTCAAGTGATATATTCTTCTTTTTTGTATGTGAAACACATCATTTAACGTTTCGCGTTACGTTACGTTACCCATAATATCAAAAACTTGAGTTTTATATAAAACCAATAAAGCTATGGCTGGGTATAGGTCCGCACTAGTTACGTGACGATTAATGTTTGGATCCCTTGCTCCAAACCTACTAAAAGACGGACAACAACCAACCCGACCAACAAACACACTTTCGCAAGTACTGTTCTAGAACTTTCTCCCAACGTAGATACATTTATAGAAGAAAGAAATCTTATAGAACAAATGATTTTTATGCGATCATACGCAGAAAAGTATTTTCCCTGATAAACAGAGTTTGCGGCAGTCGCAAAACCATCCTGAGGTCTGTGGCAGGTAAGTGCGAGTGTCCCATCAGCCACCACTGGACGACTGTACTGAGACAGCTTCCGTTCACGAGATAGGCAGTAGCTTCTGTACGACTTAGTTCTTATGGTCCGCCATATTTCATTCATACATAATATATATGTAAGAGAGGTAGGGCATAGCGGGGTATCTCGTTCGAATTGGAGCCGCCCGACTGGGGAAGTACCTCCACCTTACAGAATACCGCAGCTAATTAATACTCTTTTAAATAGTATTGTGTTTCTGCCGGTGAGTAAGGTTTCCAGTGCTCCATGGGGTGGGGATTTGGGGAACCGTGGCTTTGGCAGTGGAGTGGCATTTGCTTTTTGCTGCCAGAGCAACGTGTTATAGAGGTGGGCAACGCATTAGCGATACTCTTGGTGTTGCTAATGTCTATAGGCAGTGGTGACCACTTTCCATCAGGTGGCCCGCTTGCCTGTTTGCCTACAGTATGACATAAAAAAAATGTAATTTTTACTGATTTATTGATTTATTGTGTATGTTAAATTTACGATTTTATAAAATTGTTTGACATATATATTTTTAGTTAATTGACATAAGTATGGAATTTGACATTGTTATTATTTTTATATTTTTGGTAATGAATTTAAATAGATATGGAATTGTAAATTCTGAAATAAATGATTATTTATTTATTATTTATTTAAAGAAGGATACCTGAGATCACCGTGAGATTCATCAAGCACTTTAAAAGGTTTATAGGTATGGGTCGGCTACAAATAAGTGATATTTCTTCAAAAAATTGTCGGATGGGATGTAAGTATGCACAAAAAAGGTTTTGTCTATCTGTCCGTTTGTCTGTTCGCGCATGACGTAAAAACTACTGAACGGATTTTGATTCTGTTTGGATAGGTTGGTAGCTTGAAGTCCAGGGTACAATCTTGGCTATGTTTCATCTAATTCGGGTAAGGAGAACCAGAGATACAGCTTGACCTCCCCTTAGTACTAGCATTCATACAATACGGGGGTCATTTAAACTGGAAATACTCAATAACATTTTCCACGAGGACGAAGTCGCTGGCAAAATATTGTAAACTAGCTGTTTACGATATTTTTGTCCAATACAAAACAACAAAGTGCACGCAATAAAACTTATTGACAAATAAAATAATGCGAATCATTGTATTTTAATAAAAGCAACCCGATTTCTTTTTACGTTCTCGCCAAAAAGGCGTGTTATTAAGCTGACACATTTTTATGGACCGTGACCTTTTCTTGACTTTAATTGTATTTATTTTCACACGTCACGGTTATTTTCGAACCTTTGCAATACACAATGTTGTTATGACTTATCGACTTCTTTTTTGGATGAAACTTGATGTAGTCTTTTTTTTTTTATGTTATTCTGCAGACGAACAGGCAATCGGGCCACCTGATGGAAAGTGGTCAC
This sequence comes from Blastobasis lacticolella, assembly GCA_905147135.1. NCBI lineage: Eukaryota > Metazoa > Arthropoda > Insecta > Lepidoptera > Blastobasidae > Blastobasis > Blastobasis lacticolella. Next base: position 18,070,011 of record LR990055.1, on the reverse strand, counting down.
CGCCGCCTATGGACATCAGCAACACCAGGGGAGACACCAATGCGTTGCCCGCCTCTAAAGAGACCTCTAATATACCTCTTGAACGATCCCATGTCATAGTCCAAAGGAAACACTGTGGCTGGGAGCTCATTCCACATCCGAATCGTACGAGCGAGAAACGTTCTTTCGAACCTTCGCGTGGTGACCAACAGAGGGTCTACGTAGTGGGGATGAGTACCCAGCCCACGGCGGGTGGTGCGATGGCGGAATTGTGCTGTGGGCACCAGATCGTAAAGTTCCTCGGAACACATACTACACGGTACACTTGATCTACATTTTTTATACCGTAATGGTGGCAAACATGTGAACAGCCCGCCTGATAGTAAGCGGTTACCGTAGCCACATGAACACAGAATAAGTTTCGGTGATCCGTTACATGAGCTAAGACGTTTGCAATACCAGGGCTTCGATTCTGGTACGGAAATCGTCTCAGTTGCAGTAACATTACAATTGCATCGCATGTCAAACGTGTGATTGTTATTCAAATGACAGATGTTGAGTTGCAACTTTCATGAGTTAACTATTTAACTATTTAAAAAACTCTGACATTCATAATAGACATACTAGAAATAAAAATAAATTGCTAGTATACAGATCTAGGTTAAGTAAGGTTAAGAAATCTTTTGTAAGTTTAAGCATTGACTTCTTTAACAAACTGCCCAACGAAGTAATCAACTTACCGATACATAAATTTAAAACAGTAATTAAAAATGTCTTGTATAGTAAAGCTTATTACAAATCAAGTGATTATCTGTCGGATGAAGCAGCTTGGTCTGATATTAAGATGCCCCCAACTCAGCTAAGCAATTCTTAATTTGAGTACTTTTATTCCTTCCGAATACAATTTGCAGGATACTCTTGTGTAACCTGAAATGAATGGGTATTGTGTGAATAATGTTTTTCATTTTCATTAATCTTAATCCTAATTACTGACATTCTCATAATATTTCATATTTATATTCCTAACATAATTTGATTCAATATAAGTAATATTTTCAATTGAATTCATAAAATTGAAATCTAAAACAAAGTAACATGACATAGATAAATGAAATTATATTACATAAGTATAAACTATTTTATAATATCTTTTAATGGTAAATCGGGTACTTACTGAAAATTTGTTTTCCAATGTATACACTAGTAATGAGTGAACACGATTACTACATTGTGTAATGTTTATATCACAGAAATGAAACAAAAACAGAATCCATGTGTCTTAAGTCATGAGGGAAGCATAGAAATGGCCGCCATTTTATATGTTTGCGTGATTTTAGGGTTGCCATATACATGATCCATTTTGCCCTCTTTATGTATTATGTTAGCAATACTATTTTACAATATTAAATAAAAAAAGTATTAATTTAAGATTGTAATTATTTATTTAAAAATTTTTAAGGAATGAAATGTTGATAAGGGGAGTCTCCCCAAGTACGCTCCATACAAATGAAGTTTGATCATATTTTAAAAATATTGCGCTATCAAAATCAATGAAATTTTGTAGACGTGATCCAGAAACTAATATCGATGCTTATGGTTTAATAATTATATCGATTCAAAGTTACACGAGATTCAAGATTTCTATAGAGAGCAAATAGTTGTTGGAAGATTTTCTTTGCTAAAGTCAATATCAGTATTCAGCCTATTGAACATATTCACTACGCATAGCCTTCACAGTTTGATGTGGGACATAGTCGGCAATATCCAGTTAAAACAAATTCATCTAGAAATTCAGATACCTAAAAAAATTAAGTCGTGTTTCACACAATTTTTTACATACCATACAATGTTTTTTTACATACAACTATAATAAACAAACAATTTATTTATTACGTACATTTTAATACAGTACCTAATATTTGAACATCATACCTGCAACAGATACGATGGTATCGTGCTTGATGATAATGGTGACGGTTGTTGATCGTTTGCTGCTCCTTCAACATTTGGTGATATCTTTAAAAGCATTTAACATAATGTTTAAGTAGTGAGCATAAAAATAGAAAAGCCCAAAAATTTAAAGTCCCTCCAATAAAATTATGATAGCAATTTCGACTGCATGCAATTCTGATTATTTTTGTAAGGACTGTTAAGCTATACAACAATCCTTCTTGAAATCTGAAAGTATAGCATTTTCTATTATTGCTAGTAATGGTCGTAAAGCATGGCCAAGGTAATAAAAATGTTCAACTGCCGTAACTCTCCCGTAACCTTCCCGTACCCCTTCCGTACCCCTACCGTGCCTCTCACGTACCCTCCCCGCACCCTTCACTTAACCACACCGTATCCCTGCCGTACCCCTTCCGTAGCCCTGTCGTATCCCTCCCGTAGCACTCCCGTACCACTCCTATAGGCCTACCGTAACCCTACCATATGTCTGCCGTACCACTATCGTATCCTTCCCACAGCCTTGCCGTACGCCTGCCGTTTCCCCCCCGTACCCCCACTGTAGCCTTATCGTGCTCCCACAACCCGTGCCGTACTCCTCTCGCAACCCTCCCCTAGGTCTACCGTAACCTTGCCGTACCTCTCCCGTAGCCCTCCCGTAGCCCTGCCGTACGCCTGCCGTTTCCCTCCCGTACCCCTACATTAGCCCTATCGTACTCCTGCCGTACCCCTATCCTGCCCTATTTTCTTATTCTGCTATTCGAGGCGGGGACAAATAAATCAAATTATAAAAAAGCAATAGCTATTCAGTTAACTTACCCGTTTTGGAAAGGCGTACGGAACCAAGCATCGTAGCCCCTTCGTGGTTGTTATAAAATCCACGTCATCAAAATGTACACTGCACACGGTACTCGCAGATGATGGGTTCCAATTGGTTTCTTTTCTACAGTTTCGTATAATTAGAATCCAATCGTCTTTACGGTTTTTATTTCTAGGAAACCTATTAAAATATATAACCCCGTTAAAATAAAATCGGGATCGAAAATAATAAGGGCTCCGCAGCAAGCGGTGTTATATTATTTATTTATAAAATCGGACTACTATGCTTACATCACAGTAGTACGTATGGTAGATTATAATTATAATCATTTATTTCAAGAATTCCCCACTTTTAGGGAATTTTCCCAAAAACAGGTAGCCACATCGTTGTATTTTTGTTCGTAATTTACACAAAAGTAAATAAAACATTAATAAAAAAAAGTAGCACGAATCATAATTACTTACGCATGGTAGGTAATTCCTCCTGCCTTTTTTCATTTTTTCCAGTAACTTTTACACGATTTCACTACACATGACGGCATTTTAAAATATTTTTCGTCGAGGAAAAATATGTCCGAACGCTACGAAATGGCGGCGCGTTGTAAGACCCGATGAGTGTATGTCATGTACAACAAAGGAGATTGTCACACCTTGCATGCACCACATCTCTTTAAGGTAACATGGATTCTGTTTTTGTTTCATTTCTGTGGTTTATATATTTATTTAATTTGTATATACTGTTTTCGTGGGCGGCGTCATTCATCGACACTTCTAATTGACAGTTTTTTTTTTTTTGTTGGTCTAGCATGGTGATGTGAGGCATGACCACAAACATATAAACTCACGCATCGATGGGTTTGATCCACTGACCTCTAATAGTAGGTGATGGTCGGGAATGGTGCAGCGCGCGACGCATTATTGCATAATTAGAATATAATGTATTTTGTATTTTTTATTTGTATTTTTTTATTTTTTATGACTTTCAATAAGTGTATTTTTAATGTACCTATGTTGAATAAAAATTTGAAATTTAAAATTTGAAATTTAATTTACTGCCTCGATACCTCGAAGTAGTTATGGTAACATCACAGTTACATTGCAACATAATAACAACTGCATTGCACACCAGAATCGGTACCCAGGGGCACATATCACTAACGTTTTGCTGACCCCGTAAAAACCTCTTCACATCCATCAGATCCCTATGTTTAACCATGAAGAACCTTGTCTTTTTCCCGTAGGGGTAGGCGGAAACCGGCCGTGTGGCGTCCGGCAGAGTAGAATAGCACCAACCCCTTACACTCATGGGTGTCGTACAAGACGACTAATGTTTTCGAGGCAAAAGATCAAGAGTCTCCGTAGTCTGGAAAATGGGCAGCAGCATTTTCCATTGTTATATTTACACATTGCGATCTCCAACCCGCCTGCCAAGCGTGGAGATTATGGCAATAACCTCCTCTTTCGTGGGAGAGGCCCTAAGTCCTGCAGTGGACTGTTACGAGCTGTGGTGATAGTGGTGATGAGGCGGAAACCACATTGTTCCACTTTGTTGTTGTTTCTCTATGTCAGTATTTGAGATAGGATTCATGGGTGCCACGATGTGAACTGCTGAGTTGAGAATACATAATTATTATTGGAATAGATATTATTTGTAAACAATGTTATCATCCGTTTTTTCAATGGACGCAATATATTATCATACACTCGATTACCAACACGTGTAATGTAATGGAGCTTATAAATTCAGATTACTTGAAATCGGTCCAAATTACGTTTCAGAAAAATAAACTCACTTTAGAGACACGTGTCTGTCACGTTTGGCTCGCGTGCTGGGCTCAGCGATTCGGGATTCAGTTGGCAGAGCTGAGTTGTAACCTCTACAGCTTTATTAACTTCATTCTAACAAAACTATCAGGTATTGTAGAATAACAACCTCTTACATTCAAGGGTATCGTGTAAAGCGACTGCATTAGAGGAAGTCCAGCTGATATCTTCGTATCCCCATAAATAGGACAGCAGCGTTTTTAGTTTTTTTTGTGCTTATGGAGGTGCGCGGTCAGACGGCCTACCTGTTAGAAAGTGGCCACTGTCCTCCAAGATATCTGCAAACAACAAACACAAGGGAGCGGATGTGGTGCCGACCTTTGAGATGTCTGTAGACACGGCTGTTGTAACAGATCTCCAGCCCGCCAGACAAGTTTGGAGATTGTGGGTGAAGGCAGCGACGAGCAAAAGCCTACTAATCGGGTTATGTTTGACGTTTGTTACTCCTTCATGCAAAAACTACTGAACGGATTTTCATAAAAAGGCAGCAGTAGGTATAGCTTATAGCCCAGAACAACACATAGGCTATAACTTATCCCGAAATTCAAAGTAAGACCCGCGGAAACGGGTCTGAAACGTCATAACCGAATTTTACGTGGACCAAGTCGCTACTAATATCTATGCTTTGTATATGTGCAATAATTATCTATGATAATTTTGACAGCTCACTAATTGTTGGTCTCTGGCGCACGCCTATGAAGTTTTGTGTTTTTTTCGGTAAAATGTACTACGGAAAATGTCGTACTTCATAAAACGGCCACGCCCCTTTAGTGAAGTGCCACGAATAACGAATAACAACAGACAATCGAAAATCGATATTGATATAATATAATCGAATTTTTTTAAATTAACATTTAGGTAACCTTATTATTTTTTGTAACTAAACTCTTATTCCTTGTTTGGATTTCACCTTAAGAGACCTTTCACAACAACGATTTCGAGTCGCGTGTATTCTACGTAATAGGATGACTGACCGAATAGAAATACGCACGTGTCATAATCGTCGTTGTAGAAAGGATAAATTATTAATTCAGAAGAAAATAAATAGTTTATTTTGTATAATACGTATAGCATAACCATGCAACTATCGATTCCAAGTTCTATGAAAATGATAATCGATAATCGAATAGATTTATTAACGATTTTACACAACCACATCCATACTGTGATCTGTCAAAATTATCATCCTATATTTGACAAGGTATAGTATCAGATAAACAGAAAGCAGTCCATCAGTAAAATAAACTCCGATTGAAATACAGTGTCGGCCACGTTTCCATCGCGTGCTGGGCGCAGCGGTTCGCCGGAACAGCTGATCAGTCTCGGTGTTACGCTAAAATTATCATTTTCAACCACGGTTATTAAAGCGCAAAAACGCAAGTAAGCGCTACTTTCTTACTTACCCACTTAGTGAGCTGTGGTCGGAATTTCGCTTCTTTATTGATGTTTCTGGTTGCAGCTGAAACGTTAATTCAGTTTGATGTTATTGAGATGTAGGTATCTGCATTTAATGACGATGTGGCTGTTGGGTTCGTTTACTACAGATCTGCAGAACCTAAAACATCTTCATTAATTGAAACCTTTTTATAATAGGACCAGATAAGTGTCTCTTTTAAAACAAGTTCAAATGAAACATATTTTTTCATAGCAAGCTTTTATCGCGCAGTCTCTAAGATCAGTAATAGTATTTGTCAAGACTAAGCATACGAGCCCAAACTCGATGAGTTTACCATACGTAGTTTAGGAGTTCTTACTGCCACCTTTCGTCTCCATCATCAGATCAGTTCGATGGTCACCGAACTTATATGAGTGTGCAAAATTTTAGCTCTATCGGATACCGGGAAATGGGACAAATTTAACTTGCGAGAAACTGAATCATCATCATAATAACAGCCCGTAACAGTCCACTGCAGGACTTAGGGCCTCTCCCACGAAAAGGGAGGTTATTGCCATAATCTCCACACTTGGCAGTCGGGTTGGAGATCGCAGTGTTTAAGTACAATGGAAAATGCTGCTGCCCATTTTCCAGACTACGGAGACTCTTGATCTTTTGCCTCGAAAACATTAGTCGCCTTGGGGTTGGTGCTATTCTACTCTGCCAGACACCACACGGCTGCAAGAAACTAATAAAAAGCTTGTAATTAAATTCTACTGACGGATGTAATAATAGAGTCGTATCGGATGGGATCGCGGCTCGGCTGGCGCAGTGTGGACGCCCTGCGGCACGATGGACCGATGACCTTAAAAAGGTGGCGGGCAGTGGATGGATGCAGATCACCGAACACCGAGAATATTAAACTACCGGTATCAAGAATGAGGTCCTGAGGTAGACATATTTAAGAAGCGATGAACTGAGTCGGATACGAGAGCCAACGGCCTACAACGCGAGGATGCTGAAGGAACGCTGGAAGTTTAGAAGAAATCGTAGGAAGCGGACCCTAATAGAAACCGGGATTCACCGCTTGGATGTAGATGATGATGTCTGGACATGTATTCTGGTTTCGTCTCAGACTAACTTAGTTAGAGTGGATAGTTTAGGTCTAAATCTGTATGTCTGTGGCTCGCGAACGGATGGACCGACTTTGATGTGGTTTTTTGTTTGAATGCCAATTTAATATATATTCTTGTCGTTCTTGGGTTAGTCACAAAATCCCCGGTCGTGCTCGCAGTCGAGGGCCCATTTACAACTGTTTGAGCGGTCCCCAGGCCGCAGCAACTCGGCTAGGCGGTTAATCACATTTTTCCTTCATCATTGCCATTCGCCAGTGCGGTTGACACAAGTTCATATCCACATTCCACATGCCCCGTCTAGAATTTAGTCTCTCTTCCCCTATCTAATCTGTCGATCTGAAAAGACCCAATAGCACAAACCATTGGGACTCGAAGCTGAGTCACCCAGCACATAAGCCGGATTCCCCACCACGGCACACGCTGTACCAAAGTTCGTTGACTCGTCCAAAGGCCATGCAATTACAGTAAATCTCTACCATAGCTATTTCAGCCTACTAATACAAAATGGCAGCGCGTCATCGGCCGATTTGCTGAAATAATTCGGGGCAATGACTCGCAAAATTACCACGGAATGATGATGACAGTATTATTAAACACCCACAGTGGTGGTCACTATTAATTTATAAAATGGCAAATCGTAAACTACCGTGTGCGTAATTTTAGAGTGAGTATCTAGAATTTTTGTCGTGTTTCGCAATCGGTAGACAAAATAATCTAGTTATTATCTGGAATGTTTACATTTCGATTGTGAGATTTTTTTGCCTGGGGAGGTTGCAGACGGGCTGAGTTATAATAATAACCGTAAAAAATCATCTAGGCATAAATGTCCCGGTTGTGCTCTCGCGCACGAGGGCCCTGGGTCTACCTTGACCATGATCCAAGATTCGGCAGACCGTGTAACTACAGTAGAGTGACTGCCGTCTGACCGCCATGACTCCGTTGACAGGGGAATTGGATTGAATTGTGGTTACACATTTAGTCGCCTGAATGTGCAGGTTTCTTCACGATGTTTCGCTCACCGTAAGAACATAGATTACAATTCAACTAATGTACATAACTCAGAATATACTCATTGGTACATTTCAGCAGTGGAATTCGAGCCCGGGACCACTAGCTTACGAGTCAGACCCCTTAACCACTAGGCCACTGATGCTCCTATAACAATAACCAAACGAGGTGCCAATCTGCTCCTTTGACTGCTCAAGCAGTCTCAGACTTCCATAGCGGAAGACCTTGGTCACCTCGCTCGCCAAAGATGTAATGAGCTATGGTAGCGCTGCAGTTCAATTATCCTCCAAGTACAAAACAATGACCTATCCAATTCCGTTCAATACTTGCAATTGGCAAAGTTGGTATTGCAATAAAAAAAACATTTATTCCAGATCATTTTGTCCATATTGTGTTAGTATTAAAGGTCTTATTAACTAGGAGTCTTAAGAAATGAATTGGGTATGTAGGTTATTAAATACGACATAAATGTCAGTTCAGTTCGAAATAAATGTCAAAACAATTCATAATTATGCCAATCTATTCATCGGAAATGTCAACCTAAATTGCACAATGTCACAAAAATTACAGACAGCATCAAATATGCAAGTCAATAAATCTAATTATAACAGGACAGTCCTGTTCGCCAACATCGCCAGGACAGTGTTGGCAATATGCCCTATAATAAGCAATGTGAGATATTCAGCAGAATGGTATAGCACCAACCTCCAATTAATGATGATGAATGGGTGTTGTATAAGCAATGAAAGTCAACAAAGAAAATGGACCTGCTTTGTCATTATTTTTTTCACTAACTTGGTGGAGTTTCATGCTCCATAGGAGGCTTTAATTAGGTAAACAATCAAATATTCAATATTATTTACTCGCGGTTTGGTCTTCAATTTCCTTTAACCGGGGCTTCGTAACTAGTTGCGATCGAATACTTTTTCGACCTGTATGTCCTCCTCCAACGCAAAGGTTATCTCCATACGAAATCTAATCAAAACCGGCGAAGTGGTGTAACCGACAAAGCGTAAGAGACCAACAGAATGACTTTACTTGATGAAGTTACTTTCGCATTTATAATATTGACATGGCCAGTAGGTATACATAGCAAAGGGTTACTTTCGCATTGAATATATGCACATATTAATATGGATGATAACACGTCGCCGCCGCGTGGGAACCGCCCGTCCACAGACTATAAATCGGCTGCACACCGTTCGTTGCGCGCGCGCAGCTTCCGCCCAACGACACTATGTTTCTCTTCGGCTTCCTGTTTACACTCGCCGCTCGGCGCGCTATACGAGACTTGTCAAACAGACACGAGGCTGCCATGGGAGTCAATTGGCAGTTAATGAGATATGTTATGCAGTGTGGCATAGCAACGGAGTGGAATAACACTAAACCTTTCCCGGGTTTTGTAACGTCTTCAGAGCGCTTGCGCGTTTCATATTCAAGGAAATGCAAGGAAATAGCCACGGTCGTAGGCCACAGTAGGTACTCTAACTGTTGTAAAAAAATCATCTTGGCGTTAATGTAGCGGTTGTGCTCTCGCGCACGTGGGCCCGGGGTTCACCTTGACCATGATCTAGGATTTGGCAGATCAGATAATAGCAGCGGAGCGACTGCCATCTGACCTCCGTGACCCTGCTACCGGGGGACCCTGACCAGATTGGATCATGGTTACACATTTAGTCTCCTGAATGGTGACCATGATCTACTAAATACTATTTCTGTGATAGTTTGGCGGTATATTTGGGAAAGGAATCAGTCGCCAATGTTGGAAATGGCGATGATGAAGGAAAAGGGTGATTACCCGCCTGGCCGAGTTGCTGCGGCCTGGGGACCGCTCAAACAACTGAATCCCGGGCCCTGGCGCGCGAGAGCACGACCGGGAGACCATTTCCTAAACAACTGTATCGATTTTGTGACAAACCTAAGAACTAACAAATTCTGATTCCATAGAAACTTTCTTTCACGCACACTAAGGTTGTGGAATGAACTACCTGGAGAGGTGTTCCCTGGAGAGTACAACATGGAGTTCTTCAGTAAGAGGTGGAAAGGTTTTCAACGGGTTCGGTAACGTGTGGGTGATGGCAGGCAGGCCGTAAGCTTGTTTGCTACCTTAGTGGAATAAAAAACACACAAGAATATCGACTAAATTGCCATTAAAATAAAAATTAAATTGCCATTAAAATAAAAAACCGCATCGAAGTCGGTCCATCCATTCGTCAGCCACAGCCACACAGCTACACATACCTACTTGCATTACGTACGTATCAACCCACCGGATAAGGATAAACGTCGAATACAATCGTATTATTAGCCTAACACGTAATAGGTATTAGTTAACAACAGGTATAAACCATCTTTATGGGATAACAATAAAAACATTCCATGGGCGTGCTCCAAGGCAATACCATTAGATAATAGCTAACTTTCGTGATCGCGGCGGGTCGTAATTCTTAACATACCTCGCAATTACGAGTTAAAAATAAACCGTGTAATATCATTACACACCGGATATAACTACATCACTGAATTTAAGCCAATCACGCCATAATAACTTTGCGTCCAACGTTTATAGCGGGCTAAATGGTTTGGCAGAGAACCGGTAAAGTCGAAGTGGACAGAAAAATGGAACTATATAAATGAACGTCACTTGCGGCATTTAAGAAAGACGTTTTTTATATTATTATTGTAAAGTAAAGTAAAAGTAAAACACTTTTATTACACTCAAACACACAGCACAAAATTTTTAAAATGAAATTTAAAAAATATAATAAAACAGAGACATAAACAAAACAAGAAAAAAAAAAAGATACTCTAATCTCGTTACCTGTGCCATGTGGAGAGTGCAATGGGGCCACACTCAGCATATGCCACGACAGTTGCCGCGACGCTGGTTTTCAGTGGGCCCCTATTATATTGGCTAGGGAGGCACTTAGATGGATGGTCCACCTGATGGAAAGCGGCCACCGTCGTCCAGGACATCGGCAACCTAAGGAGAGCGGATGTTGAAACTGAAAGGCAACAAGCGAAAGAAGTGTGACGGGAAGGGAGGTTGCACAGGTTAGATAGGTACAGACCATATTCTCAGAGGATCACTTAACTGAGTATGGCTACGCTTGCATCTTGGGTTTGTGCGAATAAATGTTTCTGTGAACTTTTCTATCAAGAGTTTTTTCTGGTATATTATACAAATTACTAGAAAAACGTCCGACAAACCAATTGGAGAAGACCTCTCAAATCTGTGGTTTGAACAATTGGTTACATAAAAAATTTAGGCTTCAAAATCATTATCCACGACATTCTGAAATGCGCTTGGCACCTTCAGGCCCTCCAATTTACTTAGCTCTTCAAGCAGCTGTTGACAGACAGCTGACAGGTCAGAGGACCTTTCGGCAACGCTTTGCATTGCGTCAGTGAGTACGACGTAAGATGCCAGGCCCTAGAGACAGGGCGATAATAAGATACTCACTCAATCTTGGTATTGAAGCTTATATTATAGATATACTTGCATTAAGATACGCTCCACCACCATCAGATAATAAACCCAGGGATCACAATATACTGGTTCATTAAACCGCGAGCTGAAATATAAATTAGTCATACTGTCGCGTAAGAAAATGTTACACCTCACATTTAGAATGTAATTTTTTTTTCATGGTAGCTGTTACACATTTACGGCCAAACATAAACTTCATATTTGATTAGTGGACACGACAAATGTTTTATTAGAGCTTAGAGCATATCAAAATAAAATTATTATATTTTTTTACACACTTGTTCGTAACTTGGATGTTATCGTATCACTTTTAAGCACATAATCCAAGATATTACGTACGCGTGCTTTTTACTTTACTATTAACCTAGTTAGATAAATAATTTTTTTTTGCGACATATGAATACGTATAGGTCAAGTGGTTGGGGCGGTCACCCTGGCTTCGAATCCCAGACAAGGCCTGTGCCAACGAGTTTTACTGCCTTATGTACTTTTGGCTCCTGACGGCGGATTCGCTTTCGTAAAAATCTGGCAAGAAAATTTCGAGATTTCAATGTACCTGTGAATTAAAAAAATTCAATTCGGCGTGTAGGTATCATATTGAATTTTGGGATAGCCTCCGGTATATACCTAAGTAACGTAATGTTTTAAACTATCGCGGTTATTATTACACATTTCAAGGGTATGTTCCGGGTTTCCTACCGCGTACCTTTGTTGACGAGTAGCCCGATATTTCACGGTCACGGTATCATGGTCACGGGACGACTATCGGGCTACTCGTCAACAAAGGTACGCGGTAGGAAACCCGGAACATACCCTTAAAATGTATACCTAAGTACTTTTAAAAATCTACAATGATTTTCCTTTCTTCATTAGACTAGCCAGGCATTTGACCGTCATCTCACCTGGTGGTAAGTGACGATGCGGCCGAAGATGGGGCATTAACGCCAAGATGATTATTATTACTACGGTTTCTACAAATTCAATAATAATATTCACATTCCTTATATCTACCCAACATCTAATAATCTACAATTAATTCGGAAAAGCAGTAAGTAAAAACTTTTTATTGCACACACAAAAAATTATACATAACATGAAAAAAAAAGAAAAATAACTTATATGCGCGCAAAGGCGGCCTTATCGCTTTAAGCGATCTCTTCCAGACAACCTTTGGGAAGAGGTGAGTTATCACAGTATATCATAGTAGTGCAAGAGCAAATAAGGGGAAAAAACTAAAAGATGTGCTTACACATGTCATCATAAATAAATATATAAAGAGAATACTATAAATATATAAGAGACACTCATTGCTCTACGATTTCCTTCGGCTGACCCCGTAAATTACTTTCAGTGGCCCATTTGTTTCCTCGTCGCTCTAACTAGCGTGTTGAACCCGATTCAGGTACCCTCGAAATAAAAAATAAAACTTTTTTCTCTAGTGGGCGGGCTCGATATGTTCGAATTTTAAAATAAATTCTGGGACTCGCATTCCTGGACGATGTGTTCGCGAATTCGTCTATTTATTGCCATTGCGTGCGCGTACGCATGTCATATTAGTGAGCGAATATGCTGTTGGTAGTAATGGTACAGACCCGGTACTTGGCTTTGGCTCTAGAGATCTATGATTGTTTATATCAAAAGCACTCTAGTTACGATACGACCCAAGGTCGGATCGCCCGCGCATCTGAAAAGTGATTTTATATAATACTATGTAAGGATTTGTATCAACTCTCTAGCAGGCTCCCAGATCAGCCCGGCCGCAGAGTCGTATGTAGCCACCATAATAATTTTTTTTTTTTTTTTATTAATAATAGGCTAATATTAAGGTGTACGAGTACTTTGTCGGCGGTAATTACTTACCGTGTCGTTATGCATTTTAAAATAATGGCGTAAGCTCAGCATATATATGTATATCTATCCCTAGTGAGTAAAACATAATATCATTTTGGCTTTAATGCCCCGGTGATGCTCTAGCACCGGGGTCCGCCTTAACTATGATCAAGGATTTGGCGAATCAGGTAATTACCTACAATGAAGCGACTGCCATCTGAACTCCGTAACCCTGTTAACAGGGGAAACTGACCAGATTGGATCGTGGTTACGCATTCAGTCGCCTGAACGTGCAAGTTTCATCCCGATATTTTCCCTCACCGTAAGAGAATCGGGTAGTGTTCAACTAGTGTATATAGCTCAGTAAAGAAACAAACTGTGGTAACAAACCCGATAACATGAGCTATAAAGTTTAGTGACTAACCATAATAGTCTTAAAACCTACATTCAGTAAAGAGTCATTGGTACGTAGCCGCATTTGGGTTCAAATCCGGTACCCCTCACTTACGAGTTACTTGCGAGCAAAACATAATGTAGTACCAAGATAAATAAGTCTTTATGTAATACACATAATTATCATCAAAGACATAAATTGGTCGTATAATGTAATTTACCTGATTCAGACAATTACTAAGCAAGTACCTGCGTATTGTGTTTTATAATATCAACCTCGTCATTTGAGTAGGTAATTGTAACTTATAATGGCAATGGTATTTTTTAACAACGATTGTTATGGAGCTGATTATATTCAATTACAGCAGATTACACAGCGTATTTTTTATTAAAGTTTGTTGTCGGTACATTTATAAACCACAAACATCCTTCCCAGAGCTGATATCTGTCACCCACATACATTGAGAATAAAATAATATTACCTATTGTGATCTTGGCGTTAATGTCCCGGTTGTACATCCGCCTTGACCATGATCCAGGATTTGGCAGATCAGGTAAATGCAGTGAAACGACTGCCATCTGACTTCTGTGACCCTGTTTATAGGGGAGCTTGACCAGATTGGATAGGTTCACACATTCTGATGTTTTCTCTCACCGTAAAAGTGTTTAGTGTTCAAGTAAGAGCGGTGCTCTAAATAATGTACATAACTTGGAAAAGAGTTATTCGTACATGGCGACACTGGGATACGAACCCGGTACCTCACGGTATGAAAACGGGCCTCTTAACCATTGCGCCACCGACGCATTGAGAATAAATGTTTCTGACAAAATAAATATTTGATTTGTTCACACTGCGATGTCTACACTCGTTGCTACTTTACAAATTTAAGAAATATATAGGCTATAAACACTCGAATAACACAAAACGTTTCTACAATTCATACGTCCAGTGGCGTGCACTTCATAAAGGCACAAAGACACTGCCTACCATTCTGTACTGATAACAATATTTTATAATTATATACAAGAATTTTTCTACGGCTGCATCATACCTACAACGAATCAAAATTTAGATGCAGTATTTTTGCTAAGTTAATAAAGCGTTTAATAATTTTTGCCTACCCGTACACATGTACAAAAGAAATGAGGAGATCCGCAAGCGAACCAAGGTCACCGACATAGCTCTAAGGATTGCCAGACTGAAGTGGCAGTGGGCAGGGCACATAGCTCGAAGAACAGATGGCCGATGGGGCAGTAAAGTTCTCGAGTGGCGACCACGTACCGGTAGACGCAGCGTGGGTAGGCCTCCTACAAGGTGGACCGACGACCTGGTAAGGATCGCAGGTACCAGCTGGATGCGGAAAGCACAGGACCGGTCTTTGTGGAGATCTCTGGGGGAGGCCTATGCCCAGCAGTGGGCGTCTTCTGGCTGATATGATGATGATGACCCGTACACATATACAAGTAACAATCTTTCATTCAACCTTAACAATATTGGCATTCAAGGCTGATCTCGATTATTTAACGCATATAGATTTCAATTAGGCATAGCTACCACACTCGCCCGAAATGCATTAGCGCGCCTGTGCCGTCTCATCTTTGGATTCTTCTGTTTGATTTAATCCAGAGTCAGCTGGATCTAGGTCACGCCCGACGCCCGCGCAGTTAAATGATCATTCACAATCACCGCCCCACTTGGATCGGAACCCAGGAAGCTTCTTTTTTCACCCATTTCTATTTAATTAATTGAAGCGGTTCGGACCGGTTCGATAATGTATTCTAATAAATATTTCAGGCACTCTGAGTGGTGGTCATGATGTATGGGGTTCTCGTTGGGAATTCAGTTTTATTGCTGCTCGGATAAAATTAAATGGAATTGTGAGGTTTGAGAGTTGTCGTGAATTTTTTTTGGTACCGTAGTAAGCTTATTGGCCGCTTTCATTCGCATTCTATCTTTCTTTTTTACTTAGGTCGAAATTAAAAACTAATTATTGACACCGGGATGTGAATGCTTAACATGCTTAAGGTACAATACAATCAAAGGTTTAATCAAATTGAAATCACTGTGTAGTAATGATTTAAAACAGGTGGGCAACGCACTGGTCACGCTCTACCTTGTAATAAGTTCTCAACTGAAAAATATTTTTACAAAACAAACAAGTGATAAAACACGCGGTATAGTACTGATCAAGACAATTCCAAAGAACCCAAACACGATGGGATTATTTTGTTGGGTTCAGTAATTCCTATGACCACTTTCCGACTCCATCATCAGACCAGCTCTATGCTCCATATTAATGCACTGTCATACAAGTTATATAGGTATACCAAATTTCAGCTCAATTGAACACCGGGAAGTGAGTCAAATTAGGTTCGCAAGATTTGCCCCGAACATACATTGCAAGTATGTAGCGACATCTATCGCTCCAATAGGGAAACTCAACAATACTTACATTAATATAATTAAATAAAAGCTTGTACTAAACCACTCCGGGCTCCAAACAAACGACAGATGTCAAGAAAACAAACAGATCTCACTTCTCAAAACACGATACTGGAATTTCGGTCCTTCCTACATCGCTCGCCAGCCAGATGACCTTCCCCAAGAAACCGCGTGATGTGCAAATACGTAGGCGGCGCCGGCGCCGGGTTTGATTCCCAGTGCGTACAAACACCCTGTTAACTTCCGGGTTATAATAATATGACGTGATTACAAAAATGTGGACTGCGACAACAAGATACTTAGATGACGTTGCGGTTACGTACGGTGAATTGAGTTTCAAGAATAATTTGTCTCTTGCCTGTAATAATTTTTTATCCTAACCTTCAAACTGGAATACAACACTCTTATCATTGTCATATTGTTGTTAGAGAGAGAAATTGACAAGGGGTGGTCGCATCCAGGCGGACTCCTCAGGCTTGACAGTCCTAGAGAGGGTCTAAAACAAATAATTGTCAATTATTATAATAAATGCTTGGACACTTCATACAGCTCTATCTAGTCCCAAAGTAAGCAAAGCTTGTGTTATGTGTTTTACACAACTGATAAACTATTAAAAACGAAACAACTTATATACTTTTAAATACATACTTAATATACACTAGTGAACCCGGTGTGACTTCGGTTGCGTGTCTTTCTACCCCTACATACACCTATTTACCCCTACCTACTACGTTAAGTATTTAAGATCTAAGTGTATCTAGATAAAATTCGCCATTTCAATAACTGCCCGAAATCCCCATGCCCGATGCCCGGAACCGAAGCCGCGACATCTGCGTAGCAGACCGGCATTTTAACCACTGGACCACTCAGGTAGTCCAGGTTTTATGGCAACGGTTATTTACGTTACAACTGCTCTAGTTGAATAAAAATAAAACTGTCGCTATTAAAATGAGGTAAGTACTTAATATTATAATAACTGCGGTCGGTTTTCCTTAAGCGAATATGGTAAAATAAACATTTACATTAATTTGTTTTTAATTTTATCCTCGTTAAACGAAAAAAAACCTACACCTCCCGAGTAGATAGGCTGCGAGTACCTACCTACATGATATAGGTTAATAGATGAGCCTTATTTACATCTCTAATATGTAAATGGAGGAAAAACGGTTCAAGGTTACGCATCCCATTAGGGCTATGTAGCTGGGAGTATAAAAACGTTTTATACAAGACGTGCGCTCTTGCAAATATACTATCCGTTGTTCGGAGGGCACGGAAGGGCCTCACTACTCGGTTTCGACATAGTTTATGTACCGGCCCTTGGCTTAAGGAATGAGAGTTAGCGAGTACACAATGAAGTTAATATATAAAAATTAGTCATATTCATATGTATTTTATAATTATTAATTAATTGTGCGCGTCGTATCTGCATTTCTTAGCTAAATATTGCCTTTCTGTAGGCCTGCTGGAAGAAATTTCTTTTAGAAATAAGTAGTGCCTGTTGTGTCAGTTATATCTATGTTATATCTCTGTATTCCTTTATTGTGTGCAATAAATAGTTAAATAAATACATAAGTTAGACGATAGATGTGTTGAACTCGAAGTCAAGGGAGGGATTTTGTTCCCAAATTCTTGTCGTCGCGAACAACAACTAACCATCAAGGATGTCGGACCCAGGCGCGCGACAGAACAATTGGTTACGGCCAAGATTCTGATGATGTTTGTTGTCGTCGTCGGCGCGCGCATTAGAAATTCATATAATTTTGCAATGACATTTATTGACAGCACAAGAGCGTCAATAGCTTAATGGTTAAGCGGTTCGACTCGTACCCCGTACTGGGTTCGGCCTTCGAACCCCAGTGCAGCCATGTACCAATGACCCTTTTGTGAGTTATGTAAATTAGTTGAATGCTAACCGATGCTCTTACGATGAGGGAAAACATCGTGATGAAACCTGCACTGAATGTGCAACCATGATCCAATCTGGTCAGGATCCGTAGGTAGCAGGGTCACAGAGGTCAGATGGCAGTAGCTCCACTGAAATTATGTAATCTGCCAAATCCTGGATCATGGTCAAGGCGAACCCATAGCTTTCGTGCGCAAAAGCACAGCCGGAGCAACGCCAAGATGATTATTTTTTATATTTATAGACAGCACAACGCGCGTCGCTAACGCTTGATATCACCTACTTAGCTATCGAAGGAGTGACTGCATGCCGCTTGTGTGCTACACCACAAAAGGTACAGCACCTCATAGACAAATATCACGCAACAAGGCCCTTTGCTTTACACCACGCTGCCAATTGACCTCAAATATGTTTTGGGTAACTTGTACTCTCTCGCTCACAGGTTGAGCTCAGGGTGAGGAACACAAGTTTCCGTTTCCGTATACAGGTACTTATCAGAACACTCGGCACAAAAAATAATTGGGCTTTAATCTGGCGCAAAAACATCAGGAAAGCTGGTGCTTACGAGCAGCATCGCTCTAGATTTTAATTGCTAATATCACTTTTTTTGCGTCTCACTTTGCATAATCATTTCATATTATATTTCCCGGGGATGAAGGCTGGAGGAATATAATTCTCCCGGCCAGCATTCGTGAAGGGAAATAATAAGAAATTATAAAAAAAAACGAGAGGCCGGGTCATTAAAATGTAAGGGTCCCTGGAGAGATTTCGAGTGTAATTTGTTTTTCCTTTCATTTCCGGCGGAGAATCGTAAATAACATAACCTTTTTTAAAAACACTCCCGAGGCACTTTACAAATTTGATCCGAGCCTTAAACAGCATTAAAACGTCAACACTTAGCCGCAGGGCAGCGCCCACGCGCGGCGAGCTTGTCCCTCATAGCAACCATAGGAAAATCATTCATAAAATGTTGTCGGACCAAGCTGAGGGTTATTAAAGTTGATAGTTTTTTCGTTTTAAACCTCCGACGTAAAGGAGGGGTATTATGTTTGATGTGTGTATCTATGTATGCTGTCAGTGTATCACTGTGTATCTTTGTGTATGTCTGACGTCTGTGGCTTCGTAATTCGAGAACGGAAAGACCCATTACGATGCGGTTTTGTTCATTTCAAAACCAGATTAATCGATATTTTTCTTGTTTCGATAAAATAGGTGAGTAGTTTGAGCCGTTCGCTCGCTGCATGTTTACTTTGTTTTGTACGATGAAATGTATCGCGCAGCTCCCGCATTGTTGTAACTACTACATGCGCGCGAGCCGTTGCTGCAACGGTCATCTGGATCCACCCTAAGATCGCAAAGATTGGTGTCATCATCATCATCATCATCATATCAGTCGAAAGACGCTCACTATTGGTCATAGGCCTCCCCAGAGATCTCCACAAAGGCCGGTCCTGTGCTTTCCGCATCCAGCTGGTACCTGCGATCTTTACCATGTCATCGGTCCACCTTGTGGGAGGCCTACCCACGCTGTGTCTTCCAGTAAGTGGTCGCCACTCGAGAACTTTACTGCCCCATCGGCCATCTGTTCATCGAGCTATGTGCACTGAAATATTTCGGGCTATGTCGGTGACCTTGGTTCGCTTGCAGATCTCTTCATTTCTGATTCTATTGCGCAACAAGACTCCGAGATTAGCTCTTTCCATTGCCTTTTATGGTGACAGGGAGCTTTCTTATAAGGCCCACAGTGAGCGTCCACGTTTCTGTTCCCATTGGTGTGATGCTTTATATATCTGACCGCCATCGCGATGATGGAAGGTAGGCTTTAAGGGGTGGTCGCACCCCGTCGCTGGGGGGGAGGTCTTTTCGTATCTTTAATTAGTAAAATATGCTAAGCAGTGTCCGCCCTTGCGCCTAATCCGAAACGACACAAGGAAACGGCACTGCCTGCGACTGAGATGGCCTTGTTTTGCCGGATTTCGCCACCCCTCTCTTTAGATTTGTTATTTTTTTATACCACAAACTTGGCAAACAAGCTTACGGCCCGCCTGATGGTCAACAGTTACCGCAGCTTATGGACTTTTGCAATACTAGGGGTAACCCACGCGTTGAAGACCCAGTAAAAACCTTTTCACCCCTTTCTTGAAGAACTCCTTTGTTATTTATACGTGGGTTGCGGAATAGCGTAAAAAATTAAGTGTCATGGAGAACGGAAATTGGGGGTCTAAAAAGGCCACGTTACGTTACCGTTTGAGTGCCACAAACTTATCTGATCCACAGGCCAACACTAAAACTAAGTGACGCCATTTTGAATTGTCATATCAATGTCAACAACAGCGACGCTGCAGATACGTTTGTGCCATATTAATATTATGAAACGCTAACGTGGCCTTTGTAGACCCACAGATCAACCGGTTGTATATCGACGGTTTGAAAAAGTAGCTAAGTAAACACATTTAATTTTATGAAGCTTAAGCGTTATTTATTTAACTGTTTATTGTACACAATAATGATATACAGAGAAATATAACAGTATAAAAGACACAACACGTTAATTAGTTAAGACTATAAAAATACCTACCAAGAACCAGTATAAGATGTGTAGTAGTGCCTTTTGTGTCATGTATATATTTGCCATATCTTTGTTACCATTTTTGTGTGCAATAAACTATTAAATAAATAAATAAGATGAGCTAGCATCTCTATAGACGAGCATACAAATATGAGCTTATTTTATACTGATGTATTAAATAAGCTAATATTCTTCTGTACATTCAAAGAGACATTTTTTTTATGTTACTCAGCAGACAAACAGGCAAGCGGGCCACCTGATGGAAAGTGGTCACTGCCGCCTACGGACATCAGCAACACCAGGGGAGTCACCAATGCGTTGCCCGCCTCTAAAGAGACCTCTAATATACCTCTTGAACGATCCCATGTCATAGTCCAAAGGAAACACTGTGGCTGGGAGCTCATTCCACATCCGAATCGTACGAGCGAGAAACGTTTTTCAAACCTATTCCATCGTTAACTAATAAGCTCAAGAATTAATAAATCGCATTAAAAACTTGGAGCAAAAACTCGGAAACTCGGTCAACAAAGTCAATTTAATTTGCTTCAAATAGGTTAAGAGAGTTTTCCCGTTGAAAGGGCTGGCACGGTGTTAAGAGGTGTAGGTAGAAGTACGGAACTTGAATTGCTATGCGGGTACTTATAATTATAGTCCTCTGTGGTGCGAGGGAGAGGCATGTTTTATCCCGGAAACGAATTATTTGTAGGGCTCGTCTAAGCTGAAATGACTCGCCCCACTATCGCATTAACGCGCATTAATGCCGTTGTAATTGGTCATTCAGTTGCCGGTGAGACTCAAACGTAGGAGCACGCGTCGTTCGATTGGAGCAGTCGACGCTTCCACACAGATGAAGTGTCGTTATTAATATTTGCACTCACACATCGAATACAACTAATTAAGTAGTGGGGCGCGTCTTTTCAGCTTAGACAAGCTCTAATGCAGTGTATAGCCATATGTACCAATGTATCGTCTATTTATTAACAATCTATAACTAGGCACCAACTTCCCACCTTATATGGCGATCCGGCCTTGTTTGGATCGGTGTGGCGTCAAATTAATTAATTGTTGATTATGTTTCGAGATGGATCCGATCTCTCCTTTATGTATTACTCTGAGACAGAACTAGTAAATAGTGAAAGTGTGTAATTCTTACAGTCCAACTCGTAACCGTGAGGTACCAGGTTCAAACCCCAGCGTGGCCATGTGCCAATGACGCTTTTCTGAGTTACGTACCTACATTATTTGAATACTAACCGAATGGCGCTGCGTAAATTATCAAGCATAAAAAAATTGTGAGGTTCAAACCCGTGTCCTATGCTTGCAAGACGGCCACACTAACCACTACAACATCACGGCTTCGATATTTACTGCGTGCTATATTTATTGCATAATAAATTAATACAGCCTCAGAAATAAACTATCCGGTGGATGGTTTCATGCGACATTGCGTGACACTTCAAGAAATAGTTATGGCTTTTAAAGCATAAAAATGAAAGCGACTGCCAATATTGATGTTATGTCTGTTAAAATTATTTGCTCTGTAATTGATGTTATTGCTGTCTACTTAGCGAATATATGTATTTAAAAATTATAGAGTATTTAAAAATTATAGAGTGCCAGTTTTAGCTCACAGTGCATTGCATACTACATGAAATTTGCGATTTCGCTTATTTCCAGGAACTGAACAATAAAAATAATCATTTCAATAACCAATTTATTATTATGCAGGATGTTGATAAGAGGGCGGTCTAGGTTATCCTACAGGTTATCTAGACATTGCCGCTTGCGTAAGCTAGGTCCGAAAATAATAAACTAATTTAATGTTTTATTATTTTATATTACTTCAATACTGTACTGTTCACATTAACAACACATTGTACGGTTCGACATCGCTTCAGTTTTGTACAGATGTTTGTTACTCGCAAAACCTACTGAACGGATTATGATGAAATTTTGCAGTGTTAAGCTTAAACCTTATAATCATAAATAACTCAGCATTTTGTTCAGAGCGCCGGTGGCTAGTGGTGAAGGTACCCGACTCGTAAGCGAGAGGTACCGGGTTCGAATCAAACTGCCTCCATGTACCAATGACTCTTTTCTGGGTTATGTACATTAGTTAAGTAAATACATACTAACCGATGCTCTTAAGAAGTATATCAGTAATCCAGCACAAGCACAAAAGCAGCAGTACAAGCTTTGCTTAGTTTGAGGCTAGATGGCATTGTGTCAATTATCCCAGGATTTATTCGAGTAACAAAGTCATCATCAACATTAGCAGCCTCCTCTATATTGCAACGAAAAGAAACGAAAAACAAAAAAAAAACAGCCATCACGAAAAAATCATTATCACAGCCCACAGCAATCCACTGCAGGACTCCGGGCCTCTCCCCCAAAAGGGGAGGTCATTGCCATAATCTCCACGCTTGGCAGGCGGGTTGGAGATCGCAGTGCAGTTGATGTAAATCTACCCAGAAAGATGCTGCTGCCCATCTTTCGGATTTGTCCCTTAGTCGCCTCTTACGACACCCACGGGAAGAGATGGGGTGGTGCTATTCTTTGAGGTGGCGGCACCACACATCACGAAAAAATAAAAACATAGAAATAAAAATATGTACACCTTACTGGTATATTATGACATACCGCCATCGCTACACATTTTTAGTAGACATTAACTTCGTGTAAAGGGCCGCGAAGCTCTCAGTAACGGCTTTTAGCGAGATCGCCCTTGATACGGATATAGACATACATTTATCACAAACGTATGCGCAATTCAATCAACTGCTGTACCGTCGGATGATGTTTTTAAAGTTTTTTAGATGTAATTGATATGTAGAGCTCGTCTAGTCTAAGATGACGCGCCCCACTATTTAGTTAGTTGATTTCGATGTGTGAGTGCAAATATTGATAACGACACTTCATCTGTGTGGGAGCCAATGAACGACGCGTGCTCCTACGTTTGAATCTCACCGGCAACTGAATGACCAATTACAACGGCATTTGTATATGTATTGCGTCCATATTTTAAACTTGCTTGTGTGCGTTAATGCGATAGTGGGGCGCGTCATTTTAGATTAGACGAGCTCTACCGACATGTATGGAGGCTACATGTAGGCATGTATGTAGACGAGCGTGTATGTAAAGGTTGATGGATGTGAAAGAAGCGAGAGGTTTGTCAGAACCGTAGCAAGTTGTATGATGTGGTATCTGCCTACCCTTATGGGAAAAAGGTGTGACGTTATCTATGTACTTACATATTTTTTTTTTTTCGCAAATTTTCAAAGTACAGTCTTATACAGTAACTTAAATAACATAGCGGCAGATCCAGGATTATTTGTGTTGACTGATATGTATTTATTGCGGCAAAAAATCTAATATTGTAAGTATTTATATGTAGCGAAGGAGACAAAAGTTCGTAATTATGGGTCTTGTTACTTTTGGTACGATAGATGTGTCGTGAATTTTCAACAAATATTTCATTGTTTAGTCATTTAATTATGGTTTATACTCCTGGTACTGTTGGTAAACCTAAGAAAAATATAAAATAAAATAAATGTATTCAACGGTGTTCTAAATCGGCTTCTAAGGGTTAATGATTTATAATAAGCAGTTAAATGGAAAAACCACAAATCGCCGATCACATCATTTTTCCTTTTCATTACTTTATTTTATATTATTAACATGTAGAAATCCATTTACGCTCAGTTGGATACATTTACTAAAGGCCAATTACAAAAACATACATTAAAAAGGTCAAACCATTGAAAGAATGAATAAATAAGGACACATGAAATTTGTAGGAAATACATTCCCCATTAAATCTACTTGCTATGTCTGCTTGTGTGGAGGTTGTAGCACACCCTCCAGTTTAGTAAACACCTCACGATATTACTCAAATATATCAATAAATAAATAAATATTCGTGGACAAATTACAGCGCCATCTAGCCCCAAACTAAGCAATGCTTGTACTATGGGTGCTAGCTAACTGATATACTACTTATATAAGTACCTTTTTAAATACATACTTATTATAAATAGAACACCCAGACCCGTAACAGAAATTAAAATTCATCATTTAAATGAATCGAACCCGGGACCTCTTGCGTGGTTGACTGGCATGTTGACCACTGAACCACTCAGGTCGTCATATGTTTATATGTTCCCCGAAGTATATAAACTTGAGGTCTTCAAGTCAAGAGTCAATGTTCTAGGCAAGCATGCTGCATCTTCGACCACATCGTCGCTTCCCATCAGGTGAGTTGAGGTCAAATTCAAACCTATTACTAATACAAAAATATGCGCAAAAACAATCCTCTCTGGCAATTCTTTGCTAAGGGCGTGACTTGCTATTTTTTACAGCAAGCGAAGACATTAGCAAATTACTACATAATTGAAAGTTTCATCGTAAAAGTTTAAGAAGCGGTCATTACGGAGACAATGGAACCCTTTCCCCGATTAATATTTAGAGTCTATAAGACGAGCTTCCCCAGAGTCCAAACTCGCTCAAATTGGACTCGACGTTTCGAAGGAATCATCCATTCTTTCGGCCCATCTTTCGGCTCCCAACTTTATGATGAACTGTTTCAAAACTCAATGCGCACTAATGAGATTTTGATTAATGACTACCGAAGCGGGTGTTCATTTTTCAAACGGTGCCCACTCAGCCTCCAATAAGTCGGCGGGAAAATTTTGGAATTGCCGCCTCCTGGAGGCAGATAATTTGCTCGCAACTGAAAGGTTCATTGGTGTTGTTTGGAATTGTGTTACGGGCGCCTTGACTTTTCAGGGTTTTTACGGGGTCGGCAACGCGTGGGTGATGCCCCTGGTATTGCAAACGTCCATAGGCTGCGGTGACTGCTTACCATCAGGCAGGCCGCAAGCTTGTTTGCCACCTTAGTGGTATAAAAAAAAAGGCGAAATATTCAACATTTATAAATAACAGTGTTTTGTTAATATACAGGCATTAGGCATTTCATCCTCACAGTGACCACGCATCCGCAGTTCTGCCTTTACCTGCAACTTAAATGCATGAATCCCAGATGCTATGGGCAACAGTTATTGCTTACCATCAGGTGGGGTCTGGTCGTTTGTCACTGGATAACTGGATAACTGGTTTGTCATAGGATAACAAAGAAACTAATCTATGATAAACGAGGTAGGCGTTAACTGCCATAATATTATTAGTTTGCTTTATTATTGACGGATATCTATTAAGTAAGCTGTCATACAATAGTACTGCGGCTACTTCTGTAAACTTTTTCTCTTATTATACGTTCATAGGGCGTCACAAGGTATCCCACACTATGCTTGCCGGGGGCGTTCTATACTCCAACGTAAGTCTGCTCCATCGACCATCACTTCATATATACTAGAGACATCTCCACTTCCACTTCATCATGACTTTTGTCGTCTTATCGTGTGGGTTGTCACAAGCTTAGTCTGGGATGCCCCGTGGCACGAAGAACGGACGACCTTAAAAAGGTGATGGTGAATGTATGCGGATCGCCCAACATCGGGGAAAATGGCGCTGTTTGGGGGAGGCCTACGTTCAGCGATAGGCTGGTCGTAGGCGACGATCAAAACATCAAAAATATGTCCTTGCCTATACAATTTCACAGCTGTAGCGCGTACAGCCTCTAACTACGAAAATAACTAACTGAAGTCGTTTCGTCTATCAGTGACGCTATGACTATAAACTACACTCAATATGAGTTTCAAGTGCTCGATATTGAGTGTTTGGTTAGTTTAATGCGTTGTTTTATTGTTTTTCTATCTTCGATCCCATTAGAAGGCCTTGTGGATGGCCACTGAAACGTTTTATAGTTTCGAAAATAATGACCTTTATTTCGGTTTTACGGGGTAGTCAATTTTATGCTCATGATGATTGAATGTTATGAATTGGCGATTGGTGGTTTTCGGTTTCGCTGGAATAACAGATATGTAATAAAGTCTGCGTAAGTAACGAAAAACATGCATATTTATTCAAGGGTACGCACATAAGTGGTTTTCTGGTTTGTGAAACGCAAAAAGAAAATTATTGATGTAAAATTGTTCGGGTTGTGACAGGCCATGATGTAATCCATAAGCTCACGAAGTATGTCCTAAATGAGGTTCTCAGCAGAGTAAATAGAGCGCGATATATGTTGAATGTAGTGGGAGCCAGCAACATCGTCCTCGCTGGCCCTTTGTCAGAGCGGTACGAAACAACTTGAACAAACTTGTCGACTTTAGATCTACAAATTCTTCTAATTTATTAGAACTAAAATTTAAGTTTCTTATCATTTAACACTAAACTAATGCCTAACACTTAAATAAAATAATTTTGTACAAGAATGATGTATAACTACAGAATCGACTGAGCTCTTAAATAAAAAAAATTAAAAAAAGACTTAATTCCAACAATAGACTTTTACGAACTGCTACAGATGGCAACCATGATGGTCACGCAAAAGTTTAGGGTTCTGTTTCGTGCATGAATGTGTGCGACCTTCTCTCGTGTATTCTTTACGTCCATACTGCAAAGACATCCGCAGTAGATAACAAGATCTTCAAACCTTCTTCAGACACACAAAATATTTCTTCACAAATTCCAAATACGTCGTTAATAGACACTGGTACGACGTTTCGATTAGCTAATCCCGTGGAAGGCAATCTGCACCGCAACATTCAAAACAAACACCCAACCCATATTTTCCGCTGCCACATAAATCATAAATTCGAAATATCGTTTCAATTTCAAAATCCCTTGGTGTCGGAGCCATGGCCGTCGCATAATTCGACCGTAACTCGCACACTTAACTACCTACTACCCGACCACATAATCTCTGCACCTCGATTGAATACGACCACCAGCGATCTTGTACGAAAATAAACCTTATCTTCCAATAATAAGATCGCTTATAGCCGATACGATATTATCGATACCAGATGCACACATAATGCAAATGTATAGTACATGGACTCGGATGTAATCTGTGGCAGTAGCTACCGTCTTTCGTAACATAATATGGCCGAGCTTTTCATAATTCGAACATTGAGTGAGACATTAACGACCTGTGACGAATCATCAAATATTATTTACGTGAGAGAATAAAAAAATGTTTTTCTGTCTTTCATCTGTTGTTTATGTATTTTTATTTAATAATTATGAATATTATAGAGTCCATGTAATACAGAGTGTCGCATTATTAATGAAATGTAATGAGAACATGAGTATGTGAAACTTGAAATAAATGATATTTATTTATTTATTAAACGACATTTGCCTCAGTGACAGACTACAATATATGGTACCTCCGTAAACCAAAAAATGGGACCTAATCCATATATTCAATGCTGCGATCTCCAGCACGATTGGGAAAAACTCAAGTCTTACAGGGACTGTTACTGTCAGTCAGAGCTTGATTGTTGTGTTCGACGACAGCGGAATTACAGGCATGTGGCATTTTATCTTAGTCCTCACCGTGACAAAGCACCTGCGGTAGAGCTCGTCTAAGCTGAAATGACGCGCCCCACTATCGCATTAACGCATACAAGCAAATTTAAAATATGGCCGTAATACAAATGCCGTTGTAATTCAGTTGCCGGTGAGACTCAAACGTAGGAGCACTCGTCGTTCGATTGGAGCAGTCGACGCTCCCACACAGATGAAGTGTCGTTATTAATATTTGCACTCACACATCGAAATCAACTAATTAAGTAGTGGGGCGCGTCATTTCAGCTTAGACAAGCTCGACTCCATTTTTGTGCCTACAACCAACGAGTCAAAATCCATGTCGTAGATGTTATGGGTGACAGTTACCGCTTACCATCAAGTGGGCTGTCTGCTCGTTTGTCACTGTGTAGCATAAAAATAGTTAACCATGATGGCGATGCCTACAAGACGGTATTTGTATGTTGGGTCTGGTTTCCGGAACAGCACAGCACAACAATTTTATTCTTTATTAGAAACTTCATATAGATTTTAGCGATATTCTTAGCGGCCAATGCCGGCTTCTGAAGGGTCCACTTTTTCACTTGCCCCAGTCCTCACCATCCAAGCGTCTTAAGCCATTATTCCAGGGGCCTCTTATGGCGGATTTAGTCACCTTTCCCGCGTATTCCTGAAGCTTACGCAGCACATGACCAATTCAGCTAACGCGAGCCTGTTCAAATATCACACCAAGACTACTACTGATGTACTCGTTACGCACTCTCAAGTCATGGAAAGCTGAGAATTTTCATGTACTTATGGGTAACTTTTTTTATAATACTAAGGTGGCAAACAAGCTTACGGCCTGCCTGATGGTAAGCAGTCACCGCAGCCTATGGACGTTAAGCACATAAGCAAAATTAAAGGTATGTTTATTTCAAGGCTGAATAGGCTGTTTTAAGGCATACTTCATCTTCGGCCGTATATTCATTTCCCATTAGGTGAACTGGCGATCAAATCCTTCCCTGGAAAAAGTAAAAAAAGATTTTCCATTTCAGTCCAAGTTGCGAGTGCTTTGTTATCTTTGTAGGTTGTCTAATTCTTCTTCTGTAAATCGAATAAGATAAATCCGATAGAATTCGAAAACAATCCGAGTGATAAACAACAAGTTAACGCCGCGCCTCGCCCACAGCCGACATATTGCGGCGAGAACTCAACATGCAAATATAACTTGCGCAGGCGCACCTTTAGCCAAAGGCTTCAGTGCACTATTTGTATTGGACGAGGTCGGGACCAAGCCCAACGAAAACTAACCTTAAACGGTTGTGATAAGGTTTGCTTTAAAGCTGAGGCCCAGAGTGTAATACTACAGGTATTTGCACAAAAGACAGTCAACTTAAGTGACCTTGTAATCGTTAAACTGGCTCCGAGACCAATATTTACTCGGCAAACTCAAACATAGAGTATTCCAGTCGGTTGTACATTATCAGGATTAGGCAGTTCTGTTTATTTGTTTTTGATACTAATCTAAACAATTTGAAGTGGTCAGAATCCAATGTTTTTCTAGACAGCGGATTCCGCTCTACCAACAGAACTTGTTATAGGTTTATGATATTGGAGACCATGTTGGACCTTAGTAGACCGTTATGTGTCACCAAAGAACTCAACTTTGATTACTCTTGTTTATTGAATTGTCGAATTGACGCCAGCAATGTTTTATGCAACCCTAGTTAGTTATAAACCAGATTCAGAGGTTTTATTGTTACTATTAGGACTAATATTGTAGTTTCACCTTGGCTGGCTATGGTTTCCTTCTACCCAGATCACAAGAATACAAATAGACCAAGCGAACTGGGCCAAAAAGAGTAGGAAGGCGCACCCGGGCTCTCGCGTGCCGCGCGGGAGCACAACCGGGACATGACGCCGAGATGATGATGACAAGAATGCAAATAGATAAGGCGGAAGGTCCCCAAAGTACCAATCCAAGCATTCCTCTCAGTCTTGACAGCGTCACCCCACACCTAAAAACACCCGAAGTTCTAATTTACCCGCGTCACCCGCCATCAGTATTCGTTAAATAAAATTAATTTCCGCAAATCTTCAAATTTTGTGATACCTTACGTTTTCAATTTACATCATCCCATGTCGAGTGATCGGCACTCAGCCATCTCGCTCTCCAACGTTACAACAATAATAGACGAAATGAAGTTGCTCCGAAAACTCGGCCATTATTACAGAATTCCTTAACAAACCCATCTCGGGGCGGAGCTAACCAAATAATACGCATTTATAAATTTTCCGGGAAACTTTGCTTTCAACGGGGCCCTTTCCGAGGTCACTTGATATAATTTTTAAGCGGGGCCAAAATTGCGTCCATTGTAAGCGGGCCTCACTTCCCTCTGCCCCCGGATACTGAAAGTTGTCCGACATTCAGAAACTTTCAACTGTTTATATCTATTTTCGTTCAAAATCTATACAAGACACTTTGCGAAAGTTAAATGAGGTTCCATTTCTGCGACGAGGTGATTGCTTTGCTATGAAATATTGCAACTCATTATGGGTGGTTTCTATTTAACTTAAGTTAGGTATTTGGACTAATATAAACTATGCTAGGTCTGTGCTAGCCATCCACTACAGATTCACAAAGATACAACGATAATACTTCTCTAAAACAGTGGTTAACATTTTTTACAGTGGTGCAAGAAGAAGAGGTATATGCGTCCATGAATTTTGTCTTAGACTATTTAAAGACAACGACATCTTTTCGTGTTGAATATGCCAAGATCCTCTGTATTGCTGCAGAACTGTAAGAACCTAACATAGGCTATAATATTTATAGGTAGGTATATAGACCTATGGACCAAGTCAGTGAATAAACCATTCAGAGCCGTTCCTTAAAAGGACCGAACCAACATTTGCAGCTACCGTTTCCCTATCCAAAACACACATATTTAAGTCCTCCGTAGGGGTGTTAATGCAGCTTAAAAATGCGAGTATCTTTACGTACGTCGGCATACGGACCCGTGGATATTTGCCCGGAGATAATTACCTGGTCCCCCCAGGGTGGATTTGCATACAGCCATCCCTTTCCCAAATTGTGGCGAGGTTATTATGCCGGGGCTGTTATAAATGAATCCTTTGCAATACCCTGGAGACTGGAGACTTCAAATAATGCGTAGGCAGTCCAAACAAATACGTTTTCATCGATATCTTTGTTGTTTGTTGGCGCTCTTTGCAACTGTAGATACGGAGCACAGCTCTCGCCAGCTTTCATCATTTGGCGTATAAAATATTTGGTGCTACTGGCAACGTGTCAAATCTCAAAACTTAACCTCGTTCCGTTTCGTAGAGACCATTATAAATAAACTATATATTGCACGCGGAAGAACAACCGCCAGCGTAACTTGACCTATCCGTTCGTCAGTGACGGGAATGGTTGATACAAACGAAAGTGTCAATGGAAACTGGACGAGCTCTAGGTACAGTTTGATAGGAAATCGTAAATTACTTAACAAAGATATTCCATGCTGTGTTAAAGCAAACCACAAACTATAGTGATTGACGACTTTTAAGAGGGAATAAGATGAAAATATATTTTTATACTAATTTATAATCTTATGTTTAGTTCCTATCAAAATATGATTTGTTTGTCTCAGCTACAAACTAGATTTAGGAAGTTATGTTTCATTAAATGTCAGGTCTCCACAATACGCCAGCCGCCAGTGTATACGTTACATACCATTACCTAACTAACAAATATACTAACTCTCTTCGGTCATCAAACACTTAGGTACTTAAGTTCACGAAAGAGCCCTGTGAAATCCATCCTGCATTAGGCCCCGCTTATACGTCGCCGCTCACAAAACGGAGAAAAAGCGCGTAGGTACCGCGTAGCAAACGGGCAGAAAACGTCCCGTCTACCCTTTTGGCGTGCACAACCGTAGGAACCAAAATTGCATAAAATTTGAGACAAACCGTACAGAAACCATTTACCTATGTTCGTTTGGGCTCTCAGGTGAGTTTTTCCCCTCTGCAACGGGTAACCATATAATATCACGTAACAATCTCCAGCCAGAGTCCCGCTCCCATCGGCCGGAAGCGCCCAATCTGTATTCAGTAAACAAAAGCCCATCCCTTAGCGTAATGAAGACATTATTTCCGGCGGCGAATGTTTAAAATTATCCATTTTTTCCCTCTCCGAGACGACGTTTCCTATTAATGTCGTTGCAATAAATCACAAAAGGCTTGGCTCGCAATTTATGCAACCCTCGGCGCTGTCAAAAAAATCCGGTAAAGGCGAGTACACAATATCTCGTTGATTCCGTTGCCTCGTTCCCGTTATTATCTCGTTATTGTCGTTATTCTCGGGCGCGGAGGATGTTGCTGTTTAGGGCCTTATTGGAGCAGCTACGTCGCAGTCGGGTGCTTAGCGGGTCGGGTTTCGATGTTGGGAGTATGTATTCACTTAACAATTCATCTGGGTATAGTTAACTCAATGTTTGCATCGCTTGCCTAGATTCTGTTTTAAATTTTTATTTTCGTCATAAAAAATTTAATATTTTTATGCATGACGCTGATTTTCCCTATTTTTGAACCGAACTATTTCGGTGTTACCAATGTGATTTAAAAAATATTGAATTTTTTATGCCGAAAATCATAATTGAAAAACCGTTCGAATTGAGGCGAGCAATTTAAAAATAGAGAGCCCCTTGACGTTTGAAAATCATTCGTTTCGATGAAATGGACGCCATGCTGGCGTTATCCTACGATTTTAATTTTACTTAACGAGACCAAAACGTCCAACCCACTAACCGTCAAGCCACCCAATAAAGTGCCCGAAACCAACCGCTGCGTTCGCTTTCGCTGCTTCCATTCTAGTTTATCAATCAGTGACATTTGTGAGTCATAAAACGCGGTGATGAAGTGTCCCAATTCGGCGCCAAAGCTTTCGTATTTCCGGGTTGGTCGGGTTTTGCCTGAAAGTGTTGTTTTAACGTGTTTTTAGTAGAGTTTACTAATACCGTGATGATGAAATGGTGAGGAGAATAGCGTAATCTTTTTCGTCACTTTGTTTGTTACGAGGATTATGTAAAATGTACACAGAATGGCGGGACGGTTGAGTTACCGGTGGAATAGTCCCTCGTGAAAAATAATTTGAAGCTGGCTCTGTTTATTTTGTTCCACGCTTATTTTTAATTAAATCTTTCTAGTTCAACAAATTAATATTTCACAAATAAACTCACGTTTCGTTATACATAAATTACTAATTTTGTTTTCAGTTTCTTGCACCTTTGTGTTACCGATAATTAGCTGAAGTAATTAGTAATCTGGAACACAGGCTGTAAGCCTTACTAGAACCACCCACTCTGATTAAAGGTAACGGACAGAGCCAATAAATATTTTGCATTTTCATTTTCATTTCATAGGAGGAAGTAGGCTTATATAATTATGGTAATCATGATTCAATTTTGGAAACAAAAAGAATTCAGCTGATTAACATAAAGTTAAATTTTGTTGTATTTCTTTTGATTACAAAATCCAGTGATAACGTGGCGGTAGATGATACCGCTAGATCCAGCCTATTCAAATCCAAGATCCAAGATCTAGAAGTGTCCAGATTGAACTATTCAGGGAACACGTTTGACAAATTCAAACTGTATGTTCACAAAACGTCAAAGTATATATACTAGTATATATTATATTTAGTTTATATTACTTACCATAAATATATAGATAATTTATATATTACATTACCAGTGGACACGGTGCTACTTCGTTCGCGTTGCGTCCTACCCCTACATACCTAGACCTACTTTAACCATAACTACCCTTTTTTTCTTGCTTATATATATTTTTTTTTTCTTTATTCAGGACACCAACAGCAAAGTTACAAGTAATACTTACAAACTTATATAACAGCGAGGCCATAACCTGCTTCCTCTTAAATCACTGTATCTGTTTTTCAAAACCGCATTAAAATCTGTTGTGTGTGCATGTAAATGTTGTGTCTGATATATTATGTCATATACTTTTGTTACAATCTTGTGTACAATAAATGTCTAAATAAATAAATAAAATCCGTTGCGTACTTTAAAAGCTCTAAGCGTACATAGATACGTACGTAGGGAATGACGGCGGGAAGTGGCTTTGTTTTATACTGTGCAGATAAATTAACTGGAACTCCATCCGTTTGTTCAATAAAGCAACAAGCATTGCAGACCCTAGTATTTTAACATTACCAGAGATAGTACGGAACGCACGCGCGGCGGAGTCAGAGGTCGCTGCCGTGACCGCGCTATCTCACCGCACAAGCCTGTTTGCCCCCTCACTTCACCCCCATTTTACCTATAATTAGTATACATTGTATCCTGTAGTATACTTATATACTAAACCTGGTGGAATATTAGCGTATTTACAAGGAAAATACGGTGGAGTAAGATGTTACTCGGCTCAACCTAGAGCGCAACGAAATCCGCGGAAGCTTTGGTGTGAGAGATATCGCGGGTAAAATTGGAGAGGCTCATCTGCGTTGTTTGGCTATGTGAAGTCTCAGGGATACATATGAAATTGTAGCCTAAACCTGCCGGTACAAGAAAAGACGTCGGGAGATCCAAGAAGCGGTGGATTAACTGAGCTGGAACAAAAATACATAACCGTATTTCTATGGTCTCTATAAGAACAAAGAAGACTCGCCTTTGCCTGTATTATGTTATTTTATTTTTTAAACGTGAGTAGCGTCAGTGGTCCAGTGGTTAAGGTATCCGAATCGTAAACAAGAGACAAGGGTTCGAATCTTGCTGCGGCCATGTACAAAATACTCTTTTCTGAGTTAGGTATGTATATTAGTTGGATGCTTATCGACGCTTTTACGGTGAGGGAAAACGTGCTGAAACCTACACATTCAGGCGACTGAATCTGTTACCATGATCCGATCTGGTCTGGTTCTCCTGGTAGCAGGGTCACGGAGGTCAGATGGCAGTCGCTCCACTGTAATTATCTGATCTGCTAAATCCTGGATCATGGTCAAGGCCGACCTCAGGCCCTCGTGCGCGAGAGCACAACCGGGACGTTAACGTCAAAACGATTTTTTAAATCTTATCTGCCAAACTAGAACACAGCATCGCAAGCGTGTTGACTTGTCGGCAGAAATACATAGATTGAGAGAATTGCACAGGCCTACACTTCCACCGCAGCCTTGGCAGAATCCAAAATTCAACCGGTCAAAACTTAATTTCATGCAAACGTCCTTGGGGTAAACTTGATACTATGGGCTGGGTGTGAACTCTAGTCCATGAATAAGTAAGCATTCTTTTAATACATAATCGATGGGACGCCCCATGGCGCTCACGTTATTAATAAATTAGCAACTTTTATCCCTGTCGACGCTAACTTAGTCGTATTACATGAAAATAGAAACGGGCTACCGCAAGGTGCTATTTTAGGTCCCAACGGGTATTTATGTCAGGTTTCGTTCAGTGAACTCGACGAAAATAAACATGGAAGAAGAAATTTAGTAGTTTCTAGGAATTGTATTGCAGGATTACTACATTAAAGCTGGGGTATGTTTATACATATTAATCACGCCGACAAAGTCACACAGTAAAATCTTTAACAAGCATTGATACTGTTTAACTATTTTACTGTCTTTTTTTGGGTATATCGGGGACGAATTTTATCTGATATTTGGCACAGTTACAGTTTGAGGAGCGCGAAAGGAGGCTCGGGTTATCCTCATTGCGGTCGAGCGAAGCCTCGGGCAAAACTTATTTTATTATAGATTAACAAGGGTCCCTCCAGCAAGGCAAATGGTGAAGGGCTGCTTACAAAATGTATAGACAAACTAAAGTTACACAGGAAATTGTTACATGCCAGCAAAAACACGGTTCTTACGAAGTTATTTGGAAAAGATATTTGTCTAAACAGGGACGATTACTTGTACCCTAAAACCGCTGGACCGATATTAAAAATTCTTTCACTAATAGAAAGCCATATTATTCCTGAGTGACATAGCCTACTTTTATTCCCGGGAAAATAGGTTCCCGCGGGTAAATTGATTGTTTACAGAGATTCGACTTCCGCTGAGGTCGGACCGTTTAATATATTATAAGGCAACGTAGCTCACGAACGGGTGGAGCGATTTCAATGCGGTTTTCTAGAGGTTCAAACCTATGTTTTATTAAAATCGGTTGAGCTGTTCGAGAAGTACGTCTGTAGATATTTTGTTAGGATTTTCCGAGAGTGTGAATTCGCGTAATCATTCAATTTGTGCGATAAAGCGGTACCCGAATTAGAGGTCTTTCATGGAATATTTAGTACGTAGGGAAAACTATTGATAACCACTGATTTAGTTACCTTTTCTAAATATATTCCTTCAAAGTTCAAGTGTCTCGGTCGTACCTATATCTACTCATAAGCAATTAGGGCAACATAAAACCATAACTCTACAGAATTAACCCAACAAATTCTATGCCCCCTACACTGGAGGCTTTACATATTTTCAATGGCCACGTTTTACGGCTAGCCCTCTTAATTCAGTCGTATTTTCATAAGGCCCGGGCCATTTGGGCTTGTTCGATAACCGATAATGTCCAATAACGGTAATAATGTCCCAATAATAACAGTAAAACAAGCCCAGTTACTGGATCACAATGGCTCGGCGGTATTAAGCGCACTTTTATGGTGTAGAGGGCTTGCAGCGGACCTTCGGGATGGATTGGTAACGCGAGACGATATTAGAGCTTCGGAAGATTTCTTTTTTATCATCCGACGCCAGAAGATCTGGTATGCCTGTTACGTTGGAGCTCCCGAGCAGATCGATTAATTTAGATGCGTTTTTTTAATTTGAAAGTAAATAATAATAAATAAATAAACGTTTATTTTCTCCCATTAATTTACAGATCACAATTTACATTTCATTTAAACACTTATGGGAGACTGATGCCTAAGCTAGGCAAGAAGCCTGTATTTCAGGTCACCAGGCCCCCCCTCACACTACTGTACATAATATAATGTTTGCAATGTCTCGTATGCTAGGGAATAATATATAATAAATATATACAAACCAATATAAGTCATCGAGATGGTTTTTTCTTTGTTTAAATATTTGAGTGTATAGACTTTATTAATTTATTTAATCATTTATTGGGGACAATGAAAGTTTACGACTCGTCGGATTCTGCCAGTTACAGGGGTAAAAATAAATAAAAATCGACAAAACGATAAGGCATTAAAAAACGTACAAATATATACTCATTTCAAATAAAAAGGAAAAACGACTACAGAAACAACATCTTTACCTTATCTCCTGTCAATAAAGTAAATGAAAAATATTATTCGATAAAAAAAGGTTTAAGTAGACAACATGTCGATTTCCCTTTTTAAATCAGACGGTTCCTATTTCAAGTAAAGGAGCTTAAAAATCACTTAATGTTTTAAACTATTGCGGTTATTATCACACATTTTGAAAGTATGTTCCAAATTTCCCACCGCGTACCTTTGTGTTGTCCCGTGACCATGATGCATGCAACGTCGAAATATCGAGCTACTCATCAACAAAGGTACGCGGTAGGAAACCCGGAACATACCTTTAAAACGTGAGTTTATCACTTGTTTTACTCCGAGAGCTATAACCAGAAACATTGCGGTGTTTTGTTTAATTCAAACCTGCGTTGTAATAAAGCATTTGCATAAACAAACGATATTGTATTAATTAGTATACTTACCAGGCATTAAATTATGCGTGGACCGTTTTGAAAACCTCAAATATCCAGTTTTACGACACAGCGCCGGAGTAAGCGCCTGCTTAAATGAGTTATTATACCAACTTGTAATAAAATGATTCAATTAATTGCTTGCGAGAGTATAAAGGGGTGGTTTCTGGCTATATTTAGATATAAAATTACTCATAAGGAAAATATTTCGATACAAAACTTTGCATGATAATCTGTTGTAAATATTTAATTAACTTCGGTATTGTGGTGTGTACAGACGCATGAAAAATGCATATTAAATAGAGAAAGCGTCGTATTTGGCGTATTCAATCGAAGAGGGGTTAATATGACATGATAATTTGTAGCTAACCAGTTTTACTATTTAAATACTTAATAAATAATCGTTTGTAAACTAATCTAAAACTACTAATCTGACATGATTTTACTTTTACTAAGTGACACAGGGCACTTTGATTCGAAATATCCCATGGGAGATGGGAGATTCCCACCCCAGTCACACATAATTTATTATGTATGGAAAATATCTGGGAAATATGAAAGCGTATCCACGCGGACCGAGTCGGAATTCTTCGCGTCCGTGACATAGCAGAAAAAGCTGCAAGAGCGCCTTCGATGGTATGGTCACGTTTCGCGCAGACCGGCAAACTACGTATAGGGAACAAATGTCCACGCAGACAATGTCATTTTAGTAATCACTGATCTGAATTGGGGTTTTTGTAACACGCTGTTTTTTTTTATGTTATACGATAGGCAAACAGGCAAGCGGGCCACCTGATGGAAAAAGGCAAATATCCCTCCACTGCCAAAGCCACGGTTCCCCAAATTCCCACCCCATGGAGCTCTGGAAACCTTACTCACCGGCAGAAACACAATCCTATTTAAAAGAGTATTGTTTAGCTGCGGTATTCTGAAAGGTGGAGGTACTTCCCCAGTCGGGCGGCTCCAATTCGAACCTCTCTTAAACTGCATAGTACTAAGGATCATTCTGTCGCACACCACCACAGAAACACCTTCGTCTAAAGCATTTACTGTCATATCCAGATTATTACCGCTAAAAGGAAACACAACAGCTGTTAAGCGTGTAAGCAAAGGGACACACGGTCACGTATGGTGCGACAAAACGCGTTCCATCGCTTCGAACCGCTAAGTCGTGTTCCATAAACGTCCAAGCGCTAAACAAACATCGATGGAGCCACCTTCTATTTGCTTAGCTGCCATACCAGTATACCTTCGCAGTTTTGGAGGCTTTCTGGACCCTCCCTGCCTCCCCCAGCCCCTCTCCACCCTCCTGGGTCCCCCGTCAAACGCACACATTTCCCAATACCTTAGGGATTATTCTTCGTACACGTCATCTTGCCTTTTACAAATGTAGACCTGTTGTCGGGTGTATAAATAGGGCCAACGGTTCAGTCGGGCTTCGTTACATTGAGACACTTAGTCGCATGAATAGACGCGTTGTAGGTGGAGTCAGTGGGAATAGTTACATCATTATATAAAGGTTCTATACGTAGATTGGAGGAGGATTTTCGTATGTAACGAATGGTGGTAGGGTTTAACGCACTTTTTAAGAAATTTTTTTTAGAAATATTGACATTTTGGACATAACAATGATGCAGACTAAAAGTCCATTGGGAATATTTATTCAAAGCAAAAGTCCTTGCCTCTCCCACGAAAGAAGTGGTTATTGCCATAACCACCACGCTTAGCAGGCGGGTTGGAGATTGCAGTGTCATAAATATATTGGAAAACGCTGCTGTCAATTTTTCAGCGTACGGAGACTCTAGATCTTCTGCCTCAACAATATTAGTCGTCTTGTACGACACCCACTGCCGGACACCACTTGGCCTATATTAGGACCTAGGAATATTATTAGTTCGTTATTTAGATATCAAAATCTATATTTCCCATAAAATTTATAGCCGCAAATGACCACAACTGCTTCTCACTCCAACATACGTTAGATTACAAAATTTATACAGAAATCATTTTATCGCACATTAAAGTAAAAATAATCAAGTACAAAGCATTTATAAATACAATATCCGATCAGATAACTTGCTCAATATGAAATAAATAACGACACAGCGGGGCCGGTGGTACAGAAGACCGCACTTTAAGTTACCCTGTCAGAAACTAATTCGTAATTTGGTCGATCACTTACTTACTGCAAGTAATTTAGGTTAAGGAATCGAGCATATGATGTATTGTCGCCCTTACGACGCTGACATGCTGTCTGTGCACACTGCCTACTTTATCAAACCGATAAGGCGGTGGTATCCATTCAGGCAGACACGTGAAGCTTGACAGAGTCTAACCACTTGTAAGAAGAGTAACTTAGAATGTAAATGGATCTACGTACAAGTAATAGAGAAATCCTCCACGCTACGCCTCCTATATAGTCAGGACCTATAGCGATCACTACGATACCTAATCTACAAATTAAAAGAGCTATTCTTACTGAGTCCGTAATAAAATTTAAAAAGTAAAGATAGGAGTAGAAAACACATGGTTCCCGACTTGCATCCCCAAAAACCAAAAACAAGGCAAATCGAAATCGACTAGCCCAACGTGCCCTCAAACTCGTACCGCGTGATAAATTTGCAGCTGTGTGTACCGCGCTCTATGAATTACGATTTCCTCTCGTACGCGCGATAGCACTGCCGGCGGCGGACGCACGGACAAACAAATGTTGTTTACGTACAGTTTAATACGGTAAACCGGCATTATGAGCGGTCGCAATAGGTATCCGATATGAGGCGTACATAGTACCTATAATAATCATCTTGGCGTCAATATTCCGGTTATGCTTTAAACAAGGGCCCGGGGTCCATCTTGACTTTATCCAGGATTTGACAGATCATGTAATTACAGTGGAGCGCCTGCTATATGACCTCCGTGATCCTGTTAACAGGAGCCTGACTAGATTGGATCATGGTCAGTCGCCTAAATGTGCATTTTCCCTCACCGTTAGAGCATATTTAGTGGTCAAATAATGTACATAACTCAAAAAACACCACTGACTTGCTGTACATGGCGGCACCGGGGGTTAAACTCGATACTTCTCACTTGGTCGGACCCCTTAATTATTTTGGAACCAAAATATTAAATCCCACGCAACTTTGAAACGATATATTTTAACGAAAATCTGATAAACTACAGACATAAATATTGGTTTCTAAATCGCGTTTACAAAATTTCACTGACTTTCATTGGTTAACATGAAAATTATGGACAAACATCCTTTGTATGGGGCGCGCCAGCTTTCGGTATACGACCTATAAAAGCTATTTACGCAGACAAAGTATATCAAAATAACTTACAGTGAAATTGACACAATAGGTAGTATTCATCACCACTTTCCATCAGGTGGCGCGCGTGTCTGTTTGTCTACGTACGACTTAATTACAAGCCAAAACCTATAGCCAAAATAGTTGAATATACAATGCAATTAATATGTTCCTACCACCTAAGAGCAAATTACAAAACAGTTCAACTTAATGGTAATAAATTAAAATTACTCAACGATCACTATCTTTATTAGAACATGGAATTGCATGCCGGCGCGGGTCAGCAATAACAATAGTTAGTTAGAAGCTCGAATTCTATGGCCGAAGCCTTGACTGGCCGGTGGCGCAACTGCGCAAGCGCAGCCACCGCGCTACGCAGAGATACAAGTACACCGTTTATAGATTCTTGGTAAATATTGTAGTCTCTGGCTAAAAGTAAAGCGACTTGGGAAATTGTAAGATTGATTGAAATCAAAAAGTAAGCAACCTGATTTTTTTATACCACTAAGGTGGTAAACAAGCTTACGGCCTGCCTGATGGTAAGCAGTCACGGACGTTTAAATACCAGGGGCATCGCCCACGTGTTGCTGACTCTGTAAAAACCTTTTCACCCCTTTCTTGAAGAACTTCATGCTGTACTCTACAGGGAAAACCTTTTAAGGTAGTGATTGTGAATAATGAATTATACACCTAAACTTTCCACATGAATCACTCTGTTCATTGGTGGAATTCAGTAGTTTCAGATTTTATCGTGAACAGACTGACAGACTTGGTTTTATAATATGATGTTATAGCACTGCAAGTAGAACGGTACCGTATGAAACTAATACAAAATAAT
The DNA here is from genome assembly GCA_905147135.1 of Blastobasis lacticolella. NCBI lineage: Eukaryota > Metazoa > Arthropoda > Insecta > Lepidoptera > Blastobasidae > Blastobasis > Blastobasis lacticolella. Next base: position 18,028,029 of record LR990055.1, on the reverse strand, counting down.
AAGACATTATTACTATTAGTTAATTATTTTCGGACCTAGCCTACGCAAGCGGCAATGTCTAGATAACCTGTAGGATAACCTAGACCCAGCGCGCGGCGCGGTCTGCCCTCTTATCATAACATGCTGCATAATAAATAGGTTATTGAAATTATTATTTACATTACTTTAATAGCTTTAAATTAGTACCTACAAATAACAAAGATTTCCCGCAACCGATCGTCGTCCTGCTAAAGGTCGTACAGGACGGCACAGCAAGCTTCGTGAAGATTTTTGTGGAGGCCTGTGCTCAGCAGTGGGCGTTTTTCGGACACTAAGACGATGATGATGACCTACAAATAACATGTTCCTACAGACACGTATGTAGGTAAACTCTTTATTGTTATAACATAGTATATTACAAAAGAAAACACTTACAAATAGACACCTTAAAAATATAAATTTTAATTGAAAAGAGAGATTTTTATCTTACCAAATCAAAATTCTATTTCAAGCCGCAAATTGTGTCAATTTCACGACCAGTTGTGGTGAATGTCAATATTAACTGGCTCACCCTCTCGTGACGAACCCCACGCGAATCCGACAAACCCTTGAGGGCTCTCGTGGCCGACATTGACACCCCTGGATTAGACATCTGAAGAACAAAGAACCACTATCGGGTTTCTTGGACTAAAACATCTAGTTTTCCTTTTAAAACATAAATGAAATGATTACACATACACACAGTGTTTCCATTGGATCGTTCAAGATGTATATTTAAGGTCCTTAGAGGCAGGCAACGCATTTTTAGCGCCACTGGTGTAGCTGATGTCTATAGGCGGCGGTAACCACTTTCCATCAGGTGGCCCGATGTGTAAAACGGCATGTTTGTCTGCCGTATTACACAAAAAAAAACGTTACTCTCTCTTCTTTTCTTAGTCGATCACTTACTACCGAGTATCGTGACTCCTGAGCTTGTCAATCAACTCTGCCATAGACGGTCCCAAAGCCGGTTTGCGAAAGGAGGAGGGTTGGTCTGTGAACAGCGTATATCCAACATTATCTAGGATAATGTCAGCCGTAAAAACACGCCAACGCCGAGTAGTTGGGACTAAATTCCCCATAAATCACCTTCCATCATGTAGCCGGCTTGCCTGTTTGTCTGCCGTATACCCAACATAAAAAAAAGTTTAACGAACCAACGTAGAAGGCAATGGGAAACCACTCCGATTATACTCCCAAGAGAACTGCATACTTAACTCACATACCTAATCAAATCTAAATGTCAGTAGATCATTTAAATGACCCACGTCGCGGAACACAAAAGAACCAGTTTAAACCGAATTAATATTTTAAATCCTCAACTAGTACCTACGGTTTTCATTTAATTAAACTGATGCAATCCTACGTTTTAATTACAGATACTGGCGCGAACACTCCGGCGGCAGTTGCAAACGATTGTGGACCCAATAAAATTATGTTAATGGACTTTTTGGTGAAATAACGATCTCTGGGGCCGGTTTCACGTTGCTTCAATGCGGCTACTGGCTACCGCGCTTATGATAATGGGCTTAGCAAGCGGCTCAGTCTCAAAAACTCAAGGCAAGCGAAGTATTTAGATGTTTATATTACTCAGTGACAAATGACAGATTTTGATAAAATTTGTCAGAAATATAGCTTGCAGTCCAGAATAAGCTATATGCTATAATTTATTCCGAAATTTAATGTGGTCTCCGCAGGATTGGGTTGGGAACGTTATAACCGAATTTTACGCGACCGAAGTCGCGGGCAATAGCTGATATTCCATAATCACGGCACTGGTTTTCGCTGCATACAACGTTCGTCCATCAGCTGAGCGGTCATTGACCTGCCAGTGCCAAGGCTATCCAGCCAGACACACGCTTGGCCGTTGTGAAACCACAGAGAGCTATTGTCTCGTAACAATGTACACTAACTATACTAATGCCAAGTGATCGGTCTGTCTGTAGTGGAGGTACCTTCGCAGGCTTTGTTCACTAGCCATGACTTGCTGCTTTGATTATCCAAATCGATTAATATTCTGTTCCGCGAAACAACCGAGACTTTGCGATTCAAAATCGATAACCTGATCGTAATAAAAAAATACTTTGAATTACGGTTCGACTCGCCTCTATTTGTTTATAAAAGATAAGCTTACCATTTTATAGTTAATGGCTTGTGTTATTTATTCTATGAAATTAAACCATCGTTTATAGATGAAAACACTTTTATATCCTAGTTACACTGAATATAATCATGTGAACTTTTAATTAATTGCGACCGGTTTCGGACATCATCAGAATCGTGTCAGAAATCTTGCCTCCAGAAAGACAAATTCGTATCAAACTAGAGAATATGACCCCTACACACTGACACAAACTAATCTGGCCCGGTGGCTAAAATTGGAAGTGTCGCCATTTTGAAATGTCATTTTGTTATCAAGTATTATAAACATGGCAAGTAAACTCAACAACAGCTTCGCCCTTGCCGGGTCAGATAATATTTTTTGTACTCTGTACATATCTTTAAACTCGTAATAATTTATTGCACACAATATATAATATGAACGATTATGGACTAGATTAAAGCATTATAATATGTATTTTTTAAATGTTGTATGCCGCAAATGTATCCCTTAGGGTTAAGTATATAGAGACTAGATTGTTCGACGTATGTGCGTCCCGACTGGCCCGACAAACCTCTGTCGTTTCTTCCATGTTCACAAATATTTTCATGTACGTAGATATGGTCTTCGATTAATTCTTCTTCTCTTATTCCGGTCACAAGGTCGGTAAGAGAGGTAGGGCATAGCGGGGTATCCTGTTCGAATTGGAGCCGCCCAACTGGGGAAGTACCTTACAGAATACTGCAGCTAAACAATACTCTTTTAAATAGTATTGTGTTTTTGCCGGTGAGTAAGGTCTCCAGTGCTCCATGGGGTGGGGATTTGGGGAACCGTGGCTTTGGCAGTGGAGGGGCATATGCCTTTTTGCTGCCAGATCAACGTGTTATAGAGGTGGGCAACGCATGGCGATACTCTTGGTTTTGCTAATGTCTATAGGCAGTGGTGACTACTTCCCATCAGGAAGCCCGCTTGCCTGTTGGTCTACAGCATGTCATAAAAAAAAACATGATCTAATATGGCACATTCACAACAATCTGGAGACGGAACCTTGCTCAATACAAATGCAAACTTATTTAATGAAATGTGCCCCGAACGAAGATGAGAGGCTGTAAAACTCTCACTTCTCTTTAACAAACGAAGATGTATAAGGTTCACCATTATTTGTTGAGACAAAATTCCCTTTACAGACTGTTTGATAAAGTATACTTTCCACAGAAAAAAACAAACACATTTTATTAAATTAATAGAGTCGGAATAATAAGGAGGAATAGACCAAAATTTACTATCACTTGCAGCTAACCTGTTAACCTAAAGTTGATAATATTCTGCTAGAACAAGAGATGCTTCCCTCAGTAAAATCCCTTTAAGAACGCCGGTGTATAAGACAGCTTTTCTATGCGAAAAGCCTTTCTCCAATAAACCATTATATCTCCCTACATACAGCTTAACACTTTTACTTATTACATTGTAATATTGGCGCTGTGCTACCAGTAGCGTAAACAAATAAATCAAGCTGCTTACAAATTGCTGCGAAGGCGGAGCGACGCACAGTAGGTACACCGAGTGAGATAGATAGCCTGCGAGCTTAGAAGCTTTAGTCTTAAATGTAAGTAACCTCCAAGTAACTTCTGCTAGCCTGGTACGAGGTGAGCTGGAATGCCGAGATTTGGAGCAAATAGTAGTATTTTTAAAGGGGTAAGGACTCCAATGCTCCATAGAGAGCACCCAGGGCTTTGACAGTTGAAGGGTCTAAAACATAGAGCAGAAAAAAAAATTGCCAGTGAAGGTAGCTTTCCATAAAGCATATTTTGTTGGTTTGCTGCCAGAGTAACGTGTCCTGTGTTTTCAGAAACGGGTTGCTATGTCATTTAGACATCGGTTACCCTCTCCATCATTTCTAGAATCCTTATCAAATAACCCGCTAGCCTGTTTGTCTTCCGATCGGCATAAACAATTATATTCTGTGCTAAAACTAAACACAATCTGCTATTATCATACTAAAGTATAAATATTTTGGGCAAAGAGTCTAACAAGTGATACAATATATTATGGTCTACATGTGGTTTACTATAATCATCTATTTTTATTTAATGTAGTTTTTATCACAGTAGCGATGACGCACGCTATGTTTTCACAAGCACATCAAATAGTTGTTTATTGTTACCTATGAGTGTCTAGTTGTTTATACAGGAGAATATAGCTCTTATCAACGACTCTTGCTCTCTGAATGTTAGTGTTATTTTAGGTACTAAAATACATATTATTAAAACAATTTTATACCGGTGCCGCGGTGTTACTTATCTTCAATGTAGACCATTCTGCTTGGTCGTTGTTTAGAATCATTGAATGAATATACATTTAACTTTCTAACTTACCAATCTGGTGTAAAATGAAATAAAACTTAATGAAAGTATTATTGGATTATTATTATTATTATCCTTATGACGTGGATCTTCCAGCTGCCCGCACGAGCCGCTTTGGTTCAACGGCTAAGGAATGGAACGCGTTGCCTGCGAGTGTGTTCCCTGATCACTATAATCTGGACGCCTTCAAGGATAGAGTGAATAGGCTGTTCCTAGACAGGCATGCTCCATCTTCGACCGCATCGTCACTTACCACCAGGTGAGATGGCGGTCAAATGCCTGGATAGTCTAAAATTAAAAAAAAAAAAAATTATCACTTGTCTAATCAATTAAAGGTTCTGGTAGTCAAAAGTGGGAAAGAGGCATTTACATTATCATTGAGGTGGCAATATTTTATCACAACTGTGTTATCCTATCTCTAGTGGCAATATAGGCAGGGCACATAGCTCGCAGAATAGTAGGCCGATGGGACAATGGCGACCACGTGCCGGACGACCCAGCATGGACAGGCCTCAGACCTGGTAAAGCTCGCAAGTACCATCTGGATGCGGATCTTCCAGGGCCGTTTGTGGAAATCTCTGGATTAGGCCAATGTCCAGCAGTACACATCGCAAAACATGTATATCTTTAACTCTTGCAATCACGGATACTGCAGCTCTTAAGACATTTGCGAACGCAAGTCTAGAACGACATGATAACGGGTTATCATGTCTCGCCGAACGCCGTCTGGTCACGTGCGCAGTCCAGCTGATAACCGCCAAGGCTGCCTCTGCGCAGATAAGAGAGCATTATTACGTGCTATTAGCTAACAGGGTTTAGTCATGTTTTCGTGATTCTTCCGGATTCGTTGGCGAAAGCCGGAGACAGATTCGCGACCTCCTGGTGATGTGGGCATTTACTACTTTACGAAGCTATTTTTGCACAGTCACACCCCTCATTCCCCTGCTGCAACTCCTATTTGTCCGTATTTTTTCCTTAAATCCTGTAAAAATCACATGTTCTGTAAAATGGGCGCTCGTGTTGGTGACCCTAGCCAGGATTTTTTTATATTAGAGTAATCTGGCATTTGGCTGCCATCTCATCTGTTGGTAAGTGACGATGCGGCCTAAGAAGTAGCATAGGAATACCCTATTCCCTGTAGCCTTGAAGGCCTCCATATTATAATGATCAGGGAACACACTCTACATCGGCGACTCGATCTAACACTATATTTTCACTGTAGTACCGTATATAGAGGATACAAACCCTCTTCCTTCTCAATAATCTTCCAAATACTTCCGAGCTTAGTGCCCGTACTGCGCACTGCCACCGCGCACCCATCTGATTATTGCCAGTTAAGGAGCTATGGTAATCAGCGGCTGGCCTTGGACCGCTTCAATTATATTTCTATGGTTGTTGTGCACTTGTTTTGTCAGTGACAAGTTTGGAAGGAATTGGTGATTTGTGGGTGTGCTGGTAAACTGTTTTGGTATTGTTTTACAAATGACGGCTTTGGTACAGTCAGATGCAGAGAGAACTGAATGATCCCATTATTTTTCCGGAGTCAATGCAAATGCATATGCTTCGACCACGGAAAAAGTCCATATGATCATCGTTATCTTCTTGGCGTTAATGTCCCGGTTGTGCTCTCGCGCACGAGGGCCCGAGGTCCGCCTTGACCATGATCAAGGATTTGGCAGGTCAAGTAATTACAGTGGAGCGACTGCTATCTGACCTCCATGACCCTGCTACCAGGGGGACCTGACCAGATTGGATCATGGTTACACATCCAGTCGCCTGAATGTGTAGGTTTCATCACGATGTTTTCCCCTTACCGTAAGAGCATCGGTTAGTATTCAACTAATGTATATAACTCAGAAAACAGTCATTCGTACATGGCCGGAGCGGGATTCGCACCCGGGATCTCTGGTTTACGAGTCGGATACTGTAACCGCTCGGCCACCGACCCTCGAAAGTCTATATGATACTTAGAAATAATGTAGCTTCCTAGTGTCCTGCCACAATAACTTCATCGATTCATGCATTTAGATTGCAGGCAACAAACATGCACAACCGCAAGTGCGTTGTCACTGGTGACGACCTGCCTGTAATTATGTAGGTAGTCATGTACTTATACTCCTGTATTGACGCATACATCCACATTTTTCCTATTCATTCGTTAGGGGGCAAGGGAGAAAGCCTGTCGTCGTATTTTTATGGCTCACACTGCCATATTAAAGACAGTGAAGCAAAGTGTTCTGTTAGTAACTTTTTAAACTGCGATCTCAAAATCGCTTCAAAGCTCTGAGATTGTTGCAAATTGTCCAGTCCTGGAGAAAACTGATGACCAGAAGAAGACGGCTAAATCTATAATGATGGAACGGTATGGTGTGACTTTGTCCGTTACACCAATAGCTCAGGAAATATAAACTCCATTGACTGACTGGCTTCAGATAGAGAGACTCGTTGACATAAAAACACCGATACCGCAGTAAGCACTGTTACACTTTACCAAAACGTTCTCATCCCATATTTAACTTCCTCGAGATCACAATTAATTAGACATTACCGCTCTTAACGACCATGTTAATGCTACCTAAAGGGATATTAGATAAAAACCAGCTTCTTTCGGAACTGTTCTTGCAAGCCATAAGCGAGAGGAAACATAAATATAAATAAATCATGCAATTAGCGTCAACATCTCCCAAAATACAGTGTCTCGTAAATGAGGCCCGCTGTCACACCGACGCGTAATCAGTTATACTGGTTTTGGAATTGCGACTTTCTATGGTAAGGTCTTTGACCAATGTGTTGTCAGTGATGACCTAAACGTGGCTCACTGTGGCCTTATAAGAAAGCTCACTGTCATCCAAAGGGCAATAGAAAGGGCTATGTTCGGAGACGTTGCTCGATAGAATCAGAAATTAGGAGACCCGTACAAGTTATAGTCATAGCCCGAAGGATTACCAGGCTTAAGTGGTAGTGGGCAATACACATAGCTAGAAGAACAGATGGCCGATGGGGCAGTATAGTTCGCGAGTGGCGACCACGTACCGTAAGACGTGGGTAGGCCTCCCATAATCACTTTCTACTAGACCGTTGCCATTATTATCGAATATATCCTATTTATTATATAAAATAAATGACAAATCTAAGCATATTCTACCAAAACGTACGTGGCCTGCGAACTAAAACTACTGAGTTTTACAACAATGTGTCGATAGCAGATCACGACATTATACTTGTTACCGAAACTTGGTTAAAATCCGATGTACTAAACTCCGAGCTAAGTGATGACCGGTATAACGTATACAGGCGCGATCGAGGGTCGCGGGGCGGGGGTGTAATGGCTTTATGTAAGGAGCGTTTGGGTGCAAGGTTGCGAGCGGACTGGCGCGACGATGCTACCGTGCCCGAGATCGAGTACCTGTGGTTATCGGTGCACGGATCAACAATAGGCGCTGAGCATTGTCTTAATATCTGTTTGGTTTACATGCCGCCCGACGTTGATCTCTGCCAACGCGTTGCTCACTTCACGGAATCAGTTAATCGAATAGTAACAGCGCAGCCCCAGGACAACTTTTTAGTGATCGGTGACTTTAATATGAGCTTTGTATCGTGGAATAGTTATGGGCCCACTTACTCAAATAGGGGAAATTTGGATCTGCGAGATGTTGGTGTGAACCTTGTAAACACTTTTCGTTTTCTAGGCCTAAATCAATTAAATCAATTTAAAAATAGTGCTGGAAACACATTGGATCTGGTTTTTACCAGCTTCTCCGCTGATTTAAATGTTTGCGATGTTCCTCTGGTTCCTGAGGATCACTTTCACACGACGCTTGAAATAGATGCTTCTGATTTGACAGTTCGCCCTGCGCTGAGATTGAAACAGCAAAAGTTTCTGTTCAGGAAAGTAGAATATTCAGATGTTAATTCAGCTTTACAGTGCAATGATTGGGAATTCCTGTTGAATGAAGGCACTGTGGAAAATGCAACTAAAACGTTTTATAATAAACTTTACACCGTCATAAATAAATATGTTCCTCAAGCGACGCTTGGCAGTTCGCGCAGTTATCCTGTCTGGTTTAGTCGCTCCTTAATTAATATGATTAAAGAAAAATCTAAAATTCACTCTCGTTGGAAAAGGTATAAAAACAAATTAGACTATGACGCTTTCGCACTTTTACGTACAAGAGTAAAATCTATGCAAGCTAAATGTTATAAAACTTATCTGCTTCAAGCCCAAGATAATATTAAATCCAATCCAAAGCTAGTGTGGTCTTTCGTGAAATCTAAAAAGAATGTTAGCTCAGGTTACCCCAGTGTAATGAAATACCAGGCCAAAAACATTAGTGGTCTGCAAGACATTTGTGACGCCTTTAGCGATTATTTCCAATGCATGTTTTCGGTGCCACTAGGATCATATCCTACGCATAAACCCATAGATAATAATTTTCCAAAAATATTAAGCAAATTAGTGTTACAAAAAGAGCAAATTGAGAAATTGCTAAAGGGTTTGGACGTGGGAAAGGGTGCAGGTAGTGACGGCATTCCTCCTTTATTTTTTGTTAAATGTGCAGAATCATTGTCAATACCTGTAACTATTTTATTTAACCGTTCTCTTAAGGAGGGCATCTTTCCATCAATCTGGAAGGAGGCGCTTATAATTCCATTGCATAAAAAGGGAACGAAGAGAGAAGTTCTCAACTACAGGCCAATTTCAAAACTGAATGTTCTAAGTAAGTGCTTTGAAAAGATTGTTTATGGGGATATTTGTAACGTGGTAATGCAGGGTGTCCCGGAGGAGCAGCACGGCTTTATAAAAGGACGATCGACCACGTCCAACTTATCCGTCTTTATCGGTGATGTATTGGACAGTGTGGGGTTTCAGTCTCAGGTTGACGTGATCTACACGGACTTCGAAAAAGCTTTTGATCGTGTTGATCACATCATCCTGCTGCGGAAGCTGCAAGAGCTTGGAATTCACGGGGACCTTCACAGATGGGTTCAGTCATACGTGTCTAGCAGGCTGCAGGCTGTCGCCATTGGCGGATGCAGGTCGGGATACAAAGTCATTCCATCCGGTATTCCGCAAGGATCTATCCTCGGTCCTCTGCTCTTTGTCGCCTATCTATACGATATAACTCGTCATATTAATCATGCTCAGTGCCTTCTGTACGCAGATGACACTAAGATTTATCATAAAATAAACACTCTCAAGGATTGTATTGAGCTTCAAAATGACCTGGACAGACTCTCTCAATATTACGTTGATAATAGAATAGGGTTGAATATCGACAAATGTATGTTGTTATCGTTTACACGAAGACCTTCTCCTATTAGTTTTGCTTATAGTCTGAATAACACTCAAATACAAAGGCAACAATTGGTCCGGGACCTGGGAGTACTGTTGGATGCCAAACTTACTTTTGCTCATCACATAGACTACATTACCGATAGAGCGTATAAAAACTTAGGATTTATATACCGTGTTACTAAAACTTTTACCAGTGTCAGTTGTATAAAAGCGCTATATTTTGCATACGTACGTTCTGTACTGGAGTATTGTAGTACTGTATGGAACCCGCAGTACGTCACATATGAGCATGCTTTAGAGAGTATTCAGAGGAAATTCATGAAATATATAAATTTTAAAACTCACAGTAATGACAAGGACTATATAAAGTTATGCAAAAAACACCACATGAATACTCTTCGTGAGCGCAGGCAGCTCTTGGACATGTTAATGCTACATGACGTTTGCTCGGGCGCACTTGACTGTCCTCAACTTACGGCTAAAATATTGAGTATTCGAGCACCTAATACACGCACAAGGCATACAGCTCTCTTCCATAACCAAAAGAGCCAGTCAAATTATACAGCAAATAGCATGACCAATCGCTTGCCGCGTTCATATAATAGACATTTCTCGCAACTAGATATATTCTGTCTATCCAAAAATAGTTTCAGACGTGCTATTTTAAATCAATTTTCATCGACAATATTTACTGCAAATGTATATAAAAAAAAAAAAAAAAAAAAAAAATTACCGTTACGGGGCCCTAAACTAATTACATATGACACAATAATCAACTTTGTATAATACTACTTACTCTGGGTTTCGAACCCGGTATCTCGGGGTTCGGGTCGGACTCCGTAACCATTAGGCCACCGATGCTCATTGCCATGTGAACCAACGCTTATCGAGCAAAACATTTCTCTCGCCGTCACCGAGTACCTACACTGTGTTCACTGATCTCTCACACACACAAACACACTACACACACTACACTTACCTACACTTTACAAAAACACATCATACCTTACATTCACAACTACTTCTCCGTGCAGGGAGATTTTGCTACGAGTCAAATTTATTTCTACCTCCTATTTAAGATTTAATTAAAATTAAACATACCTACCCATATAGCTTAAATTTATATTTTTTGGAAACAAAGTGTGAATCAGTAATTGGCTTATGTATGGAATAATAGACTAAGTATACATTTGTAACAAAAGAAAGCTGTTGATTCATGTTAATAAACAAAATAAAAATAAAATAAAATAAGGTGGACCGTGGACCTGGTAAAGATAGCAGCTATCTGCTGGATGTGAAAGGCATAGGACACGCCTTTGTGGAGATCTCTGGGGGAGGCCTATGCCCAGCCGTGGGCGTCTTTCGGCTGATATGATGATGATGATAGTAAGGTTAAGTGTTTTGGAAAAATATGAGAGAATAAATGAACGAATGAGACAATTTAGGAGACGACAATATCTTACAACAAAATCGACTGGTCTATTAATGGTAATTTTCAATTATTACTTACTATTTTAGACGACCTGAGTGGTTAAATGGTCAACATGCCGGTCTGCCACGCAAGAGGTGCCGGGTTCGATTCCCGGCCGGGCAGAAATTGAACAGATGAATTTTTATTTCTGTTACTGGTCTGGGTGTTCTATGTATAATAAGTATGTATTTAAGTAGTTTATCAGTTATCTAGCACGCATAGTACAAGCTTTGCTTAGTTTGGGGCTAGATGGCGCTGTGTGAATTTGTCCACGAATATTTATTACTAATGTTTTTATGTCCTACTATTTTTACGTGCCTACTGTGTAAGTGTTTTATAATTATGTAATCCTGGCCGATTGTTTTCTTCTTCTTAGCGCATCAATGACAAATATTATACTTGTTAAGTGCTCAACTTTTCCTGCTGTTCTATCTCTCTTCTACATTTCTGTGAACGTTGTCTGGAAGAGATCGCTTGTAGGGATAACTATCTCTTACTGATATTAACTGAACTGTATTATGACTTTGTTTGACCAATATAGTGCCTATCTATCTGGACGTGCTGTCATGTTACTGACTCTAACTACAAATGAAAGCAAAGATTGCTAGAAGTATTCGATCGTTTATTTATAAGTTCATTTTAATGCAAGAAAAAAGTTGTACAGGTATCTTCGAACGAAAATAGCAGGTACCGATATCTTAAACCCCAAGGATATAAAGGTACCAACAAATTCTCGCTAAAAATAACCGCAAACAACATTCAGGGTACGACCTGTCGTTTCGATTTTATTTTTGTTCTTGCACACAAATACAACAAACAGGTATTACAGGTCCGTTACGCTACGTTCTAAAGTGGTTGTTAATTTGTTCAACCAAAAATAAACATAACTGAAGCGGTATTTGGAAAGCAGTCCGTGCAGCACAGAGAGGGGTGCGGGGAGAGGGGGGGGGGGGGGCTTAAAAACTTGCTTTGATACTATAATCGGAATAGATAAAACACGCTAAATGCACAAGAAATCTTTATGATGGTTTGTATATTTATAATAACTCATCATCATCATCACAGCCCGTAACAGTGGGACTCTCCCACGAAAGGGGAGGCCACTGCCATAATCTCCACGCTTGGCAGGCGGGCCGGAGATCGCAGTGTTTAAACACAACAATGGAAAATGCTGCTGCCCATTTTCCAGACTACGGAGATTCTTGATCTTTTGCCTCGAAAACATTAGTCGCCTTGTACGACACCCATGAGTGTAAGGGGTTGGTGCTATTCTACTCTGCCGGACACCACACGGCAAAGTATTACAACGAATGTCAAATAAGAAGACACTTGGCGGATCACGTGGTTCGACTTGCGCTGTATACGATTACCTGCGCGAAATCCCCTCCACTGCCATTTGACAAGTCTCTTCTTTCATGACGCGGGTTATACCTACCCTTATATATACGCAATGGAAAAATGTTTGACAAATCCTGCCTGGAGTCCGTGGAACCGACTTTCCGGTGGGGCGGAATCTGGATACCACCAGACTTAGCTCACAGGTAACACTGTCATCGTCATTGTTATGGAAGTCATGGTGTTTGTATTGATGGTTTTCTCTGTCTCTGTCTCTCTCTTCTCAAGTCAGGACCATGACTTTCACTAGAGGAGCTGAGATGGTTTAGGTCCCTTAGGCCTCTGGAGTGATGTTGGTTCTCTGTGTGTTCTCTACCGTCTGTACAATGGGGAATGTTCCGAGGAACTGTTCAACTTGGTGCCATCGTCACTTTTCCACCAATGCACACTCCGTTGATGGAATAGATTTCATCCACACCTTTTGGATGCCTGGCAACCAACTAACGTACGGGCATCGCCAGCCTGATTACAGCGCACAGTAAGATGTGGAATAAGCTCCCTTCCGAAGTCTTTCCTGTGCACTATAACATGGGGTTCTTCAAAGGGTATGTCTACGGATACCTCAAAGGCCAGCTCCGCATCCGCTCCACGGTTGCAGATGTCCTGGACGACAGTGGCCGCTTTCCAACAGGGGGACTGGCCGTCTACGTACCTCACCATGTAACATGATGATGTTATGCCATCCTTGGGGTTTTGTATCTGTAGCTAATGTGGGACGAACTTGATAACTCAATCTGTAGCCAATATGGGGGGGCGTTATTCATACTATGCTAATATAGAGATCTTCTTCCGTCGATCTGGCCGCTGTTATAGGTTACTTACTGCGTATATCGTGAACCAGACTGGTAACCCTTGAAAATTAAGTGGCAGTGCTTAAAATATCAATGTCTCAATTAACACTTCTTACGCCTTCAGATTATTACTTTGTAAACTTGATTGCGACACTGAAGTGGCAATGGGCAGGCGTCTCTTATTTTTCGTCAAAATAATACAAGCTCTAGTAAACCTTGTAAAATTGTAAGAACCTTAAATATTTAAATTTACATTTAAAATTTTAGTACAAACACCCGAACTACGAAATGCTGTGATGAGGAATCTTTTTCTTTATTGCCAGTTATGAGTTTAAACAATGAGTGACTGAATGATACCATATACAAAAACACTCAAAATCGCAGGAGATTTTTGGGAAAGCATTAAGTTACCAAAGACATATTTATTATTATAACCTAAAAGTTAAACCCACAAAGCCGCGCGTACGAACAAAGCGACACCAAAAATACATAAATTCAAAAACATAACCTGAAGCTGGCATCATAAAAAAATACTGCTACTAAAATGGGAACATTAAAAACGAGTTGTGGACCGATCTTGAAGCCGAGCCTGCTTGAAGCACCGAAAAAGAAATATGAAACCTTATAACCTAGGTTAAAAGATCGAAATTCGATTACATCTAAGCAACCATACGCTTGTCACGAACAAACAAAGCTGTTAGCATGTATAATAACCACTTTGCAACTATTTTTAGCACTGACATGACCATCCTTAGTTTTTTGTTTTCGTTTTAGAAAATGTTCTTTGGTTTTGTGAGTCTTGTGTACGTTTTCAGGTGTTGCTAGGCGCGTTCGGTGGCCTGACTCACTTGTTGTTTGACCTACACATTTAACCAGTACCTGGGTAGTTCTTTTTTTCTTTGCTTTCGAACTAGAGGCTAATTAGTAAGTATTTATGTTTTGTGTTTTATTATTGTGTATGTTTGCTTTATAGAAGCCAGTCTTTTGACCGCTTTTCATTGAAGGACAATAAAATCACGTGAGTGCATAACCAGTTTAAAAATAACTAAATGCGATTGTGATTTTCGAAATTCTCTACTTATCTAGAGGTAAGTACCTCCTTTGTAACTTTATAACCCACTAACTAATATCACTAACTGAAAGTTCGCTTATGCCTAAGTGAGAAGGCCGTCCATCGAACTGGCTTAGTTCATAGATCAGCCTTCTGTATCATCAGCATCATCATCTTGGCGTTATTGTCCCGGTTGTGCTCACGCGCACGGGGGCCCGGGGTGCGCCTTGACTATGATCCAGGATATGGCAAATCAGATAATTACAGTGGAGCGACTGCCAACGTTAAATCCTTCTATCCTAGTAACATTAAAAATGTGAAAGTTTATAAGGATTGAATATTTGTTACGCTTTCACGTAAAAACTACTGGGCAGATTCTGATAAAATGTAGCTTATAGCCCAAAATAACAAATATAATATAATTTATCCCGAAATTAAATGTGTTTCCCACGAGGACGGACGAAGTCTCCGGCAAAAGTGAGTCTGCTATTCAAAACCGTTCAAAAACTACACAGGAATATTATTCTTAAGGTCGTAATGCATATACCTTTGCTCAGGTACAGTCCCTTGCCGAAGATAGAACATACCAGTACAGAAACAGCCTAGTCACTGGCCTTAAAAATGCTCAGATTAATAAAATGTCTATTTTCAACTTAATTGTGTCATGAGGTGGGGGAAGGAGGGGCTGTGGTCAAGCGTGAGTTTGCACTCCATGTCGCGGATACTGTCATGACCTGCCTTATCAGTTTCTTGCACAAAGCAGGACCTTTTTGAGGCCAACCAAAAGGCCATCGGCGAGGCGCTTCACACTGAATTGGTTTAAGCCACCGTGTTATTTATTAATATTTTCGATTACCTACTATCTCTCCTGAATTCCAACTCAGTCTGCTGTCAACAATTCAGTTTTTAGGTGATCTCGTACAGAGTACCATAAAAGTAACATTACAGTTAAATCATTGTTTAATCAAACCTTTGACACGTTTGACTTTGGCTGGGACGATTCGGATGTGGAATGTGGGAGCCATTGTAGTTTTATTGCATGAAGTATTAATAAACACATTAATTAATTATTTGTATTACGATATTTTAACCTCTTTTCTACTTTTTATGGTCAGTGTCCTGAGGAAGCTCCGAGCAGGAGCAAAATTCGTATGTTATTGCCTTACGAGGTACACGGTCTAACATAACATTTAAGATAAGCGAATGTGAAAACTGAAGAAATGCCGTTTAAAGAACTCCAAGTTACAGTACAAAGAAAAGACTTTGGGAGGGAGCACATTCCAAATAGAGGTTCAATGTAATCACCAGATCTGCCAAATCCTGGATCATGGTCAAAGCGGACTCCGGGCTCGCTGCGCAAGAGCATAACTGGGACATTAACGCCAAGATGACCAAGAAGCAGATTGAAATATGAAACTATAAACAACAGTCTTATCCTACAATAAAACAATAACTACACACCACATGTACCTAACAGATAAAAGACGATACAATAACAAGCAAAGGCGGCCTTATCACTTAGAGCGATAAGCAAGAGGAATAACCAGTAAATCAAGAAACATAGTACAACTGCAACATAAGAGTACAGCTAGCAACACAGGCATAGTAGGTACTTTAAAGTTCACGGCGTGAGAGGTGGGCAAAACTTAGATAAAAATATCGACAGTAATCGATACTTTTCCAAAAACTTGTCGATGTCATCACTACATATTATAAAACAAAGTCCCACGCCGCGTCTGTCTGTCTGCTTGTCTATTTGCGAAAAACTCAAAAACTGCTCAACGCCCTTTCATGCGGTTTTCACGAATAGACAGAGTGATTAATGAGAAAGTTTATAGGGTAGGACAACACGCGAACGAAGTCGCGGCGGGCAGTATTTTCCATACCTATATGTATTGCAATTATATATTTCAAGTTTTCTTTCTGGGTATACTTTTTTAACCACACCCTGGATATTAATGTTCTAAGTCATCACATCATAACAGCTCGCAACAGTCCACTGCTGGCCATAAGCTATTTCTTAAGTGGAGGATTTTACCATAGGTTTTCCTTGGAGAGTTCAAGAAAGGATAGAATTGGTTTTAATGGTGTCGGTGGCACGTGAGTTATATACCTATGATATTGCAAACGTCCACAGGCTGCGATAACTGCTTACCATCATTCATCAAGCAGGCCATAAGCTTGTCTACCACCTTACTGGTATAAAAAATCAACGCTTATCTGAAGGGTTTAAAGTCGCTGTGTCGAAGATACAATGACAATATGAAGACCATATGAAACGCTTCTGCCTACCTGGATACCGAAGGTCTTCCTTTACGCCGACGATAGAAACAATCAATATTATCGTAAAACAAATAACTAATCCATAAGTTTCTATTATAAACATTTTTGTATGATATTAATACGTTTACTAATCGGGAACAAAAGAGTAAGATACAGATAAAGTCCTTATTATTGTATACTTTTATTAACAATTTAAAATTTAATAATGTCATCAATTTCAAATTGTGCAATTGCATGAGGTACATTATAAAAGTTTAAGTAAACAACATACGAGTCGTACATCAAAAGACACGTCAAGGCAACATTTTGCAATCCAAAAATTTTCATAGTCATCGATATTTTTCCCGCCACACGCCCATCTCTAGCTGAGCAACAAGCTGATAAACAACAATGGCCGCGCAGCTTTCACCGCGACCCCTGAACCGGCGCACGCGCAGATCCCGACTCGGTTATTACCACCATTTGTACGCCCGAGTGCACTATTACGGGTATCTCGAATCTAGCTTTTGTTAGAGATTTATGTAAAACTCTTTGGCTTTTAAGAGTTTATTGGAGAAGTATTTTCGACTGTGAGTTGAGGAGTGTCGGTGGCCGAGTGGTTTTTTAAGCGAGAGGTTCAGGGTTCGAATACCAATGACTCTTTTCTGAGTTATGTATAAGAATGCTATCCGACGCTCTTACGGTGAGGGAAAATATGATGCACATTCTGGGACTGAATGTGTAACCATGATCCAATCTGGTCGTGTTCCCCTGGTAGCGGTGTCACGGAGGTATGATGGCAGTCGCTCCACTGTAATTATCTGATCTGCCAAATTCTGGATCATGGTCAAGGCGGACACCGCGCTCTCGTGCGCGAGAGCACAACCGGGACATTAACGTCAAAATAACTTTTTTTATTTCGACTATGAGTTGGGATCTTTCAGGAGGCATAATAAAGGTCTCATTGGTGGGAGCTTTTGGTAAAGAAATTTAGGTAAATCTCTTTGGCTTTTAAGACTTTATTGGAGAAGTATTTTCGAATATGACTTGATGTCCTTCAACTGAGAAGAAGATTTAACTTTTTTGTAACATTGAAGTGACAAGCATACAATCCGACTGATGCTAAACGGTTTACCATAGTCATAAAAATATGCAGGGCCCTGATAATCAGAAGGTTACTTTTTCACTTCATACCAAAAATTTTTTTTCTACCCCTTTGAAGAGAGTTGAGATCAACTCCGCGATGGCTGGTGGCTTGCATACCCAGTTACCGTTTGAATGCACTCCAGCTAATCCATCCAAAATCGGTCAAAGAACGACATCGTACAGTGTCACACTAAGCTCATGCTAATGCCACTCTATATTTGCGTATCCGTCACGACACCTCCATTGTGGCATCGGTTTCGTCCGCAAGCTGGCAACAGCCTGCGCCGGCGCACGGAATACTGATGCAACGGTTGTTTACAATGGTACCGAACTGGTACACACGGCAGCGTGTCAGTTAGCAGTATGCAGAGCTTTTTTAAACGACACTGTGACAGCCTTGGGAGCTGTATTAAGCATAGGGAGCATGTAGAAAGCATAATTAAGAACAAGTTAAAATTTAGTTATTTAGTATTTCTACTAGGTAGTAACATCGTCATCTTAGTAACCAATCCCGGCTGTTGGTGTTTTGGCTTTTATCGTGCGTCGACTACCAAACGACCCGCCCAAACGGCCGATGCTCGTTCATCTGTCGGCAGTAAACATTTTTCAATTTAAATTTAAAAGTAATTCAATTAAAATGTATTTTTTTCTTTTAAAGACTCTTCCTCTTACAATGAAGGGTTCATTACAGTAACAGTACCTTGATGCGCTGTCTCTTGTACTTAAGACTTGCCGTTGTATTGTTTTAATAATCGATCCACTGCGACTGTGCGTGCGCACCTAATGTACAGTACGCTATACACTGTTGCCTGTAAGCCTGGCACAGCTGTACCTTTAGATTTTGGTATGTACAGTCTGTTCCCTTTCTTATGTCACCAGGCATATTGGTGGTTTTGAATGCACATTATAGACTGCAGCGATCAAATAGTGCTAATTATGTAACATTCGAATCGGGAAAGGGTTGTTATAGCATGATCTTGTAAAATATTGCGGTGTAAGCACTCGGTGATCGGTCTGCATGCGTCGCCTCCGCTTACTTTCTTTTAGCTATATTTTTGACGTTAGAAAAGATATTAATTAACATAATCCTAATTCAATAAATACTTTAACATTTTAAAAACTAAACTATCAGTGTAACAAATCACCATCGCCCCATCAAACTGCACACATCCGATTACGTGAATTCAGACCCCTTACACAACCATATTCAATAAAACTATAATTGGCATGCGAAATCCCACCGTTTAGTATGCGAGTCCGCATCGCCTGCACCTAAGTCCTACGGCGGTTGTCTCGCGCATGCGTGTTGAATACTAATAGGACATTATGGGAGAGTGGGCAAAGGGTAATTAATATTGCGATTGCATGGCCTAGGCTTGAGGGATACGGGCTGGGAACTGGCTTAGAAGGGGTTTCGAGCCTTATGAATATAGGCAAAACGACGCATAATAACTAGGTTTTTATAGAAGTAACATGCTAGTGATACTCGCTGATATTTACTGACTATGGTGACTAGGGTTCCCAACTTTTATTATACTAAATATAGTATTTTCGGGTTTAGAAGCCATAAAAATATAGTAGGTAGGGAATTAATCTAAAATATATAGTAGGTTTTTAAATAAAATCTATGTACCAATATTATTTCTTAAACATATATTTTCTGCTATATTGAGCTTCATAGCTGTTTTGTTTTATTTGACTTGAGTTTGACCTCTCGTCATACAAATGTCAAGACTCAAGATCGTTCTGAAATATTCGATTTGCATCAGGAATATTGTTCTTTTGAGGATCTTATGGACGCGTTCCGTTTTGCGGTAAGTGGTAATGTTGTGCTAATTAAATATAGTAGTTTCGCCTACTATATTTTACTTTTTAATTTATAGTAGATAGGATACTATATTATATAGTAGGGTTGGCAACCCTAATGGTGACTTATCATCAGGGCCGCAAGATTGTTTGCTAGCTTAGTGGTATGGTATGATTTGGTGCTATGCTATTCTTCAGAACGATTATCCCTTTAAAGGCTAAGGTTTTGGACCGGTGCCATTTGCAAGCAAGGCCAGGGATCCACTTAGCTACCACGAACTGCTCATTTCTTTAAACCTAGTACAAGTTTCACATAGTCATTAAATAACTCCATCCTGCTATCTCTATCCTCCCCAGGATACTAATTTCACATAGCCACTTACTCATCGCAACCTAACAAAACATATCAATAACATCATAATCATCGAAGCAAACGAAAAGGGCTCGCCGTAACGCTGTTCAAACAATCTGATTAGTAACTTTCAAAAGTGGACCAACAACCTCATTTCTCTGTACAAACATGGTTCTAAAAAGCATGCAACGCGCGGCTACAAATCACCCCAGGTTCGGCTCTAAGAGGAACTACAAAGAACCAATAAGCCCCTTGTTTGTCCTACCAAGCGCGGTACCACATTAACGCACCCAATAAGAGTTGGAGTGATCTCCAAAATCCATTAACAAATTAATATGCGCCCCATGGCCGGATCCGAGGGGCCAATACAAATACATTGGTGGCACTCATTGAGTCGCGAGGCTTTGTTGGAACCCAATTTGACGTGGCCTTGCATATTGGGTAGCTGGAGCGAGGATGTGTGGACAAGCTTCTGAATATAAAGAATTAATAGATCGTCTGCCGGATCAATAGAATTTTGTTCTGGATGTTCATAGTTTAGTGGAATATTGTTGATCAGAGTTGAAAAAGTATCTTCTGAGGTATCCTATGAAATTGGTGTTCTTTTCGCAATTACACATTTTCTCTAATATTTTTAATTGTCTACAATCATATGGTATGTATACCATATCAAAATTTATACTTGATTTCGAAAATAGAGTATGTTTAAATGCCAGTAACTCCCTTAAATTGAATAAAAAATATTTTCTCCAGTTTTTACAAGACTTTGAATTTACCCCTTTCCATTTGTCGTAAGTTTCGCATTTATAACCAGATGTAATTTTATGAAAAGGATAGTTATAAAAATGATATTAAAATTATGTACATATTAGCCTAATATTGTCTGATAATACCTACAAAGTTTCATCGTAATCGGATTGGCCATCCAAAAAATTTAAAATTGCCATACAAAACGCTAATTTCATAGGTAAAGGACTCAATACTATATACGATTTTACGAACATTGGACCTACTCCTGTAGTTTTTATTTTTAGTCCGACAAATTAAGATGAACCTACTGACACCGAATGGCGCGTAGTAACGTCGTTGTAACAACAACAATGGCTCTTTCAAACCGTTTTACCGTAAAAGAACCACGCGTGGGCCGTGTCAAAGCGAGACTTGAACCAAACCAGTCCCCGAGATATGGATGGATACCATTATTTGAATAAAAAATCATATTTATTGTCCGTACAACCTCGAGTCTTGATTAGGAGAACCTGTTCGTAGCATTGCCGTTGAAAAAATAACTATAAACTTTTATGGCGCCGTTTTTAGGAAGGGTTTTACTTGCGCTCGCGATATCATATTTCTTTTCATCGCTTTTAGTTTAATAAATAGTGGTACAAGAACTAAAAACCTTGACTGTTGTTATAAACCTGATAAGTTAAAAACAAGCCGACTGTTATAAGGAAATAAATAGGTGTATATAGTGCAAATGTCGGGGTAATTAAAATTTAAAGCAAGCGTTCTAAATTCCTATAAATATGAAGTATCCGTGTTCCATGTACCTATATGAACTGACTGCTTTCAAGTCACAATTAAACTAACATTAGCACTATTACACCTTAAATATGTGTCAATAATACAACTTACAATATTCAGCTTGTTTTTAAATTTTCAGTTTTTATTAGATATCAGTTTCAGTATATATTTTCATTTTTATTATAACTTTACTTTTGATGCCATTTGGCTTTTCAAACAACTTTTAAGTATTTAAGTTACATCTGTTTTTAAAATCAGCTTGGTAAGCCCTTCATTTCGATACCCCACTCTGAGTTTCGATTTAAAACAATTTTTGTACTTCACAATATAGCTGCCAAAATCCACCACAATTATGAATCAATCGACATGTTAATTGTTAAAAATCGATTAATCCGTAGTAGTAATTAGTGATTAATAATTAGTAGCCAAGAAACAGACTTTCGTAACCTTCAAATCTGGACACAACTATTCAAGCGTTGCTTGACAGGAGAAATGCTCTGGCGTGCTCGAGGAGGCCGCCTGGATGATACTCCCTTACCTTGCATTGTTGTCTTCCGGTTTGAAGGATAACGTAGCCAGCGCAATTGCCAGGCCTGAGGAACTTCACCTTAGCCCTCATTGTGACGACATTGAGCTGCATTTTTGTTATCTGGAAACTTACTAGCGGAGCGAACATACCTAGCGGAAAACTCTTTGCCTGCAATCTAAATACATGAATATTAGATGTTATGAGCGAAAAGCTATTTCTCTGTTACTTCTTAACTATGTTTTGTGTTCCGGTTTGAAGGATAACCAGCAGCAAAGATACGAGGCATAAGGTGCGTTGGGGTAAGACCGTGAATGGGGTAAGAACGTATATGTTAAATATCTTCCGATTCTGTGATAATTTTTTTATACTGGCAACATAGCGCAAGACGCCATTTTGTTTTGCTACTCCCTTCAGTCCGCATCGGTGATTTCGTATTGTCGGTCGTCTGTTATGGCTGTTCCACCACATGTTACGCATCTCGGAAAGATTTTTGTGATCCGGACTTATCCCAGACGACATCTCTTTGATTTTTTGATGAGTATTTGCACTCTTTTGAAAGTTATTTAGCTTTATGTTGTCAAAAAATCAATTCTTTCTCGATAGGTATGTTTAAAATAGCCTAAATGTGGCTACAAGTCGAGATCCGAACTTTCCCAATGTAAATATCTAAGGGTGAAGTACGGAGTAAAAATATCCGATCTTGACCTTAATTGAAAATGCATGTGGTTGTCAAAATTTAGCTTAGTCCGAACTTTAACCACTGATATTTTTGTGGCAAAAAATGTTGTATATGTAATGCATTCTCACTGCAACTTTATATTAATTATATAGTTGCAGTGAGAAATATATTATACATACTAAAAAATATATTATACATAAAGTACAGGGCGTCTCACGGCTGTGCCACATAGAGGGAAAGTGCCTTAAATATTAAAGATATGATTGAAAAAAAAAAGACTTCATTTTGAGATAAGCTTTTCGGTCGTATCTTAGTATAACGGGTGTTTTTTGTTTGACGGGTTCGATTTCCGGTTCAGACAAACGATTATTTATAATATACATACATACCTACCTATTACATAATATCCAGCCTCCTTCATACCAATAAAAACTCAAAAACGTCTGTTTTTGATAGAAAGAAAATTTTATAGGTGGGTCGGATTTGAGAAGGTCGTCTCAAATTTTTATTTTAGATTTTCGGCTTGGCTATCGAGACTCGCGTAGGTTCGTTAGGTATGGCGAACACAACGCCAGAAGAGCGCGTCAAATCTTTGCTTTGTATCAACCAGTAATCAGGCCAAAAATTATAAAAAAGTGCGAGATTTACCCTGGTAGGTACGTAGGTTACCTACCTATTGTAACATTTGAGACACAAAAGTTTGAGAACTACAGCGACTTGAAATTTACTCGGGCGGGGTAAGATCGGACGCTCAAAACAAAAAAAAGGTAAAATGTTCTGTTCCTGCTATGTTTTTAAACATAATTAAATTTTACAAGAAGAATGCTGTAGCGAGTATAAGATCGGATATTTTCTTTTTATGAACCTTGTGTTCTAAGCCACACGAGTAATTTTAGAGGGTAGTCCGGTCTTTCCCCAACGTCGTCCGATCTTTCCCATGAATTTTTAAATCTATGTCTATACTTTAAACTCCCGTAACACAGCAGTCGTTAAATCTATGCAAACATGAAAATATTTTTCTGATAGGTTGTTTATTGATTATCAGTTTCTACTTTATTTTATTACGCTAGCTGATATAAATTTTGAGGAAAAAATAAATTGCCAACTTCTTATGAATGCAGCTAAAAACCATCCGAACTTACCCCAACGCACCTTATCATCTTTGTCCACACAGTGACAATGCATTTTTGTTACAAGAAATCTAGTGCATGAACCCTAAATGTCATTCCACGCGTAATAACTGCCACTTTACTCAACACGTGCTGTCTGCCCATTTGTCACTGCGTATCTGTCTGTATCTAAAAATACTTCCTACAAAGTTGCACAGTAGATACCAAACCCCAATTCTGACCCATCCGTGTCAGGCGTCCGTCGGTCCATCGTTTATATGTTAATGCTTGCGCCGGCGCCAGTCGCGGGCTCAAACAGGTTCTAATACAATGCGGGTCCGCCATAGTGATTTATCTAATAGCTAGAAAGCCTTCACGTGGTGCTCGTTGGCTATTGGCACCAATTGATGGCTCCATGGCGTAATTCTTGATAACTATGTTTTGTTTGATTGGCTTGTTCGAGAGACGATGCTGTGTACTTTATCGTTTTTGATTGGAAATTGTATTCTTGTAAAGACAATGGTAAAGTTAAGTAAATATGTAGGATACATACTTGTACAGAGTTGAACTGAGTTGTAATAGGACTCAGAACAAACAAAGCCTTTGTATTTTTACATAAAGTTTTATGTGTACAATAACCTGTAAAATAAATAAATAAATAAAGCCTGTACCATGGCAGCTGAATCAATGATAAACTGCCTGCTTCATAGAAATGCCTGTAACAGGTACAAAGTGCTATGTTCGTTAGTTAGGAAGCAGCTTTACAAATGATCTATAACCGTCCATACTGACTGACCATATACTATTGCACGCGTCAAAAATAAATAAATATGCTTGAAAAATTCGCACAGCGCCACCTAGCCCCAAAGTATGCAAAGCTTGTGTTGTGGGTGAATGGAAACTGATAAACTACTTATTTATGTTTTTAATACACTCTTATTACATATATTATAACACCCAGTCTTGTAACAGAAATTAAAATTAATCATTTAAATTTCTGGCCGGGAATCGAACCCGGGACAGTGGCAGACGGCATATTAACAAACTGAACCACTCAGGCTGTCAAATAGCTTTAGCTTATTCAAAAACCACAGTACAGCAGAAGCCGTCTGCTCACCTACCAGTTCCTAAATGACGTAAACGCCACGCCCACTGCGTTCACAATTACGCACCGGCATCCCAACGACCTTACTGAGCTTTAAAATCGCCGATTACAACACAAAGCACGTGACAATTAATCGCATTTATTGCTCGAACCAGTGAAAGTTAGAGCTTAGCGGAATCTCTTAATCCCGGGACATCCCGGGATGCATAATGCATGCATCGGGATCCCGTCACAGCCCGTATACGGGTGGATTATACAAATCGCTGCATAGAATTTTACGACGCGCATTATTGCTTCATAAGGGCAGCGAGGTTTCCAGTTCCACTCGCCCTTAATGACATTAGGCGGAATGCGGCGGATTTCGGTTATGGCAACCCTGTGGGGAATAAGGCTGTTTTCGGAGGCTAATGGCTCCCGAAAGGAGTATTCAAAGCTCTGTTTTGGTAAGTAATTGAAGTATAATGGCTATTGATATCGTTGTGTACAAAATATACGCAGCCAAGCGGGTAAATAAGACCGATGCGGGTGGGCTGAGATATACGTATCACGATCGATTCGACGATATTTTATGGAAAGACTACGTCGCAATGTTTTTCTTTCATGAGTTACCTTGTACCAAGTGAGCCACACGCTACCTTCTAGCCACATCAACATTTTAATAGCAACATTTTTTCTGATTAAGAAAATAGTCGCTCCTGTGTTACAGCTAGGGTTCCCGTTTTTGAGACCCTTAACGATGGAACGTCTCGTGTGTGCTGAGGGTGTGTGCGGGACGCTGAATATCCCGCTTTTCGAAATTATCGACTGCGATGTAGTTTATAGTTTTCATAATTAAAGTATGTAATTTATACCGTAACTGGGTTTTGTTTAGTAATCTAAAAATGTGTTCTACTTCTCATCCTAATTTGCAAACAAAACGTTGACGTTTTTGTATTCTAAACCAAATTAGTTGGGTCCTTCTTTTCAAACCTCTTCCTTGCGTTGTCTAACCTTAATGCTGGGGGTCGTGGTCCCTTCCCGCTATTAACAGCTTTTCCAAATTGTCACCTCTTTTCATGGCAACTTTTTTTAAGATCATTATATCCCGCAAATAGAAGTTGGAAAGCCTAGTTACAGCCCTTGTGCAAGCCTATGTTTGTGCGACTGTACTCTTCGATCATGTACACTATGTTCTTTCAATTTACTTTACGTGCTCGGGTAAGTACAGTTCATCATTGCAAGATGGAGACGGAAATGAACTCAAACTCAAGGCGGGTCCGCGCCGCAACTTTGCAAAAGATAACATTTTGATAGCCGCAGTTCCGAAACTGCGTACCCGCGGAACTGGCGGATGTGACAGATCCAAGGGGGGAGGGGGAGGGGGTAAAGGGGACTGACTCGAGAACTTGGAGCGAATATACGCTGAATGTACAATTCTCGAGAACTTCTGGCGGAGATGGTGTGAGGCGGATGCTGGAACGGGCTATTCATAACTTTAAGTGTTCATAGTTCATATGTTTAAGTCGTATAGGTATTCTGGTTTTTGTAAAGGACTATAATACGCTACAATAACCCAATTCATTCATTACCAAGTAACCCACTAACTTGCTGCTCAAATTAGACAATGAAAAGACTACCTCAATCTATAAAATACCTGCTAAAAGTACCTGTCTTTGCATAAAATTCCATGTGATGAGCTCTGAAAGACATTGGTTCACTCTAGATTCTAGGGTCGTATTTCTCCGAAGACCACGATGCTCCAAGTTCCACTTTTGCTGATACTCATAAGTACCAATGCCGCCATGTACAAATGACTCTTTTCTGAGTTGTGTACATTAGTTGAACACTAACCGATGCTCTTATGGTAATGCGGTAAGGGAAAATAACGTGATGAAACCTATATATTCAGGCGACTAAAAACCATGATCCAATATGGGCAGGTTCCCTGTGAACAGTTTCACAGAAGGCAGTAGCTTCACTGTAAATACCTGATCTGCTAAATCCTGAGTCATGGTCAAGACGGACCCCGGTTCCCTCGCACACGTGAGCACAATCGGGACATTAACGCCAACACAACCACCACACTTGAGTAACGATCCCAAAAACAACGTTATATAATCATACATAGTTACAAAGCCTACAAAACAACCCTCCGGCCTACCCCAAAGTAGGTTCGCAAACATAAACACACTAACCCCATGGATAAACTTCCATGTTCATGTGCGCACGCAAATGTTTGCCCCAGCTGTGAATCAAACCAAACTCTATAGAACTAGCGAGAACGCTCTGATAGACCATTGGATACCACAGTATGTAATATATACACGCGCCACGGCGTACAGAAATAAAACAGGGTAGATCTACATATTCAATTTCAATTTATATATTTCGCATTTCATGTGTTACATATAAATGTTTTAATAATGGTAAGAATCAACATGTACCCGGAGTATTCTCTATACTCGGAGATGAAATTAATTCAAGATCAAAAGTGTAAACAAATTGACCCTGTAAAAAATAAAGCCAAGGGATATATTATTTAAAATATTAATAAAAATAATCACATTCAAAATAAAATAAAACAGTATGTATATTTAAAAAACACTAATCGAGATAATCTAACCCTTGTGTTAATTTTTTAAACGGGGCAATGTGTTTACGTGCACTTTCGATCTTGGTGTTTAGTTTAGAGAGACATAGGTCGCATTACTGTAGGTAACTGGAATTGTACATTCCAAAAATACAATGCCTACATTACATATAATCAAATAAGGTCGATTTTGAATGGTTGTCGTGTTATAAAAGCTCGTCCAGGAAGGACTATAGAAAGAAAGAAAGAAAGAAAGAAAATATTGATTACAAAGGACGCCACGACATGATTATTTACATTTAACACAAAAAAAAAGTACATAAAACACGGAGACAATTATAGGGTTCCCAGTGGCATTTTTCGTGGGCATCCAGCGTAAATGGATCCTCCTCAGCATAATGTTGTGGCCGCTTGCCGCGAACCACAACGCTGGTTTTCAGTGGGCCCCGTTATATCCCACCGACACTGCACCGTCAAGCAAGCAATACTCACATCAAATAAATACCTACTATCTAAATAATAAAATGAATACGCGAGTCTTTACGAGTGCGAATCCGAGGCAGACCACTAGGACTATAAGGCGCAGGTTTCCAAATCATTACACTTATCAGAAAAACTCCCTTTACCACCACACCACTTTATCACAGAGTCAATTACACAGCTGCAAAGTGACCGCCTCCCGCTACCTCCGGGCGGAGGTTACTTCTGTGCAGTGACGTCGCGGAACACGGACAAGTTTCCAGTTTAATCTAACTTCCCAGGCAAACGGTTAAAACGGGACGTCCGTAGGGATGTAGCATCGTATCAGAGCCAGTATTTTTTAAATCACAGCATGATAAAATTAAATATAGGTCAAAGTCGCTTCCCAAAGTCGGTTTCTATGTACTGTTCGATATTTTAAACTTTGCAACGGATTGAACGCGGTTTTCAACAATAGATAGAGTGGTTCAAGAGGAAGGATTATAAGTAAGAGAAGAAAGGTAGAGAGGGATAAAGTATGTGTACGTGGACGAAATCGCGCCGCGGCCGGGTCCACTAGTAATATTATAAAAGCGAAAATTTGTAAAGTTTCCGCGGTAACATGGCGTTACCGAACTTTACGACAACGAAGTGGCCACAAAATATATAACACAAAAGTAAAAAGTTAAAAACGGTACGGAAAAAGCGGCCTCTGACGTACGAAAACGTAAGCGGAAGTACGAAACAAGAAAAGAAAAGAGAGACCGATTTAAACAAATAAGTTGTTTTGATGAAACAAAATATCTAAACAAAAATGTTTTATCAACATCTTTATTTAATTCTCAGCAGCAAGACATCCTCTGCTGAACTTTGACTTTCCTTCCATACGTCTTCCACAACAGTCGACTCCCAGGAAACTCTTTAACTCTTGCATCTTGCAAGCCGCTGATGCGACTGCTGACATGTAGTTACAACTTAAGACCTAACTTAGCCATCGGACCTGTGAGCTATGTAGCCTATGCAGACCAATTCATAAGATTTGATACAATCTTTGCGCTTCATAAAGATTTGATTACAAAATAAGACATATTTATGAATTATTTTGTTAAATTTAAATAACAATTTATTGAACGTAAAGAGTAATAACAATTATATAAAAAATACTAACCTAACATACTACTAACTACTAATTTACACCAAACTACATCACAAATAAAACGAATGATTAAATTCAGCTACAATTTTATCGCATCCCTAGCCGTCCGTACCCGGAAACATCGTTCCCAACTCGTCATTGGTCAAACTCAATCAAGTGTAAAAAAGAGAATTGCTCTAGGGACTGTTATTTAGCTAGTGTTTCATCGACTATTAGAAATGTGATGACCAGAAATTGTAATAAAGGGTACTACAATGTTGCCACCACATGTTTTCCCTGAGTGCTACAACTTGAGTATCTTTAAGACAAGAGTAAATAGGTATTTATTAGACAGGCATGCGCCGTCGTAGACTGCATCTGTAGGCCTAGCACAAGTTGCTCTCGCGCGCGATAAGCGAGAAAAAGCGCGACATAGGTATTGCTATCTCTATCGTCTTAGTATTGAGAGAAAGAGACAAACGCTCTCTCGCGGCGCGAGCTTTGTCGCGGACACACTTGTGCTAGGGCCACTGCATTTAATATCAGGTGAGATGGCAGTTAAATAGCTGACTACTTTACATCAAAAATTAAAAAAATATTTTTATAACGAACTAGCTTTTGCCCGTGGCTTCGTCCGCGTAAAGTTTGTTCTTACACTTATGCTCCATTTTGTGTGAAATAAATGGTATATTCATTAGAGATGTAACGGATATCCGGCCATTATCCGGTATCCGGCCTATCCGGCCATAATTTACTATCCGACCGGATACCGGATAATGCGTTAATATCCGGCCGGATACCGGATAGTAAAAAATGTATGAAAAGTCCATTAAAGTGATTTTGCTCATCGGAAATATATGCCCTTTTGTAGCAGTCGAGTAAAAAGTCGTATCAAAACGATTAAAAGCCATAAATATTAATCAAAGAACTATTGATTAGGTCAGCATCGGAACCTATTCTACTCGTATCATTCATTTGGTAGGTTAGCAAACATTTTTAATAGTTTTCTGGTCTCTTCTTTTTGCACTATGCCTTTTCCATTAGCTGGAGTCAGCTATCCTTGTCTGCTTCCTCCATTTCTTTCTATTTTGAGCAGTAGCAGCGTCAATAATATTGTCCTTCAGGTCCCGTTGGTCCGCCGTCAGCCAGTAGCCCTAGCACAAGTGTGTCCGCGACAAAGCTCGCGCCGCGAGAGAGCGTTTGTCTCTTTCTCTCAATACTAAGACGAAAGAGATAGCAATACCTATGTCGCGCTTTTTCTCGCTTATCGCGCGCGAGAGCAACTTGTGCTAGGCCTACATGTGGCGTGGAGGTGTGTTCCGCGTCAGCGAGTCGTCGTTGCCAAATTTAGGGCTACTTGCACTAAGGTGATCTTTGGGGCGGCGGAGCACATGCTCACACAATCGCATTGAGCGTTCTTAAATTTTCTCGAGCATAGATGTGACTTTGTAACTTCCACGAGTGTGGACATTACGTAATTTGCCCAACAGGGTGACACCAGCTGATCAGCATAAATACGCATTTTTGTCGTGTTTAGTTTTGACAAGTGCTATTTAGTATTATAATGTACTTACACTTATAGTGTAATAATTTAAAGTCAATCAAGATATACATTGATATTATTGATATGAAAAAATATTATCCTGGATTAAAAATATGAAGTTCTTTATATTTTGAGGTAGTATACGACGTCGTTTATCCTCTACGATGCTGTGGGCTAATGTGTAAGACCGTATTTTAAAACTATCAATCCGTATGAGGGCGGAAGAATTGTTCAGTTCAACGTTCAAATTATTAACATTAAACGAAAACTTTAAATTACATAAACACACGCAGTCATATAAAGTCCCACGCCGCGATGACAGCTTGCACAAACTTGTTCAGAGACTATGACCTGTGAATATCCGGCTATCCGGCTAGGAGGCTGGCCGGATATCCGGTATCCGGTATCCGGCCAAACAACTATCCGTTTCATCTCTAATATTCATATTCATTTAATCGTAGTAATAATCATACATCGTCATTTAAAATAGTTTCATGAATAGAATTAAGTACTAATAGTTTATGTTAATTTTTTAATTTTAATTTTTATGTTCCTTTGGACTATGACATGGGATCGTTCAAGAGGTATATTAGAGGTCTCTTTAGAGGCGGGCAACGCATTGGTGACTCCCCTGGTGTTGCTGATGTCCATAGGCAGCGGTGACCACTTTCCATCAGGTGGCTCGCTTGCCTGTTTGCCAGCTGAGTAACATAAAAAAAAAAGTTGTTATTTACCTATTGTATTTGTATTTCTTCACGATATATACTAACCCAACCAAAGCACTCAAAGCCTCTGCATGCACTAATTACCCTGCATCCGAGCATAGTCATTATGCACACTCGTCATTCCCCTGTTTTACTGTCTGCCATTAACCTGCCTGGGTAGGTTACTGCGTCACGTGACCGCGCAGCGTTACCGCGGAATACTGAACAGTGGTACCACGACCACACGGTCGAAGCATTTACAACCCATAAAGTGCCCAAATGATAACTACAAAGTAGGATGACAGTTAAGCTTTATTTGGGTTTGTGGAGGTGATAAAACCGGGGGCGAGTTGTGTGTGACATGAAAAAAGGCTTTATGACTATCGAGATGCTAAATTTCCCTTTTAGGGCACCAATTGTGTTATATACTGGTGGTAGAGTCAACTGGGTATGTCACCGCCTTATCATATTTAGCCTTATTTTAGCCGCCACACAACAATGCTTGCATTGTTGTGTTCCAGTTTGAAGGACGACCTTAGTGGTTCAGTGGTCAAAATGCCAGTCAGCCACGCAAGAGGTCCCGGGTTCGATTCGCGGCCGGGCAGAAATTTAAATTATTAATTTTAATTTCTGTTACGGGTCTGGGTGTTCTATGTATAATAAGTATGTATTTAAAAAAAGTATATAAGTAGTATATCAGTTGGCTAGCACCCATAGTACAAGCTTTGTTTAGTTTGGGGCTAGATGGCTCTGAATTTGTCCACGATTATTTATTTTATTATTTTTATTTAAGGATAAGGTAGCCAGCATGTTACAGGCATGAGGAATTTCGTCTTAGCCCTCACAGTAACGACGCACCTGCGATGCTGCATGTTTGTTGTGTTCAACCTAAATGGTACCGTACATGTTATGGGCTACAGTTGCTGCTTACCATCAGGTGGGCTGTCTGCTCGTTTACCACTGAATAGCATAAAAAAATTGTCACAGTGTAGAATAAAAAACAAATATACTTCTTTGTTTGTAAAGTGCACGATTAAATAAGTGCGAAATGCTTGTTTACTTCTTTACGCAAAAGTTACTGTACGAATGTTGGTCTTAAACTATCATCTTTGGACAAAACCTTGGTTTTTTTAGTTACAACCGCCATCTCACCTGGTGGTAAGTGACAATGCGGCCGATGATGGAGCATGCCTGTCTAGGAACAGTCTATTCGCTCTAGCCTTGAAGGCATCCAGATTATAATGATCAAGCAACACACTCGCAGGCAACGGTTTCCATTCTTTAGCCGTATTTATATAAAAATAGAACTAAAGCGGCTCGTGCAGATAGTTGGAAGATCCACAACATAAGGAACATATGGTACTTGCAGGGTCCATAGGCTGCGGTGACAGCTTACCACCAGACAGTAAGCTTGTCACCTTAATGGTGTAAAAAACCCCAGTCTTATCATCTCTGGACAATTATGCTTGGTACCGGTTCCTTCCACAAACGGATGTAGCCAGGGTGATTATGGACCCAGAAGATAATATTGAATATATGCTATGTATGTATATTCTCTCTGCAGCTAGCTGTACGAGAGGTTGCTGCTATGTTTATTAATTTTTTTATTACAAGAAGTACAATGGCGGACTTAAAGCTAAAAAGCACTATCTACCACTCTACCAGGAGAGATAACAATCGAAAAAGGTAAGCGATGCAGGAAGACTACAAGCAAAGATTACACATAAGCTTATTCAACTACAATTCTACAACAAACATTTACATAATAAATAAAAGTTAAAGATAGCAGTAGCGATTTTTAAAACAAGTAAAATAAAACTGCGTGAGGATATCAAAATTATGCAAGTACTTGATTCAGATTATGTTCTGCTCAGCTGGACGTGACACGGCCTACCATATAGAAATGAATAAATCCGCAATTCCCAAGCATACAAATAACTAAAAAATAATGTTTTATGAATACTTAAACGAAACTAAAATTCGAAAATGGAACGAGAACACGGCAACAAAGGAGACGGACGTGTTTTATTAAAATCTCCTTGGGATAAATCACTTTGACCTCACCGGGTATTTATTAATGTTTCACACGAAAATATCTCGACAAGGAAAAATTAAGGTACTGTGCTTTGGAGAGCCACTGTGTTATATTGATGTTGGTTATAATTAATTTCATGTTAAAAGTAAACCCTGGAGAACCGCCCATACAAGTAATCAAGTTATTTACCTATGCTACTAAAAATAAAATAATAGCAATCTGGTAGCATATCCTATCTTTGTAGTAGTACAAACCACCAGGTGAGGTGGCGGTCAAATGCCTGGTTAGTAGAGTAAGTAAGTAATAAAAGTGGGAGCTGGTTCCATATCCGCCCAACAAATTTTCCATTTCTTATTAGATTTTACGTAAAGTAAAATACTCGATAATGACTTATTGGTGCGACAGGTTTTCCGTATTTAGAAGGAAGAATCATTATTAAACCACGACTCCGATAAAAGTCCTGTCTTTCCTCGTTCTATTTTTAGACCTAAACCTTCAAGCAAGATTAGACCGAAAAGGTCTCATTTGATATTTGCGGTCTCAGAGGGAGTTTCTCCCACTAAGGTCAACAAACTAAGGCGACACACCTCAGGGGCTGAAAGTCGCGATATTTCTCTGTAAACTTGTGTATGAATCGAAGAGAGGTACAGCTGGGAGTTCAGTTCAGAGTCCAATTCTGCTAATTAGATGTAAATAAAATACTATTTATATTCAATTGAGACTAAATTATGACTTTATCATAATTGAGACTAATTGGGTATCCCGCAAAAACATTTATCAATAAAGAATTGTAATTGACCCTAAGGTGAATAGTTTCTGGTGTTGCCATCTAGAATCTACCAAGAAACTGGCTCGTCCACAATCGAGCTACCATCATACAAGCAAATAGACAAATGCCTGTTCATTGAAATGTCATTGATGATTAGATACGGCTTACCAGCTAGAGTAGGGGGAAGGGGTTTTTTTTGGGCGTGATTAATATCTAAAACCGTACAAAATCTCACCTACTGGCTCACTACGGACCCCTAACAACTATAAATAGATGAGAAAACTGACAATCGAAATGTATTACCTACAACAATTACAAGTGGTCTTATAGTGTTCTAAAGCTATAGGTAGATACAAAATAGAACATTGAGAGATTAGATTAGAATAAATTTATAATAAATTAAACATTTAGTAAATGCAAATTGAAACACGCATACATTTGGCGATGAATTATGAATTAAATTCATACATGTGTGCATGGAATGGTATTAATAAAATACTATAATAGCAGATAATGCCGCACGTGTTGCGATGAATAATCCTCATAAACTCCATTTGTTCTAATTACTAACACGTGAAGGTACATTATACGCATAAATAAATAATTATGAGTCAAACCGATGATAAGCGTCGTTTTATAGATTTACTTTGTACAGAAATCATAAGAGCAGGTTGTGTAGGTAGAATGGCCGAAATTTCTGTCTGGCTGGATATATTAAAAAAAGTGTCCTTGATTTATTTAAAAAAATTAAGTTACGTGGTATGACACAGCGGGAGCGTTTGGGATCACTCCGACCCATAGCCAAAGTCCTTCAGGCCCTACTTTTGAATTGCTCGTCTCGATTCAATGGGTTTTGAATGTTAATTATTGGTATGAAAAGTTCGATATTTCGATGCATGATGGTGATTTTATCTATTTTTGAACCGTACTCTTTCGGTGTTGCCAATGTGAGTTAAATATTATTGAATTTTTCATGCCAAAATTCAAAAGTGGAAACCGTATGAATAGATGGGAGCGATTCAAAAATAGAGCGCCAGAAGTCTTCGCACAGAGCAGCCCTCTTAAGACAATTAATCAATTACACTGTATGAACTGCTAAGAATAGAGGATATTTACAAAGAAATATGAGTCTTATAGGGTAAAAGCCGGATACTTGCCCCACATTTTAAAAAGCTCTATAATTAAGAAATATGCAATTACCAAGACTTGTAGTATATGTATATGAAAACATAGGTCTTTGATCTTCTATTATAGCCTATTTTTATAAACATAATTATTATTGGTTCTAAGTAAATTCTGTTTTACTAGACCTCTCAAAAGGGAGATAGTAGCCTACTGTGGCGGATAGTTGCCTTGTGGAAAAATGCTTCGGCGGATAGTCGCCTCACTATAATTTTTAAGTAAGTAAGTAAGAAGTTAAGTAGTAGTTTTAAGATTTAATGTTTGAAACCCGTCATTAAACGGGGAGGATCCGCTATCCAGCTTTTCCTTTGCTATTTCGTTCGTTCTTGGGTTTTCATCTGGACCATATGGCTATTGAGGTCCACTTCAACCACAATCTGTTCAGAGGATCGTAACGTTTCTTTGATACTATCCCAGAAAGCAGTCTTTACGGTGTCGACATAGGCGGACTGAAAAGAATTGAACAGATGAGGTTGATTTTAAGCTTACATGATTTTAAGATTATATACTTGCGAGGTTTGTTCACCTAGAATGATAGCAGAGACAAATAAGTATTTCTTTAAGAATTATAAATTGGAAAAACGCCAAAAGACACAAATGCCTTTACTTGTCATATAATTTTAAAAATGCGGATAGTTGCCCTAACTGTTGCGGCAACAGTAAATGGGGCAACTGTACTTTTTGATACGGTAACTTGCCCTTTTTATTTGTAAAAAAAATATGAAATTTTCTACAATAAAACATAATCAACAATGTAGTTTAAGCTCTAATGCATGCAAAGAAACAAAAAGTAGATTGATTTCACAATCAGAAATAAAGATATTCAATGGAAATTACTTACAAATATAATTTCGACGCCCGTGAAATCTTAGCCGCGGAAGATTTTTACTCATAGGGACAAAAGTGCGCCTAAGCTGATGGATTACATGGCACTAAGGCCTTCAGGAGGGCCACTTTCAATTATAGTAGATAGTTAACGCCAAAAACATTCCTAACATAGTGTATTCAAAACCGGGGCAACTATCCCACTGGGGCAAGTATCCGGCTTTTACCCTACTGTATTACAATGTCGTATGTTGAATATAGTCGTAGGTTATGCTGCCAGACAATATTATCTAACTATTATTGGCTATTACGCCAATTAAAATTATCTAGCACATGCCACTCGGAAAGACACTCGTATGTCTATACCTACGTAGATTGGACAATGACTTTAGTAGATTAGACATCGTATCATCAATAGACGACTGTTCTGTATCTAATAAATAAAATAAGGAGTGCTCTCGCGCACAAGAGCCCGGGGTCCGCCTTGACTGCGATCCAGGATTTGGCAGATTAGATAATTACAGTGGAGTGACTGCCAACTAACCTCCGTAAATCTGCTACCAGGGGAACCTGACCGGATTGATCATGGTTACACATTCAGTCGCCTGAATGTACAGGTTTCATCACGATGTTTTCTCTCACCATAAAAGCATCGGTTAGCATTCAACTAATGTACATAACTCAGAAAAGAGTCATTGGTACATGGCGGCAGTGGGATTCGAACCCGATACCTCTCGCTTACGAGTCGGATACCTTAACTCCTTCTGAAAAAACTACCTTCTATTAGGTAATAAACGCAATAGACCTCATAGTGTTTGCCTCGTTAGGGTCATTTTATCTATTATCTATGCGTCAAACTCTTGATAATAGAGCAATCGCCACTCTTCTCTGTTGTCTGCTAGCCTTAGGAAAATCTCTTTCTTTTTATTTGAAAATTACCTAACATCTACGATTCATGCACTTAAGTTTCATGCAACAAAAAGGCAGAACCGCAGGTGCTCTCTGTGAGGTGATGAAAAGCCTTGTAATTGCGCTCGAGATGGACCGACATCTATCCCATACAAAAAACCGTGTTTATAAACACAAAATTACCAATAACAATGCTATAGCAATTACGTAACACACAGACACGTGTGACCTTGTCGTGAATTGGTTTGTACGCCGTGGAGCCGAGAGCCGCGTGTTCAAGATAGCGCCGCGATGGTGTATGCTGTATTTTGGTTTGTTTATGTTTATGTTAAAAAAAAATGATTTATTAGTTCACACAAAGGTTACATAACTTCGTTGATAATCATATAAAGGTACTAACATAACGCCTTTGTGGGAACCTGGAGTCTGAAAACGGCTGAATACCTGTACTACAGATCTCGTTATTTATTTCCATAATTGTTGCTTACATTTTACACGTTACGATATCTGAGAAAGATATGTGATTCTTTTTGTGAGATCTTCAATGTTGTTTTTAATGTACGAGTATATAAGTAAGTGTGGTATCTAAGTGGAAGGAAGATGCGTGAATGGGGAATGGGGTAATAAAGAGGTATCAGGATCTTGTGGATTTTGATAATTGCTGCTTGCGTTGAGATACGGGTAGGTAGGTAGATGAGGTGGTTTGTTGTATATGTCTATTTATAGTTTGTGTAAAATGGGTTATTGTCGGCAGCGTATAATGTATTCAATTAGGAATCATGTAAGCGCATTCTTCATCCTTTTCTTTTATTTTTT
Organism: Blastobasis lacticolella; assembly: GCA_905147135.1. Classification (NCBI taxonomy): domain Eukaryota; kingdom Metazoa; phylum Arthropoda; class Insecta; order Lepidoptera; family Blastobasidae; genus Blastobasis; species Blastobasis lacticolella. The sequence continues at coordinate 17,990,085 of LR990055.1, read as the reverse complement.
CGGGTTAGCAATAATTTCATCTTATTGTAATCTGTCATCTACTTTCTTTTTATTTAATTTGTTGTTACTAGTGAGTACCTGTAATTGGCTTGTTGGTTCTAAAATAAGATTTAAAATATAATGTTTTATATAGCTGTTGGTACTCCAATAAATAAATAAATATGTTCAATAATCGTTTAATATATTGACTTATTGTTATCACAATTGAATTAATGTTCAATTCATTCAAATTTTGAATAGGCATAAGATATGCTCGAGGCATTTTTCAATCATCATTTCCCGATTTAACCATAACAAGATAACTTAACTGACAGTAAAGTCAACTAGACCCTGACCAAGTTTACTTATACTCATATATTTTATCAACTACAGAACCGATTTTAATGAAACAAAGATGAATCAAAGCAAAGATTAAACTTGCTTTCAAATACAGGAAACCGCATCCAAATTAGTCCATCATCCGCATCCAAACATCCATGCGGGAGCTGCGATGACACACAGACACAGCAGACACACAGATACACAACATCACAATACCTCAAATAAACATATACACACGTCTAACTTATACCATTCTACTTTTTACATCAGTGGTTAAAAAAGGATTGCACCAACACCAGCCACACTTAGTGACACCGATTTTGTCACGCTTACCTGCTCAGGAATATCTTACAGCGCCAAGTTAAGCGTCCCATAAGTTTAGTGCAGTCCGGAATAATAATCTCTTGTCGGACTTATCCCTCCTCCACGTTACCAAAAGGGTGTGCCATAATCTTCTACGCTTGACAGGTGGGTTGGAGAATCTAGCTCTCTATCTTGTGTGCGAGTGCAGAGCGAATTCAATTCTAATAATACATATAGCTATCCAGTAAAGAAACGATATATTGTCATTTAAAATTCATAGAAACTCGTCCACGTGGAACGGACAAAGGTGGTATCATAACAAGGAAAGATAAACAGCCAATAATTTTATCAATACATTTTGTTATAAAGTCGGTTGAAAAAACTAATTGACATATTATCGGTACATAATTGGCCGGGTGTATGCAAAGTGCCTAGTTTAGCATACATAAACGGCTTTAATAGTATTATTAGATGGAAGAACAATTGACTGTTATCACGATAGACTCAACTAGGACCCATTATATTATAATGCAACACAATTACAGACGAGCCGAGTGGTGTTTGTCTAGCGTAGAACATCGTTGCATAACCTGATACGAATGTTCATATTCTGCCTGATAATAATCTGTGTAATAATCTGGATACTTGGCATCCAACTAACGTACGGGCAACGCGACTTTATCCGCACACGTGTGTGATAATCTCCCTCCTGAATCTTTATAAAATTATGATCATCTTGGCGTTAATGTCCCAGTTGTGATTTCGCGCACGAGGGCCCGACGTCCGCCTTGTCCACAATCCAGGATTTGGCAGATCTGATAATTACAGTAGAGCGACTGCCATCTAACGTCCGTAATCCGTGAAACTGACCGGATTGGATAATGGTTACACATTCAACCGTCTGAATGTGCAGGTTTCATCACGATGTTTTCCCTCGCCGTAAGAGCATCGGCTAGCATTCAACTAAAGTATATAACTCAGAAAAGTCATTGGTACATGGCCGCAGTGGGATTCGAACCCGGTACCTCTCGTGTATAAAACGGATTTCCTTTGCGCTAAAACTCTTTAAAGGGTTTAGACCTCGTCTAATCTAAAATGACGCGCCCCACTATCGCATTAACGCACACAAGCAAGTTTAAAATATGGACGCAATACATATACAAATGCCGTTGTAATTGGTCATTCAGTTGCCGGTGAAATTCAAACGTAGGAGCACGCGTCGTTCATTGGCTCCCACACAGATGAAGTGTCGTTATCAATATTTGCACTCACACATCGAAATCAACTAACTAAGTAGTGGGGCGCGTCATATTAGACTAGACGAGCTCTACTTACATGTACCTCAATATAACTCACTCGTACATACGTTCTTCGAAACAGCCAAGAATTTGTACAGGCCGAATGATTCCATATTGTCATCAACAGAGCTCACTCTTTCCAAGAGTCGTGGAGCGTGAACGTGTTAACTAAAAGGAAGCGGTCACAGCTGCATACATTTACCAACTGTAAGCGTATTTTCTTTAGGAGCCTGCTCGCTGTTTACAAAGCCCTCCGTTCCCATGGAAGTTCCCTATATATCTCTCACGGCTCACGCTGGAAACACAAACAGAACAACACACTCCATCCGCAACACACAATACACACATACCACTTTAGATGCGCGTGTAAACCGTGATGGGTACATGATTTTCACATCTAATTTATGTGTGCAAGTGACGAGTGACGTTAGTGCTGGTGTATCCTTAGTCAGGGAAATTGTTCTTGGAAATAGAAGCGTTAAATGCATATAGGTCGGTATATTATATTACATAGGCTAGGTATATACCGACAAATCTATAGAGTACACACTCGCAGCTATTATCTCATCTTGTGTTAATTTGCCGGTTGTGCTTGAGGGCCCGGGGTCCGCCTTGACCGTGATCTACGATCACAGATCAGCTTATTATATTGGAGCGACTACTATCTGACCTCTGCGACCCTGCTACCAGGGCCTTCATTTGGAGCTATACTGGAGTATAATTGTACCTACTACAATAAAGGTAAAAGCGCTTTAGGCTCTACGTTACGGATCCGTGAAAACGGTGCCCGTAACCAGACACAATAATATTTCTGTAACGTAGCATTTTTCAGCTTCTAGGACAGAGTTCTCTCAGAGTTTTCCGTAGACCGACTGACAACAAAACAAATTAATTATACCATATTTCGTATATGATTCTTCGTATGTAGGAGGCGCCATTGGAACGCCCACATGAACTTGAAGGATTTAAATCTTGAATTGAATCGAGAAGCCAAGGCAGGCACCAAGGAGATAGTCGTTTTAAAAAATTGAGGACAGCGAAATTATTTATGTATCTAAAACCCTACAACGAAGGTTCCCCGCTTTTCTCCTACGGATGGGCTATCTTAAAATCCTGTAAGTTCATCGGTGTTTGCAACATCACAGGAACCTACTGACCAAGTTTTATGTTTGTACCTTCAGTTTAGGCTGTGCAAATATAGGTCCATCAGGTGGCCCGCTTGCCTGTTCGTCTGCCGTATAACATAAAAAAAAGGTATGTCAATCAGTCAGGACAAATCCTCGTGCGGCATCATTGAACTATTGTGGCATTCTTTTTATTTTTTTATTGTAGGATATCCAACAGCACAATTTACATTTCATGTATAACAACAGTTCATGTCTATCTTATATAAGCCAATAATTGGATATCACAACGAGTTTAAACAAATATAAAACAACAATAAACAAAGCAGACGTATGCCATCTTAAAGTAAAAGCATAAATTGTAAAATGAAAAAAGAAAATGTTGCTAATGTGTGGGTTTAATAGTTAATATATTAAGTATAACGCATATAAAACATAATAATAATACACAAATAATTGGATAATTGAATAGATACAAAATACATAATAACATAGGTCCATACTAACATGTATGAGAGTAGGCATATTCAGGTAGAGCTCGTCTAGTCTAAAATGACGCCCCCACTACTTAGTTAGTTGATTTCGATGTGTGAGTGCAAATATTAATAACGACACTTCATCTGTGTGGGAGCGTCGACTGCTCCAATCGAACGACGCGAGCTCCTACGTTGGTGTCTCACCGGCAACTGAATGACCAATTACAACGGCATTTGTATATGTATTGCGTCCATATTTTAAACTTGCTTGTGTGTGTTAATGCGATAGTGGGGCGCGTCATTTTAGATTAGACGAGCTCTACGCACCTTCCGAGTGTGAACTTTATCCCTTTAGTGGATCTAACCTATTATTTAGTATATCCATGATATTCTTTCTGAACGTGGGCTTACATAGTGCAAAAATATCTACCTCAGAGAACATTTCGTTGAGAACGTTCTTGCTACTCGTGAGAAAAATTCGTTTTGACCATAATTGGTTCGGCTAGTGGGCACATTCAGCAGTCTGTAAGATGATTGTCTTAAGCAACGATGTGGTGTATTTATGCAAATGAGAGAAGTTAGACAGGGGCAATTTAAATTTGAGTTAATTACATCATGTAGGAACAAATTATCAAGAAGAATACTCTTTCAATGTCAGTAGTTCATGATAACTACAAGCACAGTCGTAGGAGCCAAAACACTTTTAATTTGAAATTTAAGTACTTGATAAATATAGTTTGTATTCGTTCGATTATCTTTATGTAAATGTTGTATTTCGGGTTCCAAATTATGCTTGCAAATTCCAATATACTACGAACATATGCGTAAAATGAACGCTTCAATGAACTAGTGTGACAACCTGGCTTTTTAAGGTCTTCTTTATTAGCCTAGCTGGGTCTTAAATCTTAGATAGATACACAAATTAACACTTCGCAGAAAAACACACTTTACAGAAATTCCACGAGCGTCTTGTCTATTTATGAAATAACGACTTAATTTAACTTTATTCGAACGGTGGTAGTACAAATTGGCGATGATGTTTACTTCAATCGGTGTGAGCTATTCTCGGCTAAGGAATACAAAAGCGTACTCGTTGTTTTCGTGTACGCAGATCCTCACCTAATTTACATCTTGTGTTTGTTCTTAGACCGCAGCGCGGAAACTTTCCTCCCATCGTTAATTCACCGAATCCACTCATCAAAGTTGTCGACCCAAAACCGCCTATCAAATATTAACATCTCATCACATGTCTTCGCCCGCGTTTTCACAAATTAAGGGAACTTTTACAAAACTGCTCAGTCCGAAGCTCTCTTAGGTGCCTTATTTCCATTCTCTGTCCCACTTACACGCTGAGATACTGCTATCTCGTATCTCGCTCTGTGCACTCGTTGGAGGAGCCCATTTGCTAATTAATTCAAAAGATCATCCGACAAAGTGGGAAGTTTGATAAACCAACTTGCGGAAAGCAAGGCTTTAGGGGCGCTTGTCTAAAGGGAGCGCGGCGAAGCTATGGAGTTGTAAAATATTCCTATGATTAAGAGTTTCTTTTTTTATAAAATATATTAGACTAGCCAGGCCTTTGACCGCCATCTCACCGGGTGGTGAGTGACGATGCGGCCAAAGATGGAGCATGCCACTCTAGCCTTGGAGGCGTTTAGATTATAATAATCAGAGAACACACTCGCAGGCAATGTGTTCCATTCCTTAGCCGTACGCATTATAAAGGTAGAATCAAAACGGCTCGCGCGGATAGCTAGAAGATCCACGACATAAGGATGAAGCGTATCACACCCGGATCACTCCCGATGGCATAAAAAAACCGGCGGAATGAGGTCATGCACTGCATCGCACACTTACCGAAATGTAACCTGTAGTAGACCGACATACGCGCAACCCTACGCCGACACTCAAGGCTCTGCAGCTAAGCTTCAATCTTCATGTGGGTCACAAAATATCTTCTTTGCACGTTTTTCCACCCAATCCAAAGCAGCCAGTTGATATTAGGCTGATCCATCCCAGAGGTGGCAGCAGTACTCCGTGCAGGGTCGGAGTTAAGCTTGATATAACTAAAGCAACTGCTTTGAATAGAAGTACCACCCGGACCTCGAGGCTCTGCAGCCCTGGTATTTGGCAGATCCATCCCAGAGGTGGCAGCAGTAGGTACTCCATATATTGCTTAATGGACCACGTTCGTATATCGTTCCCCAGTATGATTATGTGTTATCGTAAATTTTCCATCCAATATTCGACTCGCACACCGATAAATAGTTTTATCGAACCCTAGCCAAGCTTTTCCCCGGTATATTCCGGGCAAATGAGATAATCTGTGCTATGCCTACCCCCTTGAACTCCGGGAAAACCTGCTGGAGCTGATGATTGGAGCGACTGAGCAATATTTCCACGTTTCTATGCCTTTTGACTTAGTCCGGCTTGACTCTCAGTTATTGGAGCTGTCGTTGATACATTTATCAATCAGTCATTCACTCATTTAGTCGCATGCCGTGTGGTGTCCGGCATAGTAGAATATAAGAATCATCATCATCATCCGAGCGGTCAACCTCGGCTTCTGCCATGGTCAGCTTTCCTGTTCTTCTCCTGTTTGGCATCCTCACGTCGTAATAGTAAAAATATTAGAATAGGTATTACTCCTTGATTACGGGTTAGTTCTACTAGCTAGGACCTCTGGACCAGTAAATATCCAGCTGCGTTTTCTAACGTAGGTTTTCATTACTGCAGCAAACTACTACTACGGCTCCGGTGGCAAAACCCTCCACTATTTTGCAATTTGGCTCCATTCCAACACCGGACTGCTGTTCATGTAATACGTAGCTAACTTAGCACTCCATTTTATGTAAAAGCATTAAGATATATCTTCAGCTTTCCATGTGGCCGGGCCTTACCACCCCGCGCAATCTACAACTTGGAAGTTTAGATAGCAGTGTTTAAGGGGCTACGGTTGATGAATGTTGGATACGGAAGCGTGGGCGCGATTTATAGCTCGGCTTCTGGTAATTATTATTTATATTTTTATGACCGGTAAAGCGGGATGGCTCCAAATGCTTTCCACTCAAGAGTGTGGAGCGCAAAATTCCGCTCGACGTCTGGAAGCTGCAAACTTTGGCAGCTTTGGTGTGAGCGATAGAAGTGAGTCGATTGAAGAGACTCGTTTGCGCGTTTGGTCGCGTATTGCGTACGCCAGGAACAACAGTTTTGCGAGGAACGGCGGGAGATCTGCGGGCAGTGTTTGCTAGTGATAGATCGATGATCTAACCTCTTTTACCTTCTTCGACCTATAACTTTACCTTTTTAATTATACCACTAAGGTGGCAAACAAGCCTACGGCCTGCCTGATGGTAAGTCACCGCAGCCAATGTACATTTCCAATACCAGTGGCATCTTTTCTTAAAGGACTCCTCCATGTTGTACTTGTATCTATAAACTACAATACTGCAAAAAAATATTTAAGTCCAGTCAGAAGTTTTTGCGTAAGGCGTAATAAACATACATACTTACGAAGAAACTTAGTACAATTTTATATTGTGGCAAGACGTTTGCGATTTTCATTCATTTAGAATTCAAATCTTTCACCTTTTATGCTGCGTATCCTTGTTTTTCCGGGATCAAAAGCAGCCTGTGTCACTCAGAAATTGTGTTACTTTTTATTAGTGAACGCATTTTAGAAACGATTCAATAGTTCAAGAAATTACCCCATATATAAAGAAGGCAACAAATTTTTTCCTTTTTACGATCTTTATAAATATATACCTGTAGAAAATCACGGGATTGACCTAGTTAACGACCTTAGACCTATAGGCTAATTACGTAACCCTGTTGCTAACAATTCCCTGATATCCTGAAAATGTTACTTTAGCGTTTATGTATCATCGAGTTCATGGGTTGAGTTGCTAATAAAGTTCCATTGCAATAAACTGAAACAATTAAATTGATCAAACGTAAACGCAAAAGTAACAATTTCAACCATTGAAATCAGAGAATTTTTAATAACAATGTTATGTAGTTACCCTGCCCATCGGTGTGGAAGGTGTAGGGGGATGCCTATTCCCAGCAATGGACGCCCTGCGATTGTGAAGATGACAATGATGGCTCTAACCTCGTCCGTGCTTTCCATAATCTATTCCAAGCAAAACAACAGTTCATATAATATACGGGCATAGAGAGTAGCCTCCTACGTAGAGCGTGATGAACTCAGTCACACTCGACCGAAATCTCTCCCACAGTTTCGTATGAAATAAAATAATTTTTATGTTCCGCCAAAAATTCGCTCGCCAGAACACTTCCGCGTGACCTCGATTTCAGCTCAAATATCACATATTTTAAATACAACACATGTGCGCAAAAGTTATATTTATACATTTATCGACTGTAAACACGCCGGTTATGTTTACAAATTGTTAACAACCGAATATATACTTTACACTAATTTGTATTCCGCTCACAATCAAAAGTGGGTCATAAATATTTTAAGTACAGCGGAAAATAGTCGGTGTGGGGACCGCTTAGGAATCAAATTTGCATTTTTATCGTTGGATCCCTCGCTGCCTTGGTTGCACGTGTAATGGGTGGCAAAGTTTACGTTGCCGTCCGGCTGCGGGATTTTCGACTTTATCGCCAGTTCATTAGGACTACTGGGTCTGGGCTGTATTTCTTCCTACAAGGTCGCGTTATCAAGTAGCTCTACTCTACTGTTTGTATAAAACAGATGACAATTGTACACATGTGTTGCGCGTTTCGTGCTATGTACAATCTATGAACTGTGCAACACTATTATGACTATAATGTAGATTAACAATAGAATTTGAATTTTGTGGGAGATAAGTACTTTGATCTTTGATGCTTAACTTTATTCGAGTTCAAGTCATATAAGTAATAAGAAATGGTATATTCTCCTATCTACATCAAATTTTGAGATCAATTGTCAATTTTTACATGCTCTTATTTAACTTGCACTTTTCATATGTAAGTTGTCCATCAAAATTTGCAAACTATATTTCGACCATTTGTTGGTATCTGATTGAGCTGAAATTTGATATGCATTAATATGGTACCATGGAGCTGGTCTGATGATGGAGTCGGAAGGTGGTCATAGGAACTAATGAACGCAATAAGATAAGCCCATCGTGTTTGGGCTCTTTGGAATAGTCTTGATGAGTAGGTACTATACTGTGCAATAAAAGCTTGCTATGCATTTTTTTTTTTCAATTGAGAACTTATTTTTCAACCGAAAATGAAACTTTGCAATCTTAACTTAATTCTAAGAACTACACTTACTCTCAGTCCTTTTTAAATAAAAACCGACGCAAGCATTTCTTGGCGACAAAGAAGAATTTTAGGGCTTAACGGTGTCCAGGGTATCAACACTAAACGTAAAGATTTCATTATTAAATCTTTTACATAATGGGCAGGTATTATAAAAGGTCAACTCGTAAGAGAGAGGGTTCGAATCCCACTGCCGCCATGTACCAATGACTCTTTCCTGAGTTATGTAGATTAGTTGAATACTAACCGATGCTCTCACGGTGAGGGAAAACGTCGTGCTGAAACCTGCACATTCAGGCAACTGAATGTGTAACCGTTATCCAATCTGGTCAGGTTCCCCTGGTAGCAGGGTCACGGAGGTCAGATGGCAGTCGCTCCACTGTAACTACCTGTTCTGCCAAACTCTGGATCATGGTCAAGGCGGACTGCTGGGCCGGGCTGACACGAAACATTAACAGATAATTTCTTGTTTAATTTGATAATAATAGTAGTCCGGTAAATAGCAATTATATGATAGACAATCGTCGGTAAATAGCAAAGATATAATCAATAGGACTCTGAGATGACACGTGGGCGTGTTCATTTTATAGTTTGTTTTTGTTATGCAACATTGAACAACGCTTATGTGAGGCAATACATGTATCTTTTGTATAGCTATGCAACGTTATGATACCTACGGCTGTAATACATAACAATATTACATAGTGTGATATAATACCGGACCAGAAATAGTGTCGTCAATAGTGGACCAGTAAAATGTAAAGTTTATTCCGCTGTTTGTTGACTTTGGCTTAAGATAAGATGGGTAGATACCTAATGATAAGTGATATACGGCTTGGCTCGCGTTGTTGTAGGTGAGCTGTATTCTAGATTTATTTTACGTGTTCAAACACAGATGTCTACCGAACATTAATGGCTGTATAAATTCTCGTATTATTGTGGCACCCTTTGATATTTTATCCATCCGAATTGCTGTATAAGTGTTTGAAAAACAGCGCTGCCAGTTACTGAAATGTGTTGTAAATGTCGTGTAAAGCATAATAAATTCGTGCAAGAAATTAAGTACCCGACGTTTTCGAATGGGATCACATTACTCGCTTTGCGAAGCGAAAGATGGCCCTCACGATATTTCGTAACAACGAGTTTCTGAACAACTTCTCAACAATCATTCCTTTCCACGCAGTACTGTAACGAAGACATTTTTGAACTGAACTTTTATTTAACTTTTCTTGTTATAATCAGATTAAGCTGAGAATAAACTCGAGGGAACTCGTAAGGGCGAATTTATTTGGAAACATTTTTTTAGAGTAGTTTGTTTTAGTAACGAGTTTGGGACTCTCATACGAAAGGTCATTAATAGGCAAATAATAAATGAGGATACCAGTAATACTGACATTATGGCAACAAGCTTCTCTTTCATGGAGGGACCCTAAGGCCTGTTTTGGGCTATGATGATGATGATGATGACTTGGAAATAGGCCTACGAGGCACGTACGTTGTACGTTGTACGTAGTTGATGCCAGGCATCCAAATTTTGTTTATGAATTAATATGTGTATGTTAGCTTAAAGACGAGTACACCCTTGAATGTGGCGGCCTTGAATTACCTGTTCTGTCAAATCCTGGATCACGGTCATGGCGACCCCGGGCCTTAGCGCAAGAGAGTACAACCGGGATTGACGCCACAATTATTATTTTATTTTTATCCGTTTGAAATAGTTACCTAAACTTACCGGTATCAGAAAAGATTTCCCATGAAACTATGGATTGACATCGCCGAGTCGGATGCGAGAGGCTACGCTTCTTAGATTATATTAGCTATTCGAATCTAAATATCCGGGCATTCTCCGCAACTTGACCATACATATAGCGCCTATTTCACGTAGGAGTGGAACTATCATTAGATAACACTAATGTTCCCTCCAATCTAGCTCCTCAAGAAAATTCAAGAGACCTTTTAACATCAGGAAGATATTCGGCGCGGTGGTTTGTGTTTGGTTGTCTTAAATACTTACTTTGACCGAATGAATAATTGATATGGAGCCACGCCCAAGTTAAGCACAGTGACGACTGCTAAGATTAATAATTTTCTCGCAGAAAATTTGATTAGTAAGTTTCGAGAAATGCATTATCTTTGTTATTAAAGATAAAAAATACCTAACTGAACCATTTTCATCTAGTCTTAAGTGTATATAACACTGTATATAACAATAAATATATTTGAAAAAAACTGAAAAATAGTAGAAATGCGCGTTGTGCGTTGTGGAAACGACTGTCAAACACTTTGAACTTTTTTTATTGCCTAAGACGGCACGGCACGGAGGGACGGTCCACCCGATGTCGTCCAGGACATCTGCAATCTAAGAGGAGCGCATGCCTTTGAGGTACCTGCAGTCATTTTTCATTCCTTTGAGGTACCTGCAGTCATTTTAAGATCCCCATTAATTGGCGGAAAGAGTAGATAACCAATTAATAAAACTTTTTTTATTTTTTTTATCAAGGCAGGCATTTGACCGCCATCTCACCTGTTGGTAAGTGACGATGCGGCCGAAGATGTAGCATGCCCGTCTTAGAACAGCCTATTCACTCTAGCCTTAAAGGCGTCCAGATTATATTGATCAGGGAACACACTCGCAGGCAACGCGTTCCATTCCTTAGCCGTTCGCATTATAAAGGTCGAGCCCAAGCGGTTCGTGCGGATAGCTGGAAGATCCACGACATAAGGATGAAGCGCTCGCCCGGATCGCGAAATATAAATAAACGATCGATATTGGAATGCTAGCGCCATCTAGCGGATACCGGATAAACTACAGCTGGTTAATTGATTCAAATACGATCTCCAACGAGTGAAACCGTTTCAGACTTGATGGAGGCCTTGACGTAGGCTCCTCTTTGTCCAGTATAGAGTATAAGGACTGCTGATTATTATTTATGTTTTTTAACAAAAATAAAGAAACCTTTATCTTCGTCTTCTATTTTCACGCGACAACTTCGAATGAATTAGCAATTTCTCTTCCTTCCTCCATTGTTAACCTCTAGCTAAGATCTTGTTTAGGAGCAATGAACCCCTATTTTATGGGTAGGGTTGCCCAATGTGCCCAAAGTTGGAACCACGTAAATGTATTAGATGTATGGATGTAGAAGAGCAAAAGAGGTGTGTTAGGATAGTAGCTTGTGGCCATAGAGAAAATATTTACCAAAGTAATACAGGAGACACCGGAAGTATTTTCTTTGAACCACGCTTTGCGGTCCATGGACATTAGTGGCCGCAGTCAGTTCTGAGACATTGCGCGACGCGGACCAATCTGACAGTGGCTTGGATATTAAAAAAAACGCCATCTTGTGCATTAAAAACTGTACGAACCATTCGAGGGCCAAAAATAAAGGTAATGATAACATTTCATCGGTCATTCTATGACTTAGCAGCCTCCCCCCGCACCTCCCGCACGTGACAGGTTGGTACAATATTTTTGTTTGTGATGGCTGCTCTATTACGTTAGTAAATATTTTCTCTATGCTTGTGGCACTCAATAGTCTCTGCCTACCCCTGTAAGACATGGGCATGTTGCGTGTAGGTACATTGAAATTACAGGCATGAGGCATTTCATTTTGGTCCTCATAGTGTCAACGCACCTAGTACAGTACCTGTACCCTAATGTATGAATTGTAGATGTTATGGGTGACAGTTACCTTTACCATACCAGATGGGCTGCGTGCTCGTTTATCACCGAATAGCATAAAAATGTGGGTACCTAAAACCGAGACGCAATTGTCCTCACGTAACCCCATGCTTGCCCCATGCGCCGAGCGCATGCGCGTCAACATAGTAAGTGTAATGTAAGCACACGGCTGGAGCATAATACGTAGCGTACACATAGCGTGGGCGCTAGCACGCGGCCAGGCGCTGCCCACGTGGACTGGCGACTAGAAAAGTGTTAGGTTTCTGTTGGTTTTTATGTCAATAGAACAAACAGGGGCACAACAAATTATTACCACCAATTATAGACATGAATAACAATGCGACGCCTGCCTTTAAAAAGAGTTCCTCATCATAAAGCGATCTACTTCCAGAAGGTGCTCACGTCATAACTCAATGTCCAAAATAATCTAGGAGCTCAGTCCACCCATATCCGAATAGTACGAGCGAGAAACGTCCATAATTTTGTCGTCAATATCCCGTATATGCTCTAGAGAGCGGGGGGTTCACCTTGACCGTGATCCAGGATTTACATCAGGTAATTACAATAAAGCGAGTGCCCTCTGAACTCCTTGACCCTGTCCCCAGGGGAACCTGACCATGTTGGATCATGGTTACACATTCAGACTACGAGCAAGAAACGTATTTGCTTAACTGGAAGTCTAATGCTAGACGTAGCCCAGCCATCTGCGTTTGTAGGCTCCGCAAACCCTCACAAGAATGAACTTGATGGCTGTTCATGTCATAGGGTCGGATATGAAAGCTGATATTTCCAATCCCATCCCTATTTATACATTCCTGGAACATATCCTAGAGCCCTCGGGAATAACGAGGCTTTCTTTTGCCAATTAAAATTAAAAGACTCAAAATTACTTTCTCTTACATATTTGGATGGCATTCCTCCTACATAGGAATGGCCGTCAGAATTGTTATATTATTAACGAAAACCACTTGTATAGTTATTAATTACAGAGATTTTATTTTATTTAAATACAGTGCAACACAACACATTGCGCGGGAGATGAAAGAGGCTGGTGGCGCCACCTACAGTAACTAACGCGATTTTTTAAAAGTTTAACACGCCTGCTAAATTAAGCCTTCATAAAATAATTTACATTGCAATATACTAAGTAAACAAACAACTAGTGGATTAATGTTAATTTAAAATTACTGGTAATTCTGCTTCAATCTGTGTACTACTACTCTAGTTAGTTCAAGTGGGTGATAAATTACTTGCCATAGTGTTTGCAACAGTCTGCATGCTTCATTAATAAAGGTGATTGCTTTCCTGCCGGCGACATAACCTATATTCACCATCATCACTGCTAAGTATACTTTGACTTGTCACTACATCTCCAAGTGTCAACCTTTTGAATCATGGCTACTATCCAGGAAGTTTCTGAAACCCAAAAAGCTTGACAGCATTAATTGAATTAAAATATAAATACCAGGCTCAACTTAAAGCTATGCCGCAGTCTCCTAGTGTTGACAAGGTCACAGGAGAAGTCACAGCTTTCAGGGACCTTGTACTGCAGCTTATCTCTGCAATGCAGGTTCAGGTGGGAGAGCTGAGCAAATCTGTGGTCACAATTGAATCCAGACACAGAAGGAAATATCTGCTGCTCAGCGGCTTTCAAGAGAGGGATGACGAAGAACTCATTTCCTCTGTGGTCAGTGTATTGCAGGGCCATTTGAAGGTTTGCAATGTGTCAACACAATCCATTCGCTACTGTCATCGCTTGGGAGGACATTCCATGGATAAAACTGGTCCCCGTCCTGTCTTGGTACGGTTTGCAGACTATACAGTTCGAGCGGAGGCTTGGTCCAATAAAACCAAACTAAAGGGAACTGGCCTGGTTATACACGAGTTCCTGACAAAGACACGTCAGTCGTTATTCATTACTGCTCGGAGTCACTTCGGTATGAGTAGTGTATGGACCATGGAAGGCAATGTCACGGTTAAGCTGCCTTCTGGTACCATCAGGCGTGTGTACTCTACGGCGGAGTTGGATGCTCTCATTGTTAAACATCCCAAAGAGATAGCCAATCCTTCACCAGGCCATAGCTCGAGCCCTCGGCCGTCGAGCACTATACCTCTTCCGACGGCATCTCCGGCCTGTTCACTGAAGAAAACCTCAGAAGCGCCAATGAAGAAGAGCCAGCGCGACAGGAAAAAGGTCGTACGTTAAGCATGCCCATTCTCCACTTTGCTTCGCTGTGCTTTACCTGTTGTATGGCATGCATGATACGCGTATCATTTTTGTATATGTATCTATCTATAGCTTTGCTTTATATGTTAACGTTACCAACACTTCATTGCTTTGCTAGTTTAGTTATTTTACCTTTCATTGAATAATTTATTACTATTATCAACATCGTAAACAAACAACTTTTTTATCAGCATAATTTGTAGTTGTCAAAGTCATTGCCACTGTCAGACGTTGAGACGTCACTTGTGTCAAAAGTTTTTTTTTACTGGCCTGGACTCCTGTCTCTTGTGCTTTTGTTCTTTAAGATTTTATAACTTTTTATGGCCTGGATCTGCGTCTTGTCAGTATTCATTTATAGATTTTCTAGTTTGTAGTTTACCTTTGTGCTATAGTAGTAAATATGTTTATTTTTTTTATGTACTAAACCAGCTAATTTTAAACCTTTTAGTTACTGTATTATGTGCTGCAGGTATTGTTTTGAGCGGTTTTAAGTATCTCAGACTTGATGTCTGACCTTGATTATTGTAATCTTTATACCTTTTGATTTTGCTTGTTGGCTTTTGTCTGTGTCCGATTAGTCAAAGTTATTAGTCGACCGGCGGGTTGTTCATTATTATTTGATCGGGAATTTTTATTCCGTATTATAGTTTAGTTTATTTAACTGTAGTCTGTCACCTAAATGCGCAAAGCATTCCACAACATTATTCGGAGCTGCATGAAACCTTTTCGTCGGTCCCCGTACACGCCATACTCATCTCCGAGACCTGGTTGAAACCGTCTTTGCCATCCACCTCGTACGGTCTCCCAGGGTACGTTCTTATACGTAATGACCGCATTGGTAAACGGGGAGGTGGAGTTGCGATATACTTGCGTGCTGACATTCCTTATAAGATTATTGCATCCTCTTGTCCAACTTACTCGGCTTCTCCTGAGTACCTATTCTTGAAGTCTAATGTCGGGGGTGTCAGGGTCGCGTTAGGTGTCATTTACAGTCCTCCGAATATTGATTACTTTTCACAACTTGACTCTCTCCTAGTATAAATTTCCTCGGAGTACATGCACGTGGTGGTTATAGGTGATTTTAATACAGACCTATGCAAGTCTAATCTTAATACTCGGAGATTGGTCTCTATTGTCGGATCGGCTAACCTTCGCGTGCTCCCTCTCAACCCTACGCACACTAATCTTGAGACATCTGATACTTGGCTGGATCTTATACTTGCCTCTTCTCAGGATTTGGCCATTAATCATGGTCAACTGTCTGCACCTGGATTCTCCAGGCACGACCTTATCTACTTGACGTATTATATCAAACCTCCAAAGGTCAAGCCGGTTCACATTCACGTGCGAGCGTTGGGGAGGATGGACGTGGATGCACTTGGCGCGGATGCGGAGAAACTCGACTGGAGTGCGTGTTTTGCGGCATCATCAATTGATGAAATGATTTAAATAAATAAAATAAAATAAATAAATAAAAATTGTAAAATTCCATTATTTATTTATTTGATAAGCATGCCACCTACGCGTACTATAAGGGTTAGGCGACCGCCCAGTCCATGGATCACCGAGGGAATCCGTAAGGCTATGGTCAAGCGGAACAAGGCCTTCCGTAAGTTCAAAGGAGATCGCAGTGAGTCGAACTGGGACTCCTACATACTCGCTCGTAACGTATGTACGAGAATGATCAGAAATGAGAAGCGCCGTTACTTTCACCGACTGACTGATTCTTCTGGGGCAAAAGTATGGAAGTTTCTCAGGACGGTTGGAGTTGGCAAACCATCAACTTTACAGCGAAAGTTGCCTTTTTGTCCTGATGTTTTTAATAAATATTTTTCTGACACAGCGAAATTGGATCCTAATACTAAAACCGAAACCATTAATAACATTGCTTCCCTACCTGTGCAGTCGAATCAGGCCTTTGTCTTTTGTCCAGTTACTGAGGATGAGGTTAGAAAAACACTGTCATCAGTCGACTCCAAAGCAGTGGGTTGTGACGAAGTCAGCAGAGTCATGGTTTTTCATATTCTAAATTCGGTTCCTCCAGTCTTGACGCACATAATACATTTTCGCTGTCTTCCTCAACTTTTCCTAATATTTGGCGTAAAGCATTGGTTATCCCTCTTCCCAAAACTTCCTCTCCCTCATCCTTAAATCATTTCAGACCCATATCGGTTCTTCCCTTTTTTTAAAAAATTCTAGAGGCCATTGTTCATAAGCAATTGTCAGCTTTTGTGTTTTCAAATTCCCTCATAAGCCCGTATCAGTACGGCTTCCGACCCGGGCATAGCACGGCGACTGCACTACTCAAAGTCACTGAAGATGTGAGAGAAAATATGGAGAACACTAAGCTGACGATTCTTGTGCTAATCGATTTTTCGAATGCGTTTAACAACGTGGACCATGACATCTTGCTGGCTGTCTTGGCTCACCTCGGGGCGTCGTCCTCTGTGACGGATTGGTTTGCGTCCTATCTCCGAGGTCGTCAGCAGGCAGTGCGAGCGGATGGGTTATCCTCTAGCTGGTGTGATCTCGATACTGGCGTTCCGCAAGGAGGTATTCTTTCCCCGCTTCTCTTCTCGCTATTTATAAATCAGCTGACTCAAAACCTAAACTGCTTATATCACTTGCATGCTGACGACCTGCAGATGTATGCGACTGCTGAAGCTGCTAATATCTCGGATGCGGTGAGTGCACCTGTCAATGATCTTGACACCATCCAGGATTGGTCGAACAAGTTCGGTATCTCCGTCAATCCCGCTAAGTGCCAAGCCATTATCTTGGGTAGCCACTATTTGATGAAACGCCTGGACATTACCATTGTTCCCCCGATTCTTTACAACGGTGTACTGGTTCCGTACTCTTCTCAGGTTAAAGATTTGGGGCTCTATATTGTCAATACATTCAGTTGGGCTGCACATGTAATAGAGGTTAGCAGGAAGGTAACGGGTACTCTCTGCTCTCTTTATAAGTTTAAATTTTTCCTCCCTCCTGCTACCAAACTCTTGCTTGTGCAGTCCCTGATTTTGCCAATCTTAGACTATGCTGACGTGTGTTACCCCGATATCAACCAAGATCTTTTGCTGAAGCTGGACCGTCTCCTGAACAATTGTATTAGGTTCATTTTCGGTTTACGAAAATATGACCATATCTCCGAATTTCGTACTAAGCTTAGGTGGCTCACAATTCACCAGCGCCGTAACTTAAGGTCCTTTCTCTATTGTATTCAATCTTACACGATCCAGCTACCCCACACTATTTAAAAAGTAAATTTCAATTCCTTTCTGACTCTCACAACCTCAATCTGCGCTCTACACATAACAAACTATTGAATCTGCCCCTTTACCGCACCGGCTTTACCTCTAACTCTTCTGCAGTTAAGACCATAAGGCTCTGGAACGATCTTCCCTCTGATATAAGACTATTACCTAACAAATGTTCTTTTAAGAAAGCGGTGCATGGTCATTACTTGAATGCTCCATAATACTCGTTCTCCCTCCCTGTTCGACCCACTTAACTTTTCTCTCGTCTCTTCACTTTGTTCAATTTAAATATTATTTTACCTTTGGTTTTACTTATATATTGTATCCAGTTTTACGTTCATATGTTTATTTTATGGTTTTGTATATGTATTTAGTATGTGCTTCCGGACTATAGTTGCATAAATGTAATATCCCTCCTCCTTTTTACTCAAGTAGTTTTGTATTTTTTTGTCTTTCTTTTCCTGCACCGCCTACCTTTCTCAGGCTTAGATTATCCCGGTTGACTGGTAGATAAGGCTATTTTAGCTTTAAGTCCACCACTGTACTTTTGTGCATAAAGCTTTAATAAATAAATAAATAAATAACACAATGTATGCAGCTAAGGGTTGACTAACATTTATAAATTTCAAATAATTTAAGAACAAATAAATTATGAAATTTAAGAGTTAACACTCCAGCTCTTACTTTTAAAAGTTTCAAGTTATTTAGAATACAGAAGATCACACTATTTAATAATATATTTGTATCCAATGGCAGGTTAACACTTCTTTATAGTTTCAATAAAGTTACAATGAGTTAGAATTAGGAGATACAGACATTCCAATTCTATTTCTTAAGTTACAAAACTTCATTTTGCACAAAGGTTTAGTAAATATGTCAGCACATTGATCACTACAAACATATTTCAAATCAATAATTTTGGCATAGTATTTTTCTTTTATAAAGTGAAACTTAATGTCAATATGTTTGCACCGAAAGTTAAAAAAATGTATAACACTTATAGCGCTTTGATTGTCCAAGTGTAAGCACACAAATTTTTGTTTAAATTCACCAATATCACTCAACAACTGTTTAACCCACATGGCCTCCTTTGTGGCACAGGCTGCCATAAACTCCGCCTCTGTTGTGGACAGAGCCACAGTTTGCTGTCTCTGACTGGACCAAGTAACTGCTGCACAATTTTTGATAAAAACATAGACAGAGCGTCTTGTACTGGGATCGTTTGCATAATCAGAATCACTGTATCCGATAATCTCACATGGATCTGATGTTGGAGAATAACACAGGCCATACTTATTAGTTTCTTTTAGATACTTGAAGATTTTCTTGCCAGTGTAGTTCAGTGTAACAGTTAACAAAACGACTCACCTGACTCACGGCATATGTTACATCTAGGCAGCTAACTGTAGCTAGATGTATCAGCGACCCAACTGCCTCTCGGTAAGGTATGTTCTTGTCCAGATCACAGTTTCCTTTGTAGTATGCGGGTCGTCTGGAATGCTGTTGGGATTGGCATTGTTCAAGTTAAATTTCTTCAGCGTTCAATATATTTCATTTGGTGTATGATGTTCATTCATCATGTTTCTCAATTTCCAAACCAACAAAGTTACTCAGTGGACAAACTTTAACTTCAAATTCTTTCTGTAGCTCATCAACAATTGCTTTAATTACAGTTTTATCTTTGGAAAATATTAATCCATCGTCTACATATAAACAAAAATAGCATTTTGATCCGTTCACTTCTCCAACATACACACATTGATCAGCTTTGCTGTTGATTAAGCCAAATATCTTTAGAACGAAGTAAAATTTTGATTTCCAACATCTAGGAGCATGTCAATCCATACAATGACTTATAAAGCTTACATACCATACCTTGTTTGGATTGCAGGTTATGCAGGTCCGCGAACATGCGCCCATTAATTACTAAGGGGAGCGAACAAGAAGGTGGTTGGTGCCGCGCTTGGTGAACTCATTGCCTGACGAGATCACCGCCCCGCGGAATCCGTCGCCCGCCATGAAGCGCTAATTTGAGTTGTACTGCTTTTGAGGGGACGATGAGTGACTTGGGCAGTGTGTAATCATCGCGCTCGGCCCGGATCACTCACCGTTGCCATCAGTATACCTATGTAATGCAAACATTATACAAAGAAGTGTTATGGTTTTCTTAGCGAGTACTCTGTCCTGCGGCAGTATGACAAATCGATTTTAATGTAACTACTGTTCTTATCTGTGTTGTATCTTTTTACCTAATAAATAATAAATAAATGCTCAACTTACACCGGCAAAAGAGGCCGACAGTGGCGGTCCAAGGTCGGCCGAATCTTTCAAGCGATACTATACATGTTCTAATGATGTTTTTCTATCAAAGGCCCAACTCTGCTTAAAATCAATTCGAAATCAGTTGCTGACATTCGAAGAAATCCCTCGAACTGGTTGCTTGGTTCAGCTAGTAGGTCGGAGAATATTTCGTCCATAGAGTTCCTGTAAAATGTAAAAAGAGTTGAATACACATTGTATTACTTTAAAAGTACACTTTGATGGCTTTGATGTATGGTATGAATGAGTGACAGATACATAGACGGGAGAACAAAACGGACAACAGTTTATAATAAAAAGTTTATCATGGTATGGTAGAAAGACTTACAGTGTACGTTTTCTGTGCATTTGTATCATCCACCATCTTCTTTTTCTTTGTTTCCTTTTTTTCTTTATTTGATGATTCAATGAATTCAAATAATAAAAATTTACACTCATGAAATACAGAGCTCTGTCAACGTCCATCTTGCTTTTAACGCCGCTTTTATCGCCAGTAATGGGCATTCACGTTGACCGTTCAAGTGTAGCCACCCACTTAACGGGTTAAAAATTATCGCAATAATTTGGCGTTAGCCGCTAGTGTGGCCCCAGCATTAAAGAGACAACAATTTTAATTGTTGAGTGTAAAAAACCGCAACCACTCCGGTGTGGCCTGAGCCTTTGCTACTATTCCAGGTAATTCCCCTAACACCACAACGTCACAGGATTAATCAACGGACTCTTTGTTTGTATATTCTTGAAAGTGAAACATAAGCGCTTATTATTACGCATACAGGAACAGTGCTTGCGCCGGGCTGTACCGCAACGTCTGTCTACTCAATAGAGGTCAGACGACTTCACACGAGTACCTTACTAGCTAAGCTACATACATATTTGATCCAAATCAGTTACAGTGAAATCAGTAAGCAGTGTTCAAGAAATTCTGCTACATTATCCGAGAAAGAAAGAAGGTTGTTGTGTTGTGTTTGGAGTTCATTGGCAGCATCAACGACTGCTCACGATTATTTCTGGGTAAACAAGGTATTCTCCAATGGAACGAAGACAACAAAACAGCGAAGAAAAGTCGTTAACATTACTTGTGAGAAAATTGTCCTGTAATGCTACTAATGCAGTAATAGTGCATATGTATGTTGGAAGTGAACGCGCGCGAGATCCTGATTCTCAATATAGACGGAATTCAGTGGTCCACGTTAACAATTTTAAAATATGCTTCAAAGCCACAACATCTATAAAAGGAAACGAATTAAATGTAACAACTGGAAGAAGTTTCCCAAGTAACACACAGTTAATTGAAATAAGGTTCGAAAGTGATGATAAGAAAATGGGAACTTTTTCAATGACACCAACTACAAATTATGGCCGCGATGCTTATCAAAATCTCAAAATCTGCGGTGAATATTGGCTACCTGAAATGAGTATATGTATTTCATTAAATATTATAAAAATGAAAATATTTGTAAAATCAAGTAATCCTTTCGAACTTCTAAAACATCTTCATGCCTTTGAACTGCGTGCCAAGGATGGTTCAATTAAAATACACACAGCAGCTCTACTTGCATGCAGCGATGTTTTCAAAAGCATGGTCACAAAAGAATTCCTTGAGAAAAGCAATGGATTTGTTGAATTACCATATTCTATATCAACTTTAAAACAATTCAAGGCTTACTTTAAAACATATCTATTAAAAAGGACAACACAAACAAATTATAAACTAAATAAATTAACTTAACTTAATTATCTAACTAAAATTAAAAGGCTTACTTATATGAGATACCTGTAAGTGAATTAGAACAACTTACCAAGTTTGCTCACTGCTACATGATGCCGCAGCTGGAGGCTGACTGTATTGGTCAATTGCTAACGGAGTTAACCATTCCCAAATCAAAGGATTTACTAAAGTTTGCATACGAACATGAACTGGACCTTCTCCGTGATGCAGTATTGCAATGGTACTTAGATGGTGCCATAGGTATTGAAGAAGCCTAATAAAAATAATACTTAGAGCGCAGGAAAAAAGGGGCTGTTGGGTATCCTCTAACCGAATACTCAATTAGTTAAATTTCTCTTAGTGCAGATGCAGCCTTTCTTTTTCAAATTTAAAATTTTACTTGCAGTAGATTCCTAAAATATCTGTTGTATTGTCTATGTTTAAAATTTTTAAATACTTAGTTATTCTTAATATAAAGTTAAGATTTTTGTATTTTCATATTTACCTAGAAGATAATCTAATTTTATTATTACTTAATGTTAATGCATAGAAATGTGTCTCTTCTTTTAAATCTAGTGCATATAAACACCAAAATTATTAGTATTATAATAAAAACTGTAATTAAAAAGCACACACATCTTTATTACCACGAATACCTACTTTACAAAAACATTACCTTTTTTTATACCACTAAGGTAGCAAACAAGCTTACGGCTGCCTGATGGTAAGCAGTCAGGACTACGTACAAGATTGCCATTCTAAATTTGATTAGGTTAGTACAACTACAAGTTTTGTCATAGTTGGGCTTGAGTCTCTTCTACGGAGTAAGTATTGGAGGGTTTTGCACGGATATGGAATATTATATAAGTAGGATTTTTTTATATAAGAACTAGCCAGGCGTTTGACCGCCAGTGGTAAGTGGTAATGCCAGCAAAGATGGATATATAAGGTATATAATGTTTGATGGTATATAAAAATCCTACCATATATTATAGACGCGAAAGTTTGTAAGGATGTATGAATGTTTGTTACACGTTCACGCAAAAACTACAGAACGGATTGTGATGAAATTTGGCAGCAATATATTTTAAAGCCCAGAATAGCACATAGGCTATAATTTATCCCGAAATTCAACATGGTTCCCGCGGGAACGAGTCTGGAACGTTATAACCGAGTTTAACGCGGACGAAGTCGCGGGCAATAGGTAATTAGCATTAACACCTTTGTCACTGCCAGTACACCAAGTTGGTCCTCCAGCACAGAAACGGCGTTTACGACGCTCGAAAATAAATATACCATACTCGATGCGGTAGCCGGGCTGTTACGACGCCATACATACATATACATACACATACATACAAACGCCATAAAGTGTATCCATATGGACCAGACTGGCTGCATTAATATTCATCGCGGAGTATTTTCTCAGTCCTTATTTGTATGGATTCAAAACAAGTGGGTACGACCAACGGTTTTGATGTGGCGAGGTGTAAGGTTTCCCAGCGTTGTTGGCGCTGGTGCTAGGTGTCAGTTTGTCCTTATTTAGGAGTTACCTTGAGGAGTAAACAAGTAAGTAGTACGAAAACAAATAACCCTGCATACTGTTGTTGATTCCTTTTGAAATCGGCTTTTGAAGACCTTAATTTGTTACCGCATTCGATTGGTTAAAACAATACCTACATACAAGCATGAAAATTGGTATAGGTACTAAAGTATAACAACAAATGCTAAAAACCGGACCAATAAAATTTTACTGATTTCAAATTAAAAGGAATTTCACGAATTGCATGTTGCTCTAGCATCAAAATCTTGTAGCTGACCTAAGAATGATTAAAGTTAATAGTACGGAGCCTTTGTGTTCGACTCGCACTTGGCCGGTTAGGGTACCGTAGCTCTGAAAGAAAAACTGGACCCTTGTAGAAGTTCCTTGTTATCCGTCCGTCAGTCTGTGTGGCTGTCTGTTTCACACTCAAGATCTCAGCAACAGGTAATCACTACATAGTATAAAACAAAGTCGCTTTCTCTGTCCCTATGTCCCTTTGTATGCTTAAATCTTTGAAACTACGTAACGGATTTTGATGCGGTTTTTTTTAATAGATAGAGTAATTCAAGAGGAAGGTTTATAAGCAAGAAAAATGGGTATCACTACATAGTATCACTACATAGTATAAAACAAAGTCGCTTTCTCTGTCCCTATGTCCCTTTGTATGCTTAAATCTTTGAAACTACGTAACGGATTTTGATGCGGTTTTTTTTAATAGATAGAGTAATTCAAGAGGAAGGTTTATAAGCAAGAAAAATGGGTATCACTACATAGTATAAAACAAAGTCGCTTTCTCTGTCCCTATGTCCCTTTGTATGCTTAAATCTTTGAAACTACGTAACGGATTTTGATGCGGTTTTTTTTAATAGATAGAGTAATTCAAGAGGAAGGTTTATAAGCAAGAAAAATGGGTAGAGGGTGGGTAGGTGTACGTGAACGAAGTCGCGCCGGGTCCACTAGTGATTAATAAAACAAACTGATATTAATCATCATCATCATTATCCGATTAATGACGATTTCACACAAGAATGTGGCAATGAAGTCCATGATGAACTGTGTAACTTTTATGACAGACTGAGCTTTTACGTAGGTAGGTACTATAGGACCTCTATTCTGCTCACTGATGGCTTTACATTTCATACATAATTGAACGCCATAGGAACTTTTACCTTGCCTTACATTGAAATTTTTTTTGGAAGATAGTCTAAAGAATAATTATAAATAATGTAAATGAGATAGATGAGGTTTTTATATCTAAACAATTAAAATGCCATAAAATTATCTTCCCACTAAAGCTAGTTTCACTGATACTGAATAGTATTTTCTTTGTTTTAGTGAAATTTTAAGGTCTCCGCCCCTAGAAAACACCCTCATCACCAGTTTCACATCACAGTTTATGGACCTGTCCCGCGAAAGGGGAGGTTATTGCGAATCATGTTAATAACCTTCATATTAAGTACATCATATGTTTATTATTGCTGTAAGTTTTCCGAATAAAATAAAATAAATAAATAACATCTCCACGCTTATCAGGCGGGTTGGAGATCGCAGTGTTTTAAATATGACAATGGTATAAGCTGCCACCCATTTTCCGACCTACGGAGACTCTAGATATTTTGCCTCTAAACATCAGTCGCGTTGTACGACAGCCACGGGGGTCAGGGGTTGGTGCTATTCTACCCCGCTGGAACGCAGCCATAAAAACACCTACCTACCTTTCCTATAGGTACGTTTGAAATTCCGCCATCTTCCTCACATTACGCATTAAAGTAAACAAAACAAAACAGATGATACACACGCTGTTTATCTGACACAGCACGTTGCAGAGGAATACATAACAGCTGATGAATCTCAAATGCACTGGAGTTAGGTATCGTAAGTACGTATAATCTGTTTACGCGCTGGTCCGCGCGAATCTTGCTTGACATGCGCTTGACTATGGATGGAGATTCTATGTATTTTTTATAAAAGTAAGTAGGTTACATTTACAATATTTACTTGGATTCGTATTAACGGTGACTGAAAACACCGTGGCGCACCTGAATTGTAACCTTGATCCAATCTGGTCGGGTTACCCGGGTAGCAGGGGTCACGGAGGTCAGATGGTAGTCGCTCCACTGTAATTACCTGATCGCCAAATCCTGGATCACGGTCAAGGCGGACCCCGGGCGGTCCTCGAGAGCACAATCGCGACATTAACGCTAAGATGATTATTTATTACTTGAATTCGTATTGAGCTAATGTTAGACACGTTTTGTGGTACATATATTCGTGAATTGCCCATACCAGGGATGGCGAACCAATGGCACGCATGCCACAGATGGCAAATGTCCACAATGGTATTGCAAACGTCCATAGACTGCGGTGACTGCTTACCATCAGGCAGGCCGTAAGCTTGTTTGCCACCTTAGTAGTATAATAGATGTCACGCTGCAAAAATATCATGACACGACACCATATACTTTCAGTCTAGCTCAATATGAATTCGAATTTAGGAAATTAAATGAAATAGAAAGGCTCTCGGCAATATCTAAGATTTTTTTATATGATAGGCAAACAGGCAAACGGCATCTAATGAGTCAAAATACTAATTTAGTTGTCTGAAAGCAAGCAGGCTTTTGCTATTGTGATTATGAGTTATTGTTTTCAAAAATGTTTAACATTATATGACGACCTTAATGGTTCAGTGGTCAATATGCCAGTCAGCCACGCAAGAGGTACCGGGTCCGATTCCCGGCCGGGCAGAAATTTAAATGATGAATTTTAATTTCTGTTACGGGTCTGGGTGTTCTATGTATAATAAGTATGTATTTAAAAAAGTATATAAGTAGTATACCAGTTAGCTAGCACCCATAGCACAAGCTTGCTTAGTTTGGGGCTAGATGGCGCTGTGTGAATTTGTCCACGATTATTTATTTATGATAAATTGGCATCATCATCACAGCCCGTAACAGTCCACTGCAGGACTTAGGGCCTCTCCCACGAAAAGGGATGTTATTGCCATTATCTCCACGCTTGGCAGGCGGGTTGGAGATCGCAGTGTTTAAATATCACAACGGAAAATGCTGCTGCCCATTTTCCTGACTACGGGGACTCTTGATCTTTTGCCTCGAAAACATTAGTCGCCTTGTACGACACCCATGAGTGTAAGGGGTTGGTGCTATTCTACTCTGCCGGACACCACACGGCCAACGGATAAATTGGCATACAAACCTTTTATCTATTCATCAATAAATCAAGGTTCTTTAATGGCACGTCAGGGTCATTGTTACTTGATTTTATAAAATATGGCACGTTGGCCAATAAAGGTTCACCATCCCTGGCTTATTATACGCTATCTTAACGACACACACCTTTCGCGTCTTCCAAGTTTAACTTTTCATACTAACTGGGTTGTTTAGGGCGTGGTCTGGGCCATTCTGGCCATTGACGACTGAGTGGTTCAATGGTCAACATGCCGGTCTGCCACGCAAGAGGTCCCGGGTTAGATTCCCGGCCGGGCAGAAATTGATATGATGAATTTTAATTTCTGTTACGGGTCTGGGTGTTCTATAATAAATATGTATTTAAGTAGTATATCAGTTATCTAGCACCCATGTACTATGCTTGTACAAGCATAGTACATGCTTAGTTTGGGGCTAGATGGCTGAATTTGTCCACGAATATTTATTATTATTATTTTTTTTTTTATTAATAATAGGCTTGCATTTGACCTCAACTCACCTGATGGAAAGCGATGATGATGTTTGTTTATTTTATTTTATCTCAGTCACTTAGTGTGACCGGTGATATGAGTGACGCCCACGGGATTACTCCAAGTGAGCTACACTTTCAAACTGGTTGCGAGTCGTATCTTCCTGAAGGAATTTACGCACAATACGACAAGTATTTAAAATTGCAGCTTTCTGCATATTTATAATCGTTTTGTGTACATAGTTCTTTCAGTTATTTATTTTATTATTATTATTATTCTTTGAATGTTTTTATAATTTAGATAAGTCTTTATCTGCCACCCCAGTAGTGGTAAATCTTTAGTACTAGGTACCCATACTAACTTTATGTGTTTACCTTGCCAAGATGTCGTCGATTATAATGTGAGAAACACGGCCACTGGGCACTCACCCGATTACTGGGGATCTTGAGCAAATTTTTTACCTTTAATTAAGTTTAGTTTTTGTGTATTTTTGTATTACCTATGTAAATATGTTTTTATTGGGTTAAGATAGGGTTATTATAAATAGAGCGTCGGTAGCCGAGCGGTTAGAGTATCCGACTCGTAAGCCAGAGGACCCGGGTTCGAATCTCGCTCCGGCCATGTACCAATGACTGTTTTCTGAGTTATATACATTAGTTGAATACTAACCGATACTCTTACGGTGAGGGAAAACATTGTGATGAAACCACTAATAGAGTCACTAATAGATCATTCATAGGTATTTTGATAGATATTTTGTAGGTAGGAGTCATTATCACTAATAGAGTCCTACCTACAAAATAGGAAGCAATACACTGAAATAACAAAAATCTGCGAATCATCTAGAACCGAAATTAAATATAGATCTGATGAACGTACAGTTTTATTCGGAGTTCCACAGGGAAGCGTGTTGGGACCATTACTGTTTTTGCTATATATTAACGATTTACCTAAGCATATACCATTTCCAATGACATTATTTGCTGATGATAGTACGGTAGTAATTAAAAGTAATGACAAAAATAATTATGAAAATGATATTAATGATTCTATTTATAAAATAATAAACTGGTTAGACCAAAATAATCTATTAGTAAACATAGGAAAAACGAACATCATGAATTTTTTTCAAAGGAAAGATCAAATCCCGTATGCTACATGAATACAACTATTAAAGATACACAAATAACAAAGTTTTTAGGATTATATATAGATAATAAGCTGACATGGAAATATCATGCAGAGATGTTATGTAAAAAGTTAAATAGACACGCGTACGCACTTTACGAACTAGCAAAGACTGTCAACCGTGAAGCCGTTCTTAATGCATACCACGGGCTTGTTGCATCAATTCTCCGATACGGAATAATATTTTGGGGAAACTGTTCTGAAAAAGAATCAATATTCAGGGGACAAAAAAGTTGCATTAGAGCTATATGCAATTTAAAAAGAACTGATAGCTGCAAACCTCACTACGCTAAACTAAAAATTCTTACACTGGCATGCCTCTACATATATGAGGTAGCTGTGTATGTGAGGTCTAACCTCCACTTGTTCACATCTGTCTCTCAGGTGCACAATAGAAGCCACCGTGATCCTGGCCGGCTGTGCGCTGTCCAGTCTAAGACAGCTCTAAAACACAAGAGTATTTTTTGTATGGCCCCCAAAATATACAATAAGATACCTAAACAGATAAGAGAGTTAGATGTGACGGAATTTAAACACAGTCTCTTTAAAGTGTTGACCGAAAAATGTTATTATCGGTGTGACGAATTCCTTAACGATACTTTTATATAAATGTAGTAATATAAATAATAATTATATATAAAATGATAAATGACATTGATATTTTAACGATTTATAAAAATTTGACATTCAATTATTTCAATTAGTTATTGTCGATTTAATAATGATTTATCTTGGTATATTTTTGTTAATTTAGTGTATTAATATCGGATATTTAAAAGGGATGAATTTCATTTGATTCTAGTTTTGTATAAAGTGATAGTTAGATAGGTGGATTGTATCGTATACCGTAAGGTGGAACATGGAGATCTATAAAATACATGAAACCAACTTTGTAACCCATGTTGACGATTAAATAAATGAATTAAATGAATTAAACCTGCACAGGCGACTGGATGTGTAATCATGATCCAATCTGGTCAGGTTCCCCTGGTAGCAGGGTCATGGAGGTCAGATTGGAGTCGCTCCACTGTAATTACCTGACCTGCCAAATCCTGGATAATGGTCAAGGCGGACCCCGGGCCCTCGTGCGCGAGAGCACAACCGGGACATTAACGCCAAGATGATTATTTTATTTATTTTATAGGGTTTGTATAAATAATTCTTTGAATGGTTGGCGAGGGATACGTTTATCTACAGCCATAGGGCGGTCAGCGTGTCACTGTGTGTTTCCTTCCTACTTTCCTACCCCCCTCCTTTTTGACGATTGAAAGAGATATTTAATGTCCTAATCAATAAAGAAATTTTGATTTGATTTGATTTGATTTGATTGATTTGAATATAGTCGTGTAAGAAATGACTTCGATGTTTTTTTCAGAATTTAATGTGCATACTTAGATTACGAGTTGAGCGCTGCTTAAACAATTTTAATGGATTTTCGTACAAGGTGACCCTTGTACCAGAGCTACTTTTTCCACATACAACCCCGCTACACCTAGAAATAGATACACGACGCATAGCAACGAGGAAATGAAGGGAAATTCATCGGACAAGAAATAGGTGGTCGCTACAGCCCATCGGAATCCCGGGCAAAGTTTACCTGCGCCTTGTTCCTGTAATGAAAAGGATGTAATGTCCAACTTTCCCAGGGAACCAGAACAATACTTTGCGGGGTAATTTATTACTCGCCCCTCTGTACATTATGAAAACTGCGGGGGAGGATTTAGAAACGATTTATAAGGGAGGGAAATAAGGTGAAGTTATTAATCATTGGAAGGTTTAACGACTTAAAGAGTTGCCTTTGCCGCTTTGCTTTGAAAGCACTTTGCTTCTCACGTTTTCGAGTTGAGCGCTTCTTGGCTTTGTCGTTTGGGAGTTCAGCTGAAAGGGGGGGCTCTTTTTAATTTGTTTGTTTTTTTGGCCGGACCATTTTATTTATTTATTTAACCATTTATTGTACACAAGATTGTTACAAAACTATATGACAGAATTTATCAGACAACAGGCCAACTTATTTCTATAAAGAAATTTCTTCCAGGTGTTTAGCAGAGAGATCGTGACAATTAAATGCAGTTAAGACGTGCACAGTAGCAAAACAAAGATGCTTAATTAATAAAAGCGTATACTATACATTAATAAATACATACCTATATACCTACATTAAAAACAAATACATACACACATACATATATTAGACAGATAGAGAAAAGTGCTTTTTTACACGCTTCTTGAAGATGAAGACAGAAGTGCTATCCCGTATGTCATGCGGAAGAGAGTTCCACAGTCTTGCCGCATGGACAGTGAACGAGTAGGAGAAGAATTCTGTGTGATGGGCAGGAATGTCTAACTTTGATTTACCGGAGGATCAAAGCATATATAGTATAAGGATACATATGTCTGTCACTATGTATCTATATACGTATATATACTACCTATGGATGTATATATGTACGCTTAGTTCTTTTAAACTATGCAACGGATTTCAATGCGGTTGTTAACAATAGATAGAGTAATTTAAAAGAAAGGTTTATAAGCAAAAAAAAAGGGTTGGTACGGGTGACGAAGTCGTGCCGGAGCCACTACGTAATGACAATATTTTTAATATTTATTACCTCTATCCGTTGCATTTGATAACAGTGGCTGGCTCTGGTAAGGCTACTGCCTGTGTTCCAGATTTCCAGCTTGTTTACATTTAGAGGTACTAACTACTTAAACCAATTA
This sequence comes from Blastobasis lacticolella, assembly GCA_905147135.1. Taxonomy (NCBI): domain Eukaryota; kingdom Metazoa; phylum Arthropoda; class Insecta; order Lepidoptera; family Blastobasidae; genus Blastobasis; species Blastobasis lacticolella. The sequence goes on along the minus strand of LR990055.1, from coordinate 17,958,950 downwards.
TCGGTAAAAATAACACAAATAACTAGTAGAGCTCGTCTAGTCTAAAATGACGCGCCCCACTACTTAGTTAGTTGATTTCGATGTGTGAGTGCAAATATTGATAACGACACTTCATCTGTGTGGGAGCCAATGAACGACGCGTGCTCCTACGTTTGAATCTCACCGGCAACTGAATGACCAATTACAACGGCATTTGTATATGTATTGCGTCCATATTTTAAACTTGCTTGTGTGCGTTAATGCGATAGTGGAGCGCGTCATTTTAGATTAGACGAGCTCTACTAGGGTAAGTGTTATGTAAATGTGTTTGTGTGTGTGAGAGAGAGTTCGTGTGTTTAAATACGTGCGTGAGAGTGTGTGAGAGAGTTAAGCTACCGGTTGTAGCAGTTCTTCAGTCAAAGGTATTTATTTGTAACACATTCATCAAGATATTATAATATTTTTAAGTATATCTGTGTTAACCCCAATTGTGGGCTTACAAATATTATAATTGTACAAATAAAATGATAATATTTTCAGTGTCACTATATGAGAAATAACGCAGATACTGTTCGAGTAAGTGTTTGCATTTGTATTTTGTGAGAGAATGGGCCTAAATCAAATTAATAATTTTGAGCCAATAAATGAAACACGTTAGTATAGATATCCTATGCTTTAACCCAAGGCGAGGTTGACCAAGGTCTCCCGCAGGGGACCCGGAGAATGGTTGAACAGTTAATAGCCCCATAACGGTATTTTTATTTAACTTTAACCCATAACAAATACGAGCACCCATACTTAAACGACTTGCTTAAATAAAATCAGGTCAAATTTCAATACTTGAAGGCAATATTTTCTCCCCACATACCTTCTAGTAAATATAGGCGTATAAAACACCGCCTACTCATTCTCAAAACGACGATATTATTCAGCTATCGACCGCAAGATACATATCTAACAGAAACCAGATATAACCAGATACGACGGCGCACGCTTGCGGTCAAGCGCCGGGAATCGAACCTGCTACTCGTAACGTCTAATCGACATTTAACTATGCCCCGACTCGCTACGCGGTGAATTGGTTATTGCGGTTTCAGAGACGATTACTCAACTCGGATGCTGTTATGATCAGATGGGAGCTAGGATTTCCCTGCGACTTCGCTCGATGCCGATAGAGCTGGAAGGTTGAGCCCTCGTAGCCCACATCACAGCCCGTAGCAGTCCACTGCAGGACTTGGGGCCTCTCCCACGAAAGGGGAGGTTATTGCCTCGTAGCCCAGCTCTCCCAATATACAGCGTACAGTTTCGAACATTTCGACAAAGCTCTTCACAAATGTGGAGGAAGCTCAAGTCCAGCAGTGGACTATTGTGAGCTATTGATATCATGGGTAGGTATGTATCCTACCTGGTATGACCCGTGTCTCTGCGAAGCCAGAGCGTATCAAACATAAGGGTTTGTTCTAGCGATCCTAGGTGAGCCCATCATCATATCAGTTGAAATACGCCTGCTGTTGGGCATATGCCTCCCCAGACATCTCCACATATGCCGGTTCTGTGCTATCCGCATCCAGCAGATACATGCAACCTAAGAGGGCTAGATCTATCATTTCTACCTCCCATTTGGATCAGTATGGCGAAAACTGAGTGCAGTTGATAGTCAAGGCAGTAGAAAGATGTAAAAAATCATGTTGGCGTCAATATCCTTGTGCTTTCGCGCGCAAAGGCCCAGGGTCTGCCTTGAGCATGATTCAGGATTTGGCAGATCAAGTAATTGCAGTGGGGAGACTGCCATCTGACTTCCGTGATCTGGAGGTACCTGACCAGATTGGATCATGAATGCGATGGCTTCATTACAATGCTTTCCCTTACCGTAAGAGACTCTATAACTCAGAAAGTTATTATCACTTGGCGGCACGGGGATCAAACTCGGTACCCCTCGCTTACGAATGAGACCCTTAACCATTTGGCCATCGACAGTAGAAAGCTGCAATATTCTCCAATAATGATGTATATCATTTCGAAACACCGCATAATCGCATGCCGTTTATCATTCTTATATCAGCGAACTGTTACAGTCCAATTAATCATAATTGCCGGTGCTGCGGCGGAGTGCTCCGGGGACGCTGCGCGCGCGCACTAGGGGTGGGCCGTGCTGGTCGATGTCGATGAAAATGTCGATGTTGATCGATGCTATTATTTGTCGATATTTTTTTCCCACGGGATATCGCGCTGTGCTATATCTCACATAAACGACACAAAAGTTTCTGTAGTTAGAAACGATGTCAGTTATTTTTAATATATTTTAATGCAGTGTCGTAAAAGACAGTAGTGGGAAAATCTAATGTGTCGTTTACGACACTGCATTTATCACCCTTTATATACCTACCCTGTACTTTTTTCTTTTTCCAAAATTTTAAATCATTTTTTTAAGCCTGTTATGAAAATATTTTATTCCGGAGAGGAATGGGTTAATTATCTTAGTGCCTATAACTTTTTTGTTTTAGGTACATTCATGTTGTCCTGTTAAAAATTTTGAAAGTGAGTTACGGTCTCCTGTTTATAGAAAACTGCGCTTGCTTTAATTTTTAATTATGTACGATACTAACAAAAACTATTATTTTATTACCTTTATATCATATATCTATACTTTATTCATTGAAAATACGATTATAATAATTTATTAGTTGTTATGGACAAAAGTGCTAATTTAGGCAAAAGAAAATTTAAAAATAAACGTGATTTTAGTAAAAATATATCAGATATCAAAAGCCTTAACAATTATTTAAAAACAAGGCCCTTCCGATATCACTCGACTTGTCGATATTAATCGACGCCGCGCCCCTACCACGCAGCTTTCTTCGGCCGGCGCCGGCGCCACTCGGTGATTAGAAAGGCGCCCCTGCCCCTCCCCCCGCGGTCGCCGCGCTCTCCCGCTACTGGTTTTGACTGCGATGAAAAACACACGCTTAATCGACCGCGAAAGGTATCGGTGTTAATGCCTTTAACGATCAATTAGTTTTATTACTTGGAGGTTTTTCGGTTGTGTCGTAAAAGAAGGTTGATATTATTTTATTATCATTGAGAAACGGAGTAACGTTGGTTTTAGTTACCAAATTGTGTTGGTTCTTTTCACCGAGGTTCCTAGAGAGATTGTGCCTCAAAGCATGAAGCTATTATATGTTAATAACCATGATGTGTTTGATAACTTGTCATTTATTGGTTTGATGTCATCAACAGGCGCAGGTGAAAGTCTCCGTCAGTAAACGCTAATGCACTCAGTGCGCGGCTTGACGAATCAGGCCTGTGCCTTATAGTTTCGCAGGTCATCACTCCACGTGGCCAGAGGGTGTCAGACAATCAATAACGGAAGAAACTCCTTACTTCGTATGGAGGACAGGCCATATGGTAGTGCCGATTCACCATATTGTGCATCAGATCCTAGGGAATTCTAGTTCTTATGCTATTTCTTTTTGAGCACATCCGTCAACCATTTTCAGTTGCAACAGCATTATTTGACAGTATACCCTGTCCACATGGAAAAGCCTCCTACAATACGCCTGCCGAGCAGCGGTCTTCAATGAACAACTCAACTACCTTCAATCCCAACAGTTCTGCGCATTACCATTTCACATAGCTATTCCTAGAAGCTATCTTAAGCTATTGAGGTGTAGGCGTCCTGGTTTCATATACTCAGAAACCGCCTTGAATGAAAAATTACTTTTTCTCTACACATTGCTTTGTCTCTCTTCATTAAGTTTCAATTTATATTATAAACTCAAACTCAAAATTTCTTTATTGATTAGGACATTATATATCGGCAAAAAGGAGGGGGGTAGGAAAGTAGGAAGGAAGCACACAGTGACACGCTGGCTGCCCTATGGCCCTATATCCTCTTGGTAATGACAAAAAAATAAGTATATATTCCCATCCCATATGCCCTTAAAATCCAAGAAAACATCAAAAACACCGAATAAAAACCGCAGCTCCCATCCCGACAACTTCAGTAAACACAATTTGTATTAATAAATACAAGCGACTCGAACGAGATTCCTGTCAAAGGCGATTTGCAAAAAAAGATTTCTCCAGTAAATATGTCAAAGGTATTCCTGCTACGTGATATGGTGTCGTGTATGGCACCCATTCAATATTCATGGATACCGTGTGTGAGAAAGTGCTGTGGGAATAAACAGCTGTCTCCTAGAGAGGCACTTAAAAGTTCACTCTATTCCGAAGTTTGGGAGACAACTTCCTTTCGACGCACAAATTATACGCACGATTAGGGCAACAGCGAGCTAACGCGATTACGATCATGAGTTGTTGTGTTCCCTTGCGATGGAGTTATTAAACGGGTGTGTCATTGGTTGGAGTAGGGATTGAGACTTCACCGTTACGTAACTTGTTCATACAGGGCAGTGGAAGTAGGCTTTGTCTTTACCATGTGGCAAGATTAAATTCGTGGCAAAACTAAATTCTATTTTTTTTAAACTGTTAAAACCAGACAAAGTCGAGAGCAAACGCACCATTCCGTAAGGGCAGAGGATGTGGATGACAATTTTACTTTTTAATGTTTAGTATTAGTTAATTTATTGTTGTCTTTGTAAATATTTTGTTTCTACCTAAATAAAGAGTGATTTCTAAATTTATGATTAAAAAATTGAAATACTATATGAAGAGATTTTTTTTTTCCAATTTTAATTAAGATTTGGTTGACTTTGCCTAATTGAGCTGAGTTATTTTATTGAAAACAATAGAGTTTATAACGAAATTTATGTTTGTATTGTAGTTATTGAAGCTGTCTATGAGAACTATAGCTTACCTACAATTTTCTGTGTAGAAAATAACGAACATACAGAACACAAGACAGGCCTTTCACAGGTCGAAAGTTTTATTATAGTGGCAGTAACGAGTTATGGAGAAACTAATACCATGACAGGCTTTAGCTGTATTAGTTTTGATTAAGTCAATCAATATGCTTAGGCCTTAGAAATAGCCTTACGAAGGTGATAGACCTTGCGTCTCTGTTTGTAATTGGCGTCTATCAAGTTTCTTGGTTTCTTGGTTCTGAAAGAATATACCTAGCTTTTGTTTCTTACGTGATATAGATTGTCTTTTATCTATTACGTGCCGTATGCCTGATTATTTATTTAATAATGAAAATGTTTGTTAAATAACATATTTTGATTATTGAATAATTTTTTGAACAGTATTTTGAATGGATACGTTACATCACTCCAAAGTGCTTGACGTAAGACATAGCTTGCAGGACTAAGGGCCGGGACACATAAACACGATACGACGTCGTGTCGTACTACGATGCGGCGCCGTTTCACGATGCGACGGCGCGACGTAGGAATCTACGACGAGCATCGTAAGAAACTACGTCGCGACATCGTAACGTGCCACGATACACGGCACGACGCCGTCGATACAATGCAGGGTGACTTGTCGCAGTTAATTTCGAGAAATGGACCGCACTAGACGCGTCCTGCTCCTGCTGTTGTTAAGAAGACGGACAAAGAAAAGACAGAAACTCAGAAGATACTGGATCCACCCATTTCTTTTAATAATGAACGGGACGCGACGTCGTGCCGTGTATCGTGGCACGTTACGATGTCGCGAAGTAGTTTTTTACGATGCTCGTCGTAGATTCCCACGATGCGACGTCGCATCGTGAAACGACGCCGCATCGTAGTACGACACGACGTCGTGTCGTGTTTATGTGTCCCGGCCCTAACTGTAGTAGAGTTTAACGCCTGGAGGTACTAGATAGATAGTAGTATCCCACATACAGGATACACAGTTTTCTAAACGCCCGTGTGATTGCCATATAATAAAATATTTTGAAAGAGTTAGGCAGTCCGCACACGACGATCTTTGTAAACCGCGTCGCGTGCATGTGTCGTGTATGTATCGTGCATGCGTCCTGCATGTCTCCGTCGCGTCGCTGTCGCGTCCGTGTTGCGTCATGTGCCTAGACAAAATAGAGTACTAACTATTACCAAATTAAACTACTGAATAGAAGCTTTAAAGAATAATTCCTTCATGTATTCCATTTGTTCCCAAATCGGCACCTTTCCATTACAGAATTATTTATTAAATACCTACCAACAGACACAGTCCGCATAAGGTCGTCCGCTGCGTTGCGCGCCCCGGCGCAGGGTCCAGCGGATTTTAATCCATCGCGGGTTCAGTACGTGGAGCGCGCAACTGAATACCTAAAACGCCAGCAATGCAACGCCTGCGGGGAACCCGCTCACTAAAAATCAAATTCATCTCACATACATTCCGCTTGAATGATTGGTACCTCTTATAACATCTAACAAACCATTCGCCCTTCGCCCCAATCCATTCCAAACCTCCACCGTGCCAGCCGTCACTTCAAGTACACGCAACGTCACCGAATGTTACCCGCCGAGTTATAAAATCCGCACGCATTATTGCGCCCGAGTATCCGCCACGTGTTTTGTAATTGGTTTAGTAATTTCAGTGGCAGCGAGGAAACGAGGGCGGAGCCCCGTATAATTTTCCAATTTTCTCCCACACACAGGGTGTGACTGTTGGAAGTCTAATGTAATTCTCTATGTGTATCAGCTGGCTTTCTGATGAGTGTGTAGTTTTTGCACACACTCATCGGTGCTAGCTTTAATTAAAGCTTTTGAGTGACTTCGGTGGCGTAAAAGGCGGTTGTTTCACCACGTTCGGGAACCACATTGGTTTTTGGAATCTTGGTGTCAGAATCCTGGTTGTACTCTCGCGCGAGGCGGAGATCGCCTTGACCATGATCTAGGATTTGGTAGATCAGATAGTTACATTAGAGTGAGCCTATTGTAATCTGACCAGATTGGATCATTGGTCATTCAGTCGTCTGAATGCGCAGGTTTCTTCACGACGTTTTTATCGCCGGAAGAGGATCGATTAGTGTTCAGCTAATGTACATAACTCGGAAAGAGTCTTTGGTGCAATGGCACCACTGGGGATCGAACCCGGTACTTTACTTAGTTACGCGTCTGATCCACTATTAGCTATTTCGCCACCGACGTTCTACGCTTCGGGATTAATTAGGTATAGCCTGTGTGTTATCCTAGAATACGAAGGCGGTGTTCTGGCATAGTAGAATTGCAACCCCCTCGACTATGGGTCTTGTAAAAGGCGACTAACAGTCTTGTTAAAAGCAGCTAAAGTCTTGTAAAAAGCTACTTAAAGTCTTGTAAAAGGCGACTTAAAGTCTTGTAAAAGCGACTTAAGTCTTAGAGGCAGACCAGCTAAGACCTCTGTAGACCAGAAAATGAGCAACAGCACTTACAGTTGTAAGCTTTAAACACTGCGACCTCAACAGATAGATTACACCACCTTCCTCCACTTCTTAAACGTAGAGAAATAGCAGACCTGAGATTGCTTATCAGAATTGCATCTGGTACTGTTGATTGCCCGGAACTTCTCTCTCTTATTTTTATTAAAGCGCCTGTTAGATCCTTCAGACACCATTACCCTCTTTATGTTCCCGAAGCTACCACCAACTATAGGAGAAATACCTTTCTGTTACGAGCAACTCAAAATTTTAACGTCTTGTCCAAAGTTGTTGACCTTGACCTGTTTAATATAAGTTGTGAATTGGCGAGAAATCGTGTACTTAAGTATTACTTTGACACACTGTAACGTAGTGATTTTATTGATTGAGTCGAGCAAAGATAATTATTAGGCTTAAGTTGTTGTGTCTCATTTACTGTTGCACTTCGTTTTAAATATTGTAATTTTCTCAGTGGAAGCCTATAATTGGCTATGTAATGCTATTATTATTTTTATTGTAACAACTGCTGTTGGCTTTCCTTAAGTAAATAAAATAAAATAAACTCTTTTTTGCACACAAAAATACTAGAAAGAAAATGTAACAAGTCTTATTCAATTATGGTGGGCAAAGGCGGCCTTAACTCTACAAGCGATCTATTCAAAGCAACCAACAGCATTCATTTTGCTCAAATGTGAGAGCGACACTGAAAGAAAAAGCCCCTAGTAACATGCCTTTTCTTTTCTAAAGACCTTCAATAAGGATATTGGTTGCCTTGACAATCTCTTACTTTTGGTAAAAGAATTTTGGTTTATTTGAGTTTTATCGTATGACATACTTGCCTGTTTGGACGGCTGGGTGGTTCAGTTGGTTAACATCCGGTCTGCCACGCAGCGGTCCCGGGTTCGATTCCCGGCCGGACAGAAATTGAAATGACCAATTTTAATTTCTGTTACGTGTTTGGGTGTTATATGTATTTAAAAATATATAAGTTGTTTATCAGTTATATGGCTCCCATAACACATGCTTTGCGTACTTTGGGGCTAGATGGCGCTGTGTGAATTGTCCAAGAATATTTAATTTTTTTATTTAATAGAATAGATTTTTTAATGTATATCCGAATAGAATAGACTGGCCATGGGCTATGTTGTTGCAATAAAAGTTTTCCTTACTTATTGAAACCAACAGTCACGCTACCATAATTTCTTTTAAGTATTAAACAGTATCCCCAATCAGCCTGTACATATAAACTTACACAGAACCGGTTCTAACTGGTTACCTTAATTTGATCTCGTAGTTTCTAAATGTACGTAATTAAGAGCTTTAGCGAGTTAGCGACAGCTGTGTTTAGTTTCATTTTATATCAGCCTCGCAGTGCATTGCATAATCTACGGCTATCCTTACATAGTATGAAATGAACTCGATTTCCTCGACAGAACTGATTTTAAAAACTAGTAAAGACGGAACTGGATTTCTGATTCTAGTGAAAACGGCCAGTTCAGTCCTAAAGTATAGATTTAAATCCCGTATTAATAACCGTAGCGTAACTTTACACCTAGGATAAGCAATAGAAACTTCTATGGCGATTTCTACCTGTCAAGTTAAGCCTTTTTTTCACGGTTCCCAAAATTCCCACCCCATGGAGCACTGGAAACCTTACTCACCGGCAGAAACACAATACTATTTAAAAGAGTATTGTTTAGCTGCGGTATTCTGTAAGGTGGAGGTACTTCCCCAGTCGGGCAGCTCCAATTCGAACGGGATACCCCGCTATGCCCTACCTCTCTTAAATCGCCATGTTTGTTAATAGGGCCGTTAGAGTCGAATAAGTTGATTTCAGATATTCATAACAAGAAAAGTATTGCACCAATAACCAACCTTAGGTAAACTAAACTTGCTAAGCCACTCTTAACTTTACGATACCGATTTTGTGGCAACATTTAAAGGCGATAACATAAGCGTCACCTAAGTGCTATCGGGTATTACTCCTTCACATTAGAAATTAATATGTTTTACGCTACTCTCGAGAATACACGGCTGTGTAGAGAGATACACATTTAAATGTTTTAATGCCTTTTACACTTTAATCACACTTTCCTTCTACTAATTCACTCATAAAAAGCCATAAAAAGTAAAACATTTTACGTCTAACTCCTAAAGTGTTAAGGTTTTCATATTGTAAGTACTGTGGCATGTAACTTTTAAAAGCTCATTAAAAAGTAGCCTTAAATTCTTGGCGCCCCCGTTCCCATTCATACGGCATAAAAGCGCTGGGGAGCTTTTGATATTACAGGGAAAGCTTGAACTTTTTCACTTTTCCCGAGAGCTTTCCCACCCTCGCGGAAGCTTAGAATAGGGCTGTGTAATAGATAAGTACTCGTACTCTGTTGGATCGTTACAGATGTGCGTACGGTGCGAATAATTGTGATTTTCATCTTTCGTTACTCAAGTTTACGCTCGTTGCCATCCGCTATTTACCCTAATGTTAACAAACAATAATTAACAAAGAAACAATAACGAAACCTATAACTACCTACATGAAACTAAAACCTATTTTTTCTTGTTTCTATACCTTCTTATCTCCAAAACTCCAAGCTAAATTAAAAAACGTCGTCGTTTCACGATGAAATCACGATTTATATTGTTTTCGGCGTGTTTTGTCGTGTAAATCTAGAAAGAAGCCACACTTTAAACATATAATTGAAAATAAAATTAGTGACCCAGAGTAACTTTTAAACGCTTTCGTTTCCTAACGCTTTAGTTACTGCATTTTAACGGTATGTTCCGGGATTCCATCCACGTACCTTTGTTTACGAGTAACCCGAACAAACGCTACCTACTCGTAAACAAAGATCCGCGATAGGAAACCCGGAACATACCGTTAAAATGTGTGTTAATTTTATTTATTAACTAGTGGACCCGGCGCGACTTCGTTCGCGTACACCTACTTTACTCCTACCTACCCTCTTTCTACTTGCTTATAAACCTTCCTCTTGAATCACTCTATCTGCTGTTGAAACCCGCATCAAAATCCGTTGCGTAGTTTCAAAGATTTAAGCATACAAAGGGACATAGGGACAGAGAAAGCGACTTTGTTTTATACTATGTAGTGATGATAATATGAAAAAAAAGCCCAGTATTAGGTACAATTGAATATACAGACGTGAAAATAACCGCGATAGTTTAAAAGATTACTCTCTTTCTGACACTCCCACAAGTATAAGGGTACCCAGGGGTATCAATGTAAAACCGAACCCCAGTTATGCTACAACAAAGAGTTAGAAAGAGACGTAGGGTTAGTTAAAAACTTCAAGGTCATACCAATTTGTTTTCTCCAGTTTTTAATTCAGACTGTGGCTTCCAGCTATACCTACATCTTCCTTGCTCCCACCCTCAGTTCACCACGAACAAGACACCTGCCTTCTAATTGGGACAGCCGTTTAATTTAAGCGAACGATGACGAGCCAGCAAAAAGCCGCCCATATTTAATTTCAGACAGCCTTTTCATTTGAGGAACTAAATTCGGAGTAAAATTTACGCGCGTCGTGCGTCGATTAAAACTCCGCGTCGGATATAGCAGGGATTAAACTTCGCCCGTGGTGGAGGGTCTGCGCAGACGAGCGGCCATGGCGCGGTTGTTATGAACCCTGAGGTCTAGCCAAGATCCGTTCGTCGCGATTCTGTCCGGGATTCTCTCCTGAAAATCATGAGCCAAACGTGCCACCAGACGAGCGGAAGCCAGATCCACACGAGACCACTTACGTCCTTTTGTACGATAAGGAACTGGTGGAAAGGGACAGAAACTTCACAATATCGAGAGGACCCGTGCTGCAGACAGCTGTTTTGGGAATGCAGGCAGTAAGTAAAATGCACTGCATCCAATACAACAATTTGTGCCTCAAATCCAAAACCACATTCATCATCTCAACGGCAGGGTGCTTACGGGGCTTGGCAAAGCATATGCCTCCACTACGCCTTACATCTATCGACTTTGTGCTTATGCAGTCCATCGACTACTTGTACACGGTCGCCACGAGAGAACTTTCGCCCCATTAGCCATCGGATTGGTGTATTAAGCCTTGGCTTTTTACCACTTCAGTTTTGCAGAACATAATAATAATAATATAACGTCACGGGCCGTGGCCGTGTGGTGTCCGGTGGCCGTGTGGTGTCCGGCAGAGTAGAATAGCACCAACCCCTTACACTCGTGGGTGTCGTACAAAGCGACTAATGTTTTCGAGGCAAAAGATCAAGAGTCTCCGTAGTCTGGAAAATGGGCAGCAGCATTTTCCATTGTTATATTTAAACACTGCGATCTCCAACCCGCCTGCCATGCGTGGAGATTATGGCAATAACCTCCCCTTTCGTGGGAGAGGCCCCAAGTCCTGCAGTGGACTGTTACGGGCTGTGATGATGAACGTCACGGGGCGCCTATCGCCTCTTTCTATATTGCTGTGCCCTCACGGGGTGTCTTGTGCTACTACCATCCATGTACTTGATTATGCAATAAAACTGAATTACAATCAGCCCCCGAGACTGTTCAACCAGTCTAGGGAACCTGGATGGGTGGCCGTTTCGTACTTTGTGGCTGGTCGAACTTCAGCACCGCAACGAGCTCGCCACTCGTAAGGTGTGACTCCTAATACCAGCGAAGCGTGATTGACAAAGACCTTTCTGGGCTGCTGCAGCTGGGGAGTTCAACCGTTCATAACATTATGCTGAGGAGGGTCCATTTACGCTGATGCCCAAAAAAAATGCCACTGGGAACCCTATCATAGTCTCCGTGTTTTACGTAACTTCTTTTTGTGTTAAATGTTAATCATCATGTCGTGGCGTCCTTTGTAATAAATATTTTCTTTCTTCTTTCTTTCTCTGCAAACTTAAGAACCACAATCTCGGCTGCCAGTGTGCCCGCCCCGCAGCTAAAACAAACAGGTAATCACAGAAGCAACTTCGGCAATGAATTACATCGAGCCCCGCACCCCGCGCCCCGCGACACGGCGCGATCACGTGACGCGCCGACATTACGCCCGGTGCCGCGATGTGTTCCGAAGTATTCCGAACTAGTATGGTGTGATGGGGAATATTTAATGGGGAATATTTAATGGGAGAACAGTTAATGGAACTGGGACGGTGGGGCTTTGTATATGGGTGGGTTCCTTTTTGGGTATTGGGTTGGTGGTTAACGATCGGGCAGTATGGAATTTGTTTTTGTAGGCCAGGTTGGTGGCGGACCTGGACCTACCTGGTGATGGGGCTGAAGGTAGGACATGACTGTCAAGAATCAGACAATTCACTCGCTCAAGAATCTTTCCCTTTAAAGAAGGTTGTATTTAGTAAAAAGTGCCCGGGTGGTGACGGCAGATTAGAATACAATTGTCACCAACCCCTATACTCTTTACGACTTAGAGAGTGAACATTCAATAGAGAATGGGCAGCAGCGCTCTCAGAAATAAACTCCTTACTGCGTTCTCCAACCCACATGCCAAGCGTGGAGATTATGGCAAAACCACTCGTTTGGTTCTCCACTAATGTGGACAAGGCTCATTGTAAAGCATTGTAACGGGCTGATGTACGAGTATTTAGTAAAAACAATGGTTATGGTCTTTTGACGAAATGCTACGACCACCCACAATCAACTCAGTATATAAACGTCTTTGCTCCAACATCAGTCTATTCATTAGTTCGCCTTCTATATTTTCGTAGAACCAAAATAGTCGAACGGCACGTGTGCAGAGAAACTTTCTGCCATATATGTACATTCGGTTGAAGAATGGACTCCCTGGAAAGATTTCCCGAGTATTTAAATTACGGCCTAAAGTCCTTCAAGGAGAGTGTGAATATGTTTATAGGGATCGACAATGTATAATACGTACATACAAATGTTTGACCATATCATGAAGCCGTGCGTTTAAGCTATTCATATCAAACGCTGATTATTCTTTTATCTGGCCAGACCATATCATGATATGATCAGTTCTTGCTGGCCATTTCATGAAATGAAGTAATCAATTCTATGATCTGGCTACGACTCATACATAACGTTCCGCCTTTTTCCGGTACTGGCGGATAAAAACTACATCATTCCACTTGCTGCGGTCCTGAAAAATCGCCTTCGCTTCTTCCACATTCATTAACCTTTTCATACCTACATGCTCGTCTCTTTTTCGTTAATCTCCTCTTATTCATCCTCTTTACGCGACCAAACCAACTCAGTATTCCGTTCTCTTGGTCCCACATACTGTAATGCTACTTGGAACTACTTACCACAAGGTGAGCCTGCATTGTATTCTGTAAAAAAATACAGAGCCAGTTACCAGCCCCTACAATGCACGCGCCGGCTGCTCGGCTGAACTTTTGTCTGTGAATTATTGAAGCACATTTGTTCGCACCGATTCTGAGCTGGTGAAATATTTAAAAAGTTGCATACTCCATGCTCGCCAGGGTCTTGCAAGCGGATATTTAAACACTCAATGCAAAACAGTGCCAGCCGCATCTTCATCGCGTATTTCATCATTGACACGATAAGAAGAAGAAGTGGTGTTATTAGTTTGATGTGTGTATGTATGTATATATAGGCTTTCCAATGGACGGACTGACGATTAACAAATCATAATGAGAAGGCTCATTATTCATTCTCATCAAACTCTTAGCCTTTATAGGACACTGCCATTACTTATGTTCAGTGAAAATGAGAATGAGTTTTGTACTTTCTTTCTTTCTTTCTTTCTAAGAGCCTCGAGCATCGGCGTAGGTTTGCGCTTCTGTCGATCTTCTATAGGTTGCATTTCGGATAGTGTGCGAAGTAGTTGCACGACCTCATTTACCATCCCCGCGCCGCCCATCGGGAAACGCGAACTGCTTTGGTTCAAGTTATAATGCGTACGCCTATTTAATATGGAACCCTTAATGATGTTCCCTAATCATTATAATCTGGTCGCCTGCTAGGCTACAGTGTATAGGCTCTTTCTAAACAGACATGCTCCATCTTCGTGTTAATAGTATGTGCCACATCGACCGGTTTGGGGAACCACAAGGAGTTTAGGGGAAACACTCCATCCATATCGGTGTTTGTAGGAAGCGCAATCACCGCGCAGAAGGTCCTTAACAGGTTCACAGCCAAACACTTGCTTACAGTATCTTCCCCCATTCCACAGCAGGGACCTCGCCTTCCATTTCTCCCCACAACCTTCCACCTCATCAGTATTCCCGTCGTCACGAACACTACTAGAGCCGTATCGGTTATGAGGAAGATATCTGGAGGCGAATCGACACGCGTCAACTTGCACTCGCAGTTCAAGAGAAGCCCCTAATGTGTGTTTGTTTATGGGTGCTGAAAGGGTTCTGGGGGAGCGAGCAATGGGTTGGTTCGCATTTGCTTAGTAAGTTATGAAGATATAATTCAAGAGCATGCGTGCATTGGCACCTTAAGAATCATTTTGCAGTTGGTAAAATGGTGTTTAGAGCACGCCTTTGTTTACACCAACTACCGTTTTTACTTCCGAAGCTCACTCAAAACAATTATAACAATCAGACAATTACAATTGAAATTAAATCCGCAGCACTAGGTTGAGTGGAGAGGCGATGGATTTTCAAGAAACTTAATTCAATAGACCTATCAAGACCTATGTCAAAGGGTGGCAACGTTTTCGCGGCTGTACCCATGGGCGATTGTGATAATTTATCATTAAGTGGCCCGCTTGCCTGTTGGTAGGCTAACTTTGGTAGGTAGGTTGGTAGGATTGACCACCTGGCGACCTGAGTGGTTTAATGGTTAACATGCAGTGCCGGTCTGCCACGCAAGAGGTCCCGGGCTCGATTCCCGGCCGGGCACAAATTGAAATGATGAATTTTAATTTCTGTTACGGGTCTGGGTATTCTATGTATAATAAGTATGTATTTAAAAGTATATAAGTAGTTTATCAGTTATCTAGCACCCATAACACAAGCTTTGCTTACTTTGGGGCTAGATGGCGCTGTGTGAATTTGTCCACTATTATTTATTTCATTATTCATTTATTGACATAAAAAACCTTCACACTGCCTCCAATTCTACAACAGCTCTACCAGCCCCAAGCCACGGGCACATTAGGTCGTCACGTAGAGTATTGCGCTACGTGTGCTGTCGCCGACGTGCCCGAAGGCAAATGGCCTGTTTTTTAGTTCCCCGTGACGTGACGACGTCTGAGTTATGGCTCGAGAATTGAGCTCGAGCGCTGATGAGATCGGCGCATGTGGAGCAAGGTGATGTGGTGATACGGTAGAGTAAACGTTGGTTGTAGACACAGATCGGTAATTTACGGTAAGGTAAAGGCAAACAGCGACGACATAAGCACTGAGCTCCAGCCCGTAGACAAACACTAGAATAACTTTGACTTTTGTGGTGAAAAAAGCTCTGTACTGTAGCAAAATATTAGGGCTTAATATTAAAATAATATGAGTGGGCAGATTTAAAAACGACCCAAATTTTTTTCAGGTTTATTACGACATACGGGCGGACATAGGGGTTCCTGGTTTTACTGTGGAATCCTGAAAAGGTATAGCAGATAACACTTTTTTTGTTTTGATGCCTTTTTTGTTATTGTAAAGTCTAACGTAGCTACAATCTAATTTGTCTTCCTGCTTCCTGATTTGTGTGTTGAAGGATTTCTCGGCAATCGTTTCCTTCCTCATCGATATCGTGTCGCTTACAAGACACCGTCTATATGATTAAATACACAATTTAATTAAAACAAACTACAGAATAACCGGTTTCTACGGCCTCATTAAAGGTGTTGCTGATGTCCGTAGGCGGCAGTGACCACTTTCCATCAGGAGGCCCGCTTGCCTCTTCACCTACCGTATAGCAAAGCTGATGCCATATCATCACCGTAGACAACCCAAATTAGTCCACTGCTGGGCATAGGCCTCCCAAGAACAGCGTGCCATCCATTACCGTGTGGGCGGCCTTAATTGCTAAAACTGTATCCCAACACCTCTGACACTATGGATTAAGCACTTCCCGGAAACGGGAAAGCACCTTGCAATCATAAACGACTAGCCATACGGCCGTTTCAACTTTAACGACTCGTCTCCAATTCCCCCAGTTTCCCCGATTCCCCTGCCAACAGTGTCACAAACACGCCCCGGTGACGGCGTCGCTGTTTTTGACAACGAAATTACATTTCCAAAATGGCAACACTTAGTTCCTATATCGGCCACTGTAACAGATAACTTTGTGGCACGGTACACCTGCGCGTTGACAATTAAAAAGCAACCATAGGATAAGCTTCGAGAGGACAGGCGAAGGCAGTAAAACTTTTACAGCCAGCCACAAACTCGCACTTGGGCGAGTTGAGCGAACGGGCGACGACGATTTATATCAGTTACCTTTCCATTGACTCCACTTTGTGAGGGCTCCTTTCTATTTTATTGCTTGCCACGGTGCGTGCCATACGTGATGTGTTTGCATTAGTTGTGAAGACTATAAAATATTGTAATTATTAAGCAATGGGCTTTGGATGCGATTTTTCACGGAGCGAGAATAGTATCCCAGTACATTGTACTTGTCTTTTTTTTAAATTGCATAAACAGCCCACCTGACGGTGAGCGGTAACTGTCGCCCATAACATCTACAATTGATGGACTTATAACGTAAACAAAAAAAAAACAAAAAAAAAAGTATTTAAGTAGTATATCAGTTATCTAGCACCCATAGTACAAGCTTTGCTTAGTTTGGGGCTAGATGGCGCTGTGTGAATTTGTCCACGAATATTTATTTATTTATTTATTTATAAAATGCAGAACCGCATGTGTGTTGTCACTGCGGCCGGGGATTAAGATGAATACCTCGTGCCTTTCATTGCGCTAGCTACCTTATCCTTAAAACTGGAACAGCAATGCGGGCGGTAGAAATAGATAAGGCGGTGCAACTCACCTGAGCGGAGTCCTCAGGATTGACAGAGTCCTCAATCATTAAATAACGGATTACAGTTCACTGATGGGGTGGAATCTCATGATTGGCGGCATGAGGCGTTTCATTTTAGTTCTCACGTTGTTATTGTTCTGCCTTTCAGCACTTTTTGTAGCCTGCAACCTAAATGCATGAATCTAAGATGTTATGGGCGACAGTTACCGTTTACCATCAGGTGGGCTGTCTGATGGTAAGTCACTGCGTAGCATAAAAAACCTAAATACCTATACAAAGAAGGTATTGTTTGTTGAACGTCTGATGCTCTCGATGATGGTACTTTAACACTGTTTAATTAGATTATTCAAAAACACAACAATATTTGCAGGCATTTCCATGGTATAGAAGTCTTTGGTCTTCATAGATTTATGGACGATAACTGCCTATTTCCATCAGGAAGGAAGTATATAATAACCGTCTCTTTATTGTTGTAGCTGTTAAAACCAAGATTCACATAAAATGTAAATTATGAAAGTCAAATCAAAGGTTCTACTGACATACGATAAACCCACCACCATAGCTAGAATAAAAATCCATATCTTTACTAATAGGTATTATAAAGAGTAAAATGTTTATGTGTTGTTCAATCTCAACCACAAAAAGTACGTCTTGGCATTTATGTCTCGGTTGTGCTCTCGCGCACGAGGGCCCGGGGTTTGCCTTGACCATGATCCAGGATTTGGCAGAACAGGTAACTACAGTGGAGCGACTGCCACCTGACCTCCGGGATCCTGCTACCAGGGAAACCTGACCAGATTCGATCATGATTACACATTCAGTCGCCTGAATGTGCAGGTTTCATCACGATGTTTTCCCTTACCGTAAGAGCATCGGTTTGTATTCAACTAATGTGCATAATTCAGAAAAGAGTCATTGGTACATGCCGCAGCGGGATTCGAGCCCGGTACCTTTCGCTTACGCGTCGAATACCCTAACCACTCGTCCACCGACGCCCCACCACAAAACCTTATTAAAATAGGTGATTTTATTACTTACCATCTTTACTCGTTGTCTCCTTTACCACCCGCTAAAATAAAACCGCTACTCTCCGTTCAACATACTAATAACACAGCCACATAGGTAGCCACACTTGGAAAGGCTTCGAAAATCCGGGCCGCGTTACTGGTGATGTAAATCGGTAGCTAAGCATGCCCTGAAGGGCCGTAATATCCGTGATGCGGATCCCTTCTCTAATCAGATCGTTTGTAAAACGATATTCCCCAGAAACCGGTCCCAGACCAATCATAACTTATACAGTCTCTGAGATCTGGTTGCGGGAGAGTTCGCGGATCGATTCCTCAATTAGTGTAGTAGTTTAAAAGTCTTGGGATTATTGGGATTACAGTTCGGCGCTTCTTACAGCTTCTGGGAACTGTGTTATGTGATATACAGATAGTAGTCGTTACCCGAGGTTTTCACCCGCGCGGTTTGAATCTCTGTAAACATTCAACTATAACGCTGGATCTTCTTATTTTACCGGGATCCAATAGTACTCTGTGACAGTTAGGAATAATGTCACTTTTTATTAGTGAAAGAATTTTCAAAATCGGTTTAGAAGCTTTTTATACTATTTGCGTATTCGTAAACTTGGTCATGGCTTTCCGACGTTTATCGGTCGGTTTGGTTATTCATGCTATATGGTTGGCAAACTGGCAAGCGGGCCTCCTGATGGGAAGTTGTCACCCCGCACCGCCTAAGGATAGCAACACCTGGGGCGTCAGGTCACCAGTGCAATAAGACCTCTATACTACTTCTATTTTGTCAGTAAGTATTGCTTCCACAAACTACAGGCGAAACACATTCCTATGGCGTGCTTGTAACTTTTTCAATGGTTTGTGCAGAGAGAGTGATATTGGTTTATTCAACACTAAATTTGAAGCAGTGAGGCGGTGGTTGACTCGGGCTTTCTTTGACGGTACTCCCTGATTTGTTGCCACCTACATTCTTATTTTATTTTCTGTGTTTCAAGTCTAGAGCGGTAAGCATGTAAATTATTTGTGAGAAATGGTTTGTTGTCGGCAGCGTTCAATGTACCTATTCAATTGGGAAAATTGTAAGCGCATTCTTTTGCTTTTGTTTTTTATATTATTGTTATTACTTCTTTTTCTTAATTTTTTTTGGGTACGCAATAATTTCATTTTGTATTCTGTCATATTATTGCAGTGCAGTTTTACTTTCCTTTTTTTATTTTATTTTGTTGCTACTAGCGAGGACCTGTAATTGGCTTATTGATTCTACTATATTACCTATTATGTTTGATATAGCTGTTGGTACTCCAATAAATAAATAAATAAAATAAATAAATAAATAAATACTTTTTGAAGAATCCCATGTCATGATGCGAAGGAAACACTGTGGCAGGGAGATTGGACCACATGCGAATAGTACGATTCGTACAAGAGTAGTTACTCAAATAAATATGACTTAAAATACTTAATTCCCCTGTTTTGTCGGACCACCGCTAAGTATTTTAATATCTCAGAGCTCTTTGGGAAATAATGCACGTGCAATGCGCCCCTGCGGCCCCTCCCTCATTAGCGGAGATACACAATGTCGAAAATGCCAAAATGCGCTTAAAATGACAATTATCCGGAAGCGGAGGGCTCATGTTAAGTCATTAGGACACGGCAAGATCCGGCCGTGGCACGGCGGTTGCGATAAAGCTATAATAATTTACATACATACAAATTACGAGTCTTTCGCGTAGGTTACTTGACATTTTACAAATTACGTCATATACCTCCTACCTGACATTTTACTTCAAGTCACCTGATGGAAAGCGACGATGACTTGAAAGATCTAGCATGCTTGCTTAGCAGATACCTATTTATTATTGACTTGAAGACTCCAAAGTTATAGGTATCTGTGTATATGTGTGTAGGTGTATGTCTGTGTGTGGTATTGTAGCTCCCGAACGGATAGGCACATTTCGGTGTGGTTTTCTGTATTCAAAAGGCAGTTTAACCGAGATGCTTTTTTTTTAGCTTTGTGAACCGTAGATGCATTGTCCTCACAGTAACAACGCATCTGCGGTTCTTCATTTTGATGCCGCGATTAACAAAGAGGGGTGTTATTAGTTTGACCTACCTAAGTGCATATACCGCAGAGAGATGGTGTCTGCTCTCGAGTCACTGAACACAGCATAAAAAATTGCAAAGTTTGGCCATAGCATTGCTTCATTATAGCTTCGCCGCGGTTGGTGTAGCATGCAGCGCAGCGCTAGCATGTCTGATCGCTCGCAGTTTGCGTAGTAAAAATAAATATATGATTAAAATTCCCCCTTTTATTACCGACGATATTGCGCGGCTTCGGGCGTGGGGGCGCGCGGAAACTATGCGGTGTTGCCAGCGGCCAAAACTGGGGTTTGTTCGGCTTAATATCCGGTCGAGTGAAGTCAGCCGGGGACAGAAGGGGTCTGACCGTTATTGTGACTAGAAAAGATGTATAAACTTGCAAAGATAACAAATACTTTTACGTACATTTTGACTCGAGAAACTGTTATTCGTATGTCATATGGTAGACAAACAGGCTAGCAGGGCAACACCGTACCTATCGTCAATGCAGTTCCCACAAATCCCAGGGACACGTTTTTCTGGCAGCAAATAGGCAAATTCTAGCCCCCACTGCCAAAGCCACAGTTCACCACACCATGGAGACCTTACTCATCGGCAGGAACACATCCATTTAAAACAGTATTATTTGGCTGAGGTATCTTTTAAGGTGGAGCACTTCCCTAGTCAGGAATATTTGCCTTTTCAATTTTAAACGGCAGACAAACAGGCAAGCGGACCACCTGATAGAAAGACGTGGTCACCGCTGCCTATGGACATCAACAACACCAGGGGAGTTACCAATGCGTTGTCCGCCTCTGAAGCGACCTCTTATATACCTCTTCAACGATCCTATGTCATAGGCCAAAGGAAACACTGTGGCTGGGAGCTCATTCCACATCCGAATCGTACGAGCTATGGAGGGATATTTATGAAAAACCGTAACTTGAATTATTTTTCCATACGCCCTGGCAACCCCGCCACCATAGCAGGTCGCTCCACGCCGTGGTTGCTGCAGATATTGTGTATTTTTTTATGGCGAAAACGTTTTATTGTGAAGACATTTGCGTGGAGGCGCGCCCCGTTACTTTCACGCGTGATGTTTTTATTGGATAACTCGTAAAAACTGCCGCAAACATTATTGGAATCGTCATATTGGCTGGATTAAGGGTGAAAGAGACCTACCCCTTCACTCCTGGTCAATAGACAGCGACTGTTATTTTTTAATGTTGTACGGCAGACAAACACGTCCCTCCTCCATTTTCCTCATGTAGTTTTTTTGTTGTTTTTTTTCTTTCTTTTCCTGCACCGCCTACCTTTCTCAGGCTTAGATTATCCCGGTTGACTGGTAGATAAGGCTATTTTAGCTTTAGGTCCGCCACTGTACTATCTGTGCATAAAGTTTTAATAAATGAATAAATAAATAAAACAGGAAACGGGCGACCTGATGGTAAGTGATCACCGCCGCCTGTGGACCTGAAGCCTCTTGAACGATGGTATAGTCTAAAGGAAACACTGTGGCTGGATGATCCGAATAGTAAGAGCGAGAAACGTTATTTCGAACCTTCTGGACACCAACGGAGGGTCTAAGTTGTTAATGGTAGTGGGAATGAGTATCCAGCCCGCGACGGGTGATACGATGACGGAACTATGGCACAAAACAAAAAGTTCCTTAAAACATTCTCCTTTGTACAGCTGATAGAAAACACACACTGAGCTAAATAAGTTCCTAGGAAACCCATGGTTCTAACTTGCTTGTTAGTACGAGATTATCGACATTCGTGTCGCATTTCTCTCCGTAGACTGTAAAAGGGGCAGCAGCGTTTTCCATTGTTATATTTACAACACTGCGATCTCCAACCCGCCTGCCAAGCGTGGAGATTATGGCAATAACCTTCCCTTTCGTGGGAGAGGCCTTAAGTCCTGCAGTGGACTGTTACGGGCTGTGATGATGTGTCGCATTTATGACAATTAACAGTATGAATGTACCTAAAACTAAATACTTACCGTCATACATTTTCCCCGTAGGCAGAGCAGGCAATGACAACTTACTTAATATAGATATAATGTGTATGGGTGTAGGTGTGTGTTCATGATATTACGTAAGGATAGTTTTCAACGTCTTTCATTAATTAACGGTAATCAAATATGATACCTTACAGAATATGGCAGGTAAATAATACTCTTTTAAATAGTATTGTGTTTCTGCCGGTGAGTAAGGTTTCCAGTGCTCCATGTGGTGGGGATTTGGGGAACCGTGGCTTTGGCAGTGGAGTGGCATTTGCCTTTTGCTGCCAGAGCAACGTGTTATAGAGGTAGGCAACGCATTAGCGATACTCTTGGTGTTGCTAATGTCTATAGGCAGTGGTAACCACTTTCCATCAGGTGGCCCGCTTGCCTGTTTGACTACCGTATGACATAAAAAAAAAAGATAATTACATTGTCTAGTAGAGTGTCTACCTAACCATTCAAAGAGGACAACAAAGCAAGCATTGTTGCTTGGTGACAGTAATATATGAGGGAGGTATCCGACCCTCACGCATGACAGAGTCCTGCCACTAGTACTTTTAATGTAGTTCTAGTTATATTGCTATTGGGTTAACAATTTCATGTCTCCTATTGGTATATACGACGATATATCATATAGATATATCAGAACTACCTGAGTGGTTCAATGGTCAACATGGTCTGCCACGCAAGAGGTCCCGGGTTCGATTCCCGGCCGGGCAGAAATTGAAATGATGAATTTTAATTTCTGTTACGGGTCTGGGTGTTCTATGTATAATAAGTATGTATTTAAAAGTATATAAGTAATTTATCAGTTATCTAGCACCTATAGTACAAGCTTTGCTTAGTTTGGGGCTAGATGGCGCTGTGTAAATTTGTCCATGAATATTTATTTATTTATTTATTATTTATCTACGATGAAAACCGCATTAAAATCCGTTGCGTAGTTTAAAAGATATACGCTTACATACATACATACAGAGTCACAGACAGCAGGAAGCGACTTTGTTCTATACTATGTTTAGATATAGATATACAAGTTCGTCAGATATAAACTCAGATTGAAATGTATGGAAGAAACTCCGAGACTGATAGAATAGGTGTAACCTCACCTAAAACAGAAGTAAGAAAGAAGCAAGGAAGTCTACATTTACTCAAATATTTCCTAAGCTACTGAACCGATTTTATTGAATCAAAGCTGCAAACAATGACAATTAAACTGTTTTACAAGTAATGAAAACCGCATCGAAATCGGTTCATCCGTTCGGGAGCTATTATCTCACAAGCAGAGACCACTGTTATTTTTAGGTCAGGGGCTCAAAAGCCTTGAACCTTTGTCACAAAATATCTATTGTCGTTAGGAGCGCGTAGGTACATCGGTGGTATCCGACTCGTAAGCGAGAAGTGGTGGCCGTGTGGTGTCCGGCAGAGGAGAATAGCACCAACCCCTTACACTCATGGGTGTCGTACAAGGCGACTAATGTTTTCGAGGCAAAAGATCAAGAGTCTCCGTAGTCTGGAAAATGGGCAGCAGCATTTTCCATTGTTATATTTAAACACTGCGATCTCCAACCCGCCTGCCAAGCGTGGAGATTATGGCAATAACCTCCCCTTTCGTGGGAGAGGCCCTAAGTCCTGCAGTTGACTGTTACGGGCTGTGATGATGATGATGAAGCGAGAAGTACCGAGTTCGAATCCCAGCCAACATTAACCAATTAGTCTTTTCTGAGTTAAGTACATTAGTTGAATGCTTACCTATGCTCTTACGGTAAGGAAAACATCGTGATGAAACCTGCACATTCAAGCGACTGGATGTTTAAACATGAGTCAATCTGGTCATGTTCCCCTGGTAGCAGGGTCACTGATGTCAGACGGCAGTCGCTCCACTGTAATTATCTGATCTGCCAAATAATGGTCAAGGCGGACCCCGGGCCCTCGCGCGAGAGACATTAACACCAAGATGATATCTATTATTAATGCGCACAAAAAAATTACTCCTCATTGATTAAAGTACTTGTGTTGTAACGTAACAGAGATTAGGAGTTGAAAACAACGCGTTATCGCGTTACACCGGAACGTGTACATTACCAAAATAGCTAATTAACTATTTTTTCATAGAGCAACATCACTTTTATTTGTTTTTCGGCCTTGACACACAGGAAACCCTTGGATAATGGAATTGAATTATTATTGCTACGGGAATATACCAGCAATAATAATTCCGTGTGGTGTCCGGCAGAATAGAATAGCACCAACCCCTTACACTCATGGGTGTCGTGCAAGGCGACTAATGTTTTCGAGGCAAAAGATCAAGAGTCTCCGTAGTATGGAAAATGGGCAGCAGCATTTTCCATTGTTATATTCAAACACTGCGATCTCTAACCCGTCTGCCAAGCGTGGAGATTATGGCAATAACCTCCTCTTTCGTGGGAGAGGCCCTAAGTCCTGCAGTGGACTGTTACGGGCTGTGATGATGAATATACAAGCTCGGAGTGATTAGTGGATCAGGGGTTGACAGACAGACCATATTAATTGTCGCTTTGCATTCAGTACGGCGGTACTCTGTCAAGCCTGAGGAGTCCACCTGGATTCTATTTCGCCAGACAAGTAATGAATGTTTGCTGTGTTCCAGATTGAATGATAAGGTAGGTAGGTGAGGTTATTGTGTATATGTATAAAACTATGTTTATTGTATAGAATTATGTTTATCCATAGTTTAATAATAATATATTTATAGTATTCTCTTTATATATTTATTTATGATGACATGTGTAAGCACATCTTTTAGTTTTTTCCCCTTATTTGCTCTTGCACTACTATGAGATACTGTGATAACTTACCTCTTCCCAAAAGTTGTCTGGAAGAGATCGCTTAAAGCGATTAGGCCGCCTTTGCGCGCATATGAATTGTTTTTCTTATTTCTTGTTATGTATAATTTTTTGTGTGTGCAATAAAGAGTTTTTACTTACTTACTTACTTACTATCATGGAATTCCTGACATGGACAATGAATCTACGTTTCTGCAATGTCACCTACTTGAAGACTAATGCCTGATTGAAATAAAACTTGTGTTTCTGCCGGTGAGTAAGGTTTCCAGTGCTCCATGGGGTGAGGATTTGGGGAACCGTGGCTTTGGCAGTGGAGTGGCATTTGCATATTTGCTGCCAGAGCAACGTGTTATAGAGGTGGGCAACGCATTGGCGATGCTCTTGGTGTTGCTTATGTCTATAGGCAGTGGTGACCACTTTCCATCAGGTGGCCCGCTTGCCTGTTTGCCGACATAAAAAAAACTTAAGCTTATATTGAGGCCTCAATATATTCCCAAGCATTTAGTTAAGAGTGACTTAACGAGTTTAGTTTTACCTTTTAGATGGTGTTGGTGCAACGCTTTTTTTATAAAAAAAAATTAAAATAAACGTAAGCTTAGCGTAAAGTTTTGTGCCCAAGTATTTTCAGGCTTTAGCTCTATATAAGAAAATAAATAGGTTTTCGAATACTGATATATCATGTATCGAGATCTCTGAAACTTTATTCTTTGATTTTACCATCGTACAATCACGACTGTGACTAACCAACGTATCCAAAGTGTGAATGTGTCCAATCTCCGGTCTTATTCCACCAGGAATCCCGCCCCATCATTAGTCCGATGCCAGAGGAACCGATAGGTATGGGAAGCCCAACGATACTTACAGTAGAAGATATACTTTCGGTGGTTTGTTCTTTGTGAAGGCCCTGAGGCCATAGATAATTAAAAATGGAGTTCTTCAAAAGGATGATAAAGATTTTTACAATTCTTTCATTCCTTAAATTCCGAATTTTTATTGAGTATCTGGCACACCATGGAAGTAACCCACATACTATGTTATTTATGCCAACATTTAGTCTCTCTCTTTGAATGTATACGTAAATTTTAGAGAAATATTTATCAAAAAATAATTATGTTTGTCACGGAATAGGATAAGGGCAAGCAAATGATGATGATGAATGAAGTTAACCACGGCCTACGGCTTTGTTCATATAGAATTTTATTTTCTAATTGCACTTCAGTTTTTTCTAAGATGATCGATTGGTAGTTATACTAATAGTATGAATGCAAAAGTTGATTGTAGCTCCTTCACGCAAAAGCTACTGAAAAGATAATGATAACATTTGACACATAGGTACAGAATATCACAAAAATATCCCAAAACTGATTGTGGAATAAGTCCGGAACGTAACAACCGAAATTTACAGAGTCGCGCGAAAAGCTAGTCTAAATAAATTAAACGAAACAAGAATAAAAAATATGTTACTTATACCAACACGATAATAACTCCATAATTTAATTTTTAAACATTTAGCAGTGTTTGAACGTTTGAGAGCGTCGGTGGCCGAGCGGTTAGAATATCCGACTCGTAAGCCAGAGGTCCCGGGTTCGAATCCCGCTCCGGCCAATGTACCAATGACTGTTTTCTGAGTTATTTACATTAGTTGAATACTAACCGATGCTCTTACGGTGAGAGAAAACATCGTGATGAAACCTGCACATTCAGGCGACTGGATGTGTAACCATGATCCAATCTGGTCAGGTTCCCCTGGTAGCAGGGTCATGGAGGTCAGATGGCAGTCGCTCCACCGTAATTACCTGACCTGTCAAATCCTGGATCATGGTCAAGGCGCACCCCGGGCCCTCGTGCGCGAGTGCACAACCGGGACATTAACGCCAAGATGATGATGATAATGAGTACTTGAACGATTAAAGCATTAGAACATTTGAAAGTGACACTATTATTAGTGCTAACAAAACTTCATCCACCATACCCAAAGCTCCCCATCTTATTGTTTCACATATCCGGATATTCCTTAAATAATAGCCGCCATCAATAAGGGACGGGGTGCAGAAGGAAGATTGGTCCCGGCCAAAGACTTATGTCCGAATGGAGTGCTGAATTCGGTGGTTTTAATCATCGCTCTTTGTTCAGTAGAACTGGACAACAGCCTGATTGGATCCTCAGACAATGGGTACATAGGGTATACAAAAATACTGGGTTGGCATAATATTCTACTTTGACGCTGGCTTTATAATTTCGTATCGTGTAAAGGTAACGATGCTTTTGTTTTTCTTTTTACATAAGGAAGTACATAAACGCTGGAAAACGAACAAGGGCTTTACCGCGTAATTAAAAAGGGGCCTTAACTTCCCTAAATGTTTGCTTATAGAGCAGGTACTACTAATGTAAAAATGCGAATTTGTGTGTGTATATTTGTTACGACTTCACGCCTAATCGGACGTACGGATATGGATGGAATTTGGTAGGTAACTAGGTTATCGTTTGGAATGTAACATACTTTTAGTTCCCGCTCCCCCCTTTCCGCTTCCTCCACTTGCGCGGCGTAACGTGAATTCCATGCTGGTAAAAAGCTAGATCTATTATAATGCCAATTCTAAATTATTTGACCAATCAACATCGTATTCAATACATACTGCTTCTACCAGCAGTGCTCTGTTGCCAAACAAACCCGATAAACCATCAAATACAAATAAATAACCCAGAACATTCCAGAGCAAAATTAGACGGGAGCATAGCCAGCAAATTATTGTGTAATTTCACAAAGAGATCGAATACCGAACACTTTGTAATCACGTTGATTTACGCAGTAATCCTGTTATAGCTTGACCGCGACGGAGGTGACCTGTGGGCTTACCATGAGCTCTTATAGTAGGACCTAAACCGAATTGCCACGGATAGCGCTGTCTCGTTCTAACCAAGGCAGTTCTGTTTAGGTCCTGCTATAAGAGTTCATGGTAAGGCTTTTGATGGGAAGAGTTCATGGTGGCGCTAGACCCGGGACTAGATTAGATTGCTCGCGAATGACAAAGGAACTAAATTTGACAGACAGTCAACAATATTAACTAACAATAAATCAATGACAAGGACGCCATAACCTCAAAGCAATATTATCTGGCCCTCAGTCTAGTTCTGCGTTTTATGTAGCAACACCGGAAGGATGTAGTATTCTGTGACAGAATTCGAATTCGCCAACAATGGGACATGAATAAGACGGAACAATGATGGTTCGGAAAAAGACCCAGCGCCCTCCTTCATGGAATTATGATTCTTGTCAAATATGTCAAGATTAGACGTAGTAAAGTGGCATTAAAGTTAGATAGTATAGACCGACTTATTTTAAATGGTGTGCAATAACGAAGGCGGCTAATTAAGGTTATAGACTACTCTATATAGTTTATTATTGCCAGTAAAATTAATTTAGTATGCTCATTTTTCCGCCATATGTCAAAGTAACCTGAAGTCGTGGTATCCCTAATAGCCCCGCGCTTATGTTTCCCTAAAACAGCCGACGTTTTCCAAGCCAGAGGCCATTTGAGTTGTTCGGATATTATTCTTCCCCTCGGTAATTATATGCTTGTTTAGACGTTATTATGCTGAGGATGTTTATAATAACAAGGAAACGTATAATAGTAGCAAGCCAACCATAATGGGTCGGAGGGTACTTCAAATGTTATGAAGCTTGTGGATTCTGGAAAGATTGTTATGAAATGTAAATATGAAATAAGTACATTATTGCGTATTGTGACTCTGGCGTATCTCCGCAAACCATGGACCGCCACGTCTCATGCTCGGCTTGTTCTAAAACTTGCACAATGGAGGACTTGTTCGAGGCCAGTCCAAATGCTGCATGCGTCGCCGAATGCTTTGCGAACAAAGTGTAAGGGGGAGTTAAGTCCATCGACTCGATAAGAAGTATGAGGATTATTCGGACAGCTTTCGCCTTGATTCCGAGTCTACTTCTATGTAGAATATTTTAGGTGTAACTATAATCATCATCACAGCCCGTAACAGTCCACTGCAGGACTTAGGGCCTCACCCACGAAAAGGGAGGTTATTGCCATAATCTCCACGCTTGGCAGGCGGGTTGGAGATCGCAGTGTTTAAATATAACAATGGAAAATGCTGCTGCCCATTTTCCAGACTATGGAGACTCTTGATCTTTTGCCTCGAAAACATTAGTCGCCTTGTACGACACCCATGAGTGTGTTGGTGCTATTCTACACTGCCGGACACCACACGGCTAGTAACTATAATGTCATGTAGCAAAACTGAAGTGGCAATGGGCAGGCCACGTCCCTCAAACTGATGACCGATGGGGCGGAAACAGACTGTAAGGGTTCCGTAGGTCATCGCCACCAAAAAAAAAAGTGACTTTAATGTGTCTGAAAAACGAAACTACCAAGGGGATGTGAGGCAGACCAGTTTTTCTATTTATAGAACCCACACAAGGCGCTAAAGTACCAGCAACCGCAGCGTGGGGCGGCCCCAACGAGATGAACGCATGACCTAGTGCATTAGGTGCTAAAGGTCGAAGACAACCGACGGATGCAAGAAAAACAGAGTCGATCGAAATGGAAGGCGGGATGCTATGTTGACTTCCAACCGCTGAATAATATGAAATGCTCAACTTACATGAGGGTTTTTAAATAAAGTCACACATACATATGGGTGTAAGGTCGAAGGGAGACGTCGCGCTGGATGACGAAAGAAATTGTGGCTTCGTAACATCAGGGAATTGACAGGCATTGCCAGCGTAGAAGAATTGGTTCGCCTGGCACAGGATAAGTCTAGGTAGTCTACGACCTCGTCGTCGTTTTTCCTCAGGTGAGTTGAGGTCAAATCCAAGCCTATTGACAATAAAAAAAAAGGGCTGATGAGCTGACGACCAACCTCCAGTATTGGAGAGGTACCAATAGAAGAAGGTTTTTTAAGTTTATCTGGGTCTAAATCGTTAAACTATGTCAATATCGTGATTTTCTAAGGGTATCTATTTATGAAGATCACGATGAGGAAAATGTTATTGTCTTGTTTATACATATACGGGGTAATTTCTTGAACCACTGAACCGTTTCTAAAATGCGTTCACTAATAAGAAGCTACACAATTTCCGGGTGACAGGCCGCATTTGATCCCGGAGAAATAGGGATACACGCAGCATAAAAGGTGAAGGATTCGAATTCTAGGTGAATGAAAATCGCAAACTTGTAGCCCCATTCTAAAATTCCATTAAGTTTCTTCGTGAGGATGGATGTTTGTTACTTTCTCACGCAAAAACTACTGAATGGACTTTGATAATATAGCTGCAGTATTGTAATTTATAACCCAGATACAATGTATATGTAATATTTTGTATAATTTTCATTAAAAAAAAAAGAAAAGGAGAGGGGTGAACAGGTGAAAGGTTGGAAACTTTCATAGGCGGTGACTGCTTATCATCAGGCAGACTGTAAGCTTGTTTGCCACCTTAGTAGCATATAAAAAAAGTTATAGGCTCTCCCGCAAAAGGTAAAAGAGGTTACAACATCGATCCATCACTAACAACCGCCCGCAGATCTGCCGTTCCTTGCAAAACTCTGTAGATACTCATTAGTTAAGATGAGTCAACGACACCCCCTCATAAGCCAAATAGAACCTAAGCACACATATAAATATAGCCGTAACCAAATAGCCGACTAAATACAGGAGGGCTTATCCCTTTGTCTGTTAGGGTCACACATTCGACCGCATTTAATTCTGACCCCGCTCTCCCGTTCGGCGAACATCAAAGCGTGACTTAAGTTCGAGTGTGTGACGTCACAATTCACAGGCTGGGGGACGGTTTATAGGGATTATGTTGCAGTAGATGCTTGACGAGAGTAATCTGGGAGCTACCGTGGAGATATAAAGTAGTGGTGGTACTCTGTAAGCCGGCTTTCTATGACATTCGTTCGTAGAATACCGAAGTTTTTCCTCTGCGTTACTTACTGCGAACTTAGGACATAGCGAAGAGAGGTAGGGCATAGCGGGGTATCTCGTTCGAATTGAAGCCGCCCGACTGGGGAAGTACCTCCACCTTACAGAATATCGCAGCTAAATAATACTCTTTTAAATAGTATTGTGTTTCTGCCGGTGAGTAAGGTTTCCAGTGCTCCATGGGGTGGGGATTTGGGGAACCGTGGCTTTGGCAGTGGAGTGGCATTTGCTTTTTGCTGCCAGAGCAACGTGTTATAGAGGTGGGCAACGCATTAGCGATACTCTTGGTGTTGCTAATGTCTATAGGCAGTGGTGACCACTTTCCATCAGGTGGCCCGCTTGCCTGTTTGCCTATCGTATGACATAAAAAAAAAAAAAAACTTAGAGTTCTTGGACAGGCAAGTTTGCAGGTACTTCAAAAGCGGGCACTGCAACTGTTCCTCTTAAGCTGCAGATAACTTTTGGGTGTCGTTCAAGAGACTATACCCAAAAAGTGCCGAAAAAGCAAACAAACTGCAACGTGGTATACGGTATTAGACAAAGTAAACAAGCAATCCTGTACAATAACCTAATACCTATGGAGTTACATCTACATTCTACAGGCTCTACTACTATCTCTAAGAAAAATCGACGTATGGTAACCTGGCACAAAAAAAAAGTGCAAAGTTGTGCATCGGCCAACCAACGTTTTGTGGGTCTCGTCAACCTCTACAAAGTTGAATTTTTGTTGTACTTAATGACGTAAAAAAGTATAAACCGTATTCATTATTGCATTAAAATGCTTGTCATATCTCAGTTAACACGTCCGCTGATAGTACGTCCACAGGCGTCAAATCGAAATGATGCGTTCTGACGTGGCGTCGAAGGGCGGAGTGCTATTTCTTATAAATTCGGACACTACGTCGCCCGATGATATTTTGTATAATTATTAGGAAGAACAGTATCCACTGTCACTGGAATTTAAATAGTAACGTCATGTACGTCAGTATCACTTAATATGAAAAACTCTCCTGTAGCATTACGGCGACATAGCAAGTGCTTAATGTCGACAAACGTGTTAATAGTTACCTATAACCATCAACCCCATCCGAAAGCTTCAAAATAAGCCCTCAGACTCACAAATGAGGTTATAAATAAATCTGCGTCACACGCGGAATCAATTTGCGTCCAACTGTATAAGAGTTCCCTTACGCCGAAATAGATTTTGATCCGCGGAAATTGTCCTTAGCGTGGGGAGCCTGGCCCTCTGAGACCCTCGAGTGCCCTTTCCGATCCTCGAGCGCTTTTCCCTTTTTCTTTATTCCTCTCTCATAACAAGAGCGGGCGGTTATTGCGTCCGCCATCTTGCCCGTGATTAGTGGCTCCGATGTCGTGAACGTTTCGGACGTAAAGAAAATTTACAAAAAATTATCGATGAAAAAATAATATAAATCGTCATGAATAAGCAGAATTCGAATCAATAGCCAGGAATACGGGGAAGTAAGTGCCTAAACCTGGGATGGGACTTGATGCGAAAGCCGTCTGACGACCATTGGCGTATCTAGGTGCTATTTTCCAGGGGGGCCTGGCCCCTGTGGTGGCCGACGAAGCCAAGTCGATCGATAATGTACAGTCAGTGAACACTAATCAGCCTGATTAAATCGGTACATCCTGGGGTGAGCACGGCCCACCCGGGCTCCCCTCTTCTTATGCTTACGACGCGAGGATGATGAAGACCTGGCGCAGTAGAGAATGAGGACAAGGAGGGTGATGATTATGAACCTAGTTGTTAGTAATGGTGGTGGGTGAACCCCTGACTTGAACGTAAAATGTTTAAGATATCCATTTTCTCCTTCTACATGTACTTCATTTAAATTCTTTGCAAATTGTAGCGTAACATAAAACAAAACATTAAAAAAAAACAAAAATCGTGGATTAATTCACACAGCGCCATCTAGCCCCAAACTGAGCAAAGCTTGTACTATGGGTGCTAGATAACTAATATACTACTTACATACTTCTTTTTTTTTCTAAATACATACTTATTATACATAGAACACCCAGACCCGTAACAGAAATTAAAATTCATCATTTCAATTTCTGCCCGGCCGGGAATCGGACCCGGGACCTCTTGCGTGGCAGACCGGCATGTTCGTCAAGCAACATATCGTCAAGGGATGCCAATCGCCTCGTGAGACTGTTCATCCAGTCCCAGAGTCCCCAGCGGAAGCCTTAATCAACCTTGCTTCGCCAACGGTATTAGGAGCCCTAACGAGTAGCGAGCTTGTTGCGGTGCTTATTTTATTATTTTATTTTATTTATTTGGAAGACCAACAGCTATCCAACAACATAATAATAACAATCTTACGAAACAGAAAGCCAATTACAGGTCTTCGCTAATAGACTTTGGAATACAAATAAGAAAATCTGTTGATACACCTATACCGAAAATAAATTGGACACTTAAAACTAATACAGTAGTACCACAGTATCACTACAACTAGTACACTACTACTAGTACTACTACACTATCTACATATTACATATAAACTAAATTTAAAATTATTTTACTATCAAAGTATTACAATATTGTACTAGTAGTTCAACAACCAAACATGCTCGCCCCCTATGTAAAAAATTAAGCTTCGTATATTAGAGTTCGACTAGCTTCAAAGTACGGAACGGTCACCCATCCAGTTCCCAGACACTGCAAGCGTTGCTTAACCTTGCCGCTTTCTAAAACAACATAACACAAACAATAAAGAACTCCCATCAACAACAACACGACAACCTGACCACCGACCAAAAATAAAAACTATACGAACATGATCCCTGTACAGGCGTAAGCATCAATAATGCATTCGTTACAATTTCCGTGGAAACGTAAACGGTTTTCGGCCCCGTGTCCATCAACGGAGCCAGTCACACGGAAGGTGAAAACGTATATTATGTTCGGAAAACATGATTCCTGACCCCCCCCCCTCCCTTTCCCCCCTCTCCCCTCATCTATCAAACGTCCAATGCATAAAAACATTGGGCCCAACGTCGCCGGGGCTTTCAATCGGTTGGTCAAAGCCGAACACAAAGCGGTGGACCGTTTTTTATGGAATTTATATCATCAATAGAGTGCTCGGCATTATGTACAAAGAGTAATCTTGGCGGAGAGTGTGTGGAGAAGAGTCTGCGCGCCATTTTTAAACTGAGTAAAAAGGGTCGGTTCGACGAAATATGAAAGCACTTTTGCTTAGCGTCTGTACTATTACTAGTAAAATTATTTATTGTAGAGCTCGTCTAGTCTAAAATGACGCGCCCCACTACTTTGTTAGTTGATTTCGATGAGTGAGTGCAAATATGAATAACGACACTTCATCTGTGTGGGAGCGTCTACTGCTCCAATCGAACGACGCGTGCAACGTGAACGAGTCTCACCGGCAACTGAATGACCAATTACAACGGCATTTGTATATGTATTGCGTCCATATTTTAAACTTGCTTGTGTGCGTTAATGCGATAGTGGGGCGCGTCATTTTAGATTAGACGAGCTCTACCAAACTATTAAACTGTAAACTGAATATTGCTCAATTCATAAATATTAAAACACAAACTGTTATATGCTAACACAGTAGAATAACTTTACATGCTACCATTGTAGCAAATAACATTATTTAGGGCCGATTTTTCAATGCTCAGATAAAGTCTATCTGCCCGATAAAGTAATACACAGCCAAATTAAAACAAACTATAATCATTTACAATTATGAAGTAATTATACTATTTTATTTTAGTCGCACAATAACTTATCAGACTGATATGTTTTATCTGCGGATTGAAAAATCGGCCCTTAGATACTTAGTATTGTTGTCAGTCGTAGCAGCTGATTATACAATATGTGAATTATATATAGGAAACTATAGGTCTATTGAAATATCCTTTCACTACACATGTTATCGGGTTCGTTACCACGGTTAGTATTGTTTTTACCTCGATATTTTGAGGCAGTTGCATGCGTCATGGTCACGAGTTGACTGGTACCGCTGTGTGAACAAATCCGAACCGTAATAACAAACCCGATAATGTGTGAAGGGAAAGTGTAGTGAATAACCACGAAAGTTTTAAAACCTATATTTAAATATTTTTTTTAATTCGTAAAACATGTTCCAAAATAAAGAAAAAAAAAATACCTACAAATTTTTCCATCTAATCAACAATAGAACTCTACCTTCCATATCTCTAAAATAAGAACAAAAACTTGGCCAAATGCATTCATGCTCATTCTATAACCGTACCTACTCTTAATAATAATGAACAAACTGAACGCCTCCTGATTGCCCAGCAAGAAAATGATCGAAACCTTTCAAGAAAGCGTAAGATAAAAGCTTCCCTGCAATATCGTAGATAAAGCTGTGCTTTCCTCCCTGCTGAAATGGACTAAAGCTTTTACTTGCACCGTTTGATTTCGGGGGATCATTTTAGAAGTATGAAATATGAGGGTAGGGTGATAATCAATGGTAAGCATCGGCAGCTAGGGCTGCGCCAACGCCGGGAACAGTCCCGGGTCACGTGCGCATTTGATGGCAACCCTAACGTGACGTCATAATCCACCACAGGGTGTCCATGTGTGGTGATCATTTGGATACCTAGTCTTTGATTCACTTCAAAGTTCACATCCAAGCTGGCGATAGTCTGTGATGTGTGGTACTACAGCGCCCTCATAGACACAAGCGCTGTCCTAATTGCCAACAGTCGTGTGACGGGCGGTTTTGAGGTCTCCTATTTGCCAGTTGCCAATTAGGACAGCGCCACATTATGACTGAAACGTTTAACTGCGTCTAATATGGTTTCTTTGGAATTTCTTTATCTCCATGAGGAAACTGTAGGTACATACATAGAACACACGAGGCGGTCCCTGAGATACTCTTGGATGACAGATCGATGTATTTTGCCTACGCCATGGCCACCCTAGTAATAAACCCCACACTTGTATCACGGGGCATATTTCGCAACCGGTCGGGGAAGGGCGTGACGTCACGTGATGACGGTAGATGAAATTGATATGAGGAAATCAAAGCTTAGGAGCGTCAGCGTAATCAATTCAATGGTTTTCTCTTTCATCACCTTTTTTTGGCAAACTGTATAGCGATATACTTAAAAAGAGACGTATTGCTTTTATCATGAACTAACTATTAAGTAAGAAGTAGGTAAGTAAGGTAAGTTAAAGGTAAGGTTGGTAGGTAAGGGCGTCTGTGGCCCTACGCTCGGGTTTAAGGTCTAAGCCTACGGTTATAAAGATCTCTTTTTGGCTAGCCGCTATCATCATCTCAGCCAGAAGACGCCCATTGCTGGGCCTCCCCTAGAGATATCCACACAATGTCCAAATGGTCCTGTGCTTTCCGCATCCAGCTGGTACCTGCGATCCTTACCAGGTCGTCGGCCCACCTTGTAGGAGGCCTACCCACGCCGCTATACAAAGGCAGAATAGGACACAACTAAAAACCAAAGTCTAAAAGTACAAGAATCCCTGGCAGTCTGGCCCACTAATGACTGGAAGATACAAGCCACAATATTCGCGAACTGTGTATAACAATTATTATAGCGGGCCACTTTACAGAAAGTAAGAAAAAATACGTAATAAAATAACAAAATGAACGTTTTACGTGGAGGTTACGTAAGTATTGTCTTGAACGATACCCGTGCCTATCAGCATCAACACACCACACGACCAAACCAAACCAACGTAGCAATAAACTAAAACAAAAAAATAACTAGGAACTTTCCGCAACTAGCTAGGTACCTACCGCCTGTACCCAAAAACAATTCCGATATACACGGCGCGCGGGCAATGGCGACCATTACAATTAATTTATTGTGCAGCCGTGTACCTGCTTTATTGACTGTACCAACGCGACTATAGACCGGGAGACGGCGGCTTTTTACGTACCTAGCTACCTCTTGTATTCCTACTCGGGCGGGAAAGCAAACTCGTACAGCAGGTACTTCAAGCATCTTTATAAGATAATTGAAAACCTACCGTAGAAAGAAGAACTAAGGATGGCGCTGTATTTAGTCCCACTCTGCGTACAGTATATTAAAAACTTTTATTACATTATATAATAACCTAATTGCCACTGGTCGCGTTTAGCGCTATAAGCTCGTAGTAGGTACTTAAACCACAGAGAAGCTATACCTACTTTATTACTTCCAGAAATTACCTTCCTTGCCAATATAAAACAGATGCCCGTGCAAACCTGGCCTGGGAACAATCGCAAAATCTAAAAACACAACATAGGTACCTAATCCCTATCCATACGTTCCATATATAAATTCCACGGGCTGTCCAGTCGTCCGTTATCCGTTCCGGTCCGATCCGTTTGTCCCGCAATTTGTCTCGCTAAGCTCACAGCTTTCGCCCGGTCCCGTTCGCGGGAAAATGTCCCGCGACGTGGACGTAATACGTCTCTATTGTGGCGTTTATATCGGTCAATGTAAGGTAGAGCGTTTGATATAGCAGCTACTGAATATAATACACCACAACCTATTTTTTTAATACTATGACTACCATCTCAACAGATTTTAAGCGAGAGTGTGAAAACAGTCTATATTTTTCTGGTCTGAAAAAGAGCACATTGAACTGTTCGGGGGAAAATTTGCAGGTTTGTTTGGTGTATGGTGTCCGAAACCAGCACTGGTGCTATCTATATCTATTCATGCTGGCATGAATTTCGTGCATTACGTAGTAGTTGTAGAGGCAGAACAGCAAACTCCTCTATTTCATTAGAAAATACCCAACCACCCAAATAGGGTTATTAAATCCTTGATTGTAAAATTCTAAGTTTACTAAATGATGTATAATATTCTAAATGACTGAATTACAAAACGACTATTGAGCAACGTCTTAGTTGCACGAAGCCAGAATGACAAGGACACAAAACGTCGAAAACTTCCCAACTACAACTCAGTTCCAGGAGGAACATAGAGAAAAAACTTTATATGTACCTACAGGAGGAACTCGTATTTTTACAACGTTCTAACCTTATCATCTCATACAATCGGACTAAACGTTGATTTTCTGTACAAGGTTCGGCTTTTTATGATGATGATTATTGACGTCATCTCACCTGGTGGCAGATAAAGGATGCCTGCATGTAGCAGGAACAGCTATAACCTTGTACATGGATGCCAACTCGACTTAACCGATTTTGATGATATTGACAATCTTCAGATTAATCCAGCGAGTGAACTTCATAAGTTTGGTCCCACTGCGAAACCGAGGCGGGTCAATCAATCAAACAAAAATATTTGCATCCATGTACAGACCTTACTAGGTCGCTAGCTCTGTTATCAAAGCTTAGAGTAATGAAATAAGTATAGGTGCAGATGGCAGTAAATAATGCACAACGTCTTCGTATTTACTCCTTGCGTACGACTACGAGGACTCTCTACGGAGCCGACCTAAGACTGCATTACCACCCGACATCTGTAACACTCTAAGATTTGATAACAGGTCTCGATCAAAAAGCAAGCGTCAACTCCCAGCCTAAAACTTTTAAACGGAAACCGATAGTTTCTATCTGGCGATCGTTATCGTGAGTAATTGTTCCCATCGCAGAATCCGTATTACATTGTAACCGGCCGATGCTTTAGATAACTGTTTTATTGGCTTCCTTTAATTAAAGCGGATCGATCGGAGAGCTTCCGACCGGGCGTATCCTATCTAGAAATCGGATCTGCCGAGTTGGGAAACGTAGATGGATTTACCGCTGCAGTAGGCGTTGCGTAAGACGCGATGGAAAGCGGCAATGTACTTCTGATTGACTCGGATTCGAAAACTACATCTGGCTCGCCCAGAAGTTGGCCATAGTAACCGCGTCGTCGCCTGCAATTGCTCCCTAGTGCAAGTGACAGAGCAAAGATGGTAAAGTAGATGCGCCATATACTTATTGAGGAGCTCCACAGTCGCATTGCTGCTTCGCCTGCACGTCTAGCACAAATACACCCGCGACACAGGTCGCGACGCGAGAGAGCGTTTCTTTCCTTCTCTCAATACTAATGTGATAGAGATAGCAGTATCTATGTCGCTAGTTTTCTCGCTTATCGCACGCGAGAACACATTGTGCGAGCAGTACTGGTCAATGAAACCCCCAATTTCTTTGCAGCATGTTTAGCGACTTCCAGATTAACTACTGTAACTTATAGCTGTCTAGGTTTGTTAGTGGCTACGGAAGACCTCGAGAAACATTTCTAGGTGCAATGTACTGGCTATTATCGATAACACAGTAAACTGAGAGCTTCAAACCTAATAATAGCGGCAGTAGCAGGGGTCTGTTGAGCCTTTAGGGTTGCCAGGGGTGCACAAAGTTGGGACAAATCAGTGTGGCATTTATTTGTCCATTATGCCGTCAATGGTAGTCTAATGATACAAATGGACCACTCCAGAGGGTCCTCATGTGTGGACTAGCTTGAAGTATAAGCTAGATGCACGTACAAATACTTAGATTTCTGTGGTTCTGAATTTTTGTTACCAGCAACCTTAATGCATGGGTCGTAGATGTTATGGGCGACAGTCACCGCTTCAGGTTAGGTTGTCTGCTCGTTTGCCACTGCCAAATTCTTGGCAAATCTTGAAGTAGTTTAAAGCACACCCTTGTCTGCCCTTTACCCTAGCTACACGGTTGGCAACCACCAGAGAGGAAATGAAAACCAACCACTTACATAACACATCGTTCCGAGCACAAACACATCAGCTAACGACAACACATTGCGGATAATCCCGTGCAAACAGCTTGCAGCCCCCAATCCCCCAAAAACAGATAAAATGCTACATCGAAGGGTGTCTACGAGTAGGTACGTACATCAACATGATTACGCTACAAACACACCTCCCGTTGAGTGGATTACGCCATATTATATATTGGAATATAATAAATTACGCGATATTAGATTATAATGTAATATCGCGACTGCGCTCCGGAGGATATTGACTTTTAAAATTGAATTCGCGAAATGAGATCGAGTGCGCAACGCTAATCTCGTTTCGGGACGAAACATTTTGGGAGATTTATTGAACTTGAACAAATTATCGGGATATTTTAAACCCCCGGCAAAAAAAGAGGGATGAAAAAAGTTTAATGTGTGTATTTGTGGCTTTGTGGCATAAGATTTTGATATATACGTAGAGGGTCTGTGGCATTGTAGCTCCCGAATGGATGGACCGATTTGGATGCGGTTTTCTCTATTTGAAAGACAGTTTAATCGAGATGGTTCTTAGAGTTGTTTGATTAAAATCGGTTTGGTAGTTTAGAAAATATTTAAGTTTAAGTAAACTTAGTCGGGGATTCTCCGACTCTTTTTGTCGGTTCGTTTAGAGTACGCTCAGTTTCTGTGGAAAGGTGTAGGATTGGAACAAGATCCTCGGCGTTATGAATTGCGGGTTTAAATACAGGTATCGTTATCCTTCCTCCTTAATCGGTCCCTCAATGCTGAGGTTCGTGACTCTGCCGTCGTAGCAAGGACGTTCTCGTTCTCCATGAGCTGCGGTCAGTGGCCTCCTGCAGGGCCGCGCTAACCGGCATTTCCAGACATTCCGACACTTGGTTGAGCCATCGCTTTTTGGCTTCGGCCTCTTGGTCTTCTGCCTTCCACGGTACCGGTTACAATTAGTCTCTCCAAGTTGTTGGTATTTCGGCGAGCAATGTGTCCAAAATACTGGACTATCCTGTAGAGGCAAGCAAATGATAACCGTTGTTTGCTCTCAAGGCCCAGCTCTTTCAGTATGGAGACATTCGCTCGGAAAGCAGTCCAGGGCACCCTTAGCATCCGCCGCCAACACCACATCTCAAACGCATAAATTCGTTTTCTTTCTGCGGCCACAAAATAGAAAACTAACAGAAGGTCGGTCCACTCCCGTCGTCTTCGAAAATTATTATCTAAACTTGCCGACTCACTAGGGTTGCTACTGTATTTATTCTGAATTTTGAAAAGAGTATTTAAAAGATCGAATAGAATTTTAAAGATCGTTCACAATATCATGTCCCTTGCCAAGGACTAATATCTAATCCTTCCCATAATGTGATCATAATTGTTTCCCAAGCTGTT
Source organism: Blastobasis lacticolella (assembly GCA_905147135.1). Classification (NCBI taxonomy): domain Eukaryota; kingdom Metazoa; phylum Arthropoda; class Insecta; order Lepidoptera; family Blastobasidae; genus Blastobasis; species Blastobasis lacticolella. The sequence goes on along the minus strand of LR990055.1, from coordinate 17,917,826 downwards.
CAAGATTGTGTTCAAGTATATTAGATTTTCCATACCAGCTTCAGACATTATACCTTTAGTAGGCGTAATAATAAATATACATATTCACTTTTTAAAAATTTATCGCCGCCTGATTATATCATCAGACCCTGAAAATAACCTTTCCCTGACAGGCATTTCCGACTAGAAACCATTAACGTGGCCATTACGGTTTCTTATTCTGTTAAAAACTTTCACGTGGTGCCTGAAACTGTTCAACTAGTCCTAGGGTCTCTAGCGGAAGACCTTAGTCAACCTCGCTTCACCATCGGCCTCAGAACTCGTAGCGGTGCTGAAGATCGACTAGCCTTAAAGTCTGAAATGGTCACCCATCAGTTTTTGGACTCTGCGTGCGTTGCTTGTATGATATTAAGTAATCTTAGTTACGTACAAGTACTTCTACTTTATCAATAATAATATCGTATAATTAAATAATATTCAATTTAAGTCGACACTACAACAAATTCTCGCGTTAACAATCGCGACCGAGCACTGCGTGAAACTGCTTGAGAATGCCTGTAAACGTAACGTCAATGTGTGCGTGACGGAAATGGGGCTTTGTTTCCAGTGGACCTTCTGCTTTGGGCGGGCCGTTCTTTATTCTGTGCTGCGGCCTTTACCATCCAGGTTTCAACCTCATATAAAAATATCGAGAAGACAAGCGAGCGTCCAACGGAAATTTTCGTATCTCTCATGATGTTTCTGTCTTTCCATATTCTATTTAGCTGGGTCATCGCCGTTTTAGTCATACCGATGCGTATACGTATCTCTGGTTTGCAGCTTCCTTTATTGTTGACATTGGAACCGAGGTACTGAAACTTACAAATTGATTATTTATGGACATGTTTATTATTTTTAAATTTTTTATGAAATTATTGACTTATTTTGTTTGATTAATTGTAACAAAGACACGGAATTAATATGTTTGGATGCTCTGACCTAATCTAATGTTATGTACCTATATAACCTATTGTACCTATGTAACAACAAATAATGACTTGTAAACATTTTTTACCAATAAAATTATGTCTATGTCTATGTCTTCCACGTGGAATGTTTCACGTTCCAGGTGGGTTATCCTTATCCTTACATACTATAAAATAAGTATCCTTACATACTATAAAATAAAGTCGCATTCCGCGTCTGTCCATCTGTTTGTATTTCCGCTAACTCCTAAACCATGCATCGGATTTTGATGCGGTTTTCGATAGAGAAAACCTGAGAACACTCGTGCGACGCCGAGGTGGGTCGCTAGTATTATGTAAAAAAAGTTTAAATAAGTTTTCACGATGTGCGAGAATGCCTGCTCTTTGGCTGTCGGAATAGCAACGACAGAATGGCAGACGAACAACTCGAGTCCGTTTATTTACTAATCGCTAGATGATGATTGATGATTTCCAGAGTTCCATGGGGTGGGAATTTGGGGAACCGTGGCTTTGGCAGTGGAGGGATATTTGCCTTTTTACTGCCAGAGCAACGTGTTATAGAGGTGGGCAACGCATTGGCGATAGTCTCGGTGTTGCTAATGTCTATAGGCAGTGGTGACCACTTTCCATCAGGTGGCCCGCTTGCCTGTTTGCCTATCGTATAACATAAAAATATATATATATTGAAATTGAATTGCAAGCGCAGCTCAGTTGCAGTTTTACACGTTTTTGGTATTCTGATACTGTTACTGATAATCCAATTGAAATGTAATTACAATTACAATTCGATCGCGCCATTAATAAATTAGTAGACTCGAGGCCCAGGTGGATTATCTGCTCGTTTGTCACATAGCACAAAAAAAAGTTATCAGCCCATCGATCGCAACCCACTACCGCGACACGTCGCCGCACTCACGGTCGACAAACAAAACAAAAGCTTTCACGCACACCCTTTCCAGTCTTTACTCCTAGCAGCTGTCGAACAAGATTGATAGCTTCCTTGACGGCAGTTAGTCACCAGTGTCCACCAGTGGGTGACAGAGGGGGCGAGGGAGGACATTAGTGGTGACTGGTGACCCTTTCGGGGCAAAGGGCCACTTTGTTCCAAGATATAGTTATCTGTGCGACCCCTGTGCCGCTGAGCGCTTGTCTGGCGAATTCTTTAGTGATTAAGATTAACAGACGTACTTGAATAAGTATTTTATTTATAGTCATTCTTACCCTTTTACCGTTTATTAATATGTATTATGATAAAATTTTAATAAATTTATAAGAATATGGATAAAAAAATCATCTCATGGACGACCTGAGTGGTTCAGTGGTCAACATGCCGGGTCTGCCACGCAAGAGGTCCCGGGTTCGATTCCCGGCCAGGCAGCAATTGAAATGATGAATTTTAATTTCTGTTACGGGTCTGGGTGCTTACTTTAGTTGCTTACTTTGGGGCTAGATGGCGCTGTGTGAATTTGTCCACGATTATTTATTTATTTATTTATCTTGGCGTTAATGTCCCGGTTGTGCTCTAGGACACATGGGCCCAGGGTCCGCCTTGACCATGATCCATGTCTGTACATCGAAGATATATCAGAACAAATGGTCGGGACAAGGTTCTGGGACGAGTCGAATACTTTAACCGGCTACCACGCTTACTAATAATAAAATGGATGATGAAACAAATATAATAATCTAAAATAAACATAGAAACTTTTATTTCATCACAATCAATCATTACAAATAAATTACACTCTAACGAACAAAAAAGCAACAAAAACATAGTTGAAATACCTAAAGGTTTCAATGCCTCTTTAGTGTTTCACAACACTATCAGTCCATAACAACTCCATAACAAGTTGTGAAAATGAAACGTCGCTTCCCATCAGGTCAAATGCAAGTCTATTGCCACCAAAAAAACTTCTTTATGTTAAACACTTCGAACGATTATTTGTACATAATAATTAAAACAGTGCCTACTTGCTAAAGCAATTCATTATTTCACAAAAACACATGATATTTCGGCGTACTCGTGAAAAATTCAGGCAATATTTTAATTTCAAATGAGTATCAGTGTATTTCATCTAATTGCGTATAATTCTTAGCTTTAGGCACTTACTTACCCAGTTAAAACATAAACTTATTATGTGGATAAGAACACTTTAATCATACATATTATTAACATAATTTTAATGCATATAAACAGAAGTAAACTGCCATACCTTTAATCACATAGTACCCAGGTTAAACAAGTAACTTTAGTTCTTACTTATAATAGGCTCTACCTTCACACCAAAGCCACCGACCTGCCGAACGACACAGCTTAATTTAATATTATACTGACGTAATATAATGGCGACTTTGGTGTGTATTACACTTGTATTATATTTCTAATTTTACATAAACTGGTTATACATAAATACATAAAGTAAGTTAACAATAACAATGTCACAAGTGAACGAAAATTTTCATGTTCTTGCACTCTGGAAATTATAGGCAGCGACCGCTCAGTTAATGAACTGATGATTCGAAATCTTGCAAGCGGCGTGACTGAAAATTGTTTTCATTACTCATTGTTGATTTCATTGGTATATTTTTACTTTTTTACCGGCTTTAAAACGAAACTGATCGCATTGCATCGCAAATCAGAGAACCCAATGCGTCCACGGCGAACACCATAGAAATGGCAAACAGTATTTTTTATTATTATTTAAATTTGCCAGGCATTTGACCCCCATCTCACCTGGTGGTAAGTGACGATGGAGCTTTAAATATCAAAGCTTAATAAGTACATATTTTAGTCGCCGTCGACGCCAAGTCTAAAGTCAACTATTCGAGATAGACACGGACAATAATCTTTATTTAATACTAACAAGGAAAGTCCACGCACCCGAACACACCAAATTGAATGAAACTTTGTGGGCGTATAGAGAAGCTACCTATGCTATTCTAAACACAACTAGGGCCAAATAATAAAATTTGAAAACTGATCATGTAGATATTAGAGATGAAACGGATAGTTGTTTGGCCGGATACCGGATACCGGATATCCGGCCAGCCTCCTAGCCGGATAGCCGAATATCCGGCGGCCGGATATTCACATGTCATAGTCTCTGAACAAGTTTGTATAAGCTGTAATCGCGGCGTGGGACTTTATACGACTGCATGTGTTTATGTAATTTAAAGTTTTCGTTTAATGTGAATAATTTGAACGTTGAACAGAACAATTCTTCCGCTCTTATACGGATTGATAGTTTCAAAACATTAGCCCACAGCACCGTAGAGGATAAACGACATCGTATACTACCTCTAATTGTAAAGAAATTCATATTTTAATCCAGGATAATATTTTTTCATATCTATGGTGTGAGCATGTGCTCCGCCGCCCCAAATATCACCTTAATGCAAGTAGCCCTAAATTTGGCGACGACGACTCGCTGACGCGGAAGACACCCACACGCCACCTGGCTGACGGCGGACCAACGGGACCAAGGACAATATTATTGACGCTGCTACTGCTCAAAATAGAAAAAAATGGAGGAAGCAGACAAGGAGAGCTGACTCCAGCTAATGGAAAAGGCATAGTGCAAAAAGGAGAGACCAGAAAGCTATTAAAAATTTTTGCTAACCGACCAAATGAACGATACGAGTAGAATAGATGCCGATGCCGACATAATCAATAGTTCTTTGATTATTATTTATGGGTTTTAAACGTTTTGATACGACTTTTTACTTCACTGCTACAGAAGGGCATATATTTCCGATGAGCAAAATAACTTTTATGGGCTTTTCATGCATTTTTTACTATCCGGTATCCGGCCGGATATTAACGCACTATCCGGTATCCGGCCGGATAGTAAATTATGGCCGGATAGGCCGGATACCGGATAGTGGCCGGATATCCGTTACATCTCTAGTAGATATACGCTGCAAGTCGTGTGATAGAGTCCATTCCGGTTTTCCGGGTTATTGGTATAGAAAATATAGAAATATAGAAAAATAGAAACAGGTATAGAAAATTGAAAGAATTTGAATTTATTTTCTTTAAGTTTGACCAAACAGATAGGATGTGATATTATATAAATATAAAATAACATGACAAACAACAGTTTGACGAGCAATAGTTTAATTACTCCAAGCGTTGTTTAAGCAGCCAGATCAGAAGCTGCTAATGCCGAAGTTGTCATATTTGTGTCACAACTAATATATTTGTCATATCAAAATAGTACAGACATATCACATCCCTTTGATAAATAGTGACATAAAATGGCTAGAAGCTTTTAAAATCCAAACAGAAATTTTAGACAATTATTTTTTTGAAATGTGATTATCTATCCCTTAGATCTACTCTAGGATGGCATAAAGCACAAATGTCGTTCCTAGGTATACAGATTTCTTGTGAATAGCATACTATACACGCCCACAAGATTTCATGCAATAGATATGATGACTGGGTCAACATTATTAATTCTAATTGATCCGTTAGATAGATTATTAAAAAATATTAGACATCATTTTTTTTTGTTAATCAAATCAAATCAATAAAAATGATAAAGATAAAGCGTTCCAAAGATCGGGAGTGTTGGCTCGTGACGTCACTTCTCAGAATAGTTTACTTTACACGTGACGTCACGTATCATTTCAACGCAGTGTATCGTCGTTAGTTTTTGTGGCACTCAATAATCTCTGTCTACCAATATATTATACCAACTTTGTGTGTGTGTGTATGTATGTATGGAAGTAAAAACAGAAAAAAGACGTGTCCAATGAATCAGGTTTTTAATAATCTACCTGACGACGGACTAAAAAAATGTTTTCAGTCATAATTCCTTTCATTCCTTTTAGACACGAATTAGATGGTTATAATAAAGACATTTACAGAGTCAATACAATGGTTACAAAATAATTATCTTAAAATAAATTTATCAAAAACAAAATTATCAAAAAAAAGATCTGAGCAAATAAAAAAGTTCCCATTCGTACAAATGAATTTAAAAGGATGTTACACATAGGCAGTTCTAATGTTATTACATAAATTGTTACTTGTAAACATTTTCTATTCAATCGACGACTTCTTCCTGAAATTAAGAAATAGGAACTAACGATACTTAATATAATTTTGGAATACCTACCTATACAAATCGATGGACGAAAGAAATAAAAAAAAAACTACTACTTTACTAAAATTTATGGTTTTAGGTTAGGTTAGGTTAGGTTAAAATAAAACTTTAGCCATTATGATTAGATTATTTTCCGGTGCGTGGACTTTCCCTGCAAGTACAAGACCTTTGTTTCCGCTAGGTAGGCCTTAGTCACCTCGCCGGTTAACATCAATCTTTATTTAAAAATAGCAAAACTAATGCCCTTTTTAACTATACATAGGAATCGCCTAAATCCGATGCCCAAATGGATACTTACGAATTGCAAATACGTTTCACCAACCGGTAGGAAATATCTATCGCCGTTAGGTAACGCTTATAGTTCGGAAGTAGACTAGGCGTGCCTCTAGGCATCGCCTAAAATGATACTTGCGTTATACATATTTCCCACAGCAAACTTATCAGACCCGGTGGCCAAAACTAGAACTAAGTCTCGCCATTTTGAAATATGTACAAATACAAAATGTTGTAGTTAACAACAGCGATGATGTCACCGGTTCAGATAAGTTTGTGGCACTCTACAGTGTACCTAGAAATAGACAAATTGCCTAAATTAATAAGAGTTTAGTGAAAACGGATGTAATTATTCTTACCTGTCGACATTCTTCGGTTTCTCTGCCGGCGAGCCTAACTCCGCTGTCACCTCAATCTCTGCGTCTAGCCTGTTGACAGAAGATGACCAATATTAGCATTGGAATAAAAAAGGTTAGGTCAGGAGTACCCTCAACCAGCGTAATTGCATGAAAAGATGCATGAATGTGGAAGAGGCGAGACAGGTATGTGTATAATGTACGTATGTATGTACCTACCTACCACTGGATAAGTAATTAAACGAATACCATCGTTATAATTGAACGAAATAGAAAAGTTAATAACAGTCTTCATGAAATTTGGTGCTATTCTACTAATATAACGCACGCCATCTGCCTCTCGATTTTGCCCTCTATCTTCCGTTGGTCGGCTGGAAGATATTTCTTTAGAAATAAGCTTTACCTGATGTGATTTTTTCTGTATGTCTATTTTGTATACTATTTATTGTGCACATAAATGTTAAATAAAATAAAATAAATAAATGAATAAGATATAGAATAGCACCAACCCCTCATCGTAGGTATGCAAAACTTCTAGTCTCCGTAGGCTGGAAAATGGACAGCAGCGTTTTCTATCATTACATATATAACAATGCGATCTCCAACCCGCCCACCAAGCGTTGAGATTTCAGTTTTAAAAAAGGATAATAAAAATGGAGCTCCCCAGTGCCTCTGTCGGTTGGTTAGATTTTAAAATTGCTAAGAGCCTAGTTGAGTTTTCATGCGTTTTTTGCGCCCCATCGACATTAGAATGTCAATTGGATCTCTTTGGTAGTATAATAGATCACCGCGGGTTCTTTGCCCGATTGATTTGAAGGTGACATGTAGATTTCAACCTCTCGTAATGAGATGTTCAATCAATAATACATTTCTTACTATAAAATACGATACCTACATGTCGTTACTTATACCTGCTACCTACTTGGATTTATAAATTTTAAAGCTCTAGCTTCTAAATGCGAGTTTAGTGGTTTGAGAATGTTACTTATAAAAATACTTCTAGGAGTAGTAGTGCCTGCCTACTTAGCCTTGTATGTCTAGTATTTATTAATCTACACAATTTTATTGAAACCACATGGACAATTTAATCTTCTACATGAATTATCATTCGCAATGGTTAAAAAGATCATAATTTTTTTACATTTACTCTTCAAAGAGCATGTCAGACATCTTATTTATAGCATAAAACTGTAAAATGTATCGACTTAGCCAAAAAACGCCTACTAATTAAAATTAGCAAAATCACAAAGCGTAAACTTCTTAACTTCTGTATGTGACACAAAATATAAGATCGAGAAAGCACCGAGTTCAAACGGGCTTAATAACTGTGTCACATAAAGTAATGATCTAACTAACAATACACAACAAAAAAAAAAGAAAAAAAAGAAACTCTCCGGCGGGGAATCGAACCCCGGTCTCCCGCGTGACAGGCGGGGATACTTACCACTATACTACCGAAGATGTGAGAGACATGTTGAAATTTTAATACAGTTGTTTTAGAATTATATTGTAGTGAGTCAAATTATATTGTGAAAAATGGCGAATAACACAAACCTTCAATGATAGGTTCACGATATGATCTTGACAATTGAAGGAAGAGGTTTGATTGTAATTTTTAGGCAACACAAAAGCACGGGAAAAGTATTTTCCTTCATATCTTTTCTTACTGAACTCTATGCTGTAGATATTTTTATCTTTATTTGGGATAATTAACAGTTACAAGGTAATATTTTATAAACTTGCAATTTTACATTATAGATCCAACCCTGCAACCAACACCATTATCCACATATTATTTTAAATATCAATGTGGATAGGTGTCAAAATTCTACGTATGACAAAGAAGGTACTTTGTCATACGTAGATAGACTTCGCACACATTTGAGTTGAAAAAAGAAAATTGGTAACTTATCGATAAGTATAGTACTAAATGGCCGTGGATACATAATAAAACAGTTCTGGGCCTCATCAAGTCATCACAAACAATTACCTGTCCATAACAATACGTAGATCAATTTTAGAATACATTACGTACGATCCATTAAATTGTGTTATTTCCGCTAAGTAACGCACTATTTTACCGGCCAGCCAGTCCCACCCACTTCCCATCTGCACAATACGAACGTATCCAGGCTAATAGCTTGTTAATCCAATAATACACCATTACCGAAAAATGCCTTTGCTGGAAACACCAACATTTGTCTTAATTCACTTTTCTTTTCCACAAGCCAAAGGTACAATTGACTGTGTGTCTTGTTGCCGGGGCATTAGGTTGGCATTTGAGTAATTCGTGTTTCGGTATAGTTTATGTTGCTTTTGTACGCCAAATGGCAATGGGCTACAGTAGTTAATTGTGTTAAGTTTCTCTAGGGGAGTAGGTAACGTTATAAACAGTTCTGTTATTATTTTTCTACGTTGTTGTCGATTTAATCTATTATTTTTCTTAACCGTCGTCTATTGGGGATAAGTGGCCAAGATTATGTACAGATAATTACGATACATCATATTGTAGTCTGAAGAAATCAGATTTTTTTTTTGTGACAATTCATGAATTCATTGTGCGACTCCTGCGAAATAAGAACGAGCAAATACAATGGAATGTAACTTTGCCTCGTGTAGGCGGATACTACGCGAAGTAATTTTAGTAGGATCTCATCATCATTATGAGCCTATTAAACGCCCCACAATTAAGATACAGCCTTTCATTTCGCAACCAAGCTGGTCTAGGGCGGATTTCTTTAATGTAATACGGTGACAAACAGGCCAGCGGGCGGGTCACGTTAAGTAATGGAAAGTGGTCACAGCTGCCTATAGATATTGCGCGCCTCAATGAATTTCATCCAAAATAAGCGTTTTCTTCAAATTCATCTCCTTAGCGGCTACTCAATGGGAAATTAAATTGCATTTTCTAATAACACTCTCGCGCAAATCAGAACCAGTAAGTATCTACTTACTGAATGAAACACGCCTCTCTGTAACATACACCTATAGTTATAACAAAGCCTCTGTTTTTAATAACTACTTTCTTTGGTCGAAATGCACTCCTTCGAAGCAAGCAACTTGTCATAGCAACTCCATTCTCCTACAATATTCAGAGCGACCGTGACGTCCAGTATCAAGATTGATTATTCCAAAATTTTCCACAAGGTGTCAACGGCACAGGTGATCGCCCGGCCCCAGGTTCGATTCCCGGGCTGACCTGCATAATGGCCGCTTATTATACCACGAGGGCTCTCCTCGGACACCACCGATTAATTCCAATGATCTCATGTCATATGGATCGAGGCTCTTTATGCTATATAGCCACAGAATCTCAATTTCAGATTGCCCATAAATATTAAACTGTGAGGATTTACTTAATATTTAGATGAGAATCCGTTTATGAAGTTCGATGTACAGGCGGCGTTGGTGTCACGTTGTGTCCAAGTTATTTGTAAGGCGTTCTTGAGTCGCAAAACGCACCCTTTGGACACATTTGGACACACATCGGACAATTACCATATTCCACATTTGTAATAAATATTTTTCGGTCGCCGCTACAGATATTAATGTACTAATAGTTTGTTTGATAGGCTACAACCTGCATTTCCCGCAAGTCCCTATTTTTCAGCGAAACTTCTGGCCGTTGCCCGACTGTATTTTAATATGAACAATAGAAGACCATACATGGTCGCGTTGAAGTGCGCTGATATGAAAGAATCGCGCTTGCCGCGTGCAACGCGCACTATTAGATACGGCGTTTTTGCGAATCGTGCTCCGCTCGCCGTCGATCAGCAAATTTTGTAAAATATGTATATAACAACATACAACGCGTTATCCTGTATTTTGTTCCGCAAGTCCTGTAAATTTAGATCACCTACCGAGGTAGGTACCTACTGCAAAACCAGCACCCAGGGAGGTCCACCTGCCCTAATTCGCAATCCGAATTAATAGCTCGAGCTTCCTGCAGTAAACTCAAATGAATATCCTATAAGTTTCGTAAGCACTCGACACGTATATTCTTGTAGTCATCCTGATATGACAAACTAATCACTTAAGTTTTTCAGAAAAACACGACGTTAAAAGCACCGGCAGCAGCAGTTCGAGCTACTGCTGCTGCTACTTGCTGTTGCCAGTGTAAGAAAATGAGTTCAATAAAATTCCGCGATATGACCCGCGGCACCTCATACGATCAGGCTATAAAACCAAACTGATCGCATTGCATCGCAAATCAGACAATCCAATGCGTCCTAGGCGACCACGATAGAAACGGCATACAGTATTTTTTATTATTATTTAATCTAGCCAGGCATTTGACCGCCATCTCGCCTGGTGGTAAGTGACGATGCGGCTAAAGATGGAGCTTGCCTATCTAGGAACACCCTATTCACTCTAGCCTTGAAGCCGTCCAGACTATAATGATCAGGGAACACACTAGCTAGCAACGTGTTCGTTCACTACAGTGCCTCACTACCACTGTTCACGAACTCAATCCGGCTCATATCACAGTCGAATGTGCGTTCCATCAATCAAATTGGTCGTGAGCGGGCCCGGCCGGCGCGGCGCCCTATGATTGCGAATAGCTCAAACTAGTTGAAGCGAAACTTGGCCCATTCAAAATGGGAACGGAGATTGAATACACCCGTGGAGGGGGCCGTACTCGGTGCTATTAACATTGAGTAGACAGGGAAAAGTAACTCGCTAAGAGACGCTACGCGGCGCGGCAACGTGTGTAATGGGCAGTGTTATCAGCAGTAGTTTCCAAAAAATACGTCCAGGCTCTTAAAATAGTACGAAAATGACTAAAAAGTTACGATTAACCTTATCTTCTATATTTTACCGGCCTTGGGGGGGAGGGGGAGACCATTTTTAGTCAATAAAATGGTGCCGGTGGCCAAAATCAACCCTTCCTTCCATTATTTTACGGTATTTCGCGGACAGGAAAGGCGAAGTGACCACCCCCCTCAGCTAAATTTAACATTTTGTAAAAACGTACTAAATAGTACGATGTGGAGCAAAGTACGCCAACGGTACAACAGTCGGCCAAATAGTACGTAAATCGTACCAAAAGGTACGATCTGGCAACGCTGGTAATGGGAGATTTTAAGATAGCTACTTTATAAAGTAAAAAGTGTAGTTCGGCGTGCCTCAGTAGATGGCGCTTTTTAGACAGGATTCTCAAGTATTGAATTTGGTATCCGAAGTTACTCGGAAAGGTGTTTCGTGAAAAGATACTTAGTTTTAGTACCTTTTCCGAGAAGGAAGCGCAAAATGTCAAAATTTTTATACATCTTACGGTCTCGTAATTTATTTTTAAGAATCAGGTCTAATCAACGCCATCTATTACTATTACTATTTTTTATTTTTAATCGGCTCCCAAATTATTTCCAATTTCGTCTTGCTGCATACAAACATGCAAAACAATATTAGGCGCGCCGCTTCACGTCGCACAGCGTAGCGCAAGTGCTTGTGAGTAGAACTATCACTGTCGCCTGCAACTCTTGATCAGCTTATTATCTTATCTTAGAGCTTATTGTCACGATTTTTTTTTTTTAACGCATGTTAAGGTAACATTTGTGTTTCGAGTCTTAGCAACACCACACCATCCTGGTGGGGTGAATGGTAGTAGGGCGAGCCAAGAGACCCAAAAAGGATCAGTTGGTTATTCAGTCGTTTTCATCACCTCGTGAAGTGAAGACGTAACTAGTGAACTTTCTAATTAGCACCTACATTCTGTCATTGTGCCTATCTGTACTACTTTCTAGTTTAATAAACTAAGTTCGTATCATAATATCGAATTTCATTAAATCATAGTTTGGCTAACAATTCACGGACGGACCTGCTGTTTTGTCTCGAAGCCTCAACAAATTAATTGAAATTTCTCGGACGAGACGTACCTATTTACTAGAAGTTTGACGAGTGTATTCGTATCTTAATCTTCCTGCCAATATTTAATTGATTTCCATGTACGGAACTCACTGATAACACTATCGTCTTAACGCCACTGTTGTGACACACATCAGTTTCATTATTACCAATCTTGTTTAGATGAAATTCATAAAAGGTTTTTCAGGTATTCCTTGAATTGTAGGTATGCCTGCCTTTTTTTCAGATGGTTAAACACGATGTTTGTATTCATTTTGTTTTGTTTTTTTCTCGGGAGTTCCACCTGATTTAAAGCGGCTACCGTCGTCCAGGACATCTGCAACCTAAGGGAAGCGGATTCGGTACCGGCTTTTACCGGCGGTACCTGTTTCTTGTCTGGTAAAAGTCCGCATTGGGAATTGAGATGTCTCCTATAAGTACTTTTTTTATATTAGACAAGACAGGCATTTGACCGCCATATCACCTGTTGGTAAGTGACGACGCGGCCGAAGATGGAGCATGCCCGTCTTGGAACAGCCTATTCACTCTAGCCTTGAAGGCAACCAGATTATATTGGTCAGGGAATACACTCGCAGGCAACGCGTTCCATTCCTTAGCCGTACGCATTATAAAGGTCGATCCAAAGCGGCTCGTGCGGATAGCTGGAAGATCCACGACATAAGAATCATAAGGACTTTAAAGCATCCCATGTGACGGCATGCACTTAGAAACAGTTCGAGCCCAATTCCTTCGGCTAGCCACACACCCTAAAGCGGACCCGCGATCCGCGAAACGTTTAACCACAATACACTAATACTATATAGTACAACTCCAGCCAATTAAATAAATATGTTTACATGCTGATTCTGCTCCAAATGGCTGCGTAATAACTTAATAAGTAAATAGACCGGAGATTGAGTTTAACAAAATATACCACTCGTCAGCGAGCAGCCCAAATCACTAATTTATATATTTTAAACAAATAAGGGTTATCGAGTTTCACAAAGCTACTAGCCTGTTGGATATCGATGGCATGAAACCACACAACAGTCTACCTTCTTACTTTTGGGTCTATGTAGGTCTGGCCATGGCACTAGAAAGACTGTTGGTATAGCATACTACAGTATACTAATACCGCAGGCCAAGCGGTAGAAATATAGCATCTCAAGCAAGATATAAAATTGTCGAGTCTCACAACACCGCTAAATACTACTTGTCTAGTTACCCACCGATGCGCTTTCGACACATACGCCGAAATTCGCTATCCAATTATAATTATCTAAATACTTATTTCATCGACGACTATTTGCACGCCTGCTTCATTTGAATGTTAAATTGCGAGCGTCAATTTCAGAAGCACCGGTGCTCGTGACGTCACCGCCATTTGTCTAGCTATAGGTAATATAACGTAATTTCACGGTATTTGCATATTCGGTTTCACCTCTTTGTGAAGATGCTTTGAAAGATATTATATCCTTTGGGGGGTGAAGTCGGTTTTCGTTGATGTCGATGTTTTATATTGTAAGTCAAAGTGATCAGAACACGCACTGGGCCGCAGCAAAGTAGCCTTTGAAGAGAAGAGGTGGTACAAATATTGTGCGGACTGTAAAAGGTCATACAATGAAAGTCAAATATGCATGAATGAGTCACAGGTCAACTAACAAACTACAACTAGCAAGGTATAAAGAATTAGAACAACATTTAGCATATATCTAATAAGTTGACGTATGACGTTCATAAGAGTTTTGTAAACCTAAATTGAATAAAAATTATTTGACTTTGACTTTGACTTTGAACAAGACAAGGCGGTGCTTGTTCTTTCTCTGTCGACTCTAAATATATTGGACATACAGCATAGATGGAGCCCCGACCTACTAATGTACACTGTCAAACTGTTACAACTCCATACATATGACTTAATGTCACACAAAAGGCTATGACATTAAGATGACCAAGGCCACCAAATTTGACAATGGCAGCGGTTATGGAGGGGTATTTGACAACTTACAGCCATCCCTTTTGGGCACGTCATATGCACAATTAAAAAAAGAAAACATATAGATTGTGACTTCAGCTGTGAGTAGGCTCGTTATATGCCTTTATGTAAAATTTTATGGTCGACGCCGTAGAAGCTAACCTACTAAAGCGAATGGGCATAGCACTCAGACAGAAGAGTTAGATAATATAGCGTTCCGGCTCTGCCTGGTATTGTCGAGCACGGTTCGATCGTGGTTGGCGAGGCATACGTTTATCTACGGCCATAGGGCGGTCAGCGTGTCACAGTGTGTTTCCTTCCTACTTTCTTACCCCCCTCCTTTTTGACGATTGAAAGAGATATTTAATGTCCTAATCAATAAATAAATTTTGAATTTAGACCATGGCATAAATAGCCTGTTTTTTTTTATAGTGGTCACCACTGCCTAGCAATATAGACATATTGCTAGGCAGTCATATTGCTAGGCAGCTAGGCAGACTCTTGGTGTTGCTAATATAGACATTAGCAACACCAAGAGTATCGCCAATGCGTTGCCCACCTCTATAACACGTAGTTCTGGCAGCAAAAAGATCCCAAAAAGCAAAGAGGCCTCCCAAGATGTGCCACATTCTGACGACAACAAAAGGAAGATATTTCGGTGACAACCTCCTTTCGCTTTAATCGACCTTCCCGGGTCGCGACCGTGTTAATTACACCTACACTCATCTAAATTCTGAACACAGAGTCGCCTACTTGTAAAATGAGGTTATGTAAATAAATTATCATCTTGGCGTTTGATCCGGTTGTGCTCTCTAAGACAAAAGCCTTAGTATATAAAGAGACAGCCATATAGCTGTAGTAAGCGTTCTTTCAAGTAGATTTACTAGCATGAAAAGATTACCGACCGAAAAACGGTAAAGTCCCGACTAAGTTTACATACCTATACACTCAAATATATTTTTAAAATTACTGAATACTACCTGGAGAGGTTTTCCCAGCAGAGTAAAACATGGAGTTCTTCAAGAAAGGGGTTAAAAAAATTTACGGGGTCCGCAACGCGTGGGTGATGCCCCTGGTATTGCAAACGTCCATAGGCTGCGGTGACTGCTTACCATTCATCAGGCAGGTGAGCTTGTTTGCCACCTTGGTAGTATAAAAAAAACCTCCCAAGCAGGTATTTTAACATACCTAAGGTATAAGATTGAATTAAAGATCAAAAATGTAAACAAATGGGTTGCTACTATAAAAAAAAGTAACCCAAATGTTGGATTATTTAAAATCATTGAAATATTGATTAAAATTATTACATTCAAAATGAAATAAAATCATATGAATATTTTTAATGTTTTACTAAATTAAATATCTATGTTACTATGTTTTTTGTTCCATATTTGAACTGTTTCAATAAAATATGGGTAGTTTTCATTTATGCCACTGGTAATGGTAAGAAATTCTAAACCTTTGGTTCGTTATTACAATACATTATTGCAATGGCTTAGAAAGTAAGGGATCGACCGACGCCGATACATCGTTAATTAATTTCTCAAATAATAATACATAACATAATATAAGATCCAAAATGGCGGCCACTTCCTTCTAATATTGGACTTTTCTAACTAGTGTTCTTGTACTAATAGTTTCCGAGTTGGTGATTACGTTTTTAATTAATTGAATAAATAAATATATTTGTTTCGTTTTCGAAAGTTTACCAGCCATTGTAAAGCACACTGAAAAGTGTGCATGATGCATAACCATTTGGTAATGCCAACCAAATGTTTTATACCCCTGGATAGTCTCTTTGACATTGACAGTTGTGTGTTTCCTTTTTTGATCTTTAATTTCATCTCCAACATAGAATGACCTAGATATCAGGAAAATTTCACCAATTACGTGATGTACCCTCTACCCACACTGCAATTTCTCGCCCACAAAATTGATTTTGATCCCCAAGCGACTGCCCCTGGACGCAAATATGTTTACCCATCACCCACGTGATGGTTCAAAATTTGACGGCATATTTAGGTACGTTCCCCCAAGTTCCATTTTCGTCAGCAGTCCCGCGGGACGTCTTTGACGAGGCTTGATAATTTGTACCTACTCGTCTACAAATCGATGTCGGTAACTGGGACACGCATTAGATTAGGTTAAGTGTGTTTACTGTATGAGGTTCTACAGATTGAATCCATTCTAAAGTTAAAACATGAATTAAGGTTATATCGTGAAATGACCATCACATTCCATAACAGTCCACTACACGACTTAGGGCCTCTCCCATGGGAGGGGAGGTTATTGCCGGACACCACACGGTCATCTGATTGTCCGCGTAAAATTCGGTAATTACGTTCCGGACCCGAACTTTATTGAATTTTGGGATAATTTATATGCTTCTCTGGTCCCCTATGTGTCTATGTGCTTCTCTGGACTATAAGCTACATTTCCGCAAAAGTTTACCAAAATCAGTTCATTAGCTTTTAAGTGGAACTTTAACAAACATCCATTCCGACCTGACCTGACGACCTGAGCGGTTCAGTGGTCAACATGCTCTGCCACGCAAGAGGTTCCGGGTTCGACTCCCGGCCGGGTAGAAATTGAAATGATGAATTTTAATTTCTGTTACGGGTCTGGGTGTTCTATGTATAATAAGTATATATGTACAAAAAATAAATTTTAATCAAATTTATCAGTTATCTAGGACCCATAACACAAGCTTTGCTTACTTTGGGGCTAGATGGCGCTGTGTGAATTTGTCCACGATTATTTATTATTATTATTTATTATTCAATTCTTTCGCATTCATCGACGACTCGATCGACTGTCGACGACTCTATGTAGAGTTGTAAACACCGGATGTTTACAACTATTATCCGGATCATCAGTTTTATATTGAATTTCTATAGCATGAAGCAAGGACGAAAAATTCCTTTTTTAAATTTATTTTATAAGAACATACAAGATTCAATAATAAATTAAAAACCCAATTTCTTGTTCTGCTGTAACATTGCTATTTAGAGATATAATTTTTTAACTTCAACACTTCTAAAAGATCTATCTGAAAGTCATGTTTCAAAATTCAAAACGTTTGAACTATTCATATATATTTTGATGTGTAAGACCATCAGATAAGTCTTGAATCAATTAATTACAGTACATATTAAAGGCATAACATATTTTTTCATAAGCTTGCGTTTATCTTAATTCCCATTCACACAAACAACCCTCTCAAACGGATACCCTTCTAACTCTCCACCATTCACAACAACTCTTTCATAGTTCCTTTGTATCCAGAACACAGTGCGTAATGGTGCTCAAACTGCATAGAAAGTGACAATACATTGCATTGAGGACTGAGGTCGTACTCGATACAAATGCGGGTACTTATGCATCTGTGACCCGTGTGAATGAATGGTTCAGAGGGCACCGACCCCACACCTGGGCATACAGGCACACCCTAGCCAGGGCTGCCTGTTGGTTTTCAGGTTTATTTCTATTGAGACAAAAGACATAAGTTGGCCCAAAGACATATAAAATTACTTTATAATTAACAACATAACTTAATAACCAAAACCAGTTAGTGTTCAATTACGTAACACAGAATAAGTCATTGGTACATAAAGGCACTGGCCGTGTGGCCATAGTCGTGTGGTGTCCGGCAGAATAGAATAGCACCAAGCCCTTGCACTCGCGGGTATCATACAAGGCAACTAATGTTTTCGAGACAAGACATCTAGAGTCTGCATAGGCTGGAAAATGGGCAGCAGCGTTTTCCATAGTTATATTTGTAATAGTGCGATCTCCAACCCGCCTGCGAAGCGTGCAGATTATGGCAATAACCTCCCTTTCGTGGGAGAGGCCCTAAGTCCTGTAGTGGACTGTTATAGGCTGTGATGGTGACATAACGGCACTGGGGATCGACCTCGGTACCTCACGCTAACCAGTCCGACCCGCTAGCCAACAAGCCACCGACACTCCCTTTCTAACTCCAGTATTTGCATTAAAAACAAGACCACAGAGAAAGAAGTAAAGCTTTTATCAAAGTTTGTCCTCCATCTTTATCTAAGGGCATTCTCAAAAACAAAGGTGTTACATACCTAGCTAGTGAAGTGTGCCAACCCTACGTCAACCTCGCAAGTGTCCAATCCCCGCGGTCACATGCAGAGAGGAACGCATTCAAATCATCGACAGGCAAGCAGCAACCAGTTTCAACCCTCACTGTATTATCCATGGAATCTATTATGAATGCTGAGCTCACAGGATAACGCTGCATTGAACTTTTACAGAATACAGCGAGAGTTCATCGTACCTTTCGCGATGTAGCAAGTTTTGTTTGGGTTAGACATTTCAATGTAGCTATAGTAGTTTGCCTTAACAGATTATTCAGGCCTAAGTGTTGTAATCCTACTAAGTACTAAAATTGAAAGCCCCCTAAAGCTCAAAACCAAACTTGTGATCGTATCGGACCAGTTGTGAATAGCCTAGGGGAAAATGTCTAAGAACAGAGTTAGGTTAGCTCATAACATTTTGTAGTTCCTTTGGACTTCTAAAAAATACATAATAATTAGCCAACTAAAAAGAAATAAAATAAATTAATGTGCGGGAACTTTTTGTCATTTTAGCTATCTAACCGCTTGCCTATTTGTAATGAAAGATAATAAAAATAAAAATAAGCGTAGCAAGCTTACTTGATTGTAGTCATTGAGGTAAAACAATTCAATAAACGAGCGAGCGCAGAGAGCTCAACATTTTTAGCATTGTTACTGACTAAAAAGCTTGCATCATCATCATCTCGGCGTTAAATCCCGGGTTCGCCCCCGCGCTCCACGCGGGTCCCGGGGTCCGCCTTCCTGCTATATCTAGTCCACTTTGCTCGGTCTTCGGCATCCTTCATAGTGAGTCCGTTGGCACGCATGTCACTCTTAACGACGTCCAGCCATCGCTTCTTGGGCCAGGCTCTCCTTCCCGTGCCTGGTGGGGGTGGCATGGCCAGACATCTGTTCCCCACATTATTTGCCGGTCAAAAAGCTCGCATGTTTGTAATAATAAAAATCGCTCCTCTCTTATTTGGTACCTACTTCACCTGCAAATAAATTAATGAGCGGAGCAAGCTTGTATACGCTTGCCTGATGGCATCTAAACAAAGTTATTTTTAAAATCGAATTGGTTTAGACGACAATTTGGCTATCTAAACCGCTTACCCGATTGTAATGAAAGTAACTGAGCCCCCTAGCAACCCGGATTTACCGCTCGGATGAAGAGTACCACCAAAGTTATTTGATTTTATACAATTGTATACGAAATTATAGATAGATAGAAACCAGAAAAAACGCCCCTGTTTTAATCTACATAACATTCAAATAACTTCCAGACCACTGAACCGATTTCGGCAAAACAAAGCTCTGTGAGAGAGGACTCTATTTATATCAGGAGTTAAAAACCTACCTATCGTGTTTTAATTTGTACGATAGCAGTCGCTATGAGCGAACAAAATAAGAACGAAATAGTCCTTGGTTCGAATGTGGATTTCCTCATGTCTAATTCGCAACGTCCTTTGTTCTGAGACACTGCGGTAATTGGCACGAAATATAGCATGGCGAAATATAACTAATGGCATATTTAGGACCCACAGTTTCCAACTCCACCTGAACAGTAACAGCCTACCAGCCTAAACAATAACAATTCAAAACTTCTAATACACAACCCCGGGCCCGACCGCCCGTCTAATAATCAACAATTAATTAGACGCCATCGAATTCGGGCGGTCTCTTATCGAGCTCGGGCACGGCGTAATCAAATTGGGGACACAAGGGACCCGCAATAAGTTCCCGGCGCGGTAAAGCGGTGAATGGCGTCTTTGACTAGTTGTCCATTGTCAGGGCAGCACGTGTGCCTTCGAGTTCCCATGGATTCGAGAGGGTACCCGCACAAAGGTATCGCGGAGTGAGGAGCTATTCAATTCTGTACTAGATTGTGTGCCACCGCGGGCCCATAACGCACGGCCGGCAATGGAAATTGAGGACGCGTTTCATGTGTGGGCCTTCGCTTTGTGGACTGTGGTGAATGGGAATTGGAATATTCAATTGCGTATCTATAAGTGTAACGTTAAATCGAGTGCGGGGTAGCGACGGCGCTTCGGCGGCAGCCGCTTATAAGGCTGCTTTGTTCAAACAAAATCATAAATTTGATATCTACGATTTAAAGGTGATTTTTTTAAGGTACGCATTCCAGGATGCCTCATATCGGTGGGCCAAAGTCTAGTCAACTCTGGTCCATAACTCTCTTCCCATGATACTGTTTTATGGAATAACTAGGTAGGTACAATAGTTCTAAAAAGTATGGGTTTAAAAAGTAATAATAATTAAAAAACCTTCCAAGACGTGTCGTGCCACGTGCAGTGGAGGGTTCAGTAATTGTCTTTCACAATATGCGTGCAAAAGTGGGCCTTATGGTACTATAAACACATTACAAAGCTACAAATGTACCTAGCTCAAAACTTAATACAGAAGTTATTTGCATACCCTACACGATTTTAAAAGACATCCAACGACTTTCCATACAATGGACTAGAACTCAGCGAAATAAAATTTCCTCCTCCGTTTTACGTAGTTATAGGGGAGGTACCCAATACAGGACAGGTGGACATGGCGAAACTATAAGGGTTCCTTATTTTACTACGTAACCCTAAAAAGAACGGTCAAACTTACCTGGATACAATGAGGATATGCACAGATACAATTCTACATTATCAGAGATCAATACAACACAAGATTCCAGTATCGCCAGCCACTAACCTGTGCGCGCGAAGCCTGCAATCCGAGATCTCGCAAACGGCAGACCACGACGACATGTTGTCCATATTCCTCGATCGGCTGGGAATGAAATAATCCAGTCAAATTAAACATAAAAAGGGGGGTAACGCTGCATCAAATCGGGTATCTGTGCTTTTTTGATACATTGAAATTATGAATTTTAATTTCTGTTACGGATCTGGGTGTTCTATGTATAATAAGAATGTATTTAAAAATATATATAAATAGTATATCAGTTAGCTAGCACCCATAGTACAAGCTTTGCTTAGTTTGGGGCTAGATAGCGCTGTGTGAATTTGTCCACGATTATTTATTATTATTGTTCACAATGTAAACGCGTTGTTAAATACAAATTTTCAAAATCTAGAGACGACCTGGTCATTGCTAAAAATAAAAAAATTTAGAATTTTTCGGAATTTTTCCAGTTATTTTTTCTAATAACTCGAAAACGGCGACCTGTAGCCAAAAATGTTCTTACACTAAGGCAATATATTTTTTCATACTTATTCTCTGAGAAGGGTATTTTACCTACCGCTACAACCGAGGCTGTTTTGCTCGTAAACGGTTGGGAATTTGAAAATAAGTATTAAGCTAATGTTCTAGATAGTTTTATGTAGACTGCTTTCGGGTAGAACATTTTTTGCTATAGGCCGCCGTTATCAAGTTCCAAGAAAAAAATGATCCGCCAATTTAGGGATATTTTTTCATTTTAACAATGATCCGGTCGGCTCTCGAGATCGAAAACTTGGATTTAACATCGCATTTACATTGTGAACCAATTCAAAAAACAGAGATAACTGATTTGTACATCGTTGTATGAGTAATTTGATCGATGCATACCCATAATAATGGACGGGTAGTAACCAGCAGAGTAGTATTTATTTACGAACCAAACCCTAACGGGAGTTGTTCAAGGCAACTTGTCACAGGCAGGTAGGCTATGAACTCCGTAAATCATAAAGCGTTAACTATTTAAGAAGAGCCTCCAGTCACGGGACGGGACTGTGCATGGCAGGCGTGGAATTGATGAATAAAAAAATCCTGTTCAAATGGCATGAAAATCAGTTAATTCTACTAAAACCAGCGAGACTAGGTAGATTTACCTTAAAACAAAATATAACAGTTCCACAGAACTCCTATGACTAAAAGAACATCCCCGTAATTTCATAATGGAACTGGAAACTTTTAGTATGATTGATAGCTATGGAACAGTAGTTATAGATACTTACGCAAAGTTTTCATCTTGGCGTTAATACCCTGACTGTGCTCGCACGAGCGAGGGCCCGGAGGCAGATTCTGCGTCATCCACACTACAAGGCTTACTTACAATCATATCCATTATCATATTTATCGCAATTATGTTGATTTTTTATCATATATGGGTCTACCTCATACTAGACTGCGAGTTGGTTAGCATACGTCATCGAGTGCAAGAAAAATTTCACTTTTTAGCGGAAGTTAAGGTTTAGGAGCCCAACAAAACGGACACAAACTTTCACAAAAAAAAACATTTTTAGTAAACCAAACTTTCTACTTTTCATAGCGATAGTCCTTACTGATCCTACTGTATGGGTTCTAAAATTTAAAAGACCGGTCGTCCTCACGTCCTCTTGGCAGTTTCGCTTTTCAGTAACAATAAAGTCACTTTTCATCAAAGTCCTTATTCCACCGTGCCCTTTTTATTATCGAACAACGACAAAAGGACAAAAGATCGTCATCCATTTATGGTAGACGTCCCACCATCTCGTATTAAGCGTTTTGCATCCACTTTTCTATGCGCATTGCAAAGGACTGGAACTCTCTGCCTGAGTCATTATTCCCCAAGTATAACCTTGGGGTCTTCAAATCAAGAGTGAATAGGTATCTTCTAGGCACGCATGCTACATCTTCGACCTCATCGTCGCTTTCCATCAGGTGAGTAGAGGTCAAATGCAAGTCTATTGACAATAAAAAAAACTTTTCTTTTTGGTTACTATACCTAAGCTGGCACAAAAAAAGAATTTGTGCCAGGTTGTGCACGGGCAATCCAACATTTTATGGGTCTCCCTAACCTCTATTATTGCTAAAAATTGGATTTTTTCTTGAACTCGATGCCGTTGAATAACCAACGGCGACCTTACAGGCTTTCCATGTTACCTCGACATCGTCGCCGTTCGAACTGACGATATGTCAGTGCCGTATCGCGTATCAATGGCTGTACTATGAAGAAACATTCTTAAATTAGTGGTATAAAAATCTGTACATTAGCGAAAAAGAACTAGATCCCTAGATAAATCGCTGCTTACCTCTTTAAGGCCCCGGACTTGTTGCTGGGTCGCCTCACCCGCTTGCGCTTCGATGCCGTCACGTCCACCAACGAGTCACCGGCGCCGTGGAGCGAGCCCTCCATCCCGGGGATCTTGCTGGTAGACGTCGATGCCTGAAGAGGGGTGTGAACAGAATAGAATAGACTAGAATACGTTCTTATTCACACACAACAACACATCACAAACATATGACATATTTAAAAGGCTCAAAAATGGGGTGTGGGGATGAGGAGGGAGGTTTTATGACACCTTGGTGGATGATTACTCCACAAGGTGGTAATCATCTTGGCGGCAATAGCCCGGTCCTTACAGTAGAGCGACTGCCATCTGTGACCTTGTTAGCAGGGGTACCTGACCAGATTGGATCATGGTTACTACATATACAATGTGAAGGTTTCCTCACGCTGTTATTCCTCGCAGTAAGCTAAGAGCATCGGTTTGTGTTCAAACAAGGAGGTAACCACCTCGTATACATTCTCCGCAATTCGAACCAGCGCCTTTTACGTGGAGTGGTCAACGCCTTTTACAAATCGGTAGTAACATGACATTAGCGAGCTTAAAGTGTCAGTATGTAGACTCTGGTCACATTGGTATTGTACCTCTAGTATCAATCATCGTTGACGTCACGTTCTCGAGTGGAGACCATAACAGAGTTGTTGGCTAGATATTTTTATTGCTACAATTAAAATAAAAACAAATCATCTTGGCGTTGAGGTCGCGGTTGTGCTCTCAGTCACGAGGGCCTTGACTATGATCAAGAATTTGGCAAATCAGATAATTACAATGGAGCGACTACTATCTAACCTCTGCGACATCCCTCCCATCGCGACATCCATCCCTCTGTACCAGGGGAACCTGACCCTTTTTATTGCTTCAATTGAAGGAATTTTATTTAGGCTGACCCTGGTCCTTCGCGTACCGCTCAAGAGCACGCCAAGATTTAACGCCAAGATGATGATAATGAATTGAGTGAGTTTTACCTAACCATTGGAAAACCAAAACAAGCCTGGAAAGAAACTACACCTATTCACTCTAGTTTTTCAGATCCAGATACTATGTACGGGAAACACTAGCAAGATTCTAAGGCATTCCATTCCGAGAGCGGCTGTAGGCTATATATGCTTTACGAAAGAAAACTTTTAATGGAAAATTTTTATCCTCGTCTTGGTGGACAAATTCACACAGAGCCCTCTAGCCTCAAAGTAAACAAAGCAGATATGGGGTCCCCATAGGGACATCCCTATTTATTTACTTATTTAAAAACTTTATTGCACTAAAAATAATACAATTGGCGGACTTAAAGCCATCAAGGCTTTACCCTATGGGGTGTCGCATTCGATAAAACCTAAATAACCTTCCCGGACACAAGTACTCGTACTTCCAAGGCAGAGTTTAGCTTAAACTCTGCCTTGCCTAACATTTGTGTTCTCTACCTCCTTCCCTAGATAGTTCGGAGGGTGCCATTATACCCGTTGCGGTAGGCAAAAAAATTTAGATTTCGACTGTGTATTTCCAAAGGATCAGCTCTTTTTATTCGCATTATCTTTATTTTACGACTTTAGCAGTGTTGTCGGACACGGTCCAACCTTCGCCGTTGTGGGCATGGGTTAGATGTACCCTGGGGAGCGGCCACTGCGTGCTTCTTTACTACTTTCCAACCCCTGTTATATTTGACATTTGAAACAGTTAATGACAATTTTTTCAGAGGGGAAATCTTCGAAGATCCAGGACTTTTAAATCTTTACCATACCTTACCTCCTCTCTACAAACTATAGTTTTGTTGCAACGCTTTTCCTTGCGAGTTTGCTTTTCTAATAGATACTAATTGATTTTCTAATAAGTTAAGAATTATCAAATGTAAGTTTGAAATCAGCCATGAAAAGTCCGATAACCTCTGAACCGGTTCTATTCTACTGAACCGACTTCATTGAAACAAGCTAAAAACTATATCGATCAATCTGGCTTTCAAATAGAGAAACCGGCATCCAAATCAGTCCATCTGTTCGGAGGCTAAGATGCCATAGCCACAGATACACAAATACACACGTCAAACTAATAACACCCCTCTCTTTTGTCGGGGGTTAAAAAGGGAGTGTTCTAACGCCATCTACCGGCGATAGTCTGAACTTTTTCGAACAGAGTAAAGCAAACGAACGCCACACTACGATACTCGGGGAATAAGAAGTTCCCAGCTACAACACCATTGATAGTGGCGCTACGGCGGTATCCCGCTTGGTGGCGCAACCGAGGGGATACCGAAGTACTTCACATGGACACAACCCAGCAGCAGTCAGAAGTACTCCACATAGACGCAAGACTCCTCTTCTTACTATTCGTTAATTTTATTATTTGAGGAGTTGGTTGGATGGTTGGTTGTTCGATACACGAAAGAGCGAATCACGGAAGCGCGGACCTAAGTGGTAACTTCCCCTACTGAAGTTGAACACTAGACATTGTCAACCGAAAGCTGTGAAGGCTGTGAAGGCGAAGGCTGTGTTTATACAGGCAGGTTGATATTGGTTGGTATTATATACGAGCCAAATTTCGTCAAAAAGCTGCTCATCGATCACAGCTAGCAGTTTGGCTCAAAAAATATACCTACATACGTCTATTTTAAATAATTATTTAAAATTGTCGTCTGACTAACATCTCCGAAACCATCGGTCCACTGATCGTAACGTTTATATGCTCTGGTACGAATTATGTATACCTAAATTAAAATCACTTTCCGCGTCTGAATGTCTGTAATTCCACTAACTCCTATACCACACAATGGATTTTGATGCGGTTTACATCATCAGTTAGGACATTCCGGAAGAAATTCCGGTAGCGTGAAGCCTTGAGTTGTTCGTTATTATTTATTTATTTATTTAAAACAACTTTACAGTATTACAGTAATAACCAATTCACTGAAAGCTAAAGATATATCAGTATCTATTACAAAAAAATATCATTCATTAATCCTCTCGCAGTACTTCAGGCATTCCTTGCACACATCCATCCATCGCTAGTCAAATAAGTCACACTCGGGTGCCGATGCCAGGAGCGCGTTGAGCATACCCAAGGCTCGAATAATGGGTGAATTGGCGTGCGAAACGGTTCGGACCACGGGAGTAGCGAGTAGACTAGGCTGGCGTGGTCTGAGTTGAACCCTGGGAACCGGAGGTTATGATGACGTCGATATATTTTGTATGGACAAGCTCATGCTATACCGAGGCAACCGAGTTGTCATTGCTCGGACGCCATAGAAATAGAGACTCGGCTCGGATCCGGCGCGGTATCGTGTGTCATCCTTTATTACATGTTGGAAGGTACGTATAATGCGTGCATATTATAATAAAAAAAGCAAAAAAACCGTACGAAGCCGGGTCGGGTCGCCAGTCAAGGATATCTACAATTCATTCACGTAAACTTACTGAACTTACAGACTACATAAAAACACCGTGAATCACAATCGGAATCAGAATCAGAATTTTTTATTTGCAAGAACATAGAACACAATTATATGGTTCTTACATTAACGTACCATATGTTCAGCTAACAATGGCATGTAAATATGCACTTTACTTTTCCTTTATTAAGTCGGTGCTAAAGTTTTATCTACTGATTTAACATTTCTTTAATAATAAATAATAGACTAAATCATTTCTCTAGAAGCCACCCTGTTAAGGTACTTTTAAATTTATTATACGGGCAGTCCTTGATACGCGTGAGGCAAACCCTCGCAGGACACCAGCCAGAGGTGACCACTTCCCATCAGGTGGCCCGCCTATTTCTCTACGCGACGTGAGCGAAAAAAAAACCTATCGCGCTGAAAAAAATCAACAAAAACACGGTACCTTGGAGAACTCCTCCTTGCTGTAATCGGTGACCTTTTGCAGCACCTCGCTCTCCGTGTTCATCTCTTCGGTAACGCTCTTTGTTGCGCAAGAGTATGAGTCCCTGTAGTCCCAGTCGGAGTTCGCGCCGGACCACCGGTCCTTTGAACCCTTCTTGCGACGCTGGGCAGGAAACGGTCAAAGTAAACGGTATGCGAGAACCACTAACGGTTTTTTTTTTGCTTTATACTAGGTATTTGATAGCCCGATTCGGTCAAAGACAGAGCGAAACATGCACGCAAAGATGTGGCAGGTACCGTACCTACTTGCAGGCAGGCAACGCACTGGCAGGCGCCATACTCGCAAACAACGCAAGTAATTTACATACACAGCGACAGCATCTATATTTATTAGAACCGCCGTCGAAAGCATAATACTTATTGTCCAAAATAGGCAACCCATAATCTAGAAAATACTAAACATGCATAGATGTTACTCGATGCTATAGACACAGCTATTGATTGAACTAAATTATTTCATAGTGCAATTGAGCTGACGACATTGTACCTATACATATGAATACAAGTATGATTATCACTTACCTGGTGGGTATCCTTGGTGACCACTACATCCAACGTTACCATCTCGGGTTTCTCTAACACCACTTTGCCAGGGAACCTGTACGAGAATAAATTAATTAGGTGAGTCCAAATATGGAAACCCTTGGGAGTCGATTTATCGCGGGGTGCGATTGGAATGCTACGCACGTGCATTGAGGCAAAAGGCTAATAACAACACGAGGTAGAAAACTAAAGAAAAATGTAGATTAGCGTGACCTGAGTGAATAGGCTGTTCCTAGACAGGCATGCTCCATCATCGGCCGCATCGTGCCGCTGGTACTCCTACTTGCCGAGCTTGACCGCTGCCATTCCGGTGTGAATTGAACGTTGGAAACAGACTAGGTACTCCATAGAGTGGACATCATTTTGGAGGTGACTAACTCAAGTGGGGCAGTAAAGTTCTCGAGTGGCGACCACGTACCGGAAGACGCAGCGTGGGTAGGCCTCCCACAAGGTGGACCGACGAACTGGTAAAGATAGCAGGTACCAGCTGGATGCGGAAGGCACAGGACCGGCCTTTGTGGAGCTATCTGGGGGAGGCCTATGCCCAGCGGTGGGCGTCTTCTGGCTGATATGATGAAGTCAACCAGTATAGGTACTGCTGCTGGATTCGAACATTCTAGTAATGTAGTTGTTACGGTAACATGAATATTTTAGTTGCTACCTAATGCTTTGCCTGAAAATTTAACTCTACATAGGAAGGTACATTCCACGTCTGGCTTTCATCCCGATCTTGATATCATCTTTAAAGTGGGTTTAGGTACCTACTGTTGGTAACGCTTACCTTTTACTATCTACTGCGTCATGCTGCTCAAGATATTCAATTTAGTAAGTTCCGGATTACGCAAAATGCAATCCTCATAGAGAAATGTCTCCAGAAATTCAGCCAAGTACACTTTATAAAAAAATCCCCATAAAACTACGAAAGAAGACTAACCAGCACTCCTTAGGTACGTCTTCGACGACGGGGTAATCGATGGACTCTGAACTCGGCCACCTCTTGAAAGGTACCTCCGGCATTCCCTCGACGATCTCCAGATTTTCTTTGCCCCACGTGTCTTTTGGCGAGGGCTCGGGGAGCGTGTCCGGGATCCAGGACTCCGCTCGTCTCGGGATATAGCAGAGCGGCAGAGCAGTAGGCTCCTCTCCGGGATCGTGGCGGTAGAAATGCCTACGCAATTAATAAAATATGATCAAAATGGCCATGGTCTTCCGCTATGGACCCCGGTCTTCCACTTGACACACGGCTTGACGTCGCTATAGTATGACATCATGCCAGCAAACTCATCGCCAAGGATGCCGATGGCCGAGAGAAGTGGACAAAAAGAAGCAGGAAGGCGGACCTCGGTCCCTCGCGTGCGAAAGCACAACCGGGACTGACGCCAAGATGATTATGATGATCCAGACTAAATCTAGCAGTAGGGTGACAGAGAAGCATGGAAGATGAAATACAAGGCTTACTAAGGTCTCAAACCGCGTGCCGAACGGAGTGCCTGTGTCTCAAGTCCAACTGTAGGCTGTTATGGTCTACTGTCTTTAATTGATACTGGCATAATCAATTAAACTCTACAAGGTTTACCTATAAGAAGGTTTGAGCTAGAACCTCCATCAACCATGGCATCGGTAGCCGCATTTTCTATTGTATTTGGCAAACCCACGGCACAAATCCTTGCCTTGAGTGACGTGATATTAAAGATCCAAGCTGGTAAAGATAAGTGTGAACCAAGGATCACAATAACTGCTCTACACAATGCTGATATTGACAACAAATTAACGGTCACAATTTTTTCCAGCTTAATTCTTTTATTCTGCTCAAGCGGTAACCGTCGCAACGGGTTAAGCCCTTATTTTCATGGAATAAAAATACGACACCACAGGTGAATTGCCTCTATGCAGACTAATAGTGGAGGCTCTATTGGATCGCTCCCATACAGAACCTTAAAACAATTTATAGAGCTATGGGGATGGGTTTATTCCTTAAGTAATTCTAAGCATTTCTAGCGCGGTCCCCAAAAAAAATGTTGCTGCCAGGGGCGAGCGGTGTTAAGGACCATATTTTTAAAAAATCTATATTTTTGCCGCTGGTTACTACAGCAAGTTTGGTATCATTTTCGTATAAAATGAAGATGTAGAATTCATTGCCGGTATTTATTTTAATCATTTTAATAGTAATATTTTGAATAAATCGTAAAAAGTTAACCATTTTTTCTGCTTTGAGAGCTTTTAACAGAAAGCGAAACAGCAACTTTTAAACAACAGAAAAATATAACATACAAAAAATACTCTAATAAAGCGTATTTTATGCCGATTCTAAAAATATAAACTTCAAGAACCTCTTAAACTAAAAGTTGGTAAAAAAAATCTGTAACCTCGCAGTGACAATTCCCTCTATGAGGCGATTTACCTATTTACAAATTGGTCTGTATTATCAACCTGCTATGGTACAAGGAACGTTTTTCAAGTTAAAATTTTGAATTTGCACTGGTTAAAAAAACAGATTTTAGAAAATAAAGCTTATATTGTGTTGAATTAAACCTTTTCAACGGTGCAGAGAAAATTATAAATCTAAAATCATTTTCCTCGCACTGCGCGCCTACAAAAATAATGATATTCAATTTACAACTAACAATGGATCATTATGATTCAAATATAAAAAATTGTGATTTATCTACAATTTTTTAGCTTGCTTTGGCTGACAACCAATTTCTAAAGAAAAAAACAGTTTCAACCGTAATATAAATACAATCGAAGCTCCCTAAAATTGCTCACTCTGTTCAGGACCATTCTCTTCAGTTGCTCTCCACACCATGCTTCTTGCGCGACTTGGATGCATTACCGCTGTCTAAATTACACAAAAAATCTGACAGGCTATTTCTGCTCAGAGTATTTTTTGCTAGATTCTTGGTCTTGCTTTCTAAAATCTTAGGTATTCTATGCCAGTTTTTTTTCATCAGAATCAGTTGTCGAGCACTTTATAGCACTTCTTTAGTTAATAGTTAAGTATCCAAGGTGATCAAGTGACTGACCATAAGATTCCTAAGGTAAACAGCAATTTTCACCCATTTTCAAGCGATTTTTTCTTTCTCAAGAATTGTGCTAGAAAAAATCTGAATACAATGTCTTTCGGACTGAAGGTATTCTATGCCAGTACTTAGGTATTCTATGCCAGTTTTTTTTCATCAGAATCAGTTGTCGAGCACTTTATAGCACTTCTTTAGTTAATAGTTAAGTATCCAAGGTGATCAAGTGACTGACCATAAGATTCCTAAGGTAAACAGCAATTTTCACCCATTTTCAAGCGATTTTTTCTTTCTCAAGAATTGTGCTAGAAAAAATCTGAATACAATGTCTTTCAGTCCTGCTGAAAGTACTTTTTGGTGTTCTACATCAGCAATAACATTTTTTTTAGAATGCGTGACTTCAGACCACGCAGTTTCTCTATCCGCGAGTATCCAAGTAAGGAAAAATACATGAGGGTAATTGTTCTTTTTCGTTGAAACTTCAATTTTTTTCTTTTTTCTGTTTGTTTTTGTAGAATCAACTTCTCGGACGGAAGTAAAAGATCTGTCAGTTTAGAAGACTCATCCATTGATAATACAGTAAAACATTTGAGGAATCTCGTAATAAATCCAGTGAACAAAGAAGAAACAGCTCCTGTCATCTTTAATGTATTCATACCCAAAACCACATATTTGAAGATCTATTATATGAATAAATCAGTGATTTTATAATTTAGTAGCTTTATTTTGGGAGCATACTCCTATTATTTGGCAATACGCTATATTGATAAGTAATTTCCAATGTAGCAAAGCCCATGTCGTAAATTAATTAGCGCATTACAGTTACTGTAATCAAAACAAATACATTAAGTCACCATACACATAAAAGTAGTGAGTCCATTATCGAATTACAATTTGTTGGAGTGCATTCAATTGGAGTAAATGTAATCATTGGAGTAGAAGCACACTTGGCGGCACGTGACATTGAACACCGGTCAAATGATATTGATTTTGTATATGTTGAGATAAGCGTTGCATGTATCAAAACAATGAATTAACCAAGTATTAAAAGATCGAGCAATGCTCCTACATTATAAATTATCGCTAATAGTATTGACATTGTGACCTAAAGTTAAGTAGTTTGAAATAACTAAAAGTTAGTCTTTCGCTACGAGGTGTCCTGAGCGCTTCGTTTTACAAAGCAAAAATGGGAGAATGCCCGACTTCAAAATTTGTGCATTTATCAAAGAGGATTTTTGTGCCTAAGCAATGGCCTATCAGAGGAATAGAGACATTTCTTCTAAAATTAGCTGAGTCGATTATTGTTGATGTTACTTCTGACAAATTTATCGTTTTACAAGTGCATAATATACCTACAGTGTTGGTGCGAAATGAAGGAAGGCATGAGACTCGCTACTTCTTCGAAATAATTTCCAAGCCGTAAGTAATTGTTGCTATGCTCAGACTGAATTCGATGGACATTGAATGTTTCAATGGTGGCTGTCATTGCAGATGGCAGATCGATGCATATGTGATTGATGTCGTGTTTGAAGAAAATGATATGTCATCTAATTCCATGGAATCAGAAGATTCAACTACAGACGAAGTTTCGTCAGATGAATACATCATAGTCACCCGACAGAGCGAGAACAAAACAGCTTACTATTTGATAGCTGCTAAAGAAAAGTGAGTTAATTTATTTCTGTGCCAGCTATTCAATTTATAAATTTACTAAACTACTGGTATGTTTTTAGTGTACGAGCAGCGATCCCTAAAAAAAGAATAGATTTTGAAACGCAACAATTTTCGGCTCGACGTGCTAACAGGTACCATAGCATTTTATTCAAACCTTGATGTTTGAAAACTGTTTCTTCTAAAGATTTATCACGTTGTTTGTTCCAGACAAGCGATGGGTTGTGATGCTCTGCTTCTTCTCGCGGCTATGGTGATAGCTGGTTTAACTTACACAATAGTAATAAATATAATATAGTCCGATTAATGTAACGGAAATTTGTGTCACTTGAAATTTAAAAAATAAAACAGCTTAAATAACTGCAGATTTATTGGTAATCAAAAACAATCATATTATTCGTCTGCAAAGTTCCGTCACACTTAGTCTAGAATTGACATTCAATTGCGGGCCAAGTTCAATGGCAACCGGCAACTAATTTGAAACAAAACTCCATTGTATTGACTAGAGAAGAAATCGAAAATTCAAACCAAATAGTTATCCAGCTTTTGTTTCTTATGTACACAATGTCAGGTTCATCATGAAATATTCATCATCGGGTTCAAGGCTATCGTCTTCACGCCGGCGAAACCAAAGTATATCACCGTGGAAAATCATCACAGCTACTACTCCTTCGATTTCCACGGTTGTGCCGAAAAAAGTTCCATAAGATTTCCATTGATTCAGAATATTATTATGCAAAATGATCTCCAATAGGGGTTGCGGATAATTTTGCCACGTCTCTGGTAGCATGCACGTATAAGTGGTTTCCATATTAGACACTTTCCTGTTCACAACACTGTTCAAACAAATGTAAATAAAAAAAACTCCCGACTCTTTGAATGTTAATGAGTAAATACACCCGACTTATCGCCGTGAATTTCGAAAACCAAGTAATAGACGGGAGTGCTATTGATTACATTGAATAGTAATTTATTCCAGATTGTATGAATATAATTTGGCTAGCTCAAAGAAAATTGCTAATCTGTTTGATGAGAGAGCAACAAAAATCTCAACGCTTTAAATAACTTGACCTTAAAACGACTTCCAAACTTGCGTCACATGATTCTCAATGTGTGGATAAATTGATACTAAACTGTTCATTCCACATTAATCCTGTTTTTCATGACCCGCTTATCATTATTTATGACCTTTGACATGCCCTGTTATTCAGTACACGAAATCAATCCCGTTTTATTGGCTAACAACAAGTAAAGCACGAACAAACATAGTTCTGTCTTTTTCACCCTTATACTCCTTGCATATAATTTATAGCAAACTTTGATCCAGTCAGTGATTCTCTTACATTTGCGGCAACAAGTCATTGCGTCGAGAATAAATATTGTCATTTGAAGAATTAGCCCATTATTATTCACGAACTGGTGATTTGAAAAGGTAATATGCTTAATTTTTAGTATATTTCAATATATTTCCGGTTTAGTATTCTTGGACGTTAGATGGCTCTGACCTAACATTATTTAATTATGCATCAGTTGATGAGACATCTAATTGAATATTCTTGTTTGCAGAGTATGGATGTGACGCAAAAACAATTTTGTGTGGTTAAATTTCGAGAAATGCTTTTCTTAGACACCGAAAAATACCAATTAGTGCCATCCACATGGATTCTATCGGTTTCAGAAAAAGAAGCTATGATAGCCTTTCCATTAATGAACCAAAAAAAACTTTTAAATGTGGCACAAAAAAGCGTACCGCCTAGTCACAAGTGGCTGACTTTTCCTGCTAGCATTGAGTATACATTTGGTGAGAATGTTACATAATTTTCTTGTCTTAAAAATTCTAAAACTTAAATAAAATGCTAATATGATAATTTGTTTTTTCAGATGATTTCGAAAAGGCATCTCTTGCTTTAGATTTATTACAATAACAGCTGCTAGATTTTATGATGTAGTTATTGGGTAAAGTATAAAGGTAAAATGCTTCAATGTAGAAGATGAGGCTTTTGTCTACATGTTTTGTATGCAATTATTCAATTTATTAGAATAAATTCAACCATATCTTAATTGTCCAATTGTCTTTTATTAAGTGTCCTTGATAATTGAGTCATCGACAGTAGAAATCCATTCAGAAGCAATTGCTTCCAATATCGCTATGATTGTGACATCATTAAATGCCTTTAGGCATTGTCTGAATTTTCATTCAAATAGTAATCTTCTTTAAAAATTCTTATGCATGCGCGTAGTATCCCTGTATATGTTCGAGCAGACTGTAGGGTTTAAATGATTGTACCGTAGCAGAAAATCAATGAGCCCTTGGCAAGAGTGTACTACCTGTATTAATATTTAGTCATTAGCACACCTCGCTAATGCAAAATTTTGTTACTGCTAGAACCTTTCCACCTTGAGAGCTTCAAAAAACTCGATTCTTAAAGGCTTATATCGTTTCAAATCTATGAGCAATCTATGAGGATTATTATACAAAAAAAAATCATTGCAAACTATTTTTCCAAATTTCAAAATTTATTAATTTAGTAATTTAAAAATAGCTGTAACTAGTCTTCTTTTGAAGATAATCATACTTCGTTTGAGAGTTTTTTAAAGCTCAAAGACTAAACGTTAAGAATAGAAAATGTTTTTTTGTAAAAAATTGCGTTAATTATGTGCAAATTCAATTTTAATAAAAACAAAAAATTTTCCATGTTAATTAAATGGAAAACTAAAATTAAAAAAGCGACCCTTTAGATTTGAGAGGGTAAAAGTTAGAATGATAACATTTTTTTCTGAAGCATGAATATCTGCCTTATCAGCCAGACATTGGACCACGTCATAATATTATCTAGTTTTTTGCTACTGACCGATAATTTTGTTTTTATAAACATAATGTTTGATAATGATGTTACTAATAATATAAATGTGAATGTGAATTTGTTTGTTACTATACTATACAATAAATACTGTATACTATGTACTATATTATACTATATATATAGCAAATATCCTGCACGGAAAAATATATACGTCGAAAATAGATCTGGGGTATAATTTGCATATGGAATATATGGAATATATATGAATATCGACTGTTCTATTCTCAAAATCTATTAATTTCATTAATAACTGTTCAATATTTTTATTTATTGTATGGATGATTCATATATATATTCCAAAAACCAATTGTTCATTACTGTGGTTGAATGACTCATAATTTATTCAACATGCGTCATGCGTATTCTATTGGTCTTATGATCCCAACAAAAACAGTTTTACTGTAAAAATGTACACCAAGTTCACGTTCATAAGACCCCTTTCAATAACATTACTACTTTACAAAAAACTGTAAAATAAAAAAACACCGAGTAACCGATATAACTTTTAAAAAAATTGGAGAAAATCTTATTGAAAATTAAAAAATTAAAATAAAATTTTTGAACGTACTTGGTGTGCGTTGTTTGATACTCCGAATTTTATTAGCTGTTTCTGCGTTCTGTTTCAGCGAAACGCGAAAAACGGTTCTGATTACAGTATACAGACTCGGTCCGTCTGGCGGTAATACGCTAATTTATTCGCGGATTTGAACGGTGCTTGGCGTCAGGCACTACCGAGTCTGTTGATTATTATGTACGCAACAAGTTCTAAACACGACGCGCAACTTGGTTGACGTGTTTATTGCGAAGCGTAACCGCGATTTGAAACGTCTATATTGCTGTTTTTTTCCTACTCCCACGATACTTTTCCGTGTATTTATAAGTCGCTCGAAAAATGTGCAGTAGTGTTCTTTGTTGCTGGTGATCAGTCGTATTTCTTTAAACAAAATACAAAAATATTATCATAAAGTATTTCTTGAGAGTTCAAAGCTAATGTTAAAACTAGGGTGACAAATTGTGAGGAAAGATTAATACTTATAAGTGGTACGTAGCTCCAAGGCATGAACTAATGCCCTAAATACTTTTTATAACTATCAATAACTTGTACCATTTATTTTTAGATGATTTCGAAAGACGTCAAGTATTATGTGGTCGAATTGTCAGAAGATTCGTTAAAGAGCTTAGATAAATACGTTTGTATTCCCTTTTCCTGGATAAAATACCGCGAGACAGCAGATGGTGAAGTTCTAATTAAATATCCAATAGAAAAAAAATCAGTAACTAAAAGACGTGTTCAGAATAGAGAAGAATCTTCAGATGACTGGCCGATTTTTTCTGCGGAGATAAAATTTGGCACAAGTAAGTTTTGATTATTTATTATCTATTGGGCTTGCACTATATCCTAAAACCTCTGTCAAGTTTCGAATATAAAAATTTCGGTCACGACGCGTTATCGCTTATTATCGTACAGTTCACTATGAGGCCATTTTTAGGTTGCGCGTGTATAAATAATGCGTTTTTCTATTCCTATAGTAAACATTGCATGATATAAATATATGAAGCCTCAATAACTCAAGATCTCATTAGTTAGAAGTAACACAAGAATATATGCAATTTACACCTTAATTCGTTATCTGATCGGTCAAATGTATCATCAGCATGAAAACATATGTAACTGAATAGTGAGGCGTGCGTAAATTCAATTCTATAGTTATAAACAGATTTAAAAAATAAACATGCAGGCTTGCGTGCGTCGCATAACTAGTTTAACTATATGTTTTAATTGACTTTTATTTTTACAGATTCCTTCACAAATGCGACTAATCACATTAAGATACTAAACAAAATATCGGAACAAGAAGAGAGCAAGAAAATAGATGAAAGTATGTATAATTTTATTAAAATATTAGCAAGTTATTAATCAATACTAATAGAATTGAATATTCAGCATAAGATAATTTATTGAGTCCCCACAGAGTCGCATCGAAGTTACCAATTTTCCACCCAAAAAAATAAATAGCAAATTTTTTTTCATAAAGTATTCGATATATTTGTCCTACTAATTGCTAATGTTTCAAAGTAATTGCCAATATTTGTTCACTAGTTACTAATTTTTTAAGAAATTGTTATTATTTTTGGTCTAATTACTAATTTCATAGAAAAAATAGGTAATTTTTTTTGCCGATTACTGACAGAGTTTAATTCCAGGTATACCATCAACATCGGGCCAAACTTCTGAAACAATGAGTAATAAAAACTCAGAACAAGAGTCGACAGCTTCTAAAGAATCCCAAGAGCAAACTAAAGTTGGAGATTCTTCGAAAGTTAAAAGATATTTCACAAGACTGACAAGTAGAATGTCTTCACCAGCCAATACTGTTAGTGTAGATGAAACTGTGGAGAGTAATTACCCGGAAACTAGTAGCTGTAGTAAAGAGAGCATTCAATACAACCAGAATTCAAACTCATCAGTGAAGAGCTGTGAGAAGTTTACAGATGAATTTATTCTGCGAGAGGCTTTACGAGAGACTGTGGGTGATGATTACAAAGAAATAGTAAGTCAACTCTATGCTGAGTATCGCAACCGTTATAGGTTGTTTCAACTGTTATGTGACAATGCTCTTCAACACTATAAGGTATTCAAGAAATTAAAGAAAATAACAGATGGTGACAATGATGGTCAGGAAGTGTCTCCAAATAAAAAAAAGAAAGTAACTTCGTCAGAAGTACAAAATAATGATGATGATGATATGGATCTAACAGACGAAGATGATAACATTGAAAGTAAAAATAATAATCCATCAGATAAAATTCGTGGTCAAGCGCGCAAGTTTATTTTGCCGCCAGAATATGATCCACAGGACTCTAAATGGACCTTAAAGCACCGAAAGTACAAAGAAGGTCTTGTTGAATTAATACCAAAATCTCATATTTTCGTGGACGCTGTTAAACTGAGCTATTGCAAGAATACGGCCAGAGATAGTAAATCATTGGCAAGGATGTTACTGGTTGAAGTATTTCGCGAGAGCGCATTCAGTATATGCTCCCCTACTGGGAAGCAGGCTAATGCATTTACTGGAACAGGTATGAGGCCCGGGCTTGACGAACATGCAAGAAATGTTTTATTGAAGTTCGTTGACCAGTATACAGTTGCTCAAAAGTGGGTTCGTCGGGATAGAGTCATAATTTTGAACTCTCTACGTAATAAAATGCAAGAAATGAGAGGGAAGTATGGATAAGAAAATTTCTTTGCATTATCTAAAACAATGTTTCAAATGATTTTTAACGTAATAACTGATTTATGATTTTGTCTTTTTTATTTCCCTTATTTTGTACTAGAATTATAATACTAACGTTTATATTTCATAAAGAGTTTTTTATTTTTTTCGATTTCTTAAGTCGATTGGTTCAATTGGCCCTTTTTTCCCCTTATATCAATTTTTATTAGCACTAGATTATTAGGTGGATTTCATTTGAAATCCAAACTATTGCATTTGTCCTTATGGTGGAATTTTCACCTGATTTTACTATCATAAGTCATAATTAGTCAAGTAGGTTCCAAAAATACCGTTGGTTCAAAAATTTATATATATATGTAATATAACCGAGCTTGTCATCACGATATCTCCAAAAGTTCTTAACCGATCTTAATGAAACTTGGTATACATATTCTTTGGGTAATTACCTTGGACGAGTTCGAAGATGAGCGACATCGGTTAATTAGTTTAGAAATAGTGGCCATTTAAAATTTTCAAAATTTCGAAAATTCCAGTTTTTGTAACTTTATCGGTAAATAACTTTTGAATGACAAAAAAAAACTTATTTCTGAAAACTTTATATTAAAGCTTATGAAATTACCTTTAATTTGACATATAACACTTATACTTTATAATGATTTTTAGTAATTTCATTGGCCATTTAAAAATTGCAAAAAAATAAATTTCAGGTTTTATGACTTTAACGGTAAATAACTTTTGACTGACAAAAAAAATCTTATTTCTGAAAATTTTATATTAAAGCTCATGAAATTACCTTTAATTTTACCTGTAACACTTATTTTTATAATAATTTTTAGTAATTTCATAGGCCATTGAAAAATTTTTAAATAATGAATTTAAAATCAAATATGAAATCCACCTTCCATTTCGGGTGTGGCCATTTATTATAGCTTATAATGAACTACAGAAGCATCTAAATCAGTACATAACATACCGACTGATTAAAACTAATCATGATGCGCATCATTTGTTTACGATAATATCTAATGGAAAATTCCAAATCATTGACATTAGTCCCGCCTACTGCCGTAAATGCTCGTAAATGCTTTTTATGTTTCATACCTTGTTTACTTAAATGAATTACGTCATCTATGTACAAAGTAAAACCAATACATTGTGACCATGAACTGCTGCGCGTAGTAACATATGGGATGAAAGAGACAGCTATATATGGAGTCTATTACCCTGTAAGAT
This sequence comes from Blastobasis lacticolella, assembly GCA_905147135.1. NCBI lineage: Eukaryota > Metazoa > Arthropoda > Insecta > Lepidoptera > Blastobasidae > Blastobasis > Blastobasis lacticolella. The sequence goes on along the minus strand of LR990055.1, from coordinate 17,877,752 downwards.
AGCGTGCGGTGATTGACTCAGTCAAAATGTTTTCTACCCAAACGATTTTAACTCAAAATCGCCGGCACTCGGGAAACGGACAGACGCTTACAGCATTAAAGTTTGCGATTTGTGTGTTGAATTTGTGTAAACAGTTCGGAAAAGATCTGTAAAGTAAGTATACACTGAATAGAATTTTTTATTACTGCAAACTAACTTATGTTACGGTAACAAAAGTTTACGTTAACCCTCTCACGGTTTTGGGCGTTTCTCCCACTCTGTTCTCAGACGTGGGGCAAGGGGATTGCACGTGCTTTTCTAAATGATGAAATCTGGTGGTGGGAGTAAGTCCGCTTAAGCGACATGCTATCCCTACTCCGCCGGAAAAAGTACTACACAGGCCGAATCGGCCGTGAGAGGGTTAATATACGGATAACAAAATTTTTGTTGTGATAACGGTAACGTTGTCGTAACAAAAACCTTTTTTTCAGTGTACCATATCGACTTTTTTTCACGGCCTAGGGTGAATTTTCCCCCCCCCCCCCCCTTTTTTTACGGACTGTTCACGTACACCCGGATCGAAATGAGAAAGATTGTACAAAAAAAAGTCACATTCTAGTGTACCGACCGATGATTTTGAGTAATTTTTAAACTTAGTTACTATTGAGTGGCGCTCATTATTTCTCAGCTGGGAGTTTGTTACGAAGCGGACTTAAATATTTCACTGTTTGCCACAACCCTCAAAAGTTGAACTTTCGGAGCGATAATATTGTAATATTATAAACAAAAATATTGTATGTCATCTGGCCGTTTCGTGGCGATTTTGACAGCGACTATTTTTCGATACTTGCTTTAACGTTTGTGACGCGAATGTACGAAGACGAGCGTAAATTTCCGTCCGAGGCGTAGCCGAGGGTTAAAAATACGCCCGTCTTCGAACACTCTTACCCTTACCGTCTTCGAACCGCCACTTCACGGCCGCATGAGTCATGCGGCATGACATAAATATCTATTTTTACTTTTTTACTAGAAAAGTTTTAAGCAAAAACGTAACCTACTAATAAGAAAATCTACATAATTTCATAGATCAAAGTAAAAGTTAACTTTTATTATTTTTCAGGACCAGCTCTTTGACGTTTATTGCCAGTGCCAAATTTATACATTCTCAAGTATGTCCCCGTCGTCAAGATCATCGTCGAAAAGACTGAGGTTGTTATCTAAAAGCCAATCCGCGAAAGAAAGATCGACGAAGAACAAGTCAAGAAGCAAAAAAGAAATAGAAATTTTAGAAAAACTTATTGTTCTGTCTCTATCTCTATCTGCAATTAGTTCTCCACAGTACGCTGTGGAGAACTAATTGCAGGGATGGAGCAATCGAGTATGCAATTAGTAGCAATTACTGAAAATATGAAGAACTTAGTAACTGAATATTTGAAGAACGAAAATGATACTGAGAATATCTTGCCAGGACAAAAGGTTAACGATGTCGGCTCGTATTTGTAATCGTTAATAAAGGCCATCTTCTTCAACTTTATACGTTTTATTTACGTTCCATATTACCCTGCATATTACTGTCATATTTTTGCGTGCAGGGCGACTGATAAGTCGGAGTGTGACCTATCCAATTAACACCGATTGCAGTATCATATGCAGTCGGACGGTGGACAGACGCTTACAGCATTAAATTTCGTGATCTGTGTTTTAAATCGAGTGAACAGTTCAAAAAGGTTAGTACGTAGATTGTGTAACTAAAAATAAAATAATTGCGTCTTAGTTTAAAGAAGGTGTATTCATTATTTACATTTCTTCTCGCTGTATTTAAAAAACAAAAATATAGTCATATCAGTAAAAGATTTTTGTATATATAATTTCCGTTAACTATATTTATAAGAAAAGTAAAAGATAAACATATACATATATGCTCTTTATATATTTTCTTCAAAGGTGAAGAAAAACCAAATAGTAATATAAATAATTTTAATCGCAGTAAATAATATAATGAATTTTTGTAATTTTTTAAGAACTGTCCAGTAAAATACTGTGCTTTGACATTTACTGTTTCAGTGAATAATCATAACTATGGAACAATCGCCCAAATCATCTTGTGATCAGAATTCATCATCTATTGTACCAAATAGAGCAAAAGAAGAAGCTATGACGACAGTACTTACGATTTTTAACGAACTCGAACAGAGCTCGATACAAAGTATGGAAACGATTGAGTTATTCAACCAAAGTAACACGAATTCATCAAGGATTCTCGAAAATATTCTGAACACAATATTCGAATACCTGAGAAAACGAACGAACTGAATATATTTGTGATTACATATCATATATAAACCATTTTGTTCACCGTCTGCTTTTCTATTTATTCCTACAATCCCTAACAGTTTTTCAAATTTTAATAAATAACTAGATAATTGCAATGTTTTTGATATCAACAGTACTTATGAACTTAAACTCTTAACTTTTAGAAAAAAATTGTTATTATTCATATTTCATATGAGTTTTTATTGACACATATGACGTGGTGTATGTATGTAAGGGTATGTATGCATATATATTTAATAGAGTGAATTATAATAAGGCCTAAATAACGTGTAAGGCACATACAAAGGTATAATTGGTAGTTAATAAATTTATAAATGTATAGCTATTTTAATAGTGAATAAAAATAATGAACAAAATTTACTAGTTGAGTATTACAAACTACAACATTATACGCTCATAACACTACTGTACAATAATATTTGTCCTGTAAACTTCTTCACTGTCTATAAGAGTTAATGTTCCTAAATTTTGACTCCGAAAATCTTCCTTGGTAAGTTTAGTATTATTCTCCATATAAATAGAAATTGCTTATTTATGTTCTGGTATTTATGTTAATCATTTTCATAGTATTTTTTCTAATAAATCGTAAAAACGTGAAGCGTTTGCTATAATTTGTTTTTGCTTTGTGAGCTAACTTTTTAATAGCTCAAAAAATAACAAGAAGAAAATACTTTAATAAAGTATTTTCTAACTATATTAACTTAAACAACCTCCAACCAACCAACTTCTATAAAAAGTTAGTAAATCAATCTGTATCTTCGCAATGGTGGCGAATCGGACTAGGAGGCAGACTACGGCCTAGCTCATTATAGCCATCGGAGCTTTGAAAGTACGATAATACTAATATAGAATAGAATAGAAATCTTTTATTTATTTATTGGAGTACCAACAGCTATATAAAACATAATAAGTAAAATATTAGAATCAATAAGTCAATTTCAGGTCCTCGCTAGTAGCAGTTATTGTAGGACACTGACAATAATTTCTTATTAAGTACAGTGTTGTCCATTTCGGACGTACAATATTCTAGGCGATAGTATAGTACCTATTATAAATAAGCTTAGACTAAAACAGACAAGTAGCTGCCATTTAAACACTTTTATAAGTAGTTTTTAACAATAGTACCTAACATAACCTAAAACTAAAACAAAGCCCAAAATTTTTAGAAATTAAAATAAATAAATAAATAAATATTCATGGACAAATTCACACAGCGCCATCTAGCCCCAAAGTAAGTAAAGCTTGTGTTATGGGTGCTAAATAACTGATAAACTCACTTATATACTTTTAAATACATACTTATTATACATAGAACACCCAGACCCGTAACAGAAATTTAAATTCATCATTTCAATTTCTGCCCCGGCCAGGAATTGAACCCGGGACCTCTTGCGTGGCAGACCATTGAACCATTGAACCACTCAGGTCGTCAAATATTTTAAAATTAAAAAATTAAGTATCATTTCTATAATTTCTAACGATGTTACATTGTTTTATGTACAATAAAGAATATATATATAATTATAGAATTCAGATAGACTGTAGAATGACTTTTGTAACAGCCAATCTTTAAGCGTTGATTTAAATTTGATACCATCCAACTTTTTTACTACGTAAGGTAAATGATTATATATTTTAATACCACTCACGTATGTGTTTTTAAGAAATAAATTATTATTAGTTTGGGGTATAACTATATTATGTTCATAGTTCGGTCTAAGTAATCTGCTGGTATTTTGTTTTGTGGTTTGACTTTATAAAGAGACTTTCGACGTCTTTTTATACGACACCAGTAGATAGTCATGTTTATATGAATTGACTGAATAACCTAAGTATAAATGAAGTACCTTTAAATAATTGTCACAATTTCCGGCACAAGAAAAGAAAAAGAAAAAATTCTGTTCGCATTAATTTTCGTTTAAAGCTGTTGCAAAAATTTGTATATTCTGCAAGTAAGTTACGGGCACACACTTGCGATATCTGGCAAGTCAGATCAATAACGGGTACAAATAATTTTTTCTATACTCCACTAACAAGAGGAACAACTTCCTATGTATCCAATTGCATAGTGAGCTAAGGAGAGTGCCTTTTAACACAGCACCGAGTCCTTGTCATGGACTTCTAGGTAAGTAGTAGACGGCCTACTGTGAAACCTGATTAGTCGTCTATTGAATCCACAAGTCATTAAGTGGTGGATTTTAAAAAGCAATAGCCAGAAGTTCATGGAGGCAGCCGAATGCCTCCATTAAAGCGCAAAGGCTGAAACCACTAATGAGCTTTGGCGCAATTTTCACAAGTCCACTCAAATTCCAACGAATTTCGATGTATTCGAGGCGTCCAAAGAATTAACAAAGGCACAAGGTGTTGGAATCGTAGGGTGCAGGAAGCAGTCAAAAATAAATGGGCATCGCAGCGAACCAACTCGTCTTGAGAAGTTCACCTCTTTCTCCTCTGGAGAAAGAGGTGGCCTTTTTACCTCCCTCGCCCCTGGCAGCAGCTTTGTTTTTTCTTAGCGTCCGCGCTATAAATATTTAGAATTACTTAAGGAATAAATGTGATGAAGCCTATAAGAATAATACATTTCTTATAGCTCTATAAGAAATTTTAAGGTTCTGACCAGTAGAGCCTCCACTATAAGATGCAAACATGGGCGAAAGAAACAGTGTGGTCCCCATACGGAGGGGATACTCTTCAGGATTGACGGAGTCCTACGTACTGGTAACACCATTCAATGAGTGAATATCCTACCAGTCAATAATCCTAAGCCAGGCCTCAGCGACGCAGTGACTGGTGAATGCTGCGGTCTGTCTCTTCATGTAATGGTCATAGCCGATGCGTAACGACTCTTCCAGCAGTTCTTCTCGGAGATCAAAGATCATAAGGTCGTTTTCCTCCTTTAGCATGATTTCGGCCCTGGAGTGTAGTTTGGGTCACAAAATATGAGTTTTTAGTGGAGACCGCAACTCGGCTAGCGGGAATACTCCCGCAAGATACTTATACAAGATGATTACAATTAACGATTTATAAAAGGCTGAAGGTGGATGTCAAGACCGAGGACAGGGAGTAGGTATTGTCGCTTAGTGGGGGAAGCCTATTATGTACAGCAATGGTTTTGTGAAGGTTTTTTATAGGAATCAGAATCACTATCTTTGCTATTCCCACATGAATTTAGAGCAGGTTCCAAGACTGTATTTCTTATGTACCTAGCCTGGTTAAGGCTTCAGATGATGAACAGTTCAAAAGAAGGTGCTTTCTCATCATAATACACGTTATTGAACTCATAGGGCAGCAGTTATCTGTCGTTAATATTCAAAACTGCTATCTCCTACCCGCCGAGCATGGAGAATGTGGCAAACTCCGAAGGTTTGGAAGGGATTCGAGTCTCGACTGATGCAGTGGCCGATTATTTTAGGTGTCTGCCTAGTTTATAACGTACCTACCAATATTGTAAATGAACTTATAGAAATAGGTATTTAAAAAAATATTATTAACCATGTCCTCTCTGGTACGTCCTTCGGAAGCGCCGCCAAAGTCCTCTGGTCATCAGCGATCTGCAGTTTTCTCCCTCTCCTAGATAACTTATACTTGTTGAGATGAGGGGCATTTTTAATACTAGGATTGACGCTCATGATCGGTGTAGGTTTTGTATATGATCGCAAAAATAAAAAACCGACTAGATTTGTCAATAAAACTTGTAATTAATTAAATAGGTAAGTGGGTAAAAAATAACTTTCGAAACGTGATATTGCGAAAAAAAATATTTTCATATTATACTTATTTCATAAAAAAAGTAGATTATCTCTTGAATAGAAAGAGTTTATAAAAAGTTTTCGTTCTCTCTCTGACCTACATGGAGTAAGCACAGAGTCCTCATCAAATATGCATTGATAGAATAGATTGCAGTTTGCTATCAACGATTACCTACCTATCTATCTTTGTTATCGGCGATGGGGATTATTCACCTAGGAAATTGGAAACGATATGAATAATTGCTTTACTTATCTGCAGCAAAACGCTCGTGTAAAATAAATCGCAGGAACGGTTGCGAAAGCAAAGGGAAGGAGGTTGCATTCCGTCACAAATAAAATGTATGGCCAGAAACAATTTGGACCATAGACTACAACTGTCAATTTAACGGATGACAGCTGTTTGAAAAATAAACGTGACAAAAACCGAGCGCAAGTCTTATCTCCGAAATACTCTGAATTATTTTGTCTGGAAATTATAAAAACCGTATGCTGAACTATTTACTCCGTTAGAAAAGTGATTTTTATAAAATGAACTAAAAATAATGAGTGTATATTTGCTGTGCAGTGTTATCCGTGGATGATAATAATGTATACGTTGAAGGGTATTTTTCCTGAACCAAGTAAGGCCAAGTACACATTATACGGTTTTTAAATAGGTACCTATAGATCAGGGTCATGAATTACTTATGATTACGCCATACTTATGATTTTTATTCCCGTTCGTTGTATTGAAATTACTGCACCTAAAATCTTCGACAAAGTGTTTATGAATGTAATCATTTCGATTAATTTCGACTGCCTAAGAGTCGATCAATGCCTTCCTATTTTTATTTTCATCATGTCGAAAATAACGCTATTTCCCTTACATTTATAATAATAACCTATTGGTAGGTAACGGTTTCTTCAATAACATAGTTGACATCTGCCAGTAAACGTCATTGGCCTACGCCCGAACTATCTGTACTAGCCTAACTTACATAGGTAGTACCTATCATTTTCCGTTACGTTTGATTCCCCGCAGATGTGAACATCGCCATGGCCATCTTATCTAAAATACTGCAAAATGTTCCCTTCATATCCCAAATTTAACGTTTTCTACGTACTTTTTCAGAAAAGGAGCAAAAAAAGAACTTCATAAAGGAAAACATGAAGCAGCTGAAGTACATACAGGGCAAGACGTCGAAAGAGCCTAAGTTTGCTGTGAAGAGCCACATGCACAGTCCGCCGTCTGGCTCCGCGCTATGCCAGGTCAAGTCCTCGCCATCGGCAAAGAGCGGCAAGCTGGCGCTGAACGTGGCTAAAACCAGCTCGGGCAACTCGCGCAAGAAACTGCCCAATGTGAGAATAAAGAAGGGTGACATGGCGGAGTTCCTCAAACGTAAGGAACTGCTGCGCCAGCAGAAGGCGCAAGACGACTCCACAGAAGATGAGGTGCATTCAACGGAGTCCTCAGGCCGGCTTCGCGACATCGGCTGCCAAACGATAGAGACCAACCTAGCCCAGAAGCTCGAAGAGAGCACGAAGCTGACGATGCTATACCCGAAGAAGGAGGACGACTTGGACGGCAAACTGAAGGCCAGTGGCGACTCGGACCGGCTCCGGAGCCCCACGATGGGGCCGATGGGCACTCCGCAGCGCGCCGGCGATGACCTGCTCGACTTTGACAGACCCCGCAGCCGGTTAAACTCAATCTTGGAAAGGAAAGACCAGAAAGATCCTTACCTTCCGCCAGGTGTGTAACTCGTATAATTCCACTGCATCTGTTTTTACTAACTATATACGTAGGGGTAAGAGTGCGATAAAACAGCCCTATTTCTCTACCAAAATATGACACATTTATGTATTGATTTCACACTTACAGTAGCTAGCAGTAAGCCATTTTAAATTCGAATATTGATATCAGGTCCTATGGTTATGACGTACTTTACAATACAATACAGTGCAATGTCTATCATAAGTATTTTGTATATAGTAGCTGTAATTTATAACCTAATTTGTGCAACGCATTAGTTTTAAGCTGTAATGTTGTACAAAAGTATGAATAAATAAATAAATAAATAAATAATCATTTCAGGATACCAAAAAGGCGTACTTCCGAAATATCTACGTGAACGTAAGGAGCAGGGTCATAAAGCAACTGAAGGAGTTAAATCATATGACGACCAAGGAGTGGTCTGTCCACCTGGGCATGTGACGTTGCCAGATACTGAAAGGAAAGAGACTCTTCGCATGCTCAGGAATAGTAAGTTTTTGATAGGTCACCAACTAATCATCATCATCCCAATGATCAATCTTAAATAAAATGAATTTATGGCCAACAAACATACATAATTATGATAACATTGGTACTTTTTTGTAATCACATCAGTAGCAAAGCAAGACAATACATATCACTGCCTGAGACAGTGTTCAAGGGAACATGAAAATGTGATGTAGAAGGAAAGGGCTTTTAGTAAAGCTGAAATTCGTGTCCCTACTTAGAACTTACTATTAATTAGAGTATTGGCCTCACGTACAGCAACCACCATCTGACTCACACTCGACCATACATCAGAGCCTCGTTAGCCTAGCAACAGAGGGACCATGAGCAGGAGAGGTTCTCTTAGGATGATTATAGTGATCCACATTTCCCTACTACTTTAGAGTTACTGCCAAACTAGTTTTATTTATCTGCTAGCCCTCAATGCTCCACTGTGGTTTCCCAAATTCCACATCACCAACATTTGTTGAGAAGGCCTGTGTCCGATAATAAATGATGTTTTTTATTAATAAATACTATTTATACAGGTTTTGCAGAGCTAGTGAGTGAATTAAACAAACTGCCAGTGAAGACTGACACATTACGGATGCGAAACAGGAAAATGGATCTGGAAAAAAGATTAGCCAAGCTTGAGGAGGGCATCAAGGTGTTCTCTCGCCCAAAAGTATTTGTGAAGATTGGAGAGTAGCTACCACCAGGGCATTAACGCGAAAATATGCTGGAATGTGACCAACTGTCCTTGGCCTCCTTGCCCAGTGTGCATTGTGCGTCATGGTTTTTGTTTAAATCAGAGTCCACCGTAATTCTGTCTGAGTACAGACAATAGTTTGCTTGTGGGCTCCACTGGAAGAAATCGGGAATGTCATGTGTTAATTACAAAGCTCGTAATATTCTTTCACTTCAGTGGGCAACAAGTTTTCGACTATGGTGGATAGTGGTCAGTTTCAAGCATTTGTTTTCTTGATATAAAATAAATAGGGTTAGGGCAACTGACAATCTAATCTAATACAAACACCAAATGATGAACTTAGGAAAAAATTATTTATTTTTTTACCTAGATTGGTATCCTTGACCAAATTATAATATGGTAAGTACAGAAACTATATAAAATAAATTATATCATTTATCTAACTGTTGTCAAAGTGGTTTATCTAAATTGTTTGTTTAGGGAAATTCCAGTGATCTCCGTTGATTTAAGTTAATTTGTTTGTTACTGTATGCTAGAATAAGTATTGTATGTTAAAAGACTTGTAATTAATAATATCTTTGTATGGTTTACAGTGTTTCTATAACATTTAATTTTTGGATATTTGAATACAATATATTTTGTTTTTTAGTTGGCCTAATTCTTAAAATAAAAGGAAACTTAAAACATAGAAATTATACTTCTATTTGCATGATGACTAGACTGCCATCCTTTGTAGGTTTATTTGTATACAAATCAGGTACTTAGGACTACATAATTTAGCACATTATAGTTTTCGAACATGTTGGAAGCAGTAATCATTGAATATTATAGGACCTTTTCTAAATCTGATTTCATCATCATTATACCACTTGTGAAATGAAAAGTCTGGGAAGAAGAACTTGATTTCCCTCTCTGCAGATAGTGGTGAATCTGGAATAATTAATTTGTAGTTAAGTCCATTTCTCAACATATACTTTTATTGGCAGCATGAATACGGGACATGACCGGCAGGTTAAGCAATGCTCGCATGTCCAGGAACTGGATGGGTGACCGTTCTGTACCTTATCTATTAATATTTTTATGAACTGGGTCCAATATAGTGGTGGACTAGAAAATCAACTCAAGTTGTTGCCCGATTTGGAAAAATTTACTCTTTTCAACTTGCATCGCATTTTTTTAAACAAAAAGTCATAGTTGTACTGAAAGGAGGCTGTCTTTTAAATTTTCTATTATTTTAATATTTGCTACCTAATTGAGTTGAGTAATTCTTTCTAAAGTCTGGCAACAAATATAGTCTCTTGTTCTTATGAAACTAATTGAAATGATTATGCAACGACTATGAAATGATTTGTGCATGGGACTATTGCCAAGAGATTAGAGTGATGCATACATACGTATGTAATGGGTATTCTACTTGTTGTGCATGAGTTGCAGCCATAACATTTAGCTAGAATAAAAAGTGAAGATCATGCTATTGGTCAGATCAAGATCTGACTGCATGGGCATATAGATTTGACATGTCGCCACAGCCCCGAGTTTATGTAGGCCCACTTCGAGAGGCTCGTTGGAGCTTTTGTACAACACAAATCTACCTAACCTAACTGAATTGAAACTGTCCTTTGAGACAACACTAACATAACATAAATGAATTGAAACTTCCATAATAAATGATATGCCCAGACATCTTAATCTGCCCAATTCAACTATTGGCCCTAGATTTATACATATAAAACTTGAATCATTTGTGAATAGTCCCATGTGTGAATTGCCTTGACCAAGAAATGGAGAGCAGCACAGCAGAAAATCCATTGATTTTCCATCACTGTGATTTACTTCCAACTCAGCCATGTCAGGAACGGTAAATGACATGCGTCACAACATGCACTTCAGATATTCTGAAGAGGGTGCTATCATGCGATTGGAGATCGGCGGTGCTGCTGCAGGAGGCAAGTCAATCAGTAGATTGATAAGGGATCTATAATCTGTCCAAACTGACTTGTCCTATTTGGTTCAGCAAATTATGTTTTTAAAAGGATAATGTGCAGCTGTATTTGTTGAAATTCACATTCTATGTATTTCTTGTATAATTCAAGACATTTATACACAATATACGTAGCGTGATTGATACGGCAAGTCGTGATTTTGGGCATTGTTTGTTCACCAAATAAGACAAGTCAGAATAAACAGGTCATAGTGTTGGTTTTTACCTACATTTAATTTGGTATTTACCTGAGCCATGGGCAACATTTCTAGTGTCAGAAATTCCAAATATTCCTCGCAAACAGTATGGGTCTTGGAACTGGGCTTTATAGACACTGGTTGGGCCGAGCATGCGGCGCCATATCTCAATTGCATTAGCATGTCCAATAATATGTAGGTCTATGCTCCCACTGTAAGTAAATGGAATAAACACATTGAAAACAATCATACCTAATATTATGAGTTTCATGTACTGTTTGCATACATGCGGGTGAAGAATAGTACAGATATGACAGGTGAAATAAGGGCAGGCCTGATGATGATGTATCAAGCAAACACAGGGCACTTTGCCCTTTTCTGACTGCTGGATTACTCTGTCATGATACGAGCACACGTGGTATCTTAGTATACGGGTCCACTACTAGACAATGCCCCTTGAGGCAAGTATCCTCACCTGGTCATAAAAGTAATCAGGCGATTATAAAAAAACTTTCCTAAATGTTCTTTATAAAAATTCCCAGCTGTCTCTTTATCCAGGGACACTCTTTTCGTCTTTACAACCACAAATCTGTTTTTCAAAATGTTTCTAATGTAGGATAAGGCCACGGGATTCTTGACTGCATGAGGTTTAATTATCGCCAATGTTAGTTGTAACTTTTCCATTGTTTCATTTATGCTTTAATCTTCACTTTCATATTATTTTTGTTTGGAAATCCAATGATATAACATCACATTCACCCACTTCAAATTATGTCATTGGCTGGCATTGGTGCTGAACCGAGGTTATTAATTTTCTTGATAAAATATTCTCATGCATGTCAAGTATTTAATTTCAGGTATGCGATTAGAAATGTGGGCAGGGCAGAAATTTAGGAAAATGTATTTTAAACAAAAATTTAATTTCCCGCGTCTCACGCCAATTTTTTTAACCACAAAAACCAAAATTAGAATATCTTAATAGTGATGTGACAACTCATTTACAAACTCGCGTTGGGGTTAACTCGAATCAACTCGAGTTAAATTCTCCCTAAGTCGAGTTTGAAATTGATTGACGGTTTTTGTAATTTGTAGTATAGTCTGTGGTACTAGTTTCTCGCCGTGGTTTCTAAACGTTGTTTCTATCCTCTTTGGTAGTGTTTCTATACTCTCTTTGGTTGTATATTTAGTTCATAGCACAGATTACTAGTTCATAGTTTGTGGTGTGTGGTGTTGTGTCGGTCGTGTCGGTCAATTTGTTATTTTCCATTTTTGTTAATTTAAAGAAAATATGCCTGAAATGGAAATAAAACGTAAAGCAGATGAATACTCGGTCGTGCCATCGAAACGGGTTCGGCAAGAAATAACAGTAGTTGGAACTAGAGAAAAAGCGGTGGTAACCTCTGCGGTATGTTAGTTTTTCTTTAGTTTAGGTATTTCAGGAACTATTTTACATCTTAGAACTGATAATTTTCTCTTTTCTATGTGTATGAATAGCATACGTAACAGGTACATATATTATATCGTAATTTCAGTGCTTAGCTATACAAAAACATCATATGGAATATAATATTTTATTATGAAATTCATAGTTCGGTCGCTGAGTAAAAAGATTTGTAGAATTTTTTACAGTAGAGCCCACTCGTTGAATGTATAGGAAAGGAAGCACTGAGAGAAATTAAAGAATAATTTTGCAAAACCTCTTTAAACTTATACTATATCATAAACCGAAGAATCTTCCACCATATTTCAACCAACACATTTGTTACTCTATATGCCCATCATAGGGCTTAGGTGTGTCAAAAGACTATGAAAGTGAAGATTAAAGCACTGTCTATACCTGTTGCACACAATCGTTTTACGCTACAAGTGCTTTTGATACCATTTTACTGTAAGACTGAATGCATATGTGTTATCGCTATTATTTTTAAGAACTGAAAAGGCCTCGGGAGGTGTGTTGAGGTCATATTTTAGAAACTTCAGAAATTTCAAGGTGTCTATGATTTCCAATATGATGTGTTTCAGGTGCCACGGACATCTAACCTCTATGCACCCATAATGCTGCTGGAAGGTCATCAAGGAGAAATATTCACGGCCAAATTCCACCCAGAAGGGAAACACCTTGCTTCTGCTGGCTTCGACAGACAAATATGTACGTAGAATTTTACATTAATTATAATCTGTTATAAATCATCATCATCATATCAGCCAGAAGACGCCCACTGCTGGGCATAGGCCTTCCCCAGAGATCTCCACAAAGACCGGTCCTGTGCTTTTCGCATCCAGCTGGTACCTGCGATCCTTACCAGGTCGTCGGTCCACCTTGTAGGAGGCCTACCCACGCTGCGTCTACTGGTACGTGGTCGCCACTCGAGAACTTTACTGCCCCATCGGCCATCTGTTCTTCGAGCTATGTGCCCTGCCCACTGCCACTTCAGTCTGGCAATCCTTAGAGCTATGTCGGTGACCTTGGTTCGCTTGCGGATCTCCTCATTTCTGACTCGATCGCGCAAAGAAACTCCGAGCATAGCTCTTTCCATTGCCCTTTGGGCAACAGTGAGCTTTCTTATAAGGCCCATAGTGAGTGGCCACGTTTCAGATCCGTATGTCATCACTGGCAACACACATTGGTCAAAGACCTTCGTCTTGAGACACTGCGGTAATTGGGACGAAAATATGTGGCGTAGCTTCCCGAACGCTGCCCAACCGAGTTGGATTCGTCGATTGACCTCTTTCTCGAAATTGGACCTACCTAGCCGGACTATTTGTCCTAGGTATGTATAGTCGTCAACGACTTCAAGTGGAGTGCCTCCAACTGTCACTGGAGTAGGCACAACATGGACATTCGACATAATTTTCGTCTTGTCCATGTTCATTTTAAGACCTACTTGTTGAAAGGCACTACAGAGGTCATCGAGCATTTTGCCCAAGTCTTCCAGGGTTTCAGCCATGACCACGATATCGTCAGCAAATCTGAGGTGCGTGAGGTACTCGCCGTTAATATTGATGCCAAGTCCGTCCCAGTCCAGAAGCCTAAAGATATCCTCCAGTGCAGCGGTGAACAACTTCGGTGATATGACATCACCTTGTCTAACACCTCGCTGCAGCTGAATAGGTTCTGTGGTCTTGTCCTGGAGACGAACTTACATAGTGGCGTTTTCGTACAAACACTTCAATGCTTCGATATATCGATAGTCAATTTGGCACCGGTGTAGAGACTGGAGCACCGCCCAAGTTTCGATCGAATCGAAGGCTTTCTCATAGTCCACAAACGCCAAGCATAATGGCCGGTTATACTCTTCGGTCTTCTGTACAACCTGCCGCAGCGTATGTATGTGGTCTATGGTACTAAAACCTTTTCGGAATCCGGCTTGTTCGGGAGGCTGGAAGTCATCAAACCTGCGTGCGAGACGATTCGTAATGACTCTCGAAAACAGCTTATAGACATGGGTCAGCAGCGATATTGGTCTGAAGTTCTTCAAGAGAGCCTTATCACCTTTCTTGAAGAACAATATGACTATGCTTCTGTGCCATGCTTCCGGCGTTTTGCCCTCGAGGATGACGGAATTGAACAGCTTCTGAAGGGTCTTAAGCACAGGTTTGCCACCAGCTTTCAGAAGCTCAGCCGTAATTCCATCATCACCCGGCGCCTTGTTGTTCTTAAGCTGTTTGAGAGCCATACTAATCTGGTACACGCTGATGTCCGGGATATCTTCGGTGTAGTGTCGGGTCAACTTGGCTCTGGGGTCTTTTGCCATACTGGTAACAGGTGCCCGTGTTGTCGTGTATAACTGTCCATAGAACCTCTCGACTTCCCTCAAAACCTCGGACTTTGTCGAAACAACTCTGCCGTCATCCGTTTTCAGTCTCGTCAACTGGCTCTGTCCAATCGACAGATCTCTCGCAAAGACTTTAGAGCCTTTGTTCCGCTCGATCGCCGCCTCAATATTGGTAGTATTGAAGCGGCGTATGTCGCGAGTCAGAGACTTGGAGATCTGTCGATTAAGTCGCCTAAATTGAGAGACATCATCAGGGGATTGCAGAGTCATTCCGCGTCTTTCTTCGATGAGTTTGAGGGTATCGTCAGAGATTTTGTTTGTTCTGTTTGTACGGCAGGCCTTATAAAACTTTGACCCAACCGTATAGACAGTTTCCACGAACCTGTTATTATAGTCGTCCACGTCGACGCACTCTCCTAGGCACTCGAAGCGATTTTGTAATTCGAGTTGAAAGCTCTCGGGGTTTTGGATTTGGATGGGTATAGGCCGGAGCGTGGACCTCATCAATCTTGATCTTTCCAGCTGGGGATTAATATTCAATGTGCCTCTTACCAAGCGGTGATCACTGCCAATTTTAACGCTATTGATCACCGAGACATCATTGAATATATGCCGTTTCGTAGATAGGATGAAGTCAATCTCATTTTTTGTGACACCATCGGGACTAACCCACGATGATCCGGCTTCCTGAAAAATGAGTTCATCATAAAGAGTCCCTCCTTCTCCATAAAGCCGGCCAGCATCTGGCCACGGGCGTTCCGACTTCCAATTCCAAATTGCCCCACTCTCAACTCGTCTCCGCCTCGTTTGCCCAGTTTCGCGTTGAAATCCCCCATGACAACGGTATAGTGTGTCTTGGAGGTATGCATGGCTGTAGAAATATCCTCATACATAGCCTCCACTTCATCGTCGGAGTGAGTCGAAGTCGGTGCATAGACCTGTATGACCTTCAACGAATACCGCTTGGTAATTCTGAGTATAAGGTACGCTACCCTAGACGACACACTCTCGATTTTGACGATGTTGTTCACGAGGGATTTGTGGACGAGGAACCCGACACCACCTAGGGACAGTTGGTCGCCCTCCCGGAAGTAAAGCAGATTTCCGGACTTTAGGATTATCGAGTCCTCCCCCTTTCTTCGGACTTCAGATAACCCTATAATATCCCAATTTAATCTGCTTACCACTTCCTCCAGTTCCACGAGCTTTTCGTCGGTCCGCAGTGTCTGGACATTGTATGTAGCCAGGGCCAGTAATCGTGCTTTGTGGTAGCCTGGTCGCATCCGGTGATTCTTCGCACATACCGCTGCCCCGCCGATACCGTGACCGCTACCATAGTCCGGAATAGCGGGGCCGCCGGGTACTGGGGGCCGTGGCCTGTGTGTGCTTGTCATCGGGGGGGGGGGGTTGCCATAATCGCCACGCTTGGCAGGCGGGTTGGCGATCGCAGTGAAGTAGATGTAAATGTACCCGAAAGATGCTGCTGCCCATCTTCCGGGTTATTCCCTTAGTCGCCTCTTACGACACCCACGGGAAGAGATGGGGTGGTGCTATTCTTTTAAGTGGTGGCACCACACACCACACATCTGTTATAAATAATATATGATATTTATTTTATTTATTACTGGGACCGTTCAACCAGTGGCCGGGTCCCCAGCAGAAGACTGGTCAACCAATGCTTTGCCAACGGTATTAGGACGCACACCTAACGAGTGGCGAGTTACGGTCCTGTAGTCCAACTAATTATGAAATGGTCACCCATCCATTTCCGAGGTTAACTCTGTGGTTCCAGTAAAGCCAGGGAGGCTCGGCTTTACCTATAATTTTTTAATACCATGCAAACAAGCATGTGCTTGATTGTATCATTGCATGTGTCCATAAGCTGTTTATGTATGCCAATATATGTACCAACAGCCTTTAGAAGTATGGAATGCTAGCTTTTTTTTTATACTATGCAGTGACAAACGAGCAGACAGCCCACCAGATGGTAAGCGGTAATCTACGATTCATGCATTTAGGTTGCAGGCAACAAAACAAATGTCCTCACAGTCACAATGCACCTACATTTGTAGTGAAATGCCTCATGCCTGTAATTTTGCTGGCTGCCTTATCTTTCAAACTAGTACACAACAATGCAAGCATTGTTGCTTGGCGACTATGTTCCTCTCACGATGTGTTCATCTTATGTATACAACTCTGAAAAGAGTCATTGCTACTTGGCAGCACTGGGGTTCGAAGTGTTCGAACCTGGTATATCTCGGGAGTGGAACTCCTCAACCACTAGGCTACCGACGTTCTTCGGCAGACACGCAAGATAATTGTTATTTTCCGATCCCCAGTCCTATGGAACGTGTACGGACAATGCGAGAACGTGATGGTGATCCCCGGCCACACGGGGGCCGTCCTCGAGCTGTGCTTCTCGCCCGACGGCGCGCGGCTGTACTCGTGCGCGACAGACACCACCGTGGCGGTGTGGGACGTCCCCACCGGTACGCGGGTGAAGAAGCTGAAGGGACACGCCAACTTCGTTAACTCTGTGTCGGGTGAGTATCATTTAGGGATAAGCGGCGCGGTAACGTTCTGCGTCCGAGCGTGTAGGTTCTGGTACGCAGGCTGAAGCGGTCAGCATGCTTGCATTGTGGGCATGTCTGTGTTGTGTGCATAATACAACATAACGAACGCGGAACGCCCGAACGCGTGACCGCTTTCTGTCTGATAGATTATTCCTCACTATCCTCAGCCTATTTGACATTCCCAATTAATTTATTTTGTTTTTCTTTAAATATTCATCCAATTGATTTGGTTCTCGGTACTGATACAACTTGCTCACATTTCATGTCATGTTTAACCATAGAAACCTACACGTTTCGCAGCCGGAAACGCATTCGCGACGACCCTGTTGCAGGCGGCGTTAGAAAAATTACAATTTCATTTGCCTAACACACAAAGAACATCCACTGCTAGACTTGGCGACCTATGGCCTCAACTGCAATCACCAATTGCAAAAAAGCGATCTGTCTAAACCACTAGGTGAAAAAGTTCATCAAAAAATTCCCTCATTTTTCAGGCGCAAGACGAGGCCCCGAGCTCCTAGTGTCCGCATCCGACGACAACACAATAAAACTATGGGACGCCCGCAAGCGGAATCCTATTGCGTCCTTCGACAGCGGCTACCCGGTCACGTCGGTGCTGTTCAACGATACGGCGGAGAAGATCATATCCGCGGGTGTGGACAACGTCATCAAGGTGTGGGACGTCAGGAACAACAAGTTGGACTACAAGATCAAGGGGCACACGGATACTGTGACAGGTCAGTGGATTTACAGTGAACAGAATACGTTTTTATTTACATACAACAACACACCACAACATAAAACACTATAGACGCCACAGCTCAAAAATGCTTGTATCACTGACCACTGACAATACAAGTTTTATTAGAGGTCAGTCACCTGAATCCAGTGCCATGAAAAAAAAGTGATATAAGAAAGCACAAGATACAAAACGAAACAACATTAAAAGTAAAACAAAACATACATGAATAGAAGGAAAATTAATAACAGAGCCGTTGCATGTGGATGGTCATTTGGTACTTGCATGAAGACGTGGGTGTGAAATTGACGCTGTCAACAGTGACGCTTTACAAGATAGCGGCTTTAGTTCTGATTTCGGCCACGTCCGAAAAGATCCTTGTACCGCTATACATCGATTTTTGTGCAAATTTCAGACCTATGCGTAGCACATTAAATAGCAATTCCACAGCTCATGGGGCCAACGGGACAACGAAAGTATATTCCGAGCCATAGTGTTGAGGATTAAAATTATGAATCAGTCAAGCACTATAAACCCCGAATGCTATTAAAAACCTTAAAAGTTAAAAACAAGTCGAATGTGTTAATGTAAGTTTAATTTGAACTTAGATGGAGTCCCTTCGTCTTCCGCTTACCGTCGTCTGTCCCATGTATGTACGCTCAATCTTTTAAACTTAACGGATTTTAATGCAGTTGTCAACAATAGATTCACCATAGATAAACAAGGTTTATAGGGTAGGACAACACGCGAACGAAGTCGCGGCGGGCCAGCTAGTAATAAATGTTTCTTTCAAACCCAGGCATGGCCCTCTCCTACGATGGTTCGTACCTACTCTCCAACAGCATGGACGGCACTTTACGCATCTGGGACGTGCGTCCGTTCGCCGCCAGCGAGCGCTGCGTGAAGCTGCTTTCGGGACATCAGCACAACTTCGAAAAGAACCTGCTTCGGTGCGCCTGGGCACCGGATGGGTCTAAGGTCAGAGGGATTTTACTTACAACTAGTGTCATGTAAGAAGAGACTTGGGTCACGTGGTTTGAATCGAAAATCCCCTCTACTGCCATTTGACAAGTCTCTTCTTTCATGACGCGGATTGTACTAGATTTAGTCTGAGATTCTTCATTATGGTTATATTTCTGTACTACGTGTCAATCCGTGTCATGTTAGATGGAACCTGAATTTATGAATCATCACATTAATTAAAATCAATTTTCCGAATGACTTCCCATTTCCCATAACTTCTGAATGGCTGATCCTATGAGACCAACTCTTTTGTTCGAATTATAAGTTGTCAGGACAAGATTTTTAAGATATGTAAGAAAAAAGGATAGGTAAAAGGGTTAGAGTAGGGTAGGGGTAGGACACCACGCGAACGAAATCGCGCCGGGTCAGCTAGTCATAGATAAAAATGGACTCCACTTGCCATTTTTCATCAGGTTAACGGTTCAAGTTTTTCCCTAAAGTTGTACCTTATCCCACAGGTGGCAGCCGGCTCCTCGGACCGCTTTCTTTATGTGTGGGACACGACTTCCCGCCGTGTTCTCTACAAGCTGCCCGGACACAACGGTGCTGTAAACGATGTGGACTTCCATCGGACAGAGCCTATAGTGCTGTCAGCATCAAGCGATAAGCAGATATACCTCGGAGAGATCGAGAACTGAGAGTGATATGTACATAAAGTGAAGTGATTGTTGTGGTTAACCTGTAACCTTCTGGGTTAGATAGGTTGATTCTTGAGTGAATTGAGTGATCGCAGACTTGACCGGTGTCTATGAATTTTAATTATATTTGTAATTTAGGTACATTATAAGATTAGGCTAAAGAAATTAAATAATTTACAACCAAGTAATTCTCAATCATTTATTTTCATGTCCACCATAACAATTTGACTAGCATTATATATAACGTAACAGTTTAGGAACATCTGTAACTAATCAACGATATACATATCTTTAATCAACACTGTTTCGTTGATGAATTTCACCATGATTGATTAATCGAGTTATTCATTCCACTAGCTAGTAAATAGCATAACAGGTCTATATAAGTTCAATTATCTTTTATTATAATTATGTTCCTAAGACCAAGTTCATTTATTTATACATAGAGACATTGGTGGAGGCACTTCAGGTATAAATCCTAACTGGAATTTTTCACTGTTGAATGCTTCCATCACCTCTGCAGTTAGCTCTTCCGCAGTACTGTATATGCCACTGTCATTATTTGGCTGATCAAAGAACTTTGTTGTTGCTTTATTAAACACATTTTGTGGTGCAGACTGCTGAAACGCAAATGGATCACCACCGTTAATCCGTGTATTCTGCTGGCTAAAGAACTGCTGTGTGGCACTGGCAAAGAGATTTGATGGATTTTGGTTAGCTTGGGGTGGTGAGGCAAACACATTCTGGTTTGCCTGAACATTTTGATTGGCCTGAGCAAATATTGATTTTGCTGAAGCATCTGGACTAGGCCCAAAGACATTTGTACTGCTTTGTGTCGGTGCTGGGCCAAATACATTTTGTGTTGCTTGTGAAAATATAGATTTTGCACTATCTGGACTCGATGCGAAAACATTGGTGTTGTTCTGTTCAAACACTGATGTATTTTGCAATGCTCCACGGAATATGTTTGATGCAGAGTTAGATGAATCTCCAAAGGCAGAGGGTTGTACTCCATTTGTGAATGGGGACTGTGTGGCTTCGTCTTTATAGAGACTTCTGAGAACATTAATAATCTGTGGTGATGGTTGCAATAGTTGTTGATACTTGGCTCGTGCCTCTTTTATCATATTGTTCATATATCCAATCTGAAAATAGGTAAGTATTAGTAATCTCACTAATATTATAATTGTGAAAGTTGTGTTTGTGTGTACATTTGGTACCTTTTCACACCTAAATGGATGAAATTTGGTAGGTAGCTAGATTTGTGTCTGGAATAGGACTTTAGACTACTTTGTGCTCCTACCCCCACTTGCGTGAAATAATGTATAGTCCACATGGGAGTAAAGCTATCAATAAATAATGCAAATATTCAATATTTAAAATTTGTATAAGTACAGGACAACTTACAGCTTGATCGAGAGTGTTATTTGCCTTTGCTTCATAGATAAACAACCTGGCTTCTTCTGGCGACAAATCACTGATTCCAGGCACAATGCGTTTCTCCTTATATGGTGCATAGCAGGAGAGAACCCACTGCCCTCCTTTGAGCACAGACTGTACGTCGGTTTGTACTTGGTTCACAAGTTGCTCGTCGGTAACTCCTGCTTGTGGGTTGCCTGCTGCAGTTTGATTTTGATTTTGTGTATGAGATTGGGGTGCTGAAAGATTCAAATCGAGTCAATATTTAATAGGTCATTGCCAGAATACAGAATTACATTAAAGGCGAAGATGTTACCATGATAGGAGTATTTGGACCCATAGATGTGGTCGAATCTGCAGTTCTGACCGAACCGACAATAACCTTGCTGAAAGTATTTGCACACCGTCATTATTACAAGCTTTAACGATGACACAATAATTTAGTCCTTGGAAAATACAATGTTCTTATCAGATTCGATTGAAAAGTTCGTATCACAGATTATTGCCAGATTAGTATTGTATAAAAATTGTTGAAAAATATAAAAACAAACACAAAAATTCTTGTTTTTTCTTGCTTTTAGTTGACCAATAAAGCAAATGCCAAATAATGACAAAAAAGCAAATGTCAAAGTTGACCACTGACCAAAAAGCGAGTGTCTACTCCATGGATTTATCCTTCAGTAGATAACATTTTTTCTCTATGGATTTATCATATTTAACAGGACAGATATCTCTCCAAAATAAAGCGCGCTCCACATGTGGACAGTTCCGCGGGAACACGAGAATGTAGAGGTAGTATTCGTGTAGTCCCGTGCATATTTGGCATGTCTCGCCTATTTCATAGACTAAGTAGAGATAGTTTGTTGTCGTCTCGATTCGATCGATTTTATATTTAAATTCCTAGCGCTTTTTCCCGTAACAGGTTCGGGGTACTCTTGACCATGATCCAGGATATTAGTAGATCAAGTAATTACAGTAGAGCAGGTGCTATCACCTCTGTGACCCTGTTTACAGCAGATTACCGATGTTACACCGATGAATCGATAAAATGTCGCGCGTTTTGACACCACCACATCCCTAATAGGCGAGAATGTAGAGGCTCGACCAAAGTCCCGGCAAAAGTTTCGCCGGAAGTTTCGGCGAACATGTGGAGCGCGCTTTATAATGAGGAGTTTTCCAATAGGTATCTAAAGCATTCCTAACCACTCACTAGATGGCGCCCCGACAATTTTGGTAATTGATAATCGCTTGAAATAGGTTCTTAGCAAACAGGATATAAACACTGGGTACGTTGTATTGGATAATATTGTATTTGTCAATAGCTTTCAACCATTTTAGAGGTTGTAATAATAATGCAACATAGTGCCAACTTCTATAAATATTTCTTTTTACGTTTCGTTTAACCTTTAACAGTTATGTTTATATTAATAAACATTTTATTTTTAAGTTTAGTATTAGTTGGTTGCATGAAATCACTGCCACCATTATACAGATTAAAAAAAGATTACCAAAATTGTAGGAGCGCCATCTATTGATGCTTTTTGAAACCAACTATCAATACCTACTGGAAAACTCCTCATTGCGAAGAAACCTTTGTTCATACGCTCATAGGCGTAGGAAGGGGGAGGGCCGGGTGGGCCGTGCCCACCCCAGGATGGGGTGCTTACTGGCTGTACATTGGCGATTGACTCGGCTTCATCGGCCACTTCAGGGGCCAGGCCCCCCCTGGAAAATAGCCCTATATACGCCGATGCATACGCTATTGTCTATATTGCGTTGTCATGGGTAGAGGCTAACCGGAACGGTACCGCCATCTCCAATCGCATAATACCCAGTGGCGTGCCTAAGGTTTCAGAGTAGGGCAAGCTTAGAATTGCAGTTTTTGTAGTTTTTACGTTTATTGATAATAAATCCATCTTTTTACCACATTACTGATCAATCCTTACTTATCACTTTTCAGTTTCATACCATATTAGAGTGAGAACAACCAACAATCCAATGAGTTTGGTACACTGATCTGTGAAATTGTCTTATAAGCGCTTTACTAATCTTAGAAATAGCTACTTAAATCGGGCGTAAGTTTTGGCGAGAAAATAAACTGTTTTTTCTGAGATGTTTAAAACTTTACCTTTTCTTCACTAATCAAAACTTATGCACATTTTAAATCATCACAAGGGACCGTAATTTACTACAAAACACAACACAAACACATCAAAATTCAAAATTTCTTTATTGATTAGGACATTCAATATCTCTTTCAATCGTCAAAAAGGAGGGGGGTAGGAAAGTAGGAAGAAAACACAGTGACACGCTGACCGCCCTATGGCCGCGGCAAACCCACCCCACGCCAGCCACGACCGGACCGTGCTCGACAATGCCAGGCCGAGCCGGACCGCGTTCAATATATTATATAGGTATGTCTAGTATAATTAAGAAAAACCACCCAAAACTACAGCAAGAGTAAGCCAGTCCACCAAGGCAGCACCCGTTCACGAGTATAACGCAGGGCCCAGCCATCGTCCAATTCAACCATATTTGAGGGAAAAGAGCGACCCGGCCCCTACGCTACCGCCAGGCAGACTTTTAAGTGAGCGTGCATCACACATGCTGCATGTGATAGGTAGTCGCTCCCACCCTACTCTATCCTATCCCTACCCTACCACTACCTTACCCCTACCCTACCACTATCTTACCCCTACCCTACCACTATCTTACCCCTACCCTTCCCTATCACTACCTTACTGCTATCTTACTCCTACCCTACCCTACCCCTACCCTACCGCAGACAGGAGACACCATGTGTGGGAAAGGAAGGAAAATTAACGCCGCTTCCAAGGTGGTCCTCCGTGGGGGAAAGAAACGTCAAGAAACCCACCGAGCCTTCGGTAATTCTTTTTTTTTTAAACATTTCTTGTGTACTAATACATTATTTGTCCTATATACTATCTTAAAAGTAAATACTTGTATAGAACAGCAGTTCAGTCCCATGGACTTTTGTCATTTACATATTCAGATATACTATAATAACTTTTTTGACATAATTTGTTTTTTATAGCGACTTTAAATTTATTTAATGGTAAATTCTGAATATCTGTTGGAACCTTATTATAAAAGCGTACACATTGACCCATAAATGATTTGTGGACTTTGGCTAGACGACAAGCACCAGCAACAAGCTTATCTTTATTTCTCGTATTAATATTATGAACATCACTATTCTTCTTAAATAAGTGTAAATTTTTATGAACATACATTAAGTTCTCATATATATATTGTGACGGCATTGTCATTATATCAATATTCCTGAATTTATATTTTAGTGAAGTTTTAAGTCTCAATTTATAAATCGCGCGAATAGCCTTTTCTGCAATACAAATACATTGTGCCAGTCGGCAGCGTATCCCCACAGCAGTATGCCATAGGCCATAATACTGTGGAAATATCTAAAGTAAACTAATCTTGCTGTAGCCTAGTAAGAAATATCCCGTATCTTCTTTACAGCATATGCTGCAGAACTTAGCCTTTTCGTCAATTTACAGACTGACCCCATAGATCTCTCTCCGTTCACATCAACTTTTTGAATCCTATGACTCAAGTATGAATTTAGCAAGTTTAGGGCCAAGTCCTTTATTCCATAATGTTGTAATTTCCTGACCAAAATATCATGATTAACGCAATCATTGGCTTTGGATAAATCACAGAAAACCCCTAAGGCATAACGTGATTCCTCCCAGGCCCCAAAAATATGTTTAATAAGTTCAACACCTGCATCAGCTGTTAAACGACCGCGAGTAAAACCAAATTGTTTATGATGCAATAGGTTACTTCCATAAAAATGAGCTTTTAGTTGATTTAATATGATTTTCTCAAATAATTACT
Source organism: Blastobasis lacticolella (assembly GCA_905147135.1). Lineage (NCBI taxonomy): Eukaryota > Metazoa > Arthropoda > Insecta > Lepidoptera > Blastobasidae > Blastobasis > Blastobasis lacticolella. The sequence goes on along the minus strand of LR990055.1, from coordinate 17,852,517 downwards.
TAGAGCCGGTAAAATTGAAACTGGTCTAAAATTTGTAGGATCTGTTGTACTACCAGTTTTCAACAATGGAATAACTTTACTGTGCTTCATCAGGTCAGGAAATTCACCATTATCAACACAATTATTAAATATATTCGATAAGTGGACAGCAATAACATCAATTACAGAGCTAATAATTTTTACTGACATACCATCAATGTCGCCTTTTTTATGGTTTTAAAAGCCTTAACTATATCTTGAGGTGTTGCATGCTTGAACTTAAAATCGATGACACTCTCGGGTATATTTTGTTTTAACAAGGATTCAGCGAGAGCAGGAGACGAATTTAAGAATTTCGTAGTTGACACTGGAATGTCTGTAAAATATTTATTGAATGCCTCCGCAACTTCCGAGTCTTTGGCAACAACATTATCATTTATCTTTAAACTGCACTTAGTATCGCGATTTGTTACTTTTCCAGTTTCCTATTTATTATCTGCCATGTGGATTTTACTACATCTGTGCTATTTTTTAGTTTGTGTTTAACGAAATGCGATTTAGCTGTAGCACAAACGCGTTTAAATAACTTCGAATAATGTTTAACATAGTCAGCAAATTCTACGCTTTTATGATACGCCCGTTCTGCATAGAGCTCATGTTGATTTATTTCTACTCTTATGTATTCCTGCTGTCGCCCAATCGCTAAACATAAGTCTGCTGTTTACTGCCTTCACCTTTGGTTTGAATATACTATTACTTTCAGTTTTGTCATGTGTAAAACCGAAATATAATATTCATTTGTATCATCACAATACTTTAAATTGATTTATAAAATACTTTATCTACACTCGTATCGTAATGTTCCAATTACATATTCGAAAACAGTCGTTTAAGGAGACACTTTTTCACGCCAGTCCATAAAATTTTAAAAAATTACTTTTCGATACAGCATTTCCCATACTAATTTCATGACAGCTGTAACGTAAAATAACTTTTTAATCATTATGCAACACTTATATTTTTTAAATTCTTGTCGGACGCCCGGACACGGTCAAATGTAGGCTGAATACCTAAATGTCTTTAACAAATTCAAAATTTAAATTCAAATTTCAAATTTTCCTGTCTATATTTGTGAGTAGTTATTTTCCCGCTAAACAGAATATTCTTTGCTAATCGTTGTTAGTTGTGTTTGTGAATGTTTTTTCTTGTTTGAAGCAAATAAATAGATAAATGTGAAAGTAGTGACGTGAATTTCCCGCCGCTTGATATCCGTGACGCGTAGATACAACAGAACTGACTCGCAGCTTACATCCAGCAAAGTTGAAAAAATTATAGGTACGATATTTCAACATAAGAATATGAGTGTAGATAAAGTAGTGTATGCAACTGCATATAATTAGGTATTAAAACACTCGTGTCAAACTATTATCATACTCGGCTACGCCTCGTATGATAAACAGACACTCATGTTTTAATACCCCCTTTTATATGACAGTTGCATAAACTACTATTTTTAAAATTTTATAGACTGGCGTGAAAAAAGTATATTCTTAAACAACTGTTTTCGAATATGTAATTGGAACATTACGCTATGAGTGTAGCTAAAACTAATTACTTAACCGCTCAAACTAAACAACAGTGAAGTTGGATCGTATTCCAGCATTCAACAAACGTACCTACTACGCATGCGCGAAGTTTTACATTTTCACTTCACAGATCCGTGTACAACTTCATACGCAGGGCTTAAAGTCCCATACAATTGACTATATAAACAAACGTATAGTTATTTCTCACATCATATTAGCTAGAAGACGCCCACTGCTGGGCATAGGCCTCCCCCAGAGATCCCACAAAGGCCGGTCCTGTGGTTTCCCCATCCAGCTGGTTCCTGCGATCTTTACTAGGTCGTCGGTCCACCTTGTAAGCCTACCCACGCTGCGTCTTCCGGTACGTGGTCGCCACTCGAGAACTTTACCTTAGTTCTTAGCCTTAACCTTATTGGAGATCGGCCGTTGGAATAGGGAACGGCTATTAAATATGATAAGTCCATGGTCTATTCGCGTTTTCACAATCGAAGTGAATTTGACAGCTCATGTTCAAGACGATACATACAGAATCACTTCTGAATCTGATTGCCGACAGCGCTGCCAGATCGTACCTACCTTTTGGTACGATTTACGTACTATTTGGCCGACTGTCGTACCTTTGGCGTACTTTGCTTCACATCGTACTATTTAATACGTTTTACAAAACGCTAAATTTAGCTGAGGGGGTGGTCACTTGTCTTTCCTGTCCGTAAAATCATTGAAGAAAGGGTTGATTTTTACGTATTTATTGCTCACTGGCACCACCGGCGAGTAAATAGGTGATAAGGTCTTGGCTTGTCAAAATAACGCCGTAAATACCCCCCCTCCCCCATCCCGATAAAATAGGATAGGTAAACTGTACCTTTTTAGCCATTTTCGTACTATTTTAACATTACTTGCTCAGTGCTATTTTAAGAAGCCGGGCGTACTTTTTTGGAGAGTCTGCTGGTAACACTGATTGCCGATAAAACAAAATCAAATCAAATCTTCGTCTTGTTTCCTAGAAGCCTTTATTGTGTGTATTCATTTGTTATTTTTTATTGTAAAGAACTTGCTACGCCCGCCCGTTAACTGTAAGTATAAATTGCTTCCTTTCTAGTTATGAAGATTTCAGATTGGCCTATCGTTAAGCACCCCACAAACTATGAACTAATAAGCACCCTATCTGGGGGCAGAGCATGTCACATGCATTTGTATTTATCATAGAACACAAGTTGAACAAAGTATATGAAAGGAGGTGGCCAGTACGTACCTAGTGGGTACGACCGGGAATATATACGTACGAAAGATAATATACATAGAAATCTTTGACGAAAGGTAAACAGTTCGAAAATATGGCACGCCGTAAGAGGTGTATGTGGAAAATACGGTTAGATGATATGATAGCAAAGAGCGCAATTCAAAAAAACATTTACAAGTATCTGCGCCTCCTTTGCTACACTCCAACTGAAAATACATAATGGAGAGTAGACTCAAATCTCAATTAAAGCAAAACAAAATTCTTTGCACCTCAGTGCGACCTTTGTTTTGTTTCTTAATCCAACACACAAACTTGCTGTCCTTGGACAAAATATATTAATCTGTGGTCTGTCTGCTAAACTCTGCTAATAGAATTGAATAACCAATAGATAGAATAGAATAGAATAGAATAGAAATCTTTAATTGTAGGACACTGACAATAATTTCTTATTAAGTACAGTGTTGCCCATTTCACACGTACAATATTCTAGGTATAGATACTTAACATACTAAAATAATCTTACCCGTGTCCCCTATATGAGGCAGAGGGCATCTGATACTCTCATTGGAGAGTTGTTTATTCCGTGATCTGATGGTAAATAACAATTAGGTAAATTAAATAAGAGTACACTTTTCACAGGATGCACTATGGCAACAGAAGGAGTAAAAAAGTCCCATATCTACAAAATACAGTTATTGATCGCTGGCATAATATTGGGTGAGTACCTAGATTATGTATTTTGCTTTTGACATAAAATTCGATGATATTGTCCTTTTATTTGAGTTGGTGAAGCTAATGTCCTGGTTGCCTCAACTGTATTGTAGGAATATTCCTGTTATCCCATTGACTTCAAGAACGATTGAATTAAAACTGTAACATTATTTACTCTGCTTATGACCATTGCAATATCAACCGAATCTGCCATATTCAGAGTGAATTATGTTGCACTTAAATTACTTATCATTACTTAGAATATTGTCAAGTACGACAATGGGAATACACATAAGTTACAGTAAAAGTAAGATATAGTAAAGGAAAAATGGCTATAATTGTGGAAACCTTGCACGTCCATTAAAATGATAAAGATTTTAACCTACATTCATTGTACACCTCACACTAAACCTGTCATGCCACATAATTTTACAGTATTATACACATTAGCTATGACAGTTTTGAATGTAGAGTGAAGTTTTGTTGGCCGCACTGTATTTTAGTTACAATTTAAACCTTTATTAATAATTTGGGGTCTGGAAAGTAAAATGTATGACTTCCATAATAAAAAGTTACTTAACTGATTATAATCCCCATAAATTGCTAATGCGCTCAAACTTTGTCCAGTTAACATCCACAATCAAAAAATTACAGGTTATATTACTTACTATACTTACTATAGGTATTATTATACAAGGTTCCAGCTCATTATCAATTTGCGGCAATAATATCTTCTAGGTGACAATAAATTATAAGATATTTTTATTACTGGACCACTGTATATTTTGCAATACTATTTACTATTAGTAACGCGGCATTTGTAGTTATGAATTCCATGTACAGTACAAGAGCATGTGCATTACCACTTCAAGAAAGTTTTCCTTTGCAGCTACAGCAACACCGGGGTATTTGGTAAACAGGTGCATTAGGTACACTTTCATCACACATGTTATCGGGATCGTTACCACGGTTAAAATTGTTTTTACCTCAATAGACCCATAGTAGACCCACACCATGGCTTCAGTCTACTCGAGAACAAAGCTGCATCGAAATATTGAGGTTAAAATAGTTCTAACCATGGTAACAAACCCAATAAATAAATATTTGTGTACAAATTCACACAGCACCATCTAGCCCCAAACTAAGCAAAGCTTGTACTATGGGTGCTAGATAACTGATATACTACTTAAATACTTTTAAATACATACTTATTATACATAGAACACCCAGACCCATAACAGAAATTAAAATTCATCATTTCAATTTCTGCCCGGCCGGGAATCGAACCCGGGACCTCTTGCTTGGCAGACCGGCCACCGGATGTTGACCACTGAACCACTCAGGTCGTCAATAATATGTGTGATGAAAGTGTAGTGAATAACCACGAAATTCTTTAAGTCAATAGGGGTACTAGCTGTTCCTTAGGCCCTAACAATTCGTCTTTGACCTTCATCTATGATATTTTAAGACCTTGTAACAACTGTTCAGTAGTGCACAGGAATATGTTTCTTAAAGAGGTTATGCAGTTATGAATAAATAAATAAAAGTGCTTGGACAAATTCACACAGAGCCATCTAGCCCCAATATAAGCGAAGCTTGTGTAATGGGTGTTAGATAACTGAACAAATGCATGTCTTTTTCAGGAAAAGTCTTACAAATAGACACACAGTATAATGAGCATAAGCTTCAAGCAAATGGTAGGTATTTCTGTATGTAGGTAGGATCATTACTTTATTGTAGAGATGAAACGGATAGTGATTTGGCCGGATACCGGATACCGGATATCCGGCCAGCCTCTTGGCCGGATAGCCGGATATCCGGCGGCCGGATATTTGGCTGAACTTAGTCTCTGAACAAGTTTGTGCAAGCTTTAATCGTGAGGTGGGACGTTTGATAACTACATGTGTTTACGTGATTTCAACTCTTCCTTCAATGAGAATAATTTTAACATTGAACTGAACAAATCTTTGGACCTCAAAGGATTCGTAGTTTCCCCCCAGAATATGGGAGGACAAAGGACATCGTATATTACCAAATTAATTAAATTTGTATTTTTATCCAGTATAAACCTTGATTGACTTTGGAATTTTTTTTATACTAAACAACACACGACAGAAATACGCATTTTTTTACGCTGATCAGCGGGTGTCACCTTGTTGGGAAAAGTACGTATCTAATATCCAATGTCCCAGAGCAAATTAGTGAACGCCGAATGCGATGGTATGGACATGTGCTCTGTCGCCCCAAAGACCACTATTTTGCAAGTAGCCCTAAATTTGTCGACGACGACGCGCTGCCGCGGAAGACCCCATACGCCATCTGGCTGACGGCGGTCCAATGGGACATGAAGGATAATATCATTGACGCGGCTACTGCTCAGAGAAATGAAGGAAGCCGAGAAGCAAAATAATTTTAATGGAATTTTCATTAATTTTTTACTATCCGGTATCCGGCCGGATATTAACGCGCTATCCGGTATCCGGCCGGATAGTAAATTAAGGCCGGATAGGCCGGATACCGGATAGTAGCCGGATATCCGTTTCATCTCTACTTTATTGTTGTATTCCAAAATTTTTAACAAGCTTGAGGACACCTGATCGTAAGGAGCTGAACAAAGGTGTCCCCATGTTTTTTTAAACATGTGTGACTGCAGACAAGGGGCCCGACCGCCTAATTCGAATTGGAGGCAAACGCTGTCGGACGATGCATCGCCATCTTAACGACCTTAGTCGTTCAGTGGTTAACATGCCGGTCTGCCACGCAGAGGTCCCGGGTTCGATTCTTGGCCGGGCAGAAATTGAAATGATGAATTATAATTTCTGTTACGGTACTGGGTGATAAATGTATTTTAAATTATATATGTAGTTATATGCAGTTGTCCAGTGGCCCTAGCACAAGTGTGTCCGCGACAAAGCCCGCGCCGCGAGAGAGCGTTTGTCTCTTTCTCTCAATACTAAGACGAAAGAGATAGCAATACCTATGTCGCGCTTTTTCTCCTAGGCCTACTGCGCCCATAACACAAGATTTGCTACCTTTGGGGCTAGATAACGCTGTGTGAATTGTCCAAGCATTTATTTATTATCTCACTCGTTCAAGCCGCAACCGAGTGAGATGCCGATGCGTCATCCGATACCATTTGCCTTCAATTCGAGGTTAGACTGTCGTTCCCCTGGACAGGCTCCAAGGGTGCAGTGCGCGCTACCCTCGCGCTGAGCCACTCGTCAAAGTGCTTACCATGATCTATCATAGCAGGACCTAAACAGACCTAAAGTATGGAACGCGTTGCCTGCGAGTCTGTTCCCTGATCAATATAATTTGGATGCCTTCAAGGCTAGAGTGAATAGGCTGTTCCAAGACGGGCATGCTCGATTTTCGGCCGCATCGTCACTTACCAACAGGTGAGATGGCGGTCAAATGCCTGTCTAGTATAATATAAAAAAGCTGCCCTGATTAGAACGAGACAGCGCTATACGTATCACATAAGCTTGTCTCTTTCGCGTGAACAGCGCGGAACTTGGACGGTTTTATAAAGCTCATGGTAAGCCCCAGTGCGTTGTTACTGGTGTGAAATGTAAATACACAGCGCCAATAGTGGCATACTCAGAATTTGTAAACAAACCAAGGTTATTGCTAACAGATTTCTCAGTGTTGCCTCGTGACTATGCAGCATTGTTTATTCGAACCACGCCACAGACATTTTTACAGCTAAGCTGATTATAATACTTCGGAAACAATAACATAAACCGTTGTGGTTCTAAAATTACAATGTGCCTCTGTTTCACTGTTGGTTGTTTAAGCTTGGTGCTACTCTGTTTCATTGTTGGTTGTTTAAGCTTTGTGCTAAAAGTCAGGCAGTTGCTCCTGTCTTATCAGCTTAGACCCAATGTAAGGTCCTTTGTACGCGTAGGTACCGATTATGTGGTATTAGTTATGTGGTTATTACCCTTGTTTTGTGGGAGCGTCAGTGGCGTAGTGGTAAGAGAGTCCGACTAGAAAGCGAGAGGCCCCAAACAAATAAATAAATAAAATAATTAAATAATTGTGGACAAATTCAGCAAAGCTTGTACTATGGGTGCTAGATAACTGATATGTTACTTATATATGTATATTTTTAAATACATACTTATTATACATAGAACACCCGGACCCGTAACAGAAATTAAAATTCATCATTCAAATTCATGCCCAGCCGGGAATCGAATCCGGGACCTATTGCGTGGCTGACTGGTATGTTGACCATTGAACCACTCAGGTCGTCAAATCAATCAAATCAAAATTTATTTATTGAGTTGGACATTAAAAATATCTTTCGATCGTCAAAAGGGAAGGGGGTAAGAAAGTAGGAAGGGAGCACACAGGGACATGTTGACCACCCCAGGACCAGAGCACATCCACCCCACAACGGCCGGACCGTGTCCGACAATACCAGGCAGAGCCAGGCAGTGCCCGACAATGCCAAGCAGAGCCGGACCGCGCCCACATAATATAATAGGAACCTATATTATACTTACCACCTAAAACTACAGCAAGAGTAAGCCAGTCCCGGGTTCGAATCCCACTGCCGCCATGTACCAATGACTCTTTTCTGAATTATGTAGGTACATTAGTTGAACACTAACCAATGCTCTTCATCATCACAGCCCGTAACAGTCCACTGCAGGACTTAGGGCCTCTCCCACGAAAGGGGATGTTATTGCCATAATCTCCACGCTTGGCAGGCGGGTTGGATACCGCATTGTTTTAATATATAACAATGGAAAATGCTGCTGCCCATTTTCCAAACTACGGAGACTTTTGATCTTTTGCCTCGAAAACATTAGTCGCCTTGTACGACACCATGAGAGTGAGGGGTTGGTGCTATTCTAGTCTGCCGGACACCACACGGCTCTTACGGTGAGGGAAAACATCGTGATGAAACCTACACATTCAGGCGACTTTACCCTAATCGACAGTCTGATATCTAATCCCCTAACAAGTTTATTTAAACTCAAATATTTTCCTAACTACAGAACCGATTTTAATGAAAGCTAAGAATCATCTCCATTAAACAGGCTTACGAATAGAGAAAACCGCATCCAAATCGGTCCATACGTTCGGGAGCTGCTATACCACAGACAGATACAAAGCCACACACACAGAAACTCACGTCGAACTTATAACACCCCCCCCCCTTTTTTCGTCGGAGACTCAAAAACTAAAGGCAGCTATGCTCCAGGTATACTTAACATTAGATATCTATTACGTGATGTCAATCTTGCTATCCAAGTGCTATCAATTGAAAACTTCAATTTCTGCGAATTTTAATTTACTTCTACAAACATCGATGATAACACGAGCTCTATTTACAAATTTGATAATAAACCCTTCACATTTTCATTGCACGAGTACACGCCGAGCTAGTCAATTAATTTGTACTGTGCACTGTACCTTTAAAGCTTTGGAGCTATGGGTGTTGTCACCCACTATAAAAAGGTAAATACCCACAGACGTCCGTTGTAATGCGACAAGATCAGTCGTGTTAGCACTGCCTTTCGTAATACAAACAACGAGCATGGAGCACGCAAACATTGAGTGGCTGAACAGTCTCAACTTACCAGAAATCCTTCGTAAAATATTCCCGAAAAAATGGTTCATGTGTGCCGTGCCTCTGATTGTGTATTTGACGTTTTTAGGTTCACAGGACGGCATTAACATCGGGACCGTACAGAAGTGGTTCCCATCCATTGGTGAGTGATGTTTTGGTTGTTGTTGTTACTAATTTACTAACTTCTTGGCGTGTGGACTAGTGGCGGGTTAAATTTGCGAGGACCAGTACTCTGCTACAGATGCAGCGTATCCTTGGCCGCACACAAATCCTCGCTTTTGCTGGTGGTAGGGCCCGCTGGACAAATTAATAAGTGTGCCATTGTCTGGGGGGAGACACCACACTGGCAAACCATATCCGAGCTGTAGCCACTGACACATTTTCCTTGCTTCGGCCGACTTGGGTTCAGAGACTTTCAGAGACCATGTCAGCCAAGGCAGGTCAAGTCCAGCCGGTAATTATTTATTAGCCGGTTACTTACTAACTGACCTACTTAGTTCGTTAGCATCTTCCATGGTTCGTTATTTAAATTTTATAATATGATTTTGCTTTGCGTGCATGTAAAAGTGGAAAATAACTCAAAATTTAACGCCATCATCACAGCTCATAACAGGGGGCTTACCATGAGCTCTTATAGCAGGACCTAACATAACTGCCCTCCTTAGAACGAGGCGGCGTTATACGTGTCACATAAGCCCGTTATAAGAGCTCATGATAAGCCCTCAGTCCAAGGCAGGTCTTAGGGCCTCTCCTACGAAAGGGGAGGTTATTGACATAATCTCCACGCTTAGCAGGCGGGTTGAAGGTCGCAGTGTTATCAGTGGAAAAAGATGCTGCTCTTTTTTAAGTCTACGGAGACTCGTGCCAATAGTGATCAAAATCGTGAGATAATGTAGCAGTTGTAGCCTTTAACAGTTATTCTACCACATACTTTATTTCAAAACAACTTATTCGAAGCTCGGTATCGCAATCATGCGGCGTCATAACATTGGCGTCACAAATTGCATCGGCATTTCTGGTGCTAGCAACTGGAGCGATATAACATGGGCCCAACTCATCATCATTTCTTAAATGCCTCGATTATATCTTAAACAGTTTAAATTCGCCCGATTGTGAAAGGGAATCGAAGTAATACGCATTAAATAAATAAATAAATAAAATAAATAAATAATCTATTCCATTCACAAAAAATGCCTTACATATGGTTGCTGGAGACTCCTTTTAAGCTTAGCTTGTATCAGGAGGCACCTTATCTACTTATATAAATTGGTACGTATTTAATTTGTGCATTTGCACTTCAACTCCGTCCCTTATCGTTGCTAGTGCCAATAAATAATAATTTGCATCAACCCCACTATCACAGGGCGGTTATTTATTATTTATATTGTATGTTGTACTTATCAAATATTGTTATTACCTATGTGTTTGTATTCCTATTTATGTACCCATTGGGTAGGACCGAGATAAATGGTTGCACTTCTAAGCATGCACTTCTTTGAGCATTGAATGAAATGAATGTTTAATTAACACAACAATTTATGGATTAGGTACTAAAAGACTAACCCGATTGACATGGTTTTGATGAGTTAATATCCCTTGGGCACATAGTATCTAAATAAATTGAAAACCACTAAATAATACTCCCAATACCTACGTTACTAGTCTAGCTAGATATCCAACATTTTACACTTCGTCTAAACGTATTGAAATATGCTGCACGTTATGAAAATTTGGATATAGCGTACACGTTGGAGAGATAAATGTTATCTTATCAGAGCCGGTGTCCACTGCAGCAGGCACTTTATTTCAATTTCGCAGTTCATCATTGAGACTGATACAAAAAGACTAAGATATAAAATAAATAAATACATTTGTACAAATTCACACAGCGCCATCTAGCCACAAAGTAAGCAATGCTTGTGTTATGGCTGTTAGATAACTGATAAACTACTAATATACTTTATATTTATACACCGTAACAGAGATTAAAATTCATCACATACCACCGTTTAATATGACACTCACATATCTATGATGCTCATATCAACCAGAGACGGTCGGTACCTGTAATTAATACTTCACATTATTTCAGCTCTGTACGTGGTGTATCTCCTCCTGATAAAGGGATCGTCCACAGCCTGTGACATAGGATACTCTTTATACAACCAAACACATGTTGACTTCAAAATCATTGCGAATGAGAACAAGATCTATCTTACTATGTTCACAATAAGTCTGTGTATAACGATTTTTACTGGCGTATCTTTGTTGAGCCTTGACTTCATACCGCTTTACGTGGCTTATTTGATAAGCCAGTACCCCGAAATGGTAAGTTTAAATACCTATCAAGTCGTTTTTATTTACCTAGGTATGCTATCTGAAATAAGTGGAGAAGTATACTAGAATCTTTCTTTGCTGTGTTTATTTTTATGCTTACCAAGTGGTGAACAAGCTTACGGCCTGCATGATGGTAAGTGGCTACCGCGGCCCATGGACGTTTGCAACACCAGTCGTATCTTCTAACTCCGATAGTACGCCGCCATCTTTTTTAATAGGAACAGGGACCAATTGCAGCAAGGCAGAGCCAGAGCTGCTTTGTTGCGATTGGTCTCCAGTAACCGTATTAACAATGGCTCGGAAATCGGATTCGGATACGGAATCGACAAAGGATCCTGTAAAAACCTTTTCGACTCTTTCTTGAAGAACTCCATGTTCTTTTGTGGATTTAGTGGAGTTGTTGAGATATTTACAGTTACAGTAAAAGTATACACTAATACCTACATACGAAATATTTAAAAAGTCGTTCACACCGCTGTCCCCCGGAATGGTGCCCAGAAAACTGGCTACTCGATTGCTAGTATGCTACCTATGCCTTATTTCAATCATCACCATCATTATCCGAGCGGTCAATACCGGCTTCTGCCTGGGTCCGCTTCCCTACTTTTTCTTCGCCATTTTGTCTGATCTTCGGCATTCTCGCGTCGTAAGCCTTCCTTCAATACTCTATCCAATGAGCAAGGGCCCTTAACGATTATACCGGGCCCTAAGCGATTATACGCTCACGTGTGGCTGGTTTCTGGAGCCGTATTCGTTCGTCCAAAAACGGTATTTTGATCGCGATGTCCGAGAGTACGAATTGCTCTATTTTTCGACATTGGCTTTCCGTACACCATGATTTAAACAAGAAATAATGTTTGTGACTGAATTGGGACCTGTTAGCTTTTCTTGTAAGCTTCAATTATTTTTAAACTATTTTTTTTTTTTTAAGTTGACTTGTCTATTGACTAAAATATTATTTTTATATTTTTGTAATTTTATAATAAGCTATTGCTTGTAATAATTTATATGGGTTCTAATAGCCTGAAATAAAGATATTATTATTATTATTATTATTAACCAAGTGGGCCAAAGACAGAACTAAAATTTGCAAAGGTAGTCGCTGACGTCCGTTAGGACAGGAAGAAACAGGACATAGGAAAGCATAATATAAAACAAGGTGGCTTCCCTCCTTCTCATCATCATCATCATCTTGGCGTTAATGTCCCGGTTGTGCTCTCGCGCACGAGGGCTCAGGGCCCGCCTTGACCATGATCCAGGATTTGGCAGGTCAGGTAATTACAGTGGAGCGACTGCCATCTGACCTCCATGACCCTGCTACCTGGGGAATCTGACCAGATTGGATCATGGTTACACATTCAGTCGCCTGAATGTGCAGGTTTCATCACGATGTTTTCCTCCACCGTAAGAGTACCGGTTAGTATTCAACTAATGTACATAACTCAGAAAACAGTCATTGGTACCTACATAGCCGGCGCGGGATCCGAACCCGGGACCTGTGGCTTAGGAGTCGTATACTCTAACCGCTCGGCCACCGACGCTCCTCGCCTTCTGTCCCTATGTATATGTACGATTAGATCTTTTAAACTACATAACGGATTTTAACGCAGTTTTTAATAATAGATAGAGTGATTCAAGAGGGAGGTTTATAACCAAGAAAAAAAGGGAAGGTAGAGGTAGGGTAGGTAGGGGTAGGGTAGGGGTAGAACGCCACGCGAACAAAGTCGCGCCGGGCCCACTAGTGAGTGCCAAATCCAAATAACATCCCTTCAACCGCAAACGTCGTTCTCGCTGACACACTTCACTCCCACAGAGCAAGGAGGTATCACCAATGATAAACTACGGCGTAGGCATGGCCTGCTCTTTCTTCGAGGGATACCTAGTCCACGTGATTCCCAGCGATGGACATCGCTTCGTGGGCTTCCAAGAGAACATAAACGTGTTCGAGGCGAATCAGGGAGTGGTGTTTCCGGTGAAGAGGCTCTTCATCGTGATCACGAAGTCGCTGTACAGCCCGCCGGCTCTCAGCCACTTCAACAAGCCCAACAGGACCGACTTGCCCTATATTGAGGCAATACAGGTTGGTTGGCTATTTTTATCGCGTTTTTTTTTAATTGTCCTCCTAGTCCGTGACCCTATTATTCTCCATTGAGAGCTAGATATCGAATTGCAAGTTAATTTGTTTCGCCTAAGGCTGGGATTTGTCTAGCAAAATGATATTACGCTTCAAATAGAACGGTCAGTTATATTATTATAATTTTATACCGACGACGTTTCAATGAGGAGTTTCCCAGTAGGTATTGTCAATTGGTTTCAAAAAGCATAAATAGATGGCGCTCCTACAATTTTGGTAATTTATTACCAAAAGGTTCATCGAAATGTATTTTAATACAAACCTTTCATATTATCTGTGATTTGTATTGCGTCCATTCTTGATCCTAGTGACCATGAAACGAATTGAATCAGTCAAATTGTTTTTTTTTTTTTGTAATAGTTTATTACAATCTTGGTATTTATCAATAGTTTTTAACCAAAAATGGTTAAAAACTATTGATAAATACAATATTATCCAATACAACGCACCCGGTGTTTATATCCTCTTTGCTAAGAACCTATTTCAAGCGATTACTGATTACCAAAATTGTCAGGGCGCCATCTAGGGAGTGGTTAGGAATGCTTTAGATATTATGCTATGCTTATGGAATAAACTGTAATTTTTTCCTAATACCTCTTCCTCCTCCTGTTTTAATAACCTGCTTGTGTTATTACCACTTTCTATGTCTATGTTTAAATTTCGTTAACATTAGAATTAGTGTTGGTAATGTGGATCTTGTTGCAACTATAGTTGAAAAACACGCCGAAGCTCATGAAAGAAGGCTTCATCATCATATGAATGCCGAGGCTATCCAGCTCCTTGACAACACGAACATAGCGCGAAGACTAAAAAGAACAAAACCTTTTGAGTTAGTGTAGTGAATCATCATCATCATCATCATCACAGCCCATAACAGTCCACTGCAGGACTTCGGGCCTCTCCCACGAAAGGGGAGGTCATTGCCATAATCTCCACGCTTGGCAGGCGGGTTGGAGATCGCAGTGCAGTTGATGCAAATCTACCCAGAAAGATGCTGCTGCCCACCTTTCGGATTTGTCCCTTAGTCGCCTCTTACGACACCCACGGGAAGAGATGGGGTGGTGCTATTCTTTGAGGTGGCGGCACCACACACCACAGTGTAGTGAATATTAGTGATAAATTCTGCGATGAGTGCTGCTTACTGCAAATAACACAATAACAATGTGTCTTATCCTTAATAGAGACAATAAGAAAAGGTTCTAATGGACACATTCTTATATTATTGTAACTTAGCAAATTATGTTAAATTTATATTACTTATTTCAGGGGGTTCATCCCCCCCGAAATCATTTTACACCGCCTGCGCCGCGTGATCAATCCAGATTTTTACAGCCAAAATACCAAAGGGGGGGGGGGGGGGTCTAGGACCCCCCCTACCAAAACCAAAACCTGGCTACGTCCGTGCTTATTAGTCTTTAGGCTAGATTGTAATTGCAATACTCTACCTACTTGTCAAATAGGTAGGTAATTTTAGTGAAAAAAAAATAACCAAGTGTTCCGCCTACGGCTGAAATAAAAGTGTGATTGCACACGTTAAGGGCTGTTTACACGGTTCAAGTTGATACGTAATTTAATATATATTTAAAGTAGGTATATTCATTATTTAAAGTAACAGAATTCATGGGGTTACAATCAAAGGGACTGAAAATCCGAATGTGTTTTGCAGAACAAGCACTGGGACGAAATGACAGCTCTTGAGAAAATCAAAAAGGTAATTAACGATACTATTGCGAAATGTGATTTGTTCGTGTTGTCCCAAAAAAAAAGGAAAGTTAGTAACGTTTACGCGGGCGATTTTTTTCCTGCTCTGTGCGTAGAGCTCGTCTAGTCTAAGATGACGCGCCCCACTACTTAGTTAGTTGATTTCGATGGTGAGTGCAAATATTGATAACGACACTTCATCTGTGTGGGAGCCAATGAACGACGCGTGTTCCTACGTTTGAATCTCACCGGCAACTGAATGATCAATTACAACGGCATTTGTATATGTATTGCGTCCATATTTTAAACTTGCTTGTGTGCGGTAATGCGATAGTGGGGCGCGTCATTTTAGATTAGGTTGTAAAATTTTCAAAACTTACGTTGTCAGACGTAGGGTAGCCAGCGTAATCCCAGAGTTATACTCCTCACAGTGACAATAATTGTCGTTACTTAAAATACGTTTGTGAACTGCAAGTGTTTTGCCTTTCTGCAGATGGAAAAGCAACTGAACATCTGCATTCCAGGTGGCGCGAGGCGCAGCGAGAAAGGGGTGATAACAGATATTGAATATGACATGTTTATGAACATAATATGAAAATATCTTTAAAACTAAAGATCACAAACTAAAAACGAAATTAAAATCGCTTGAAAAACGGGAACTATAAATGGCAATGACGTGACGTCACGGTTGAGTATCGTCCGCTTTGTTTAATTAGCAATTTCTAACGTTCATATCTCGCTTTAAATTTATTAAATTATTTTATTTTATTTACTTAAGGAAAACCGCAATGATTACAATTTAAAATAATACTGGCAGCACAGACCCAATTGCAGCTTTCCATTGATAGAAACTAGAAAAACTAATACATACCTAACTAAACGTTAAGCATACCGAACTGTCTAGCTAGAAGACTTAACAACTTCAAATTTAAACTAAAATATACCTACAATACTCGAAAGTAATGCAGTTGACTTAATAATAATATGGTTTGAAAAAAAAAGAATACAAAAAAAAATCAGTATTCATATACAGTATTTGTAGTCTGGTATATACATACATAGGTGGTGGCATGTACAATGAGTGGCTTATCAGACACTAACAATATTATAAAATCTTCGTGATAAACTAATAAGTTCATAATTAGATTGACAATTACAAGAAAAAATACACATAAAAATCAGTCATCCCTCATGCCTGCAAAACGTCTTCGCATTATCGCGGGAAATATCAATTCAATACTTTCAATTCTCGTCATCCTCGCTTCGCAGGTCGCAGCAGTACGGGCGATAGTCACCGCTCTCTGCCTGTATTCATTCTTTCATTATAAAATTAAATAAATAAATAAATGATCGTGGACATATTCACACAACGCCAACTAGCTCCAAAGTAAGCTAGTGTTATGGGTGCTAGATAACTGATAAACTACTTATATACTTACTTTTTCTTTACCCTTTATCTCCTGGTTGACTGGTAGATAAGGCTATTTTAGCTTTAAGTCCGCCTTTGTACTATTTTGTGCATGAAGATTTAATAAATAAATAAATACATACTTATTATACATAGAACACCCAGACCCGTAACAGAAATTGAAATTCATCATTTCAATTTCTGCCCGGCCGGGAATCGAACCCGGGACCTCTTGTCGCCAAAATTCATTGACAGGTGGACTCCCCTGTCCCCCCAAAAAGGAGCCCACCCTTCACTCGAATCTGCATCTTGTCCCCAGTCCATGGAAGATGTGATCAAAGACGTAGCCGGCGTCAGGAACCGAACATACCGGAATTCCGCGTACAAGATCTACCGCCCGAACGGGCCGCCCGTGTACGTCTCCGCCGAGTTCGCGACGCCGCTGCATACGCTGCACAAAGTACTGGAGAAACCAGCCATATATGACAGTGAGTAATGAAAAAGAATCATCTTGGCCATCTAAGGTTGCCTGGAAGATATCGCTCGATAAGGCCGCCGGTTGCTTTTCTTTTTTTCCTCTGTTTTTGTTTTAAGGTGGTAAGGTAAGGTGGAGGTACTTCCCCAGTCGGGCGGCTCCAATTCGAACGGGATACCCCGCTAAGCCCTACCTCTCTTATTATCATAAATAAATAAATAATCGTGGACAAATTCACACAGCGCCATCTAGCCCCAAAGTAAGCAAAGCTTGTGTTATGGGTGCTAGATTACTGATAAACTACTTATATACTTATTATACATAGAACACCCAGACCCGTAACAGAAATTAAAATTCATCATTTCAATTTCTTCCCGGCCGGGAATCGAACCCGGGACCTCTTGCGTGGCAGACGTTGTTGTTGAACACTGAACCAATCAGGTCGTCATCATGGTACCAGGTACATAAAATTATTAGACTATGTGTACCTACGTACCTACCCACAACCATACTGTATTCACATGTAACTTAGTTATCAACATTTGTATTTGTATCCGCAGAGCTTTGCGACGTGGACGTGACCAGAATCGTGGAGGACTTTCGCTCGCAGCTGCGGATCACGATCGAGCGAAGCCACGACTGCCGCGGGAAGTGCGAACTCGTCGACTTCGACGGTAAGGTTCAACCCATAACCCGGACCAGGGGCCTCTCCCACGAAAGGGGAGATAGATAGACAGATAAACACTTTGTTGCTCATAAAACATAGCAGTACCAATCAGTTACAGTAACAAGGAACACGTATGAGCGAAGAGAGGAGGAAAGGGGAGGTTATCGCCATAATCTCCACGCTTGGCAGGCGGGTTGGAGATCGCAGTGTTATAAATATAAAAAATAATAATCATCTTTGCGTTAATGTCCCGTTTGTGCTCTCGCGCACGAGGACCCGGGGTCCGCCTTGAACATGATCCAGGATTTGGCAGGTCAGGTAATTACAGTGGAGCGACTGCCATCTGACCTCCACGACCCTGCTACCTGGGGAACCTGACCAGATTGGCTCATGGTTACACATCCAGTCGCCTGAATGTGCAGGTTTCTTGTTGTTTGTTATTCGTGACATTTCTCTAAGTACCCGTTAATGGGGTACTGCATAGTAGTGCATTATTGCGTAGTACATTTTACCAAACAAAATAGTACACTTCATGCGCGGGAGCCAAGGACCAAGAATTAGTGAGCTGTCAAAATTATCATCTTAAATTAGACAGAGCATACCAGCGGGGCTATTGGCTAACTCAGTTGACAACTGTATTTGACACTAGATAATTCTACACCACGTCATCTACGTTGAAAACTGGCAATAGCATCTACCAAATTAGAGTAGTGTCAAATTCTGTTGTCAACTGAGATAGCCGATAGGCCCTCAGAACTATCAGTGGATGCTTATTCACTCGTGTCTCACTTACTTTCGGGTTATATTCACTGGGCAAATGGACGCAGTTAGAAAATTCCACTCTTTAGTAGCTGCAGCCCGTGACAAAGAAATAGACACACATATACATACATGATCTTGAAAACCATAACTAATACTGTCTAGAAAATAACCCAACCGACAGAAAAAGTCGGATAACCGCCGACTAAGTTTACATTTACTTTCTGAACTACTGAACTGAAAGCGAAGAACTATCTCGGTTAAACTAGCTTGCAAACAATGTAAAGCGCATTCAAATCCGTCCATCCGTTCGGGAGCTAAAATGCCCCAGGCAGACACGCAGATAACAGATACACACATTACGTTGCCGTCGCCAACTACTGGGCAAGCCAGATCTAGAGTTTTTCGAAAATTGACTCGACGAAAATAAGCAAGATTAGCAGAGAAACTTGTACTACAGGTTTCCCTAGTTAAGGCACCACAAATTATATACGTATCCAACATGCTATGATGACATAATAATGTACCTTGTTTTGTTTGTATACCACTAAGGTGGCAACAAGCCCGCGGCCTGCCTGATGGTAAGCAGTCACCGCAGCCTAGTTTCATACCATATTATGTATACTGAGAATTTTTTTTAATGATTTATTTTATGACATGGGATCGTTCAAGAGGTATATTAGAGGTCTCTTCGGAGGCGGGCAACGCATTGGTGACTCGCCTGGTGTGGCTGGTGTCCATAGGCGGCGGTGACCACGCACCATCAGGTGGCCCGCTTGCTTGTTTGTTTGATGTGTAACATAAAAAAAAACTGACTCCTAATTTTCGTCGGAGGTTGAAAATAATAACAGTTTCTCCCCACCAGACACGGACCAAAACGAGAACCTAGCGGACGTTTTGCTGCGCAAGATCGCAGAGATCGAACCCAACTTCGAGGAGGTGATAGCACGCGGCCACAAGTAAACACCGACCAGCCAACACGGACCTTACAAGGCAAACTAGCATCGGAAACATATGATTTTATAAGGCCATTCGCGTTGAGAAAATAGCGATAACTCTTATAGCAGGACCTGAACAGAATTGCCTTGCTTAGAACGAGACAAGCTTATGTGACACGTATAGCGCTGTCTCGTTCTAAGCAGGCCAGTTCTGTTTAGGTCCTGCTATAATAGCTCTTGGTAAGGCCTCAGGTTCACAGTGAAGTGAAATTCAAAAGAATAAATTTAAATGAAAAGTTTAATTTTATTAATGGATAAAAATTATCAGCCGAAAGATGTCCACTGCCGGGCTTAGGCCTCCCCCAGATATATCCACAAAGGCCGGTCTTGTGCCTTCTGCAATAACAATTTAAATTAAAAAAAAAACATCAAGTTTATTAATGGATCAACTTAATTGTCTCAAATGAAAAATAAAGTCAAGGATATCCTATAGATATCCTTTTGTATTCATTTTTATTATTTTCTGCCGTCAACTGGTCACTGTGAACTTAGATTTCTAATTTGTTGCGACATTAGTCGACGGGCTAGGCCGGCGGACAACGATGACTGACTATTTTCTTATCGCGAATGAATACTGACAAAGTGTTGTGTTGGAATTCAGAGGTGAGGCTAGGAGGGGACGGATTTCTAAAATCTGTCCAGACTTGTCTTATTTGGTAAACAAATATGGTGTACTTGCGACCAAAGACAATTTATTGGGTGAGGGTATACCTTAAAAAGTCATAGACGAAATAGATTTTCGAATGTGAATGTTTTTGTATTTTCAGTGAAATTTTGAATTTGCAGCTGTATTCGTTGAAATTCACATTCTATGTGTTTTTTATCTAATTCAAAACATCTATACACAGTGTACGTAGCGTGATTGGTACGGCAAGTCGTGATTTTGTTACGAGTATTGTTTGTTTAACAAATAAGACAAGTCGGTCTGTACTATAGAGTTACCATACAATATCTTTGGTCTGTATAGATTTTAAGTGTAACATAGTGTTTACAAGTGCATTCGTTCGTGATTTTTGACAAAAAATCTAGTAGAAAGCTAGTCAGACCCAGTTCTTTTTTAATTTACATAATTACATAAACAGACCCCAAAATTACATAAATTAATTTACATATAACGTCAATATGTTGTTAGTAAATCGTAATCTACAGGTTAGTAAACTATGCTATATTTTTCTCGATTTCCTCTTTTTTGTAATCCCAGTAATAACCCGGGGGAATCCTGGGACCACGATTCTGTGGAGGACACTGATGTAAATGTCCTATTTCCTCTTAGATTGGGCGCTATATCTTAGTCTTAGCTCTCAAGCGTGAAACGACTACTTGTTATCGTTGAAACACTCTTAGGTTACGGCCGCACTGACAGGTAGGCTAGCTAGGCGCCTATCTAGGTTCTAAGCAAGTCACCTGTCGGTTTCGTTTAACAATCAGTCGCCACACCAACGGTACCGCCTTACTCCAATCGCATGACACCATCCCTCTGGAATGACGTCACAACATACATTTCGAATATTCTGTGACGTCATGTCATGTACCGTTCCGGAAATGAAGAGAAAAAATATGTCAGTCGGCACTCGACCATTGAGTTTGGTATACCAAAGTTTATGGCACTCGACATGCACGTTTATAAATAGTTGGTCTGTGGTGCGTCATTTTAGTTTTGTTGTTAATGTCTAATTAAATATCAATCTTACGTTTTCAGACACGTGAACTTTATTAGGTTTTGAATTTTGTTTATTTAATTTAATGGTAAAATGGGTCTTGTATTGTTTACAAGGTTGGTTTTAAAATGTTTTGTATGTTCTTATCATGGGACGTAACTCCGTTTTAATATCAGCAGTCATTTACTATTTAAAAGTATCGCAATGCTCTACATTGATGGTAAAATAAAAGAAACAAGTGACATTTCAGAATGGAAACACTATTCCAGTTTGTGGCGTTGCACTGCAAACATATTATCGTAGGTATTTAATTTTAATCCTGCAAAGGATTATCTGCATACATCATGGGAGCTATCGACAATACTATATTGGCTAACATATGGACTAACTTTTCGCAATTAGCCAAGGCGATCATAGGCGTAGGAAGGGGGGGAGTCGGATGGCCCGTGCCCACCCCAGAATAATCTGGTGCCCACCCTAGGATGGGGTACTCACTGGCTGTACATTGGCGTTCAACTCGGCTTCATCGGCCACCTCAGGGGCCCTAGAAAATAGCTCTAGATACGCTAAGGATGGCGACTGATTGCGAATACGAAAAGAAAAAAATCACTACACTGGCTCAGAAGTATACTCGAAAAAATTTACACTATAGTTCGTGCCAAGTAGCGCCAAGTTGAACTGGCGATGAACCCAAGTAGATTGGCCTTATCTTTAAATCCAAAAACCACCAAATATAATAAAATGTCTAGCAATATCTCTAAAAATATATAATAAGGTGCCATGCCATTTTCAAGAGTTACATAAAACTCTTTAAAAAATATGCAGACATGGCTCTGAGCAAGCCTTTTGACAGTAAATGAATATCTCAACGCGAAATTTTTAATATTTTATTTCCGGGATATAATTCTGACACGCTAAACATCTCTTGTACAACCATGTTCATTGCAAATAAAGATTTATGATAATGAAATGGATTGGCAATAGCATATCTTCAACTGCTGGTATTGTCTTATGAAAAATACATAAAAACTGTTCTATTTCGTTAAATTGTAACGAATATGACTATTTAAAGCGTTACAGCTATCGCTTTGACCGCTTACAAATTAGTTCTGACCCAGAGTTCAATGTCCGCTATTGCCAATGTATTTGACAAGAACTATAGACGCGGTAGCTCATTCTAGATCTCGACTTTTAGTCTATAATTAATCTAGTATAAAGTGTCAGAATGGTTCGCTAAAACTTTGTTGATTTTTTTTTACCACTAAAGTGGCAAACTAGCCAATGTGCCGCCAATACTTAAATTGAACGCAAGTAGAAATATATGTGTAATTTGTTTCGTTTTTATAATGATATTTCTTTTTCTAATAAAGCTGTTAAACTGGCGTTGGAAAACAATATTGCCATAGTGAAATTATTTTTCTAATTATTAAAAAAACGAGGTACGGATGTACATATTACGACACTTCTAACTCCTTCGAGTAATTCTTA
Organism: Blastobasis lacticolella; assembly: GCA_905147135.1. Lineage (NCBI taxonomy): Eukaryota > Metazoa > Arthropoda > Insecta > Lepidoptera > Blastobasidae > Blastobasis > Blastobasis lacticolella. Next base: position 17,829,792 of record LR990055.1, on the reverse strand, counting down.
AGTACTAAATGTTTAATCATATGCGTAATTCAATTATGAAAAATCGGTAATCATATCAACCATATCACGTGACTTTATAATTGTTTGTAATTTTTTTTGTATTGTTTGCTTTTTAATTTTTTGTTTTTTGTCTTTATGTTAATGAGTGAGAGATCAGAAGTTAATTTCTTAGTTTTATCCAGTTCTAGTTCGTAAGCTAAGTTTTATTTAGTATCTATTTTCTATGTTTTTGTTCAATGCCAGGATAGAGAGGGGTTACTCAATTGGTCACTCGTATGCACTAGAAATAAATATGCACAATAATAAACCATATTTCCTTTACAACATAAACAGAAGTGACCAAAATGACCCCAGAAATCAAAGTAACACCATTTACTATAATGCTTATCATTTGTTGCATTTATTTGTTGATCTGTCTAACGTATATTGTTTAAACAATGAAAATGTATAATTATTGGTGCTATTCTGTCGATAAATAAGTATAACTTATTTTTCGACTTTAAAATTTTTTATATAGGGGTCTAACCATTATAAGGATACACGCGGCTGTAAGCCCAACGATTTGTTAGAGGCCTTTTCATTTTAACATTGTTACAATGGAAATATTAAAGATACTGTAACAGGGTTTTGAGGGTATGTTCCGGGTTTCCTACCGCGTACCCTAGTTGACGAGTGGTAGTGGAGCTATCGGGCTACTCGTTAACAAAGGTACGCGGTAGGAAACCCGCAACAAACCCTTAAAGTGTGTGATAATAACCGCGATAGTGTAAAACATTACGTAACAGGGTTATAAACTATTAATTTAAAACGTTTGTGTTTAAAAATAAATGTTTTCGTCTGGCAAGAAAGTGGGCTACACGTTTGTAACTGAGTAGCATAAAAAAGTGGTGAAAAACAACCAGTGCTCTAGCAGCAATGAATTCGTGTCAAACTGAGTACTTTTGCTGTCCAGTGGCGCCCCCAAGACTTTCTAGTCGGTCGGTAAACATTTTAAATCGTGGCTTTTGTCCACGAAGAATTCGACAACGTACACAGGTACTGAAATTATACAGAGTGGAATAATGACAGGCAGACTTTGCATTTATGTTATTTAATTATTCGATACTTTGGTAAGACGATTACAACACAAATGTCATATATGTTTTATCTGCATTAAGTAACATGCGTGAATGGCAATCAAGAACTCTTTTTTTGTAGATTCGCCATGAAATGGGAGATGTTCCTAGAGCCGATTAAAAAGAACAAATAGTTGATTACAAGTTGAATAGTTGATCTATTAAGATGGCGTTGATTAGACACGATCCTCAAAAATAAATGAAAACGAGACCGTTAGTTGTATAAAAATGTAGACATTTTGCGCATTCTTCTCAGAAAAGGTACTATAACTAAGTATCTTTTCACGAAACACCTGTCTGAGTAACTTCGGTTACCAAATTCAATACTTGAGAATCCTATCTAAGTAGCGCCATCTAGTAAGGCACGCCGAATTACACTTTTTACTTTTTAAAGTCTGAAAATACCTCATTACAATTTAAATGGACGATGTGTAATGTAAACATAAATAATTTCATTGGTCCACATCTTTATGGGCCTTTCCATATTAGTGGAGGGTAATGACCAAACTTTACTTATAATAATAATTTTAGATAGAAATTGATATATACATAAGTACATACCTCGACAATAATAATAATTTGTCACGGACAAAACGTGCCTTCTAATATGTATGGATGAAAGCATTTATTTTTATTACTTTTTATAGGTGCAATAAATTGTACATTTTCTTAAATATATATTTTTTCTTTTTATCCACTGAATCCTTATAATAGCGAAACGTTTGGGGAGCTCCTCTTGTGTTTATTAAAAGAACCATTATTTAATGATTTCTTTTACTTTCAAAATTATTATTGCAAAAGTCAAAATTATTAGCGAGCGCCCTGAGTTAAAAAGTTTGGCCTTTTTAGTGGAGTGAACAATAAATGAATGAGCGAATGAAATTTTGGGTTATAACGGGGGAGAATAACGAATGTGTGAGTGAGCGGAGCGAGCTCGAAATGTTTGACATTTGAGTCTAAAAACCTGGGGTGATCAATGAAAGAGCGAGCTAGGTCAATGATAAGAAAAATATCTAAAAGTATGAATGAGCGAGCGAAGCGAAATCTGATATTTTGGGTCTTCAAAGCTGGGGTGGCCAATGAATGAATGATCGAGCGGAGCGAGCTATACCTTGTCTAAAATAGGATGATAATTTTGACAGATCACAGTAGGGATGTGGTTGTGTAAAATCGTTAATGAATCTATTCGATTATCATTCTCATAGAACTTGGAATCGATAGTTGCATGGTTATGCTACACGTATTATACAAAATCAACTATTTATTTTCTTCTGAATTAATAATTTATTAATACGACATGAAAAACCCTTCTACAACGACGATTATGACACGTGCGTATTTCTATTCGGTCAGTCATCCTATTACGTAGAATACGCGCGACTCGAAATTGTTGTTGTAAAAGGTCTCTTAAGGTGAAATCCAAACAAAGAATAAGAGTTTAGTTACAAAAAATAATAAGGTTACCTAAATGTTAATTTTAAATATTCGAGTATATTATATCAACATCGATTTTCGATTGTCCGTTGTTATTCGTTATTCGTGGCACTTCACTAAAGGGGCGGGGCCTGTCTATGAAGTACGACATTTTCCGTAGTACATTTTACCGAAATAAAACACAATACTTCATAGACGTGCGCCAAAGACCAACAATTAGTAAGCTGTCAAAATTATCATCCTATTTTAGACAAAGCATAGAAATTTTTGACATTTTAGGTATTAACACAAGTAACTTAGGAAAATCAATGAATGAGCGACCGCAACGAGCTTGGTAAAAGGTAAGAAAAGTACTGGAACCTATGCGAGCAGAGCGAGCTCGAAATCTTTGATATTTTGGGTACTAAAAGCTAGGTGACTAATGAATGAATGAATTTACGTTACGGTTCTTAAAAGCTGGGGTGATTGTTAAAATAAATATTTAAGCGAGCGCAGCAAGCTCGGAAGTTTAGTTTTGAAAGTATGAAAAACCAAAAGACGCAAATGACGCGAGCTCGAAATTTTTGATATTTCTTTTCAAAAAAGCTGAGTGATTGATAAAATAAATAAAATAATTGAGTGAGCGCAGCGTGCTAGGAATTTTGGGCCTTTTAGCTCCGTGGGCGATTGTGAGTCAGAGTAGGGGCCGCTCCTTGGATCCGCACCTGTGGCAAGAAGTCATTTCTGAGATCATTCCCAATATATACACTATTTCTCTTTTTATTCTTAATTCAGAAGTAGATAGAGCACATCCGCTGTGCTTTGTTTTTTGCACCCAACGCAAAGGAAATGGGCACCCTCCGGTATTGCGATTCGGAGGGAGGAGGTGAACTCTCAGCCGGCCGGCCGGTTTGGTTATGCACGACTCGCCAAAAAGGGACCTAGGCGCATACGTGCTAAACACCTCCTGGGAGTACCTGTAGCCGGAAGGGCTTTCCAGCTTTCATTGAACCCCGTAGGGCCGGGGTGCGCTCAACGTCACTCCTTACGGAGCTGGCTAGGCTGCAGCCTCTCGCACAAGCATATTGGGATGCTCGTCCGCGGCCTTGAAAAAGTTCGCGGAGAGCGTTATAAGATCCAAATCCAGCCACTTTTTATATATGGTTAGTTTGGTTGTGGTTTTCATCCATTTAAGAAATAAATAAATCGATTCTTTTGAGATCGATTCAATAGACAAACGGTTTTCAATGGAATGGTTCGCGTAGCTTGGGCACATCACTATCCAGAAGAACTGTCACTTAGGGGATTTCCCGATTCTGACAACCAATGCCCCGTCCAATAAAATGCGGAATGAGGAAACTAGCGACACCATCAATTTTGGTCAAAACCTCAATAACGTATTCTAGGCGTCTGTGCTACCATCTTGTTGCAGTAAAGTTTACTCGCTTTCAGAGCTAGATAAAGCTGATGTTCATTGAGCGTCTTTTGTTAATTTTTTGTTTACGTTGGAATGGATGCCTTATTTCCCGCCGTTTAGAGAAAAACGTGTTGCTTTTTCGAGCTAATGAATGAAGCATTCCGCGCTCAAAGGTGAAGTAGCCTCTAATCTTATCAATGTAGTGAACGTGTAGTAATCACGTGGCCATTCGCATTGCACACAAATAATTGTAACCTATTCATTAGTTGTTTAACAAAGAGCAGGCATTTGATTATTTCTAAACTTGTTATGTAATAAATAAGTACAATGGAGTTTATTATAAATTTCGGTAAGTACTTCCCTATATTACCATTTCTAGATTTAAAAGTATGTTTCAGCAGCATGTTTGTGTTAAGTATATTTATGTAAGTATGTACATACACCTTATGTTCGGAAGTAACATGAATGTCTCTACGTTTATCCACTCGGCATTTTCATACCATCAAGACACATCGTGATGTATCAATTTTAGTATTTTGATAATTCCCAGCCTTCGTATGAAATTTGAATATTGTCCTGAAGGAATGCTCTGTGACGTGTATGTTGACGTTCATGTTAATTATAAAAAAAAACACAGTTCAACCAGTCTTCGGGTCCCTAGCGGAAGACCTTGGTTAACCTCGTTTCGCCAACGATATTAAGAGTATAACATAACGAGAGGAGAGCTCGTCGCGATGCCGTAATTCGAATAGCCTCAAAGTACAAAACGGTTACCCACCCACCCAAATCCTTATTGTTTTTAAAATGTGTCTTCTGCTAAACTATAGACACTTTGCTAAAGACTATCAAATAAAGTGGCATTACTTTGTTCTTCTTTCAGCAAGCTTCGTAGCATACTTTTCAATTATGCGTATGGTCAATAACGCTGGAACTAGTTATTTCAAGACTGGCAAAGTGAGAGTCGGCGGGATGATCCCACACTTGGTGCGATTGGGGATTTCCATGGCGGTGTTGTGGTATTATAACGAGGATATCATAAAAAAGGACTTCACGGCTATACAGGCTGCGTTTTTGGCTACAGTTGTGAGTTTTAATTATTACATTATTACAACCAGTTATTTAGTAGCAGTATTTATTTAGTACCTACTAAACCATGATCCAATCTGGTTAGGTTCACCTGATAGCAGGGTCATGAAGGTCAGGTGGTCGCTCCACTGTAATTATCTGATCTGCCAAATCCTAGATCATGGTCAAGGTGGACTCCGGGCCTTCGTGCGCGAGGGAACAATCGGGACATGATGTGATGATTTATCTAGAAACTACTAGCCAGATAATTGACCGCCATCTCACTTGATGGTAAGCGGCGATGCGACAGACAATGGACCATGCGTATTCTAGAAACAGCCTATTCACTCTAGGCTTGAAAATGTCCAGAATGGCAGTTCAGTACGTACCGTATAGAAATACGGCACAGACTTCTGGAAGTACCTGCTTACCTAGGGTTATTTTACGTAATTTAGGAACAAAAGTTGCGTTTGTATTCATATAGCTGAGAAGAATATAAAATGTAACTTGAACATCGACTATATTTAAGTATTAGGGATCCTTCTTAAACCAGAATAAGTTCTCAAATGAAAAGGTTTTCAGATCAAGATTTATAGGCCTTTTATTTGGATTGGATACCAACTACGATTGGCCGTGTGGTTTCCGGCAGAGTAGAATAGCACCAACCCCTTACACTCGTGGGTGTCGTATAAGTCGACTAATGGGTTTTGAGGCAAAATATCTATAGTCTCCGTAGGCTGGTGAATGGGCAGCAGCGTTTTCCATTTCTATATGTACATCACTGCAATCTCCAACCCACTGCCAAGCGTGGAGATTAGGGCAATAACCTCCCCTCTCATAGGAGAGGCCCTAAGTCCTGCAGTGGACTGTTATGGGCTGTGATGATCATTTACGATCAGTCAAAGCACCTACTTGTCAAGGCAAATCAAACGAGCCCAAACTTTAGGATTGCTTATAACCACCTTCCTTCTTCATCAGACCTTGAATATCCAATAGAGATATAGTAATCATCAATACCATTCTAAAGAGCCCAAAAACTATGGGCTTATTTTTTTGCGTTAATTACCTTATAGTACCTTTGACCACCTTCCGATACATTTATTTATTTAGGTAAGGTATACCTGCAGAATACATATTGTTACATCATAAACAGTGTACATAAAATAGTTTGTTCTAAAATGAGTCCCATATTGGTGACACAACATTCGCGTTCAGTGTCATTTAAAACAAAGTAAAGCAAAAGTAAAAGGACTTAAGTTTAAACTAAAAATTATACAATGTTAAACAATAAAAAATCATAAATAAACTTTTTGTAACTGCCAAAACAATTGGAGAAGAGGTCAAAGCGGGTCCCACTGAAAACCATCGCTTCGGTTCGCACCGGGGCAAAATGCTGAGTAAGGTCTCTTTTACACATGCATTACACCACTAACACACACCACCTATCTACTACTATACGCATCGACACTGTGCTAGCTTTTATTTGCTTCTACTTTTATGTGCTTTTTTGTTAATTATTATGTACTTTTTCTTTTCTTCTGTGTTACAAAATGTCGTGTTTTCCAAATTATTGTGTTGTGGTGTTTCTGTTTGTCTAAATAAATATTTATTATTCTTATTCTTATTCAATTTGTGACGATTTTTGTTGGAACCATTGTAGGATTGGCATATGCGGGAGGCAGAAGAGTGGTATTCAATATTCGTCCTAGCTATTGTAGCTAGGAGGAGCTACCTCTTGTTAATATTCGAGACATGGGTTTTCTAGGTAGGTTAAATGGTGTACTTAATGAGAAGTGTTTTAGAAGGTCGTTGCAGCCAGTACGCCCATTGAGCACTTTAAAGAGACGTGACAGGTCGTGCGCAGTACGGCTTTCATCATCAGTTTAGCTCAATGGTCCCATATTAATGCATTGTCATCCAAGTTACGTAGGTGTACCGAATTTCAACTCAATTGCACACCGGGAAGTGGTCAAATTAGTCTTTCAAAATTTAACCCGAACATACATACAAACATTATTTTACTTAACTTGTTGAGCATCAAGTTTTAATAAATAAATAAACATTGCAAATTAATTAAAAGCTCGTAAAATTGGCGGCATAATTTTCTTTCTATTGAGTATTTTCAGCGATTGCCAATGCGATCAGCGTGGAGTGTTATGTAGTTAATAGTTTGTATGCTTAGTGCAGTATTTAAAATAAACTTAATATATTGCGACCGATTTCGAATGAATCATCATCATCTCGAACTAAGTACTAAGTTTATTTTAATTATAGAGAAACTTGTGTAGAACAGTGTTTTAATTCTATCATGGAGAGTTATGGACTGAGTTGTTTTGTCAGAAAACCTTTGATTCATGAGTTCGAGCGGCCATAGACTGAGATCCTCATAAGTAATTTATTTAAAATCAATGACATTGCTACATAACATTGTAAACTTGAGTTAACGTTGAGTCTTTGCGAAGCCATATCACTATCACAAGAACGATAGAATTACTGTTAGTTTATCGTATCGGCAGAACTGATTAGATAAATACTAGTGTAATTAATAATTAATAAATAACATCGTTGTCCAGCACAAATACATGACTGTGGCATCGTTATCTTCACAGTAAGGGGTAGGTATTTGACGCACGGCTCCATGATGTGTAACTTTCTCGAACTTCATTTTAACAGATAGGAACAGGGTAGAGGTACTAGAGCGTCCCTGCGCTTACACGACGGTCTTCACAGATAGTCGAAACCGACATTTTGAAACTCTGGAATACAGGGTTCATAATTTGTGTCTGTGATAATTTTATTCCGGACAAGATTACGGGACTTCCGCACAAGACGGAATTCCTGTAATTTTTGACACGATGAATGATGGGAGCGTGCATACAATAAGATATCAAACACCGATAACGTTTCCCAAGCATCGCCCTGCTGGCAATTAGCCTCGAGGCCACACAGAGCAAAATACTAGTGATGTTATAAAAAGAAACTATATAATAAGTTACCGAATTACATAAAAAATGAAGTCGACGACAAAAAATTTGAAAAACTACTAAAACATCTATTAGTCACTAAAACTTACTACAGCGTAAACGAATATTTAAGCGATACGATAGCAAATTAGATCGTATTCCGTCCCTACTGTTAAGTTCTAAATACGTATAACTCATATCTATCTAGTTAAACACATAATTAACCTCTAATAATATTAAAAAATCTCTTTAACCATACTGTAATAAATGTACAATGGTAATCTGAAAGTGCTACGAAACTACTACGAAAGTGCAATAATAGGCGTCAATGTAAGGGTGCATTATTTAAGTATAAGTAGTTTAAGTAATAAAAATAAAAGTACGAAGTATTAGATAATTACTATAGAGTATTGGAAACAGTAAAATTTACTGATAAATAATAGATATAATGGATATGTTAATACTTAAATAGTCAATAGGTATAAATTATTGAATTAGCTTCGTAATTTTGAAGCCTCCTCCCTCCCAAAATGCTGCGCCCAGCCGGGTCTGTATTGTATGTACATAACAATGTTATTGTATTATCTTTATGGAAGCTAATGAATATGAATATGAATATGAAAAGATTTGATTATTTATCGGTCTCCTTGTTTGTAATAGATAACATCAAAAAGTACTAGATTTTAAAATTCCTTCACTAATAGAAAACAACATTATCAGCGAATAACATAGGCTATACACCGTTTAAACAAAAAATTAGAGATCCCTAGAAAAATGGAAAAAAACTCATGTTATCAAAATTTACATGTTTGCGCATAAATTCAGAACGGCTACACCAAATTAACGTATTTTTTAATATAGGTTTTAAGACTTTCGTGGCTATTCACCATACTTTCACTAACAATACAACAATACTTACCGTGGTAACAAACTCGATAATATGTGTAGTGAGAGTGTGACAAATTCTTTTTTTGTTAGATTTGCCGGTCTGCCACGCAAGAGGTCCCGGGTTCGATTCCCGGCCGGGCAGAAATTGAAATGATGAATTTTAATTTCTGTTACGGGTCTGGGTGTTCTATGTATAATAAGTATGATTTAAAAAAAAAAAGTATTTAAGTAGTATATCAGTTATCTAGCACCCATAGTACAAGCTTTGCTTAGTTTGGGGCTAGATGGCGCTGTGTGAATTTGTCCACGAATATTTATTTATTATTTATTTTATTTGTAATTGTCAAGACAAGGTTTGTATGTATAAAAGGTATGGTAGGTGTAGGGTAGGTGTAGGGTAGAGGGAGTTAGGGCTAGGGTAGGGGTAGGCTAGGAGTAGGACACAACACGAACTAAGTCGCGCCTTGCCTAGCTGGTACCTATTAGATAAAAGACAAAATTATAAAATAACTTTATTTCAGGAAAGAGGCGAAACAATAAGCTACGGGGTAGGTTTGGCGTGCGGTTTCTTCGAAGGCTACCTATCCCACGTACTACAAACCAGTGGAAATAATTCCCTGAGCTTCGTGGAGAGTCTGGAGTTAATGGAGGCTCGTGAAAACCTCGTCTTCCCTGTGAAGCGACTCTTCGTCGTGGTCAACAAGTCTCTCTACTGTCCACCTGATCTTACGCAGTTCAACCGGCAAGAGCCTCAAGGCATTCCATATCTGGAGTTAGCACGACCAGATGAGGTGACTATGCTACATACATACATACACAACATTGAGTCTTTTTCCCGTAGGGTGAGATTGAAACCATATTGTTCCACTTGCTTGTACTGAAAACAGAATATTGACTTACCCAAAACCAATATAAAACAAGCTTATGTTGCTATGCGCGTCTATAGAGACGTTAGTTCATCTCATCAATCGATATGCTGTTGACAGTACTTGTGACTATTCTGTCTCCATGTTTTATTAATCATTATTGCTTGCGTAACTTGAATTTCATTATTGTAGGTAGATATCATAAAAATACAAGTCTACTAAATGACGTCTTTAAAGACGTCTGATTTCGTGACAATTCAAAATCAGTTCAATTCAGCCTAAGCCAATCTAATTTATCTTAAAATTTTAGACTAAATTTTGTCAAGGACTATTAAGAAATTTTTCGTTTTAAGTATATCCGTAGATATATAGACTGTTAGTTAAATAAGAAATACTGGGCGTGATTGAAGCCAGCCGAAAACCGAGCTTATGCACTTAATACCTACATTTGGCTAAATTCATATAAAGACGCGAATAATAATATATGTGATACAAAAATTTACCTTATTCTATGAACAATACATTCCACTTTGACTCGCTCTCACGCATTTTGCTTTTGAATTTAGTCGACTCAATTTAGCCAGATGTAAAGCGAGCTCACTTGTGTTCTAGCATACGTACTGTTGTATTCCAGCACCGGTTGGGCACTCGCGTGTTCAGTGTGACGATATACAAGATCAACCGCCCGGGCCGGCCTCCCGTGTTCGTGTGCGCCGAGTCCGCCACTCCACTACACACACTACATCGCATCCGGAACAAGAGATCGTTGTATCAGGGTAATTCTTTTTATGCTTTTCAGTGACAAACGAACAGACAGCCCACCTGATGGTAAGTGGTAACTGTCGACCATTATATCTGTCGCAGCCGGATGGTTAAATTAGCCGGTTAACTAAATGGCTAGCTTTTTAAGCAATTATTTAGTTGAAAATTTGCCAGTTTCATAACATTTTAAAGTGATGTTGAAAGAACGATATTGCCTCGAGTTTACGCAGCTCTTTCGCACATTGTTCCAATGCTAACCTACCCACAATAACTTCAAAGTATAATAATAGTTTGCATTAGGTTTCTATTCGGTTAGTTTAGGTTAGCATTATGACAATGAATGGAAGAGCTCCGTAAACTCGAGGCAATATCGTTCATTTGACTTTACTTTCAAAGTTCATGAATTTTACCAATTTTCAATTAAATAACTGCTTAAATAGCTAGCCGTTTAATTAACCGGCTATTTTAACCATTTGGCTGCGACATATCTACAATTCAAACATTGATGTTGCAGGTAACAAAAATGCAGAACCGCAGGTGCGTTGTCCCTGCGAGGACTAAGATGAAATGCCTCGTGTCTGTGATTTCGCTGGCTACCTTCCCTATCCTTCAAACTGGAACACAACAATGCTTGCATTGTTGCTTTACGGCAGAAACAGATAAGGTAGTCACCCAGGCTCCTCAGGCTAGACAGAGTCCTTCCAACTGCTGTCTAGGGAGGGCATACGGTCAGACGGTCCATCTGATGGAAAACACTAGCTAATCAAATGTGCAACGAAAACGACAGATATTGTTATTGTACTTGTAGTTTTATTTATTTATGTATTTATTAGTTTATTTCACAGTTCAACAGCAATGAAATACATTTAAAATATGGGTACATTATGGTTGAAATGCCAATGACAAAACTGCATTTTAAAATTTTGTTATGTAGCCACTAAGCAGCTTAGCAGATAGATACCCAGATTGACAAACAAAAAGAACAATTTAAAATTTAGTGTGTGTGTGTGTGTGTGTGTGTGTGTGTGCGTGTGTGTGTGCGTGTGTGTGTGCGTATGCGTGTGCGTGTGCGTGTGCGCGGGCGCGGGCGCGTGCGCGTGCGCGTGTGCGTGTGCGTGTGCGTGTGCGTGTGTGCGTGTGTGTGACAGATACCGGGTTCGAATCCCACTGTAACCCCCGGGCGGACCCTGGGCCTTCGTGCTCGAGAGCATAACCGGGACATTAAAGCCGTCGCCCTTTTCCCTCAAATATGGTTGACTTGGATGATGGCTGCGTTATACTCGTGAACGGGTGCTGCCTTGGTGGACTGGCTTACTCCTGCTCTAGTTGAGGTGGTTTTTCTTAAATATTATATAGGTTCCTATCCATTATGACGGGCGCGGTCCGGTTCTGCTTGGCATTGTCGGGCACTGACCGGCTCTGTCTGGTATTGTCGGACACGGTCCGGCCGTGGTCGGCGTGGGGTGGGTGTGCTCTGGTCCTGGGGTGGCCAACATGTAACTGTGTGCCCTTCCTACTCTCCTACCCCCTCCTCTTCGACGATTGAAAGACTCAATAAATAATATTTGATATGAACGCCAAGATGATTTTTTATGTCTCCTATCTTTGCCAGAGTTAGTGGACGTGAGCGAGACGCCGATCAGGGAGGACTTCTGCTCGCAGCTGCAGCGAGTGATCTCACGCAGCCCTGACTGCCGGGACAAGTGCGAACTCGTCTTCTACGACGGTAAGACGGACTTAAGCAGTATTAACTATATGACATAGTAGACTGTAAGGGCGCCGAAGGTTTATCCCACGTCATAAAGTCAGCTTTTTTGTGACAAAATGTGGCTGAAAAGTGGAACTGCACCGATTTTTATACTTCTAGAACCCGCACTAGAGAATATGTAGGTACCTACAATCGCTACAAAAATCGTGTTTAATCTTTGATAGCTCGCCAAACTATTCCTTTGATTTCCCGTAGCTTTTTGACGTTTGATAAGACAATTAATACTTTAAAAGTAGATTAAATAATTTTTGAGTTTAATATATGAGTGAGGGAGAAGAACAATAACAATTACGTATGTAGTTCACACATTTAAGCGTGAACTGGAAAATAAATCTATGATATGAAATGTTACGAAATAAGAGTGTCGGTGGCTTAATGGTTAAGGGGTCCGACTCGTAAGCGAAAGGTTCGGGGACACAACCGGGACATTAACACCAAGTTGATTATTTATTTTATTTAAGTACTTAATCATACATAAATATTATGTTACTAATATTTACAAATGTACTTAGTACTTACCCTTTTTCACAGACACCGACCCGAATCAAAATTTGGCAAACATACTTTTAGCTGAAGTTGAAAAACTGGAACCAAATTTTGAGGAGATGATTGCCTAGAGACTGCACTGAGATGAAGACAGTTTAATCCACCACAAGGATATTATTCAACCACCTCCAGCATTTATTCGTGTACAGCTCCTAAGAGGCCGCCCTATTAGCAAAATAATCAGGTTATATACAGGATGGTACATAATATGTGTATGAAACCGTGTACTGGATGGAGTACTAAATGTATTAAAACGATAGGTACAATTATTCCACGTACGACAGAAATAATTGTACCTATCGTTTTCATACGTTTAGCACTCCATCCAGTTCACGGCTTCATACATATATTATGTAAGAGCCTGTATATATAATTATTATGTACCTACTTACCTATATGTATAAGTAACATTTTCATTTTTTTAAATAAAAATGTGATTACATTTACGCTTTCTTTATTACTCATCTACACTTTGTGTGGTAGTAAGTACTTAGGTAGGTAGTACTTACTGCAATTAATAAGGTAGGCACCTAATTATATAGGTACTTTCCACAGTTGAATGTTGAGTTTGCAAAAAGTTGACTTTGATGAATGCTGTAGGTACCTATCCCAAAATGTTGAGATTGCAAAAAGTTGAATTTGCAGAATGCTGTACCTGCCCATCTCAAAATACTGAGTTTACAGAATGCTGTACCTATTCCAAAATATTGAATTTGCAGAATGTTGGATGATAAAATATTAATTTTGCGTTAAGTTTATTATTAATTGCAGAGAGGAGATAAAAACTTGATTAATTGGAGCATGTGAACTTAGGTCAAATTTATGATTTACTGTTCTTTGTTCTAAGTAGGTAAGTATGCTTATATCAAACATTTGATTTCATCTAAGAAGGAATGATATTGCTTCCGTTAATTTATGCTATACTGTCCAATCCACACGGCAGTGGCTGGCAGCTTTATGGCCGAACTCCACGGCAACGAAATGATAATGTCGCGGTGGATGTGCGGCGTTAAGTATGTGAGTAAGAAGATTTGTTGCAGCCTTTATGTCATTATGTGAGCGATATCACTTGTAAGATTGAAGAGGCTCGCCTGCGCTGGATTCGTTGTGCTGCGTAACTAAGCCTAGACTAGGGATAGATTGGTAAGTACGTGTTTCCTGATATAGTAGGACCACGCTAAGTCCGAATAGCTTTTTTAAAAAAAAAAAAAATTAAAATCTCTGTATGGCAACTAATGCCATGTCTTTTATCCGTCATAGAACGTCATTCATAAAAGTCATAACAAATAATTTGACTGCTTTGAAAAATATTGTTGAGGCGATTGGCACATTGGAGCGTAGCATTCATTCTGGCGAAATTTGGAAATATGTGTATTTTTTATATTGTTTTGCATACAATAAAAAATTTAGGAATTCTCCAAATTGTTATAATTTTTTCATAAAATTATATTATTTAAGCGAAAAATAATTAGAGAACTGAGTAACGGAATACCTATTTGCCAATCCTGGAGACCTCACTTCACAGCAGCGGCCTATTTGACGCCTTTTTATGTGGAAAGTACAGCGCCAAAAACTTATCTGACCCGCAGCCCGTGTCAAATGTGTCAAAGAAAAAAAACGACGGATCCGCACGAACACGCGTGGATGCGTTTTCAGTGTGTTCGACTATGAGTAATTTCCATAGAAACCGATGACCGCTCAAATAACTTTATGTCACGCACTAACGCACGTCACGCACAACTGTACGGTGCTGCGTTCCAGTGTGCGGATCGCCTATACGCACGTGTCATAATCGTCGTTGTAGAAGGGTTTTTAATGTCGTATTAATAAATTATTAATTCAGAAGAAAATAAATCGTTTATTTTGTATAATACGTATAGTATAACCATGCAACCATCGATTCCAAGTTCTATGAGAATGATAATCGATAATCGAATAGATTCATTAACGATTTTAAACAACCACATCCCTACTGTGATCTGTCAAAATTATCATCCTATTTTAGACAAAGCATACATGGACTTACTACCCAAAGGGACTGCGCACTGCTTTGACTAAAACCGGGCAGAGCGAGAGTCACCATTGATAGTCCTTTGTCCCTTTCTAACATTGTAAACACAATGTTTTTGGCATAATCACCGTCATTCTAAATTGACAAGTGTTATGTTTGGTATTGCCATTATTGGAGAAATATATTTACCGTGACTTTGGTATTATTATGAGGTAATCCGTACAATCCGAAAAGTAGTTGTCAAAATACTTTTTGATCTACTGAATGTTTCTCCGACAAACGTCGAGTCGACATAATTATTAACCTACGACTTTTTGTTCCACAAAACAGATAAAAGAGTTCGGTAACAATTTATCCTACAACACTAGTTTCTAAAGAGAAGTGATAGTACTCGTCGATATCTACATTTCGGGTGACAGCTGTCAAACTTAAATGTGTTATAACTCGGAAGCCATTGGTTCTAGTACACTAGTTTCTAAAGAGATTTGATAGTACTCGTCGAGATCTACATTTCGTATGACAGCTGTCAAACTTAGAACTGTCATCCAAAATGTAGATCTCGATGAGTACTATAATAATAATAAAATTTCTTTATTCAGGCAAAAGACCCATAAAATACATTCAATACAATACAATACAATAATAATAAAATGATAATTAAAAAAAAATAAACATTAAAAGTTGACAAGTCTTTACAATAATCCTACAAAAACAATTTTTTTTTTTTTTTTTTTTTTTTTCGGTTTGCGTCCTGGTGGACAGAGCGCCAATGTTCAAATATGGGACTGTTGTAGGACGTTTTGCACATTGCCTCGAGGATTCCATTTCCAGACGCGAACACCCGATCCCGAAACGATGCTACACGCGCCCGCATTACCGCGAAGAAATCCGGAACCCGCGCATCCGCAAACATGCTCGACGCACTGCAGTATCTGGGCAGTCTCACCAGGATGCGAAACGCGTCATTATATTAAACCCGTAGAGTACTGAAAGAATTCCTGGTGAAACTGGTCCAGAGCTGACATGTGTAGAGGCACTGGCAATAAGCCCTGAACAAGGTCACCTTGACGGGCACACTGCACTTTGCGAAACGGCGAGCGAGCATGTTACTGCGGGCGCACAGAGCCCTCCGCTCCCGCTCAATGTCGTGGTCATTCTTGAGGCTGTCCGTGAGAACATGGCCCAAGTATTTAAACTGCTGCACTCTCAGTACTGATGAACCGTTCAATACCAGCTCAGGCACTCTATCCGGGCCTCTCCCCGCCTTAAACACCATCATTTGGGTCTTGGAAGTGTTGTACCTTAATCCGTAGGCACTTGCATAGCGCTCACAAATCAAGAGCAACTTCCTCAACCCTGCAATCGAGGGACTGAGGAGCACCATGTCGTCAGCATAGCTGAGGGTGTTGACACAAACCCCACCTATGTGACAACCAATGCTGGTGCCCCTCAATTCCTCGATCAACCCATTGATGTACAGGCTGAAGAGGTCAGGGGAGGTTAATCCACCCTGGCGGACGCCGCATTCTAGGTCGTGTCGCCCCATCGCACATAATTAGTTTGGTTCCCGTACCAATACCCCAACAGATCAACAACCTTCTTAGGAACCATAGAGCTCTGCAGTTTGGTCCATAGAATTTCATAATTCACAAGATCAAACGCTTTGCTTAAATCCAAGAAGCACGCATAGATGGACGTATCGCGACTAGTATAGTAGTTTACTGTGTGCTTTAAACTAAAAATTGCTGTATCCGTCGAGAGACCGGGACGGAAACCAAACTGAGAGTCATCAATCGTCATGTTGTTCACCAGTTCCGGGCGCAGCAGTCTCTCCAAGATCTTGCCAACGATCGTGCCCAGCGAGATCGGCCGGTAGTTGCTCGCAGTTCCAAGGCTACCCGATTTGTTTTTGATGATAGGCACGACCACCGTCCGCATAAGTGCATCCGGCAAATAACTATACCTTATACACTTATCGAACAGATTGGCGAGCCCATCACAAATCAGGGGGCCGGCGTGGAGTATGTGCTCGATGCTTAGCCCATCATGTCCGGGGCTCTTCCCCCGCTTCATACTTAGTATTACTCTACTGACCTGTTCCGGAGTAAACTGTAACAGTGTAGTTTCTGAAGAGTCCGCACACTGCGGCGCGTCATCGGGCACACACTCCACAGGCTCAGGGTCTACCTTGAACCTGCGAGCAAACAACTCAGCTATTGACTGTGGGTCCTGCGTTCCGTCAACAGCTACTGGAAGCTTTTCCTTGGTTGAAAACTTTTTAGTAGTTTTCCAAAACTCGGAGAAATTATTATTTTTTCTGGCGGTAGCCAGAATGTCCATTTTGATCGCTTCCTGATTATTTAAGCACCACTTAAGTTTATTTTTAAACGCACTACGCCTCAATCGCATGCTCTCAAAGACAGCCCCTTCGGTCGGCCTACCCGCGAGTACCCACATCCGAAAATGCATCCTCGCGGACTGGTGACACTCCTTTACGTGGTTGTTCCACAACCTTTTTACGTTTGCTCTCTCCACCAGAACGCACATCCGATGACATCACCGCTCCTGCCTGCAAAACATTTATCATTTTATTATAAAATTCGTCAATATGTTGAAGATGGTCATTCATTCTTTCACAGCTAACATTTAAGTCACATTTGTCACACTCTGCATCCCTACATTCATTCACACGAACCAATTCAGTCATACAGTAATCGTGATACTTATCGATTTGACTAGGTTTACGTGAGCCCCAGATAATCTTACGTAAGGGATTCGCACGTTGTCCACACACAGTTTCATTAGTATTCAACTCGCCCAAATCACAGCTAATGACCAGTGGTAGGTGATCAGATGTCATCACGTCTTCTATCACCCGGGCCGACACGACGGTCTCCCATGCTGCAGCGGTAGTGACGCAGTGGTCTAACCACCGTCGAGTCCCATGGAAGTCATTGATGTACGTATAAGTACCAGAGTCTGCGCCCAGCACACCCAAATCTGCACACACCCAAAGCTGATCTGAACAGTAGCTTAAGAGTTCCCTGCCAAAGCGCGCACCCGGGTGAGCATTGAAGTCCCCCATTAGATAAGCTAATGGCACATCACTTTCCTCTACAATAGCGTTAGCAACTCCCATACAATGTGTAAAATTCGTAAGATTATCGGGCTCATCGCACGGCATATAAATACTAATAACTAAAATATCAGGTACAGAAACTCGTACAGCCCAAATTCTATCATTATCACAGTCTATTTTGGTTACATTGGGAAATTTAGATTTCCTCCATAAGATCGCTAGTCCTCCATATGGTCTTCCTCTTAAGACTGCTGATGTCATGTCCACGGAAGACGAGGCTACACAGCTGAAATCATCATCTATTTCATGGACAAGACCTAGGTCATGCGGCATGAGCCAGGTTTCCTGGAGGGCAATTATATCCGCCGTCTTACACAGCAACCGAACGTGTTCCATTGAGGTCTTTATATTTTTACAGTTAAACGTAACCATGTTGACTAGATTATTGTTATGTCTAGTTGTAGTACCCATATTAATTGTCTTTTGTTTCGGTTAGCGTGCGACGAGTGTGAAAGCGATGGTAAACTAAACCCGCTGGCCAAAAATTTGGGCTTAGGAACTTGTCGACCGTACTACGTGCTATTTCTATTTTGAAAGAGTTGAAATTGTTCTCCTCAAACTGCGGCAATAAGACACGGATATACATGTCTCGCCCATTTCGGTTATATGCTTCTTCACCGAGTCTTCTCCGAGAGTAAATAGACGATGTTACTTCGACTACTTGTGTTGCAAGCGAACTCGACGAGTCCATTGATAATGTACCTCTCATATTTTTACGCTTGTTCTTATTTGTTACACGAGTAAATCCGTCATCGTCCGTGTTTACCATAGAATTATGTCTAGTGCGGGGCGCATTCTGCCCGGGCCGCCGGGAGTTGACAACAATGTCTCTGTATTGTGGCGCGGTCGGTGTAAGTAGTAGCGAACTTTCCGTTTTGTTCGGTGCATGAGCACTTGCGCTTGCACGCGCCGGGCGCTTCGGCTGCGGATGCACCGCGCGCGGGGTCTGGCCACCGGCACTCGCCACGTTCGAATCGTCGCCAGTATTGATACGAGATTGTTTACGCGCGGAGTGTGCTCCGTTGTTTGCGCCGGGTGTGGAATGCGGCCTGTCATTTATGCTCGACCTAATGATTGTCAGTTGTTCACGTATATCAGTGATTTCGTTCTGAGATACCGCGCCCATATTGAGTTTTTGTACCTCGGATTTAAGGAATGTCAGATCTTTTAATAGGCGGGTAACGTCTACATGGTCGAAGGTGACCGGGGGTAGACGGTTGAGGTCACGAGCTACAAATGTTGGATGTGCCTCTGGGTCAGTTTCCTTTAGCAACTTAATACAGTCCTTGATGTTCTTCTTGATCTTGTCTTCTCCTTTTCGAGACACGCAACGGGAACCGTCCGATATCGCGTTAAATAATGTTGTTTTAGCATCTTCCACTTCGGCGTCCGTGAAGTTAGTGCCACAAATTTGTACAATACTGAGTTCGTCTAAAGTGTCTATCTTGTTTTGTAGAAATGTCAAAAACTCATTTATTATAATGTTCGTCATGTTAATTATTTATCCAACACTCACAGTTCACTATCCACTGTTCATATGTATGGGTATTAACACTTCGTTTAAATAACGCGATTGCGCTATGCAAGAAAGTGTGACGTCACTCATGCTACTATGCGCAAGCGATGTCGTACTATCGTATTGCTCTAGGAACTAGTGTTCTTAGACCAATCGTTTCCGAGTTACAACAGTTCAAAGTTTGACAGCTGTCATTCGAAATGTAGATCTCAACAAGTACTATCCTTTATCTCTAGAAACTAGTGTTTTAGGACCAATGGGTACCGATTTATAAAAAATTTAACATTGACAGCTGTCATACGAAATGATGATCTCGAGGAGTGCTATCATTTCACTCTAAGAACTAGTGTTCTAGGGCCAATAATTTCTGATTAGCAGGGTAAGCTTGGGCTGGACCCTGGTGAAAACGTGACCTTCAGATTGCACCCGGTCCGGCTCTGCCTGGCTCTGAGGTCGGTGTCCGCGCCGAATAATAAAAATAATTCGGAATTTGCATCAACAATGGTGGTAACACTAGAAAGGGACACAGGACTATCGATGGTGACTCTCGCTCTGCCCGGTTTTAGTCAAAGCAGTGCGCAGTCCCTTTGGGTAGTAAGTCCATGATAATAATGGACAATGACTGACAAGGACAGATTATCCAATAGATATTGCCATATCCACATTTTATATTTTCTACCACTGTCAGTTGATTCGGACTAAGCGTGGTCCTATTATAGTGTCGGATCGAGTCGAAAACTTTTTGCAAACGGTGTGGGAGTACCTTAAAAAAATAATAAAGTGGCTTATAGACGTCCTAGTAAGTACGCGTACTTGTCGCTCGACGACCTTGCTCGCTCGTGTGTTGTGTTTTTTGCATAAAATTAGTTTAAGTTTAATTAACTTTATGCTTTTCTGTTGCAAAAGTGACTGATTTTAGAAGATTTTAACTCGAATTATTTAAGGAATTCATAGAAAACCGCGATCTTTAAGTTCGTACGTGTATCAGCTACTTAATAGGTCTGTGTTTCTCGCAATCAAATAAATTCGAACTATAGATTCGATTGAATAAATCGTATTCGTGCACATCACTAGTCATGGAGACCATGGACTTAAAACAATCACAACCCTTCAATCAACGCTGCAGCGGCACCCCGATCTCCGTAGCATGCCGCCATTTTGATCCCACCCTCTGGAATGACATCACAGAATTCATACTGCCGAGCTCAGTATCGGTCAGAATGAACGACATGACTGCCATTGGGAAGATTTTGCAACATCGTTATTTTAAATTGAATAAAATGGAAGAAAATTTACTTAACAAATAGAATATTTTCAGATTCTTTTCATATTTTGTTATTTGCGTGCATTCTAGGTATTCTGCAATGTAAAATTTATGTTTAAAACGGGATCAAATTAAAACTACAAAGCTTGAAAATTGTGTTAGTATGTAGAACGGAACAAAAATAAAATAAATATAATAAAATTCACTCCCATGAAGTTATAACCGATTTCAGGTCATTCAAAATCGTACATTTCAGACTATTTCATAGGATAGGCCCTATTGATAGGGTATAGAGTACAACCTATCCGAAATGCACGTCGTGACATCATTTCACAGGGTGGGATCAAAATGGCGGTGTGCTATCGGAGATCAGCGGTACCGCTGCTTATGACACCCAATGTGAAGTTAAGTTATTGGTCTGAGACGTCAATATCAATAAATCAAATGTCAAAATCAACACTGTCAATCATAAGCAAAAGTGTCCAAACAAATTCACGTGTTCATGTGGTGTGCATTTCATATTTTAATGAAAATTAAATAAAAACTATTGAAAATGGGAAAGCGAAAGTATGAAACCGGTGAAGAAGGGTCACCTAAGAAGAACAAGAAAGAAGGAATCGGCAAAGGAGAGGAAGATGAGAACATGGAAGACAAAAGCGTGGATGAAGACCAATCTGCAAATAATGTAGACAATATTGCATCAAATCGTCACAGTTTCGACGTAAAACATTTTCGTAAGGAACTATCTACAAAACAGGGTCAAACAATGGGTAAGTTTTCTAATATTAGCAATATAATGACTAATAAAATTAAGACTAAAATAAAACCTAACCTCTTTGTTTTGTTTACTTGAAAGTTGTGTGAACTTTTTACGCACAAAATAAATAACTACGAGGCGTTCTTTATACTGCGCTATAATAATTGTTTTGTGTAAACATAAATTTCATTCATACCTTATACCTGCCATGCGCATGCGTATATGTTGCGCCCTCATACCGGCTGAAATACAGGGTGTTACATAATATATGTATAAAGCCGTGAACTGGTTAGAGTGTTAAACATAATAAAACGATAGGTACAATTATTTCTGTTGTACGTGGAATTTTTGTACCTATCGTTTTCATACATTTAGCACTCTATACGGTTCACGGCTTCATACATATGTTATATAAAAAAAATTCACGTACGACAGAAATAATTGTACCTATCGTTTTATTATGTTTAACACTCCATCCAGTTCACGGCTTTATACATATATTATGTAACACCCTGTATAGTACACATGTTATATTGATGCTATGTATGTACAATATAAAATCCGTATGGGTTTTGTGTTAAAGGAGTAACAGACATCCATACATTTATCCTCACACACTTTTGCTTAGTAGGTCTTATAATATTAGTATAGAAATATAGGTAGAAAAAAAATTGTATTGTTTTTGTAGTTAACAAATAATTTTCTTGTTTTTCAGCTTTAACCCAATTTCTTCAAGTCTGCTTGGATCCAGATAACAAAGTGGATTACATGTTGGCATATCTCAAGTCGGGCGGGAATTCACATGAGATCCTTCGCCAGATAACACAGGACAGTAAGAAAAACATAACGTTAGCAACACCGGCATTTCACATATTCCACCTTATCATTCTCAAGGTGCAGTCTGAACTGCCCCATATGATCTCTGTGACAGAAGAAGCCTCTAGATATTTTTTGAACACCTTCATGTCTACGGTAGAGATTATGATAAGTGAGAACTCTAGTCCGCGTCATAGGAAAATTATACTGAAACTGCTTACATCTATTGTCACTTTAAACCCTGATTTGGGTGTAGAAGTCCTCAATCAGGCCCCTTTGACACCAAAACACCTTCAGTACATTATTGATAAGGCAAACGTTAAAGAAAAAGACAATGTCAGGACAGCTTTTGTTCATTTAATGACATCCTTCTTGGTAGAAGGACATCTGCCTCTTATAAAAGCATTATTAGAGAAACAAGGACTACTACCCCTTGTTATTCCTGGGTTGATAACTGATGATGCTGAAGCAGTCCTCATGTTTCTTAATATATTAAAAAAGAATGTTATTGAAAACCCTCTAATATCGAAGAGTTTAAAACTAAAAACGTTCAGTCATCAAGTGTTGCATAATTTGTTCAAAATCTTCTCATGGAAAGGTCCACTAGACTTGAGCAACGATAGCAGAAATGAAGCACGCCCACATGTAATGGAGCTCTTGTCGGAAATCATCTTGACACTTTTTACTTCTCACAAGTTGGGTCTTTATTTCATGGACAATTCTTTGGGCACAATTGATGCCAATAAAAATTTAAATCTGTACAAGGCTCTGCTCACTTTAAAGAGGCCTTGGGAGAATCAGCATGAATGTGACTCCTTATTGCAAATTGTATATAAATGTCCAGACTTGCATAGAGCTGTTGTACATATTGTTGAGCAGAGCTTTGAGCCCCAACATTCACCAATTTGGGAAAAAACTGCAGATTTTTTAATAAAATTACTGGACAAATTGAAACCAGAGGAAATGATTCCTCGAATGAGCAACCTTAGCTCACAACAAACCGCAAATTTTGTTCGCTTCATTACATTACCAGTGCCCTTATTGAAATTTATAACAAACCACCTTGGGAAAGATCAATGTATATCTATGCATTGTATTAAAGTTCTGGTGAAAATGCTACAAGCACTTCGCCGTTATATACAAATTTTAGAATTGGATAATTCTCCTCTGCATATTGCAGATTTGAGAAATAAGCTAGATTATTTCGTGCCGAAACATCTGCCTCCTCCATCTACAATAGTGGCTCTAGTTGCCAATGTTATGGAGAGAAAAAGTAGTCAGAGTGCCGCAAACGACTACAAGCTCCCAGAAATAAATGACACTGATTCTTTGATATCTTTGCTGGATACACTACTGCTGTATAATGATATACATCCATCATTTTTTGAGACTCTGGAAGGAAGTTTAGACATGAAGAAATTACTCAACTTTTCAGAAACATTATCAGATGACAATCTATCTTTGTTAAAATTCAAAATTGTCTCCTTGTGGTTAACATTGGATGGCACAGCCTCCTCTCTTGACAATCCCATGTTCAAGGATCTCTTTTTGATAATGTTGGAAGTTTATACTAGTGATGATGATAATACATGGATTGAATCCAAAGAAACTTTGTACAAGTTCCTTAGAAGTACATCAATTTTTGAACGGGACGAAGACGAAATTCATTTGATGTTGTATACATTAAGAAATTCTAAAGTTAACCCTTCTTCAATAGTAGGTGATGTTGTAGAATATGTACTGGCTAATATGAATGACTTGAATGAATATATCAGGAATCAGATAGTACATTTTGAGATATCTGATGAGAATAGTGAGGCCAATTTAGATAAGCTCTTTGATGACTTAATGGAAAATAAGAAAATTGAGAGCAGTGTTTTCTTAGAAAATAAGATACCATCACCTTTTATAGTCGGATGTACTCAATACATTCAAGGTAATAGAGAAGCAAAGAAGAATTTAAAACATTTCCTGTCACTGTATGCAGCTAACTTACTCCACTACAATTATTCTCCAGAGTTGACTGAGGTTCTGATAGGCGATTCCAAGCTCGAAGTTCGTAATTACATAGCTAATTGGGTTAGCCAGCCAACTCCATTGCCTGATGGGACCGTAGACAAAGACAATGTTCTGAACAGAATATCAAATAATATTATAAAGAATCAGGATGATGATTTGAAAAATATATTTAATTGTTTAGAAGAAAGTACAATGGAGGAATATGATTTTGTGTTAAGAGAAATACCATATAGAGTGAATATCGCAAATAATATAGACAATTCAGAATTGCTGATGTGGGCGAAATATCTAATTTTCTGTACAGTACGGCTTACAAACATGAAACAATTGTCTGAAGACCAGCAGAAGAAAATATCGGATTACTTCGAATGTTTACTTACAATTGGAAAAAAATATCACAAAGTAGATATTTGTCGAACTATCACATTATCGTTATTTAAAAATCCACACTTTCTTAAAATTTATCGTCTTTTAGATACAAATAAGGGTGACAATAGCACACTGGCGACACGGTTTCTTTTAGACGTTATCAGGTACCATGGAGACATAATAAACCATTTGGATATGAAGAATAAAATACTTAAGTCGTATCAGCAAAAGAACTACAACGAAATAGTAAAGGCCTTTGTTAAAATTAATAAAAGAAAAAATGTTGACAGTGGCCATACCATCCATGTGTTAGAAGTGATTGGACTATCGAAAGAAGATGATGTGCGTGTATTTAATCTGATATTTGGTGCAGAATTGAACACGTTTATCAAAGAGGATAAAGAACCAAGTATTGCACTGGAATTGCTACGAATTTTAATAGACAAATATTCCAAGTCCGTCACTTTAGAACTACCTCAGGGCACATTGAAGAAAGCCTTGAAATTGTACACCAATTTGTTGACCAACACAGAAATTACTCCAAATTTAATTGGTCTCGAGACCACCCTAATACAATATTTCGAAACCAAACCTTATCATGTGTCAGGAATATCAGATGATATTTACAAAAAGTTTTTCGAAGTCAATGTGGTTAGAAAAACGACTTCACAGCTTGCATCTGTTTTACTCAAACACAATATTAGGTTCTGTAACATTTTTAAAGAACAGATGTCAAAAACAGATATATTAAGCCAAAGGGAATTGACATTGCCACTTGGCAATTCTTTGTTATATCATAACCAATTTATAATTGAAAATAAAGAACTTCTTGTGACAATTTACAATGAATATAAATCGAATATAATCAAAGTATTAGAGAAACCACATAAAGCTGGCCAAATCTACGTGAACTGTTGGACATTTGTAAGAAAGCTAATATTGGAATGTATGGAATTAGAAGATTGTAAAAAACTTTACAATAAATCTCATAAATTTGAAGTTATCGAGTTGAGCCATGTTAATTTGTTCCAGGCAGTGCTCCTCAAAATTTGCCTTTTAGATGAGAAATTCAAAACGGAATATATAGTTAACTACTTCTTTTCTACTTTGCATCTAATTACTTTAGCCCTGAAAGAAGGCAAAGCAGCTGATGTTATTAAAGAAATTGTAGCTAATGTATACAATGTCACAGACATATGTAACTTAAAGCCAGAAATGCCACAAATGCCACAAATAAATATTGATCAAGGTGGTCAAGAGTTGAAGAAAATCGTCGAAAGTTCGATATGGCAAAATTTTTGTAAGGCTGTTTTAAAGGACTCTTTGAAGGTAAAAACGGCAAACCAGGGCAGCACATGTGGTCCTGAACTGCTGTGCCTCCTGTCGGCTCTGGTGAAGTTATTCTACCCTCCGAATCACGACGACGTGGCGACGTTATTTGATATGGTGACGTCTCACTCTGAGTTCCTCAATGTGATGTTGAGCTATCACAGTTCTGACATAAAATCAAGACTTGTGGAGTTCATTTACGTCCTGATCTCGAACAACAGTTCTGTGATGAAGACTCAGCAGATTCCTGTCTACTTGAGCGCTTATCACGCAACAAGGAGTCCTTGCGATAGATTGCTGCTCAAAATCCTCCACTACTACGAGAGTAATGGGCAACCTGTCAACGAATATAAGCCGTACGTGTTCGGGGATTCCGCGGCGAACCACTACGCCGTCCGGAAGAATAGGACCTCGTCTCTTTGGGCGCACCCGACGCCAAACCAGGTGCTGAATCTGTTTGAGAAAGACGTAATCGAAAGAACTGTGAGAAACTACCCTGTTATACTGAAACTGGATTACCAGTACGAGCTGCCTCTTAACAGTGACTTGAACAATGACGGCATAGTTTTCGACGGCACAGTGAATACGATTATCGCGAAATTGACTAAAGATGGTTTGTTGAAACCCGGCGTACTGTTCAAAGACAATGAGGCGGCCGTAAAGAGTTTGGTGGCGGATGCCAAATATAAGAGGATGAAGGAAGTTTGCTGGAAGGAGGGTAGTTTGCTGACTAAGTCCCAAAGGTGTCCCGACGAGAGTATATATGATCCTATGTTCCTGTTTCCCTTGCTGAGTCACCTGCTGGCGCCGGGGTCTATGGTGTCGTGTTTCAAGATTCTGCGGACGGGGTTGCTAGCTGTGCCCGTGATGGCTCTCAGCTCCACCTGTCCAATCATGACAGCCGCCGCCTGCCATGTGCTCCATAGATTCTGTTTGCTGCTGGAAACTGAAACGTGAGTATTGCTTATTCAAGGGGCTTATTCTTTGTTTTTTATGATCACAAGAGATGGAATGCAGCAATAGGACTTAAATAGCCTTGAAAAGTCCTCTTCACATAATAATGCTTGTCTTTTTAAGAAAAGGAAGCCTTTGTTTCTTTTTTTTTATGTTATATGGCAGACAAACAGGCAAACAGCCATCTGATGGACAGTGGTCACCGCCGCCTAAAAATCTTAATATGTAATGTAATCGTAAAATTCGGAAACTCGCACCCAAACTTATTTTGCCGGAATCAAAATTTCACTGTGTATGTGCGTCCTCAGTTTAGGTCCCATATCGTCCCCTTTTTTATATACCACTAAGGTGGTAAGAAAAAGTAGGCTTGCCTTTTGTTACCATATCATATTATCATCATCTTGGCGTCAATCCTGGTTGTGATTTTCCCGCACTAAGGCCCGGGGTTTCTACCTACTTCCCATCGTCCTCTTTGCTCAGTCTTCTGTGAACTGTAATCATAAATTCTTATGTGAAACTCATCTCATAAAGGTTGTCTGGGAGAGATCGCTTAAAGCGATAAGGCCGCCTTGTATATATTATATGTATATTATGCTGATTCTTGTATATTGTTTTGTAATATGTGTGCAATAAAGAGTTTTTACTTACTTACTCGCGTACCCTTCTTGCAGCAAACACAAGAACGACAAGCTATTCCTGACCGACTTCTTTGACACGCTGTGTCACAGTCTGGCTTCGGCCAAGAACTTCGAAGAGGGCGCGGAGCGGATTCCTGATATGCCATCAGTAGTCGCCCTGTACCTGGCCAAAGGTCTCATGGTGTCCACAGCACCCCACGATCCTCTCTACAAACCAGTGAACAACTTCTTCATAGCCAAAGAAGCTGTAGACCTCACCGTTGTACCCGACTTCCTTAGTCTCTTTCATGATAGTGAGGTGGAATCCGCCGACAGAAGACTTTGGATCCTCGACGTTATTCGGGATGGGACGAAAACCTGGAGCGACGTGAATGTGGTGTTCAAGACGATGTGTCTGAAGATGATAATGGATTTCAGCTCGTCGGTACTATGTGATAAGAAGTGTAAAGAGAGGATTTTAGAGGTACTCTGCTCGGTGGCGGCGGTGCCGCTCGCTCTAGATGTGTTGGTGGAGGGGTATAGTCTGGTTTCCTGGTTGCATTGCACTGCGGCGCAGTTGCAGAGAGACGAGAGGTCTGTCGTGAAGAAAATTTGCAAGCTCTTAGAAACAATGCTTCGCAGTAAGAGGATCAGTGCTTTCTCGATGAACACTATTACTGTAACCCCAAAGGGGAAGCCTGTGGGGTTCCACCGCGCGTTGAATGTATGTACGGAGTTAGAAAACGAGATCATGATCATTTTGTACGATTTGCTGCATAATGTAGACAGTTTGGAAGTGCAAGACGTGAGCTCGTATGTGAGGATCTACAGCTTAATATCGAAAAGGGCGATAAAACTCCTATCTAAAAAGCAAGTGTTAACTTTAGTGAGTAAGTGTGGAGCTATGTTCAAAGACAGTGAATGTATAAAGTTATTGACTAAAGCCGTCGTCAAAAGCGATAGCAATATGTTAAAGAGTAAAATTTTTACTTCTGATGAATGTTTAATAGTGGATTTGGTTAGTTTGGTTAAGAACTATCTTGGTTGATTATTATTAAATACATTGTTATTATTATAAATAATCTACAGTACATTATTTTTTTGTATTCGTAAGCCTGTTAAATTATATTTTTATCAAGACATTTTTAGTACCTTATTTCCACATCTCTTGATTATTGTAAGCTAGCTAAAATAGCTTCATGTCTATACATACATTCAAAATGATTTCTATTCTATTCCGTAATAGAAAAGAAATCATTTTTTTCACAATAAAACCACAAACACTTTCCTCTCCAAGGTCCTAGAACACATTGTCCACAAGCAGCTCACTGAACATTTAATATCCAATTGCCTTCTCTCCTTTCAGTCGGGCTTTCGTAAAGGACATAGCACGGTTACAGCATTGTTGAAAGTCACAGACGACATACGTTCAGCAATGGAGGATAAATCCTTGACCATTTTGGCATTGCTTGACTTTAGTAACGCTTTCAACTCTGTTGACTTCGACATTCTCCTTGCTACTCTCCGCCAACTTAATATTTCCTCCTCAACGATTGCGTGGTTTGACTCTTACCTTCGCGGTCGCGCGCAGCGGGTCCGCTATGATGAGGTTTCTTCTGATTGGTGCGATATCGTTGCGGGCGTGCCGCAGGGTGGCGTCCTATCTCCTCTTCTCTTTTCTATCTTTATCAATACTGTCACTTCTATTATTTCTTCCCATTTCCACCTCTACGCAGACGACCTGCAAATTTATCGCCATTTCAAGGCTACAGACGTTGAGGATGCGTTTGCGAACATGAATGCGGATTTGCAACGTATCTGTGCTTGGGCCAAATCTTTCGGTTTACTCGTGAACCCTAAAAAGTCTCAGGCAATAGTTATCGGCAGTCCATATATGTACAGATGATTTTGTACCTCAACTAATATCCCTGACATCGTATATGATGGTATCCCTATACCGCTCAGCAAATCGGCGAAAAACTTGGGCGTGATATTTGACACCAACCTGTCTTGGACTCTGCACGTCAATGAGGTCAGCAAGAAACTCCATTTTTCCTTCCATTCAATCAAATATCTCCAACGCTTCTTACCCCTGAAAACCAAAATTTCCCTAGTCCAAACCCTACTTCTCCCCATCCTCGACTATGCCGACTCTTGTTATTTAGATGCCACCGAAGAGTTGCTTAACAAGCTGGAACGTCTTCAAAACCTGTGCATACGTTTCGTTTTTGGGCTACGAAAGTATGACCATATCTCTAAATTTCGGTCGCAGCTTAAGTGGCTCCCAATACGTATGCGTAGGAATCTCCACATTCTCTCCACCCTTTACAATGTCCTTCACAACCCCTCCGCTCCCTCCTACCTCCGTGAACGATTCCTTTTCTCCCGGTCGCAAGACAAGCCTTGCCGTTCCAGCATTAAGTCGCTGCTGGCTATTCCTCCCCACCATTCCGACTTTTTCTCCTACTCTTTCGCTGTACATGCTGCAAGATTGTGGAATTCTCTGCCTCATGAAGTACGTGATAGTTCCTCTATCACGATGTTTAAGAAGCGCGTTAAGGAGCATTATCTCTCTCTATCTGTCTAATATTGTGTATATGTGTATATATATATATTTTTAGCAAAGAAGAGGAATTTGCTTTAAAAAAACAAACTTTGAGTGTACAAATCAGACAATGGTTTATTATTAATTCCAAAAATATTAACTTAGGCTAATTCTAAAACGAAACAACAACGCATTGCAAAAATACACAGAAAATAAGAAAATAAAAATACGAAACAGAGGGTACCTTGTCAGCCAGCAAACGAGCGAGATCCGTCCAGGTCAAACGACACCGAGAAAGTGAAACCGCTGCTAAGGAACACTCTGCTTTTATAGCATTTAAAGAACAAAAATTAAATCTCCTAATACGGCCTATCCTGATCTTGCGACGTCCCGGCGCAACGATCGCTCAGCTCTCAGCTTCTGTTTCTATGACTGGCAGCGAAGCTGACGAAGGCCCCGCCACGGCGTCATCATTTAGTTGTGATGTCGGAGGCGCGCTCTCTTCGCGCCCTTCATTAGGCTCAATGGACAGCTGTTCTGGATTATAATCATCTGAAACAGACAACTGATTATGGCACTCCTCTCCATACATCTGTCTATCAAGGCCCCGTACAACCATCACAAAGCAAACTCATACACTCCACGTTCACAAAACCTCCTAACGAGACGTCTCGCATGCAAAAGCTGTGTCCGCAGAAATCACAGCAGGTTTCCGCAGAAACCAAAGCAAGTTTCCGCAGAAACTGTACCTACTGATACCGCAGCACCAGTAGGTCTCATACCGATACCGCAGCATCAGTACCAATGGTGCTTTTGATCCACGCATGAATCCCCACGAGTCAAAGACCCGAAAGCAACCACAAAAAGCCTCAGGCTCACCATGTGCATACTCACCATCAAAGAAAGCTGCACATGTCTCGGGGCACCACTCCCCTTTCCATGGGACCATGTATTGGGCCGCAGCCTGTGTTGTCTTCCCATAGGAACCGCTCAGCAACTTCAATTCGTACCGGCCACTGGCCAGCACCTTCAGAACCTTATACGGTCCTCTCATGCCAGGATCGAGTTTTCCTGTAGCCTGCGAAAACTTGATTACAAAAACAAGATCGTTCACATTGAAGCGGCGAGGAGCCTGCCGGTCCTTGTTGACATAACTGTCCTGTTGTCGTTGGTTCTTACGCGATAGTTCAATCGCCCGACCTCGACACATCTCGCGCCAAGCATCCCGGTTGGGACGAGAGCCATCGACTGCCAAATCTCGTATCAACGAGCATATAACGGGTGTTGTACTGTCTGTGCCAATTAACAAGTTGAGCGGGGAATGTTGCGTGGTCTTGTGTTTTGTTATATTTAACACAAGCTGTAATTTCCATAGTGTGTCCGACCATTGAGCATTCCTATAATTCGTCTCTATGCGGATCATGTTTAAGACGGTGCGAACATATCGCTCCACTTGCCCATTCGCGTGGTGCATTTCCGGCGTGATATAGTGTATGTCACACCCCATGTCGCTGATCCACTTGGTAAAAATTGAAGATTCGAACATACGTCCGCGATCGGTCACAAGTAATTTTGGCACACCAAATAATGCAACTGCATTTGTCATTACCCGTTGGAGTTCAGTGACATCTTGCCTACGTATCGAGTACAATAGCGAATACTTCGTAAATGCGTCTACAATTATCAAAACGAACTTATATCCGTCGGACTCTGGCAGCGGTCCCAATGCATCGACATGTAGCGTGTCGAACGGCAGTTCCGGTTTAGCCCAAGATGTTATAGGTTGTCGTGGTGCCCTAGGTACACGTTTTTTTGAAATACAGATTAAACAATGCGCAATATATTTTTTAACAAAAGAACGCAGACCAGGGAACCAAAAATGCTTTAAAATTAAATCTAAAGTCTTCTCGTTAGATACATGTTCATGTTCGTCGTGAAATATGCGTAACAAAGACAATCGATGTCCACGCGGTATATAGCACAAAATCCTGCTCTCTTCCCCTATGGGATTGTACCTATAGTACAGAACGCCATTTCGCTCAACGTAACGGCGATCATCTAAATTACCTTCACGAAGTTTCTCCAACAACTCACTAGTTTCGGAATCAGCAGACTGTGCTATCTCAGCCCAATTACGTGGACGCGAAATCTGATTTACCTGATTAACGGGATTTCTACTAAGGTAGTCGGCATGGGACATCATCATTCCCTTACGATATTCGATGGTAAAAGTAAAATCCTGAAGATAAATCCACCACCGAGCCACGCGTGGAAGCAGATCCTTCTTACGCTCTGTCGACTTAAGCGCATTGCAGTCGGTGACTAATTTAAACTGAATGCCAATTAAATATTGCCTGAAATGTTGCAACGCCTTCACGACTGCTAGGGTTTCCAGTTCGTAAGAATGGTATCTGCTCTCCGCACCCTGTGTGGACTTACTGAAGTACGCGACTACACGTTTTTTATTGTATTCGTGAATTTGAAGCAGAACTGCTCCGTATCCCGCACTACTGGCATCTGTATGAACCTCTGTCGGTAGATTAGGGTCAAATATTGCCAATATTGGTTCGCTAGTGAGACAATTAATAAGAAACTGACGCGCCTGCTCCTGTTCCGTGCCCCATTCAAAACTGACCGATTTCTTCGTTAAATGAGCAATACACGCCGTCTTATTTGCGTATCCTTCAATGTACCGCCTAAAATACCCGGCAAGGCCCAAAAACTGGCGTACCTGTTTGACGTTAGCGGGGATAGGCGCGTTTACTAAAGCATCAATTTTACGTTTGCTCGGCCGAACCTGGCCTTTACTGACGACTCTTCCTAAATATTCAATTTCTTTTGACAGAAAAGAGCACTTTTTAAGATTAATGGAAAAGCCAGCATCGGTTAAGGTTTGCAAAACTTCGCGCAGTAAGTGGATTCCCTCCTCGACGGTCGAGCTCATAATCAGGACGTCATCGATATACACTAACACTTTGCCGGAGTCAATGAACCGTCTTAGCGTGTTGTTTATTATTCGTTGGTATACGATGGGTGAATTAGAGAGTCCAAAAGGCATCTTTAAGTACTCAAAATGCCCCTCAGGCGTGACAAAACCGGTTTTTGGGATTGAATCCTGGTCTAAGGGGATCTGGTGGAATCCCGTAGCCATGTCGAGACATGTAAAGTACTCAAAACTGCCTAATCTGTCAATATGATCCTCTATCAAGGGTAGGGGATACCTATCCTTGACGGTTACGCGATTAAGTGCGCGGAAATCCACACACATGCGGTCTGATCCGTCTTTTTTCTTCACTAAAAGAATTGGGCTAGAATACGCAGACTCAGACTCTCGGATTATACCCTTTTGCATTAGATCATCAATGATTTCCCGAACTTTTAATTTTTCATGGTGGGCTAATTTATATGGACGATAAGTGACAGGGGTATCGTCGGTTAACTTAATATGCATCTCGCCCGTTTTGACGGTAGTCGTGGCGGTGCCAGATATAAGGTAATCAGAGAACTCATTGATGACCTCTTGCAAAGCGTCGCGATTACGTCCTGGCTCTAAGGGCGTATTTAATGGCAAATCGTCAGCCGCACTACGGCCAGTAATGCAAGCATTAACGTTCACTTTCGAGTGAGTGAGATATTGTCGATCTTTCGTTCGCACGTATGTAATACCGTCGCGATTAAGAATATCTGTTCCTATGATGATCGGGGTGCTCATGCAGCTAGCGGGCACGACTACGAGGTCGGCCTCGATAGAAATTTCATCGAACTCCAAGACTAATGTAAGGCATGAAGTAACGTCAATTTTGTCGTTACTTATACCTTGTATTGTGCAGGTGTAGGGTCTCATATTGCATGAAAAATATTTTAAAGCATCGGAGGATATCAAGGAGACGTTATGAGCTCCGCTATCAATTAAAACGTCCACAGGAATACCCTGAATCACGGCGGTCACTATATCGCTTCTTAAGTTAGACTTAACGACGTCCTTACATAAATTGACATTGTGGGTATTACGCGAACTAGAGCGCTGTTTGGCGAAACAACGATCTTCAGTATGGCCCGGTTTTTTACAGAACAAACAATTTTTACCCTCCGGCTTAGAATTAAGTTGTGACGTACTCGTACTAGGTTTAGACTCCGAATCTGTTTTTAGTTTCCTACACTGAAAGCTTTTATGACCCGTGCGGTGACAAATAAAACACTTAGAAACAGAGTCCCTAGTGGGCACTGTCGGCTTTTTGATATTGGAAGTCCGCGTGTCAGTCTTTAAGCAGCTAGGTTTGACATATATTGACAGAAATGAGACTAAATTCTCGGTATTCAAGTCACCGTTAGCGGCGGCCGCTCGGACATGTGGGTCCGTAATGCCCCGAATGGTAATCTGAGTCATAAGGTCTTCACTAAGTCCTTGGACCACCTTCAAACGCAGCAATGTCCGCCGTGCATACTCAGCATAAGTTGAGAACTTATCAGACGTATTATTCATTGTTTCGTACAGTATATTCGCAAAATCCAGCTTGCGAGGACAAAGAGATATAAATTCGCGTTTGAAGTTGGTCCAAGACCTGTCATTGGTTACCCATTCGTTGATCCATGTCTTGGCGTCGCCCTTCAAGCAATTAGCTACTCGTGATAAGCACTCGTTATCGTCCCATCGGTTACTCTGCCTAGCGCGATCTACTTCCTGGCACCACGAGTCTATGTTATTTACGTTAGGGTCGAAATTAGAAATAAAGTAAGATTGTGAACGCGTCGGTACTACCGCAGTTATAGCATCTACAATCGTTTTCGCACACACCGTCATTTCACTAGGCGCACTTTGAGTTGCTGTGGAATTAGCGTTATTACCTTCGAGTGCTTCCAACCGAGTTAAAATTGTGCCTAGTGTTTGTTGAATGTTAGGCAAAATCGGTGGGGTGCGAGTACGATTACTCTCACGACGATTAGATCGCGAGCGAGAACGTGAGACACGGATCGACGGCGACCGCATCAATCGATGCGAATTGACACTTTGACGCGACTGTGAGCGCGCGGGGGTAGTTCGACAACGTTCGCGGGTATGGGATCCACCATGGCTATCGTTACGGTGACGTTCACCACGGGGTGGCGGAGACCTATTCCTGCGATGGTCTCGCGAGTACCGGCCACGAGACCTCGACCTGGTACGCGACCCGCGACGATGTCGTTTTGACCTGGACCGCGACTGGCGTGGACGCGGCATAGCACACAGTTACGGCAAAAACTCACAAAAAACACTGGTTGTTGTTCCGTTTAGTTTAAACAAAATTTTGTCAAAAATGGCTTAACGTCAAGGCTTTAGAACAGATCCCACTTCTGATTTTAGCAAAGAAGAGGAATTTGCTTTAAAAAAACAAACTTTGAGTGTACAAATCAGACAATGGTTTATTATTAATTCCAAAAATATTAACTTAGGCTAATTCTAAAACGAAACAACAACGCATTGCAAAAATACACAGAAAATAAGAAAATAAAAATACGAAACAGAGGGTACCTTGTCAGCCAGCAAACGAGCGAGATCCGTCCAGGTCAAACGACACCGAGAAAGTGAAACCGCTGCTAAGGAACACTCTGCTTTTATAGCATTTAAAGAA
The DNA here is from genome assembly GCA_905147135.1 of Blastobasis lacticolella. Classification (NCBI taxonomy): domain Eukaryota; kingdom Metazoa; phylum Arthropoda; class Insecta; order Lepidoptera; family Blastobasidae; genus Blastobasis; species Blastobasis lacticolella. The sequence continues at coordinate 17,794,044 of LR990055.1, read as the reverse complement.
CAAAAATTAAATCTCCTAATAATATATATATTTTTTTTAAGTATATGGTATATATGTAGAAATTTATCGATAGTGTAGTCTATTTTTAATAATTAAATATTTATGTATTGTGCACGTCTTAAACTACTTCCAGTCATCACGTTCTCTTTGCTGTAGGCCTGCTGGAAGAAATTTCTTTTTAGAAATAAGTAGTGCCATTTGTGTCATGTATATATTTGCCATATCTTTGTTACCATTTTTGTGTGCAATAAACTATTAAATAAATAAATAAATAAATAATGGCTTAGAACGGATTCGAAACACTGACCTCCAACAATACAGGTATTATTTGAGGTCAGTGGCTCGATTCCAGGGCCATGAAACAAATATAAAAAAAGTTACATAAAAATGCACAAACAAAACGAATAAAAACAAACATGAAATTATGAAACAAGTAGACAATCATACACAAATAAAACAAAAATGAAGAACAGAGCTGTTGCATGTGGATGTGGTGTGGTGTGCAAAAGGGACCTCACTCAGCTTCATACCCGGCGCTGGTTTTCAGTGAGACCTGCTGAGTGAGGCACGGAAGAAAAACGTTTTATATAAATAGATTTAAAGAGATAAATACAACCTTTGCAGTGTAAAATACATGTTTAGTCTGTCTGTCCAATAAAAAATAAAAATTGGAGATTGATAATTATTGTGTCAGGTTAATATTATACACTTATCAATATATTAATTGTATTGTATTTTATCAAGCAACAACCTACATATTGAATAAAATAAATGTCAATTAAATAATATAATTTAGAAATATAATTATGCCAACCTTGTATTTTTCAGATGTCTATCTACCTACCTATGGCTAAAGTCAGTAGTTCAATGTATCTTTTCTTTTGTAAGCAAATTATCATCATCATCATCATCACAGCCTATAACAGTCCACTGCAGGACTAAGGGCCTCTCCCACGAAACTGGAGGTTATTGCCATAATCTCCACTCGTTGGAGATCGCAGTGATATAAATATACCAATGGAAAACGCTGCTGCCCATTTTCCATCCTACAGGGACTAGATATTTTGCCTCGAAAACATTACATTACATTCGTTGGTGTCGCCTTGTACGACACCCACGGGTAAGAGGTTGGTGCTTTTCTACTCTGCCGGACACCACGCGGCAATCGATGAAGCTAATTATGCTTCGACGATTTTGTAAATGCCTGCGGTAGTTTCATAAGTTCATTGTGGCAGGCCAAATTAATGGATAATTGCACAAAAATCTTATTATTGATTTACATTTATGTGGATAATTGAAAGAACGCGAGATGGTACATTCGTCATCATCATCATCATCATCATCTTGGCGTTAATGTCTCGCGCACGAGGGCCCAGGGTCCGCCTTGACGATGGTCCAGGTGTTAGCAAATCGGGTAATCACAATATAAAGACTGCTATCTGACCTCCGTGACCCTATTAACGGGACCTGACCAGATTGGATCATGTTTACGCAATCAGTCGCCTGAATGTGCAGGTTACCTCGTGATGTTTTGCATCATCGTACGAGCAAAATAAAAAAAAATTACATAACTCAGAAAAAGTAATTGGTATATGGCGGCACTGGGAATCGAACTTGGTACCTCGCTTCCGAGTCGGAGCCGCTAGCCATTAGGCCACGGACGCTCGCTTCAAATATTTCCTTAACTACTGGACAAATTTTAATTTGGCAAATCTGGAAACCAGTTGCCCTAGCACAAGTGTGTCCGCGACAAAGCTAGCGCCGCGAGAGAGCGTTTGTCTCTTTCTCTCAATACTAAGACGAAAGAGATAGCAATACCTATGTCGCGCTTCAAGCTTATCGCGCGCGAGAGCAACTTGTGCTAGGCCTACAGTTCGATTAAACTAGCTTTTAAATAAAGTAAACCTCTTCAAAAACTATCCATCCGTTTGAGAGGTACGATGCTACAGATGGACACATAGTTACGAAAAAAAGTAGATTGTAAAGTTCCACCTAGAACGCGAATGAAGTCTCGCCGACTGAACTACGTTACTGTATCAAGGTAAAGCGACTGTATCAAGTTACATGAACTTTGCTGCTGTTATTTGCTGCGCCTGTCATAAATGTCGTTCACGGCTTAGCGCAGCAGGTTGTTATGACATGAAAGCGAAGAGCGCGTGCGCAGGCGCTGGTATCGTTTTACAGTGTAACGCCTCGCGCCGACATCATTTTACCCATATAACACGTTGATTTTATTCTATTTTTTGCGATTATCTATTCGTCTTAAGCTACGTCGGAGGTCGACTTGGTAGCTATATCCCGCGGGACAATTTTTTTAGCCTCCGACGAAAAAATAAGTGTTTACAAGTTTGACGTGTGTGTGTTGTGTATCTGTGGAGGTGTATGTATGTATGTAAACTCTTTATTGCATCAAATACCTTAGAACTGTATGTAGCTAGTGTCAAATAAGAAGAGACTTGGCGGGTCACGTGGTTCGACTTGCGCTGTATACGATTACCTGCGTGTAATCCCCTCCACTGCCATTTGACAAGTCTTTTCTTTCGTGACGCGGTTTATAACAAAAGTGATATAAAATACATTGCAAAGGCATATCCCACAATGGGATTTCATTGAGCTAACCTTAGATATGCTGAAAGGAGCTTTAACGAGCGGTGGAGGCAACAATGAGTCCTCCTCCTCAGTCGTTCACTCTTGACTGAGTGGTCGTGGTTTCATGACGATGCGTCTTCTCTGGATAACGCAGCCCCCGCGATGCGCCTCCACTTGTTACGGTCTTCAGCGTTACGGGAACACTCAACAATTGTACTACGTGTTGCAGCGTTTATTAGGTCTGTCCAACGCGTAGGCGATCGACCTCGTGATCGTTTGCCCTCCACTGTCCCTTGGACAACGAGTCGTTCCATGGAGTTCTGGATTCGAACAATGAGTCCGAAGTATTTGAGTATTCGTATTTGCACAGTCGACGATAAACTTTCCTTAATTTTAAGCTCTTCCAAGATCGAGACATTGGTCCGAAACGCAGTCCAAGGAATCCGTAGCAGTCTCCGCCAGCACCACATTTCCAGGGCATCGATTTTGCGTCGGTCTTTCAGGCGAACCGTCCACGTTTCTGCGCCATACAGAAATATGGAGAAAACTAGGCTTCTCATCAGGCGGACAATGAGTACCTATACTATAAACGTACAAAGTAAATTAACTTAACCTAAATAAATATATTGAAACCTATAAAAATACACATATTTGGATGGAACGTATCCACCGATTTGGATGCGCTTGTTTTTGTAAAAGCCAGTTTAATTTAAATGGTTCATTATCTTTGTTTGGTTCATTAGTTGGCTCTCCACGACCTTTTCGAGGTCGTCCATCTCGCAGGAGGCCGTCCTATAATGCGATTTCTAGTATTCTTGGAACCCCCACCGTTACCGGGACCGCTACAGTAACTATAGTTCCGCATAGCGTAGCCGCTTGATACTGGGTACTGTGAGTGTGCTGTAATTTGTGTGTGTTTCTGCCGGTGAATAAGGTTTCCAGTGCTCCATAGGGTGGGGATTTGGGGAACCGTGGCTTTGGCAGTGGAGTGGCATTTGCCTTTTGCTGCCAGAGCAACGTGTTATAGAAGTAGGCAACGCATTAGCGATACTCTTGGTGTTGCTAATGTCTATGGGCGGTGGTGACCACTTTCCATCAGGTGGCCCGCTTGCCTGTTTGCCTACCGTATGACATAAAAAAAAAATTGTAGCGATTTTTCGACATAATTTCAACTCTTGGTGGGCGGGCTGGAGATCGCAGTGGCGAAGGTACAGAACAGAAAATGACGCTGCTCATTATCTAATGAATATAAATATAATATTAATTTTTTCATCACATAGGTGGGTAGATCAAAACAACACAGACAATTTAACGTACGTACAGTAAAAACCTGCGTGGGAGACTGGTGTGCGCACTAGGTAATAAATAGCTGTTTTACAGATCACCAGACCCCCAGACCATTGGAGTGTAACCTAGTGCATCTGTCCTATAGTGTTCGTAAATGGTCTGCTCCTGACCCTTAGTCACCTTCTAGGCCGGCTACTTACGACACTGCGATAGGAGCGTCGGTGGCTGAGTGGTTAAGGTATTCGACTCGTAAGCGAGAGGTACCGGTTAAAAATCTTACTGCGGCCATATGCCGATAACTATGAATAAGTTGAATGCTAACGAGGGCAAATATTGTGATGAAACCTGTACATTCAGGCGACTGAATGTGAAACCATGATCCATTCTGTACAGGTTCCCCTGGTAGCAGGGTCACGGAAGTCAGATGGCAGTCACCCCACTGTAATTATCTGATCTGCAAAATCCGGAATCATGATCAAGATGATCATTAATGTTCAAATAATTAGTTGTAAATAATATAATTGTAGTAGTAGTAATTTAATTTAAGACCTCAATATTGCCTCCACCGCTTCTTGGATGTCCTTTCAGACTGTTTAAGGTTGGCTGGAAGAAATCCCATTGTGGGATAAGCCCACCTTTGCTATGTAAAATTATTTTTGTAACTCCTGTATTTATTAAGCAATAAAGAGTTTACATACATACATTATTTTTTTACCTGTAAATAAATAAATTTTTATTTGTTTACTTAGGTATTATCGATTTTCCTTTGCTATAAGTACAACATTTCAATCTATTTAAGTATATAAACACACCCTAGGTATACTCCGTCACACATCATCGCAGTCCTTGGCTTAATCACTGAGTCAATGCGCGGGTACTTATATGAATGGGCATTCAGCTTTTCAAGCAGTAGTTCTTTGTAAATTCGTGGGAGCTTGCCTATTTCCCACGCTCGATCTAGTCTAGTCCAGTTACAATATCATAGAGGCACCTTATGTGTACAAGTTGGCAACTAATTGAAACTCATTTAGACTAGGTACGTATTCAGAGTTACTCGTTAGCGAGAGGTATCGAGTTCGATTCCTAAAGCCGTGATGTATCAATGACTTTTTCGCAGTTATGTACATGAGTTGAATTCTAACCGAAGCTCTTACGGTGAGAGAAAATATCGTGAACAAAGTGACAGATTGTGAAACCATGATCCAATCTTGTCATGTTCTCCAGTAAACAGGGTTACGGTCACGGTCACGGTCACGGACATAGTCCGAAGGATTGCCAAGCTTAAGTGGTTATGGGCAGGGCACATAGCTAGCACAACAGCCGATGGGCGCTTTTATAATTTGTAACGTGACGATATTATCGTGGACGTCCACGATATAAGGGAGAAGCGGCAGGAAAGGCACACGTTTGTAAGGGATAAGTCAAATAATCGGTAAAATAAGAAACGTCTTGAGACGACAATCTTTTTGTTCTGTGGCAACCCCGGAGCACAACCATTCGCATCTAAAACGTCACACTCCTATCATATTAAATAATGTTTCCATCATGCCACCTCTCCCCTATATCGTGACGTCCATGATAATATCGTTACGGAACAAATTATAAAAGCGGACATTGGGGGCAAGAAAGTTCTCGAGTGGCGACCACGTACCGGAAGACGCAGCGTGGGTAGGCTGTCCCACAAGGTGGATCGACGATCTGGTATAGACCGTAGGTACTAGCTAGATGCGGAAGGCACAAGATCGGCCTTTGTTGAGATCTCTGCGAAAGGCCTATGCCCAGCAGTGGCGTCTTCTGGCTGATATGATGATGATGTTAATGCCGTCGCAACGAAAGTATTAACTTATATTATCAATCTCGCTGCCCTCACTGCCTCGAGGTACCTATTTAAAACAATTTATGCAAATTGTTTTCAATTTCAATTTCAATTGTCAAAATAACAAAAACGCGGCAGTAATCCGCATGTCAAACGCGCCGCAACGGGCGTTGCGCGGCGCCCGCTGTCACTCACAGCGTGGTTTTGATTGGAGTGGGCCACGAGTGGACCAGTTCGATAGCCGGTGTTTGTTAGATATCGATTGGCAGGTGTTTGGACGTACAGGTTCCTTTTTTTTTGTAGCAAGTAGATGTAAACAGATACAGCAATTACTCATAGAGAGACTGTAGTTTCCACCTGCGGCCTTAGAAACTGTCATTTCTGGAACAGATTTGAACAGTTACTAAGTACACTAGTCGGCAGTAAATAATATCTACATATAGGCTTGACCTATGCCATGTGTTTAAACGGAAAGTAGTTGTCGTTGAAGTACACTTGTCCCCCACTTTTTAAATGGGGGGGGGGGGGGGGGGGCATTGAATCTAAAATTCCCGTCGTCTCCCGTTCGATGGACAACATGAATGATTCATATTTACCGCCGACATCTGTAAGTTATACCTACCGTGATCCCGTGGGTCCTATGAACTACGAAATACATTATGACCTAGGTATTGTTAATCACAACGTTGTAAAGTTTTATCAAAATTCTTTCAGCAGCTTTTGCTTGTATACCTAACAAACATTATCATTTTTCTCATGCATGTGACGGGGGTGTCATATCCCTGGAACTGTTCACAAATGCATTAGCAGATAATGTGCAAGAAGCTCGACTGGTATAGAATACTCATTTATTCGATATTTACATTTTTTACTTACATTATATAGGTACTCTGAGTAACAAAATGCCGAAACGGTTCCAGCTCAGAATATTGCCCTAGCCGAGGCTGTTGATCTATCCTGATGATGAGTCTATCCTTACAGAATACCGCATTATGTTCCTGCTGGTGAGTAAGTTCTCCAGTTCTTCAGTGCTCCATAGGGTAGGGATTTGGGGAACCGTGGCTCGTGGCGAGGGTAGGGTAGGGGTAGGCATTTGCCTTTTTGCTGCTAGAGCAACGTGTTATAGAGGTTACGCACATTGCCTATGCCCCTGGTGTTGCTATTTTCTATAGGCAGCGATGACCACTTCCCATCACATGGCCCGTTTGCCTGTTTGCCTACCGTATGACATTAAAAATATCGTATGGCGAAGTTAGAGCAACTACGGCTGATCTAGCTTGTGTCTCTGAACACCAACTTCCGCAGCGCGATGTCCCGCGCGGACTCGCGGACTAACAATAGTTCCCATTGTGTGTCCCTCGGAACGGATGCGCGCGCGCAGCCATATTTCAAAATGGCCGCTGAAAGATTATAGGAACCGGCAGCTGTGGTGGGTTTGATTTAGCAAAATTAAGTCGATAGAAAGAATATGAGGTATTTCTTATAATACATCAACAGCCTCATTTCTTATAAATCAACAATTCTTTTCTACTATAGCGTTTCGGCTTTGCCTGGCATTGTCGAGCATGGTTCGGTCGTGGTTGGCGAGGGATACGTTATCTACGGCCATGGGGCGGTCAGCGTGTCACTGTGTGTTTCCTTCCTACTTTCCTACCCCCCTCCTTTTTGACGATTGAAAGAGATATTTAATGTCCTAATCAATAAAGAAATTTTGAATTTTGAATTTTTGAATTTTACTCCTTAAGCTTAATAATTAAACTCAAGGGGTGCAAAACTGTCAGTCATGACACCTTTACTACCGAAAATCAATATCCTTTTGGGTCGCTTTTACAGATTTTTACTTGTGACCATAATTTTTCTGTCAATAAAAATCTTTGAGATATGCGCTGTCCTAATTGGAAGAAGTTGTACGACTGCGACGGGCGGTATTGAGGTCTCCTATTGGTCGGGCGACATTGGTGGTACGACCGTTGGTAATTGGGACAGCGCCCTCAACAAGTTGCAGCGGTGGGAATAAGTAATGATAAATTTTATATTTTATTACACTGACCCCTGTAGATAAACTTTCACGAACACAAAAGTTGAGAAAGAGAGAGGGAAGACCTAATAGGTTTCTCTGAAACTAATTATACCTAAATTAACTCTATCATAGGGCTTACAATATCTCGCTTGGTACGCTGCGGATGCGCAGGCGCAGCTATCGCCGCATCTCGCGACGCATCTGCATATCAAAAACGACCACGCACCGTCCGCGGGCCAATGTTGTGAGCGAGCACTGTATGCTTCAAGTAAGATACCTACAGAGTCTATCTAGTCAGGTATCTTAGACTTATTCTGTGCTATAGTAGGCAGCACAGAAAATTACTCACGACCACTTACTATGAATGAGTACACAAATAAGAAACGGGCCTCCGTTTCTTATTTGTAAGTGTAAGTTCAATCCGACAGGTTTAGGTATTGTCTTACAATTTAAGACCTACAAAAATGTTAGTTAAGATTACACTTCAGTTGATTTTTACCAACGTTGTGCTTAACATACGTACGCAGTGCAAAGTCAGATTATTCAACATTCTTGTTTAACCTCGTAACTATATAAATATTAAATTAACATATTCCTCTTTTATTTATTTATTAAAACTTTATGCACACAAGTTTTAAGGCATTCAATATCTGTGCTAGTGTTTTGTTGTGCTCCCACAGCATTGGGAGAATAAAGTGTTGAAACATACCAAAGGTTTCTTTTTGATTACTGTAAGTCGTAGGCCGCCTACTTGTAGGTCTAAACCGAACCCGTCATAAGATATAAAAAATTCAGCTTCATTTTATCAAAAATACAACTGTATATGTGTGCTGCAGCACACAAAAGTGTCATGGCTCGGCACAGTGTCACCTGGAAGGGCAACGCACTGATTTTGAGCCAAAATCCAGGTGGAACGGCAGTAAATTGGGAGACTTCCTCATTAAGCACATCAGCTAGTTTGGCTTCGTGGAACATCGTCGCCGACAAAGAATCCGTAACTCGCCGACGTCTACGACTAATCCGCAGCCTAAAACTTAATAGTTCTTATAATTACACGCAAAGGCGGCTTTTTATCACAGAACTTTGCATAAGACGCTGTTTTAACTGCGCGGGCGCAATCTAGATCGCAGTTGTCGTTCACTGGCCCTCCTCCCGTCGGCGGCTGTCACTGCCTGTCACCAGGAGAGCTGGAGACACCTAGTTTGCAGGATAATTATACCTATGTGTTCATATAGGTGCTTTGTATGCGTTTGTTAGTCTGCATTAATTTTTCTCTCTGGGCATGTCTCGTATTTAATTTAACCTTTGTAGATGCGCTATTTCAGTTCTGTTAACGGAAGGCTGGGGAAGTATTTTTGAACTTGGGATTATCTAAAATCAAATCCTATTTTAAAAACTGTTAACTAAAACCCGTATTCACAATCAATAGGTACTGCCTAAAGTTGCGTTACTAGGTATGCGTTCTCCCAGTGAAGTGAACGCACTGCGTTCGATACGGCTCTGTGGTTGGTCAATTTCGTTTATTTTGACGGACGCATAGTGCCGATCGCCACTCAAGTATTTGTTAGAACCCTGTGCGTTCGTACGCATTGTGAAAGCACATAAGTAGTTTAATAATTATTATCTTGGTGTTGATGTTCTGGTTTTGCTCTCGCGCGCGATGGCCCGGGGTCCCTCTTGAGGATTGGGCTGATCAGATAATTAGGTTATTGCCATAATCTCCACGCTTAGCAGACGGATTAGAGATCGCAGTGTTATAAAAATAACAATGGAAAACACTGCTGCCCATTTTCCAGCCTACGGAGACTGTAGATCTTTTGCCTTGAAAACATAAGTCGCCTTGTACGACACCCACGAGTGTAAGGAGTTGGTGCTATTCTACCCTGCCGGACACCAAACAACCACAATAGGTGTTTCTTCTACCGGTGTAAGTTCTTCTAAATTATGCTTTAGATTTGGACGCTAAAGGATAGAGAGATTTATGAGGAAACTTCATGCTTTTAGTTCTGTTATATTTTAATAAAATATAAGTACCTCGAAATATAGGTCCGACGTATACGCTCGCGATCTTCCAGATACCAGTGAACCTAGTCAACAATAGATAAAAAAGGTATTCAGCTTTTTACCGGCATTCTGTCAAGGCTTTCAAGGCCACTGTCTCTCTCCTTGGCTACGAGAACTCGTGCGTGTGAGTGGGATAGAAGGTTTGTCTGGAATCGGGTCTTGTAGCGAAGCGGCGATCGCCGACGACGCACGAGTGGATCCAATACTTACATTTCTTGATAAAAGAAATTGTTTTTTTTTTATCAATGCGTTGCTAACGGCGTACTGGCCACATAATGGAGAGATAATGTTTTTCTTTTCTTTTTTCAAAGTGTTTTTGTGACAGTTCCATACAATTCGTGGGTCGTGGTTTTTGTGAAAAGTTTTTAAGTGTTTTGTTCACCTGTGCTGTTAACTTTGGATGATATTTTTCTTCTCGGAAAATTGGGATTTTCGAGTACGAAGCTGAATTGTGACTTTTGGAAAATTGGTAAGTAGCTCTGCTACCTTTTATTACTACGAGTGCAATGGTAGCCAAGCAGATCTACTGGTAGAAGATCGCATTTTCGGTTCCCATGTTGGGCCGAAATTTAAAAGGTAATTTTTTGTTTATAGCCAGAACGGCTGTATTTTACATTGCTGCACGCTAAAGGTTTTCCGTTCCTATTATATGACTATGATAGTGGTGCAAATTGTTTACTTATTTCAAACTATTAGTAAAACCAGTGGTTTCACCTGCGTGCAGGTCCAAATTGATACTAACTTACAAACTTAATTTCTTTATTTGTTGGAGTACCATCAGCTTATAAAACAAATTATATACTATAATAGGTACTCGCTGATAACATTATATTAAACTTTACTTCTGTTACTCTATAAGTTACATTTCTATAAAGAACTTGTCTAATATGGTATTCTAATGTAAGATTGTAGTGCAATTATCGTAACCTTTGAGGCCTCGAAGTTTCCTTAAAGAGGGCTCCCCTTCCCTCTTAAAGGTCACGTGGCCAACCCCTTGCGTTAAACACCTGCCCTGAGTTTCTATATTTAATTACATAACTCACAGACTTCAGAGGTGACAATTATTATAATGTGTAATGGTTTCCTAATGATAAGAGTCCGTATTCTATTGACTTATTAAATATTCTGGTTCTATGGTAGCTTCTATCTCTTCTTTTATCTATAGATGGTAAAAGTTAAACCGACGACCATGTGTAATGCGTGCGGCTAAGGAATAGAATAGGCTGACTGACCGAATAAAAATACGCACGTATCGAACACGTCGTTGTAGATGGGTTTTTAATGTCATATCAATAAATTATTAATTCAGAAGAAAAACTATCGAATCCAAGTTCGACAAGAATGATAATTCATTAATGATTTTACACTACCCCATTCCTACTGTGAGCTGTCAAAATGATCATCCTAAATTTGACTCCTACACTTGATGCTCTTATGGTGAGGAAAAACATATATTTTTTATGTACTACGGCAGACAAACAGGCATGCGGGCCACCTGATGGGAAGTGGTCCACCGCCTATGAACATCAGCAACACCAAGGGCGCTACCAATGCGTTGCCTGACTCTAAGGAGACCTCTAATATACCTCTTGAACGATCCCATGTCATAGTCCAAAGGAAACATTGTGGCTGAGAGCTCATTCCACATCCGGATCGTATGAGCGAGAAACGTTCTTTCGAATCTTCGTGTGGACACCACTAAAGGGATGGGATGAGGGCCCAGCCCGCGGCGTGTGGTGTGATGGCGGAATTGTACTGTGGTGTATTGTACATAGTGATGAAACCTGCACATTCAGTCGACTAGTGTAACCATGATCCAATCTGGTCAGACTCCCCTGTTAACAGGGGCACGGAGATCAGATGGCACTCGCTCCACAGTAATTGCCTGATCTGTCAAATCATGGTCAAGACGGACCCCAAGGCCCTCGCGTGCGGGAGCACAATCGGGACATTAACACCACGATAATTATTTTATGGGGCTATACTTTGATTTTTAACTAAGTCTGAAAACGTCTGTAAGTTTCAACTTACATCAGTAAACATATTAGTTTCAACTAATAATAACCCGTGATGTTAACCCAAAAATGACAGTTTTGAATTGTTGTTTCGCTGACTCGAATTATCAATCCCTGTAAAAACGTTTCTTTTCCTTAAAATAGTTGAAAATCAATTTCTTCACACAAAAGACATGAACGCGGGCACGTAGACGTTCAATTCGAGTTTTTATTTAGGTAGTTACTTGCGGTTGTCGCCCCGGCTTTATACAAAGGTATGGCTTAATTTACCCCAGAAATCAGTAAATTATGTAAGAACAGTTTTGAAAGTCAGTTTTTAAGATAAAATAGTTTAGACACCCTTAGGCCCTGCTCTAATTGGCAACGATCGGTGCCACTTAGGACAGCGCCTCACAAGCAAACGAATAAATTCATTGTTTGTCATCAAGGATTGACTGTTTTCTGAGGATATTTAAGATATTTTAGGTACATAAATAATATAAAGTGGGGCGACCACCGCAAGTAAACTACGTCCCAAATAAATCCATTGATATAAACAAACAACTAATCGCACAGAAAAATGTACTCGTCATTCCGTCAAAGCAAAATAACAGATACGAATACACATTATGAGTCACTTTTTGCTCTTCAGTTTTATAAGCATAATCCAGATTTTCAGATCCAGAATTATAACGATGTATAAATCATACAACACTGTAGGTACTACAACTTGATAATGTATCAAATTTAATTAGAATTTAATTGATGTTAAACAGTTAAATAACTTACCTTATATATTATTACATTAATGGAAAATCTAAGGGCTCGGCTTACGCTGGCGCAGCTGCATCAACGGCGGAAGACCTTAAGCGGCGCAAATATGGTTCCCACGTCACGTTTGGGGTTGAAACTCTAGGACCATAGGGCCCTAGTGCTAAAAAGATGTTTCATGAGGTATCTACCCGGTTAATAGAGGCAACCGGAGATCGTCGTTCTGGCGCGTACCTCGGACAACGTATTAGTTTGGCCATTCAACGGGGTAACGCCGCCAGCATTCTGGGAACGCTTCCGCTTGGCAGCGATCTAGAATCAGTTTTTTATATGTAAATTATTTTGTGTAAATTTTTTATTTCGTTTGGTAGTTTTAAAATTGTATATATTAAATAAATAATATTCTTTATTCAATAAGGTTTGCTCTATACAATGAGGCCCTAACCCTTAAACTAAGCAAAACACTTGTGATTTAAGGGCTAGTGTCCTAACGCGAACAGTGGTCGAGTAACCTTGATTTATACTATGTTAAAAACAAAACAAAACAAAAAACATAGTAAAAAAACAATATTTAACTGAATGTATGTATGTGTACGTGTGTGTGTATGTACGTGTTTGTGTGAGAGTGTAGGTGGGTGTGTGCGTGATATGTATATATATATATATATATATATATTGTAATGTCACTAATGTAAATGTATATAATAATGGAAAATTGGTTTGAGACAGATCGTAAACAAAAAATCTAAAAGTCTACGCGCGTGCTCGCGTTGATGTCTTTTGTATGAAGAAATAGATTTTCAACTATTTAGAGCAAATTTTAAATTGTCATTTTAATCAACGACGAAAAAACGGGTGTTATTAATTTTTCGTGTGTATCTGTAATTCTGTGTATCTATGTATCGGTCTCTGGCATCGTATCTCCTGGATGGATATACCGATTTCGATGCGGTTTTCTCTAAAGCCAGTTTAATCGAGTTAGTTCGTGTTAGCACTGTTTCATTAAAATCGGTTTAGTGGTTTAGGGAATATTGAAGAATACATATACTTGGTCGGGGGTATTCCGATTTTTTCTGTCGGTTTGGTTACATACGGACTAGCTTATCTGGGTCTCGAGTCCGCTAATGAGGAAGTTTCCAAATTTTTTTTCATTTGAAATTAAAAATTTGAGTCAAATGAAACAAAACGGTGAAAAAAAATGTTGAAATATCTCTAGAGACAAAAAAGTTACGAGACTTTAAAGTTGCGATTGCAAGAATAATTTCATTAGGGGCGTAAATTCGTGCGTGACGTCACCATGCCGGCATCCCGCCCGCCACTATGGGGCTACCCATACACTGAAACTCTTAGTGTCTGTATCTTCGGAACCGTAATAGCTAGACACTTGAACTACGAGACACAAAATATGTGTTATTATGGCCGCTATAACAACAAATAATAAACTTACAAGCATCACACTTTAGGAGAGCGGCACTGATCTAGTGGCAGCGTGCTTGCGAGACCGATAACCGAGGTTAAGCAATGCTCTCAATGTTCGGGAACAGGATGGGTGACCGCTTCGTGGTTTGAGGCTAGTCTAACTGCTACGAGCTCGCCACTTGTTAGGTGTGCCTCCTGTGCGAAGCGAGCTTGACCAAGGTCAACCCTGGTCAACCAACCTGGTCAATGCTGGGGACCTAAGACTAGACGTAGAGCCAAGTCTAGGCCTACTCTTTATGCTACGTTACAACCAGTCTCAAAGTTCCCAGCGTTGACCAGGTTACTTGACCAGGGTTGACCTTGGTCAACCACGCTTCGCCACCAGTATTAGGAGGTGCACCTAACGAGTGGCGAGAACATTGCGGTGCTGAAGTTCGACTGAGCTCAAAGCACGAAGCTGTCACCCCTCCTGTTCCCGAACATTGTGGACATTGCTTAACCTCGGTTATCGGTCTCGCAAGCATGCTGCCACTAGATTAGTGCCGCTCTCCCAAAGTGTGATTCTTGTAAGTTTTACCATCTAGCTAGGCCATAGAGAAAAACTAAATACATCTGAAACGCCTTCACGTTTTATGTTTTATTTATTTTTATTTAATGACGATTATTATTATTTGTTGTTATAGCGGCCATAATAACACATATTTTGTGTCTCGTAGTTCAAGTGTCTAGCTATTACGGTTCCGAAGATACAGTCACTAAGAGTTTTAGTGTATGGGTAGCCCCATAGTGGCGGGCGGGATGCCGGCATGGTGACGTCACAGCTAGATCGCGGCAGCAATAATATCGCGAAAAAATATGTTAACTTAAATATTGTATAACTCAGTCATTTATGGACGGATTTCAAAATTTTTATCACTGGCTTGTTAGTTTTGATCTATATTTCAACACTATGTCATTAAATATGGCAATATCGATATTAGGAAACCTCCTCATTTATTAATGGCTCAATCGAATTGTAGTTGGATCGCAACCGCAGCTCAGTTCCAGTTTAACACGTTTTTGGTATATTGCTAGTAATAAAAGACCAATCAAATTCGATTGGTTTTCGATTGTAGTTGCTGGCGTCGCCGGCTGTAAGGAAGTTTTCAAAGGGCGTTTCAAAAGGTCATTTTAGTACAATAATGCCATAGTTCCGTTTGTTTGAGAGAGCCTTCGGTGGCTTAATGGCGAGGGTCCGACTCGTCTGCGAGAGGCACCGAGTACGATCCCCAGTGCCCCCAAGAACCAGTGATTTTCTGAGTTATGTACATTAGTATACCATGCTGCTCATACGGTGAGGGAAAACAATGTGAGAAAATCTGGTCATGCAGGCGCCTGAATGTATAACCATGATCCAATCTGGTCAGGTTCCTCTGGTAACAGGGTCATGAAGGTCAGACGGCAGTCACTTTACTGTAATTACCTCGTCACCATTACCAAGGCGGATCTCGGGTCCGTGCGAAAGTACAACCGGGATATTGACGTCAAGATGATTATTAGATTTTGTCTTCTGAATAGATAAGTTTGTGGCATTGTATTGGGTTCAAACGAAATGCCATAAACCGTGCGATCTGCGCCCGCGCACGACTCTTCGCCGCGCAAATAGAGAAATTCTGTGACCCCAGGCTGGAACGGTTTCGGACAGGGAGGGAGCTAGTTCCCTCGCGGGGGGATATGGGGCTTTTTCAGAGACCACTTTTTTACCAGACTGTAACAGAAGAAGGGTTATGTTTTTCGAGCGTATGTATGTATGTCTATTTCTTTGACAAGGGCTACAACCTTAATGGCTCAATTTATTTTAACATATGAGGTATTCTTAGATTCGTCTTGATTGCGCGAGTGACACAGGGTACATTCATTTTCTTTAATTCAGAATATTGGGTTTAGAAAACCTATCAAGATAAAGTTCTTCAAAAGACGATTTCTAAAATAGACACAACTTTTAATCTTTGTACTGCTTATTTGTTACGTGTGCCTATTATGTTTTGCGCTGTCACAGCATTTTATGAAGAGGGAGGGGTGCTGAAACCACTATCTTCCCTACTCCTACCTATTAAAACCTTACCTATAAAATTGTTACGGGTTCCAAGACAGTATTAGCCTATCCTCGGGTTTGCCTAGATGTCGACACTACGTAACCCTTCGGGTCGCCGCTGTATCCTGGCTTTACAGGAGTTGCAGCGGTGAGATCACTTCATAGAATATGGTACCTATCACCCGCTATATGTATAATACGTGTAAAGAGTATCGACCCAAGTACATATGTTTTATCACTATGAGAACCATGCTGACATGCCTCATGCTTGTAATTAAACTGGCTACTTTATCCTTCAAATTGGAATACAACACTGCAAGCATTCTTCAAGTATCCAGGTGATCCACCCAGACTTGTTAGAGGTCTACCACCAAAACAGACAGTACGCTTCATTGGTTGATTCATAGGTCAATGAAATGGCATAGACTTCATTTTATTAAGCCGAGATCATCGATTTGAATTTTTTACTTTCTTTTAGCTTTATGAAAAGCGGCCAGCGTCGTTCAGACATCTGCAACCTAAGGGCGGATGTGCTTATCTTAGTCATTTATTTGTAGGTGACCAACAGCTGTATATTACAATATATAAAGTTATATTATAAAACAGTAAGCTAATTATAGATCAGTTATTCATGTAAATAAGTTGCTAGACTAACATAAAGGGGACCCTTTACAACCTAGATCCGTATCTGTATGACAAATATCTCGGATAAAGCCTGCGGCAGGCTGGCGTGATGATTGACGAGCTATCGTGGGCCAGCTCTCACGTCATTTCCTTGAACGTCGTTGGTGGTGTCGGAGTCAAAGGTGGGGGCACTTGCTGCGCTTTCAGGGCCGTAGTTAGTGGGGGGGTCCTTAAAATTGGAGCTGGTGCGATGATCGTAATTGCGATGGCATACACAGTAGCCTTGACTCGATTTGTACTCGCGGCTGCATATTAAGAAGCCTGTATTATGTCGTTGTTTATATTTCATTAGCTGGTCTGCTGCGACCTCGTTGGCGTGTCATCTTCACATCTTCACTACATAGTATAAAACAAAGTCGCTTTTTCTGTCCCTATGTCCCTTTGTATGCTTAAATCTTTGAAACTACGCAACGGATTTTGATGCGGGTTTCAACAGCAGATAGAGTGATTCAAGAGGAAGGTTTATAAGCAAGTAGAAAGAGGGTAGGTAGGAGTAAAGTAGGTGTACGCGAACGAAGTCGCGCCGGGTCCACTAGTACTATATAAATCTCCCTTTTTTATTAATCCATTTATTGTTGAAATCGCGAAAACGCGAATACATACAAGCTTACATACATATTCTACAAGCAATTTCTCAGTTCTAAGATTGAATGCTGCTCTACAGCAGTTTTCAGACATCAATAGCAAGTGTAGGTAATACTGTATCATTTTGAATATGCTTATCCTACATATAAATGTAAAACTTTGTTAGGATGTTTGGATGTATGTTTGTTACTCCTTCACGCAAAAACTACTGAATCGATTTTGATATTTGGCCAGCAACATAGAATAGCCAGAATAGCACTAGCTATAACTTATCTCGAGATTTTCTCGAAGTTGTTCCCATTCACGGGGATATGCGCCATAGGGACAACTGGACCACATGGGCTCTACTATAGAACGAGCTAGCATCACTATCGAAGCGCAAACAAACCGGAGACCATCCAAATTTTAAACAGGGTAGGTTGAGCTGCTGTCTTCAGTACAATCAAAACGTCGATGCTTGCAATCGCTTCGTCGATTCAGCTACGTGCCGCGGTTAACAATCGCTCGTTACAGTTCGCATTGGAATTGTATAACAGTCCGATCCGCGCTGTGTAAACTATAAAACCGCAATTGAGATGTTCCGCCGAGGGTTCCTGTTGTGCCACTGCCCTTTGAAGCAATAATAGGACGATTATTGACTCCTGATGTGGTCATCTTGGCGTTATGCCTTGATTGCGAACGCGTACGAGGGCCCGGGGTCCAGCGTTTGGCAGATCAGGTAATTACAATGGAGCGACTGTTATCTGATCTAAGTGAACCCTGTTAATAAGGGCACCATTCAGTTGCCTGAATGCCTAGGTTTCATCACGATGTTTTACCTCACCTTATGATGGTCTACGGATTTACAGACAGACTTACTTTATAATTTTTCGAGTATACTGTTAGCCTGAATATCTTTATTAATGATTTCATTTGATATTTAT
Source organism: Blastobasis lacticolella (assembly GCA_905147135.1). Classification (NCBI taxonomy): domain Eukaryota; kingdom Metazoa; phylum Arthropoda; class Insecta; order Lepidoptera; family Blastobasidae; genus Blastobasis; species Blastobasis lacticolella. Next base: position 17,775,818 of record LR990055.1, on the reverse strand, counting down.
CCTGTTCTTTCAGCTTGCTTAATTAATATATATTAAGAAGTAGATGCAAGGCCTAAATATTAGATAATGTAGGTTACACAAAAAAGGATCTCCTCGACACACAAAGTCCAAGGTATCGAATTGTATAGGTATCGAAATCTCTTGCCAATATACCGCGTAAACCACAACTCGCTGAGAACGAATCCTGTTAACGGTCAAAAATATCAGTTTCATGTAAAATATTACGTTACTTATTGGTTAAATTATTGTAGTTGGTGTGTGGTATCGGTGATAAATATGGGCCCTTTTATTTTCTTCTTTTTTATAGTCTTCAAGAGAGTTTTTCTGTAATCTGTGGTCTTTTTATTATAGGGTAGGAGATCACCGGACATCCACCGGAGTCATGAAAGTGTTACCGGCCTTCAAGTTAGGTATAGGACAGTTTCTTGCAGGCTCCAATGTCGTGCCAACTCGGGAATATCGCTGTATCGAAGTTCGCTCCATAGAATGGTGGTTGTCACTCATTTTAAACTAGTCGGCGGTAAATTTGTTGTTGTAGGAAGAGTGACAGAGGTCAAGCCTGAGGAGTCCGCCTAGGTGAGTATCACCACCTTATCTATTTCTGCTGCCAAGTAATGGTTTGAAGGGTAGAGGAGCCAGGAACAGGCATGAGGCATTTCATCTTAGTCCTCACAGTGACAGCGAAATGCAGAATCATATATGTTTTTGGCGAAATTTACCGATTACCATCAGGTGCGCTGTCTGCTCGTTTGTCACTATGTTCACACATACATACATAACGCCTTTTTCCCAGCAGAAATAGACTAGTTTTGGCAGTTTTAAAAATATCCAAACATTAGGCCGTAAGCTTGTTTGCCACCTTAGTGGGATAAAAAATATATTCAACGATAGCACTACAACACCGGCACTCATCGAGGATTAGGAGTCCACTGTAAATCAAGATATGGCCTTAAGGTGAAGGTTTTATTGGACATGGTCCGAAATAATGGGCAGATTTGACAGAATTATGGTGGCGGCAGAACAGGTAACTGCTCCCATGAATCACGGTCTCGAATGCTCACGACTTCCAGTGGCCACGTCAAGTAAGTAAATGACTATTTATGACGGCAATAACGGGGGAACGGGTAATCGTTGCTTACTCAATTCAAATCGACGATAATGTGGATCGAACCTTTGGTAGCGTAGCTATGAAGTTTACACTCCGAGACTTCATAACTACGTACGTAAATAAATAAATATGCTTGGACAATTCACACAGCGCCATCTAGCCCATCTAGCAAAGTAAGCAAAGCTTGTGTATATGTATACATACTTATTATACATACTACACCCAGACCCGTAACATTTGCTAGTTTCGACTGCGTATTAACTCACACACCACGCTACCATAAAGCCAATGAGCATTATTTATCGTCGCCTTAGATTTGATAGCCACAGTGTTTCATTTTAGGACTATGACATAGGATCGTTCAAGAGGTATATTAGAGGTCTCTTCACAGACGGGCAACGCATTGGTATCGCTCCTGGTGTTGCTAATTGTCCATAGGCGGCGGTGACCACTTTCCATCAGGTGGTCCGCTTGCATGTTTGCCTGCCGAATAACTTAAAAAAATTGTATGTTAAAAATCTGTTGCGTGGTTTAGGGGAAGTTTTATGGGGAGGCGGTTTAGAAGACATACAAACACGCGGAAAGCGTCTTTATTTTATACTATGTATGGAAGAACGCAAGAAATAGATAAAATAGTAGAAATGCAAACCTTTAAATCGAACTCGAGCAAAAGCTCTTGTTTCCAACAACAAGAAAACGCATTGCCAGCCAATCTCACTGTACGATTACGGTGCATCGATTGACATATTGATCCAATTCCCGAGTTAATCGCTTCGGAAAGAATCGATAACGGTAACCGACGATTATGTTGAAGACGTCCATTATTCGTTGCGATCGAGCTCTGAACGGTGTGGAAATGGTGTTGCTTTAAATGCCCATAATTAGTCTGCCGTCTAGATGAATTGTCATATCGCAAGTGCTGCGGGTTTTTGCTGGTAATTGAGCTTAGGACAATGACCCCGATCTAAGTTATTTATTGGTACAGTCAGGTGCGCAGTGAAGGAACGCTCACAATAAAAATTCGAGTAGCAGTGTTTTCGCAGATCATCACAGTCAGCCCGTAACAGTCCACTGCAGGACTTAGGGCCTCTCCCACAAAAGGGGAGGTTCTTGCCATAATCTCCACGCTTGGCAGGCGGGTTGAAGATCGCAGTGTTTAAATATAACAATGGAAAATGCTGCTGCCCATTTTCCAGACTACGGAGACTCTTAATCTTGTGCTTCGAAAACATTAGTCGCCTTGTACGACACCCATGAGTGTAAGGGGTTGGTGCTATTCTACTCTGCCGGACACCACACGGCCAGATGACTATCCTATATCTTGGTATTAATGTCCCGGTTGTGCTCTCACGCACGAGGGCCCGGGGTCTGCCATGGCCGCCTTGATCCAGAATTAGGCAGGTCAAGTAATTACAGTGGAGCGACTGTTATCTGAGCTCTGTAACACTGCTACCAGGGGAACCTGACCATATGTAACCATGATCCAAGCTGACCATCAGCCGCCTAAATGTGCAGGTTTTATCACAATGTTTTCCCTCACCGTAAGAGCATCGGTTAGTATTTAACTAATGTACATAACTCAGGAAAGAGTGTTTGGTACATGGGCGCAGCGGGTTTCGATCCCGGTACATCTCGCTTACGAGTCGGATATCTCACCGACGCTCGTAAACACCTAACTAAAATGTTGTAGTCACACATTTTAAAAGTATATTCCGAGTCCCAAGCCCAACAGTGAACTGTTATGGGCGGTTGAGACATGACTGTTAGTCGCTGTCCTAACTGGCAACAGTCGTGCGACGCCCGACCAATAGGAAACCTCAAAACCGTCCGTCGCACGGCCATGGTCGCATAAACGGCGCCTTATCATATAAAACATATAAAATACTCTACAGTTTGTACAAAAATATCAGACCAACATATAAATATTTTCACGCACGACAAAAAACTCGTATCTCTTTATAACCTATCAATATAATCAACCAAGTCAATCGATCTCACCACATCTCATCGCATGATCACAATATCATGTCATCTACTGCGTCTATTAAGTCGTTAAAGACTCTTGCACTGGAACTGCACTGGCACTACCCTCATTAGCGGATTGATGATTGGTTCTCGGGATTGGCTGCAGCCTTTAATTTTATCGAATATCTGTTTGGCTTAGAGTAGGTATGAAAGAGTATGCCTTATTAGCAGTGAGTGTTACAAATAATACAAAGTAGCTGGCCGGCGCGACTTTGTTCACCTGATGTTCTGACCCTACCTTATACTACTTTACCCCTACCCAAACCTCTGATTTTGACAGAGTTTTAATAGATTTTATAGAGTTGTAGCTTAGTACAAATACCTGGTACATAGTTATCTTGCAATATTGTACCAGGGCCCAGACAATATATTATTATTCTAATACCAGGGGTACGACTCAGGCGAAGTGAAGACTCAAGAACTCCATATTGTACTCTCCAGAGAGCTCATTCCCAACCAAGAAAGTTCCATTGGCACCGCACAATTCCCGAAAAATTTAACAACAGGTATTCTTCTCCATACACTGCAGCTGTACTTAACAGCAGGTGACATGGCAGTCAAAAACCTGTATATTTTCTACAAAATAAAATAATAATAAAATAACTGTATTTTATGCGGACGAAGTCACGGGCAAAAGCTCATTTCCCTCAATTATTGCATAATCGATCGCCAACGCGACGGGTGGCCCGCGGTCCCATTGCTTCGGCTGACTTTTATAGCTCAAAACATGGTAACAAGACATATTAAAAACAATTATCTCATATTTAAATTAATTTTACAAGCAAATATCTCACGTGGTGAATTAATTACTTCCTCTTGCTAAGAATGTGGTAATCTTGTGAACAGTCACCTTTTTATAGAATTACAAATACAAGTCTTGAGAATAAACGTAGGTATATTCTAAGCTCGGAAATGAAACTCAAGATCAAAGCTTTAAAATAATTCCATCTATAAAGATAAATTCAAGGGATAGGTTATTTAAAATTGTGTTTGTTTAAATTTGATTTTATTTCAATTTGAATGTGCATTTTTTTTAAATATTTTAATTATTTAAAATAGTCCACCCTTTGAGTTTATTTTTTGTCGTGGCAATTTGTTTACACATTTGATCAGGAATTTAATCTCTGAGTATACTACCTTTTCTCCGCTACTACCGCATAAATTTTGGTTATTAGGTGTTTGACCCGTGCCCTCGGGAACCTATTTCATAGCCTATTAGATGTGTTATTTTGAGCTATAAGCTACATTACAACCAAATCTAATCAAAACCGTTCAGTAGTTCAGACAAAACCAAACACCTATACTTACAAACTTATATTATGGTAATACTATCCCTGCTTTTATCTAAAGTCGTAGGAATCCTATAATTTATGGATGCAAAAGGCACAATATCGATCAGTGTTGAAGTTGCGTGGAAAGCGGTACGGGCACGGGTAACCCTATGACAAGCGAACGAATTTTAAGCGAACGGCTAAGGAATGGAACACGTTGCCTGCGAGTGTGTTCCCTGATCATTATAATTTGGACTCCTTCAAGGCTAGAGTGAATAGCTGTCGTCACCTACCACCAGGTCAGATGGCGATCAAATGGCGAGCTATTTAATTTATAAAATTTATAAAATCATCAAACAAAAGAAAATCACACTTGTCTAATTTCGGAACTAGCGACTAGCTCCGGCTTCGCACGGGTGGTCTCGTGTTTTTTCTATTATTCCACATTTCGTATATTACATTTACATAAACCTTCCGGAAGTTATTCCCTAAATGATAGTGAAAACTGTATTAATATTCGTTGCATGCCTTAGGAGAAGTTGATATACAGACTGACCTATACCTACTGTACCATGTAGGATGCTAATTTCCGCCATATGTGGAGCAGAATAACTTTCAATTCGATGTTACCATCAATGGGGTCACGGATTACGGGGACAACGAACACACTAACCTTAGAACTGTATTACCGCTGATAAATCTATCGTAATTAATCAATCACGTTAATAACTCGGCCGGGACCCCGGGCCCATTCAATTCCAGTGATCGATAGACGCCGGCGCACGCACTGCTCTGATATACAATGCTTTCGGTGCAATTGTGTAACTCTGTCGTATTCGTGTAACTTTTGGCGTTTTCAAGAATAAAAGTGGCGGTCCATACATATGCCTTTTGACGAGGTATTTTATCAACTAGGGATGCTCATGGTGGAAATTCAAAATTCATAAATTCAAAATTTTATTTATTGATTAGGACATTAAATATCTCTTTCAATTGTCATATAGGAGGGGGGTAGGAAGGGTAGGGTAGGAAAGTAGGAAGGAAACACACAGTGACACGCTGACCGCCCTATGGCCGTAGATAAACCCATCCCACGCCAACCACGACCGAACCGTGCTCGACAATGCCAGGCAGAGCCGGAACGCGTTCGATATATTATATGTGGCCACCATCGTCCAGGACATCTGCAACCTAAGGGAAGCGGATTCGGTGCCGGCCTTGAGGTACCTGCAGACATGCCTTTTGGAGAACCCCACGTTATAGTGCAGAGGAAAGAATTCGGGAGGGAGGTCATTCTATATCTTACATGTGCGTGGTAAAAAGGCTCGTGATGCCCGTACGTTATTTGGATGCCAGGCATCTAGATGGTGAGGATTATATCTATCCCATCGTCGGAGGGTGCAGTGGTGATGGCGGCACGAAGTTACACAGTTGGGCTTGTTGCCTATACTTAATCATAGTTGTATGCGCGTGGGACAAATGCTTTATGTATATATGTTTGAAACCGGTGAAAATAATTAGAAAATAATTAGCCACACGCCAACTTATAACGACAAAGATCTTAAAATCTAACCTACCGCCATATTAGAAACGTTTGTTTTGGTCAACATTTGATAATACTAAAAGACTTTTATTATTTATATTACATTATAATTTATATTTTTATCTGTATATTTACATATATTATACATTTAAATTTTTTTTTAATTACTTGACAAGATATGTTTATATCTTAATTAATTCTTATATTGACATTATTTTGATATTCAAATTGACATTTATTCAATCTACTTACCTAGTAGATGCTATTTATGAATAATTTTATTGACTTTATATTGGCATGGTTATTTTGTTTTGAAGAATTCACTTAATAATTATTTACATAAATAATTATAACTTAATGTATTTTTTTGTAAAATATTTATTATGAATAAATGAATTTGAATGAATATGAATAATCCTGGTTGCACTGTACTTGACAGGCTGTACCCAAAAGGCACCATGGCCAAAGGACAACCCCCGAAGTAAAATTGTACGTTTTCGCTTTCGCGAGCGTTGTCGAAATCTCCGTCTCCGTCGCCCTGGAACGTGCGAGAGAGATTTCTATAGCACTTGCGAATAAATTACGTTAAATTTGAGTAAGGCGCTCGGGCGCCTGCTTTGTCATCTTGTCAAAAACGACTATAGTTACACGAAAACGAATAGCATACACAATCGCACCACCCCATTAATTTATTTGATGCCAGCCACGAAACGCTATCATGCAAGTCGTAACATTGAAATGCGTTGTCAGTGCCGTCATGCTATCTACAAACGAGACGTTGGCATGCGATATCGAGCGTTGTGTCCCTTTCCTTCCTTTTTATTCCGGCTTTCCGGCTGGCGATAGGTAATTTATGTCTCTAAGTCACGATAGAATAAAAAAATGAACGCAAGGTACACAAAAATATTATTTTACATTTTAAGGGTATGTTCCGGGTTTCCTATCGCGTACCTTTGTTGACGAGTAGCCCGATATTTCGACTCACGTCACGGGACGACTGGAAAGCGCCGGACGCCGAAACCCGGAACATACCCTTAAAATGTGTGATAATAACCGCACTAGTTTAAAACATTATTTACTTATTAGAGTTTATTAATGCTTATTGAGGGAGGGATCAGGCTACTGAATGTGCAACCAAGATCCCTGGTCAGGCTCCCCTGGCAGCAGGGTCACGGAAGTCAGATGGCAGCCGCTCCACTGTAATTACCTGATCAGTCAAATTCTGGATCATGAAGGCGGTCAGATCATGGTTACACATTTAGTCGCCTGAATGTCCAAGTTTCATCACGATGTTATCCCTCACCGTAAAAGTATCGGTTAGCATTCAACTAATCTATATCCCTAAAGAGTCATTGGTACTTGGACGCAGTGGGATTCAAACCCCGTATCTCTCGCTTACGAGTAAGATACCTTAACCACTAGGCCACCGATGCTCCTATAACTAAAATTGTTATTGTTTACTTTAAAATATTAAAAAGATAATAAACAAACATGACAATTCCTCGTCTATTTTCCATATATCCCGCAAATTATAGACCGTAATATCCTATACAATAATCACACAGGGTTGGTCACCCCCCGTACGTAACTAGGTGCATCCATAAACCCTGTCTGTCTGTTCATAAATCCGCATTATCTACCGTGGCCATCGACTCCCCGGAACTGTTCGTGCGATACCTTTCAAGGCGAGGAATCGAACCTTATACGGCCTCAGTGACGTTGGAGCTGTGTTCTGTAATTTGAGATGAGAGGGTTAAGGGAGGTTAAGTTTGAAGTTGCAGTTGAGTTGGGTGTGGAGGGCTTCTGTGGTATCGATTTTGGAGATAGGTCATGTCAGGGAACGGTAGCGTCCCGTGACAGCATAATAGATTCGTTGTCTTTTTGTTATGTTTATCTGATTTACTTGTTTTGTATTTTTTATTGATCTATTTGTATTGTCATCACTAAAAGACAGCGCAGCACGGAACGGTATAGTCCCGTGACAGCATAAGCTGAGCCTTAGTCCATTTGCCTTATTGTGAGCAATTTTTTTTATGTTTAGTCACTAGTACTTAAGTGACATAGCATTGCATAGCTTAGCATAAATTAGGCAATAAACGATTTACTATTCTTCTATTATATTAAGTATATTGCCAAGTAGCTAATTAACAGATGTCGCCGATAATTAACATCTGCTAATTCGGCTTCGTAGAGCCGCGTCTCAGTCATCATTTTATTTGAAAGTACCTACTTAACTGACTAGTCAGACATTGTTCTGTCAACTTTCCACCAAAAACTCATGCAAAACAGTAAGTAAGCCTATCCTCTAAGCCAAGAATTCGTATCCAGCCCGATCTCAAAATAATGGTCAAATTCATACTAATTGAAAATTCCGAACGTATTTTTTTATTTCCTAATAGCCAGGCATTTGACCATCCAGCCTGATGGTAACCTAACCGCCTCGTCCACGCGTGGAGTGCGAGGCCCGCTTCTGACGCCCACGCACTGCGTCAACCAGACTTATCTACGCATCTAATAATGTCCGCTGGACAGAGGTGGCCAACTATCGAGCCTCGTGTAGTATTTAATCTATGCTATTTTTAAACTGAAAAAAAATGGTGTCTGTGTTTTGAAGATATTTCAGAAAAAATTGTCGAGGTAGGTTCAATTCAAGGACTAAGCCAAATTTTTTTTTTTTACTTTTTCTTTATTAAACAAGAATCTATAGCACATAACATTATTAGTAAATAAATAACAAGTTACTTGCAAATAGGCCTGTTACAGATTCACACTATGTAACTTTATATTTTATACAATTAAAAAAAAAGACATATTTGAAAAAAGCATTACTTATCTAATAGATACACATCATATCAATCATAATCTTTCTGTTTGTCATCAAAACTTCTAAAGGCGCTCTTTCAAGTTTTTATTGAAGTAACAATAGTCTTTGATGCAGAAAATTCTTTATATGAACGGACTAAGCGTGAAAATAGGTACTTTAAAAGTAATCGATGATGACCATTTACTAATTCTCGCTTACACATTGCAGAAACATCACTGGTGTTGGTATTAACAAATAACATATTATAATGACATAAATGATGAAATCGCTCTAGAGAAAAAAATTTTGACCACACCTGGTTCGGTAGAAACGGTCAGTAACTGAACCAGTTTCTTTGGCAGCGAAATTACTCACCTTGTCTCGAATTAGTTAGCATCGACTGAGTGAAACAAGAGATAAAATTCCAGAGCACACTATCTATGAGATATCTGCGATTCAAAGGCACCTACTGTTTTCATTAGAGTCGCAAACCATGCAGAAATAATTGTCGAGATTCAGAAGTTGGGATTTAAAATAAATTAGTAGGCGACCATATCGTCGTTATCGGTTCTTGTTACGAAAAAGGTATGGAAATTAAAGCTTAAGATCACTTTGATATATGCACAGGCTTGACATTAAGGAATCTGACATAGTTTTAGCGCCGAATATCCAATCACAGCAGAGCCTCGTTAACCCTCGACATCTCTCTGGGAAATTCCATAACTTTTTCTTTGCACATAGCACCTAAATGTAAAACGTCCACTAGTGTCCTCGATGCCGTGATCTGAATCACTACACTGAAGACCAAAACAAAAAATAACTAATCGTTTGATCTGTAATTACCTATACTTATCAAATGGTGTGCATTATTGTATCACATGTTGCAGTTATGTAGAGAAAATATTTTTTTATTTTATTTTTATTGTTATTTACATAAACGTCGATATTTTATACACTGGTAAATCTGAGTTCATTGTACAAAATTACCTACCTATATTTAAAACAATTTGATTTTACAAATTAAAATCTTTTTATTTTGACTAAATCTACTTCAATGTTCTTTTAACTTCATAGAGCTAGCAATAATTGTTTAACAAATATCGCCGACTATGTACGTGACTAGTTATTTTGGCTCATCAGTGTAGTAGGTACAACGGCTATAACGTCCCCACTGTGAGCCACCCCTGCATGCAACAGTACCAACCTACCTTGCTGTTATTCCGATTGCATTCCTGCGTGGTGACACGTGATCCTGACGAATTACTGAAGTCAACGACCTCCCCCTTCCCCCTCTCCCACCATTCTGCGCCCGCGCAGCCTCGGCTGAATGGCGACATGTTCGTTTCATAAATATTTATTGCGTATTTAATACCGCAAACTATTATTTGGCAAGAAATTTTTGTCATAAATAATGCAAACGTCTTTGTTCGATAATTAATTTTTTTTTTTTTTGGTCTGTCTTGTTTGATTAAAGTTTTGGGCTTGCTCGAGGACTTTTTTGTGGAAAGCTCACGAAGCTTCCTCGATACTTTGGATAGATAGTTTTTTGCTCTTTATTAGAAATTTGGTGTCATTATCATTCCCATTTCAGACGAAACACATGCTTCGTTGCACATAAATATTTAATACTTTATGGCGGCTACTTTTGCCTAATAGATAGCAAATAAAGTTTTCTTTACTTACTTTTAGTTGTTATGTCTCCTAATTGGCTAATCGATCTCTGTGGGACATTCAAATAAAATAGTAATTTTCGATTTACCTGTTATCGTATTTTACATTACGCATCCTGGATCACGGTCTTGGCGGACCCCCCGCCTTCGTGTACGAGAGTATAATCAACCAGGATCAATACGCCAAGATTATGATGACTGTTTACACATTTTATTTCAATTACAGCTGCATAATGGTTAGCTTTTAAGGTCTGCAGCGCACTTCTATAAGGCTTGACAGATACTTCACAGGTACATACTTATATATGTACTGTAACTCTGACGATCCCTAACTGAAAACACGTTTTTTACATATTTAATATGATCAGAATGAAATTGTATTTACTTTTGGGAAATAAATGAAATCTAAATCTAAATCAGATCGCCAGCATCATAGCGTCACAAGTAGTCACAACACGCGTTGTGACTATGCTGAATGGAGGCTTTTCAGTACTGTGTTACTATTTTAGTTACGTACAAATTATCCAATTTACAATGTGTATTACGCAGTGCTGAACAAACTTTCCTATCTTTCTTTAAATAACTAACGACATGAGAACCATAAATTCAACCCCAATTATCTCTAAATTTCTTATTAAGTCCTTACCTAAATGAAAATACAATTAAATTCAATTAAGAGCAAGTTCCGAGCATCTTTGCGTCACTGTTATGGCCCGTAATGCGCGGTTAAGTGCATAATTAAGCTGTAAGGCTCATAACATAACCTGCATGATGCCTCTTACAGGGTACATCTTGGCTTTCGTTCGAAAACAGGTTTAGAACCTTCCATTGTTTCCATTTTCTTCCATGAAACCTCCACCACTACAATATTAACTAAACACCGGTACTAAACTCGTTTAACATACATTGCTAGTTTTGTTAACGTCTATGAAATGTGTAGGGTAGTAAAGAAGGGGTGTATGCGTTGTGGAGTGTAAGTATCGTTTTGAGTGTAAAGTGGTGAAGATTTGCCTGAGGGTGGCTCGGTTCAGGGTACCTGAGATCAAATTGGTATCAGTAGGTTGAATGTTGCATGGGTTGGTAACGCATTATTTATTGTCCAACACGATGGAAAAAAACATGTTACAAAGTAAGATGGGCGATGAGGTAACCAACTTTATCTGGCCGGAGGACGTCCTTCTCCATGCTCGCCGAGTCTCGCCACCCACACCCCAATGTATCAAGTCTCACACTGCGGTCTCACAGTCAGTGCGCGCGAATGCACCGGGTTCCAACTGGCGATCCATCCGTCAAAATGAACGAATTGCTAATTTCATTAATTTTTTTTTTACATTGGCTAAATTCATTCTTAAAATGTGTAATAATAACCGCGATAGTTTAAAACATTATGTTAAATACATGCTGTTTTTTATACCACTAAGGTGGCAAACAAGCTTGCGGCCTGCCTGATGGTAAGCAGTCACCGCAGCCTATGGACGTTTGCAATACCAGGGGCATCACCCACGCGTTGCCGACCCAGTAAAAACCTTTTAACCCCTTTCTTGAAGAACTCCATGTTATAGTCATTCGTCTAAATTTAGAAATGAAAGCGTGAGAGCAAGATCAAAGTGGGAAAAGGTTCAGTTTTGTATCTTTTCAAAAGGCGTGGTACAAAAAATTATCTTATATTATAAGATATAAAGTCCACTTTGATTTGCTCTCTCGGTTTTTGCTTCTGAATTTAGAAGACTGAATTTAGCTAAATGTAAATAGGTATTGAGCGTATAAGGTAGTGAGCAAAAGTGACCAATCATAGAGCCGTAGGTATTGAACGCAGTGCGTTCACTTAAGGGATCTACTTACGACACTTAGTTGATACTAATCCTTATACAATACAAAAAAAGTCGCTCGGATGCACGGGCGAGCCGACCTTGTTGGGACGTCCTGTCAGCCGCATCCGAAAAGGGACTTTATTAAATGGTGGAAATGGAAGATGGATGAAGATGGAAATGGCTATGGTCAGAATCTCATTGCGCGATCGAATCAGGAATGAGGAGACGCAAGCGAACTGACATAGCCCGAAAGATTGCCAAATTTAACCGGCAGCGGGCAGGGCACAAAGCTCGCAGAACAAGTGGCCGATGGGGCAGTAAAAGTTCTCGAGCGGCGACCACGTACCGGAAGACGCATCGTGAGTAGTCTTCTCACTAGGTGAACCGACGACCTGGTAAATATCGCAGGTACCAGCTGAATGCGGAAGGCTCAAGACCGGCCTTTGTGGAGATTTCTGGGAGAGGTCTATGCCCAGCAGTGGGCGATAAACATAGACACGAAGGTAGCTTTTTAATAGGCCGCTCCAGGGACATTTCGCGGTAAGCAGCGCGGGCGCAGCGCTGCGTGACCGCACGGCACGTTGTAAACTTGCGTAGCAACCAAACTGGACTAAGAGGACCAAAATAAGTCTGCCAAGGTGGACTGTTATAGGGCTCGTTTATATGTCGCCGCTTACCTATCGGACAGTTAACGCGTACGCGTCATGCTCGCATATTCACCGCGTAGCGATCGGAGAGAAAACGTGCAGTCTACTATGCGGACGCTGCTCGTTTTTACAAAAAATAAAATAAACTTTCTGTCATTAGTACAAAAACCAAAATTGCAAACTTTTGGGATAAATTGTACAGAAAAGATGTAGGAACCTAACTATGTATGGGCTCTTACATTGACAGATCCATTGACCTAAATATTAACTGTGATTTTCTTATGAAATTCCTTATTTCACTCTAGAAAAGACATTAGGAAAACGCTTGAATTCTAGGGAAACACGATAGGATACGATACGATACTCTGATACGTCAAAGTTTTGCCAGCAGAAATATTGTTGTGCCTACCCCATTTGGATAATAGGGACAGGGAGATGCTATAACTGGGGCGATATACGATAATCGCCAGAGCAACGTGTTTTGAGGTTTTAGAGGTAAACAACGCATTATTATAGGGCCTGGTATCTGATTTATCTTTTTTTATGTGTGTCTTACTGTCGTAGCTAGTAGCTTACATTAGTGTAAGTCCCTAGAAGCTTGACAGTTTTTTCTTATATCCTCTGTCATAAGCAGAGTCGTTTAATGTCTGTCAGCGTGTTTTCTCGTCTTCCCTCCTCCACTATGATCATTTTGTCCTTCCGAGTCCTATTAGAGTATTACTTGTCTGCTATCTGGTATCTGGATGCCAATGTTCATAGGCGGTGGTAACCATTTTCCATCAGACGGTCAGCTTGCCTGTCTATAGATTATAAGTAACATAAAAAACGCAAGCTATTTGGAGCGATAAATCTATGTCTATATAGCGGTTCCGGTGCTAAGGTTTTATTAAACTTGTTGCTATTGTGTGCGGACAATGCGTAGATGACGTGGTCAAGATAGGGGTTGGAAATGCGTTGCGGACTTCTTAAGTGGCGGAGACAACGGTGCGTGTGTAGGAAGAATGTGGTTGAATGTGTAAATTAGGAAAATATCGGTATGAAATATTTTAAGCATGAATATTTGCTTCGTAATTAGGGATTTATTTATTGGACATTTGGAGGTTTCTTTTTTTATTGGAGACGATACAGGTTGTATTTTTTTTTAATCGGCAACTAAAAATTATTTTCATGATAATTCATTAATACGAGGAGCAATAATTATTAAGGTACACATAAAATATTAACAGTTACAGTACACTGAAAGTACTAAATCAATTCAATAATTTAAAAAAATCGTCCACACCGCTGCTTTCCGAGATGGTGTCCAGAAAGCTGGCTGCGTTGCCTCATTTGTTAGAAATGCTAATCCATAGGTATTGTTTCTTTTGCTATTTGAAAACAATAAGTACAGAAACATAGCATAAATAAAAAAAATAGCGTTAAGTCACTTCGGACACAACAGACCGAAACTATCACATTCACCAAAAAGAAACTAACTATTAAACATATTTTATTCTTGCTAAAGCAAATTGACCTTTAAATACTCAACATAATACGAATACACATCCTTGTTAACATAGGATATTTCACACCTCACCTTGCGTCATCGATACCCCTTGCATATTCCATAGCGGTATTGAAGCTGCGCGCGCGCAGCGTCCCGGCCGGACGGGTTCTGCGACCGCCTGGGAACACAATAACATGCAAACGTGTTAATATCGGCCAGGGGACGCGGACGTATCACTCTGCAGACTGTTCAACAAATATTTAAGAGAAAGACTCTGTTGGTGAAACAAACGCCACTCTTCTTTCCTATCTGCCAACCTCTTTATCTCTTTATAATCTTCAGCGCTCCCTTTTTCTTCCTACAGACTATTACATGCTGATATTCCTACCAGACTGTGAGGGTGTAGGTTATAGGAGCACAAGAAAAATTCCCTAGTGTAGCTTCCCAACGGTGAAAGAATTTTTGAAATCGGTCCAGTAGTTTTGAAGCCTATTCAATACAAACAAACAAACAAACAAAAAATCAAACCTTTCCTCTTTATAATATTAGTATAGACAAGACAGGCATATAACCGCCATCTCACCTGTTGGTTAGTGACGATGCGGCCGAAGATGGTAGCGATAGTAAAGGTTTAGGAGACCCACGAAACGTTGATCTGCCCGTGCATAACATACAACAACAAAAATTATTTTAGGCACCCAAACTTCGACTTTTCTCATCGATAGTACTTTATAATATTATGTTGCGTGCCGTAATAAGGTAGTAAGTTGGATACTTGGTTGCTATTTTTACAAAAATAGTAATTGTTTAAATTGTTTTTCAAAAACCTTTGCAGCAAGAGGTCTCAGCGGCGGGAAACGCATTGGTGTTGCTGATTATAGGCGGCGGTGACTACCTTTCATTAGGTGGGCCGATTGCCTGTTTGTCTGCCGTATACGGTTATAACATAAAAAAAAGTTAATTAGTTTAGATAGAGTCTCATTGTCGGGATATGCGCAACTTTCTTTATAGAAAAAGGCACAAGTAGTTGAGATATCTTGCTCAGAGTCATACCCTAATATATATTTTTAAAGCCATCCTGATAGCCTCCAATACGAATTTTCCCACTTGCTTCGCTTACGACAAAAATACAAAACAAATTGAGGTAAATCATTTTAATCTCTCAAGCTATCATCGTCTATCCTCGCAGGGATAGGTTTTAAGTACAGGTTTCGTCGTCAATATTGCCTTTGGGGCGGCCTGCGGTCTCTATAGAGACTATGAAGTCTAGGGATGTTACTGAGATGTTACCGAAGCCGGGGAACTATGGTGATAACTGATAGAAATATATTGTCGCATGTGTAGCATTATGAGATTTGGAACTTGGCCCGCGAGAAATTCGCCTATGCTATGTTTTCCGTGGGATCTACATTGAATTTCGAGATCAACTAGAGCCTGTGTTGTTTTCTCCTAGTGAGTACCTATCAATCAGAATTAATAAATAAATTTAATTATTATTTTATTTTATTTATTACCACTATGGTGGGCATCAACCGAACTACATTTATAATATTGATAGGATTGTAGGTAAACAGGTAAAGGGTTAGTAGGTTAACATTAAATAACATTTTGTAAAAAACCTGGGACCTGGTAGAGATTAGTAAAGGTTTTTTTGGTTAACATCTATTATTATTGTTAACATAATTTGGTTTGGTTTACATCTGCTTTTAACATTTAGTTTTATTTTATTTTGATTCAGTTGTAAATATTTATGATTTTAAATAAAATCTCGAACCAAAAAATTCGAAATATTTATAAAGAAATTTCATCTTTTTCCCTGACTTCTTAAGTGGAAAATAAATTACAATTTAAAACGGAAGTAATCTAAAAAAACCTCCGATTTAACCTTCAGCTCAAATTTATCCGTCGAAGTTGAATTAAATCCGAAGTTTCGACACTTTGTCTCTGTAACATCTCTACTTTAGTCTAACAGCTCTGTGGTTAAGCCACAATGCAGTCACAGAACGCTACATCTCCGATATTATTTGTAATCGAAGGCTAGATGACAGCGCCAGATTGCCACGACGGCTTTGCTTGAGTGGGAACCTTTTATGCTAATTATATCAATCGGTTTTATGGAGTAGGTGAGTTTAATATTATCAGCGTGGGTTTTAAATTTTTTATTGTAAATTAAAAGAGACTGAATAAAGATCTAGGCATTGTATTGGACGCAAAATTAACTTTCTGTGCCCATTATGAATACATTTTCGCGAAATCAGTCTGAATGTTGGGCTTCATTTTTAGGACAATTAAGCCCCTAAACTCAGCAGCTGCGTTTCAAGTTCTTTATTTTGCATATGTGAGGAGCATTTTGGAGTACGCATCTCCGGTATGGTCACCAGTCTATGCTGTCCACCGTAATAGGTTGGAGTCGGTTCTAAAAACCTTTTATCAATAAGCTTAACACCTTGTCGCGCACAGTGACTGTAGATTATGCGGCTGGTCTGGAGAGTCACAAATTGAGTTCATTGGAGGACAGACGCCTCGTGGCTGACATGAGACTCCTACATGACTTAATTAATTGTCGAGTGGATAGTCCACAACTATTGTCACGGGTGTTTCTGTGCGCGGGCGACACGCGCGCGCGCAGCGGTTACGCTTTAGGCTCTCCGATCAACAGGGCCATAGACCTATACGAGCGTCACGTCTCTAATACTCTCGACATCTTTCATTTCTACCGTGAGAAATTTACAAAGGGCGTTCTGAGATATCTCCGATCGCAGTGATGGGGTTTTTATTTGTATTTTATTTAGGATAACACGCACACACACACATACACACATACACACACACATACCAATATACATGTATTACCTTGTTTTATTCTTATTTTGATTGATTTTTTGTTTGTCAATAGGGTATCTATATGCTAAGCTCCTTACAGGCTATATATTAAAAATTTTAAAATGCAGTTTTGTCATTAGCATTTCAACCATAATGTACTTATATTTTACATGTACTGCTGTTAAACTGTGAAATGAACTAATAAATAAAATAAATAGGCCTGCTGGAAGAGATTTCTTTTTAGAGATAAGTAGTGCCTGTTGTCTAATATCTAATTTGTACTATATCTTTAATTTTCTTGTGTACAATAAATTGTTAAATAAAAAAATAAAAATAAAAATAAAATAAAATAAATAGCTTATTTTGGTCGCCAAGCAACAATGTTTGCATGCCTGTGTTTCAGTTTTAAGGATAAGGTAGCCAATCGCACTTACATGAAACATTTCATCTTAGGCCTAACAGTGTTTTTGTAGCCTGCAACCTGAATGTATGAACAGTACGACAGTATACTGCTTAGGTACCTGTCAGCTACAGCTAGGTAGGCTGTCAGCTCATTTGTCACCGAAAAGTGTAAAAAACTTAGAGAAAGATAGATATGCAAAAATGCCGTTTCCATGACGTGTTTTACTAGCAAGCAGCGACAAGTCTGGAAAAAAAACTTTTTTTTTTTGTTAAAATAAATCTATCCAGCGATTACGGCGTGAAAACGTAATAGACATTGTTACTTTGGCATTTTTAATATTAGTTTAGATAATCAAAGCTAACACAGTAGCACACTAATAAGTGGCTTGCTCGCTGGTTGCCTCCCTCAAGTATAAAAAGATCACATAGTTTACCAATGGCGTCGCCTAAGAAAATACATTGCACCTATTCCATCCGACTTTCTTGAAGCTCACTCGTTAACTTTCCCTTCGCCTTATCCGTTGACGTCAGCTTAAAATGGTTAATGGCTCGGGTTCGAGGCTTGGGCATGACTTATGTGCGACGGTAACCGGTGCCCCCTAACTGAGGTATTAGAGACACTTGGGCCTAGCGCTAGGCTATATACAGCCTGGATCTAGAACGTGGAATGATTTATAATGAGCTGGGTGGAGTGCGCTTGAGGTGCGCCGAATATTTTGTCGTGATACTCTTGAACTGTGGGAAGCTTTAAATATGCTTAGACAATTTACACAGCGCCATCTAGCCCCAAAGTAAGTAGAGCTAGATAACTGATAAACCAATTTAAATACATACTTATTATACAAAAAACATCCAGATCCGTAAAAACAATTAAAACTCATCATTCAATTTCTGTTCGGCCGAGAATCGAACCCGGGACGTCTGCGTGGCAGACCGGTATGTTAACCAAGTAAACCACTCAGGTCGTAAGCTTTGGTTTTGGATAAATCATTACTTAATATCATCTTCATATCAGCCAAAAGACGCCCACAGCTGGACATAGGACTTCCCCGCGAGATCTCTACGGCGGCCGGTCCTGTGTCGTCCGCAGGCAGCTGGTACCTGCGATCTTCACTGCGGTCGTCGGTCCACCTTGTGGGAGGCCCACGCTGCGTCTTCCGGTACGTGGTCGCCACTCGAACTTAATATATCTTTAACCATTTTCAAGAATACGTTAATCGTCTCCAATTCATCACATCGAGTAGAATTGATGGAAGCGCTTGGTCACAATACTAACCTTAAGTACGGGAAGTAAAATAGATTGTTAACTACTGCCTACAAATGTCACTACGAGAGTTTATGTTGCAGCTTTATTGACTTATAAATTGCGCCCAACCAGTACATTGCAAGCGCGTGTCTTAATGTTTACGACAAGTAATATAATAGTTGGGGAACCAGTATCTCGAGTGACATATATGGCCGATGTACTAGAAGAAATCTGTCTTAGATAGGTAGCAGTTATAATATAATAATCGTTTCTTTCGTTAGAAAGTGTTACACATCTTATTTAGGTGGGAATCTCCTATTAAGTATAGAAATACTTGTGTCAGGAGAATACCGCTCTAACACAAAATTAATTTACACTTAATAACATAACCATAACTAAACAAAGCTTAAATAGTTATTCTCGATATTAGTTGGAAGAAAAGATAAATAGAGAAACATTTATTCAGAGAACACAAGTGAAAGTAACAGTAAACATATAAAAAACATAAGTGAGGAGAAATAAATAGGGATGACAAACAGAATAACAAATCAAAACATACCAACGGTCACCTGCAATTTTCATCCGCATTCAATCCGAAACTTTGCAAACAATCGACTATTCCGAGGAAGCCGGTTACTTTTCCGGGATATAAACTATCTACGATTAATGAATGAATGTTTAAAAATCGGTGAAGTAGTTTTGGAGATAAGCACGTACGACCAAACATACTTTTGAGCTTATTACTTGTACGTATAGACTGTAAGGGCGCCGTAGGTTATGCTACGTCATCGAGTGCAAGAAAAGTTCCATTTTGTAGCGATAGTAGAGGCTTAGAATAGAATAGAATAGAATATATTTTATTGCTTAAAATGTGGTTTACAATAGATCTTAATTAACATTTTCACACAGGTTCACACAATTTGCCAGAATCTGGCATGCAATAATTTATAAAAACATACATCGATAACGTTAAAATAATAATTATAATGTCAGTTTCAACAATTAACTCATAAAATCACAATAAATAACTATTTATAAAAAAAAATGTCATTACAGAATGAAATAATTTGATAAAAAATAGAAAATAAAGTAATATGTCATTGTACTTATTCACTAATAATACCTATTATATGTCAATACAAGTTCAATTATTTAAAGTACCTACAACATTAAAAAAATGTATACCTATTACCTATCACTATTTTCAGTTGTCATCCACGTTCAAAAGAGTCACAAAATTAGGTGACCCACAAAACGTTGGTTTGCCTGTGCACAACCGCTAGCATCGCTACAAAGTGGAATTTTTCTTGTACTCGATGATATAGCATAACCTACGGCGCCCTCACAGTCTAGTAGGTAGATTTTTTTTTATTTTGCTGGAGTGCAAAGTTAAGAGTCAATGAGGAGTTTTCCAGTAGGTATTGATAGTTTGTTTCAAAAAGCATAAATAGATGGCGCTCCTACAATAGTGGTCGAGCTACGTAAAAAAAAACCGCAAATCGATGTACAGGATAGCCGTTTGGTACACGGGTACTTTAGGTTAAAACAATCATTTTGACCGGTAGTTCCTAAAAATATTCCCAGGGGGGGGGGCAGTAATATTGACATTAATTTTTAATATGGGAATCGAAATTTTTTTTTTCGGAATCCTATCGTGTTTGGTATCAAATGAAAGGGCATCATAAGCCGGTTCTAAAAATATACTACACCAATAACTTTCAGCCACCTGTTTTCTTAAAATCCAAGAAATATTTTCAAAACATACCAAGTTTGGACTCCTCCAGGTAGGAGACGGATTAGTAATTTTTTATAAAATATACGCCAAATGACTCTTAATATGCCCATATCCAAAGACAACAAGGCGATTTAAAAAATATTTTAATTTACTAATTTTAAAATATTTTTTTCTTTATTAAAAAGTTAGATTTAGTATTTTTTGAATCATATCGAACTGTACTGCACTTTACTATTGTTAATCTATGTTAAATTGATATTAATACGCTTCCCCCCCCCCCCCCCTTCTCCTCCTGCACCTGAGAAAATTTTACAGTGGACAACGAAATTATTAATAGGATTTTTTTTAACATGTAACTTTCTCTTCATATACCTATATCATAAACCTTCATATCATACCTACGATAAAAAAGCAATTTTAAAAATATAGAGGTACCATTTTTTTATTTTTTTTATGTCATACGGTAGGCAAACAGGCAAGCGGGCCACCTGATGGGAAGTGGTCACCACTGCCTATAGACATTAGCAACACCAAGAGTATCGCTAATGCGTTGCCCACCTCTATAACACGTTGCTCTGGCACCAAAAAGCAAATGCCACTCCACTGCCAAAGCCACGGTTCCCCAAATCCCCACCCCATGGAGCACTGGAAACCTTACTCACCGGCAGAAACACAATACTATTTAAAAGAGTATTATTTAGCTGCGATATTCTGTAAGGTGGAGGTACTTCCCCAGTCGGGCGGCTCCAATTCGAACGAGATACCCCGCTATGCCCTACCTCTCTTAAACCATGACTTCAGGTTACTTTTACAGATTGCGGAAAAATGAGCATACTAAATTTATTTTACTGGCAGTATAAACTATTTAAAGGAAATGTAACTTGATGCTTTTGAGTAGTCTATAACCTCAATAAGCTGCTTATACTGTCTGACTTTGGAGCCAATGTCTACTACGTCAAATGTTGACATATTTGACAACAATCATAGTTCTATGAAGGAAGGCGCTGGCGCTCATTTTCCGACGCATTTTTAAACTTATCGAATTAAAAATCTCCTTCTTCGTCTTCTGTATAATTCTTGCTGTAAATAAAAGTGCGGTATTAATAAACAAAATCTCTTAACTACGGATTCGTGGCTAAAGGTATAGGAAGAAAGGAAGTAAGAAACCTCATATTGTGACAGTCCCCGTGGCAGATTTTGCATGCCGGGGTACAGGAAAGGTTATTTTTCCTGCATAAACACCGGTTGGACTGGCACCTGCGTGCGCTACCTCTGCCACTGACTGACTGACTATGGCTCGCGAAATCAAATTCGCTTAGGTGCAGAGTGAGGAGTGCGGAGGGAAACAGGAAAGGGGGAGGGGGAGATAGAAACCGTAAGAGCATTATTTTACATAGATAATAGCATAAAACACAATATTAATAGTACAGTACAGTAGAGTTCGATAAGTTTAAAAAAATACTAAATCTCAACTTTTTAATAAAGAAAAAAATATTTTAAAATTAGTTAATTAAAATATTTTTTAAATCGCCTTTTTGTCGTTGGATATAGGTATATTTAGAGACATTTGGCGTATGTTATACAAAAACTTACTAATCCGTCTCCTACCTGGAGGAGTCCAAACTTGGTATGTTTTGAAAATATTTCTTGGATTTTTAGAAAACAGGTGGCCTAATGGTATTGGTGTAGTATATTTTTAGAACCGGCTCATGATTCCCTTTCATTTGATACCAAACACGATAGGAATCTGTGAAAAAAAAATTAAAATCCCATATTTAAAATTAATATCGATATTACTGCTCCCCCCCTGGGAATATTTTTAGGAACTACCGGTCAAAATGATTGTTTAAACCTAAAGTACTCGTATACCAAACGGCTATCCTGTACATCGATTTGCGGTTTTTTGCCAATATTTGCTGTGTACACCGTCCACTACAATTTTGGTAATCTTTTTTAAATCTGTATGATGGTGGCAGTGATTTCATGCAGCCAAGTAATACTAAACTTGAAAATAAAGTGTTTATTAATATAAACATAACTGTTATAGGTTGAACGAAGTGTAAAAAGAAATATTTATAGAAGTTGGCACCATGTTCCATTATTATTACAACCTCTAAAATTGTTGAAAACTATTGACAAATATAATATTATCCAATACAACGTACCCAGTGTTCATATCCTGTTTGCTAAGAACCTATTTCAAGCGGTTATCAATTACCAAAATTGTCGGGGCGCCATCTAGTGAGTGGTTAGGAATGCCTTAAATACCTATTGGAAAACTCCTCATTGCATTAATTCGTCAACACACACGTAACACAGAATTTTAAATGTTAGTTTCTTGTTGACGTTGGTACTAAACGAAATGCACTCTATACGCGTTTACAATCATTGAGAATTGCAAGATGTTCCAAGAAATGAACTAATTTAAGTTTAGAAAAAAAAACAAATTGCATGACAATAAGTAATTAACTGAACAGTAAGATCGTACAAAATGACTTGTTAAATAAATAAATGTACACATTATTTCATATGCAAACACCTCTGCTAAGACCCGCCAATGTCGTGCAAACGTGATTCGTGCATAGAATGTGTTTTATTAACTTTAGCACCACATTTTACTAATAGTGGATTTAAAGACTTACCAATCGAAACTAAACTTTACCCTCTTTCCCTGAAGTTCAAAGTTGTCTATCACAAAATTCGTCAGTTCATACGGCATTGTTTGGAAGCTTTGGAGCACACCAACTTTTTCCAAAGGAAATGTAACTTTATTTCGAAACAATAGAGTATTATTTTGGATGCTGTATTCCGAGGCGTGCGAAACCAAATCGAGGAGACCTACAACCGGACAAAAGGTGAGAAAACTGATGTCGATTTCAGATAAAACGGACTTCGAATGGACTGTGCCGTGTAAATGGAGGCTGTGACTGCGAAATGTTCTTAGAAACCCAATTAGACTTTATACGATGGTCGTGTGTCTCATAGAGCAGAGCATAATGGCTCCAAGCTCACCTTAAATATTCACTGAATATATTCAAACAAAAATGCCACAAAGTTATCTTTGCAATAAAGCTTATTTCGCTGGTATTAATTACGTTTTTCTCGGTTTTACTTCAATTTAGAGTTCTCCGCCACTAATAAAATATCCTTTACAATATGAAACAGATTCCCTTCTATTTCTATATGATAACATTTTTTGAATCATATTATCAATTTTCAGATTTTTAACGTTTGATTCTAAACAGAACCAGAAAACTAGACCTGGTCTCAGTAATAGGACTTTAGATCTAATGTCGTCTCTCTAAATTGGACTATTCAATCAAATGACCTGCAATTATAACGACGCTAAATGACTTTTAGAGCAATTTCAAGATAATCACGCTTCATTTTCACGCAAAAACCACATCATTCCACATGCTTCGGTCCAGCCCAACCTCTTAACTTTACGTAAACATAAACTACGTATCTTCCATAACTACATTGCGAAAGAATCCCATCAAAATCCCTTGTTTCAACATCAGCATTCTTCATCAAACAAAGATATCCTCTAAAATGATCTTATAACTCGTAAACGCTCGACCACATCGGATAATAACCGTAACTAGGTAACTAATAACCTATTCTATTCCACTGTGGGCCTATGGACCCCATTTCGGGATCCAATTATGTAATAACACGCACTCTGTCTATTCGATAATGTAGCTGGAACGCCGAATCACCGTTGTTAATGCTAGTACATGATTGGGGCCGGAAACTGTAGTGATTTCGGAGCTAATAATTCAATTTACGACTACGATGTCGATAGTCTGTTGGTAAAAAGTCTAGTGCCTTCATTGTGATGGTTTTTTGTCGCGTTCTTTAAATGTCCATTTAGGATTGGCTGATTTGACTGCTTATATGGTGATAGAATAGGTAACAATACACGTTAATATGTATTCAGATGTCAAACGTTGATGAACGATGTTTTATCGGTAGACTTGGTCAAACTCGCTTCGCCAACAGTCTCGGGACCCGATTGGCACCATATGAAGATGTATATTTTTTATAGATAAGGCTTTTTATTGTTCGTATTGATGTTTTTCTTATCTACAAAATGACTAAACATTTTCTCGTTTTTTAAGAAATGGATACCTTGAAGAACACCTTGCGAGTGTGTTCCCTGATAATTACAATCTGGACGCCTTCAAGGCTAGAGTGAATAGGCTGTTTCTAGACAGGCCCCATCGTCAGGCGTATCGTCACTTACCACCAGGTGGGATGGCGGTCGATTGCCTAGCTAGTGATATTAAAAAACACCTTAAAAGAAAAAGTACTGACCAATTACGTTACCAACTTCTCTACTCTCGCGCGGAGTCCCGTTGCCGGCCTGAGAATGGAGGGAAGCAGCTATTGTTCCGCCGATTTGTAATTAAACGCCGCAGCTATGGCGGCTAATAAATATCAAACGCGGTTGTGTTGCGGGAGATAGCATCGCCGCAGTTTGGGCCAAGTAGGTAGTGGTTGGTTGGGGAGAAGCACGTTCGAATCCAAAAAGATAGTTGTTACCTTTGCTCGTTGTAAGCGCGCATATGATAAACCAGTGCCCTAGCACAAGTGTCCGCGACTAAGCTCGCGCCGCGAGAGAGCGATTGTCTCTTTCTCTCAATACTAATACAAAAGAGATAGCAATATCTATGTCGCGCTTTTTCTCGTTTATCGCGCGCGAGAGCAACTTGTGCTAGGCCTACAGGAGGGCGAGCCGTAAAACTGTATTAAAACGTCACTGAAATTGATATCGGACATTGTCGAAGATACTTGAGACAATATGTTTTGGCTGCTATTGACATTTCAGTGCCATTATTAATGGAGGTATGTGGCTAGAAAAAATGCCGAATTCGAGATGGCACAGCACGAGTTGCGTATCGGAATAAACTTTTTATCTATCTATCTATCTATCCACATTTCTATCTTAGCCTTGAAGACAGCGTTGCTGTTCGTCAAATATCCATTTGCGCGGGAGCCGAACCGTCGGAGTACCCGCAAATTAGTTGTTCCAACAATGCACATTCCCACAGTCGTTTAGCGGCCACATTAGAGGCGAGATAACAGCGTGGAGAAAGTAAAGTGAACAGGCTATGGACTAATTATGTGTGGATTAATAGACTGATAAGTTCGAATGAAGTAAAGTGATTTTTATTTACACATAACCTGACCGATAGAAAAAGTCAGGTAACCCGACCAAGTTAACAAACTGGTATAGTCAAATATTTTCTGAACTGCTGTACCAATTTTAATGAAATAAAGATAAGAATCATCTGGATAAAACTGGATTTCGAATAGATAAAACCGCATCCAAATCGGTCCATCCATTCGGGACCTACGATGCCACAGGCAGACACACAAATACCTACATAGATACAGAGACCCACAGATCCACAGCCACACACATTAAACATATAACACCCCTCTTTATTCGTCAGGGGTACAAAATAAGGTATATGTAAGTATATTGTATAGAATTTTATTTATCCATAGTTTAATAATAATATATTTATGGTATTATCTTTATACAGGGTGTTTCATAATACATGTATAAAGCCGAAAGGGTGTTAAAGTATAGCTTGCAAAGAGTACACTGGCGACTTCATATTATCCAGACATTGAATTTTAATTTTTATAAAAAATCTTCGTTTTTAAAGAAAAATAACCATATCGACTACGTTGATGCGCAGCTCTATTTCAAGTTGATGATCCTAGAAGGAGAAGTTTAACCTTTTAAATTAAAATTACAATATTTTTTTGTACAGAACCCTCAAACCAAAAAATACAAAACGGCTAATTTAGATCTCCTTAATATCCCATTGCGGCTAGTACTATGAACTTGAGTGACCTTTTACAACTGATTTCTAGAGATGCGGTCTTTCGTTTTCAAAATGTCGATTATCGACATTGAAAAGGTAAAAGTTCGATAGTCATTTTCTCGCTTACTATTCCACGCACGAAAAAAATAATTGTACCTATCGTTTTAATACGTTTAGCACTCCATCCAGTTCACGGCTTTATACATGTATTATGAAACACCCTGTATATTTATTTATGATGACGTGTGTAAGCACATATTTTAGTTTCCCCCCTTTTTGCTCTTGCGCTACTATAAGATAATGTGATAGTTTACCTCTTCTTTGGAGTATCCGTTTTGGCTTCGTAGCGCACCCCCGCGTCGCTCGTTGCCAGCTCGCTTCCGTTTTGCTTACGTATTTCGCAAGTTTTCGCGCGCGTTCACTTCGCGTTGCGAGCCCGCGTCCCGCTGAGCGTAACGAATTATAGTTACGTTCATTCAGAGACGTAGTTTCTTGTTACCGATTCGTTGGTAACACAAAGCTGCGTTTCTGCCGCGTTGAGTTGGTGGATACTTAACGGTGACAACTAAGCCAACTAGCGTTGCCCCGGTGCGCTGTTAAGGCCCCTCAGGTCTTAGCGAAACCGGACGTCCCGATCCCATTGCACTTGGGCCTGCCCAAGGGTGACGGATAGCGGCATATCCATTAGGGATAGCCGCTCCACCGACCCCCTCTCCCCTCTCCCCCCTGCCTCGCGCAGGGAGGACGCCCCGCGTCTCTCCGTCTCTCGTCGACATTCTCGTCCCTTCTCGCCTTCCAATGGCGACGGTCTCGGTGGAGGAATTCGCCGCTAAGGCGGTGAAATTGCTCCTCCGAGCTAATCTTGGCCAGGATGACTACGTCGTCCGTAGTTACCTGGCGTCAGTGGGGAGTGCCCCTCAGGCCCCCCGCGAACCCTCTGAGGACATGGAGTTTGAGGTCTCCGTGTCCCAGGTCTCAGCGCCGCCCTCCCGCAAGAGGGCGGCTTCTCTGTCCGGGGACGACTCTTCGTCCTCGACCACCGTGACGGGAACTCTTTCCGTCACCCCCGTCCCACCCTCTGCGGCCGAGCTCGAAGGATTCGAGCTCGTCGCTAAATCTAAGCGGCACCGAAAGCGGGCCGCCCGCTCAGTGTCCGAGGCCTCGTCCGAGGCCGCCGCGCCCGCCCCGGTCGCGGTCGCGGTTCTCTCTAGCCCCGCGTCCCCCGACTCGAGCGTGACTGCTGCCGCTCGCGAGACCGCGCCGTCTGGCCCTAAGCCAGTAGCGCGTTTTGCCCCCCCTGCCCCGTCTAAAGCCAAGCCCCCGCCCCCTGTTTTCCTTAGGGAAAAGTCCAAGTGGGAGCTAGTCTCCCGTCTCTGCGCGGAACAGCGCGTCCGCTATACCCGTGCCTCAAACACGGGTATAGCCGTTAAGATTGACGTCGAGTCGATCGACGACTTCAGGAGCCTTACTAGGCTCCTAGCCCACAATAAAATAGGTTACCACACCTACGCCCTCCCTGAGGAGCGTAAGGTGCGTGCGGTACTCCGTGGAGTGCCGCACGAGCTTTCCAATGAGGCCATTCTCATGGACCTCAAGTCCAAAGATTTCCCCGCCGAGGCTGTACACAAGATGTACAGCCGGTCCGGCAAACAATTTCCCATGGCGCTGGTGGTGCTTTCCAACACCACCGGTGCCAGGACTATATTCCGGGGAGGCTTCACGGTCTGTGGGCTCTCCGGAATCAAAGTCGAGGCCCCGCATAAACGCGGTTCCCCAGGGCAGTGCCACCGCTGCCAATTTTATGGCCACGCGTCGGCCAACTGCTCGGCCCCGCCGCGCTGTGTCAAGTGTGGCGAAGGCCACACTGCCAAGGAGTGCGCGCGTACGCGCGACTCCACCACCCCTCCCTTCTGTTGCAATTGTGGCCAATCTGGCCACACTGCAAACTACAGGGGTTGCCCGCGCGCCCCTCGTCCCCGCACTTCCGCGCCAAAGCCCACTAAGGGCAAAGGTGCAAATCCCTCTGCGCCGAAGCCCGCTAAGGGCAAAGGTGCAAGGCCGCCGCCGCCTTCAGCGACAGTGGCCCACTATCCCCCCCTCAAGGCCAAAGGGCCTCCCCCGAGCGCGGCTCCAGCCGCAGCTTGGGGCCCGCCCAAGGCCCCGCCGCCGAAGGCTCCCCCCACCACCTCCCCCCCCAAGGCCATCAGCCACCAGCCCCCGCCCTCTTCTTTGGCGGAGGATATGCATTACATATCCTCCATTCTTGCGTCCGTCAACATTGACGAGATCCCCGTCCTGGCACGCAAACTGCGTAACGCCTCCACCCAGCTCGAGCGTTTAGACGCACTTGTCGAGCATTACTCCCTCGTCCAGGCCCTAAAGTAATGCCCCAGGCGCTTCACGCCACACCCCCCACTCCCGCCAGTGTCGGCACCGGTCGCATGAGGCCGGGTGGGGTTTCGCTTGTTTCTTTTAATGTGCGCAGTCTACGCACAAACATCTCCGAACTTAGGACGTTCGTTAGGAGCAGGGAGCTCGACCTACTTCTCCTTCAGGAGACTTGGCTCAAGCCTTCGATCCAGAAGGGTATTTCGATCCCCGGCTTCTCCCTTGTCAGGGATGACAGGTCCCCCACCGCGTCATCGCGTGGTGGAGGAACTGCCATTTACTACAAGAGATCGCTTCATTGCTCCCCTCTTCCAACTCCAACTCTCTCGAGTATGGAGGCCTCCGTAGTGCAGCTAGGCATGACAGGACATCCGTCCCTGATCATAGCCTCTGTCTACATCCCCGCCGGCTCCCTGCCGCTCAAAAGCGACTTCGAAGCGCTTCTCTCTCTAGGCGACTCTGTTATTATGTTCGGAGATTTCAACTCCAAACATACCGACTGGACGTGTTCCTCCACCAACACGAGCGGTGTCCACTTAATGGACATCGTTCGGTCTCTCGACCTAGACGTGTATTGCCCCCTCTCCCCTACCCACTACCCAGACAGAGTGGATCACCGTCCCGATGTACTGGACTTTGCGCTAGTGAAGGGCGTGTCGCTCACCCTCCGGTCGATCGACACCCTCGACGACTTAGGCTCCGACCACCGTCCAGTCTCCCTAGTACTAGGCTCCCCCACTCCTATCTCTCCCCCACTGCCGCGAACTTTCACGAAGTGGGAAGGATTCAAAGAGTCCATGGCGGCCGTCATGGACGCGCCCGACTCGCCGCTCGCTTTTTCATCCGACTACTTCGATAGTCCGGATAAAATCGACGCTGCGGTAACCTCGTTAACGTCCCACATTCGGTCAGCGTTGAAGGACAACGAAGTGGTGGCCCCTGTCGTTAATCGGCAGGGACTCCCACTCGAAGTTCGAAACCTGATCAAAGCCAAAAACGCAGCCCTCCGGAGGGCCGCACTCTATCCGACCCCAGAGTACAGACGCACTGCGAACCGACTTCAGCGGGCAGTGCGAGCACGTCTCGACGAAATGAGGAACTCCCAATGGGGGGACCTCATGCAGACGATTTCCCCGTCCCATCAAGCGTACTACAAAGTGGCGAAAGCCCTTCGTACAGACGCCAGAATCTCCATCCCTCCTCTTGTTCGCCCAGACGGCACAATTGCGTTTGCGGACACCGAGAAAGCCGAATGCTTTGCAGATAGCATTGCTTCACAATGCTCCCCTAGCACCATGGAGTGCGACCCCGGTCACGTGCGTGCGGTGGAAGACGAAGTCCGTCAAAAGACCTCGCTCCCTCCCACCACGGACCCTGTCACTGTGTCCCCCGACGAGATCCACTCCTTCATCAAGGGTCTCAAATCTAACAAAGCGCCGGGCGCGGATGGAATTTCCAACCAAGCGCTTAAGTACCTCCCCGAGCAGGTGCTTACTTTGTTAGCGATCATTTTTAATGCTTGCTTTGACCATTGCCACTTTCCGACCGCGTGGAAAGAAGCCATAGTCATAGGCATTCCCAAACCGGGAAAGCCGTTAAATGTAGCGTCATCCCACCGCCCGATAAGCCTCCTCAAGGCACTAGGGAAGTTATTCGAGAGAGTAGTGCTCTCTCGAATGAAAGAACATCTCTTCAAAGACGATGTTCTTATTCCCCATCAATTCGGCTTTCGTCCCAAACACAATTGCCCCAGACAAGTCCATCGTATAGTAGAATACATCCTCAATGGATTCTACCCAAAGAGAGAAAAGACGGTCGCAGTCTTCTACGACGTCGCCAAGGCCTTCGACAAAGTCTGGCACGAAGGCCTTGTTTACAAGCTATACAAGCTTGGTCTCTCCGATCGACTCGTCCGACTAGTAGCGTCCTATTTAAAACACCGTACCTTTCGGTTCAGACACGAAGGTACTTTGTCTTCCCCACGTCAACTGAAGGCCGGCGTCCGGCAAGGCTCTGTACTCTCTCCCCTACTCTATATATCGTACACGAACGATATTCCCGTCCCCGACAACGGGGTGCAACTGTCCCTTTTCGCCGACGACACGGCAATCTACGCCAAAGGGCGAAGGCCACCCATGGCAAAGCTCCAAAAGGCGGTGAACAAGCTCGAAGCTTGGTTCAAACTGTGGCGCATCGAAGTGAATCCGGAGAAGAGCTCCGCGGTTTGCTTCGATGTTAAGCGCAGACGGGGTGACAGCGACCCCTCCCCTCCGCATGCAAGGGAAACTAGTTCCCTGGCAGCGCGCTGTAAAATATCTAGGCGTCACGCTTGACAAAAGGCTCACTTTCCGGCCCCATGTCGAAAGAGTGTGCCGCACCGCCCGTTTCTACCTGGGTCGCCTCAACAGTATGTTGGGTCGATTCAGTAAAATGTCCCTCAGGAACAAGCGAACCCTCTACAAGGTGTGCATTCGACCGGTGTTGACATACGCCTCCCCCGTCTTCGCTCACGCGAGCTCCCACGTCACTAAGAAACTGCAAATTGTGCAGAACATCTTCTGCCGTAGGGCAACGGCGGCTCCATGGTACGTCCGCAATGCG
Organism: Blastobasis lacticolella; assembly: GCA_905147135.1. Taxonomy (NCBI): domain Eukaryota; kingdom Metazoa; phylum Arthropoda; class Insecta; order Lepidoptera; family Blastobasidae; genus Blastobasis; species Blastobasis lacticolella. Next base: position 17,744,419 of record LR990055.1, on the reverse strand, counting down.
GACCTACACCGTGACATGGACCTGCCTACCCTGCAGCAGTTTCTTAGAACGCTCTCCGAGACCTTTTTCAAGGCCGCGGAGGAGCACCCCAACCCGCTCGTGCGAGAGGCAGCAGCCTACGCTCCCCGCCCGGTCTCCGGCCACGTGGTACGGAGACCGAGACACGTCCTCGCGGATCCCCCCGACGAACTGTCGAGCGCCCTGAACCTCCTCCTGGAGGCTCAGGACGACTCAACAGAGCCCCCCCATGCCGTTTCAGCGGCCCCCGTAGGCCCCCAATCCCAATCCACGGCAGCGGGACCCCCTTCTGGGGTCTCGCTATAAATTCTCCAGCGTATGCTCCGTAAGGAGTGACGTTGAGCGCACCCCGTCCCTACGGGGTGTAGCATCCGATGAAACCTGAAAGGCCCTTATGGCTACAGGTGCTTCCAGGGGGTGTTTAGTACGTATGCGCCTAGGTTCTTTTGGCGAGTCGTGCATAACCAGTCCGGCCGGCCGGCTGGGATACTCATGAGAGTTCACCTCCTCCCTTCCAACCGCATTACCGAAGGGTGCCCATTTCCTTTGCGTTGGGCAAAAAAAAAAAAAAAAAAAAAAACCTCTTCTTTAAAGGTTGTCTGGAAGAGATCGCTTAAAGCGATAAGGCCGCTTTTGCGCGCATATAAATTGTTATATGTTTTTCTTTAATGTATCTTTTACTTTTGTGTGTGCAAGTTTTTAATTACTTACTTACACTACACACAGGGTACACCACACTGAAATAAAAAGAGTGACCTCACAAAACAACATTACTTTATCCAACACGATTGAATTTACTTGAGTGCAGACCGCGCGCCTTGGCAAGCGTAGTGTGCCCTCTGGCTAGGGGCCTATACCGCCTAACTCTTTACATTTATAGCATTTGCGATAGCTTTATGACTTCATCTCGCTCGCTACATTCGCGGTGTCTTTCACGAGCTAGCGATTTGACAAGCCATAAGAGATAGCATACAAGTTGGTGAAGTGAGTTACAAGTGGATTGAAATGGGGAGGTCCAGCAGTGGACTGGTATAGGTAGCTAATGATGATGATGATGACATGTCACCAAAATTAAATGTTGTACAAAATAAAGTCACTTTAGAATCAAACAGGATGCGCGGGCGAGCCGAGCTTGGTCGGACGTCCGACCACGTCTCCCAGACCCAAAAGCGACTGTATTTTATACTGCGTAAGGATTAGTATCGATTGCAACTGATGGTTGGTCGACTCCAGCCAAAACGGAACGTCTGTTACTAGTTTAAATAACACCGTCGGAGTCTTCAGACTTGATTTAGAGTTCTGTTTTTAATGGCTAAAATTTCCTGCTAGTAAAAGCTTTATTTGTACTAATTATTGTACTTGGCCTTTGTGAGCTGGGTTATAAAAGCTAGAGTTACAGGTATTACTGCAATAAAATCTAACTTCCATTATCATTAGAGATAGACATTTCCTCAAGTAATAACTTCTAATAAGTGAAATAAAACTAATAACACAATTAATTTATAAATGACACGGGAATACACACATTATAATGAATTTATGAATATTTCTACCAATTTGGCTGAGATATAAAAAAGAAGAGAAGAACGAAACGATGGTAGTATCGAATGAATTGACGTTAGTGCGTTCACCTTAATTCGGTCGCCTAAATTTACTTGTAAGTAATCTTCCTGCACCGCATACCTTTTGTCAACTGTTATCTCTCCTGGTGGACTGGTAGATAATGCTATTTTAGCTTTAAGTCCGCCAATGTACTGTTTGTGCATGAAGTATAAATAAATAAATTCAGAAGCAAAATTCGTGAGAACAAATCAAAGTGGAATGTATTGCTCACAGAATAAGGTTAATTTTTGTATTACTTTCATTAAGTAACGCGTCGTTCCGCTTTTCAAAAGTCGCGATACAAAAATGGACCTTACTTTATGAGCAATACATTCCACTTTGATTTGCTCTCACGCTGGTAGCTTTTGCATTTACTTGCGACTGAATTTAGGTAAATGTAATAAGCGCCATAGACTGAAACATAGACCGGGTTACCGACGTACCGGTGCCGGCCGTGTTTCTCTAAACATTTGTGCTATTTAAATCGACTTTAAGTCAACCGAAAACAACAACTAATGACATAACTTTAATATATTTAAATTAAGTCTGGTTATTTTTAAAAGCAAGGTACTCTTATTGCCTCTGCCGCTCGCTAAAGCTCCTTTCGGCTTGTCTAAGGTTAGCTGGAAGAGATCCCGTTGTGGGATAAGCTCGCCTTTGCTTTGTAAGTGTTTTCCTTTGAAATGTACCTACTGTATTGCAATAAAGAGTTTACCTACATACATACATAACCATAATATTATTCTTCTAGTTGATCAAGCTATTTATGCCCTTCCACTGCCTTACGTTTAAATACCAACTTTATAACACCGATCGTATAAGATCTATGTTGCAAAGATAAGAAAATGTCATCCGCCACATTTTACCCATAAAGTATTGCCGTTTAGCCCTCATTAATATCGATTATGATCGATAAATCTATAGCAAAGTCGCACTGAGCGGTTGCAGCACTGGTTGTTTACTGATGGTAATAAGTTCTTAAAAAATCGAGAAACGATGTATAATTTCTGTTAATAATTATTATATATGATACTCCATATATTAATAGTAACCTCAGTTTTCCGCCATTGTGACTTATATAGTTATATCAAAGAGCAGGGGTGATCAGAGTGTTTCAGTATTTCTTATTTTACTTTTCGTTGTCCTGAAGGAAACATCTTAGGGCCTTATAGAACAGCAAACTTCGTTGTTATAAAAAATTCCATTGTCATAGGTACAGGTATTTCAATACTCCCAAACTCAAAACCGAATAAGGTACTTACTAAACATTAACCTTGGTCACGAATCTTAAAGTATAGTAATTACGACTCCACATTCTGATCCTTAGAGCTTGATATTTCTTACCCCGAGGATGCACAAGTCTGTCATTTACAAATACCTCCAGGAGATACAAAACTATTTAAATAACGTCTCTACAATCCCAACCCGCCTGGATTGTATTAAGTATTAAATACACTTTAAGCTCCAATAAAAATCATATGAATTATAGCCGTCATCCAACAATCCTGCGCACTTGGCATCTTTTAAAATAAGGTCTGAATTATGTAAATATCAACTGAGCACTTGTGGTGGGAAGAATTTCTATTTTATGGGATGACTTGAGGCGTGCATTTTTGCGCTTTTTATGTGAAAGATGTCGTCTCTGAAGAAATTCAATTAAGTAAGAGAATTGCCCTAGAGCGGTGCGGAGACGGACGGACGGACGGACAGCGGATGTTTTATTTACATACACATTAATGTTAACAAAGTAAGCTGTCGGTATGGGTGCAGGTTGTCAGCAATGTTATACAAATTGCAGCTTGTTTAAATGAGTTATTTACAGGCGCTGATCATATGGAGTGGACAAGGTAATTTTGGTAGACAAAAGAGAAATCGGGGCGTAAGTATATTTTGGGATGGCAGAGTTTATCGCGGGTATAAAGTTATAGCTTTCAAACATTCCGAAAACAAAGCTTGGTTCGGAGATACAAAAGATTGAGGCAAAAGCCTCCACTAACGTACTCGGAAGGCACTGAGTCTCAAGGGACTGAAATCATGATTGATCGTGCATACTGTTCAGGTATACTTGTAATTCAAAATTTATATTTTAGCAAGTCCAATAAAAAATCATCTTTAAGAGGGCCCGGGATCTATCTTGACCTTGATCCTGGATTTGGCAGATCAGATAGTTACAGTGAAGCGACTGCCATCCGACCTCCGTGGTCCTGCTACTAGGGAAACCGGACCAGATTGGATCATGGTTACACATTCAGTCGCCTGAACGTACAGGTTTAATCACGATGTTTTTCCTCACCGTAAGAACATCGGTTAGTATTCAACTAATGTACATAACTCAGAAAAGAGTCATTGGTACATGGCCGCAGCGGGATTCGAACTCCGTACCTCTCGCTTATGAGTCCGCATAACTTACTCCACCACTTGGCCACTGATGCTCTTTTTGCAATGTCAACACAACCTTGCATTTTGTGGGTACGAAACCCTCAAAAGGCACTATTTTGTAAATCTCTGTTTCCTACTATAGTTTAACAGACTTTTAGATGACAAAGGTAACAGCTTCCACGCCCGCGACTTTAAAAATGTTCATTTACGTCGCAACACAACACAATCAACTAAGCAAGATAAGCCTAAGCAATAATTAAGCAAGACGCCGCCATAACTTATTGTCGGTTCGGAATCCAAATGGCACAACTAAATGCTTTTAAATATCTACGTAAAATGCAAAACAAATGTAGGAAAATATATGGGATTCCTTCACAAATAACACAATACTAAGCGCACAGCCATCCGATAGAGATGTCAGGCCGAGGTCATGAGCAAAAATTTGAATAAACATACCACCAACATAATTGTGCAACTTATCAAACAACAATCTGCTTTATTCCTTCCGTTGTAAGGACTAAAATATCGTATAAAACCTGTGGTTTTAATACAATGCCATGATCACGGCCACAGAATGCCCGAGCGTATGCTTTTGCAAGATTTTTTTTTGTAAATGCTTGTGAATATGTATGTGTAAAGATTAACTAACGTATTCACTGAATTTATTAGGACACGCTTTTTGCAAACTGAATTTAATAATGCATTTGATATTTTTGTTGTGAATTGAGTTTCGGGTTGTGTGAGTAGGTGTGCTTTTTATGTACCTACAAACAATACTGTAGTCTTTTATAGTATGGTGGCACAGCATTTAGTAATGGATATTGATACCTATAATGATGATTGATGGAGCAGTAAAGTTCTCGAGTGGCGGCCACGTACCGGTACACGCAGCGTGGGTAAGGCCTCCTACAAGGTGGACCGACGACCTGGTAAGGATCGCAGGTACCAGCTGGATGCGGAAAGCACAGGACCGGTCTTTGTGGAGATCTCTGGGGGAGGCCTATGCCCAGCAGTGGGCGTCTTCTGGCTGATATGATTGATACCTATAATGTTTTAAGCTATCGCGGTTATTATCACACATTTTAAAGGTATATTCCGGGTTTCCTACCTTTGTTGACGAGTAGGCCGATATTTCGACGCAGTTGCATGCATCGAAAATGTATTGTCATTGGTATTGGCTGTTGCATCGTAGCTCATGAACAAATGGACCGATTTTGATGCGATTTTCTTTATTTGAAGCGCAGTTTAATCGAGATATGTTTGCATATACCAAGTGTACTTGGTAGGGGCCTTCCGACCTTTTTCTGTCGGTTAGATAATTGCAACAGACTATTTAAAGCTAATACGATGCAAAAGGCACAATCGTTCTTTGTGGTGATCACTGGGAGAGACCTATGACCAGCAGTGGGCGTCTCCCGGCTGATATGATGATGATGCAGATTCAAAGCTTCCCTAAAATAAGAATGTAGGTACATTGATTCCGTTTTTAATAGTTCATCGTCCAGTACGTTGGTATTAATAAAATACGTAACTAATGATGTACACTATACGTAACATTACCACTACCTGTAATTAACTAAAAAGGTAAAAATCAACCAATCAAAATTGAGTATTCAAATAACGTAACCCTCCGGGCGAATGGGCAGGGCTCGGTTTCAAATTCTTTGTTACACTAATTACAATGCTGGACCGAAAATGATTAGGCACTCACGTCTGACAGGAGTCATTATCCCGAACGGCCGAGGGTATTAACTGTGGAATGGTAAAAAATTGAGGCGTTGGAATTCTTGGTCGTGGATGAGAACTCTTTGGTGTTAATTTACAATATTTCATTTTAGTCCGCATAGAGACACGGCTTATAGGTTTTTGTATTGTTGTTGCTTGCAACCTAAATATGTATAAATCGTTGATGTTATGAGCGTCAGTTACCGCTTACCACCGTCTGGGCTGTTTGCCCGTTCGTCACTGAGTAGTAGGTATAAAATATTAATTATTTATTAATTTATTTATCGTATGGCTTTTAAGTTCCTACTGCTACTTAAATTTTCAATTTACATTTCGTCAAGTAGGCGAGAGCTTCGGCCGAAAGGGACTGAAAATCTTCCGCTTGCCCGCTGTACTTGGTATCTTTACTGACTGCTCAGGGCAGCCGCACTGGCATGCCGCTGCCTCGCACCAACCCCATTTGTGCCATAGATACGCACAGTTTCCGACGCTTGTATTATGTACACATGATTAAAGGTGTAATACTGGCATGTTACTTATCTATGTATCTGTGATTTCAATTAGAATACTTGTTGACAAGAAGCAGAATAAATAAGACTACCACTTACGTACCCTTATAATACTTAAAAAGGCTTCGCAGTATGTATTAATAATACTAGAGCGTCGGTGGCCGAGCGGTTAGAGTATACGACGCGTAAGCCAGAGGTTCCGGGTTCGAATCCCGCTCCGGCTATGTACCAATGACTGTTTTCTGAGTTATGTACATTAGTTGAATACTAACCGATGCTCTTACGGTGAGGGAAAAGATCGTGATGAAACCTGCACATTCAGGCGACTGGATGTGTAACCATGATCCAATCTGGCCAGGTTCCCCTGGTAGCAGGGTCATGGAGCTCAGATGGCAGTCGCTCCACTGTAATAACCTGACCTGCCAAATCCTGGATCTTGGTCACGGCGGACCCCGGGCCCTCGTGCGCGAGAGCACAACCGGGACATTAACGCCAAGATGATTATTTAGTATGTATTAATAATACTGTTATGAGGGTAGGTAGATATAATCAGTATTTATGGTTGTCATTATTTAATTACCAACAACTACGAGACATAAAAAAATCTAAAATATACAGTTAAATTACCAATTCTCTCAAAATCCGAATCGTCTACGCGTTTAAGCAATAAATTTGCTTGTATGTAGAAACAATCAAACGATTATAATCATCATGATTGAGGGAACAATCAAATAAATTGGAAAGCGTATAAAATCGCCGCATTTTATGCGAAAATTGTCTGCCATTGTGGCAAAGACAAACAAACCATACATTCGATTCGGTTTCATATTTATTTAATATACCTTTTAAGTAATCGGCGTGGTAATTTGAAGTCTCTGAGGCAGACTTCTATATACATATAGATATATAAGTGGTCTGTGGTTAATTCTCGACGGTGCAAGACTTCGGATGGCCGGGTGGCCTTCATATTTTATAAATCTACTAAAGACCCGCCCCGGCTTCGCACGGGTTTTCTCGGGGTTACTCTATTATATAGCTTAGATCCGGTTTGCTCTTACTTAGCTCTTGATACATTTTTCTTAGTTGAATTAAATCAAATAAATGATTATGATTATGATGGAGGGAGTTCACCCAGAAGATGCCTATTCACTCGTGTCTTGAATAATATCGGGTTATATTCACTCGGAAATACAGATATCATTATCCTCATATATTTAAGAGTCAAACTCTTGTCTGTGGAGCAATCGCCACTCTTCTCGAAATACAGAGGCAACCACTAAAATTCTGCATTCATCATCATCATTACCACAGCCCATAACTTTCCACTGCAGGACTTAGGGTCTCCCCCACTAAAGAGAAGGTTATTGCCGTAATCTCCACGCTTGACAGGCGGGTTGGAGATCGCAGTATTGTAAATATAATAATGGAAAACACTGCTGCTCGTTGTCCAGCCTACGGAGACGCTAGATCTTTTGCCTCGAAACCATTAGTCGCCTTGTACAATATCCACGACTGTACAGGGTTGGTGCTATTCTACTCTGCCAGACACCACACGGCATTACTGCATTATGTAGTAGGAATAGATAGACTAATAGGCCGTGTCCAAAGACAGATAGGATGCTCCATATTTAGCCGCATCGTGTGTTCTTAATAAAAACAGGAACCACGAACGGCAGCCCCATTTAATTAAAACTCTTGTATCAAAATCTACTACCCGTAAATTAGAATAACATACGGTGATGCTTTTAAAATTCCTTACTGGAATAATAATAAGAGAATCAGGGCCGGATTTAGAGGTCCAGAGGCCTCGGGGGCAACGAAGGAGCAGAGGCCCCCTTGCCCCAAATTATTTTCCAAAGTGAACAATTATTTTAAGTCGAGTTTTTCAATAAATAATTTATTGTGAAACCAAGTAGATTCTCTTAAGAAAAGATGTTTACTAGTGTTTACTAATTGGAATTTGAATAATTTTTTTTTCCGTAGTCTATTGTGGGGGCCCCCCGTTTGTGGAAAGCCCCGGGGCTTTCGCCCCGGTTGCCCTCCCCTAAATCCGGCCCTGAAGAGAATTAGTAGGAGCCAACGCGGCTCAGGCAGTATTGATTGGGATTACTGTTTAGAAGTACATACAGGTGGGATAGTTTAGTTTACTGTCCCATAGAAGGTTGTATTTCGAAGACACCGTTTTTTTATACCAGGTGGCAGCAAGCTTACGGCCTGCCTGATGGTAATCAGTCACCGAATTTTAACAGTAGTAGGAATATTCGTATTGGATATCATTGATACAAACTTTTATAGCTTGAGTTCTTCTTGAAAGGATTTCAACGGCTTTTACTAACATTTTATATTATTTGTATTGCAATATGAGGATGTGTAAGTAAAGTAAAGTAAAGTAAAAAACATTTATTGCACTCAAACACACAGCACAAAATTCTTAAAATTAAATTTAAAAAATATAATCGAACAGACATAAACAAAACAAGAAAAAAAAAAGATACTCTAATCTCGTTACCTGTGCCATGTGGAGAGTGCAATGGGGCCACACTCAGCATATGCAACGACAGTTGGGTGTGCATCCCCCATGGGAGGCATGAATGGGTATGTATATATGTTTAAACAAATACATCGTCAGTGCATATTCAATTAAAGGGTTAATGTTTAGTAATCAATGACTCCTGTTTCTAAACCAATGCATCATAATCGCCTAAAAATGTTAATTCTTATTTACTAGACCGTGAAACCTTACCATGGCGACATTCCGATCACCCGATACGATACGGCACCCTTTTCGTATAGAGAAAACTAACACCAGGATTAGATTCCTTACCGTTTTATATTATACCCAATCTTTCCCAAATCAATTCAAGATAAGTTTATTAATGTGACAGCTATGGCTACTGATCTGTATCACAATGTAAAAAACGGCCTTCTCTATTTTCTGTCTGTATCGCGGACTTAAAGGGTTTCTTTTTAACACAAAAAAACACGTCTCAGACTTGGATACGGTCGTGTCTCGTGGCTGCCATGACTATACAGCATTTCAAATTATCAGGAGTAAATCTAAAATTCTAACGAAAATTAATAGGCCTCTACAAAGGAGCAGGAAATATACATCAACGGCGCACCCATTATGGGACAAAGTCGTGGGCGTACACAACTGGTTTAGAAATAATTGTGTAGAAAAATCTACAAAATATTTCATTTTATTTTTTACCCGGAAACTGGCGAATTAAACAAATGGTCCATAAACCGCCATTTTAGAGGAACACCTTGCCAAATGGCGTCAAATGTAGCGATAGACATATCCGCTAATAAATTATGATGGAAAGAGATAACGATTTTACAAGATAACATTTAGATGTGGCCCGTAGCTATGATTAGCGAGGGAAAGCTAATAATTTGGTCAGTGAAAGTGTACTTTATATGTTTAATTTATATATGTTCATAACATTATTATTACACGTAATAAACGAAGTAGGCACAACCAAACTGGCGCGACGAAGCAAAAGTATCGGCCATAAATAATGCGCATCGGCTAGTTTTGGCTCCGTATTTACTCACATGCGTTGAGGTACCGGGTTCGAATCCCACTGTGGCCATGTACCACTTTATCCATGAAACCGGAGCAGAATAACACATGTGTTAGTTGTGTAATAACTATCTGCATGTTGCCTAACAATGCTAACCGATGCTCTTACGATGACGGTTAAATCGTGATTAAATCTGCATTCAGGCGACTGAATGTGTAACCATGATCCAATCTAGTTAGGTTCCCCTGGTAGCAGGGTCATGAATGTCAAATGGCAGTCGCATTATGTAATTGAGCTATCAAATCTAGGATAATGGTCAAGGTAGACCCCGTACCCTCATGCGCGAGAGCATAACCGAGATATTAACGCCAAGATAATTATTTTATTACATAGGACATTCAATACCTATTTCAATCGTCAAAAAGATGGGGGTAGGAAAACAGAAAGAAGAATGTAAAGTGGCAACCGAAACATATCTGAGTTTGAAGTGAATTCTACCAAAAAGATTGGGAAGTGAACTACCTTCATATTAGCAATTTTTTTTGCTCTCTTTAAGCTACGCATCACCCACAGCCTCGAGCGAACAAGACAAACCATACAGACTCCTGCGCACATATCGTACTCGGAAACGTGATCATGCGCAGCGTGATCGATACCGGAGCGACAAGCGGCGGTACGTGACAAAAACGAGGGCAAATGGGTGTCGGGGTAGGAGTAGTAGGGGCCCGCAGTCGACCTTAGATTCCCCCCTTGGCCTTAGAATGCAGAGGTCCTGGACCATTGGGTGGACCGTCTGTCCGGGTACCAAAAAATTCAATTTTTTTTTAAAATTCAAAATTTCTTTATTGATTAGGACATTAAATATCTCTTTCAATCGTCAAAAAGGAGGGGTAGGAAAGTAGGAAGGAAACACACAGTAACACGCTGACCGCCCTATGGCCGTAGATAAACGTCTCCCTCGCCAACCACGACCGAACCGTGCTCGACAATGCCAGGCATAGCCGGAACGCTATATTATACCACCCAAGCAATAAAAAAGTTTATTTATTTACATCACATCAAAATCCGTTCAATGGTTTAGGCGTATAGCGGTAATACAGACAGACGTGGAATGCGAATTTATAAAGGCAAACATTTATTCACTATCTCACCTGATATTTTATAACAAATGCTACAATGTATGTCTTTTCCCAATAAATATAGTGATGTAGGTCAGAATACTACAAAAGAAGACATTCATTCATTCATTTTATTAAAACTATTGGAACGTCGTTTTTTTCATCACGTCTATCATGGTTTTCTGTTAATGAGAGCTGCTCCTAATAAAGCCATTCTAAAATTAGCTTGACTTATTTTACTGCAGAACCCTAAAGACGTCACATCCCCTTCATAAGCATCATAAGTTCTAACTCGAACTAATAAGGACCAGATTGCAATGAGAAATGTTTTTATCCTGTTTTTATGTCGCTCTCCATACAAAGGTGTTTGATGTTGTAAGCTTCAACTGAGAGACTGTCACTCGAATACTGATTAGGGATTTGTGATGAATTATGTAGAAACTGAAAGGCCATAGCCTTGTCGATTTAGTGATTCTCACATGCATACAATTAGGTTAAGTACTCAGTTGGCCGCGTAGTCTCCGGCAGAGAAGAATAGCACCAACCCTTACACTCGTGAGTATCGTACGAGGTGACTAATGTTATCGAAGCAAAATATCTAGAGTCTCCGTTGGGTGGAAAATGGGCAGCAGCGTTTTCCATTGTTATATTTATAAACTGCGATCTCCAACCCGCCTACCAAACGTGGAGAATATGACAATAACTTCCCAATTCGTGGGAGAGGCCTAAGGCCTGCAGTTGACTGCCATGGGCTGTGTTGTTGACTTTGCCCTCGATACAGTATTTGGAGGCCTCAAAGATGTCAGGTGGCTTATTTGGCTAAATCGCCGCTTTCCCGAATCGATCGAAGATAGACAATTTTGGCGAGGAATATACTCACATTTCCACCTTCATGACTCACACACACACAAATGAGTGAACTAAATCCTTTACAACTTTAATGGAACCCACATTTAAAAAAGAAGAAAACGATATATTCCGGAAATTCCGTGATTATCCTACAAATATATTACAGTGGGTACGTAGTACAAAAATAATTCATCGTGGCGTTCATGTCCCGTTATGTTCTCGCACACGAGGCCCCGGGGTCCTCCTTGACCGTGGTTTGTAGTGGGTACGTGGTACAAATTGACATCAATTATACACATAGTTAGTGTTATTGTTGGTTATTTTAGCATAGTTGCAGCCACTTATAGCAGGCTTTTTTACTTATTACAAGTGTATATAGAGAACCTAGAACTTAACTTTTACCAGTTACTCGATCTCAACTAGAATCACAACATTTAAACAAGTCCACCCAACAATTAGAGAGAAAAAAATAACGACCCTTTCATACATTCACAGGCCGTATTGAACGTCACTGGTATCACCAATTTGATGTAACTTAGGTTAGGACTCCACCAAAGTGGGGACCACAGGAGATTTGCGTGGAAGACAGCATAATTATTATGTTTAAACTAGCTAGGGGGTATCCACTAAAGTTGAGTAATGATTTTTGTATTGCCTAGGGAGGTGCATAAACCTCTACTTGAGGGAAAGTAGTCAGTCAGTCCAGAATATTTGCAACCTAAGAGGAATTTTGTAGCTCAAAGGTTTAGGGAGAGAGGCATTCCACACGTAACTATTCAATTGAGGGCCCCGCTGGATAGATTATGCGATTTATCGTAATCTCTATCAAAACGGTCGAGGCACATTTGAACCAAGTTTAAATTTATGAGCAAAGCATTGCCACTAGCTTTTTTATCTAGCTAGTTCTATCTATCAACAACCTTGCACGTGACAGACGACGCTCCTGTGGTTCTGTATTTTTGTTACACAGGCAGGCATTTGACCACATCTCACCTGTTGGTAGATGACGATGCGGTCAAAAATGAAGCATGCCAGTCTTGGCCTATTCACAGCCTATTCACTCAAGCCTTGAAGGCGTCGTTGCGCTCGCAGGCAACATGTTCCATTCCTTAGCCGTACGCATTATAAAGGTTGAACAAAGCGGCTCGTGCGGATAGCTGGAAGAACCACGACCTAAGGGGACTTGCTATAAGATGGACTGTGTGCTCGTTTTGCACTGAAATTTTCTTTTGGTTGTTTCCAATACATCTCCCTTCATCTCCTCACGTCTCCGCTTTGGTGGGATCCGGGCCTAGATTGTGTTGATCAGCTTAACGCTGCCGGTTTTAAGTTCCCGATGACTGTTTTACGAGAGGACCGTTTAAGTTGGCTATAAAAATTATTACTCGCACACCGACGCGATATTATTGTGACGGTGATGCCACCTTTTAAAGGTTGACAGTTTTATTTGATGTTCAAGGAAACCTTGCGTAACTTGAAGAGAATCTAGTGAATTCAAATTATGTCGCCGTTTAGTGCTACTTACATAAAAACAGTTTCATCATCATCTCGGCGTTATATCTTGGTTGAGGGCAAACAATATACAAAAATATAAAAACAGTTTTATAAACTACATTTAACGAGGATGTTGACTACCATTCTTATTTCCACCAGGTGGGAATTTTAAATTAGAAATTCTCTTGTTGAACATAAAATCCACAAAATAACTAACTCCAGCAAGCTCCAATCAGAAATTCGTCTCTCCCTTCAGACCATCTCCGTAGCGTATCGCTGCAACCGCTTAGGTGTGCTTTTAAATAACTGATATCGGTCTCTAATGACGTGAGCGAACTTCCAAGTGTTTATAGAGTCATCACCGACGATACAAAGTGGAGTGGTAATGTTAACGACGTCACCCTGCAAAAAAGGCGAGTGATAAGCACCTATGATTGGTGGACGCGGCTACTGAATATGTTAACAGTAAGGTAAAAAAAGCATTCGTATGAAATTAATTTTGTAATATTCAATAAAGGACCTAGTACAAAAAAATGAATACTAAATTTTACTCGCCGTTTTCAGCGGCTTATACCCGCGCACAGTTCGAATATCTAAAAACAATCAAACCTATCATTTTCCGGGATATAAAGTAGCTTATGCTTATGTTACTCAGTGATAATGTAGCATTATATTTGAGAAAGAATTATTAAAATCGGTCTATTAGTTTTTGAGTTTATGCATTACAAACAAAAACAAATATTTTCTCTTTGTAATATTAGTATAGATATTAAAATATATTGTATAAAAATTCCAATTGAACTTCACTTTAGGTAAGTTCATTTATTTTATAAGTAGTAAGTATAGTTTCGGATAAGGTAGTCAGGCCAGAAACCCGGATAATACCTACTTATGAATAACACCGCCTCTTTAGTAAATTTCGCTAAAGACAAGTACTAGAACACGATCCCTCCCATCCCGTCACGTGGACACGATAAGCACGTCTATCCTCTTCATAACGTGCGCTCTCATCAAGAGGAAAGCACTCAGGCGCATGTCAGGAAACATGACCAAGCTATTATGTGTGTTAAGTAGCCTAAGTACATAGGGGATGTTTTTCTTTGCACTACGTCTTCCGCTGGGGACCCTGGGACTGATTGAACAGTTTAGGGAGCTGATTGGCACCCTGAAGCACCATTGAGGAGTAACAATCATTCAAACATAAATCCTTACAAATTTTCAACGGAGTAAGTGAAACTATTCCAGAAAAGCTTTTGTAACAAAGAGGTGGACTTGTCTGTAAATGTTTTTTTTTTGTGGAAAGGGAAACAAACGAGCTAGCGTGTCACCTGTCGGAAAGTGATTCCTCGGGAGTGGCGAATGCGTTGACGCGCTTTGAGAGAGGTGTAGGCTCGGTATTGAAGGTCGTGCTGTTTTGAAAACTGTGCAGGAAGCTTGTTCAGGGAGGCAGAAATTTTCTTGACAATCGTACGGAGACCTTTTAAAGTCGCTAGTAACTACGTCATAACGTAAGAGCGGAGATAGATCGCGGTGTTATGTAAACAAGGACCGCAACACAGGGCCCGTTTATATGTCGCCGCTTACAAACCGGACAGGAAACGCCTACGCGTCGTATCCGCATAGTCAACAAGTACATAGCAACCTAGCAGTCTATCCAAAATGATTGGAAAGTTAGCTATCTTAGACTGGCAAATTATTTTTTTTGCTTTGTGTGTCTTTTTTTTTGTATTGTGTGTCTACCCTATTGGCGCGATGCTGCGACACATCGAGACGCATGCGACACGGTGGCTATGCGGGCGCTGTGCGTTCGCTGACAGGTAATAAAATAAGCTCTCTGACATTAATAGAAAGAAGAAAGAGAAAGAAAAAAAGAAAAACATTTATTACACAAAGGATATAATTGCAAAAGGAAACATTAATAATAAGAACATTTAAAACTATGAGTTGCCTCCCATGCCACTGTCGGTGCCGCAGCGGCCAGCATAAATGGTACGCAAGAAGTAAGTAGTTGCTCACTGCGCTGGTACTCTGTGGGCTCATTTTAATATAGGAACCAAAATAAATTACATTGCCAAACAGGCAGCTCGGCGACAGACTGCAGAAATCGTGTACGTCTGTATGGGCACTAAAACGTAATATAAAACTGATATGATCGTCACAGTTAATAATAATTAAAAAATCTTTATTTCAGGCAATAACCTCATATTATAAGATATAATAAGATAAAATAAAATACACAATTAACTATAAATATTTAGTCATAAAATATACAATAGTAAAAATAATAATCATTTTCGGTACTCGGTCAAATGCAAAGTCAACCATCCAGTTAGGAATTTAATTTGTTTTAATCACAATTTAGCGGTTAATATTCTTGAAAACTAAATTATCCTCACAGGTCAGCTATCGTAACATTAAGTGTAACGTGACTGTAATAGCAGCCATAACGCAGCCGTTAAGAAAATTCCTGCGCGTGCGCTTATGACGTCATCGGGAGCGTAAAGCTTATTAACTTTATATTGGCTGTAAATTTTACTATGCTTAATGGTTTAAACCATTTTACAGGTGCAGCTGGATGTAAGATCTAAGGCTTTTGCTGTAGTTGCTTTTGCTTACCATATTACTTAGTATAAAATTGAGTGTCTTTCTGTCTGGCTCATAGGCTGAAGGCAGTTATTCTGTATGTTCTTTATTTTTAATGTTGTTTTACAATTTATTTTACACCTAGGAAAATACCGTATTGAAACAAAGAAAGGAAATCTTTGAAAAAATGTTGGCAATGGCGGACTTAAGCTGGAAGTAATTTCTTCTTGATGAAGTTTGTCTAACTAGAGGATAGACAACGATGACGATAATAGTAAATAGCATTCTACTGCAGAGCGAAAACTGCGACTAATATTTCTTTTCAGACGTTAATATTGAATACCTCTATATTTTTCAAAACATTCTATGTAATAGTAAAATCAAAAAAATTTCGTGGCACTTCTAGTAGTACCATGTTTACTATCTTTGAATTTAGAAAGAATATAAGCCTCGCAAAAACGACTGATCATATTTTAATAAAACTTGGCATTAATATAGCTTAACGCCCAGATTAGTACTGAGGCTATAATTTATCCCGAAATTCAATGTGGTTCCCGCGAAAACTGGTCTAGAACGTTATTACCCAATTTTACGCGAACGAAGTCGTGGGCAAAAGCTGGTGTTATTTAATAGCGAAGCATTACTTGCATTGTTTGAGTATTACTTCTCATTGTGGTCCTATTCTTGCGCCAGCGGCCATCGCTAACCCTTTGCGGCGTTTGCGGCGATGTGGCCAGTTTTTGTTCAGTCCATTGCATTCAGTACTATAGCGGTGGTACCACCGATATACAGAGGTCCGCTGTTTTCGGATTACTGTAAGATTTCGCTCTGAGAAAAGAAATGAGTTCGTGAAGTTTTATAGTTATAATAATAAATAGGAACTATATTTTTCGAGGTAACGAACAATCGAATAAATGAACCATCAAGGTACTGATCTTTCGAGGTAACGACCAATCGATGAAATGTACCATCGAGGTAGATTCATCGAGGTAACGTGATTCGACTGACCGTGTTATGTCAGGCAGAGTAGAATAGCACCAACCTTGTACACACGTGGGTGTCGTACAAGGCGACTAATGTTTTCGAGTCAAAATATCTAGAGTCTCCGTAGGCTGGAAAATGGGCAGCAGCGTTTTGCATTGTTATATTTATGACGTTGCGATCTCCAAGCATGGAGATTACGGCAATAACCTCCCCTTGCGTGGGAGAGGCCCTAAGTCCTATAGTGGACTGTTATGGACTGTGATGATGATGAACGTCATTCGAGGCATAGTTGAAACTCGGTCACGAGAAGACTGCAATAGAGAGATGAGTTGCCGTAATATAATTTGTAAGCAAACCGAGTTTAGTTTAAAACAAATAATATATTTTCTCTTAGACCCGCCCTACCTATCCTTCCTTTTCTTGCTTATAAACGTTCCTCTTGAATCACTGTATCTATTGTTGAAATCACATTTAAATCCGTTGCGTAGTTTAAAAGATCTAAGTGTACAAAGATACATAGGGACAGACGGCGGGTAGTGACTTTGTTTTACACTATGTAAATATTATTAATATAGATCAAAATGATTGGAAAGTTCACCATCTGGAGGACATGATCACCCTTAGTGACGAAGCAATTAAATGGCTGACTTCGCTTGATTTAAATTTGTAGTTGAATGTGTTTTGCATACAAATAAATACTTAGGGCCGATTTTTCAATCCTCAGATAAAACATATCAGTCTGACAGACTAAAATTAAATTGTATAATTACTTCATAATTGTAAAGGATTATAGTTTGTTTTAATTTGGCAGTGTATTACTTTATCGGGCAGATAAACTTTATCTGAGGATTGAAAAATCGGCCCTTAGACTAGCAAATTTTGTACTGTGATATAGATGGACTGTACCTGCGAGTGAGTACCAACGGTACCCCACCGAGGTCTCCACCAATTACCGTTTTTCCGCGCGAACTGTCCGATTGTTCGGCCTGCGCATGCGCCATTTAAGCTTTAACGCTTCCCAAGCTTTGAGCTTACCTTCGCGAGCCAGAGAGCTTTTATGTTACAAGCCATTATTTCGTGAATTGGCAAAATGTGGATGTATGCTTCTGCGCACATCCCCTGATATCCTGTTTAAGGATACTGTCGTGATATTATACTAATTACTACGTTTTTGTTACGACGTTTGTTATCTGTTATGTCATGTCTGGTAAAATGCGGGCCCGCAAGTAGAATACAAGTTAACATGAGATAATACTACTTAAATAACTATACACAACCTACGAGTTAGAACAAACACCATTTAATTTACACTATATATTATATATTCACCCGTATACAAAAGTATTGATTGCTATTATAATAATTTTTTGACATTTATCAAAAGTCAAATTCAGGCGATAGAATGTGTAACCATGATCCAATCTGGTCAGGTTCCCCTGTTAGGTCACAGAGGTCAGATGGCAGAAGCTCCACTGTAATTACCCTGATCTGCCAAATCCTGAATCTTGGTCATGGCGGACCACGTGAGAGCACAAACTATATTTATTTTATCAAAACTTCAATGTTACTTATTCATCTTATTCATAAATGCATTTACAAACCTCAAGCAACATAGCTTTATCATCATTCCAATAGCACTTATCTAAGTTTCGAACACTTCACCAAATTATCATCAACAATCATTCAAAGACTTTCTATTCCACTACTAAATAGTGAAATGCTTGAACTGTTGACTGCCTATTGTTCTTGTCACGCAACGAAAGTTATTCTTTCCTACTCATTTAATACTTACAATTTCATAGCTAAACCTCCAAACAGTAAAGACATAATAAGACATTTTAAAACTGAAAATAAAATTTTACTAATAGGAATTATGTACAACGTGAGTGTACAATTATTTGGTAATTTTTGAAGACAAAAGGTACCCAAGGTATATCCTTCCCCATGTTGCCATCTATCATCACGTCAAATTATAGCCAAATCTGTTTAGTGGTTTAGTTCTGAAAACGTAACCGATAAAGGTGCTTTCGCATATAATATTAGTTTTTATATGGACCACTACAACTACCAAATCTAATCTATAGATTTTCTATCATAAACAGAGAGTTATACTATTCTCGAACGAAATAAGGTACCTACCTACTTTCGATCGCCGATTAAGAGAATTAGAGAGGAATTGAAAAAGCCCATCAACACGAATAAAGCGATTGAGTCATTACCCCTCAATCAATACTACAACTACAATCAACTACATCATATTGTTATTGGCAAATGTTAAATGGCTACTACAATCAGATTGTTATTGGCAAATGCATCTGAATCGAAGTCTCACCCATCTATCTACAATATTGGTCTTCGGCTCCTTACAAACTACAATAAATTATCACATTAACTAAGGTTAAGCACCTAATAAAGCATATAAATATGGCAATACCAATGTGGGAATCGAACTGACTACGGGGCGCAACGCAACACGTTACCGGTACGATTCTCAAGAACTTTTTACACAATTTACCGCGATACAAAGACAATAATATCGAGCATAAGTTGATCATAAACCTATCTGCATTGCAAATGTTACGTACGCATCGGCTTTTTGCGACGCATCAAGCTTTCGCCGGTGCATCATTAATCATATATCTTTCTCTTTCAGGCTTGGAAGGAGTCCTTCATGGGTGTAAGCGAGAGAGTGGAGCCAGAAGGTGCGCAAGCGGCCGCGACTGTGGCGCCGCGGCGCGTCAGTCCGTGGTAAAGTCACATATGAGGAGGTTGTGTCCGATTTTCGTGACCATCCAGCCAGTAGTGAACTTCAAACTTATCATAACGTTAAAACTATAGTTTCTTTCTGGAAAAGCAAAGGATTTCAGTGCGTTGTGCCTGGGTGACAGTGCTGTGAAAAGGTGTTTTATAGTTGGCAGATGTGTGTGCGTTGTGGGTGTTTTATAGTGTAGTGCGGATGCTATTGTTTTCTGGAGGTTTTCGGGCGCACATGGATGTGTTGGAGGTGAGTGCTGGCTTTTCCGGTGAACGGTAATATTTTTGTTAACATAAAAAATAGATGCGTCCCAAATAATAAGTTATAGAATTTGAAAAAATATAATGGAAGTATCTGCTCAGTAGATACCAATTAAAGTTGTAAACTTTATGTATTATATGCAAATTACGAAACACCTAACTATAATCTTTATCGCACATAAAGTTATATGGATATCGCCATCATCATCAACCAACTGCAGTCCCACTGCTGGACATGGGTCTCCTCCACAGAGTATAAAAAATTCGTAAACTCTCCAATCTTTTTGGTCTCCCCAAGGCGCGCCACTACCGGTCCTTGATTTTGGATACATTTGAATATCTAAGCTATATCAAATAAACAAACTAAACTAACGTACTGAACTACCTACATTGTAAAATTGACAACCGACACACACATATAAAAAGCGTTACAAACTAACATGTTTATTAATGTTTAACTGCCAGCAGTCAACAAAATTACAAGTACTAAAGCGTAAACTAAAATGGCACCGTGCATTCCTACTTGTAATTTATCATTGTTTTTACGATTATGACAAGCGTTTTGTACGCGCTTAAATACAAGTTATGGTCTAGCGAATATTTTATGTAATTGTACTTTTGATCCTATGGCGTAGGTACGGTATAGTATTCGTCGTCGTCACTCTATGTACGGAGACCACAGTAGAGACTTAAGACAGATGTCACTTACACCCATATAAAGAGAAATGTACAATGAGGTCTCACAGTAAGCACGAACAGGGTTCCAGCTGATTATATTTGAGTGGCGAGCGGCACTATGCGTCCGTCAAAATTAACGAAGATGACCAATCGTTATAGAATGTAGTGCATTCGCTTATCAAGCAAGCACTGTGGGACCACGTAGTCACGCTATCATACTTGCTTTAATTTATATCTGTAATGTAAATATTTCTTTTGAATATGCCTTAGACAAGTGTATATTTAATACGCATTCATTGTACAGAGGACAGAGGTACAGTCCTCTGTGTGTGTCTGGAGAGAACTTCTGCTTTTCTATGTATCTTCTTCCACTTGCGTGAATCGTGTAAACCTCTGAAGACTAGAAATGGGCATGTTATACTCTTCTATTTTCAACACTGCGATGTCCAGAATGGCAAGGGCCGATAGCCTACAATACAGCCTTAGAGAAGGTCACGTTCTTGAGCAGACGAAATAAAATATTATTTAATAAAAAAAACAATAATATTCAACAAAAATAATAATATTAACAATAACCTTTATTGTTTAATACATTTGAAAAAATAATTTAAGGTCTTAAATTCTTTATGCAAGTGGTCACACTATTGTACAGCTTTTTAGATTCTAAATTTCCCTACCCAGTTCTTAGTTCCTTAACGGCTTTCGCACTTAACACCGTACCACTTAAGTTTGTGCCTAATGGAGGTTATATTTCCAAGTAATGCGCATTTGTTTTCAAGATCTTAATCTTAAAAGTTAAAGAATCGTAAAAGTTAATAGAGCAATTATAATGCATGCCTCAATTTGCTCCATAAAAGTCTGACTCGAACTAAAGCCTATTTTAAATTTTCCTTAAGTCGTAAACGTTAATCCGTATTTAAATAGAACTAATCTCCGAAGTGCAATTAACTCTCTTGTCGGCTATTGGTGCTATTGAGCTGTACATTCTTCTTGCTCCGTGACTTTAACAATATTTATTACGAAAATACTATATTTGATCGTGACATTTGCGTAGCTAATTTGATTTATGGAGATGTCGTATTTAAATCGTGAGTCTAGTAAAAAGTT
Source organism: Blastobasis lacticolella (assembly GCA_905147135.1). Taxonomy (NCBI): domain Eukaryota; kingdom Metazoa; phylum Arthropoda; class Insecta; order Lepidoptera; family Blastobasidae; genus Blastobasis; species Blastobasis lacticolella. The sequence goes on along the minus strand of LR990055.1, from coordinate 17,722,831 downwards.
AGATAGATATGAGTTATGATGTTTTTTTTGCTATTATGTATTGGTTTTTCCGTGTCTACATCTCTACGTGGCTCTGACCGAATTAACCGAAAAGATTTGAGTAAAAATTTCGAAAAAAATTACCGAAAAGAAAGGTAGTTTGAACTGTGTAGTTATCTGTTTACCATTGTATCTATCTGTTGCATCGTAGGTCCGAATGAGGAGGACCGACTTTGATGTGGTTTTCTCAATATAAAAGTACTTAAACTTAATTTTATTGCGATCGATCATGGCTTTGTTTCAATAATATCAGTTTGTCAGTTTAGGAAATACTCGAGGGGTTTTCCGAGTAGGTTCTAGGTTATTCTTCTAATACAAACATTTTGAATTTGTATTTTGTACTCTTGCACACAAGGGCCTGTGATCCGCCTTGACCATGATCCAGGATTTTGCATGTAATTACAGTAGAGCAAATGCCACACAAATTAAACTTATAACACCCTTCTTTATGCGTGGGTGGTTAAAACCGATAATATTCGTATCTCGCTTACAAAAGACACTCAGATCTGTACAAGTAGGCCTCGGCAGTGCGAAATTTAATTTATAAAACTGTCGGAACCGGTTGTAACCGCTTTAAGGCTTTCGCGGTATCCAGAGACATGTGTAGCCCGGATAAGCGAACACACGGAAAGAATTGCACATATTAAATTGACGTATTGAAATAATAAGTACACCGAAACATGAATATAATTTAGTACTATTTGTAGTTCTGACACACTTAAGCACGATTGCACTAAACTTAGGCGATTCTTAAGTTGGGATCTTAAGATATTCCTAAGCATTTAGGAGTCACAAAATCGGTATCATAAAGTTTAGAGTGTGTTTAGTTTTCACCTAAGGTTGGTTATGGTGCAATGCTTTTTCTTGTAAGGAATATTTTAATTCAGCTAGCGTCGCCTAAATCGGGCATTAATCCCCTGCCACATATTATCTTAAAGACAAAGGACATCATCCAAAAATTTGATAGAACGACCATTTGTTACCAAAGAAAGAAAATAGATTTCGATTACAATCAAGCAAAATTTTCAAGTTTCAAGAACAACTCTAGTTATTTTCGTATAGTATCCTTATAAAATATGTTCCGTATAATGCGTGCTCTCCAAATTGTACTTTATTTATGGGCCGTGAATGATTTCCTTCCATCCCATACATAATCTGCTTACTACGTAGCACGTAGTATTCCGCTGAGTAGTTACAAACATCATCATCATCATATCAGCTGGAAGACGTCTTTTGCTGGGCATAGGCCTCCCTCAGAGATCTCCACAAAGCCCGGTCTTGCGATCTTTATCAGGTCGTCAGTCCACCTTGTGGGAGGCCTACACACGCTGCGTGTTCCGGCACGTGGTCGCCTCTCGAGGTCTTTCCTGCCCCACTGGCCAACTGTTTAGCTATGTGCCCACTGCCAGTTAAGCTTGGCAATCCTTCGGGTTATATCGGTGACCTTAGTTCGCTTATGGATCTTCTTATTTCTATCCTTGCTATTAGCTTGAAACTCAAGCGTGTAACTCGAGATACATCGTGTCTAACAACCTTAATACTTAAACAGGGTACTTTATTCCTTATTTCCATCAGATTCTTTATAAAGCCGTAAAAACTGTGAAGTTGAAAATAAAAATATGTTTAAGGATTACATTAAGTGGGACATCAGCAGGTTTATCGCCTTTTTATATCAAATTTCGCGACCCAAAAGAGTTGTAAAGATCCTTCTTTATTTGTTCAGCTTAATTTAGACATTTTGGGTTTTATATCGTATATTTTTGCGTGTCATTTATTAGACACTATATATTTAACATAAGGTTATTTACATTAAAAAAGATTCATTTTTGCGTGTCGGGTATGTTTTAATCCTGTTTAATATTCAAGGTTTTAAACATTGGCCATGTGTTGTACGTACAGTAGAGCAAAATTCTATTGCTAATATTAAATCCGTCCATAGGCTGCGGTGACTACTTACCATCAGGCAGGCCGTAAGCTTGTTTGCCACCATGGTGGTATTAAAAAAATATTATTTTATACATATGCGAAAATTTGTAAGGATGACGCTTGGATAGTTGTTTATTAGACTTTAAAAAGTAACTATAATAAAATAATGCAGGGTCGTTGCTTAAAATCTAGGATAATATTCCTATATTTTATACGCTATAATTTATCCCTAAATTCATTGTGCTTTCCGCGGGAACATGATTTAAATTAATTTTCGCGAACGAATGTTTGTTACCTTTTTCTAAAATAAATAAAATTCGTTTAGTACTTTACACGTAAAACTAATTAAAATAAAGGTTATAGTAATATTTATTTACAGAGATAATAAAATACAATTATAACAATAAAAAAGCCTTATCCTTAGAAAACCTAAACTCTAACTAAACTACAGTAAAAACAAATTACTCAGGTCCCCTAATATGGCCGCGTCGCCGCGTTGAATAGCAAGGCTCAAGCGCTGACCCAAGAAGAGGCCAGTCTTCTGATCATTCGTCATTTCGACCAGGCGCTTAGATAAAAGATTTTATTATTCAGTTCTTTGACAGGTTCCTCACTTTATTGCGGAATCTGGTGAGGTTTTGGGGAACCATTATTTTTTTGAAAACCGCTTTTTCCTTTGATACTAATCGCAAAACCATGTAATACGAGATTTAACAGATTAGGCGCTCGTTATGATCAACAAAGTTAATACGGCGTGTAGTTTATAACAGCCAATATTATGTGTAAAGATTTTAGATAACCCCTTTTCCGGTCTTAAATCACCGACTTCAAAGTATAAAATGCTGATGCTTATTTTTTATTTGCTTAAAGCGGGAAATATCAAAGGTTTGGTCGTGGCAATGCTAATTTGAATTTTGGGTGACGAAGATTGCTACTGGGTACATGTCCTATGTCTTTTTATTTTGTCATACAAAAGACATCAACGCGCTCAGTTTCTTTTTGTGACTTACACAATAGGTTAAAAAAAAACCTCTTGACGTTAATGTCCCGGTTATGCTCTCGCACATGCGGGCCCAGGGCCCGCCTTGACCATGATCCAGGATTTGGCAGATCAGGTAATTAGCGTGACCATGCTACCAGGGGTACATGACCAGATTGGATCATGGTTACACATTCAGTAGCCTGAATATGGAGGTTTCATCACGATGTTGTCCCTCCCCGTAAGAGCATCGGTTAGTATTCAACTAAGGTACATATAACTCAGAAATGAGTTATTAGTACATGGCGGCAGTGGGATTCTTACTAGTGATTGCATCCGACATTCATGACTGTATTGAAACAACCCGAACCCGGTACCTCTCCCATTGCAAGTTGGATACCGTTACCACGTAAGTGGAGCCACCGAAGCTCCTGAATACGGGTAGTAACTATCTATACATTGTATAAATAGAACAGAGTCGCATCCGTCGTCTGTCCCTATGTATATATGAACGTTTAAATCTTTTAAACTGTATGATTTTAATAAGGTTTTCTACAATAGATAGAGTGATTCAAGAGAAAGGTTTATATGCAAAGAAAAAAGGGTGAGTAGGGGTAAAGTAGGTGTACTCAAAGTCGCACCGGATCCACTAATTTATAATATAATAGTAAAGTTTCTAACTACGGGTATGAATTGTCCAAGACCTGTAACTAAAAATGAAGCTACAATAATAACCCCTTTTCCCGCATCTAACCTTTCGATCGTGCGACCGCGCACCGCAAAGCCACCTGCGCTTAAAAATACTTATTTCGCGGTTAAGCTGTTGTTGTCAACACCATGATTGGCGAGTCCGGACAGTTAAACGTGTTAGATATTAAAGACTATCCGTCTTATTACAAGACGTGGTTTAGATAAAGTCTAAAGATAGTACAGGTTTAAACCATGGCCCAACTTATTTTCTTATTACAAAACATATAAGACACATAAGACTGTATGAGTTCAAAACTGGTGATTAAATTTTTGTACTAGGTAACGCCTCTAAGGAGCGAGATTCCCGCCCGGGCAATAATTAAAGTGATGAAATTCAATGCCTGTTTCGGGTATTTTAAAAAATATCAGTAAGACATAGCAGTTATCTAAAACGAACCTTACAAACTTTGCGTAAATTAAAATCAATTTTGGTAAAGTTATAAAATGTCAAATAATAACCGTGATAGTTTAACTAAACCAAAATTAAACGTGATGTTATGTTTAGGAACGTCGGTGGCCAAATGGTTAAGATATTAAGCTTTAAAGCGAGAGGTACCGAGATCGAATCCCACTGCAGCCTTGATGACTCTTATCTGAGTTATGTACATCAGTTGAACACTAACCAACGCTCTTGCGGTGAGGGAAACATCTTTTTTTTTATACTTTCAAATTATTTATGTCCCCTGATTCGCAAGCTAAGTGAAACTCGTGTTATGAGAATCAGTGGTTCCACACTGTGTCTGCCACAATAATTTGCAAACTGACATTATGCCTGTTGTTATGTACAATATAAAACAAACAAAGTGAAAAAAAGTAAAGTAAAGCAAAATAATCTAGAGAGTGTATTTGGTTGTGTGTGCGTGTGTGTATGTATGTATAAATGTATGTATGTGTGTGCATGTGTGTGTGTATTTATGTGTGTGTATGTATGTCACGATTATATACATCAATACAACACATCATCATATCACCATTTAGCTAACTAGTTATTTGAGTAGTTCCTCAGTACTGCTATAGTCTTGCAGTTAAAGCCATTCTTTTAAATTTTGTTTAAGATTATGCGAGTTCAGTGAGTTGAGTTTAAGAATTCCGTCGATTTTGTTAACATTAATGGGGTAGTAGAGTGGCGTCGTAGTAAGCCTCGCATTATATAAATTTGCCTAACAGTTAGGACTCCAGTTTCTTCATAAAGAGCGTGCGTAGGGTATCTAAACGGTTTACGATTTGTAACTTTAAGTACTGCCATTTGGGACCTCTCAAGAGTCATAAATATGGTTTTAGCCGCACCACCCCAAACCGGAATACAGTAAGATAACAAAGATTCACAGAGAGCAGTGTAGACCATGTTAAGAATTAATTTATTTGCTGAATCTCTCAACTTTTTAAAGACAAAAATCCGTTCGTAATGAGACCCGCACACTCAGCCGACTGAATGTGTAATCTGGCCAGGTTACCCTGATGGCAAGATCACAGAGATCAGATGGTAGTCGCTCTACTGTAATAACCTGATCTGCCAAATTCTGAATCATAGTCAAGGCGGACCCCGGGCCCTCGCGCGCGTGACCACAACCGGGTCATTAACGCCAAGATGATTATTTTTATATACCTAATTTTACGTTTCTGGAATCACATAGTTCGCATATTGCAAGTACAATGTATCGAATAATTCCACAAACTTTGTAGAGTTGTCTCTATCTTACTTAGTAGAGTGCGTATAAAGTGAATGGGCGGCGGTGTTAATTAAACTCCACTTATGCGCACTAATGTATGGGATAGTGATCTAGTAATTAAGACTTTAGTACTAATACTAGAACTTAGTACGGTTACGTCGGTGGTCCTCAAACGTATACTTAAGTGATTTACTCGAAAAGTTTTTTATACTTTTACATTTATTACATACATCATCTTTATATCATCAATTACATAGGCCGTGTGGTGTCCGGCAAGGCCGTGTGGTGTCCGGCAAGGCCGTGTGGTGTCCGGCAGAGTAGAATCGCACCAACCCCTTACACTCGTGGGTGTCGTACAAGGCGACTAATGTTTCGAGGCAAAACATCAAGAGTCTCCGTAGTCTGGAAAATGGGCAGCAGCATTTTCCATTGTTTTATTTATAACACTGCGATCTCCAACCCGCCTGCCAAGCGTGGAGATTATGGCGATGACCTCCCCTTTCGTGGGAGAGGCCCTAAGTCCTGCAGTGGACTGTTACGGGCTGTGATGATGATGATACATCATCATTCGTTTGCAAAAGTTACTTCTAATATAATTAAATCAGATCAAATACGTTTTACTTTTGTGTTTTTTTTTTATGTATTTAAGCATAATTATGTAATATCTTGCACTTCTTTTAACTACACAGTTACCTACCAAAAAAGGTTGCCTGGAAGAAATCGCTTTAAGCGATAAAGCCGCCTGTTGCTTCTAATGCTGTAAATTTTAAGTACCCATTGTATTCTTTTGGTTGTGCAATAAAGCGTTATTCATTCATTCATTCATTCATAATATCCGGGGAGGGTATTATTCAGATTACTGAATTATATTCACTCAGTGACATACAAACTTTCAAATGTACAACATCAGGTTTCTGTATTATTTATATTATATTCATTTATTTGGAAATCCACAGCTGTCCTAAACGTCACAACTAAGATAATTACAGATGAAATATACTAATTAATGATATCCAGTAATTTATTTTATTTTCTGAATTCTACTGACTTTGAGTGCCTCTGCTCCAACGCGCACCTCAGTTTCTCTTACTATCCAATAGCTCTACATAGAGCTGGCTTTCCTCCACATACCGATAGTTGACATCGCATTGCTGGGCGCGAAGTACCGCTTTCTAGAATGCTCAAGATTAATTAAGAGTCCAGTTGACGGATCTTTCGAAGAAAAGATGTTTTTACACTCTACATTAAAATAGTTGTAGAGTCGAGCCTACAACTTGGCTTGGCTAAACACACAACTGTACATGATAATTATGAATGCGGAAAATCCTTGTGAGTGTGTTTTAATATGGGCGAATTTGGGGCACGGAAGTGCCTCCGCCAAGACGAGACTAAAATCATATATATATTTGTGGCTACCCAGAATTTCTTGAAGTAATAAAAAAATTTACATCTTGGCGTTAACGTCCAGGTTGTGCTGCGCGAACGACGGCCAGGAATCCAGGATTGGAAGATTAGATAATTACAGTGGAGGGACTGCCACCTGACCTCTGCGACCCTGCTACCAGAGAAACCTAGAATTTCTCGAAGTATTGTCGTATTTTCAATCCCAGATATCTCCGGCCTGAATAATGCTATCCAGCTTAATTTCAAAGCGAAGTTTGCAGAATAACATTCATTTTGAAGTAAGAAGCGGCACTAGTCTGGTGGCAGCGTGCTTGCGAAGTCCGGGCACTGGATGGGTGTCAGTTTCGTACTTTGAGGCAAGTCGAAAGACACACAAAGTTAATTTAGATTTATTATTTGGATTTACTAAGTTTTATAATTTGTACCTGTGGACCGGGCCCGACTTACACCTACTTTACCTAAACATATCCTTTTTCTTTGCTTATAAACCATCCTCATGAAACACTCTATCTATTGTTGAAAACCGCATTAAAATCCGTTGCGTAATTTAAAAGATCTAAGACGGTGGAAAGCGACTTTATTTTATACTATGTATATAGTTGGAGATGAAATTAAAGATCAAAAATGTAAACACACAACTGTCAATGTCAAAGAGACTATCCAGGGGTATAAAACCTTTGGTTTGCATAACCGAATGGTTATGCATCATGCACACTTTTCAGTGTGCTTTACAATGGCTGGTAAACTTTTGAAAACGAAACAAATCGAACTAACTCGGAAACTATTAGTCCAAGAACACTAGTTAGAAAAGTCCAAAAAGTGGCCGCCATTTTGAATCTTATATTATTTTATGTATTATTATTTGAGAAATTAACGTCTCAGCGTCGGTCAATCCCTTACTTTCCAAGCCTTTGCAATAATATACTGTAACAACGAATCAAAGGTTTAGAATTTCTTACCATTACCAGTGGCATAAATGAAAACTACCCATATTTTATTGAAACAGAACAAATATGTAACAAAAAAAACATAGTTCCCTATTTAATTCAGTAAAATGTTTTAAAATATTCATATGATTTTATTTCATTTTGAATGTAATAATTATAATCAATATTTCAATGATTTGTAATAATCCACCATTTGGGTTATATTTATTATTGTAGCATTATAAAAAACCCATTTGTTTTCATTTTTGATCTTTAATTCGATCTCATACTATAGATACTAATATACTATGTATAGATAGATACTCTAATAACTATCACTGACGCTTAAAACATTGACAGCGAAAACGTCATGGGCTCATGAGGCTTGCCAAAGTGTAACATGAAATTATTTTGGCGGTATAAAATTATTAACAATACTTTTCAATGTAACATAAGCTTACGCCTACCGACTTTTATACTCCGCCTCATTAATTCAAATAACCGGTAAATTACGAATTTCTCCTTCGTTTCTGCATAGTCATATTACATAAGCCGTTACAAAGCAACATGCACGGCTTTACAACTTGTTGTAGAGAGAAAATTCGTGATACAGGCGAATATTTAGAAAACACTTCGAATAGTGTTGGATTAAGTGATAGAGTTAAAATATTTGCATTTGAGCGTGAATAAACCGTTGTTCTAGAATGTGTAGAAATATGGGAGTCGCAATACTAAAAAGTTATATTTAAAAAGCACAGTCATCTACCACCTTATTGTATTAGATAAAATTTCACAACTAGATATTTATTTCATAGTTATATACTTTATTATATACAGAATTAGATTCATTTTTTTTAACTTGACACAACCTCTAACATAATTATTTACAAAAATAAATAAATGAACAAATCAAATATAAATACTTATTTAGATTAATTATTTAATTATGTTACATAAAGTCGCTTACTGATCTCATAGTTTAAAAAATATGTAAAACCACGCATCCACAAAAAATATTACTTCCAATTCCGCCCCTGCTCACCTCCAAATGTAGAGTTTGTACGTTAACTTAAAACTGTGGTGTGTACTTAAAGCTCACTAAAGCTTATTTGTAGAGAGCTGGTAGAGTCGATAGAGAACGGCCTCCTTCACTATACAGTGTGTTTTAAAACGCGTGCTAATGGATAACGTATTGCATGCTATATAATGTGTAAAGTGTGAATATAGAGAATATGTAGAGTACACATTGAATAATGGAACTAATTCTTCCGGTATATTGTAAACTAAATATTTGACTTTTGTGTTTATGTTATGTGGAATGAAATAAATATTTTGTACGAGTCTTTAAAGTTTTATCAAATAAACTTATCGCCTTACAATTTAAATTAAAGATCGAATTCGCAGCCCAATGTAGACATAATTCATAAAACATCTTGGATTACAAATCCAATCGTACTAAAAATTTGAAGGCAATTAATTTTTTAGCCATTCGATCTAAGCGGGCGGTCCGCAGGTGCGCACGCGCAGCGATATAGTCGTAGCCAAAGTAGAGTTTGAAATGTAGAGTTAGTAAATATAGGAGAAAAATATTTCACATCGGTTACTTCGTTAAGCGTCGTCTCTGTCGCACGCGTGTGAGTAAATAAAAGAAACATCTTGGCGTTAATGTCCAGCTTGTATCCTCGCGCACGAAGGCCCGGGGTCCTCGTGCGTGGAGGACGTTTCTGGTACGTGCGTGGCCCGTAACAGAAATTAAAATTCATCATTTCAATTTCTGCCCGGTCGGGAATCGAACCCGGGACCTCTTGCGTGGCATGTTGAACATTGAACCACTCAGATCGTCATAGCCGGAACATTATTGCCAACATGGACTGAACTTCCTATAAAAATGTTTAAAACATTGGGTATTGTAATAAGATTCAAGAATTAAACAATATTAAACTCTGACATAGACACAAACAACTTAATTACTTCACTACTCACACTCACCCACAGTTCGCAAAAAATATTTTCAAATCTTTATTTTAACAAAATAACTAAACTATAATATATATACGGTCTGCTCGTTTGTCACTGAGAAGTACATAAAAGACATGGCTAACGAAAGTCTATTTGTACCTTAACATTTATTTAACTTAAATGGCTCAAACCACCCGCCGTGAAGTAAATTATTTGATTGTATTGTTAATTGGAACTAAGGTTTGTTATCTGGGATGGACGTTAGCTCCGTTTGTCCGTATTGTCAGATGAAATGGCCGCGAGATTGTTGTTATAATTACACGAAATGAGTGGATAAATTTAATTTATTTTGAGTGTTAAATTCCTTGGATGGCGTAATATCTCATTTCATTTCATTTCATTGATTGCGTATCTCTGGTTAATACAGTCTACATTCGTGTGTGCCACCAGCGGTATTTCACCCCTACCAAAAATTTTTTTTTCGCTAATTAACCTTATTCTTGAATCCCTCTATTTATCCTCAAAAACCAGTTACGTTCTTTAAAAGATCTGAATATACATAGGGTGAGGCAGCGGAAAGTTACTTTTATTCACATATTAAATATATGTAGATTGTACACATCAAATCAGACACAATTAAAAAGGAAAGCAGTTATCTTAAAGTGATTTTTTTAGTTAACCAAGTATAGAGTGAAACCATTGTAAAGCGGGTAACAGACAAGCGTACTTAAGCTAGAACACAAATCTAATTATTTAAATACTACAAGATACCCCCGACAAAACTAATAAAATTTACTAAAAACAAAATGCACAATGCACACATAATATGTATACAATTTTAAACTTTATCTCTTTAAAGCTTAAAATTGTGTAAATGTTTGTCACAATGAAGTTGTGTCATAGAACACTGACCCATTCGATTACAAATGGGTTCCACAGTAATGTGTATCTACTACAAAACTTATAGTTGCAGCTTCGCTTAAGAAAGGTCAGGCAATATCCAAGTTCAACCTGGAAATTGTTGAACAGCAAATTAAATTCCAACCCACAGTGCAAAGGCCACACACAAAATCATTAACCCACAAAACCTAGCTAAGTATACCGCTCTATAGATACAACGTTGCCATGGCAACCTTTTTCAATGACAACGAATAGACGACAAGCTTTGTCATGGGGCAACTCTCGATTTCTTTTATAATAATGATAAACGAGTGGTAAATGATTGGTGAAACCGAGCCTTAAGTGAATGGATTAAACAATTTTATTGTGTTCGTTTGTGTGGATGATCATTGAATCTTATTAGATCTGTTTGGTCCAAAATTGGGATCGGAATAATGTGAAAGTGACCTCTAGTGTTTATAATTATTAGTGTGATGTGCTTGCTCTGTGGAACCCATAACTGGTGAAGGTAAATAAATAAAAATAATAAAATTACCAAATTTTTTACAACCAGAAATTCTCTGACTTCCATACTAGGTTTAGAAAACCTGTATCTCAGGAGTCAGGACCTTCCCAGTTCGAGCTTAAAGCAATATGGCAATACACCAAAATATGTTTTTATCATTATATCAAAAATTTAGATAATGCATGCAATAGGGTATCAGATACTCCTTCTATTTAGAACCAGCGGTCTTTGGCGGTTTTTTTAAATGTTATACGGCAGACAAACAGGTAAGCGGACGACCTGATGGAAAGTGGTCACCACCGCCTATGGACATCGGCAACACCACGCTACCAATGAGTTGCCCGCTTCTAAACAGACCTCTTGAATGATCTTCTCATGTCCTAGTCCAAAGAAAACACTGTGGCTGGGAGACACCACTACCTTGGCGCAGGCGTCACACGAGAACTTCACTGCCCTATCATCCATTTGTACTGCGAGCCATGGGCTCTTACTTTTTTTCTTAATTTGCGATAGCTACTTTTTTTTTTTACCAGTAAGTACAAACTTGGCCGTGTGGTGTCCGGCAGAGTAGAATAGCACCAACCCCTTACATTCGTGGGTGTCGTACAAGGCGACTAATATTTTCGAGGCAAAAGATCAAGTCTCTGTAGTCTGGAAAATGGGCAGCAGCATTTTCCATGGTTATATTTAAACACTGCGATCTCCAACCCGCCTGCCAAGCGTGGAGATTATGGCAGTAACCTCCCTTTTCGTGGGAGAGGCCTGAAGTCCTGCAGTGGACTGTTACGGGCTGTGATGATGAAGTACAAACACCTAACTTACATTAACCTCATACACAACCATGACTAAAAGCCACGCGAACACACAGAACTAAGAGAGAACCATCAGCATCCCGCCATGAAATTGAATATGAAGCGAGGAGATTAATATCAGGGCATCATTTGTCTTATTCGCTTCACTGGCTCGTTTGAATTGGATCAAACTTTTTACTGCCCACACTATTTCTTGTTACGTCATTGTGTGGACGTGGTGCCTTCACAACACTGTAATGATAACTAGTTTCGGTTAGCCGTGCTTGTTGTATTATGCTTATTTCGAATTACTCGTAGGGAGGTACTCTCTAGCTGACTGAGTGAGAAACTATTTCATGTAAAGCGCACAGCACAATTCTGCCATCACACACCCCGCCGTGGGTTATATAGTTGGGGACCTACTCATCCACACTTAATTCACAATTTGATGCTGTCCACGCGACAGTTCCAAGGAACTTTTCTGTGTGTTATGACTCCCTGGTGTTATGACCATGGTCGCACGACCGTCGCCAATTAGGACAGCGCCTAGATAGATCACGCATATTATTAACAGCCCTTAATGATCACACGTTTTGAGCTATGCTTATTAAACATAACCCATGCTTTTACGGTACTTACACATCATGAGGAAACCTGCACAATCAGGCGACTGAATGTGTTATCACGGTCCCATCTGGTCAGGTTCTGCATTTAAAGTTTTTTTAGTAACTGTCTAATTACAATACAAAACAGTTTATAATGAATTTGTTCGATTCAGGCACAAAGCAGAAGCAGAAGTAACACTACGCATGTGTTCTCACATATTTTAACAAAAATGAATATGCATTTCCAACACACAGGCCCCTTTGAAGTCACCAAGCGTAAATTACGTTCATTGTTCAATAACTGACATCGGGACAAAACAGAGCGAAGAATAATACGGCTAACACCATACAAAAGTTCTTTTAATTATTGTTTGGACAAGTTTTCACGGCATATTTTAAATGCCTACTCAGTTGTAGTCTATTCAATACAATCATAAATATTTGAGGAATGCCCTAATAAATTTATTTATTTATTAGTTCATTTCACAGTTTTACAGCAGTTAAATACATATAAAATACAAGTACATTATGGCTGAAATGCCAATGACAAAACTGCATTTTAAAAGTTTGATATATAACCAATAAGCAGCTTAGTATATAATGTATTAATAAGAATTAGGCCTGGCAACAAATAGGTCTAAGTGGAAAAATAGGAAAGAGGTATTTGCCCTGCAGTAGGACACCGACATCTCCTAAAAAATCAATTAAATTTACAGGTCCTTTTCTTTTCTTTTTTTGGCTTTTAGGTAACTGAGGCCCATATTCATAATAATGGGGTATTTACATGTCACGTTAATTTAATTTACGGTAAGGATTACAATTATTTCTTAGCCTACGTTGTCCATCCGCTGAGAAAAATAGGGTTAGTGTGTGACTTTGTACTTTTTCATGATTTGTATGGGCTGCCGCGTTTTCCGTTTGTTAGTATTTTCAACTTGCAATCTCCAACCCACCATTGAACTAAATACTCTGAATTACTCGCTTCGCGTTTAAAGATACTTCAAGGTCAAGGAATTGTCAAATACTTCCTACTAGTAATTTCCATGTCTAAAATGAATGAAAAGAAGTTGAAATAGAGAAAAAAATATCTTTCTGTCTGAACGTGTATTTAAAATATCACTATAATTACAAGCCGGCACAGCGTCGGACCCTTCAAATGAATGGATTATTTTTTTTGTCAGATCGATGAGGGATTAGCTCATCAGCCATAATTATACGTCTTTTTAATGGATGGTTATAATTGTTCTTTAAGACTTTGGGCTGAATAGTGAAAAGAAATATTATGAAGAGAAATACCTTAAAAATACACACAAACAAGAGAAAAACTAAATAATGGCTAAAAGTTAACTAACTAATGCTAAATAATCCAAAATTAAACATCCATATCTACATATGACTGTCAACCTTACAAGAATATGAAATTTTATTATACCTTGTTCTTCTTATTTTGTGTATCAGTGATAGGCAAGTGGTATTTATTATCGGCATGGTTCCCAAGAAACACGTCCGCATTCAGAAACGTTACTATGAAGACATTGCGCACGAACGCACAGGGTTACAACTGATAATAGTGGAGTGTAGTCTTATTGATAACCCATAGCACTGTGATAACCCATAGTAACGGTACTTTACTTACAGACTTGTCTGTGAATGTATAATTGTAGTGCTTGATAATATGGATTGAATTCCAGACGATAAAAGCTAGAACAGCTGTTCCTATTATCTAAGTATCTACTTTTATTACATATGTATTTCGTTTTCCTATTTAGATTCATCAGTATAAAATAATGATTAACCGTTAGAAAAATTAAAACACAACTTAACATAAGGTCGTAAAGTCCAACTCGGTCTCATGAAGTTATTAGAAATTATATTATTTAAAATAAAAATACCATGAATATTCATTGGAATAGTAAAATTAGTCGTCGCTTATAATAAATTACGCGCTTTACTAATTTATGCGACAAATATGCAAATTAATATTCACAGATCGAAGTTGAATAAACATTTAGACGAAAATATTTCATTCTTTAGTTTAAATTACCTGCTTAAATGCCTGCGATTGTCTAAATAAACATTCATTTTTGTCCATGGCTTGGTAAGTTTTCTATGTAACGACAAAGGTATTTTTATATAGATTTAGATGTCATTTATTTCCGATAAGTAAATACAATTTCATTATGATCATTTTCAATATGTCAAAAATGTGTTTTCATTTAGGGACCGTCAGGGTTACAGTACACATGTAATTTGATATTTTACAAGTATGATGTAAGAATAATAAAATCACAGTAAAAAATGTCAAAAGCCTTCCATACCGATAAAATTAGGTAACACTGCACTGAGCCATGACCCTTTTGTGTTGCTGCAGCGCACACATACAGCTTATGTATTAGGTGGTATTTTTATGGGAAAATGACGTTGTTTTTATTTATATTTATTGTTAAGGTATAAGTTGGTGTGTGTGCATGGAGTACCAAATAAATGTTTTTCTATTCTATTCTATACCGCTATCCCCGGGGAATGTGCACTCAAAACTGCAATGTCTGCGTTGCATCACTTATATATCTATACATAATACAAAATTGCTACGGATTTATACCTCAATCTTGAAACAATGGCTAATGTGTATTAAATCCAGGTAATAGAACAATTAAAAAATATATTAACGAGGTCGTAGTTCTACCTCTTTTCGATCGGCCATATCTAGCTGTACCTGGACTGTATGATTATATAGTCCACACTCCACATTTCATTCTTCTCACATTTAAAGTGTATAACTTCCATACGCTATTTCTCACAATTTATGAGTGTAAGACTGGAGCATTCTAACTAAACTTTCATCTGTATTAGGACCCCAACCTCAAGGAATAGAACATATGAATCCATCAAAAAGTTCATAGTAGGTTAATGTGTAGCTACATTATTTTCAGATTAAATTACTTTAAATATTTACGCATCACGATACTAAGTAATCTACCTACAGTGTTAATGTCGGGTCTGAATATAGATCCGAGGAGAATAGAACATTCCAGAAATGGTCATTAAAATCAAATTACGCCGCCCAAAGAAGGCTTTGTACTCGCTGGCCGAGACGCACGCGCACCGCCTTGGGCGATTGGCTTGGCATTTACCTTGAGGAAGATTTTATTATTAAAACGACCCTGGGATAGTGGCAGCGTGCTTGCGAGACCGATAATAAAAGTTAAGGTACGCAGGCATGGATCGGAAACTGGATGGGAGACCGTTTCGTTTCCGTTTCGTTTTCGTCACCCATAACTTCTATGGCAAATAATAAAATAGCAGAACAGCAGGTTCAGTGTCACTGTGAGGACTAAGATGTAATGCCTCATGCCTGTAAATGCGCTGGCTACCTAATCCTTCAAACCGGAACACAACAATGCAAGCATTGTTGCTTGGCGGCAGAAATATTTTGAGGCTAGTCGAACTTGCCTGCGAGTGTGTTCCCTGATCAATATAATCTGGATTCCTTCAAGGCTAGAGTGAATAGGCTGTTGCAAGACGGGTTTCTCCATCTTCTTACCAACGGGTGAGATGGCGGTCAAATGCCTGTCTTGTCTCATATAAAAAAAAAAGAAACTTCAGTACCACAACGATCACACACACAGTTGTATACCCTCAAAAACACAAGGCTGCGCTGCGCGCGCGCCAGTTTAATGTCAAAACAAACAAACGCTGTGTACAGTACCCACAGAGGCAGGCAGGTGGCCAGAGCTACTTCCTGCTCGGAGTTACTGCGGTTTGTTTGAGTTGGCAACGAAATTAGTGATCTTGAGTGTGTGCTAAGACCTTTGTTTGAGGCTTTTGTAATGGCTTCTTGTGTAATGGGTTGAAGGAGAAATGGGTACCTTGGTAAAAGAAATAATACATATCGTCCTATTTCCTGTATAGTCATTAGCGAACCGCTACACCCACCATATATATGATACCAGCCGTTGTAAGCGGCTTTCACAGCGCGCAGTTTAGATCTCTGTACTTTCCCGCGGGAACCTGTTGTTTTTCCAAGATAAAAAGTAGCCTATGTTCCTCAGTGATAATGTAGCATTCTATTAGTGAAAAAATGGTGGCCGTGATGAGCGTCGGTGGCCGAGCGGTTAGAGTATCCGACTCGTAAGCCAGAGGTCCCGGGTTTGAATCCCGCTGCGGCCATGTACCAATGACTGTTTTCTGAGTTATGTACATTAGTAGAATACTAACCGATGCTCTTACGGTAAGGGAAAAACATCGAGATGAAACCTGCACATTCAGGCGACTGGATGTGTAACCATGATCCAATCTGGTCTGGTTCCCCTGGTAGCAGGGTCAGGGAGGTCAGAAGGCAGTCGCTCCACTGTAATTACCTGACCTGCCAAATCCTGGATCATGGTCAAGGCGGACCCCGGGCCCTCGTGCGCGAAAGCACAACCGGGACATTAACGCCAAGATGATAACGATGATGACTGCAAACAAAAATACAAATCGTTTCTCTTTTTATATAATATTAGTAAACCCGGTGCGACTTCGTTCGCATCCACCTACTTTACCCCTACCTACTCTTTTTGTCTTGCTTATAAACCTTCCTCTTGAATTACTATATCTACTGTTGAAAACCGCAATTTGAAATCGTATTTTAAAAGATCTAAGCGTACATAGATAGGTAAAACCATAGACACATAGGGACAGACGGCGAGAAGCGACTTTGTTTTATACTATGTACAGATAACACATGCATATTATAGTAAAGAAAACCCGTGCGAAGCCTTCTTCGAAAGATACCACGTCACCCGGGGGAATGACGGTGGACATGTGGGATTGCCCGAAAAGGACCCTACCCACTGAAACCCCTCTATGTATCCACAGCTGCTTTCTGCTTGAACACCATAGGACCTCATAGATAGTTTTCACTATGGTGTTCCAGCGTAAACCCAAGCAGTGTTGGGTCAACACATACAGGAAACGTCCTGATACACTAGGGCGTCTCCCAGTCATGTGGAACAACCCGTGCCAAGCCTGGGCGGGTCGTTAGTATTATATATGTATAGTACACACATTGAATGTTTTTCGAGATTATCGCATTCAAAAAAAGGACAATTGAAAAACGAGTGGCCGTAAAAATCACTTTATTACATTCGCGATTCTCTTTTTTATAATCTGCAATGTTTAAGTAATTGGAGCAAATCATTGCAAAAGAACACATAAAATCTTTAGAAATAACTTAATAATTAGCGTCGATGCTGATGTATGAACATACGCAGCCGAGATTCTTTTAATTGGTACATTTCGACATTTATTAACCTCAATTGCAAGAGATTACTGTTGATGTTATGAGTTTACGAAACACAGTGTTATTTTGCGAATCTGGGGCCCTTTTTTTGAAATAGCTTGTCTTCTAATTCTTATCTTTTCCACCTCTAGCAACTTACCACGAGCGGTTTCAAAGATAGGGCCCCAGTGCTTCGGAAGGCACATTGAGTCGTTATGGTCCATATTCCCACGCCGTAAATGGCCGCGAATATCAACTATTTACTTCATGTGATTAGAGGAATAACTTCTCTAGTATTTCAATACAGAACACCCATAATACAAGATATGCCTACACTGATTCTAAATGGTACTGTATAAATAAAAAAATTATGTGAACAAACTAATATCAGCCTTACACAACATGCCAGCCACCAAATTGTTAAGTTCATCTCAAATCTACCCGTGTAGCGTAGACTGGATAATTATTATAGAATGCTATATTCCTCCTAGAACCTCATACGTAAAAGTGTGACGGACGGACCATCTATTCCCTTAGTAGACCAGAAAATGGGCTGCAGAGAAGATGCCAGAGATTTAAATGTTCAGGGAGATCCATCTGAGGTCTTATACTAGGTACTTGTTGGTACTTTATCGTGTTACTTATACCACAAGAAGCTTGTTGTTTGAAAATGCAGTGGTGCCAACAGACATCCACCTGCCAGTTCTAAATGTTAGTATAGCTGATTGTCACTCCTACAGAACACAGCAGCACAACCTACCTTCAGACTTTGGACCGTTTCGGTTTGTACGCGCATCCATAATATAATATTAACAATAAGTTTTTATGCAGGCATTAAAAACCCATAAATTAATACAATTACAGTTATAACTGACATGGGACATGGGATCGTTCAAGAGGTATATTAGAGGTCTCTTTAGAGGCGGGAAACGCATTGGTGAATCCCCTGGTGTTGCTGATGTCCATAGGCGGCGGTGACAACTTTCCATCAGGTGGCCCGCTTGCCTGTTTGTCTGCCGTATAAAAAAAACTACAGTCAAAAATACATATTTACATTTCAAAGGTGTAAATTAGTAAAAACTACAAGTTATCACTTAGCCCGGCTTCTACCAAATTTTTAAACATGTTTAAGAATAACGTTAAACGTTTTTTTGTATGAAGTTTTTTGCATTTAAGAATATGGTGCAAGTCGCCCTTTATTCCTATTACAGACCTATCAGTCGAGTACATAGATACTTACACATAATCATTAAATTCCCCTTATTCCTTACAGATAACCATGCCCAGATTTCCATAGCTACCTCTCTAGCTCATTTTATAGTGATGGGTAAGTTGATATGCTACCTTGTGTATTTGACCAAAGCCGTCGTGGTTCCCCTAACGTGCCGAGTACGCGACAATGAGCATAATGCCCATGTTCGGCGTGCGTGGGACGATGTTCCACCGGCGCGGGCGCAGCTTTCGAATACCGCGAGGCTATTTGACTTGAGGTTCCAAATTAGTGGCTTTAAAGTTTTAGAAAGGGGTTTAAATTGGTTTTTGAACAGTGTGAAGTCGGTTATTTAAAATGGGCCCCGATTAGTGCTTCGTTGGTGGGGTTAAGTCGTTTTTGGGGTGTAATCTAGAAAAAGTTAATACAAAATAAATTTTCATATATTTCCAAGTCAGAGTTTGTAACTTGAACTTTAAATTATTAGAAATAAAACATTGTATAAAACAAAGTCTCATCCCTCCGGCTGTCCGTATGTACGTAAGTACGCAACGGATTTTAATGCGGTTTTCAGCAATATATATTGTTTCAAGAGAATGGTCTATAAGCAAGAATAAAAGGATAGGTAGGTGTAAGGTAAGTGTAGGGCAGGTGTTGGGTATGTGTAGGGTAGGGGCAAGGTAATGTAAGGTAGGAGTAGATCACCACGCGAACGAAATCTCGCCGAGTCCACCAGTTAGAACTAAAATTGAATCTACAGTAACGTAAAGCAAAAGTAATATATCACTCAATTTGTAAAGAGGACACAAACGATGTAGAATTCTGTATTCCAGACAGATATTCCTTCGAGAAGATGGAAAGAATCACTAATTAAGTTAACGAAGATAAGCGATAGTGTCTAGAGCCCTTTCTTGGATTCTTAGCGTACTTCTAATGTAAAGAATTCCCTTTTTACCAAACAAGCATTATGGAGTAAACGTATGAGATCATTAGTTACATTGACAATTTCTTGTAGAGACCCCTACATTCTTGTTGTATGGGTACATGTATGTATGGATACGTGTATGTATGTGAGCCAGACCACACGCGGCGCGAACAAACCGTCTTAGAATTTAAATTGAAGATTTCACTTTTAAGGAAACTTGTCTGGTGTGTCGGGCCTTACACGATAATCAATCGTGAAATTAGCTTGAAGTTTAATTTCGTTGCTTGTTCAGCAGAGGAGGAGAAGGGGAGGATACTATAGGACTCATAATATTATACAATAAAAAAAATATGCGCCATCTAGTCCCAAAGTAAGCAAAGCTTGTGTTACGAATGCTAGATAACTGATACACTACTTATATACTTTTTTAAATACATACTTATTAGACCCGTACCAGAAATTAACATTAATCGTTTTAATTTGTGCTCGGCCAGGAATCGAACCCGGTACCTCGGTGACAGATCGGTATGTTCACCAACTGACGTCGTCAAATTAATATACTTTTTACATAATTTATAAAGTAGATCAGCCATATAAAAAGTATATACAAATTATTTATTATTTTAAATTTACTTAAATATATATGTACCAATAATAATAAGTATTTAACTTAGTACAACAAAACCAAATTGCAACATTAATTCATTAGTAACAATTAAGCCCTTAACATGAAATGGCTATATTTTTATTAAAGTCCACCACCAATCTGATAATCATCATCATCATCATCACAGCCCGTAACAGTCCACTGCAGGATTAAGGGCCTCTCCCACGAAAGGGGAGGTTATTGCCATAATCTCCACGCTTGGCAGGCGGGTTGGAGATCGCAGTGTTTAAATATAACAATGGAAAATGCTGCTGCCCATTTTCCAGACTACGGAGACTCTTGATCTTTTGCCTCGAAAACATTAGTCGCCTTGTACGACACCCATGAGTGTAAGGGGTTGGTGCTATTCTACTCTGCCGGACACCACACGGCCAATCTGATAATAAACCAGTAAAAATAATCATCTTGGCCTTAATGTCCCGGTTGTGTTCTCGCGCACGTGAGCCCGAGGTCCGCCTTGACCATGATCCAGTATTTAGCAGATCAGGTAACAGTGGACATAGTGGAACGACGGCCGTCCTGACTAGATTGGATCATGGTTATACATTCAGTCGCCTGTCGTTTCAATACGAAGTTTTTATTGATGATTTAATACGATGTGTAAGAACATCGGTACAACTAATGTACCCTAACTCAAAAAAGAGTAATTTGTACATGACGGCTCTGACATTCGAACCGGGTATCTCTTGCTTGCGAGTTGGACACCTCAACCACTAGGCCACCACCGCTCCCTAAACCAGTCCACATACCTAATCTAAAATTTAATTCAATGTCCAAACACTTCATTAATATATTCGAAACCCGATAAGTAAATGCTGTGTTCACCAATGAATTAAATAGCTATATATCTCTGGGTATTTGGATAACATTTGAAGTATGCGCGCCCGGTAGCCCCTTAAAGTCAGCAGCTCTACAAGTCCATGATAGAGACCGCCGTACAATGCCACCAACTTATCCATTCACTTGACGGCGTCACCAGCGGGCATTCCAATCTGTCAGCTTGATACAATTTTAGTTAGTTCCTACTTTGTCCGCTGGTCAGATAACTCGGTCGCACTGTAGACTTGTAAAGACGTTATTAATGACTTGTCTCTATCGTGGAGGCAACACAGTATCTAATGTTTCGTGTTTATTACGTGTTTTTGGGTGGCATTAAAAACGGTCATAAAGTTAAGTACTCTACACGCTACGTTAAATAGGAGGAAAGCTTTTTATGGGCCCTCCATTATGAGTAATGATTACTTTCTTACTCAGTAGCTTTGTTTGTACAGGTTAGGTTAGACACACTTTTCATTTTCATGGAATTTAAAAAGCAAAAATGCAAAAATCACATCTAAATTAATATTGTAAATCATACGAGAATAGACCGCTTCGTTGCGCTTGCGTCGAAAGGGAAACCAAAATGGTGTGTGGGTGTTAAGTCGTGTTTGGTTCGCGTGGTCTCCCCCCCCCCCCCCCTCGCACCTCCACCTCGCCCCCCTCGCCACGCTATGCGTGTGCGCACTCACCCAGTTGCGTCGGTACATCTGTCATACTACTTTATAAACTGAGTCTCTGCTTGATAGATTTAAAGCGCCCATTATTTGTGACTGCAGTGAGAAGTTGTTTATACGGGTATAGATTCTTATTGGGTATTTTGTGGGGCACTCAGATTAACTATGTAGTTATAAATTTAGTTTGACATGACAGCTAAAAGTTTTACCGTTGTTTTCGCTCTTCCATGATAGGAACATGACAGCGTGAGACTGTGTTTAGAATGGTGACAACGATATTGAGCGTGCTGCGTTCCCTTATAGAGATTATTAAATGGAGTACCTACATATGCGAAGTGTATTTAAGTAATTAGATACAAGTACATATTACTCTTATTATAGCTGCGGTGGCCTAGTTTTTGTGCGATCCTACTCGTAAGCGAGAGGCACTGGGCTCGAACCCCAGTGCTGCCATGTAACAATGACTGTTTCTGAGTTATGTACATTTGTTGAACACTAACTAATGCTCTTACGGTGAGCGAAAACATCGCAATGAAAACTGCACAGAATCCAATCTGGCCAGGTTTTCTAGGATCACTGAAGTCAGAAGGCAGTCGCTCCACTGTACTTATCTGGTCAACCAAATCCCGTATCATGGTCAAGGCGGTCCGGGCTCTCCTACACGACATCCCAACAAGGACATTAACGCGAGCCATAACTCTGTAATAGGCATACGAGGCATATCATCTTAAGTCCTTACAAAAGATCTACGGTTCTGCATTTTAACTTGAAAACTTAGTGCATGAATCGCAGTTGTTATGGGCGACAGTTACCGCTTTGTGCGAGATGGGCAAACTGCTTATCTGTCACTGCGTAGCTTAAAAAATCTAGTATGTTCTTCGACCGTAAATACGTCCATATCATACCTGTAGTGGTCAAACAAAAACCCATTCAAGACAGCGTAACTGTACGAGTAATTCGTATCGTGCATGTAAATACCTAGTTTGAGGTACAGAAATAAGTATCTGCATACAGTTAACCGTCCATCGCAACGAACCACACAACACCGTCCGTCCATCAGGCACTTTACGCGCAATCATTTCGTAAAATGCATTGTTTTTGCCGCCATCTTTGAGGTGTTTTATCATACCGTTCGGTTGTATGCCTTCCGCGTGGCTGCGGCGCGTAGGAATTTTAATGAGGTTTTTTATGAGGCCAGCACACGTCGCGCGATCATAATCCGAATAGGTTTTTTAGTGTCACCATTTAAGATAGCCGAGTTTGTGGATCGTTTATTTGTATTGGAGCAATATCGGTTCGTTGTGTCGTTGAGTTTGAATTTTTATAGTTTGATTTTTAATTTAAATTGCTCCAGTGCATTTGCACTTATTTTGTTTTTAAACACCTGCCCATTTAATTGCTGTACTTGTTGCTTACTTTATGTACTCGTTTTATAAAAATGCGTTGTTGTATTAAAACTTCAAAGCTCTGGTTTCGATGAGTAAGGTACTTGTACAATAACTATTTTCATGACACTCGACGTATATCAGTTATCGCAACTCCTACTTTCATATAAAAGACATCAACGCGGTTGCCCTTAACGTCTCTCTCTCTTTAAGAGAAGAGAATAACAGACTGAAAGTGTAGCCATGATACAATCTGATCAGGTTCCCCTGTTAACACGGAGGTCAGATGGCAGTCATTCCACTATTATTACCTAACGTAAATATAACATAAAACATAGTTCTTTCTCGGCACAACAGTTGACCATTTTCTGTTACGGACTATATATTTCTGTCATGTTAAAGAAGTTTCTTTCTACATTAAATACGTAACACTTGTACTGCAATAATACGTCAAACAAACACCACACCCGTGTAACCCAAACTGCCGGTACCAGTGAGAGCGGTATTCGAACACACACATATCTAGTTTCTAATTGGGAAATCACCTAACTATTTATTAGCGGCACTCACTATAGCCCATAAACAGCCGGAATCAACAATTAATAATTTCAACTAACGCAGAATTTTATCCGTTAACGCGTGTGAAACCGCGTCGCTTCGCTATCTTGTACGTCAATCTAAATTAGTGAGCTGCCAAGATGGTGTTGACGCGAAGTCAGGGGTCAGACGTTCGTAACACGAGTTTTTGCTGGTTTGTGATACTGATAATATGTTACTGTTTAGCTATTCAGCTGCGTGTGTTGTCTTATTTTCTGAATGATCTACTAGTTTTTTATTTATTTTTCATAAAAAAAATTTACTGCACAAATTACAGCAATTGGTGGACTTAAAGCCATTGAGGCTTTGTCTAACAGTCAACCAAATCAACCAGTCGATAGTTGCTGCTCGTGTTGGCGCTAATAGTCCCTTGGATGTTTGCTACCCGTTGGATGCAGGCCTTCGGAACGGCTGGACCGATTCTGATGGAGTATTTAGGCAATCTTTATATTTGAGAAAGAGCAAAGGTCCCTAATGTTGAAAGGCAAGAATTGTCTTTCTTGTTTAGAAACAAATATGAATGTACAAAAGAATATTATTTATTTGAACGCGTTACTGACGAGCTGATTTCAAAAATTTTATAAACTACTTTGAAACCCAGGAAAATACCTACATATTAGCAATCCCCGGTGAAATTCAAATAATCTATTATCAAAATCCGTGCGGCCAAATGCAAATTTTTTAATACCTCGCTTTACAACATATATTTAAAAGTAATGAAAATGAACCGATATCTATTTTAATCGCTAAAATCTGGCAACCTACAGTGCTAAGCAAGACCGCGGGCTGAATTCCTAGACTTGTCCAGACTCTTGTTTAAAACCTAGGTTCATTAATGCGCATAACATATATTGCAGTTGCAGTAATGTGTTAACTTAGCGTGATATGATAATTTGTGCCTTTAAATAAATGTGGGAATATTAACTGGTAACCAGTTAGCTCGGCAAATTTCTTGCCAAGTACCTATATTATAATAAATAATCATCTTGGCGTTAAAGTCCCTGTTGTGCTCTCGCGCACGAGGGCTCGGGGTCCGCCTTGTATGGCCAATCCAGGATTTGGCAGATCAGGTAATTGAAGTGGAACGACTGCCATCTGACCTCCGTGACCCTGCTATTAGAGGGACTGAATAGTCGCCTGAATGTGCAGGTTTCATCACGATGTTTTCGCTCACCGTAAGAGCGTCAGTTAGTATTCAACTAAATAATGTACATTGTTCAGAAAAGAGTCATTTATAGGTAGCGGCAATGGGTTTCGAATCCGGTTGCAAAGTACTTTTATTATTTGTTTTTAAATATAATTTCGCATTTTGCCACACTGTTACTGATATAACCCACAGAATTACGCTTTTTTATCATGTTGTAGGAGTCTGTCATACCTGAGGAGTCCGCCTGGTTGAGAACTACTGCCTTATCTATTTCTGCCGCCAAGCAACAATGCTGTCATTGTTGTGTTCCGGTTTGACGGATAATTTCGGGCATGAGGCATCTTAGTCCTCACATTGACAACGCAAATGCGGTTCTGCATTGTTCTTGTCGGCAACCTATTTACATGAATCGTAGATGTTGTGGGCGACAGTTACCGCTTACCATCAGGTGGGCTATCTGCTCGTTTGTCACTGCTTAAAAAAACAGAATTAGTAAACTTAAGTGGCAGTGGCTCGCCATATCTGCCGAAGAAGCGACAACCGTTGAAGTACACGAGTTCTTGAGTGGATTTTAAAGGTATTTTCCGGGATTCCTACTGCGTACCTTTGTTTACGAGCAGCCGCGATTGTTTAAAACATTATGTTGAGTGGAGACCTCAACTCAAACGGCAAGCGTAGCGGACGGCCACCGGCCTGGCACATTTCCGCCTGTTTCGAATGCGCTATGCGGTATTGCTTATACGCTATTGCTCATCGATGCACTGTTGTTGAGTTAATCCACGTCGAAAGTTGTAAAAAATAATCGCACTATTATGTTCACGATTTAATTCAATTTTTTGGCTGAGATGAATCTTTTAAGTTACTGTAAACAACACAAATAGCGCCCGTATGTCAAAACGTTCTGAGTACGTATAACCTCAAAAATGTCAAACTTTACGATACAGCTGTCAGTTGCCAGATTGCACCACTAGGGTTGTCCAATCCCGAAATATAAAAGGCATCCCTCGTAACTTATCATCTCGCTTGCTCGCAAATGGTGCCGCGAATGAAGCGAACGAGATGAAGTCATAAAGATATCGCAACTGCTATCATAAAGAGTTAGGTAACGGCTGGTGGAGTGACAATTTGCGGGCGGCTGCAGACGGATGCTCGTAACAGGCCAAGGATAGGGTACATTAGGTCTTATTAGAGGAGGCCTATGTCCAGTAGTAGATGATAAGTCTCAGGATCCCCAGAGGAAGACCTTGGTTAACCTTACTACGCCAACGGTATTAGGAGGCACTGACGGTATTCTAACCTCAAAGTACGGTCACCCATCCAGTTACTGGCATCGGTTATAAGCACACGGTGCCGCTAGAAAGGGCCGCTCTGTTGTGGTTTTATCTATATAAATTGAGATTTACTAAATAAATCATCATAAAATAAACAACAACACACAAACACAAAAGAATGTTAACTAACTAAAACTAGTTTAATCTAAAAACTAAATTACTTAAAACTAATAATCTTTAGCCAAGGTGATACTCATCATCATCATTACAGTCCATAACAATCAACCGTAGGACTTGGGGCCTCTCCCATGAAAGAGGAGGTTAGTGCCATAGTCTCCACGCTTAGCAGGCGGGTTGGAGATCGCAGTGCTGCTGCTATTTTCCAGTCTATGGAGACTCTAATCTTTTGCCTCGAAAACATTAGTCGCCTCGTACGACACCCATTAGTGTGAGGGGTAGGTGCTATTCTACTCTGCCGGACACCACACGGCCAGTTACTTATATTACTTACTTCGATACTTATACGTTGAGATACGTAGATTTGACCTAGGTCAAAACAGTAGCCTCTACCCGCATAAATGCAACAGAGATGAGGAGAAACAAAGATGAGGTGCGTCGTGATCTTTGCTTATAGCGTACCATACCTATGCTCGTGAGTGTATGAACGTATGGACATTTATCTTCATAAATGGCGCGTAACTCCAATACAAACGTCGGTCGGAACACAAACAAACCGTAAAACAGCCTTTCTCATCCCGGAGACGGGAGTAGGTCAGTTGCGAAATACGTATATCTTGAAGAAACAATAATCTGAATATGAATGGAGTTTAGGGCGATCAGACGGAAGGGCGGGGCGGCCAGTGGAGCGGAGATAATTTCTCATTGTTGTAAACTGCTCCGGTTCGGGTGTGGGCACGGTGATGGGCGGTTCGGCGAGCGGAGCGGAAGCGATGTTTTTATAGTGTTGTTGTATAGAATGGAAGTTAAGTTGGTTTGGATTGTTTTACATGACTCCTAGGAGTTAAACTTAAAAAAGGCCTTTATTTTTATTTCCTAAATCACTTTAAAACAATGATGTAATTTATTCAATAACCAAGTAGAAACTTACAATTTTACTCATATACAATTTGTAAACCGTTACTATTTGTAAATTGTCTATTGTTTATGCTAAAACATCTGTATTCAAAGTCGATGCATACTTAAGTTATTAAAATTCACAAAATTGACTTATTAGTACAATCGATGGCCACAGATCAACCTCCTTTAAACCTTCCATACCATTCTGCTTTATGCTGGATTCATCCATACACACCTGAGAACCTTTATTAAACTAGAGATGTTGTGTCCTACGTACTATGCTGATACTATGTTCGCCTCGCGAAAACGTTACAATACGCTTTGGCAAGTGAAACCGCTACCGCTAGTCTCTCATCCCACACAATAACTACTACTTTGATTTCCATGTGTAATGTACACGTGACCCGACGTATCACTGTTAACTATTAGTTTAGATCCCAATGCGCAAGAGTGCGCATTGTTGCAAGAAGGTGCCTTAGAGTCTTTACTTAGAAGGAATAATGTGGTGAAGATCTCCGGTTACAAGAGTGGGTCATGCGGCGAGTTGTGTAGAATTTACAGGTATTTATAATGTGTATCTCGGTTTTATTTATAATTATTTCTAAGAAAACGATGCTGTATATCGACAATGCCTGAGCAGTGATGAAAATGTTTCAAGTGATACTTTGACTTGAATTTACTTACATCGTAGCAAGGTCATCGCAGCTATGGTCATGGCAACGCAAAAAAATTGCACATAATATTTTCTTTTACTTCAGTGTGTTTTCCGGCTTTATAAAAAAAATACTTTACAGACATGTTGACTGGATTTCTTTAATTTTTTATTTTATAGCGTTTCTCTTAACGAATAGCAAGTAAAATTAGTTTTTGAATATCTTCAAAAATAAACGAGATATGAGCGTTTGAAATTCCTAATTAGGCAGAATGCAGAAAGGACGGTTACGTGTTCTTTATGAAAATACCAGTAAACTCCGTTTTCCGAGAAAGAGACAGACAAACATCTTTAAGTCCTATATTTGTAACAAATTCTAAAGCTATTTGCGTATATTTTTCATAAATATGACATATTCACAATCAGTCAACATTTCGGACCACCAGCAAGCCACTGAGCCCACCGCCACATGCTTTCCCGATTTCAATTAATAACTTATTTAGAGAGGGAGGTGTTAATAACTCGGATACTACACGCGACGTCATTCCGGAACCGGTCAGAATTAGCATCCCACCAATTTATATTAGAAAGCGATAAACATCTTAAAGTAATAATTATTAATATTAATAGCTTTCATTTGTAACAAATCTTTGGAATAGTTGGGAGTTCTTCGTGCTAGAGGTGTGAAAGTAAATTCTTTGGATGCTGAGTGCTGTTCTGGTTGCGAAGTCCGAAGTAGTTTGTGTCCGTAGTCTAGATAAGCCAACCGATAGAAAAGCATTGGGAAACCCCCAATCAATTAAGTATCAATCAATCAATGCAAGCAATCAATCAATTAGTATTAAGTTTTGACATTGTGACTTTGTATTATTGTATTTTTATTGAATTTTATGTACTATCTGAAATAAATATCATTATTATCAAGTATATACTAAAATATTTAATAAATTGCTAAACCTATTTTAATGAAACAACGCTAACAACCATCTTGAATAAACTGGCTTTTAAATATATGGAACTAAATCGAAATCGGTTGATTTGAACGAAAGCTATGAGGCCACGGTGTATGCTAATACACTGTGTTCTGATCAAGAGTACTCCCCGATTCCGCTCGCTCTGTCGAGGCTCGAGGCCCTACCGGCAGCAACGCCAAGTCTCGATGTTTTTGCCGACACGTGGAGTGATATTATGCGGAAAACCCTACATTTCGCAGAAGTGCCACCCCACCAAAATAACGTTTAATTGATGTAACTATCTTGTTTAGTCAATTTACTTCCTTTTGTTTTTCATATTTTCTTCTTTTATATCTAGTTTTACTGTTTATTTTGTTTACATTATTTAGGCATAAGCTGTGTATGTAAACTTATTTGAAATAAATAAATAAGAGTAAGTCGGTGTATCCATGAGAGACTGTTTTTGTTTGAAAATGTGTCCATTTTAAAGTGTGTCCCATTGAAATTGTGTCCAGATGATACTAAATCGTCTACACCCATACACACACAACACAAGTCAAACTATCTCTCTCTCTCTTTTCGTCGGGGGTTAAAAATGGACAGCAGCGTGTTCTCTCACCTGCCTACCAAGCCTGATGATGTAATAAATGTCTATATATCCTACAGATGTCAGTAAGTTTCACGTATCTACCTTTCATAAATATCGGTGTAGTAGTTGTGTTACCTGAAAGGGCAAAAACATTTTTACATTTTTTATATCATTTATTTACTTCGTTTTTAACATGACGAAAACAATAATAAATATGAATACAGCCCATCCTCATTCTTATTAATAATTTACAAAAGACAACTAACTCTAAATCTTTATATATATAATTCTTCTGTGAGTGTGTATGTCACTGAACTTCTCTCAAACGACTGGACCGATTTTGATGAAATTTTTTGTGTGTGTTCAAGGGGATCTGGGAATGGTTTAGATTCACAATTTTGTCAGAATGTTTTAGCTTATTAAAAAAAGTTTGAAATTTTCAAATTAAAGACGTGTAGACAGGACAACGTCTGTCGGGTCCGCTAGTAAAACTAACAACACTAACCTACAGATACAAAATTTGTCCCATGTCCACAGTATTAGGAAAGTTGGCCAGACGGCTGGCCGCATTGCCTCGCTAGGTGTATTAATGTTGTACAAATGTTGTCTAATGTTGTACAAAAGTATGAATAAATAAATGAATAAATGAATAACTGAATAAATTAATATCGACCAAACGCTTAGCTAACTTCCGAAATAAGGAATGTGAATCCCAAACGGCGCAAATAAATAACTAAATAAATATGTTTGAACAATTCACATAGCGCCCTCTAGCCCCAAAGTAAACAAGGCTTGTGTTATGGATGCTAGATAACTTATAATCTACTTTTAAATACATATTAATTATACATATAACACCCAGATAAATAAAGAAATTCAATTCATGATTACAATTTCTGCTCGGCCGGGAATCCTACCCGGCAGACTGGCCAATGTTACCCACTGAACACTCGGGTCGTCAAGACCTCTTCACCTCAAAGCGTACAATCAATCAACCCTGCAGTACGTACCTTTTTGCGATAGTACCTACCTAACAATAAAGAATCAATTAACCGTGACGCTAATAAGCTCCCACCAACAATTTGTATAACATCAGCATCACACTTTTTTATATCCCATGAATTATGTATAGAAGAGGGTATTTACATAAATATAACTTGTAATGGGTGTTGATTACAGCTACCTATGCGTATACGCTCCCGATTTGCATCTGAGATCACGAGATCTTAGATAACAGATACCCGTCGTGTCGGATAGCCAAGAGAATATTGAAACTGATCGTTATAAAACGAATGAGATAGAACGTGTAGGGTTTTATAAAACTCAGTGCCAATGAGGAGACAGTGGAACTCTTCATAATATTTATTTTTCTAACAACCTTACGAATCGGTTCTAGGTTGATGGCTGGAGGTAGAACCTCAAATTGGCGCATAGACGACGATGATTTATAAAACGTCACATTCTCTTTCCCGTAGAGGTAGGCAGAAACCATGAGGCCATGTCTCAAATGGCGTTTCGTAGATAGCTACGGAATCAAACGTCTAAAATCAAATTAAATAAGTATTTCCATTTGGTAGCCGGTTTCGAAACAGCTCCGTTACGGTCGGGGAATATTTTTCCCAATTTCCAAATAAAACTTTGAAAAACCATTAAAAAAGTATTTCCATTTGGTAGCTGGTTAGGTATCGTGACACCTAAGTAAGGCGTTAAAAGACCCCTGGACTTCTCTTACGCGCTGCCCTGATTGGCAACGGTCGTGCGACCATGGGAATGACGTAGGGAAATGTTGCCAGTGTGATGTTAGCGTTTGGTTGTTGCTTTAACGTTGTTGCTTATTTTGACGTTGAAAATTAGCACAATTGTAATGACATATCTATTTATCTTCGTCTTAATTAATTTTTGTAAAAGACTAAATTTATATAATTTATTATTTGGAATGACATATTTATTTTGTAGATTAATGATTATTTACGAAATTTGTTACCTACGGACATTTTACAATTAACTAGATTAACCAATTACTTTAAATATTGCATGCCAGATTCTGGTAAAGTGTGAGAAGCGAGTGTCTTATTGTAAATCATTTTTATACCACATTTTGAAGCAATAAATCATTCATTCATTCATTCATGATCGTACGACAGAAGTCGCCCGACTAATAGGAGACCTCACACTCAGCCGTCATACGAATGTTGTCAATTAAAACAGTTCCTTAGAATCTACGAAAACGTATACTAAGCCAATATCAGCTAACCCATCTCTCTTGTTGCAGTGATGTCGTGAGCCCATGTCTCTGGCGGCGGCGGCGCTGTCGGCGGCGGCGCGCGGCGACGCGGCGCGGCTCGCCTCGCTGCTGCGGGCCGACGCGCGCCACGCCAACGTCAGTGATGAGGTAAGAAGACTAGGTTCACGACTGAGTTCCGGTATAGGTCCAGTTCCACGGCCAACACATACGCCTTGTCTGTTTTCAGAGCCAGCAAACTCAAACTTATGGTCCAAACATCAGGTTGTTGTACTTTTAATTTCGACTGAGACAAAGAAATAAGTATAATAGGTATATTGCGTGAGCTAACGGGTTATTTTCCATTTGGTAGCTGGTGTCGAAACAGCTATGAAATGTCAAAAACAGCTACAGTTGATAGCCGCCTAGGCATGGGCGATTTTTCTACCATTTCGTAAATAGTTCAGACATCAAACTTCTGTAAACCATTAAACAAATATTTTCTTCAGCGGTTTCAAGCGAGGAAAATGTTTTTCCATTACGTTGGCGGCTAGCTACGAATTTTGGCAAAGAACTAGGACTAATGGCACAAAATTGCAATCGAATGAAAAACACTACAATTGGGATGTAATTGTCAAACAGCTAGATCAGAACCCCTCAGGACTAGGCATCCATAAACTCACAGATCTCGCACTGTCCACAGCCCGCCTCATTACTATGCAGTAGCTGCGCACACGCATTGGCACCCCGCCGCTCGCACCAATAACTTGCGAAAATTAAATTCACCGCACGCGAAAATAGACCTTACACGGAAGATTTAGTGACCAATAAATCGGTCGCACGCCGCGCGAATTGATACTTTCCACGGATTTATCGGCGTCCCCTGTTCCCATAGTTGTTATTGTCGATATTGATAAATGATAGATAATTAAAATGCATCGATATTTCGTGCCGGCGTCGATAAATCATTGACGCCGCGGGCGCTGTAATTTTATTAACGTCAGCGCGGGGCACGTCGGCTGTCGGGGGCGCATTTATCAAACGAATACTGATTGGACCTTTCTTGCTGAGAGCTCGGTCTAAAAATTTTATTTTATTTTTTCAAGGCTAGGGTGAATAAAGTAAAGTAAAACACGTTTCTTCCACTCGGAGACATGGCACAACATTAAAAATATTTATAGAAAAAAAAAGTATAACAGAGACATAAATGGACGGAAAAAAGATACTCTAATCTCGTTACCGGTGCCATGTGGAGAGTGCAATGGGGCCACACTTAGCAAATGCCACGACAGTCGCCGTGACGCTGGTTTTCAGTTAATCTGCCCCTAACTGAATAGACATAGATGGCCGTGTGGTGTCCGGCAGAGTAGTATAGCACCAACCCCTTACACTAATGGGTGCCGTACAAGGCGACTAATGTTTGCGAGGCAAAAGATCAAGAGTCTCCGTAGTCTGGAAAATGGGCAGCAGCATTTCCCATTGTTATATTTAAACACTGCTATCTCCAACCCGCCTGCCAAGTGTGGAGATTATATTATGTCAACGGTATGCAACTGAATGTCGAGAAAACTTACCTCGTGGAATTTAGTCTGAGGGGCAGTCTCACACCGACTCTGTCCGTTGATGTGGGTGGAATCCCAATTCCTGTTGTTAACAGTTCTCGATTCGTGGGATTTGAGATTGATGGAGGCCTGCGGTGGCAGGAGCACATCGACAGAGTCTGTGCTAAGTTAAACTCTGCTTTTTATGCTATTATCAGGCTCTCAAATACTCTTTCAGAAAAAAACCTACTGACGGCGTACTATGGGTATTTTAATTCGAACCTAACTTATGGCATTGATCTCTGGGGGTTGGCTGCTGACAGAAATCGCCCATTTATAATTCAGAAAAAGGTTGTGCGTGTTCTGTCCCGCGTCCCACCAGATACGCCGGCAAAACAGCTTTTTATGAATCTTAAGATCCTGACACTGCCGTCACTGTACATCCTGGAAGTGGCGAAATATGCGAGGAGGCATCTATCTGAATTCTCGGCAGATAATGCGCAAGTGATGAGATATTCGGCGAGGAGAAGTCTTGACCTCCCGTTGCCAGCGCATCGGCTACAAAAAACTAGCCAATCTCTGCGCGTGATGGCTCCGACAATTTATTATAAATTGCCTAAGGATATACACCTAGCAAAGACGGAGTACTGTTTTATAAAACAATTAAAAGCGATGCTTTTTCAAAAAGCATATTATTCTATTAGTGAGTTCCTTGACGAGTGAACTAAAATATATCGATTTATTTTAATGTTATAATAATATAATTTTTAATTTGACATTTCATTAATTTTGTAATGTGACATGTTAAGATGACTATTGATACTCAATTAATATCTAAAGGTGACAATTTCAATTCTATTATTAATTCTATTGACTGTGATACTATTTAATTATTGATGTAAATACTCAATATATATGCATTGTTAGTTAGGACATAATGTATACCTAGATACTGAATATTGGACAATGTATGAACAATACTAATAAAGAAATATGAATATGAATATGAATATGGCAATAACCTCCCCTTTCGTGGGAGAGGCCCTAAGTCCTGCAGTGGACTGTTACAGGCTGTGATGATGAACTGAATAGCGGCTAAAACTAGACAGGCATGCTCCATCTTCGGCCGCATCGTCTCTTACCACCGGGTGGAATGGCGGTCAAATGCCTGGCTAGGGTAATAAAAAAATTACTGTGGGTCGAAATTCCAATTTGCGATGAGCTGCACAACGCGACGCGGCAGGCCGATTCGTTCTCCGTACAAAAGTGTGCAGCCCTATGTCGTTCTATTAATAGTATTTTAGACCGCCGTGTCATATCATATGATGTTAAGTGATGATGCGGCCTAAAATGGAACATGCGTTAAGGCACGCATGTTCCATTTTAAGCCGCATGGCACAACATGGAATGCGAAATAAAGAAATTGAAATTGAAAACAGCTTACTCACACAAGCCTTGAATGTGGAGCTGGTTCCTTCATCATCATAGTTTGTATCAGTCTATATTAGTGCAAGATTTTGTCTAATTTTGTACTTACATTAGTAATTGTCTATTTAAAACTTCATGCAAATTTCAGTAATGGCGGAATAAATAACAGTATTGAAAATAAATAACACAAAAAGGTTCCGACCCTTCCGGCCAGCAACAAAAACCTTAGTCGCCTTCTACGACATAAGTAGGTAAGTGGAGGTTGGTGCCGGATTCCATCCTGCCAACACTACATTTTATCAGGTTGTAGGACAGCCTGATTGCTCAGGTTCCTACCACCTGACTGCCACTTCAGTGCTGTAATTCGTTGATCAATTTATCAATGTGGGCTACCTGATGGAAAGTAGTCACCGCCGCATATGGACATCAGCAACACCAGGGGAGTCACCAATGCGTTGCCCGCGTGAAGAGTCCTCTAATATACCTCTTGAACGATCTCATGTCATAGTCCAAAGGATACACTGTAGCTGGAAGCTCATTCCACATCCGAATCGTACGAACGAGAAACGTTCTTTCGAACCTTCGCGTGGTGACCAACAGAGGGTCTACGTAGTAGGGATGAGTACCCAGCCCATGGCGGGTGGTGCGATGGCGGAATTGTGCTGTGGGCACCAGATCGAAAAGTTCCTCTTAACACTCCCCATTGTGCAGCCCATAGAACACACAGGGAGCCAAAGTCCCTTCGGTTAGCCAGTGGTTCTAACTTGCTTGTTTGTATGGTATTGTCGACAATTCGTACGGCACGTCTCTGTATGGAGTCCAGAGGATTAAGCAGGTCGGTAGTTTCGCCGGCCCAAAGATGGAAACAATACTCCATATGAGGCCGCACCTGTGCCTTGTACAGAAGTAGGCGCTGCCCTGGGCCGAAATATCGCCTGGACCGGTTAAGCACTCCAAGCTTTTTCGAAGCCAGTTTGGCCTAACCTTCTAGGTAACTCCGGAATCGCACGTTATACGATATGTCGACACCAAGGATCCCGATACTATTTGAGATGGAAAGGGGTGTTCCTTGGAACTGCGGCACTATGACAAAAGGATCCTTTTTGGCGGAAAGACACAAGTCTACTGCTTATGGCCTGAGATCCATACAATACTTTAATATCTTAAAATAATATTATTCAATGACAATGAAAATGAAAAGCACCCCTTTCTTTACTACTACTATTTTGTTGTACGGTATCACACTAATATCATATAAAAGCCTCCTAACCATAAAAGTAGCCAGAACCCTACGCCCGTCAGTAAAATGGCCCATTAAAAATTATTATAAATTATCGTAACAAGCAAAAAGTAAACAAAACTATGTTGTAACATTGGCCGTTACTAAAAGTAATTGTATCCCACGATACGCCGTCCGGCGTACCTATCCATCATAGTTTTACAGGGACCAGTTTTTAAAACGATCTAGTTAGAAGCTGAATACCGTTGTTTAATAGAATAACTTGCGACTAGTGGCTATTTTTAATCGATTTAATAAGCGACTAGAGCAGTTGATTGCGGCAGTATGCAAAGAAAATGTCTAGTTATAAGAAGCTATAGTCAGAAGTAAATTATGTTAAAAATTTCTTCATGGGCGAGGATATTTTCAAGTTTCCATTTCGTTGATCGCGTTTTATGAAAAGAGACAGTTTTTAAACGTTGTCATTGCAGAACACTGCACAAACTATGTAGACCTTGACCTTGCGCAAACTTTTATGGTATGGCATTATGGGTGGTTTCCTCAAAAAAATCGCTTTGGTGATAATAACGACAGACTCACATGTACCTCACCTTATTTTACACATTTCTCTATATGTATTGGTCATGTGCATCATAGATAGGCACGTTGGCTCTTCATTTAAGAGCTCAAAATCTAAATAGGTTGAGATAGCTTAAATATATACATAGAGACAAAAATATTACCTATCTAAATTAAATATGGCGGCAAGCACAAAGTGTGACATTTCGAACTTTCATTATCCTACTAGCACAGTAAAAAGCAATTTCACATTCACATGCTATGAAAAATAAATGTTTTATTACCAACATTCACATGATATGAAAACAGGTGTTATATTACCAAACATGGCGGCCGTTAAATTCGGTAGCCATCTTAATTTGGAGGCGCGCGCTCTTGGCGCGGAAACGGTGTGATTTGTAGGCCTCGTTCGGAAATGATTGATCGTTCTCTCCGGAGGTGGGCACAGATAACATATTCCATGCTGCCAGCATTCGTGATTCCAATGCTCGTAATAATTACAAGTATCAATGATTCTTAGTGGACGAGTGGCGATAGTCTTAAGAGAGGTAGGGCATAGCGGGGTATCTCGTTCGAATTGGAGCCGCCCGACTGGGGAAGTACCTCCACCTTACAGAATATCGCAGCTAAATAATACCCTTTTAAATAGTTGTTTCTGCCGGTAAGTAAAGTTTGCAGTGCTCCATGGGGTGGGGATTTGGGGAACCGTGGCTTTGGCAGTGGAGTGGCATTTGCTTTTTGCTGCCAGAGCAACGTGTTATAGAGGTGGGCAACGCATTAGCGATACTCTTGGTGTTGCTAATGTCTATAGGCAGTGGTGACCACTTTCCATCAGGTGGCCCGCTTGCCTGTTTGCCTACCGTATGACATAAAAAAAAAAAGTCTGCCCAGCAAGCGAGCGATCTATGCGAATCCAATAGGTTTTTTGGAA
Organism: Blastobasis lacticolella; assembly: GCA_905147135.1. Taxonomy (NCBI): domain Eukaryota; kingdom Metazoa; phylum Arthropoda; class Insecta; order Lepidoptera; family Blastobasidae; genus Blastobasis; species Blastobasis lacticolella. The sequence continues at coordinate 17,685,229 of LR990055.1, read as the reverse complement.
TGTGTGGGTAGATGTTCAATTGAAACTCATTATGATCGAGACAAATTGGGTATTCTGCTAAAACATTATAGATTGAGTCGCAATGGAATCTTATTTGACTCTTAGTAGAATATTTATTGGTGTTGTCCTCTAAAATCTACCAAAAGACAGCCGATTTAGTCCACAATCAAGTTACAATCAGACCAGGAAAATGTAATGTCAATGAAAAACCACTGTTTATGAATTATAAAACGTGTCAAACGTCCTATTGAGACCCAATTGAGATTTTATTGAGCCTTTCTTAAATTAACAGACTTAAGGCCGACTACACGGACCCATTAGTATAATGACTGCTAGCTATAGACAGCGGTCGTCAAAAGCCATGTCGGATGTACTTTGGACGACTCCGATGTATGAATGAGCCATGTAAGGCTATCACGTTCAAATTGCTAATAAATAGATAAATCATTGTGGATGTTCGCTTCTGTGTACACATCTCTTGTTACCCCGTTTAGAGAAAGTGCCGTGACTATACGTATCACAGAAATATCCATAAACGAATGGCTCTGAATCGGAAAATTGGTTTTGATTGAGTATAATTGATCTCAATTTGCTATTTTTGTAGAATTTTAAACTCATCTAACATACAGCTTGTATAGAGTTTCTTTATTTCTTTACCTACAACGAAACAATATACTTAGTTATACCTACAATGTAAATTTTAAAGCCTATCATAATTTACAATGATTACAAAGCATATAACATAATTATTACTAATCATAAGCTTTACGAGTTACAGAGCGTATATTAAACAACTTATGAACTTAAAAACATACACCGACACAATTTATGATACAAAAATATTAACGTTCGAATTAATAAATCCGAGACGGCTTCGCTTTTTTGTGTCCATTCCAGTTAAATCAGTCGAGGGCGCTGGCCGGTTACAGCCAGAGATGAAAATAAAAAAGAATAATATCAAAACAGGTGACAGAGCCCGAGCGGAGTCGGACTAGTTTTTTAATGATCCGGCGAGCAGGGCGTCTAGATGGCAGCAGATAGAGCGGTAGATATTGGAATAATTAATTGTTTGACGTTTCCGAACGAAACCCGCGTTAGTGCGTTGACAAACTAGCGTCTATTGGCGTTGCTATTGTTTTAACATGAGATATTTTAAAACAACAAAGACAATTTAAAAATGATAATACATAGTCATCATTATCGTCTTGGCGCTTATCCCGACTTCTGCCAGGGTCCGCGTTCCTACTCTTTACGTACTTGGTCAAGTCGCGTAACTCTGCACAGCATTTTCAGAAAAGAGTCTGTACTGGAATTCGAACCCAGTCCCTCAGGGCACGAGTCGACCATTCGGTCACCGATGCTTCTACCATTCCTCCGCCGATGATCGCTAGAACGATAATGATGATAAATAATTTAGAATCAAGCTTTTGTCGACTAATTTATCCGCCAAGATATGGTTAAAAACTATCCTATTGTATAAAATGGACGACGCTTTCACAGTGTTCTGCATGGAACAATGATACACAGACAAACTAAATTACACAGATAAAACTTTAATCGACAATAGTTAGCAATCCACAAAGCTTTCATGACCAGTTTCGCTGTTTTCAATGTAGTTATTAGCCTGACAGAAATATTGCGCCGTCCACGTATCATTGTATGCAAATACGCAATGCGTTGAATAAGCCACATTAGTATGTCAAAATGTTGGACGATAACATAACTCCACGTTGTTCGCAATAGTTGAAAGGAATGATAGGCGCTTTTATATTACTGACTTTCAAATTAATATTGGTAGGTAGCGCTAGTTCGATTCTCATTGTGGAGAATAATACTATAGCTGCATGATAATCATGTTAATCAGATGACGACCAGTTGGTTAACATCTCTGCCAAACAGAGGTCTCGGGTTCGATTCCTGGCCGAGCACAAATTGATATTATGAATTTTAATTTCTGTTATGGGTCTGGGTGGTGTATGTATAATAAGTATGTATTTAAAAGTTTATAACTAGTATGTACTTTATCTAGCACCAAGCTTTGCTTACTTTGGGGGCTAGATGGCGCTGTGTGAATTGTTCAAACATATTTATTTATTTATTGCTGTGAAGTGGTCTTCGTCTAACGAAATGATGAAATCGATACACAACGTAACCTAAGAAATTACCAGTAAATCAAAACAAAAATGATAATACAACCTGATGAAATGCTAAATATATTATGATAAATACCTACATACGTTAGTAAAACATCATTATCAGATCATATGGCCTAGATATGCGGCAATGTCCCGGTTGTGCTCTCGCATGCAAGGGCCCGAGGTACGCCTTGATCATGATCCAGGATTTGGCTAACCAGAATAACTAAAGTGGAGCGCCTGCCATACGACCTCCGTGACGCAGATAACAGTAGAATCGTAACAGATTGGATCGTGGTTACACATTCAGTCGCCTGAATGTGTAGGGTTTCATCACGATGTTATCCCTCGCCGTAGGTCTCTCTGTTAGTGCTCAACTTATTTATTTATTTAATAGTTTATTGCACACAAAAATGGTAATCAAGATATGGCAAATATATACATGACACAAAAGGCACTACTTATTTCTAAAAAGAAATTTCTTTCAGCAGGCCTACAGCAAAGAGAACGTGATGACTGGAAGCAGTTTAAGACGTGCACAATACATAAAAATTTGACTATACTGTCGATAAATTTCTACATATATACCATATACCTAACAAAATATATACATATATTATACAATACATACATATACACACTATATTAGACAGATAGAGAGAGATAATGCTCCTTGACGCGCTTCTTAAACATCGTGATAAAGGAACTATCACGTACTTCATGAGGCAGAGAATTCTACAATCTTGCAGCATGTACAGCGAAGGAGTAGGAGAAAAAGTCGGATTGGTGGGGAGGAATAGCCAACAGCGACTTTATGCTGAAACGGCTGGGCTTGTTGTGGGAACTTAAGTACGTAACTCAGGAAAAGCTCATTATTATTTGGCAGCCCTGGGATTCGAACTCGATATCTCTCGCCGAGCTAGTATTCGCTAGCCAATATGCCACTGACCATGTAATTCTTAAATTAGGTGAGTACGCCTTCAAGATTTATAGAAATAACTTTAGCGATCTTAATGCTGTACAATACTCAGTCACCTAATCGGTTCTAGTCCAGTTTAAAGAAAAAAGATTGACTACTAAAGATTGATTCAACTAAGGAATCGCTCCTGACCAGTTTTTCTAGGAGGAAATGTGGAAACGATAGTTCGTAGAAGGTTCAATGGGCAAGAAACCACATGAGCTATGGTAGGCTCCCAACGTAATTATTAAGGCTGTCAATTAAAATTTTCGAAATAACTTCGCCGTTTCTGGACGGCTGTGAGTGTGGCCATTCGTCTTACTTAGTTGTAATTATTGGTCGAGTTGGTCGATATAACGTAACGACCTTTAAACGGGTTGATTACAATGGTGTTTTAGAAATGTTATTGGTACCTTGGCATTTTTTAATTTAAATCAATAAGTATAATTGACTTCTAAGGGAAAAGGGTTCAAGTAGTACTGCAAAAATTATCGCGGCTTTAGTTTTCTCAGCGTCGTCGGAAAATTGTATGCAAAAATGAATGAATGAATGAATAAATAACGCTTTATTGTACATTCACGGTTCAAAAATAAGTAACATCGGCATCAGGCATCAAATATGGAATTTTTTATCTAAAAATAGGGCCCCTGATCTTTTCCTTGTAATGCATGGCCGAAAAGTCTTTGGCTAAAAGCCAAAAAGAATATTGCATACCGTCGACTTGGAAAAGGTTTATGATAGAGCAACAAAGAGTGAACTGTGGTCAGCTTTGTCCATGCATGGGGTGAGCAGCGGGCTGGTACGGGCACTGAAATCTCTGTAAGAATTGTAGTATTTTTGTCAGGATCAACGAGGCGTTCACTGAATGGTTTAGCATCGAAAAAGGTCTTAGACAGGAATGTGTCGCATCGCCGTGGCTGTTCAACCTTTTCATGGATACATGTCTGATGGTATTGAAGAGTGATTGTGGTTTAAGAATGAGCGGATTAACCACCAAAGGTTTCAAGGGGACAATATAGTTCAAAATCGATTTCTTAATACAAAAGACATCAACGCGCGTACGCTGTTTTTCATTTTGAGTTTAGTCTACTCTTGGTTGTTACCCGGTTTCTAATCATTATACTTTTTAATCTTTAAATTTCCTCAGTCTATAGTTGATTCTTTGGTTTTCGATCGCACGTCCAAACTTTGGATGAAAATATAGGTTTTAAGATTTTCGTGGTTATTCATTACACTTTGTTTCTGTGTACTCGTGACCATAACGTATGCAGCTGAGTCGAAATATCGAGGTAAAAATAATACTAACCGTAGTAATAAACCCGATAACATTTGCGTTGAAAGTGTTTGGATGAAAACAACACACTAGATTTTAAATAAGGTTATTTCTATAAAATTCTCCATTTCGATGCAAGTAAAAGCTAGAACAATCAAAATACTATCTCCATACAACCCTATTAATGAGTATTTGCCAAGTGCCAGGTGGCCATGTGAACCAAATGTTGAAATGAGCCCATAACTACGCTTTGCACGGAGCGTGCGCTCACCGATTAATTTTTATTTTCTCTAATGCGAGGGTACAGCCGATATACTGCCAGTTCGATTATGCATTGGCTTGTTGGTTTCTATGGTCTGTGGTCTATAAGTAATTATTATCTATGCAGTGTTGGTTCAAGCTTTTTCTTTAAGTAACGGTATCTAATATGGTGTGAGAAATAATCTTACTTTACTAACAACATTTTAAGAATGGATGTTTCGTTTGGATGTATGATTGTTACTCCTTCACGCAAAAACTACTGAACGGATCTTGACGATATTTGGCAGAAATGTAGCAGCCCAGAATTCAGCCCTCGACCAGTCCGCTAAGGCTGGAGATGACGGCAAACCCCTCCATAAATGTGGAGGAGACTTATGTTCAAGTTGGTATTGACAAAGCCAAGGGCATAAACTATATACCCTTGATATAATTTAGTACAGCTCACACGCAAAAAAATCATGATATGTACGTTATTTATGAACTCCGAAGCGGCTGAACCGATTCAGATGAAATTTTCTGCAATGCCTAGCGGGTGATCCTATGAAGTTTAGTAGTGACCGGATCAACAAAAATTTTTCCAACCATGCAAAGCCTGGGCGGGTCGCTATTTAAATACGTTATACCTACAAAACAAACATAATTAAGTAATAAATTTTATTTAAATTCGACTCGACCACTCATAAATTTAACTAAATTGATGAGTCTGACGAAAATTGATTCACAATATTACGTAAACATTGAAAAGGAAACGGCCAATTTAATATTAAGTACATATCTGCCTACATTATAGATTTACGAGCCGAGATTTCCAATTAATTAAGATAGATAACGATGTAGTTGTAAATGGCGTGCGTTGTGATACTATCATCATTCCCTTATTCTTGTTCTTATCGTGTCCATGATAAAATAGGTTAATTATTGTACCATGGTTTGCGGCGACGCTCCACACTCGCAGGCGCTTGCGGTGGAAGCGATATACCCCCATCTGCACCCTCCAAAAGATAGGAAATTTTAAATTTTCTTCAGTCAGTTGTCTTTAGCGAAATATAAACCACTAGAGACCTGCCCCAGCTTCGCAAGAGTTTTCTTGGCTTTCTTTATTATAATAATAATAAATGTATTATATGCACATATTGTACATGTTTATAAACATTCCGGGTGAAATTATCTACTAACTGATGGTAAAAACTGGCTTAAAATTCGTTGCGTGTTTAAGAGGAGGCTCGTCTTAGCTGAAATGACGCGCCCCACTATCGCATTAACGCACAAAAGCAAAAGCAAGTCGTTATTAATATTTGCACTCACACATCGAAATCAACTAATTAAGTAGTGGGGCGCGTCATTTCAGCTTAGACAAGCTATAGCGATAAAACAGACAGACAGACGCGGTTGAGAGAGTAGCCGTCTGTTGTCAAAGTTAGCGTTCGATAAGATATCGAAAGCGATCGAGTCAACCTTACGTAATCACCGCTTTGCTCGGTTGACAGTTGCAGGTCCGATCGTAAAGTTATAAATTATTGGTCCTTGTTACTCGGGCGACCGCGCAATTTTCTCTTTTTATTTGAATTTATCGACTCCATCACATTTCTGTGCAAATGCAATAAATTGGAGAGCAAGCTATTAAGTTTTTATTTACATTATTTATGACACCAAGCTCTCTTGTGGACTGAGAACTTTCTTCTAAACTTGTCTTATAGGTTTAATTAGCAACTCGTAGATTAGTATTTTTACCCACTAATCTGCGTTTTTGTACATTTACGAAACCTAAACTGAACATTTGAATGAAATACCTATGATATGAAATGTAACGTTAAGTACGTTACATTTCATATCATATTTGTTTCAATATTGTCTATCTATACATAGTAACACAATCGCTTCCCGAGTTTGTCCCTTTGTATGTACGCTTAGATCTTTTAAACAACACAACGGATTTTAATGCTATTTTAAACAATAGATAGAGTGATTTAAGAGGAAGGTTTATAGGCCAGAAAAAAGGGTAGGTAGGGATAAAATATGTATAGGATAGGGTAGGGTAGGGTAGGTGCAGGTCGACACACTGGTAAAAACTGGACACCGGGTTATTACGTCTATTGCTAAAATTCATGTCTCATAGCTTACTATAAGACATGAATTTTAGCTTACTATAAGACATGAATTTTAGCTTACTATAAGACATGAATTTTAGCAATAGACGTAATAACCCCGTAGGTACATTAGCCCCGGTGGACCCCAGATAGAATTCTGTGGATAATACAACGTTGTCGTGCTCTACTTTTATATTTTTTTATTTAAACGTACTTTACATTCGTCATTCTTTATTAGGGTTGTTTAAAAAGTGAAACCTTCGAATTTACGGGAAAATACATTTTTCCGCGGGATTCTTGGTTATGTTTTTTCGGAAGAACATGTCGACTTGTAATAGCGTATTTCCGGTGGGAGTAATCCGATACAAAGTCCGAGAGCTGTTATGGAAGTAATAGTTATCATCATCATCATCATCATCATCAATGATAATCATTTCACACCGTCCGGTTCCGCATCGAAGTAGGAAGGTAGATACTACCGTTTCGTCTACATTTGACTGATTCTACTTTTGACTATCATTTATCGACTCTCAATTAAGTACAGTCAACTGCAAAGTGAATGGACCCCCCTAGCATATATAAAATGATTGGTAGGGGTCAGGTCTCTCTGCAGCTGACTATATTTATAGCTACACTTATAATTTAGCGCAGACACGCTTTACACATTAATAAAACATTCTAATTGCCCGTTATTTATCTCATTCCAATTTGAAATATCCAATAGAAATTAGCGACACCTTTAAAAGCTTAATTAATTTAAGCTTTAATTACCTTCATCGAACCCTTCGGACTGAATCATTAATTCAAATTAACTCGACAAAATGCATACAAAACCGCTTTAATGTAGTTTTAAAATGCTTTAGAAGCATTTACTGGCGAAGTCACTTTATAAGTGACACCTCCAAACTTTTTATGACTTATTTTTGTCACTTGTAATTGGTTTTTTATTGCCCGTGGGCTGTGGTTATCGATGCGATTTGTTACGTCGGCACATGATAAAATCCCGGGTTCAGTTTTATTGTTTTAGTTTACTCTTTTCTGTACAATTCAACGTTTTTGAGGCTTAAATGTTTTTACATTTTCGTATTATAAAAAGGAAAAGGCGTCTCATATAGAGCATCGCTGGCCTTGCGGTAAAGGTATTAGTAGTAAGCGATAGGTGCCGGGTTTGAATCCCACTGCCGCCATGTAGCAATTACTCTTTTCTAAGTTATGTACATCAGTTGAACACTAACCGATGTTCTTACGGTGTGGGAAAACATCTTGACAAAACGTGAAATAGCAGAAAACTGAATGTGTAACCATGATCCAATTTGGTCAGGTTCCCCTGTCAGGTGGCGATCTGAAAACTCCTAAATCATGGTTAAGGCGGACCTCGGGGCCCTCGTGCGCGAGGACAACCAGAACTTTAACGCCAATTTGATGATGGTGATTATAAAAAAGAAAAGTTTGTGTGTTTGTGAGTTTGTATGTTAATCTAATCTAATGTAAGGGCAATCTTCTAAACTACTTAACCGATTTCGAAAATTCTTTCACTAATACGAAGCTACATTATTTTAAAGTGACGTAGGCTACTTTTAATCTCAAAAAATATTAGCGTCCCGCGGGATAGTTGAACGTTTACAGATCCAAACTGCGTGCAGGTGAAAACCGCGAGGGACTGCTAATTTGTGAATACAATAATTTTTAATCCCTAACCACACCCGTTTCATTTAAAAGATGGATGGTGGGCAGGGCATTCATTTAAGCGTTACGAAGAAGCGCTGGCGAAAAAAGGTGACAACGCAAATGGGCTTAATAGTTCACAATGATTTCTCGAAACGTGTCACCTTCGATTTGCGGCGCAATGTCATTTGTCCGTGCGCGGTGCCTTTTGCCTCGGCATTTCACGTTTTTGCACTGGGACGTAATTAGTGCGCCCGGTGCTGTGCGCGGGAAAAGTAAAAAGTGGCGCGAAAGACGCCATTTTGTCAGTGATGTGATGGGGCGAGCAAAGGTGCTGTGACACCAAGGCGGTTTTTGTACCGTCCTAACCTTTACATATGGAATAAAAGTGTTTTACTTTACTTTACATTATATATGATGATAGTTCGGTACCCAATGGTTGCCTGGAAGAAACCGCTTTAAGCGATAAGGTCGCCTGTTGTTTTATCTATTGCGACTGTATAAAGTATACATTCATTCAATATGGCTTACCACCAAATTCAAGAGTTCATTTCGCATAAGGTGTAAACTAATCGTTCCCGCGGTTTTCACCCGCGCAGTTCGGCTATTTGGTAACATTGAACTATGCAGCGAGATCCTAATATATTTCCGAGATCAAAAGTACCCTGTGACATACGGGAATAATGTAGCTTCCCCTTAGTGAAAGAATATCCAAAATTGGTTTATTAGTTTCGGTGATTACCCCAACATTCGAATTCCCGTACATTCAAAATTTTCCGCTTTATAAGGAGTCAGGAAAGAGCAAAGTGGGAAAAGGAAAAGTCCTTCTGTGGGACAAAGGCGTGAGCCTTGTGTATGTATATGTGATGTTAAAGCATTTTATGCATTTTTTAGTGCATTGCTGAATTCATTAATCTTGACAACTAGCATAATCTAAAAATTGTTTTCTCTATCAAAGAAACGACGCCATAAAACACACATACTTTTACTTTAAAAAAAAATTAATTTGTCTTTGGGCGAAATAAAGATTTGTCTATGTCTTTATAAATATAATTCAAATTCCAAAACATATCGGAAACGAATAAACAAGAAACTGCAACTAGTAACTACCGAATGAAGCAATCACTATAATAAATAGCTAATCACATTTACATGGAAACGTTACATTTCCAGACACCACAGGAACATGATCAACTACCTCTCCAACATCAGCAATAAATCCTAGCACATCGGCAGTAATTTAAATACATCTCATGCGTCGGTAACAACTCGGGGACGCGACATTCCCTCGAAGGTTCTCGATTCTCGATTTTGCGTAACCGTAAATCGAGGGCAATAAATCCCGGGAACATCGACAATTTTATCGAGTGTTTCTCATCACTAGCCGTTGAGGAACGCGGTTTGCCCGCGGCAGGTACGGTTTGCGTAACAACCCTTGTCTTGTATCGGCGATTGTGGCTCGCTTCGTAACGAGCGAGCGAAGCAGCGAAGCCTTTCGAATTTCGAACGCCGCTCAATAATCAATACCTAATCATATCATGCGGAATCACACGTGTTTCAATGTTTATCGACAGAGCTCAGAAGCAAACATCGACGTGTAGACCAACTGACATCTAATTATGTCTTAATGGAATAGTTAGCCCTAGCACAGGCCCTGGCCTATTTGGGCTGCTATGTTCAAATACCATTTGGCTTATACGGTTTTTGGGCACATGCTTGGACTCGAGGTATTAAAATTGTCATTATGCATTGAGAAATAATAAATAAATAAATAAATTTTTAAACCCCAACAAGAAATAGAGGTGCTATAAGTTTGACGTATCTGTGGAGGTTTCTGTCTGTGGTATCGTAACTCCGAACGGATGGACCGATTTCGATGCGGTTATTTGAAAGCCAGTTTAATCATAGACCTTAAGGCGCTATCCTTAATGGCAACAGTCGTCGCCCGAGCTGTAGGAGACCTTAAAACCGCCCGTCGCACGATCATGGTAGCAAGATCGTTGCCAATTAGGACAGCGCCTAAATCTATAGTTGCTGGAGTCTCCTTTTAGGCAAAGTTTGTGTCAGACACCGTCTCTACTATACACGGTGAGGCACAATATCGTGAGGAAACCTTTATGGCGACTAAATGAGGTTTACTTGTTAAAAGAGGTCAGGTGACAGTCGTTCCACTGTAATTGTCTGCTATTGATCTGCAAAATCCTGGACCACAGTCAAGACGAACCTCAGGTCCTTGCGCGCGAGAGCCCCACCAGGATATTAACGCTAAGATTATTTTTTACATTTAAAAGACGCTTGCGTCTTGGAGTGGGCTGTTTTTACTTTGTCCTTGCGTTTATAAAATGTGAGACCTGTCACTGCAACTCTTGTTATTATCTTTTTATGCACAGCACAGACATCTGAATAACTAATTAACTAAAACTTACTTCATTACATTTTTTATTATTTAATAACTAATGCCAAAGGCAGCTAATTAAGGCCCGTCAAGCTAAAGCTTCAAAGCGGGCCGATTAAACGAAAAGACGGACTAATTGAGTCCTTTCTCGAATAGCGCAAATGTGGGTGTCGTTATTCTGTCTATTATCAATTACTTACCAACTGCTAATTCCCAATAATAATTGGGCAGTATCTATATTTTGCTGGCACTTATTCCCACCGTTGCTGACTCCTATTTGGAGTATTGCTCCCATCTATGGGCGGGAGCACCGGCATATCAGCTTGGTCCTTGTGACTCGATCCTAAAGCGCGCTGTGAGAATTGTCTATGATACCATGCTCACAAGTGGTATTGAGCCGCTGAGACAGCGAAGGGATTTCGCCTCCCTTTGTGTGTTCTACCGCTTGTACAACGGTGTTTGTTCTGAAGAACTGTTTGACATGATGCCTATAGCTACGTTCTATCATCGCACCGCTCGCCACCAACAGGGAGTTCATCCTCACACCTTTGAGCCAAATTGGTCGCGAACTGTGCGGTTCCAACGGGACTTTCTCCCACGCACACTAACTAAGGTTGTGGAATGAACTACCTGGAGAGTACAACATGGAGTTCTTCAAGAAAGTAGTTAAAAGGTTTTTACGGGGTCGGCAACGCGTGGGTGATGCCCCTGGTATTGCAAACGTCCATAGGCTGCGGTGACTGCTTACCATCAGGCAGGCCGTAAGCTTGTTTGCCACCTTGGTGGTATAAAAAAAAATTAACTAAAACTCGTCTAAAAATATCTAAACATGAAAACGTCTTTCTATCTAAAGCGTTTATACATTCTTAGAACGATGACAGCTATGGTAATCTACTTAATTGACTTGCATAATAGTATTATGGCTGCAGGTGTAAGCTAGAAGTAGGTACCTAGTTAATAGTTCAAAGCTCTTACCACGAATAGCCGTAGACAGAAAGTACGTATCCAACTCGTCAAGTTAACGGTTTTAATAGAGTTTTACGAATGTTACTCGAAGGTAATGTAAGGTATTCTAGGTAAGAATTATTTGTATTGGTCTATAAGTAATAAAAATAATAGTGTAGGTAACAATAAGGGAACGTGCTGGAGTTTAAGAAGACGTAGTGACAAAGATAGAGAGAGGAATGCTATTGAATTAATATTATAGTCACAGCTTTTCCTGCTTACAACAATCACGTAAGAGGGAAATATCTAAGTATAACTGAGCTTTAAGCCCCACAACTGCGTTACCTAATACCCACCACAACACCAAAAACCGTATCACATTCCATAAACAACATAAATGTCGACTAATACGACCCATTGGCTTGTCCGTTTATCCGTAGCAATCTTGTTTATGACGCTAAAACCGCCCATTGAAGGAGTCCATACACGGAAGTAGGATATAACGACATTTTGTTAGTTCAAAACCGAGCTTGAGAAAGTGCGTGTTTGTTAGTAAAGTATATTTTTAATTGGACTAGCCAGGCATTTGACCGCCACCTCACCTGGTGATAAGCAACGATGCGGCCGATGATGGAGCATGCCTGTCTAGGAACAGCCTATTCCCTCTGGCCTTGAAGGCGTCTAGATTATAATGATCAGGGAACACACTCGCGGGTAAGGCGCTCCGTTCCTTGGCCGTACGCATTAATAGTTATTTAAAAATCTCTTCAGCTTTAATTAATTTTTTTGTAGATGCGTTTATATTAGGTACGAACATGTGCCTACTCTCTGGTCCGAAATAAAACCAAAATTAATCCGACCGAAGCGAAACACTCACATCACAGCTGTCAACGAAAAGAGACGTGGGAACTCAATAATGGTGATCACCCGCATCCATGCCGACTGTCAGGTTTTCCACTTACGACACTGCGGCAGGGCCTATCTAGGAGGCAGACTATACTTACACCGCGAACGCACGTCCGACATATGTTCTGAAAAGCTACTTTATTTTATACCACGTAAAGATTAATATCAATTATTATACAAGGGTTAATGTCTAGCTGCTTCCTAGATCGGCCCTTCCGTGGTATCGTGGCCATAGACATAGACATAGACTGTATTTTATTCAGATCTTCATTACATCCTTAACCTAAGGTAAGTACAGTAAATTATAATTATTGAAAATTACATAAGACCAGCCAGTGATGTAATGGAAACCGAAATGGACCAGTCTCAGCATAATACTGTGAGGGCTAATGCCTGTCACAGCGCTGGTTTTCAGAAAAGCCCATGCATCCCACGCGCATTACGCGAACGGTTATAAATATTATTAAAATATCAAAATTATTTAAACAAATATGCTATTCTTTATTGATTAATCCAAAAATAAATATTTTATAATTACGAAGCTTAATAAAATATAATAAATAAAATATTCTACATTGACATTGAAAGAGAAAGAAATTTTGCAGTACTCACTAAAATAATTCTAACCGACATAAGTAGGCCATCAGTTGGCATGACAAAAACAGGCTTGATCCCGTCCAAATTCATCCTTAACGTCCTTCCAAAATTTCTCCCTACACACGATCAGTTTGACAATCCTATTTTATGATACCACATGTCATGCCAACTGACAGTCGGCATATAGGTGAGTGGCCACCATAACGGGCTTATTTGATCTCCTGAGGGTAAGTAATCACTGCCACACCAGGGGCAACACTAGAGGGTGGCGAATGGGTATAGTTCGTGTTTTATTCGATTCGATTTAGAATTATCTACATTAGCACAAAGCCATAAAATAGCCATTGGAGCCAAAAATAAGCGAAATTAAATTTAGACTAATAGTACTAACATAATTTAAGGTGCACGCCATCTGCCTGTCGATTTTACCCTCTCTTCCGTTGGTCGGCTGGAAGATATTTCTTTAGAAATAAGCTGTACCTGTTGTGATTTTTTTCTGTATGTCTTTTATGTATACTATTTATTGTGCACAATAAATGTTAAATAAATAAATAAATATTAAGTTAAATTGACAACTAATACACTTTTATTAAAACGTTTAATGATAATAAAAAAAAAAAAACTTAATTTAAATAATTTTTGGACAAATGGTATGGTACTTAATGGTTCCCTTTAAAAAGTAATAGGTAACTAGTCATCTGTTTACCCTATTCCAAATGGTAAGAGCCCCAAGATTAAGCCATAAAACGGTGATGAGACACGTTCCCTGAACTATATGCGCGTTGTTGTCCAATCACTTGTTCCGTCCGAAGATAAGAAAGAAGTTAATTTTTTAAGTTGAAGCCAGTAACTGCTTAAAGATTTATTACTTGCATTCAAGAATGCTTTGTAAAACCAAGCACCTGAATATAGTTTTTAAGTGGATGTTTTCACTCGTGTTTTCATTTGTTCCCCGGGATCGTCTTATTGTTTTCGAGACACAATTTTACCGAAACAAAAACAGTGCAGCCTCAAGATAATTAAATAGATTTTAAGAATTTTCAAGGTGATTAGGTGAATCCAGAAATTAGCGAGGTAAAGCAAATGATGTCGTCAGATTGGATTGGCTGTATTGTTATACCTATAGATAAAGTGAAAACGACAAAGTTTAACTCTGAAAATTCCCTTGTTCCATCTAAATTCCATATCAAATAATCAATATTCATTCTGGGAACTGTTAGCTACCAAGTTTTATTGCTCTAAAATCTAGGAATAGAGCCAATAAAAATAATTTTTTGCACAAATTCACGCAGCGCCATCTAGCCCCAAAGTAAGCAAAGCTTGTGTTATGTGTGTTAGATAACTTATAAAATACTGATAATAAGTCTAACGAAGAATGTTTACCTTCACCCTTCATGCACCGCACGGAACTTTGGACGGTTTCATCGGGTTTGATCATCGGAAAGTACGAATCGATCACAACGAAACACAATTACCTACATAAACCCTAGAATCTATTTAACAGACGGTTATAAAATCGGTTCTTATCGGCACGAAAGCGTTACAATCAAACGCTTTCTGGGTTTAGGTTGACTAGCGGCCATAGATTCAACGCACGAACGCGCGCGCTTTTTTTCGCGCCATTCTGTGGCTGCGCGCGCACCGGTCACAGTGGAAAGCACTATTATACGCCCACTTAGAAACCGTTGCACTTTTAATAGGGTGGAATACTATCTATTCTTGGTAGCTATGATGACTCTATAACCTTGGTTAGGTAATGGTTGCAAGATTGGACATTGGCATTGTGGAAAGGTGGCCATTGGCGATGAGCCTGTACCACACGTGAATTAAAAAGAGGTAGTGTACATGTTCCTCAGAAACTCTAGCTACCTTATGTGAATTAACGACACAATGATGGGCTGGTATGGAACCATAGATAAATATTACGAAAGTCAGATTATCAGGCAGGTTGTTCGTCACTAAGGATTGCCAATCTATACATAGAAAACTAGCGCATTCGCGATAGACTGTGACGGCGCCGTAGGTAAATTTTTCGTGTTAGGCTGTGCATGGACAGACCAACGTTTTGTTGGCTTACTATCACTACAAAGTGGAATTTTTCTTGTACTCGATGACGTAGGATAACCTACGGCGCCCTCACAGTCTACGACACCTGTCCGCATTCGCGTGTTGGGGGTGTCCATGAGCTGAAGAAATCACCTACCATCATGTGACCTACCGATATACCATAAAACTAAATAACAGAAACCTTCCCCTCTTCCAGAACGGATGCAGCGCTCTCCAGCGCGCGGCGGCTGATGGACACGTGGAGGCCGTGGAGCTGCTCCTGCGCAGCGGCGCCGACCCCAACACGCAGGATCATGTCGTGAGTACACCTCGTTGACCCAGGTGTTCAAAATAGACTGTGTGATTTTGAATTCACAGATGTTGGCTGACTGTCCTGTCTTTTCATCATCACAGCCCACAACATTCCACTGCAGGACCCAGAGCCTCTCCCACAAAAAGGGAGGTTATTGCCATAATCTCCACGCTTGACAGGCGGGTTGGAGATCGCAGTGTTATAATATAACAATGGAAAATGCTGCTGCCCATTTTCCAGTCTACGGAGGCGCTTAGATCTTTTGCCTCGAAAACATTAGTCGCCTTGTACGATACCCACGAGTGTAAGGGGTTGGTGCTATTCTACTCTGCCGGACACCACACGGCCGACCTGTCTTTTACAATCAGGTAATTACAGTAGTACGACTGTCATCGGACCTCCGTGAATCCAAACAGAGAAACCTGACCAGATTCGATCATGGTTACATACTCTCACATTCAGTCACCTGAATGTGCAGGTTTCTTCATGACGTTATCCCTCATCGTAAGAGCATCGGTTAGTGTTCAACTAATGTACATAACTCAGAGAAAGGTCATTGGTATCTACAAGGTATCATTGGCGGCACCGGGTATCAAACACGATAGGTATCCCACCTCTACTTTACAAGTCGGACCCGTTTAGCCATTAGACAACCTATAAATGTAACTTTCCCATCCCACCCGGACGGAGCAGGAGTGTGTATTGCGTCAGCCCGCCAAGGGAGCGTGCATATGGAACAACTGGATTGGTGGGTGTCACGAAGTGCGCACGCCCAAAGAGCCACCGACAAGTAAGCCTACGCATTACCCGTGCTTAGATCTGACGCGGTCCTTATGACCGAGAGGTCGATAGAACCCTGGGTGAAGGTGGGTGTGTGCTTGTTTCCCATCCCACCTTAGCACGGCAACACAGCGTCCCTCCCGGAAGGCCTATTCCCACATGGCGCGCGCCTTGTAAATATCTGGAGCCACTAAACTTGACTTCACCTATATCTCGAATCACTAAAGCTAAATCCCTACCACTCTCTCCAGCACGGCAACACAGCGTCCCACGAGGCGGCCTGGAAGGGCTACTCGCGCACGGCGCGCGCGCTGGCCGCGGCCGGGGCGTCGCTGCGCGCGCGCAACCGCGCCGGCTTCGCGCCGCTGCACCTCGCCTGCCAGAACGGACACAACCAGACCGCCAGGGAGATACTGCTCGCGGGTGCGCCGCCGGACTTGCAGAACAATGTGAGTATGCTGTGCTTGTTAGTTTTTTTGTAGACGAAGAGGCAAGCTAGGCTTCTGATGGTAAATGAAGAAGCAGCGGTGGCTATAGATATTAGCAAAGACAGGAGTATCGATGCATTACCTACGTACGAAATCTAGGGACTCGTTGCTCTAGCATCAAAAAGGCAAGTGGAGGGGTTCCACTGCCAAAGCCACGGTTCCCCAAATCCCCACCCCATGGAGGACTGCACCTTACTCACCGGCAGGAATTCAATACTTATTAAAATGGATTTGTTTGGATGTGGATTGTTTTTTGTCGAGAGATGATCATTGGGTCGCAAACTTCCCGAGGATTGTGCTCTCATTGACGTGCTTCCACTTCCGCCGGTTAGAGACGTTGCATGGTCTAGTGTACACACACTGGACCATCGTGGACTCTGTGGTTTTTTTTATAAACTCAATCCATCTCTCTTGGTACTAAATGACGGACAATAGCCTAAAGCGCCTTGTGAATGCGCATTTGTCTGGAAAACAGTATAAATACCTAATCATTCCTCCTACTTCTATCCCGTCCTCTTCGTCATTCCATTCCTAAATATAATTCAAAGCGGTACCGAAACTTCAATAAGAGGGGTATACGAAACGTTTTTTGCACACCCCTAGCCGTACCCACGATAACCACCACTGTATAAACATCCATGACCTACGGTAACTGCTTACCAACAGGGAGGCCAACACTTGTGTCCCGATTACTGGATAAAAGCCAACCTTATCTCCATATTTTCGTTTTCCAGTACGGTGACACGGCGCTGCATACAGCGGCGCGCTACGGGCACGCGGGCGTCACGCGGATCCTCATTTCTGCACAATGCCGTCCTTCCGAGCAGAACAAGAACGGCGACACAGCCCTGCACATAGCCGCTGCGATGGGCCGCAGGAAACTCACGCGCATCCTCCTCGAAGCTGGCTGCGACAAGTCAATCAAGAACCAACAGGGAGAGACGGCTAGAGACATCGCAACCAGGAAGGGGTTAGATGAGATCATCAGCATTCTCAATACTCCAGTCGCGAAGCAGCCGAAGAAGAAAGAGAAACGAGACAAAAGCAAAGAGAGAACTATAGACGAACCAGATGAAGGAAAAAAGAAGGATAAAGGCAAAGATGGCAAAGATAAAAAGAAGAAGAATGTGCATTTCGAGCAGACGCCTCCAGTACAATGGTCGCCTTATGGCTGCCATTACTATCCGGACCCGAAATACTTTCCGAAGCCGAAACTAAGCTCGCTACCCACCGAACCGTTGCAGAAAGGCGAGCAGTACTACTTAGATTTGGCTGGAAACATAAAGAAGGGCCCTATAGGTGCTGGCTACACTTGCTACTGCGCACCGTTCTTCAAACACATGGAAAATAAACTGAACGAAGACAAGAAGGACTTAAAGAAGCATATCGATCGAGCCCACGAGAGGTTGGATCAGAAAGTAACAGATTTGGAGATGAAGACTCAGGGACAGATATCGGAGTTGACGCGGTTTGTAGCCGCGGAGCGAGCGATGTGCAAGGACAGACATACCCATTTAGAACAATGGTTGACCCGCGGTATGTTGTTTAGAGCTTCAGAAAGGGTAAGAAAATTAGACTTTAGTCCGAAAGGCTCTCTAGACATTCCACCCCTGAAAAGAACGCGCAGTCTAGAAGTCCTGGACTCTCACGCAGAGGAATGGAATAAAGTACATAAATTAATAAAAACTTTCAATCAAAACACGGAACATTACGAGACTAATGCCAAAGATCTGAATGATAGTAAGGCGACATCAAAAAGTACTGAGGTTTTAGATAACAGGAGATCTCCTATAAGTCCCAGGCGATCCTACCTCAAAGTTTCAAGAAGCAGTGACCAGTTAGATGCTGGACCGAGTAGAGCCTCGAGAAGCCCCGTCGATTGTCGTAACTCACAAAACGTTACAGCTGAAATTCATGTAAAAGCCAACAAAGTATCAGTATCGCAGTCCCCAGTCTCGATGGAATTCCAAAGGTACAATGAGAGGTACACGTCTCCTAGTCGCCAGTCAAACACTAAGTCACCTAGCAGTAGTAACAGGCAAGCAAGCGATTCAGACGGAGATAATATAATTAGGGGTAACCTGAGGGATTCCCAGAACAATCCAGTTTGGAAGAGTCAAGTGCTTCAGCGAACTGCCGACGATATGCGGAAAAGAGTAGCGCTCGAGAAGGAAATGTCAGAAGTGATATCGAGAAGCAACGTAAAGTCTATGGACATATCCCAAGATGGTTACGTTAAATTGCCCAAGCAAGGAAACTACATGCCAGAATCGAGTAGTATAGAACGAGGTCCTCGGAGATCCGTCCAGGAATTAGTGGCCCAGGTTGAACACCAGCAACGGTCGCAATCTCCGGAGCCTGCGTATATGCCTCGAAAAGGGCCGCCTAGCGAATCGCCACAAAGCGAATCACATACGCCTCCAACCAACATACCACCGATGCAACCCACTCACGGCATATTGAAGATGCCTCAACAGCCGCAGCGACCGGCACCAGTACTGAAGGAGAAGCCTCCAAAGAGCAAACGGTTCAGTTTGCATAACCTCATACCCTTCCCAACGAGAAAGACCTTCCAGAGCCCGCCGAAAGACAACGGCAACAACTCAGAAAGCAGCGACGAAGAAGACAATCCTATAAGGAGCTCGAACCAGCCCGGTCCGATGAGGAACACCAACTTGCTTCAGACTCTACCGATGCCGAACTTCGAGTCTGTATCCAACACGTCGCCATCGCCGCAAGTGCCTCAAAGTTACCCGCACGAATTGAGAGCCATGATACCGAAAGACGCGTACTTCCATGAGATTCCCAACCGTCACGTGCAACACCAGGTGCCGTGCAGGGAGATGACAGACAACGGCCTGCCCATGGCTCAATATCCGACCCAGTACGATTGCAACGACACTGGATTACCCAACCAGATACAGCCGCGCAATCGGAATCCCCTGTACCACCATCAGACGGGGGTGTTCGACGCGATGATGCAGGATCACATAATGAGGGAGATGGAGAGGATCCCGCATTGCTACAGCGACCGTCTGGATCAGAACACTGAGGTGGAGATCTCGAACCAGAATGACTTTCGTGGTTACTACGGCGACCATCAGGTATACCCTCCCAGACCCAACCCTGGACTGAAGAAGCCGCCTCCCGACCACAGCCTGCTTCATAGCCGGCTGCAATCCCTGGCTATCAACACACACTTGACGGAGACGCAAAGTCAGGCCGACAGGGAGTCTCACAACGACTCTGGATACAGTACAAAAGTGTACGGAAGCTCGCAAGGACCATCGCCTAGTCTTTCGGGCCATGTTGACGACAACCTCTCAGGGCAGAGGGTCAACGTCTTGCCGAACGGCAAAGCCATCGGCGGCCAAATAGGGACCTCAAGTCTAGTGTAAAGCTTTGCATTAGAGTAGTCGAGTTTAGTAACGTGTTGAATCAAAATTGCCGAAATACACTGTCAAATGCTGGGTAGTAAAGTTAGAAAAGTGATGACGATAGGGGCTGACATATTTTTGCTTACCGTGGCGATACCGACGAGTAGGATCTTTTAACTGGCAAAGTAACGATGTTCTACTGGCTAAAATCTAATATTTGATTCTGACCAAAGAAATTGGACACAGAGGCACAGAAAGAGTATACTCACAGCTGAAGCCACAATCTTACATTTTGTTTCTTCTTTAATGGTGCAAACGTGTTCAAAAGGGACGGCTATAAGTTACTCCATAACCACTACTATTGCCAATTTGGTTGCCTTGGTTATCTCAATGTAAATTGAGTCATTTGTTTAGAGTTGTGACAGATTGTCAGTGTACATTCTCTATAAGTCGAGCCTTCATCTATGCTCTATGTCCAATATCTTCGTAACAGCAACGGTAGCTTCCCCTTGAAGTATCAAATAGACCTCATAATATGAACATTTGTAAAGAACACCTACTTTTAAGTTTTAGTACCGCAAAGTGTTATGCTCTAAAATTGGTATTTTTATATCACTGTGACACGATTTCATTTTATAATTAGGTTACCTAAATGATAAAAATATATTTTCTACAATGTGTTCAAAACAGTAGATTAGGTACCAACTCAATTGTAGATTGGTTTAATAAGAAATGAGAATGTTATGCATATTTGCAAAATATAGGCCTTCTTTAGGTGCCTACGTAAAATTAGTGTGGTACACTATAAGTTTGGGTGCATGCAGGTGGCAACACAAAATAAGGTACAAAATCCAAAGCAACTTCATTCTGCTGGCTTATTGTGCTATAGAATCCTAGCCACAAGTACAAAACTTAACAAAAAAAAAAAAAAAAAAAATGATCACCAGCACAGCACCGTTAAACTGACGAAAATAACAATTTAAGTAAGTGCTACATTTACAATAATATGACCGTCACTTAAATATTAAATTAAAGTACAAATTAAAGATTAAAGTAATCTGATGCCATGTATGATGTTTCTTAGTTTTAAAACTAGTCTATTAGAACTGTAAATACTTGGATGACTTGGTTCAAAAAAAAAAACAGTATTTGTAAATGCTTTTGGTGAAAATATATAAAAAGAAAAATAATGTAAAGTTTCAAAACTAGTGCCACCTACCGCCAAATTGTAATAATTATCCAATCACAAGAAATAGCACTTTTTGTAAACCAGTCTCCTTCCAATTAAGATAAAGATTTTTTTTCTGCTCTGAGGAATTTATTTTGTGAGAGTTTGTTATGTGTGTTTTGATGTTAAAATAATTTATATTTAATATTATTTATAAATAATGTATGTAATGTACCTTTTGATAATTTTGTACTGATTGGTTTCTAATATTAAATGCACTTATAAAGTGTCACGACTAAAACGTTTATTCTTTTTTTTATCCTTTTTATTTACCCATAAAGTTAATATAACCCCTTGGTAGGTATACTAATTTACCTTCTCAATGAGGATACTGAGGAATCATTCACAATTAGGGCTTTCGTTATTCCAAATCCGACCGTTGCCAGCGCCATCTATGTGCGATGCTAGCCAACCGAGCTCGTATACTCGAAATGATGAGTTTTGCAGTTTCCCTATTTGAGCGATAGACGTCCTTCAGACGTTTGCAACACTTCTAGATGTGTTTGATTGTCTAAAGTCAGGAGAGCAAATTCTGGAAAGTTCTTATGAAATGAGGTCCAGTTTTCATCACGCCTTTCGAAAAGAGCGACGCGAAACATGATATAGGTGATACAAAAATGTACCTTATTCTATGAGCAATAAATTCCACTTTGACTTGCTCTCACGAACCAAGGTCACCGACATAGCTCTAAGGATTGCCAGACTGAAGTGGCAGTGGGCAGGGCACATAGCTCGAAGAACAGATGGCCGATGGGGCAGTAAAGTTCTCGAGTGGCGACCACGTACCGGTAGACGCAGCGTGGGTAGGCCTCCTACAAGGTGGACCGACGACCTGGTAAGGATCGCAGGTACCAGCTGGATGCGGAAAGCACAGGACCGGTCTTTGTGGAGATCTCTGGGGGAGGCCTATGCCCAGCAGTGGGCGTCTTCTGGCTGATGATGATGATGATGATTGCTCTCACGCATTTTGTTACTGAATTTAGCCATGTGTAATAAGACACTAATACTAAACTAGAGACTAATACTAAACTAATAGTAAACTTCGACACGTTAGCACAACTATTTCCTGAGGATGCTGCGTGGAGGAGCAGGTGATAGTGGCGTAGTGTGGTGAGCTATTGACAGCTGAGACTAAGCTGAATATGCAATTATTAACCACTGTTAACTGTTGTTGCTACTATGTAAAAAACGATAGCGAATTATTTTAGTACATAATTACACCACACAGAAAATACAGAACAACAAGAAATAAAAAACAGTAAACAACATCTCGACAATTTATTTCTTAACTGACACTACCAACATAAACAACTTATTTACAACTACCCTCAAAAAATTACATCTAAATAACAGCTCGGTCTTTCCAACATCTCTCTCTGTAGAAATCCTTTATACAACTATGGTAAAGGGGCAGCCCACTCAAAACTGAAGATCTTGCCCCTAGAATTTTAACAGCTACATAGTCCCCTGGCCTAGCTAGCCTTTGCGCCCCGTCTTCGCCTGCAATCGCCACATTATCGAAAACAACTTTCAGATAGAACTCGTTTCGGCCTAGGATTTGCCCAGTCTTCTTCACAACGCCTTCAACTAGGACCAAATGGGTGGTTCCTATTTCGTCATCATTCAATTGCTGACATATCCGTCGGTAGACTTCGACCATACGGTTGTGGCGGTCCTTCTTAACGTGTTCTGGGACGTCGTCCTTGTATCGGCGGTAGGCGGTGGTTTTCTGAAATGGAAGTGACAATATAATTTAGTAATTCAGTGTTATTTCATAATCTACTACCACATTTTTTTAATACGACGGCCTTTGAGGAACTTCACTCCGAATAAGTGAAGTAAATAACGTCACGGTTGTATCACTGTGACTTTTCACTAAGCAACTACGTTACAAAATCAAGTCATAGGTCACACGATAATAAGGACCAGGGGGTCTAAAAAGGCCACATTAGCGTTTCATATTAAGATTCATATTAGAGCACCACAAACTAATCTGATCCGGTGGCAATTACTGGAACTAAGTGACGCCATTTTGAATGGTCATGTCAATGTCAACAATAGCGACTCTGCTGTTAAGTTTGTGAAAAATTAATTTATTTATTAGTTATTTAACACTTTATTGTACATTAACAGTATATTAACACAGATTCTGCAAGATTATGACAAGTACAAGGGCGGTCTTTAATTAATATGAATCATATTATGAAAAGCTAATGTGGCCTTTTTAGACCCCCTGAGGGGGCTTCAGTGTCCTTTCATCAGTAGTTCCCCAGTCGGTGGCAGTCGGTAGACAATAATTAATGTGGCGATAAATATACTAATATGCCCCCGATATTAGTGACGTTATTTATCAGCCATCCTAGCATTTATTCGGAGTAAAGTTCCTGAAAGTCAGGTGGTAGCAGTACCAGACACCTCGTAAGGGTAACCACAGGGTGACTTTAAATTAATGAGACCAAGGGGCTAGTGATAACGTAACGAACAACTTTTAATTTGGGACCAACTCTGAAATCGCAAAACAGTCCTGCTTTTTCATACATTTTTCAATTTTGCACGAAACAGCTGATTTATTCGCGATTTCAGAGTGGGTGCCATAGTAGAAGTTGTTTGTTATCACGAGTACATGTATAGCACTAGTCATTGATGAATTTCACTAGTCATAAAGATACATCTTAAAAAGTCAAATAATATCAAATATCTCTGTGAATTGGGCAAATTGGGTTTACATAACTCTTATGAACGTCAAAGGTGTTCCATCCCCTTCCCGCTTACCTCTCTCATGCTGTAAGGGAAGAGGAAGGCGATATTGTAGCGGACCTGCTCCAGCAGCGTCATCGTCTCCTCGAACTCCTCGTCGGTTTCGCCGCAAAACCCGCATATCATGTCCGTGGATAGGCCCACTGGAAAGTGAATCGTATTTGTATGGTGTTAGGGGTGATGTTTGGTAAACATGATGATGAAATATATTAAATGTGGAAGGATTGAGATGGTACTTCAGTTATTAGGAATTTTAAGAGTGTAATACGTAATACTGAATCTTGTAGTTCAAAATAGGGATGTATAAATTCGAAGTACCGATTTCTTTTTATAATATTGGTATAGAATCAATACTTTCGACAATAGGCCTGAAAATTGGGATAATAAATAAATAACGATAAGAATATAAATATTTGTTCTATAATGTCTAGCTACACGCCTCTGTCTACTCCCTAAATATGTCTTATTTTTCGTAGCAGGTACTGCTCCGCTAAAATAGAAGAAATATATAGGTGCTGATTACACCTTTGCTTAATTCAGCAGCCTATGTCATCAGAGAGCAGATCAAAATGAAATGTATGCTCACGGAATAAGGTCTATTTTTGTAACATTATATAAGTTTTACGCGCCCGCTCCGCTTTTTAAAAGGCGTGATACGAAAATGGATCTCATTTTATAAGCAACACATGCCCACTTTAATTTGCTCTCGCGCTTTGTGCTTCTGAATTTAGTCGACTGAATTCAGCCAAGTGTAATAAGCGCATGTTAATGCTACTCAATGACAAACGAGCAGACAGCCCACCTGATGGTAAGTGACAACTGTCGCCCATAACAACTACAATTCAAATATTTAACAATATTATTATGAATTAAACCATAAAACTTTATACAAATAAAATCTCGCGTACAAAAGGTGATTTAATTCATCTACATACTTTAATTATCAAGGTAGCACTCACCACCCGGTATAGTGGTCCTAACATGTTCGACCAATCGCAGGTAGGCGTCTCTTGAATACCCGCGGCGCATGCGCTCTAGCACCGCGCTGGAGCCGGACTGCGCCGGTAGATGGAGCATTTTACATATGTTTGCTCGCTCCGATATCACTTGGAGCACCTACGAGGGAAAGAGATAGGCTGCAGTTGTACCTTTGCATAATCCAGCAACCTAAGTCATCAGCGAGCAGATCAAAATGGAATGTATAATAAGGAACAAGGAGTGTGTAGAATAAGGTCTATTTGTGTATCACTTGTACAAATACACAATACAAATAATGTACAAATACACTTACTACTTAGTATACTTGTACTGGCTGTAATCTGGGTGCCTTCACGGCTAGAGTAATTAGCCATCTTCGGCCGCATCGTCACGTACCAACAGGGGAGACGGCGGTCAAATGCCTGTCTTGTCTTATATATAAAAAAAATAACACTCATATATTTTACGCGCCCGCTCTGCTTTCCAAAAAGCGTGATACAAAAATGGACATTCTGTGAGTAATACATTCCATTTTGATCTGCGCTCTGATGAGTTAGGTTGATTAATTAAGAAAAGGTGTAATCTCAGCCATGGAGTTCACTCCATGCTCTGGCTCCCACTCAGGCTGTTCTGTTTGGTCTATAATGAGTAGTTTTTCAGTAGTTAATCGTAGAGATGGCGCTGGCAACAACTTTTCGTAAGATAACAAACAAATAAAAATCCACTTTTCGTTTTCTGTAAAACTTATTTACAATAAACGTCATAAACAATTTAGAGATTAATTGACATTTTACTATGAATTTCCTATTTGTATGTATGGTCACAATTAGGTAGTTTTTCTACCAATAATTGTTTGGAGGAGGCAAAGTCCAATAATAATCCGGCTCTTATCCAAATCCTCAGTTCCTCACCTCATCAGGGAAGTCCTTGGGATGCGCCGCGGTGAATCTGATCCTCATTTCGGGGTCTATCAACGACACTTTGTCCAGGAGATCGGCGAAACGAAGACCGCCCTTCTTGCTCTTGTAGACTGTTTTGAAACCTGGTATAAATAAAGGGAACTTTAATAATAACCCCCCAGGCTTTGCACCTTACCAAATTATGCACCTGAACCTTCCTCACGAATCACTCTGTTTATTGGTGAACATCGCATGAAAATCCGTTCAGTAGTTTTTAACTTTATCGCAAATTGACTTTGACAGTGGGACTTTGTTTTGTACATAGTAATACAATTTAAACACAATTTCGTAAACAAGAGGAGCATCAGGGTCCGACTGGTAAGCGAGAGATTCCAGGTTCGAATCCCAGTGCAGTGACTCTTTTCTGAGTTAAGTATGTACATTAGTTGTACACTCTAATTTAAGAATTTGGTGCAAGCCGCGTTTAATCTTCAGATCAAGAGTAGCCTAAACAGACGATGTATGAATGTGTTGATAAATGTGGAGGAAGCGAGAGATTTGTCAGGATAAGTCAAGTTTTCGACCTGTTGAGTTTTAGAATGAATAGTTAGCGTCAGGGGGTCTAAAAAGGCTGTGGTCAATGTGTTGAGTGTTTTATATTATGAATCACATCACGATTAAGGAATGGAAAACATTGCGAGTGAGTAGGTTCCCTGATCATTATAATTTAGCTGTTCCTAGATCGGCATGCTCCATCTTCGGCCGCATCGTCACTTACCACCAGGTGAGATGGCGGTCTAATGCCAGGCTAACAACAAAAAACATAAGTCACAATCTCACCTTCAGCAAGTTGCGTATCAACCTTCTCAGTTTGCTGCGACGTGTCTCTGTAACTGTTCACGTTCTGACCGAGCAGCGTGATTTCTTTGACGCCTTGCCCAGCCAGTTGTCTCACTTCTTCCAGTATGGAGGAAACGGGACGGGAGCGCTCCCGGCCGCGTGTGAAAGGCACGATGCAATACGTGCACATGTTGTCACAGCCGCGCATTATTGAGCTGAGGAAGAAAGATGTTGTTAGGGCTTTTTACATGGGGCCAATACGGTATTTTACTGCAAGTCAAATCAGCAAATCTTCACAGAATTTGTATGTTAAGGGACACAAGCTTTGCTTACTTTGGGGCTAGATGGCGCTGTGTGAATTATCCAAGCATATTTATTGTTTGTTTACTATTATATATATAACTAGCTGACCTGGTGTATCTTATTTATTTATTTATTTAACAATTTATTGCACACAATAAAGAAATACAGAGATAGACACACAACAGGCACTACTTATTTCTAAAAGAAATTTCTTCCAGCAGGCCTACAGAAAGGAAATGTTTAGCTAAGAAATGCAGATACGACGCGCACAATTAATGAATAATTATAAAATTCATATGAATATGACTAATTTTTATATATTATATCAATAAATACATACATACTTATACACTTAAATACTACTTACTACATATCAATACAAATAAGTAAAATTTATGGACTAGACAGGGACAGGTAGTGGTCTTTCACTCGCTTTTTGAATATAGGCAGTGACGGACTGTCACGCACCACATGCGGGAGAGAGTTCCACAGTCTCGCAGCATGAACAGTGAAGGAGTAGGAAAATAAATCGGAATGATGGATGGGGATGGCTAAAGACGATCTTACATTTGAGCGACAAGGTTTATCTTGGGCCCGGGAGAAATTGAAGTTGGTGCGGAGATATGAGGGAGCAGAGGGATTGTGGAGGACATTGTAGAGCATAGAAAGGACATGAGCGTTCCTGCGATAGCGAATGGGAAGCCACTTGAGCTGAGATCGAAAATCGTAGACATGGTTATATTTACGCAGTCCAAAGACGAACCTTATGCATACGTTTTGGAGACGGTCTAATTTATTTAATAGCTCTTCGGTGGCATCCAAATAGCAACAGTCAGCGTAGTCTAGGATGGGTAAAAGGAGTGTTTGTACAAGGGAGATTTTAGTTTGCAATGGCAAGAAGCCTTGGAGAGATTCACCTAATTGGATCTTAGTTCACGTGATGTCCTACCCCTAGCCTAACCTACACTTACCCTACACCTACCTACCCTTTTTTGCTTGCGTACAAACCACGCCCTGTATCACGGCCAACAAAAAGAATTCAAATCGGTCAAGCAAGCCGTTTTCAAGTTATGGGTTGACCAAGGGAAATAGGGATTCATTTATATAGATGGTTTTTACATTAATATATTTAAAACACTTTATGGTACATTATGGCAGATTGTAAACATACAATTTAAAACAAGGGCGGGCATATCGTTAAGAGCGATTACGCAGGTTGAAGGCCAATTTTACTGTAAGTTCATTACAATTGTAAATAGGTTAAGGATATAATGGGGATCCGAATAAATTATTGTCTATGTCTATTTATTTTATTATTATTATCATCATCAGCCAGAAGACGCCAACTGCTGGGCATAGGCCTTCCGCAGAGATCTCTACAAAGGCCGGTTTTTGTTGTATCAGTTTAAATGCGTTTAAGAATTTGGTGCAATCCACCCTAACAATTGTACGTTCTGAAAATGGTACCGGGATTAGGCCCGGAAAATCGCACGATTCGGATATGGAATGCGCTCCCAGCCAGCGTTTCCTTTGGACTCGTCGTCGTCCTAGCGCTTATCCCGACCTCTGCCAGGGTCCGCTTTCCTACTTAATCTTCTCCACTTCGCCCGGTCTTCGGCATCCTCGCGTCATAAGTCGTTGGTTCTCGCATTCGACTCAGCGATGTCAATCCATCGCATCTTGGGCCGCCCACGGGGCCTCTTTCGTGATGCCGGCAGATTCAGGCACCTATTTCCTACATATCCTTGAGGTTTACGCAACACGTGACCAAACCAGCGCAGACGAGCCTCCTTGATCTTATCTGCGATATCCCTCACGCCAAGGCTACCACGGATGTACTCGTTACATATTCGAGCCAAGGAGGCATGTCCTGAATTTCCGCTGAGAGGGCATCGAGCACAATGCAAAACAAGTAAGGGCTCAGCACAGAACCCTGGTGAACACCTAGAGTAATCAGGAAGGGATTAGTATGGCCTACGATGGTTTTGACGACGGCTCCAGTATTGGCATACATATCCTGTATAATACTAATGTACGCTTCGGGCACAGACTTTGATCTCAGAGCCCACAAGCCCTTCTGCAGGTCGAGAAATGCGTAATGCAACGGTTGGTTTCTACTGCAATGGGACTCCTGGAGGACCGTGAGAGCAAAGATTGGATCCATGATGCTGCAGTCCGGCCTTAAGCCATATTGGCATTCCGACAAGGAACATTCCTGGCGAAGTCTCTGGTCCATAATACGTTCGAGTAGCTTCATTGTGTGGCTCATGAGTTTAATACCTCGATAGTTGCCGCACTCCTGCACACTGCCCTTTCCTTTATAGATTGGCGTAATAATATTTACGCGCCACGCGTCAGGTATAAGCCCCGTGGCTACGATCCTATTAAATAGTTCTTTGAAAAAAGTACGCCTCGGGTCCCCCCATTGTTTTCTAAGTTTCTATGGGTATTCAGTCATGGCCAATAGCTTTCCCGGTCTTCATATGGGCCAGAGACCTCTCCACCTCGTCCGGGGTGATCGGGCTTATCAAGCCAAAGTTTGCAGGAAGCTGTGGTAGTGGCACGAGGTTGTTGGCCTCATTAGACAGTTCCTTGAAATGACAGCACCAACGGTCTTTAATAGAGTTTGCACTTGTGAGCAGCACGCCGTCTACACCCTTTATGGCAACACACTTTGTCACAACTGGCTCGACTCCGCGACTTTGTCAGCTTGTAAACGAGCTTCTGCCCCTCCACGGAATCCAGCGCATCGTAGAGCGGAGCCAGCTTAGCCGACCGTGCTTTTGCCACCATCGTCTTAGCTCGCCGCGTTGCCCCCAAGTACAAATCCTTATTCGAAGATGAGTTACTGTGCTGTCATGTCTTGAAACATGACGAACCCTAAATAATTGCACATTTTCGTCTGTATTTACTGCTAGGTATATAAATGTACTTGTATTCACTTTAGGCAATAAATGAATCTGAATCATGCCTTTTTGTCCCTAACTGCATCCTGCACCTCACTATTCCACCATCCCGTGTCCTTGTCAATTCTTCGGCCGCCTTTCGACGTACCGAGTACTGTTCGTCCAAGTTTAAGGATGGACTTTTGCAAATGGCCCCAGAGCTCATTAGTGGTTTCGCCCTTTGGCTGCCTCCATGAACTCCTGGCCCTTGCTATTTAGAGTCCACCACTTAATAGACGGCTTGCAACGTTCTGCAGTAGGCCATCTACTATTTACTCGGACATCCATGACAAGGGCTCAGTGCTGTGCAGTGAGGCATTATCCCAGAATGATCTTGCATTGGGATACATGGCCGATATCACGTCTTCGGAGCATTGGTGCGGGCCTCTTTTATAAGTGATGAAGTGTTCGGGTCTCTTCTGTAAGAAGGTATTAACCACGGCTAAGTCGGCGGCCAGTGAGGTTCGGAGAATTTCTTTCCCCTCACTGTTTCGCTGGCCGTAGCCAGAACCCCCGTGCACCCGAACGAACTCCTCGCTCCTCTGGCCACGTGGCCGTTGAGGTCCGCACCAACCACAATCTGTTCGGAGGATGGTATACGTCGCAAGGTGTTCTCGAAGCTATTCCAGAAGGCAGTCTTCGGTGTCGTCACAACCGGACTGATGAGGTTATACGTTGATCCTTCTATCAGCGCCTTGATTAGCATGAGCCGATCGCTCACTCTGTTCACCTCCAAGAACGGCAGTTCCGGAATTCCTCGCACACCACAATAGCGACCCCATTCCTCCCTTCTGCCGATCCGGTGTACACAAGCTTGTACCCCTGCCCTATCTCCCGGGACTTGGATTCCCGCCATCTGATTTCCTGTAAGAATGCCACCTGAACGCGGCGCCTGCAGAACAAGTCGGCCGGCTCCCGAGAACGGCCAGTCAGGCAGCCCACGTTTAAAGTGGCGAAGCGGAGCTAGCAGGTATGCGCTAACGTCTTTAGCCCTGCCCGTGCGTGGCAGGGTAGCCCTCGCCCATTTTTCACAGGTTTAGGGCGATGTCCCTGCGCGTCATTAAACGGCGACGTCGACGTATTTCCTTTACCTGACCTTTCCATTTTGAATGCGGTGATTTGGCTTTTTACGTGCGTCGACTACCATCCGCCCCGCACAACCCGTTAGGGAAAAGCCGGTTCGCCAGAGCCTCGTCCGTCTGTCAGCAGGGGGACCGCTGGCAGGTGAGGTTGACATGGGCTCATGAGATGGTGATCGGGCCCCATACCCCCCATTCCTTTGGACTATGATCGTTCTAGGGTCTTTTTAGAGGCGGGCAACACATATCAAGTGATAGGACTCTGTCAAGCCTGTGGCGACCGCCTTGTCTATTTGGGTTCTGGTTTGAAGGACAAGGTAGCCAGCACTATTACAGGCATGTGGCATTTCACGTTTGTCCTCATGAGGCATTTCACCATAGTCCTCACAGTGACAACGCAAATGCGATTCTGCGTTTTTGTTGCCTGTAACCTAAATGCATGAATCGTAGACGATATGGGCGACAGTTACCGTTTACCATCAGGTGGGCTGTATACTCCACTGTCACTACGTAGTATAAAAAACTGGTAGCGCCCCTGGTGTTGCTGATGTCAATAGGCGGCGGTGACTACATTTCAACAGGTAGTCCGCTTGCCTGTTTGCCGTATAACATTTTAAAAAATCCAATAGCTGTCATGGTAAGGCTACAGGTGTAAGAAAGCCTTTCTGGTGCAGGATGGGTTTTAAGTGTTGGTAGGTTCCATTAACCATTTAAGGTTGTGTAAGTTCAACTCTACCAGTAAGAGCTGCTTTATCATACAAATAGAAAACAAATGCTTCACAATTTCACAATTTATTTTCAATTGTAAAAATTCACTGGCCAGTATTATGAGTTATTTGACTCCACTTACTCACAAAACATGTTGTCATTGGGTATCTGCTAGTAACTTGTATACAGACCGACTAAAGAGAATGGAATGCTATGATAAGAAACTGGCAACAATCATAATGATTGTATCGTAAAAAGGTAGATACTAAGATTTGGGAATGTCCACTTCCAATGTGGCAATCCAAACGACACTAGCGCCATTTCTCACGTTCTATAAGATCATTGTTGTACTGTAATGAGCTTATTACATTTGACTAAATTCATTCGTCTAAGTTCAGAAGCAAAAAGCGTGAGAGCAAATCACAGTGGATTGTATTGCTCATAAAATAAGGTCCATATTTGTATCACTTATGTTACGCGTCGCTCCGCTTTTCAAAAACCGTAATACAAAATGAACCTTTTTTTGTAAGCAATACGGTTCACGGTTTTTGCTTCCGAATTTTGGCTACTGAAGTAAGTCAACCTGATTTGACAGACTTTAATCATTATTGACCCTATTTTTTTTTTTAATCCGTTTAGTCCTAAGTTTGTTCATGTGAAAGGTCTTGATGTGTGTTCGCATATCGCACTTTGTCTTGTACGTTTTGCCGCAGTCGTCACATCCGAAGGGGCGTTCGCCCGTATGCACCACTTGGTGTCTCCTTAACATGCACGACGATTTGAAGGCCTTGCCGCACAGCGCGCAGGGATAAGGCCGCTCCTCACTGTGTATCTGCAAAGTATGTTTCAGCATAGTTCTCTTAGTCTTGAACATCTTGCCGCAGATGTCACAACCGAAGGGACGCTCTTCTGTATGCACCCGTTGGTGCCCCTTTAAGATGTACGCCATTTTGAAGGCCTTGCCGCACTGCTCGCAGGGATAAGGCCGTGCCTCGCTGTGTATCTGCCTAATATGGACCTTGACATCGCCCTTAGCTTTAAACATCTTACCGCAGATGTCACAACAGAATAGCCGTTCGCCTTTATGCACCCGTTTTTGGTGATCCATTAAGACGTTCGGCAATTTGAAGGCCTTACCGCACTGCGCGCAGGGATAAGGCCGCGCCTCGCTGTGGACCTGCCTAGTATGGAGCTGGACCTCTCTGTTGCTCTTGAACATTTTACCGCAGATGTTACAACCGAAGAGACGTTCTCCCGTATGCATCCGTTTTTGGTGAGCCAGTAAAGTGTCCGGCATTTTGAAGAGCTTGCCGCACTCCACGCAGGGATATGGCCACGCCTCGCTGTGTAGCTGAGTCATATGGGTCTGGACCTCGTCCCTACTCTGGAACATCGCGCTGCAGATGTCACAACCGAAGGGTCGTTCAACTGTATGTACCCGTTTTTGGTGAACCATTAACTTGCTCCGCCATTTGAAGACCTTGCCGCACTGTGTGCAGGGATGCACCTGCGCCTCCATATGTTCATGCCTATTATGGATCTGGACCCCGTTCCTACTCTTGAACATTTTGCCGCAGATGTCACAACTGAAGGGGCGGTCGACTCTATGTACCAGTTGGTGTTCCTTTAAGTGGCACAGCAGTCTGAAGGCTTTGCCGCACTGCGCGCATAGATAAGAGTGTTCCTCGCTATGTACCCTTGTAATATGGGCCTGGATTTTAGACTCAGTTTTGAACATCTTGCCGCAGATTTCACAACCGAAGGTACCGCGGTACATATTATGTGCACGTTTTTGGTGATCCGTTAAGTAGCCAGTTGATTTGAAGACCTTGCCGCACAGCGAGCAGGGATAAGGCCGTGCCTCGCTGTGTACATACCTAATATGCATGTGGAGATCGCCTTTTCTCTTGAACATCTTGCCGCAGATGTCACAACCGAAGCTAAGTTCGCCTGTATGCATCACCTTGTGTCTCTTTAACAAGTATGGCAATTTGAATGCCTTGCCACACTGCTCGCAGGAATAACGCTGCTCCTTGCTGTGTACTGTTCTAAAATGGGCCTGAACATTGGTTAGAGTCTTAAACTTCTTGCCACAAATGTCACAACCAAAGGGATGGTCTCCTATATCCACAGGTTCTTTCTTACAGTAGTTTCTTTTAGTTATATCACTCTCATTTATAGTAGCTATGGATTTTTGTCTAACGATTGGATTCCCTTCAAAATTACTTGATACTTCGCGTTTACAGCTAATGGCACTTTTTTTAATAACTATTGCATTGACATCTTCTTCAACTTTTTTCAAAAGATCTTCTGTATTGTGGACTGTCTCTTCATAAAAACACTCATTGATGTCATGGATTGCATTAACATCTTCTTGAACTTCATCCAAAAAATCTACTTCTGTATAGTGGATTATCTCTTCTATGTTTTGGATATCTATTGCATTGACGTCCTCTTCAACTCTTTCCAAAGAATGTGCTTCTGTACTATGGATTGTAACTTCAATAAATGCTTCATGTGAGTCGTTGGATCTTATTAAATTTCCCTTAAGCTCATTGTTAGATGAACCCTCGGTTTTAATATTATATTCTGATTGTATTAGACCTGTCGGTTTGACAGCCATGGCTAATTCGTTTACACCCTGACATCCACGACTTGATTCGTAATTCTCATCATTTGAAATTACTTTATCGTTGTATTTGATGTCTACAGCTTTGATTGGTTCACTCATGATATATCCATCAACATGTTGCAAATGTTCTATCTCTGCTGGTTCTTCTTTAATTGCTACATCATCTTCATTCTTGACACATTCATTTACTCCACCACATGAAACGACCGGCCTTTCCGATAGGCTCAATTCATGCCACCAGTAGGCTTTCTTTTCAAGAAGTATATTCTGTCCTACAGCATTTTGTGATATAATTTTATCGGTCTCCAAACATTTCAAGCGAAACCGGTAGGCCTTTATCAGCAGAGCGCGGCAGAAACTGCAAATATGATTTGGCATGCTATTAATTGTACAAAGCCTTAACGATGTCACTTGCTGAAACTTCTCGGCAAGGCCTTTTTCCTCGAGTTCGTGCAACTCGCAGTTCGTAGCCATACACGCTCGGCACGCGCGTAGTTCCTCTGTTTGCTGCATTTTATTTGGTATCTGTTGGCTCGCAGATCCAAAACAGAATCGTAATCATGAATATTATCGGCTACATTGATAATAAATGAAACCAAAAGTTGCTTCTAAGACAACAACAATATTATACTTTGTCAAATATAGGTGATAATTTTGACAGTTCACAGTAGGGATGGGGTGGTGTAAAATCGTTATTGAATCTATCCGATTATCGATTATATCATTCTCATAGAAGTTGAAATCGATAGTTGCGTGGTTATGCTGTATGTATTTTACAAAATAAAGTATTTACATAATGTTTTAAACTATCGCGGTTATTATTACACATTTTAAGGTACGCGGTAGGAAACCCGGAACACACCCTTAAAATGTGTAAACCATCTATTTTCTTTTGAATTCATAATTTATTAATACGACATTAGAAACCCTTCCACAACAACGATTTCGACAAGTACGTATTTTTATTCGTTCAGTCAGCCTATTCCGTACAATACGCGCGAGTCGAAATCGTTGTTGTGAAAGGTCTCTTAGGGTGAAATACAAACAAAGAATGAGAGCTTAGTTACTGAAAATGACATAATTACCTAAATGTTATTTTAAATATATCTAATATATCACCTATATTAGACAAAGCATAAACACAAATAATCAATCACACACAACCTTTTTGGTAAAGTCAATCAAGTCAACATAATTTTTTTGTTCAATTTGTTCCTTACGGGAAAGGCAAAAGGATCTAGCCCATACAGCCAAATCTTCTGTTATGAACCGTAATTTACTTGAATGTCCCAGCTTCAGACTTTACTGAAAAATATAACGTTCAATAACGTTTATTTTAAGGCCACAGCCATGTATTCAGTTGTCCCTACTTCCCCGAAATAGCACGATTGATTGGCTGATCAAGGTCACTCTGTTGATAACCTGGGTTTGCAACACTGTAGCAGCCCCTTAAGTTTAAAGATTTTTTGCAATGGGAGCCAAATCTATACAGGTACCTCAAAGGTCAACATCGCATGTGTACTGGGGCCAGACCTCTTAACCCAAATTTTCTCTGACAAGTGAGATGACGAGACCATTTCCGGTTTGAGCTAGTGAGATAGCAATACAATGTCACAAGATAGCGACGTTCAGTTTGAGTTAAACGGTCGCGGCCCTGAACGATGGTGGCCTTTTTCTATAGGGCGGACCATCTAACCATGTGCCTCCCTAGGCAAGAACAAAAAAAACTTACATAAAAGCAGATACACTATCCTCATTGAGACGCACTGGCACCACATCGGCGTATGTCTCGTCCAATGACAACAGCACATTGACTGCGGTCTGGCCATTGCTGGTCAACGCTAGAAGCCTAGGCAGGTCTCTGTAACTATCTGGCCCAGCCACTGCAAGCAGAAATGTTAGGATTACATAATTTAAAATTTTATTATAATATGTATAAGTTCAGGAGACTAAACCAGGCATATCTGTATTACCTATATAACCTACAATACTAACCAATATCAACAGCCTTCTCTTACCCAATTTAAGTTACAGTTCACTTAGAGAAGTTTAAAGAAGACCTAACCAAGCATATCTGTATTAGACTTTGTCTAAGAAGTCAAGCAACTTAGGTAAATAAAGGTTTTATTGAAATAAAGGGAAACTGATTGAATAATATAGACATCCGTCTATACACAACAATATGTATATGTTACAGTCAATACTTTTAACCAGTTTAAAGTACTTTTGTGCACAGACTCTCGACAAATTACTTTTGACTTAAATTACAGTCAAAACTAGTTTTGCCCAACAGAGGTTGTTAAAAGTACTTTTGATTATCTGATTCTGTCAAAATTAGTTTTGACTGGCATTATCAGTCAAGTCTCATAAAAGATTAAGGAGGTTAATAAACATAACAAATAAATGCAAATAACAAGCTTTTGTAACTAAATATCATTCGAGAACCTGCAGGTACATTTATGTAAAAAAATAGTTTGAAGTGGAAGAGCCACTTGAAAGAGAACTTGAAAGAGCCCGAGGAGTATTAGTAAATATGAAAGATGTTAATGTGATGACAAAAGAACAATTCGAAAACTTCGCACCTGACTACTGTTTACTTTCTAACCAGTTAATTAGTAATTTTGACTAGAAATTTGTGGTGTTGTGGTTAAAAGTAGTTTTGACTAAAAGCATCAGTCAAAATAACTTTCCAGTCAAAATTTCCAGCCAAAACCCATATATTTAGATAAAATACTTGTCCAACCTGTTCAGTCAAAACTACATTTGCCTGGTTTTTTCAGTTAAAAGTACTTTTGATTGAATAAGAGTTATGACTGTAACATATACAACAAGATAGTTACTACTAGATGGACATCTCTATTATCCAATCAGTTTTACTTACTTGTTTTATTACTTACTTCAATCAACCTTTTATTTACCCAAGTTGCTTGTCTTTTTAGACAAATTATATATATATTACTTACAATACTAACCAATATCAACAGCCTTCTCTTTCTCAATGAGCTTCTCCTTGAGGCGCTCCGCCATGCAGCCCAGCAGGCCAATCGTCACGGGCCGCTGTTTATCCTTCGCCACGCGACGCCTCTTGAAACCACGCAGGTGATCCAGCCTGTACCATATCTTGCTCTCCGCGCCTTCTCTGATTGCACACGTCATCACAAGAAAAATATCAGCCTCCTCCTCAACATCGGTCTTCTCAAAACCCTCATTCTTCAAAATGGACCACACAATTTCAGTATCACTCAAGTTCATCTGGCAACCGTACACATCAAAGTAAACCTTCCTTTTAGAAGTAGTCTGCAGACTTTCAGGCAAATACGGTATATGGGGACGATCAACTAGAATCGGCTCTGAATTACCAGCTATGAACTCCTTTAATCCTGGCCCCTGCCTCATTTTATCCTTGCTTGAAAGGAGTCGAGTATTGTTCGAATAATATCGGCATTTTATGTTAGAAACACAAGTCCTTTGGGCCGTACATTTTAATAATCGTTGGATATTGTGAAAACACAACATTTTCTTAATCATACATAAATAAATAAGCAACTTGGAGACCAATATTAAAATAATAAAATATCTAACCTAAAATATTATATGATTACAACAACAACGAACTGTCATACTGTCAATTTGTTTAGAAAGAGATGTAAATATAACTTTTAGAAAGAGGAAGCGAAGCAGCTGTATATTTTTTTTGTGGGAGTTAAATCGTTCCCTTAAAATCGTGCCGTGTGTGAGTGGCTTTATCAAGTGACGATCCCGATGCGGTGAACAAAACGCAAAAAGAAAATGGCTGCTGTGCGTTCCATTTGTCTGTTTTTGTATCATGTCAATCTGAAGACGTAATTTTCCATTGTGCTCGTTATTATAATAAATGACAAATTATTTATAAAAATGAGCGGTCGTCACTACAACAACGACAAAGGTATTCGAATGGCTTGTGCGATAAATTAATGACTAAACGTCCGTGCCTAATTGGGACCTCAATTTTACCATGTAGTTTCTTCAAATAGATACGTTTTTATTTATCTTTGCCAGTGTTTTCACATTGGCAGGGTCGTCTCGATCCACGCGTGATGATTCTAGGACGTGGGACCGGCAGAGAGAGGACCATGATGCGCGCAGAGACCGGGAAACAAAATGGCCTAGCTCGAGCTCGAGGTCTAGATCCAGGTCTCCCAGGCAGCGCCCATCGCCGCCGCCGCCGCCACCGCCGCCACTTCCCAAAGGCAGCAGCTACTCTCCAGTCAGATCGCATAGACAAGGCAAAGATTATGAAGGTATAATTTTTCATCTATATTTCTATAATTTTACAGCACTCATTCAATGTTTTCCTCCAATGAATGACTTCCTAGCTCAGAATAATAGAGGCTAGACGTCTAATTAGAGGTGGGCAATGCACTGGCTACGGCCCTGGTGTTGCTGATATCCTTAGGTGGCACTTAATATCATATCATATAAAAAAATATCATTGTTACAGAAAAAACTATTAAAAACGCTGATGATTGGGAGGACTCTGATTCTGAAGAGGAAGTCCCAGCACCACCACCTCCACCACGTATCAGCAAAATCAGTATTGGCTTCTCTAAACCCAAAGCACCCATTAAGATGAGCTTGGGAGGCCCTTCAAAATCTACCCAAGTGGTGCCAAAACCAACTGTAGCGTCTGTTTTCAATGACGATGATGACGAAGATGACCCTGAAGAAATGCCTGCAGAAGCCCGAATGAGAATGCGTAATATCGGAAGGTTAGTAAACTTATAAATATGTTTCAATATATAAAGGCATAGGATAGGCAATATACATACTATCAAATGACTGTCTATTACGGTTCCATAGATACACCCATTTGTGCAAGTGTACCAGATCCAGGCATAAGTAGAGCACAATAATTATCACAGGATTGTTCTTTAAAGTTCTGTAGATAATACTGAACCTTGTCTTGCTCTACTTTTGCCTTTTTTAATTAAAACATACTTGATCATCATGTCAAGTATTAAACAGAAATAAACTGAAATCTATGAGCAAAATGAATAAACTAACATTCTCAATTTATACAGGGAAACACCCACCTCAGCTGGACCGAATTCTTTTGGCAAGACAAAACAAGGCTTTTGCGACGCTAAGAAAGTGTTTGAGAAGAACCTAAAGGAAGCACTGGATACGGCACAAAAGCCGCCGACAATGACCAAGTTCCCACAAACCATTTACAAAATCAAAGGCCCTTGAAGTTTAACTAGATTATGGAGTTAATATATATATTTTACAGTTATTTGTCTAATTTTGCTGTCGCAATGTTTCAGATGTTTGTTAATAACTATAACATAGAGGTAAGAGTTTATTTAAGGAATTTGTGCCCTTTGTTTTACGTATGTTATTTGAAGACTGGCTTCTAAATGGACAATATTTTTACTGCATTTGTGGCTTCCATATATCCACTTTGTCACATATCGGCGGCTACATACGACACTGTGGCAGGCTGGTCTAGAAGACAGCTAAATAGTTGATATTAAGCCTTACGTCATCCTCTTGTCGTCGTACTCTTGTGCTATGAGGGCCCGGGGCCCGCCTTGGCCATGTTCCAGGATTTGGCATATCAGGCAGTGGAGTGACTGCCATCTAACTTCCGTGACCCTGCTACCAGGGGAACCTGACCAGATTGGACAATGGTTACGAAGTATAAAACTGCTTTCCGGATGCGTAGGGGAGACGACCTTGGTTGGATATGCCCTCACATCCAAAAAGCGACTTTATACTAGCTACTATACTAGACCTTACAACAGATGATACAGTATCAATTGTCTACCTGCCTCCTAGATCGTCCCTGCCGCATTATATCGTATTATACGTCGCCGCTTTTCGGCGAACTTTAGGTCGAGTAGAAAAGGATGCACTTTTACAACATTGTAAGTGTGTCTGAAACACCAATAGAAATATAATGTAATAAACATATTGTCCATTTAGAAGCCCCTTGATCATAAATCTGTGATTATTGATCCTAATCTGAAATGGGTGATGAAATGAATTTTAAATATTGTTAATCATGGTTACGTTGCCTTTTACATTTCAAGGTAAATTTAATTTTCTCAACACTAAATGTGGATGAACTGTATTTACATCAAAATTATTCTTTCATCACTAACTTCCAATGATTTAGTTTAGTGTTCATCATTATGCTATTGATGCAAATTCTTATAAATAATAACTATTAGTACTGCTCATTGTCTTTTTTACCTAGTTCGACACCCATGCTAACTTTTCCTCGACATTTCT
Organism: Blastobasis lacticolella; assembly: GCA_905147135.1. NCBI lineage: Eukaryota > Metazoa > Arthropoda > Insecta > Lepidoptera > Blastobasidae > Blastobasis > Blastobasis lacticolella. The sequence continues at coordinate 17,644,361 of LR990055.1, read as the reverse complement.
CATTGGTTTGAGTCTTTTAGTCATTCATTATGTAAAGTAGTCATTGTCAGTAAATGTAAGTCATAAAGAGTAGGACGTAGCATTTTCTTCTCTGTAATACATGTAAAGGTAAATGATTTAAAATGATGCAGTGATATTCCAAAAAAAAAACAACAATTCGCCGCCATATGGCGTTGTTTTGTGATTTTATGAAGCCGCCCCTGGGCCGTGTTGATCAAGATGATCATGATCCACATTCATATCTATCGTCCAATATCGGCCTCATTAAAGCTCAGTATGCTACCCGAGGTATCGATGCAGTGGACTTGGAGTATGCAGATACAAAAGTAAACATCTTGGCGTCAATATCCCGGTTGTGCTCTCGCGCTCTCTCGGGGCGGCCATGCACATGATCTAGGATTTGGTAGATCAGATAATTGAAGTGGAGCGACTGCCATCTGACATCCATGCCCTGACTTCGGGAACCTGAGCAGATTGGATCATGGTTACACATTCAGTCACCTGAAAGTAAGGTTTCATCATGTAGTATTCCCTCGTTGCAAGAGGATAGCAGCTGTACATAACTCAGAAAATGTTGATGCGCGGCACTGGGGGTCGAATTCGGTACCTATCCGTTACGAGTCGGAGCCCCTTAACCGTTAAGCCAGCACTCTGTGTAAAGTGGGCATGGTGGACATGGTCCCTTTACATCAGGGGCCAAGATGTGGAGCGGTGTAAGTCGTGGACCAGAAAAATAAAATCCGCAGGCCGAATGCATATGCACGCGGGAGCAACAGAGTTAGGTAGTAACGGGTCAATGTACGAATTCTGCTGGTCCGCGACTTAGTATTACCATCCATACTTTTTTTATACCACTAGTGTACGGCAAACAAGCTGATGGTAAGCAGTCACGGCCTGCCTGATGGTAAGCAGTCACCGCAGCCTATAGACGTTTGCAATACAGGGGCATCACCCACGCGTTGCCGACCCCTTAAAAACCTTTTCACCCCTTTCTTGGATGAAGTCCATGTTGTACTGCCCAGGGTAAACCTCTCCAGGTAGTTCATTCCACAACCTTAGCGTGCGTGGGAGAAAAATTCTTTGAAACCGTACAGTTCGTGACCGATTTGGCTCCAAGGTGTGAGAATGAACTCCCTGCCGGTGGTGAGCGGTGCGATGATAGAATGTAGCTGTAGGCATCATAACAAACAGTTCTTCAGATCAAACACCGTTGTACATGCGGAAGAACACACACAAAGGGAGGCGATATCCCCCCGCTGACTCAATACCACTTGTGAGCATGGTATCATCGACAATTCTCAAAGCGCTTTCGAATCGAGTCATAAAGACCAAACTGATATCCTGTGCTCCTGTAAAGAACCTCTTCAATCTGTTAAGCGCACCCAGTTTTTTAGATACAAGCTTGACCTTTTCTTCCAAATGACTGCGAAACTGGACGTCACTGGAAATGTCGACACCTAGGATATGTAAGCTCTTAGAGATGGTAAGCGGTGTATCCTCGAATTGAGGAGCTACAACAATGGAGCTTTCTTGGCGGCGAACGCGCATACTTCTACATATCTGGCAGGAGGACATCCTATACTACGCTAGCAGGCGTGGTCACAGGTCAACATCTTACTGAGAAATAATTAGCCAAATCCAGTATAAAAGGAGCTAACATTGCTATGCGCGTCCATATTCTAGCTCATTAAATTTTTGTATAGGTTGATATGCTGCCTGTGATCGTGTTATCGTATATAGAAATGAAAAGAAATCGAATAACGGAAATTTTAAAAAATCCTATTGCTCTCTTGTAAGCTCTAATCCTAAATTTTAGTACGTTACACGTACCAGTAGGTACCTTACTATATAGTACATAACTATATACTATGTATTTACTATATAAACATGCACATATATAGGTCCAATGCATGTTTTTAGCCATCTTTGTGTGAGCAAAAAAAGTACCAACTGGATGCGGAAGGCACAGGACCGGCCTTTGTTGAGATCTCTGGGGGAGACCTATAGGACCACCAGTAGGCGTCTTTCGGCTGATATTATGATCAGTTAGTAGTCCTTTCTGTGTGCTTACCTATATGCTATGACCGACATTGCGACAACAGTGTTAAAACTGCACGATCCAAAACACTTGGCCCGCTGTTGGACTTCTACCATCAGTTAATGACTGCTAGGGCAACGCTCACGCACATAGATCGCTCCCTTCTTGCTGTCATGTCGGTAATAAGAGAAAGCCGATCTACTTACTCTATTTGCATCGAACTCGATCCTTGACGACGCGACGGTTGAAACCCATTACTTAAGACTCACTATGCCTTATATGGCTTTCACATTAACAACCCTGCGACGAGCATTATATTCCTACATCGTGACATAGCGGACCAGACGATATGTATTCCAGTAGGTACCTAAATGTGCTTAGAACGTGTGTTCCTGAGATGGCTCAGCTTGACGCCAATTCTTGCTCTACGCTACTATGTTGGGGTAGAAGGTAGGTAGCTCTGTCTGCTGGCCCTAGGCAGGGTGACTGCACAAACAAATCGCAGATAACACAGCACAGATAATGATGATACCTTGTGCTTGGAACCTCCCAGGGATTCAGAATCACAATTGAGCCCCTTGAGGAGCCCAATTTAGGAATCTTGGAGAATACAACTAAATTGGCGAAATAAAATCTTCGAAGCACCACCAAGGATGCCGAAGGCAGAGCGAAGTGGACAAGGAGATGCAGGCAGGCGGACCCCGGCTCCTCACGCGCTGTGCATGAATACAACCGGCGGCCGGCTCTGGCTCTGCCTTGCTTCGATTAGTCCCTACGCAATTGGATCAAGGTGGCGGCGTACCATCGGAGATAGGCAGTACCGCTCCGGGGCAGACGCGGATGATGATGAAGTAAATAGTAAAATTATTTCTACATTTTATAGCATTGAAATATTTTCATTTTTCTAAATGAGAAAGCTTCTATGGTAAAATATTTATTTTTTATCTGGGGGTACGAAAGTGCCACCGCCAAGCCAAGCACAAAGTAGCTGGGGACATTACCGAACTTACTTTTTCTCGAAGCGTTTCATCGAATTTTCAGACCCTCATATTCGGGCTCGGTAATGTTAGACAGCCAAAATTTTCAGAATGTACGTTATCATCATAACGCAGGACTTAGGACCCACGAAAGGGGAGGTTATTGCCATAATCTCCACGCTTGGGAGGGGGGTTGGAGATCGTAGTATTATAAATATAATAATGGAATAAGCTGATGCCCGTTCTCCAGCCTACGGACTCTAAAAATTAAAAAATAATCATCTTGGCGTTAATGTCCCGATTGTGCTCTCGCGCACGAGGGCCCGGGGTCCGCCTTTACTATTATCCAGGATTCGTCAGGTCAAGTAATTACAGTAGGGCGACTGCCATCTGACCTCCATGACCCTGCTACCAGGGGAACCTGACCAGATTGGATCATGGTTACACACACATTCAGTCGCCTGAATGAGCAGGTTTTATCACGTTTTCCCTCACCGTAGCCTACGGACTCTATTTAGATCTTTTGCCACGAAAACATTAGTCGCCTTGTAGGACAGCTACTAGTGTAAGGGATTGGTGCTATTCTACTCTGCTGGACACCACATGGCATGGAATGTATTTAGCAGATTTATAAATCACACCAAGTTTAAATTTTTTAGGACTTTTAAGAAAAATTAAGAAATCTGTTTTAGCCTCCAACATCCTAAAAATTCAAGTGTGTCCGAGACACATCTCGCGCTACGAGTGAGCGTTTGTTTCCTTCTTTCAATAGTAAGATGAAAGAGATAGCAGTATCTATGTCGCGCCTTTTTTCGCTTATCGCGCGCGAGATTACACTTTGTGCTAGCCCTTATACATATAGGGCACTTATTGAGGGCAAATGCTAGAAAGCTAACATTTAGAATGTAGGCTGACATAGAGCTATTGTACGACACATAATATGCTGAATTTAGTGCTCGACCGACGCGACGGTCAGGGCTGATGTCGTCGTAGCTTGAATCGGTTCATCATTATCTCTAGCTGTTTGAATCTATGAATCAGCCAAGCAATAAATTTCTGACCAAAATGTAGATATTTGGAGTTAGGCTTTGTAGTTGTGAGCTTGGCTTTTCATGAGATCTGACAACTTTTTCACAGTGAAACCATTCAAGAGGTTACAAGTATTGGCCAACCAATTGTACATGAATGTTTTGGTGGGATTGGTTTGTCATAAGAACTCTCTGCTATAGGAACAGTTTGGCAAGACTAGTATAGTATCCTCAAGTATTACAACAGATACATATTTTAAAAATTATACATATATTTTTCAAAGTCATGAGTGAATGAATTTAAGTCAAAAGTATCAAAAAATAAAAAGACATTTTAAATGTTTAGAACTTATTTATTTACTTCCGCTGGATGTTCTGTGGGCGTGACATATCTCTGGGGAAGTTGCTCTTGGGTGGCGTACGGATACGTCTGTCCTTTTTCGACCTGTTGCGCACCACCTTACTGTGGATTGCGCAAGACACGCAGTAGTGGAGCTTCGCATACAGCTTGGGCAGCTGGAATGCTGGAAAAGGTAAGCAATGGTTGATGAAATCACATTACTAGAAATGAGTGAAATAGAAATTACTTTTTACGTAAAAGAGCACTGTCCAAGGTGATCTATTTGAATAAGGGGTTGTGTTTAAATCTATATGTACAGTAAAGAAACAAAGCTACACAAAAGTTCCTTATATTTGTTTGATCATGCTACAAATTGTTGTATTTATTGTAGGTTATTAATTTTTTTTTTTACATTTTTAATTAAAACAAATATATTTTTGATTGAATTTAGAGCACACTCCAAGAAGTTATTACTAATCTAGGTGCTTGTTAAAACTATGTTTGTGTCACCGCTGTAGACCCTGGCTCAACAAGTTAATGCAATGTACAGTATAAGAGCATCAGTGCATTACCACTTCAAGAGAAAGTCTTCCTTTGTGGCTACAGAAAAACTTCACAGTGTTTGGTGCATCTTTAGCCAAAATCAGTTTGCTAAAAGAAGGAAGCATTCGCTGTTCCTTATGCCCGCAGGACTCGTCCTTTACCCCAGGGTACTTTTTACATAATAGTTTAAAATTAATTCATGAATTCTATAAAACCATTTAACTGCACAGTAGTGTAAAGGAATATGACTCTTAAGGTGGTCATATACTCATGCTATTGCATTGTACACCGTGTTGAACACTGACCGATACCAGTGAATGTGTAAGCATGGTCCATTTTCCTTAGGTTTCCCTGATTGCCTGATTTCCCGTGTCAGATGACAGTCGCTCCATTGTAATTATTCGAACTGCCAAATCCCATGGTAAAGCTTACCCTGAGACCACACGCGCATAGGCACATACTGTCTACCGACACTAAAATGATAATTCTTATAGATATTGGTACATCATAGTTTTTATCAACAATGTTGATTTAAGGCTTGGCATTCAGTTTTACAATGGTATTATGAATTGTTTTAGGTGGTGATATACTTACATGCATACACGGAGGCTTCATTGATATCTCTGACAGCGGCCGCTTCAACAATATTCCTAATCACGAACTTTTTGATAGCCTTATCCTTAGGCACGCATCGCGCACAATTGGTGCACCTCACGGCTTTTACGTGGCCACGGCCATGCTTGGCGCGTCCTCCATTACGGCGTTTACGAGTCTGAAAACAGAAATACCATCAGGTCATGTGTAGCCCGTGTGGATACCACAACTTCCTCATAGAGATAAGACACATCTTCAAGCTAAGTGATTTTACGATTTCTGCTTAGGTTCAAAATATAGCATGCTTAGAATTTCTCTATATATATGAGGAAGCTATAGTAAAATACCACACTTCTTCAGGTCAGCCACAGCCACATGTTCGAATATGACACACGCTTTCCTCTACTCTTTACACATGTAATACATGAAAAACCTAGAAGTACACATCACTATTTACTAATATACAAAGATGCATGTAAGATTTATCTTAGTTTAGATGTTATTTTCTTCAAATAATTGTACGCACCATGATTATAACCTCCGATTCGGTAAACGAAGAGCGAAGAAAAGGAAGGAGTCGGACTCAGAGATAAATTGACAAAGCTGCTTCCGGTGTTGCCATAAAAATTCAAATGTCAATTCAGTATCCGGTTAAAGATTTGTTTTAAATTGAACCGTCAGTAGCGGGCTTTACAACACAAGTAGAATTTTTCATAGACAACGATGCCACGTTTTCTATGATCATTTCGTCAAAAATTAAAAAACATACTGTCACGTTGAATTACTTTGTGATCACGGAATATTTCTTTCAATCACCAAATAAAAAATATATTTTTCTTGTAAAATAATAATAGTATAGCTATAAATTTTAATTGTTTTGATATTCGTTTGCATCCGCTAGGTAATAGCAATAAACATGTACACTTTCTATCCGTGACAGTAAACAATATTACCAACTTCGTCATCGAGTGATTGTCCGAGAACAGTGGTTGCCCGTATTATTTCGCATTTATTGCATTCTGTGAACTGCGATGTTGTGCAGATAGTGAATTGTGTTGTGTGCCGCGTGTGAAATGTCACAACATGGATGTCCGGAAAGACTCTCGAATAGGTCCAAGGGTTTCCAGGAGGATGGTGCTGGGCAGCCCACGATGGAGTTGTTGGTGGAGACCCTGACGGGAACCGCCTTCGAGATGACGGTGTCGCCGTCGGACACCATATTCGCCATAAAGTCCAAGATATGTCGAGTGGAAGGTGAGTGCCACTGCCTTATACCTAGCTATTACACAACCCGCGGACGCAGGACGTGTCCACGCGTGACATACGCCGCAAAGGTGTACCATTGTGCCGCGCAAATCGCCCATTTCACAATATCACACTGCATTGAATAATGCTATTTTGTAATCTTTAAATTTGCTAATCTATAAGCAGTTTTACCTTTTATGAATATCATTATACTTTTTAGTATTCTTATTATATTTAATCTTTCCCTTCCTACCTTGTTAACACCCCCCAGCCACAGATTATTATTATTAGTGCCATTGGAATGACCCAAATCATTGTTATATACATAGCAAAATATAATAAATATTGTTTACATTGGGAGTGCCATGCACCTCTAGCATGCTATGTTGGAGTCTATGACTCATACACATTCTAACAACAACACAGACTTTTAACATATTTGTTTTTCTCATTATTGATTAGTTGATTGGCTACTTTTTAGCTTATTACTGTCACAATGTAGCATAACCATAATGTATATAAGATTATTATATTATATTATTTTCTTTGAAATTCAAAAACACCATGAAGTGGTTTCAACCTTTGTGTCGGAAAAGTTTATAATTTCATGTAATAAAATGAAATTAGAAACTAAGGTTGATGGTAAAAAACTTATAAAATATATAATTTTTAAGTTTCTTTTAGGTAAAAAATTGTTTGTGTACCTAATTTACATACATATCACTGTAGTGAGAAAGCAATTTGAATTGTTATGGTTGAGCTGCAATATGCTGTTCTGTTCATGTTATGTTTGGTTAGATTTGAATGATTAAAATGCAAATGAGAATTTGTGTGATTTACCTATCTTTGCAGGGGAACTTTATTACTTTCTAACTTATTAAAATATCTATGACACTCTACATTTAAAAAGAACATTTTATAATATTCCACAACGTATAGCAAATATTGGTAGTGCTAAAATTAACGGTGTAATCTGTCAAGGTGACATAAGACAGTGTCCAAATAGCTCCGCTTGAATGTTTATTTTAGAACATATTTCCCTAACAGCTGATTGTATTTTTGGAACGTAAGGTGTTCATGTTCACATTTTTTCTCAGCCAGGTCAATGAGATTTACACCCAAGCTTTGGGATGATGCCAGTAGCTTTTATCTCTAGATTATGACTGTGTTTCGGGGCTTTGATTGTTTTTGTATTGGTCGATGTATTTTGTTTGGCGATTTTGATGTGACCTTGTTCTACGGACTCATTCCTGCTTGTTAATGGGTCCAACTGTCTGTTATTATTATTTTCTACTGTCTTAAATAGTTGTTGCAGTTTGTAGGGCTTAAATAATATTAAATGAATAATTGAATGAAAAGCAAGTAATAAAACTATACTCCACAAAGCTTGATGAGTATAGTTAACAAGTTAAAGCCTAATTTAACTTTTATTTATAAGTTATTCATGCAATTAAACTATGTTATACAAACATAAACTAAGACTGTGCATTAGTTGTATGGCAAATTTCATCAGTTTCAATCAAAATAAAAAAGGACATCTCAGCCCGTAACAGTCCACTGTAGGACTTAGAGCCTCTCCCACGAAAGGGGAAGTTATTGCCATAATCTCCACTTTTGGCAGGTGGGTTGGAGATTGCAGTGTTTAAATATAACAATGGAAAAAGCTGCTGCCCATTTTCCAGACTACGGAGACTCTTGATCTTTTGCCTCGAAAATACTAGTCGCCTTGTACGACACCCATGAGCGTAAGGGGTTGGTTAAAAAAGGACAAGCAATGCAAAATAATAACACAAACAAACATCCATACTTTCTTGTTAATTATGTTAGTATGATAATATGATAGTTATGTCTTTTCGCCATTTTTTTGGCATACATTCAAAACACTTGTGATTCATATGAGCACTCTGTTGGTGAGTGACATTATTGTTTGGAATATTTTTTCTTCAAACATGTCGCACTTAAAAGATAAAGTTTATTTCTTTATTTGCCTTATCTATCTGAGATCACGACTTTCCTTGCTTCAAGCCACATAAAATGTACCATGTAAGTTTTTACTTCATGAGCTTATGTAACATTTCTTAAAAGATATTCAATTGAACTGAATATTTCTATTTGAAAAATTAAGAATATCATTCTATTGAAGTTCTGAACCATCACATTGATGGCCTTATACTAGGTGGAATCGGCACAACGTGTCTCTCTCATCTGATTTATATTATTTGAATATTTTGTTGAAATTTACTTTTTTCACAATGCTAAATTTTTACGGTGTCTAATCTTCTTCTTCCTTGCACTATCCCACGTTATGTGGGGTCGGCTCTTCTAATTTGTCAGCACCATGACATTCTGTCTAGGGTTGTCGGGTCTGGTAGCATTTCATTGTCTATAAGGGTGATCATGCTGGTGTACCATGTATATGGAGGTCGTCCTCTGCCTCTCTTTTACTCAGGCAGACTCAATGCCCTCTTAACTACGTAGTCCTCATCCCGTCTCATGACGTGTCCGTACCAACTTAGACTTTTTTTTTTAGCTTTTCGGCTATTGGGGCTACTTTAAAACTGCCACGGATGTACTCATTCCAGTATCTGTCATACCTTGTAACACCTGACCACCTCAGCATTTTCATTTCAGCCGTGTGAAGCACCTGAACGTGTGTTTCCTTTACGGGCCAGCACTCCGCTCCGTATAAGATTGCCGGTCTTACCGCCATCTTGTAGATCTTCCCCTTTTACGGTATCTAATAATAATAGATAATTTAATTGTTAACCAACATGTTTTCAAATACTTTCATAACCTGACTAACTGACCCCTGTAAAGATACAAGTCTACTTTATACTCAAACATTTCCTACTCTACCAAACCGATTGTAGCAAAACAAAGCCAGGTATAATAACCATCTCAATTAAATTAGTTATCAAATAAAGAAAATGAGACTGAGCTACGATGCAACAAACATATACGGAGGTACACACATTATACTTATAATTGGTTGCCCACCTGGCCTGGTTAGGAGGGACGTCGCACCACAGGAGCGTCGGTGGCTTTATGGTTAAGAGGTCCGACTCGTACACCGCGGTAACGGGCTCGAATCTCTGTGCCGCTATGTACTAATGAGTATTTTCTGAGTTATGTATATTTATATTAGTTTATCACTAACCAAGCTCTTACGGTGAGGGAAAACATCGTGATGAAACACTCACATTTATTTATTTATTTAATATACCAACAGAGTACACATGTAAAAGTTACAATTTACTTTAGACAAGGTACAAGACTTATATGCACCCCAATTACATGTATATACAACATTCACTTTAACCTAAGTACTTACTCAAAATAACAATGGAATATTCATAAGGAAATTTCAGTTTTACAAAAACCAAATAAAAAACTTAAGCAAAAAACATAAAATTTTTACTTAGGTACATTATAATAATAAATAATCATATTGGCGTTAATGTCGCAGTTGTGATTTCTTTGTGCGGAGCCCGCCAAGGATACAAGGGGGCCATGATCAAGGATTTGGCAAATCATGTTAATACTGTGGAGCGACAGCATCTGACCTCCGTGACCCTGTTCACAGGAGAACCTGACCAGACTGGATCACGGTTACACATTCAGTCGCCCGAATGTATTAATTACATCATGATATTTTCCTTCGCCATTAGAGCATCGGTTAGTATTGTAACTAATGTCTTACATAACTGAGAAAAGAATAATCGCTACATGGAGGCACCGAGTTTCGAACCCTGTATCGCTTACGAGTCGGACCCCTTTACCACTAGGCCACCGACGCTCCCTTTTTACGTTACATACTTACATTTTTTTTATACTTACATTGTGTTACACAAAAAAACTTCGCTCGACATGTAACGACTTCGATATGTAAGCCATTGGCTCTCGTATGTTAAATTCCATAATAATTTTTCTCCTCCAAACTCGTTGCCTCCAAATCACCTAGGTTTATTAGCATGAACAGGACGCCTCTGGCCTCAGATTTGTAGTTGGCAGTGCCTAGATTATGGTACATCAGTGGTCGACTAATCTGACATCAATATAGGGAATCAAAACCAGTATGCCGCTCTCGATTTGGCTATTTATACTTCAGACGTCCGCCTAGGCGTGCGTGTTACACGTGGCCGCGGATCGCAAGCCATATATTGACCTTGTTCGTTATCTAACGCATTAGAAGCACTAGTCCACCTGAGCTGGGAGGCTGCAGGAATTACTGCGTGACTCGTACGCGGTGTTATTTCGTCGCGGTAATCGATTTTGTTGTAACTGGGGGTAGTGATACAACAAACAAAACAAAACAAAAAACTACACAACAAAATTATATAAATAAATTATTTATTTATTTTATTAGGCTTTTTATACCACTAAGGTGGCAAACAAGCTTACGCCTTGCCTGATGGTAAGCAGTCGCCGCTGCCTATGGACGTCTGCAATACCAGGGGCATCACCCAGGCGTTGCCGACCCCGCAAAAACTATTCCACCCCTTTCTTGAAGAACTCTATGTTGTACTCTCCAGGGAAAACCAGGTTTTGTGTAGGTCGACATGCTGTCTTTTGTCCGTCTCACACGCACGTCACTGATTGATCTCAGTAATGCAGGTTTATCGTCTCACCATTTCTTTTATCTTTGACGGATTCGTGTCGGCCTTATGATATATATAACACTAGCGACGCGCCCCGTCTTCGCACGGGTGTTTTCGGTGTTTCTTCCATTATAATATGCATGTATCTGTACATATAAATTTGAATCGCTGGCTGCGTCCGCTAACTCCTCTTAAATACCTGGTTGTAAGTGACGATGCGGCCGAAGATGAAGCATGCCTATCTAGGAACAGCCTATTAATAGCCAACCCCAACCTTCCTAAATAAATTCTCAACAGTGAAAACTGCATCAAAAATCGCTGCGTGGTTTAGAAGTTGCGGCTAAATTCAGACAGACACGCGAATAGTAACTTTTAAGGTATTCTATAAAAGGAAAGATAATATGAATAAACTGTTACGAGGTTTTCGCATATCTGATGCTGTTCACGTATATGATTAACATTGATGCACTAGCTTCACGTCGAAAATAAAGTCCAAATAGAGTTCAAGGCTAGAGTGAATAAGGATAGGCTGTTCCTAAACAGGCATGCTCCATTAACGGCCGCAACGTCACTTACCACCAGGTGAGATGGCGGTTAAAAGATTGGCTAGTCTATCTAAAAAAAAAAAGAACTCCTTAGTCTTGACAGATTCCTATCACCGTCCGGTAAAAATAGTGTTTCTGCAACAACTACACCGCCTACGATTCCGTATTGGACTGCGAATATTTGCTTAACTACTTCCTAATGCCTCCCACAAGCTGAATTCGGAATAGTGTTAATGGTATCTGATTGCCATCTGTATTAGCCAGGCGTAGTGAGAGTCTGTGAGACCTAAATCTTAAATCTCGATTTTTGTTTCGTCGTAGACTAGACGGCATCAGGAGCAATGACTTCCACGGAGTTAAGTTAATAAGGCTTTCATTCGGAATGTGTCAAACTTCACACGTGCGATAATAAGCAACTAGCGCCATCAACGAAACTATTAAGTAACGTTCTTGGTTGGGTTCTTAACAATTTAATTTGTCCTTTATTAGCTTTTGCCCGCGATTTCGCGTCCGTGTAAAATTCGGTAATGCCCTGCTCCTCGGGGCCTACATTGAACTCTGAGATAATAGTATTAATCTGGGGTGGGGTGTAAGCTAGAATATTCGGAGAGTGTGCGAAGCAGCTGCACGACCTCATTCCGCCGGCCCCTTTCCGCCATCGGGAGACGCGATCCGGGCGAGCGCTTCATCCTTATGTCGTGGATATTCCAGCTATCCGCACGAGCTGCTTTGGCTCGACTTTTATAATGCGTACGGCTAAGGAGTGGAACGCGTTGCCTGCGAGTGTGTTTCCTGATCAATATAATCTGGATGCCTTCAAGGCTAGAGTGAATAGGCTGTTCCAAGATGGGCATGCTCCATCTTCGACCGCATCGTCACTGACCAACAGGTGAGATGGTGGTCAAATGCCTGTCTTGTAAAATAAAAAAAAATTAAAAAAATACAACATTTCATAAAAATTCGTTTGCGTGAAAGAGTAGCAAATATCAATCCAACCAAACCATAACTCCTTACAAACTTGTTTAGTTATTTATATCGGCTGTTTTTTTAGAGCTGGAGAACCCAAAATTTAAATAAATAAAGAATATCTGTGAAACTAGCTTCATTGGAAAGACAATTGTATGGTACTTTTATGTTTGCATATGACTTTGCTCATGTGGCCGTCGTGTGCTAGTTTCACTGATCCTACATACTTTTTTCTTTGTTATATTTGAATTTAAAGTTCTCCGCTTCTAAAAAGCACCCTATATAATTAGGATGGTCGTCTGGTGTCCGGCAGAGAAGAATGGCACCAACCCCTTACAGTCGTGGGTGTCATACAAGGCGACTATTGTTTACGAGGCAAAAGATGTACAGTCTCCGTAGTCTGGAAAATAGGCAGCAGCGTTTTCCATTATTATATTTATACACTGCGATCTCCTACAACTTGGAGATAATGGCAATAAACTTTCCTTTCGTGGGAGAGGCCCTAAGTCCTGCAGTGGACTGTTATGGGCTGTGATGATGAATTAGGATAATCGGATTGCAGTAACATAACGGTCGTCCTCTGTTTGAACTTTGGAGTGTACGCTACACATGCTTAACTATTTATTTAAACAGCTTCAGTCCAGCGACTAAATATCGAAATTATCAAACAATTTCAATAACTAATATAGGTTTTAAGACTTTCGTGGTTATTCACTACACTTTCACTACACATGTTATCGGGTTTGTTACCACGGTTAGTATTGTTTTTACCTCGATATTTCGACGCAGCTGCATGCGTCATGGTCACGAGTTGACTGGTTTTTTTTCTGGTTAATTTCTTTTACTCGTCTATGAACAGCCATATTGGACCTCAATGTGGGAGGCAGAGACTATTGACGGCCACTTGACTATACCTTTACATATAGTACTAGCTGACCCGGCAAACATTGTTTTGCCATATAAATATTAAATTACTAAAATGGCTATTAAAAAATAAGGGTTGATCGTAGAAGGGTGAAAATTGAGGATTGTATATTTTTGTATGTTGTATCATAAAAAAATAGAAATTAAAAATTTTGTCTAAAAAATAAAAATAAAAATTAGGGGTGGACTACCCCTAACATTTAGGGGGATGAAAAATAGATGTTGGCCGATTCTCATAGATACCGGATAAGCACAAAAAATTTCATCAAAATCGGTCAAGCCGTTTCGGAGGAGTATGGCAACGAAAACTGTGACACGAGAATTTTATATATTAGATAAATAAAACAAAGTCGCTTCCCGCTGCCTGTCATTATGTATCTATGTACGCTTAGATCTTTTAAACTACGCAACGGATTTTAATGCGGTTTTCAACAATAGATATAGTGATTCAAGAGGAAGGTTATGAGCAAAGGGTAGGTGTAAGGGAGGGGTAGGGGTAGAACGCCACGCGAATGAAGTTGCACCGGGCCCACTCGTCGCTGACTACAAATGTGGCCGATTACTCGGCGCGTCTCTAATTATTTTGTAAGCTGCTTCACCTATTTATTGGAAATTTTCGCCTCAATGAGGAGTTTTCCAGTAGGTATTGTCAGTAGGTTTCAAAAAGCGTCAATAGATGGCGCTCATACAATTCTGGTAATTTTTTTTAAATCTGCCATTTTATACTAAACCTAAAAATAAAATGTTTATTAATATAAACGTAACTTTTAAAGGTCGAACGAAATGTACAAAGACATATTTTTATGAATAGGCACTATGTACCATTTTATTACAACCTCTAAAATGGTTGAAAGCTATTGATAAATACAATATTATCCAATACAACGTACCCAGTGATCCCCTTTGCTAAGAACCTTTTTCAAGCGATTATCAATTACCAAAATTGTCGGGCCGCCATCTAGTGAGTGGTTAAGAATGCTTTAGATACCTATTGGAAAACTCCTTATTAGTATCTACTACGCATAAAAGTGAAATAATGCGCAATATTGTAGTAGGTACTGAAAACATTTCTAGTTATTGTTCCGTTATCGATGGAGTATGATATAAAAAAAATCAGCGACGCAGTAGTACCTACGTATTGAGTATGACAAAGACCAGTGTTTAGAAGGGGCATTCATGCGACACAATTTTACGTACAATCTGACTAGATTGGCAATCAAATTGTCTCGTGTGTACGCCAAGGGCGGACAATCATATTGTAGCCAATTCAATTGTCAATATGAATGGACAATCAGATTTAGATTTTGTCGTGTCGGAAAGCCCCTTTAAAATATATGACAGAATTATCTCTTGTGGACGGACGATCAGATTGTAGCCAATTCAATTGGACAATCCAACCAACACCGTCCGGCGCTCGCAGCTCTCCAATCGTCCTATATCCTTTGTTTACGAGTAGCGTCGACATATCGGTCTACTCGCAAACAAAGGTACGCGATAGGAAACCTTAATGTGCAATCAGATTGTGTCCTGTGGAAGCCCCTGTAAAATACTTGACAGAAAACGCTACTGCCGATTTTTTGATCAACGGTGGCGCTGATCAGTGCCTGTTGGTAAGACATTTGTCGCCTTTAGGGACCCCATAGTCGAAAGGGTTGGTGCAATATCCTACTACACCGCAAACCGCACGGCAAACGCGAATGCTTACAAACCGTGCCATAAGATTTCTTACTTGCACGGTCATTGTTTTGAAAGTGTCGCATGACTCATAGACTTTAGGCGAGGCGGTAACTCGCGAAGAATCTCACCGTTTCCGGATATCTCGTGGGGAGAAACAATTGGACTAAAGGCGCCGTAGGTTTCCTACGTCGTCGTGTACGAGAAAAATTCTACTTTGTAGCGGTAGTAGACGTTTGGGAGACACATAACGTTGGTCTGCTCGTGCACAAGCTGGCACAACTTTTTTTTATGTTATACGGCAGACAAGCAGGCAAGCGAGCCACTTGATGGAAAGCGGTCACCGCGGCAAGTGGACATCAGCAACACCAGGGGAGTCACCAATGCGTTGCCCGCCTCTGAAGCGACCTCTAATATACCTCACTAGCAGCCGCCCCGGCTTCGCACGGGTACCACTACGGGTACACGGGTATATAGCCTATGTCACCCGGGGATAGTGTAGCTTCCCAACGGTAAAAGAGTTTTTGAAATCGGTCCAGTAGTTTCGAAGCCTATTCAATACAAACAAACAAAAAATCAAACCTTTCCTCTTTATAATATTAGTATAGATAGATGAACGATCCCGTGTCATAGTCCAAAGGAAACACTGTGGCTGGGAGCTCATTCCACATCCGAATCGTACGAGTGAGAAACGTACATATCATGATACCATACAAAAATCGTCTGCTATCACTACAAAGTGTTTTTTTTGTACTCGATGACGTTAAACAACCAACGGCACCCTCACAGTCTAAATGGTGGCGGTCGTCCCAATGAATAGCCTTCACAGCACAGGGTCGTGTTTTTGTATTGCTTTTAAATTTGTATTTACAAATATAACAGCTCTCCCTCTTCCATTATTTTTCTATAATATGTGTTTAATGATCAGCTTGACGTCATCCGTCCGTCTAACCATAACATCTTCGCACCCGAACAGATGGTCCTGAATAGATTGAACAGCATCAATTGTGCAATTTAGCAATGTCTTCCAGACACAGGTGTGTTGTAAATCTGCGATAGTGTGTTGTAAATCTGCGTCAGTTGTGGGCCGATTTTAAAATTTAGTTTTATGTGAGAAAGGGTGGTGGTCCCATTAGAATCAGGTCAGGATTTGATGATGGAATCTCAGGAAACTCGAGCGCAACACTAATTATAGGCACCTTTAGTGTGTTTGTTAGGTTGTATAACTTACTCAGGTTCACTCAAATACTCCTGAACGGATTTTGATGAATTTGGCAGCAATATGGCTTATAGCCCAGATTTGCACATAAGCTATAGTTAATCCCGAAATTCAACGTGGTTCCCTCGGGAACGGGTCTGGAACAATATAACCGAAGTTTACGCGGGCGCAGGCAACAACTAGTAAAACATTATAAACCTCAGGACGTAATGTTGCAATCCCCGGTAGTCTCAAGCTCCCAAGTCCCATGCAAACGTGGAATAGCGCAAGCGGAAATAGACCGTAGTAAACATGGTTTTATTGAAACAGGTGCCCAAGAAATAATAGCGGATGAGATAAAAATATTTATTCTTTCAAAAGCTAAACTGCGGCGCGCGGTTGTTTTGATTGATTTACATTTGTTTTGTATCATTGCAACCTACTTTTTCGTGTTTTACACTTACCCTTATGTATTTTAATACGAAAGTATTCTAGTGTGATGTATTATAAGTTGTTTACTGGTTTTGTTCGTTTTAGGGCCGATTTTTCAATCCTCAGATAAAATATATCAGTCTGATAAGCTATTGTGCGACTAAAATAAAATTGTATCAACACTTCATAATTGTAAAGGATCATAGTTCGTTTTAATTTGACAGTGTATTACTTTATTGGACAGATAAACTTTATCTGAGGATTGAAAAATCGGCCCTTAGTCCATGACGTAGAGACCCTGTCTTTGTGAATGCGTGGACCGATATCAATGCTGTTTTATTTATTTGATACCAAGTTTAAGCGCGATGTTTCTTCCTTTGTTTTAACTAGTATAAGTTCAGTAGTGCGGGCCCCGGGCCCCGCGTGCTGTGCGGGAGCGCAACCGGGATTTAACGCCAAAATGATGATGAGTTTGGGAAATATTTCAGTATACTATAATGTAATCTTTGACGGAGATTTTCGGCCGTCTGTCAGTTAGGTTATTATTTTCAAAACCGTCTAACTTCTCTCGTAGTCACTAGGACTTAGTGTAAACGGAATATTTTATCAATCAATCAAATGTTTATTATTATTATTTATTTTATCTACCACCAGCGACCCGCCACGGCTTCGCACGGGGAGTAATCTTTCTAAACATTTCTTTTTCTACTCTGAAACCCGCGTGAAAACCGCATGGAAATAAGTTCAGTAGTTTTATAGTTTATCGGACAAACAGACGGACAGACAGACGCGGCTTGGGACTTTGTTTTATATTATATTTTAGTGATATTGATGTCACTATTACTAGCTAATGCACTACCTCTGTTTACACTAAACGAAAGCACCCTCTTTAGAGCAACCTCACTTGATGTAAAAACGTCATTGCCCATAACATTCTCTAAGAAGGTATGTCCTTATCCAAAACTTAAAGCTTTTTGGTAAGTTCTGCTACACACTGTTTACTTACCGTCATAGAATATACAAAAAAATCCATCCTATAAAAAAATTCTGCTATTCTACAAAAAAAAATTACATGTGTAGTATACTGAATTATCAGGATGATATCGCCGCCGGGAATTTACTATACTGCGGTAAAATATCATAGCTAATGTTGACGGCCGTTGAGTTTGATATTCTCTCGTTATCTTATTCCGGAACGTGTTTACCGTATACTTTTATTCGTAAATTTGGAGATCAAAGATTTTTCTGACCTTTTAACTGTAAATAAATAAAATAAATAATAACTTTATTACCACATAACGTGGGATAGCGCAAGGAAGAAGAAGAAGAATTACTTTATTACCAGGAAATATATTACAACTATGACCTATGGTTGAGGTATCAATTCATTTCATATTTTGTATCCCTCATTCCCAAACTAGGAAAAGGAAAAAATCTCAATCTTGGAAATCAGTGAGGGAATTACTACTATTACTACTTACATCGTAGGCTCAGCGACTCTGACTCTCAGCTGGCTCATTGGTCCCTATCCTGGACCATTCGTTCCCAGTTCGTTCTTTCCGGATTTCCGGTTGGACGGCCTAGGTATTGATGGATGGACGAAGTGAGGGAATTGGCATGAATTTATTCTTTTACCGTAAAATTGTTTATTCGTTCGTTTCCATGAAATATTTGCTTTATTTAAACACTGACATAATATTTACACCGGCTGTTGAAGCTAGCCTAGCTATTAATCAGGCTTAACTAGGTTGGGTCGAGATTATGACGAAATAGTTCTATTTTCGTCCGACAGAGGGTCGGTGGCGTAGTGGTTAAGGAGTCCGACTCGTAAGCGAAGGATACCGGGTTCGAACCCCAGTGCTGCCGTGTACCAATGACTGTTTTCTGAGTTATATACATTACTTGGAACACTAACCGAAGCTCTTACGAAGCTATTTATCAGGCGACTGGATGTGTAACCATGATCCAATCTGACCACCCCGTTAACAGGGTTACGAAGATCAGATGGCAATCGCTTTACTGTAATTCCTGGATCATGGTCAATGCGGACCCCGGGCCCTTGTGCGCTAAAGCACAACCGGGACATTAATGCCGAGATGATTATTTATTATTAGTCCTATTTTCGTCTCGTAAACGAACAACAACATCACCACGAGAACGATTTGTCTGAAGGTCAAACCGTAGCAAGTGGTGTTACCTGCCAAAACTATGAATGTAGAGCTCGTCTAGTCTAAAATGACGCGCCCCACTACTTAGTTAGTTGATGTCGATGTGTGAGTGCAAATATTGATAACGACACTTCATCTGTGTGGGAGTGTCGACTGTTCCAATCGAGCGACGCGAGCTCCTACGTTGGTGTCTCACCGGCAACCGAATGATTACAACGGCATTTGTATATGTATTGCGTTCATATTTTAAACTTGCTTGTGTGCGTTAATGCGATAGTGGGGCGCGGCATTTTAGATTAGATGAGCTCTACGTATGGTTCGTCTTTGCGTCTGTGGCTCATGTCTAGCAGGATCTTCAGGAAATGAATGGTGGTTTTCGAATGGTGTTCTTCAGTTTTTCCAGTCGCAGTGAAGGATCATACACACAAACAAACGCACACTAACACACACATACACACACTCACACACACATATGCACGAACACACACACAGAGTCAGTGGGAGAAAGACAAATATTTGGGCGCATGTATCTACCTATGTATATGAAAGCTTTTTCTTTTGTATTTTGTCATTAGGTTATCATACTGCTAGATGGTTTGATATTCAAAATTTTAAACCGCAGTTTTGTTATTGGCATTGCAACTTTGAATTCTACAATTATAACTAAATTTTATTGCTGTAAAACTGTTTGGAAATAAATAAATAAAATAAAATAAATGATTAGTATAGTCCTGATTTTGCATCCTCAAGTGACGCCTTCTCAAAGGGCGAATTCGCTGCGACTCTCTCAAGTGTATCTCGTACGGTTGCTTCTCTGTCTTCTGTCTGTAATACCTCTACTTCTCCAGCCGGCGTCTCCAATTCGATATCCTGCTATGCCTGCCTCTCTCAATTATAATTATTTTGTGTGATAACATGCAAAGCTGCCGCGTGATGCAACCATGCCAGTCTGTATGAGTCCAAAACTTACTAGCACTTTGACGTTATACTGACGACCCGGTTCAATTGGATAATTTGCCGGTCTGCCACGTAAAGCTACCGGGTTCGATTCCCGACCGGGCAGAAATTGAAATGATTATTTTAATTTGTGTCACGGGTCTGTGTGTTTTTTGTATGTATTTTAAAAATGTATGAGTAGTTTATTAGTTTTCTGACACCTATAAATAACACTTTGCTTACTTTGAGGATAGATGGCGCTGTGTGAATTGTCCAAGCATTATTTATTTAACTCTATTTTACTTGATCTAAGATGGTTTGTGGCAACTAATTTCAACTGAAAAATAAGCAGATAAAATTCTCAAGAATAGTCCGACTCAAAACCAGTTTCAGCTGAGTGAATCATCCAGGCACAGTTAAATATTTATTCATTTACCCTTCCAGGCATCCCAGTGTCCCAGCAGCACCTGGTGTACAACCTCCGCGAGCTGGAGGACGCCAGGTCCCTCCGCGCGCTGGGCATCGGCGACGGCGCTCGTCTTAGGCTCGTGCTGGGTATGCGCGGTGGCCCGATCTCCACTCGCAGGCTCCCGCCGCCTGCGGAGCCCTGGAGGGATATCGAGAGGCTGCTCGATTCTAACAGGTACATACTGCAATTTTTTTTTATATTAGACAAGACAGGCATTTGACCGCCATCTCACCTGTTGGTAAGTGACAATGCGGCCGAAGATGAAGCATGCCTTTCTTTTAACAGCCTATTCAGCTTGTTTTACAGATTAGAAAATCTGTAGAACAGGCAACCGTACCACCTGATGGAAACACGGGACACGTTGCTCTGGTAGCAAATATGCAAATGTTAGACCCCGCTCATTGCCAAAGCCACGGTTCCCTGGTGTCTAAAAGGAACGGCTATAAATGTCAAATAGCCATAACCACTGCTATTGTAAAAATTTGGTGGCCTTGGTCACCTTATTGTACTAGCCTTTTGTTTGACATCGAGTTATTTGTATAGCGTTGTGACAGATTGACAGTGTACATTCTCTATAGGTCCAGGCTCCATCTATGCTCATATCCAATATATTTTTAATGGGGTCTTTGTTTATGTTTGGTTGGGCTTTCCTCAACACTTCTCCTGCTAACGCAAATACCGGAGAGGCTACAGCAGTGCTAATTATCGTAGCGTATTAAATGGATCGGCCAGATGATCGTGCGCACACGCGTAGCGCCGATTTCTACCCAATTGTTGGGTCGGCCGCAGCGAAAGTCTTCATCATCGTCTTACCGCTTTCCTACTCATTCTTCTCCACTTCGCCCGGTCTTCGGCATCCTCTCGTCGTAAGCCGTTGACTCAGCGATGTCAATCCATCGCTTCTTGGGTCGGCCGCAGCGAAAGTGTTAACCCAAACCCGCATCCCCAGAGAGGAATCCGACTGGGGCGCCGGCGCGGCCTCCGGGCTGGGCTCCGCGGGCGGCTGCAAGGTCACCGTGGTGGTGTTCCGCGACGGCGAGCGCGTCAACATGCTTCGCGTGAAGGAGAACACCGACGGCACATACGAGCCCATCGACCATGCTAAGTGTGAGTATGGACGGGTGGCGGGCGAGACACTTTGTTGTAAGCATTTGCTATTACTCTGTAAATGCTTTTTTTAACGAAGAAACAGATGAAACAATTAATATATGACTGTACGCTGACTATCAAAGGATAGCGTTTCTCTCTTGTGTTGCTATGCCTTGACAAGATCCATAGGGAACTATATGACTAGAATAATGTTACTGTAGAATAAAATTGAATGTTAGTGTAGAATAATTTGTTAAGATCCGAATGAGATCTGCGAACCAAGGTCACCAACATAGCCCTACGGATTGCCAGGCTAAAGTGACAGGGGGCAGGGCACATAGCTCATAGAACAGATAGCCGATGATGGGGCAGTAAAGTTCTCGAGTGGCGACCACGTACCGGAAGACGCAGCGTGGGTAGGCCTCCCACAAGGTGGACCGACGACCTGGTACCAGCTACCAGCTGGATGCGGAAAGCACAGGACCGGCCTTTGTGGAGATCTCTGGGGGTCTTTCGGCTGATATGATGATGATGATGATGAGTATTTGTCACCGGTAAGCAAATTCGGCACTCGAGAACTTTCCTGCCCCATCGACCATCTGTTCTGAGAGCTAAGCATTGCTGAATGAATAACTTTCTATTTGTTGTGTTCCGGTTTAAAGGATAAGGTCTTCGTCTTCACAGTGACACTAACATTTAGGTATTTGCAAACATCCCACTTATCAAAAATCTATAAACTCTACAATACAGGGTTTAAATAAATTATTGTTACCAAGCGGTAAGCATATGATCGTGATAACTAACAACTTTTACTATGGCACCAAGTCTGAAATCGCCAAAAAAGAACTACTGTTAATCTATTCATACAAAATAAAACAAATTTTGCCAAGACAGAGCAAAGTGTCGGTCCATAATGTCTGCCTACCCCACCTGTGGGACCGAGGCGTTTATGTATATATGAATTTTGCCAAAATGTATAAAATAGCGGTTGTTTTCCGCGATTTCAGATATAAAGTTGTTTATAATCACGAGCACATGCACACCCCTTACCTCGGTACCAAAAATCAATTTAAAATCACCGTCTCTACTATTTTATTTTTCTCCCATCGCATCCATCTTTACACTTATTTGTCCCCCCAGACTCGTCCTCCCTGTCCCAACTGGACGAGTCAGACCCCCCGTCCCCGGACAGCCCCCCCGGGGGCGCTCGCGCGGGGGGCCAGAACGCGCTCACGCTGGGAAAAATGCTGGACCTTCGCAAGCGGATGGAGACGCTGGCCGTGAGACGGAGGCTTCCTACGCATCAGGGTGAGTGTCGGTTTCTTTATCTAGGTGTTTTTTTCTACGTCCGGTTTCTCACCCTTGGTTTGCAGGTAACTCCTCAGCAACGAGACCGGGAATGTCCTAGTGTATCTTCCTCATGCTAGCAGTAAATCGTGTCGCAGCGGCTGGAGGTCTAAATCGGCCGGTCCGGGTCCGTTCTTTAACTTAAAATTACTGAAAACGGTTTTCAATCCTACCAAAATTCTTACGTAATTTGTCGTTTTATGGCTTTTTATGTACTGCCATTTGACCTGCACAACCCGTTAGGGTTTTTCCCGGTTTCGTCGGTCAGAGATTCGTCCGTCCGCGTACAGAGGTTGCTTTGGGCCAAAATGATGGTGGTAGCGCCATAATCAACTTTTTCATAGATGCTCATAACATCAGTGGCCTAATGGTTAACGAGTCCGATTCGTAAGCACAATTGGGATATATCATCCCATAGGACATATCATAAATGATATTAATACCAGGGAATATTCTATATCTATAACCTATACAGGCCAACAACCAACAAAACTCACAATTACAACTAATAACTGCTATATTATGTGTATAAATAATTTCAAGAAACTGCCTCACGTATTTTCAAATGTAAGAAATTGCTTAAGGAATGGCTTGCTGATAAATTCTATATTTTGTACGGCATAATATGGCATAGTACACCTGTGTTTCACAAAATAAAGTATCTTGAATCCATAGTCTCTGCCTACCCCACCTGTGGGACACGGGCGTGAGCTTCACGTATATATGTACGAATCTTGATCTTGAACCTCCCGTCCCCAGCCGAGCCCGCCGACATCCAAAAGACCCGAAGCGAGGAAACCCTGCCCACCTGTCCGGCAGTGGAGGCCACGGATGCTGCGGAGACAGCAACAGTGGGCGCGGGCTGCCGTTCTCGCCGCTGCGGATGCTTCGCGGACCGACTGGCTTTGCTGCCTCCCATTGGAGCTGCCAGGGCCGCTTCCGATCAGGCTGTGCATCAGACTGGTGGGTTTATTGTTTTTTTTTAATGTAAGATGGGTTATAACCGAAAGAAGAGACTTGTCAAATGGCAGTGGAGGGGATTTCGCGCAGGTAATCGTGTGCAGCGCAAGTCGAACCACGTGACCCGCCAAGTCTCTTCTTATATGACACTAGCTGTAAGAAAAGATGAAAGGTTGCTTGCAAGAAGTATCTGACGTACGATTGTGAACGGAAGGGTGGATTGGGGCCGCCCATACACTGATATCTGATGTCAGATAAATGACCTTTTCAAGGGCAAGAAAAGTAGACGATAGGCAACCTCCCACAAAAAAAAATTGTGCCAGGTTGTGCACGGCCAACATTTTGTGGGTCTACCATCGCTAATGTAAAATGTAATAAATACCTCTACAAAGTTGAATTTTTCTTGTAACCGATAACGTAGAATAACTTACAGTCTATTATTTAAACTATCTGTTAAAAAGCAATAAGTAAAAAACAAATAATGACTGAGTTCTATATTGATAAAATAATTTACAGTTATAATAACAATATACACTAATACCTACATCTAAAATACCAAAAATATATACAGTAATACATATAAAATATACTAAACTAAACCCTTATAAGTTATGTAAAGTTAAAAAAGTAATTCGGTATACGTTCATCACAGACATTATCGGGTGTGTTGCTACGGCTAGAATTGTTTTTACCTCGTTATTTGGACGTAATTGCATGCGTCACGATCACGTCACGAGTGGACTCGTAACAAGCCCGATAATATGTGTGATCAAAGTGTAGTGCATAACATAGAAAAGGACAAAGAACGTGGTGCCATGTGCGACAAAAGTGTAGTGAATAACCACGACATTCTTAAACCCAAAGGGATAGGGAGGCCTTTGCCCTGCAGTGGGACAGGAGTGGCTAAAAAAAAGGACATAAATAAATAAATAAAAAGGTATTTATTTAGCATTTAGCTCAGACATAAAAAAGAAATTACATAAAATTAAAATAATTTAAACAAGGAAAAAAAAAATAATGAGAGAAAAAAATATAAAAATTATATAAACACTAAACGCTAAAGAGGCCAAAGCTCAGTTCCGCAGATACGCGAAGGTGCCTACGGGCCTGCTATTCTGCCTTGGCCTACAAAATTACACAGAATAAAATTTGTTATAGACACAGACATGGTGTCTCTATTTTTTTTTATTCCGAACACCAATAGCACGTAACATATATAATAGCGAGGTCATTAACAGGTGCTCGCAGATTATTATTCAAATGATACGGAATACTAGAAGTAGGATTACAGTTTGTACAGAATTACATAAATTATTGCAAGAAGTCTGATTACTCTTAGTGTCAATTGGTTCATGTATTTGATGTTGCGTCCACGGAAGAATTAAATGTAGATGGTATAGTGTGCACGCCCCTCTCCCCCCTTTTAGTATATATAAGGTGCAACCATAATATAATATTAGTCAATATACATTTGAACGAAGTCAATGTTTTTCTTTCATTGCAATGGAGTACGTTGACGCTCAATCCAAATATAAATAAACAATAAATAATCGTGGACAAATTCACACAGCGCCATCTAGCCCCGAACTAAGCAAAGCTTGTACTATGAGTGCTAGCTAACTGATATACTACTTATATACTTTGAAATACATACTCATTATACATACAACACCCAGACCCGTGACAGAAATTAAAATTCATCATTCAAATTTCTGCCCGGCCGGGAATCGGACGCGGGCCCTCTTGCGTGGCTGACCACTGACCCACTCAGGTCGTCTTAACAAAATATGTACCCCCACAGGTCCCCTAGCAGTCTGCACTCGCACTCGAGCGTTCCCCGCGGCGCTCGCGTCAGCGCACTCGCAATCGGCGTCCTGCCTGCCGCTGCCCGCGCCCCGGCCGAGGGTGGCCGCCGCGCGGGCCCCTTCGGCGAGCACCTCGGCTCTCGACCGCGCGTGCGCCGGACCGCCCGCGCTGTGCCGCCACCGCCCGAGACGACATCTGCATTTGAGTGATGATGCGCTGGGTGGGGATGAGGTGAGTGGCCCACGTTTTTAGGTCTTAATCGGTCCAATATAGAATCGGTCAAAAGTAGACTATGATGTCAAAAGTAGAATCAGTCATTTGTAGACTAAACATTGTTAACATCTGCTCGACAATGTCACCGGAAACCATGGCCTTGTTAGCGGCAGGGAGATGTTTTATGAAACCTCCAAGGGAATCAAGTGATTTGGAATTAACGTTTGTATTAAAACTTTTAGAGTATCAGATTGTCTCTGTTTACAAGACGCTAGTATGTAGAGCTCGTCTAATTTAAAATGACGCGCCCCACTATCGCATTAACGCATACAAGCAAGTTTAAAATATGGACGCAATACATATACAAATGCCGTTGTAATTGGTCATTCAGTTGCCGGTGAGACTCACAACGTAGGAACGCGTCGTTCATTGGCTCCCACACAGATGGTGTCGTTATCAATATATGCACTCACACATCGAAATCACTAACTAAGTAGTGGGGCGCGTCATTTTAGACTAGACGAGCTCTACTTGATTGTCACAGTACATACTAGCATTGTACAGTGTAAAAGATGTCTTAGGTTGGTAAGATGCCTCGCGAGCTTAGCTACTTATCACAGATATCACAGGCCATAACGGGCAGTGGAAAAGCCCAATAGACGGCCCTGCTGAACTATGCAGAGGGTATTATAAACAGTAACGTGCAAAACGATGCGTTAAATGGAGACGTGGTGAGTCCTACCACAGCTGTTATGCAACCGAAAAAACATGTAAAAACGAGATAGCTTGGTCTAATCAAAGCAGCAGGAGTCTACACCTGTGCATAAGAAAGGTGACCTAGGGTGTTATTCTCGCGCGGTGACATCTAAAATTCGTCATTCTTTCTAGCCACATATCTCAATGACATTGAAATGTCTTTTGCAGTCAATAAATATTTTCTCAAATATATCAATTTCAGTGACGTTTTATTACAGCTAGAGACAATGGCGATTTGATATGTCTCAGTGCGGGAATCGCCCTTCAGTTCAGGCGAATGTCGATGGACTGTCAAGCTTGCCACCAAACCTGGGTTGACGACCGCTCTGCCAACAATTTAACGACTATGATGAACAGTTCAATAAACGTTAATGTCCTCCACCAACAGATACCGCACGGCCCACCGCCGCCGCCATTGCCAGCCGTGGTCCCGCCAGCGCCCGCGCCGGCGCCCGCCCCCGCCCCCGCGCCCCCGCGCCGCCCCCGCTGCGCGCTCTGCCGTAGACGCCTATCCGCTGCCACCCTCCACCGCTGCCGCTGCGGAGCCCCCTTCTGCGCCCCCCACCGCTACGCAGAGGTCCACCTCTGCGCCTACGACTACAAGGCAGCCGCGGCCGCCGACAGACGAAACGAGGCGGTGCAAGCTCCCAAGCTGCCCAAGATATAGCCGGAGCCGGAGGAAGATATGTGTGTGCGAAGTGATAGTGTATAGGCTGTGTATAGTGTTTGTGGATCGGTTGCCGCGGTTTTCGGTGTGCGAAATTTGTTGTCTCGGTGGTGTGTTGACGGGAAGATGGTGCTGTGGAGGGTTGCGGGTGAGGAAATTTTTTTAGTTGATCTTTTGTATGGGTTTGTCGGTTTGGTGCACTCGTTTTTGTCCGGTGCCTGTGATGTGTAGTGGTCAGTGTTGTTTGATCACTACGATCATGGATATCTTGTTAGTGACCTACCCAAATTGAACGAAAATATTCCGTTTGTCAGAGATATCCACTTGTTTAGTTTTATCGTGCACTCAACATGCCTGTAGTTTCGAAGTAGGCTGTCAGATTTGAAATTTTGGCTTTATATATTTAAATTTCGGCAGTGTTCATTGTTGTATTTTTAATTACCAATTTATCCATCATTATTGTTTCTATTTTTGTTTTAATTTTTATAATGCGGACGAAGTTTAAGTCCAAAATCGATTGTAGTTATTTCGATAATTCGAATTTCGTATGGGCACTAAAATTGTATATAAGAAATTATTGCACCGAAATCGTTGTAGCCGATTGTATTGTTTTCACACAGAATGCCTTTTGTCCGAGGACTGATCGTGCAGACTTGCTTTAGTTGATAAAATTTTCTAATCCAATTTAATTCCTTTTAACGGTTTGTTAGTTTATTGTACTACGCTATCGTATACAAAATGTTTATATTTTCTAATGTAACAGGGCGATGGGATTTGACCTAATAATTATTATTGTCTAATTGGATGTCGTTGTTGTAATTTATATATATTATATAATAATATATACATTATCGTTTCGTCGTCCGTGTTGTGGGATTCCTGAGAACCAATAATGGGGTTCCTCATGTGAGTGTATACTGTTAGGTCGCGTGTTCTTTGGCTAATCGTCGACTGTAGTTTGCGTTCCTGTGGATTGTGTTGTGCGCACACTTGTCTGAACGCATCCTTGTAAATTCCTAGTCCTAGGAATCTCTAATGCGAAATCTAGATCAGTGCTCGTGTCGGAACTGAGCGTTGGGCAAGTGTGATCGCCGTTTTTGTAGGCGCACGGCCTCGGTCGTCCCAAGTTTTCCGGTAATGGAAAGCGAACCGAGCCGTCGCGTTGTGTGCGGGTTTGTTGTTGTTGTCGGTACGGGTAGCGTCGGAAGCACTCGGCGCGTGCCGTGTGTGCTGTATAGTTATATTTTCATTTCCCCATGGTTATAGTATACTCGGCTAGTGTCGCACGGTGTGTCCGCGACTTCTGCACTAATTTACAATTGTAGTGGATAAATATATGAAGTAAAGGAGGCCGCTACGGCTGACGCGGCGTCAAACAAATGTGATATAATATTTTGACCTAAATTAAGATTAAAATGTTAAAATCTTCTGCCATGTGTGTGTTTGTTTGTTCTCTTTTTTTTTGTAAAGAAACATTGATGAGAAAAACTCAACCAAAAAAAATGGATAATTATTACTATTATTATTATAAAAAATTACGCCCCTAATTAGTTAACAGAGGTGCTTTATTTTGTGGTAGATCACTCGGTTTCTGTAATTTGTTGTATATTACATTATATAACACTAGATTAATTAATGCTTATATTAATTTTTTCCAGTATCCGAACATGTAATGTTATGTCCACGTCGAGGCTGGTATTCGTGTAATACTCGGTTATTTAATACCAATATCATCCAAAATACCGCACAATATGATTATACAATGTTTTGTGTAAAACACTATTTTGATTGCTTAAATATATAAACAATCATTCCTTCATGGATCCTAGTGAGATAGTACATTTTAACAAGAATGGTGCTGATTAGTTGTCAGTTAGGTGTTATACATAAACCGTAATTAATTATTTTTATAAATACATTATTTTTGTAATGATTATTACAGTCGCCATTAGTAATACATATTATTTTAGGTAAATGAATGTATAAATATAGTAAATTAGTTGTTTAAATTAGATGTGTGTAATGCATAGGAAGTATACGAAATAGTAGATACATGATTGTGGTGCAGTCAGCATCAGAAGTGGAATAACAGCCCAGACTGATCTGAACAACTAGGGTTCTATTCAAGCTAGCACCGAATCGAAGCGTCCATAAAATTCACCCTTATCTTCAACAGTGTAATGCTCATATTTCTTCTGAGATAAAAAACCCGGCGCTGATTACGTATGTGCATTATATAATGGAGATAAGCGTTAATTTGCTATGTTAACTTTTAGATTAACGCTAGCTTGAATTGACTCTAAGATCATTTGAAGCATATTTCCTCGCCATAAAGTTCGTTTTATGACAAATGTCAATCTGAATAGATCTCTATCATATTCAGATAGTTTTTTCAGATCATTCTGAAGTCTCGTTCGTATAGCTGCTTCTGATACTGACTATGTCCTATTATTTTAATTTTTAAGCAAGGCTAATTACTGAAATGGCTATGGCTATAGATAAATTTAGGCTGAATTAACTTTAATGTGGGAATTTCTAGTGATTTTAAAATACATACTTAGCTTCTCATATCAACAAAGCTAGTGTCCATGAAGGTAAAGTGTTTAGTATGATTTTCTAATTCGGTGCAAATGAAAGTGGTCTGACCACAATTTGGATGTGATACTTTTCTCAGGCAAGCTAATTGGGGGGTAGGCCTTTTCTACCTTTATGTAATGTTTATAAAACATACTACAAACAAAAAACCTATAACTTCTATACTTACCAGTTTAAAAGCAATGGTTTTTTACCAAAAAATGTTTGCACCGAATTGAAAACATACTGTCAAGGCGACGTGGATATAACGTATGGTTCGGCAGGCTGTGCCTCATTTTGAATTTTCATACTAGAATGTTATATTTAAGTTTGTAGGTAATTTTTATTTGGGAAAAATAATTTTGGCTGATTTTGAAAAATAAATATTTATAATGCGAAAGCTAAGCTGTTTTTGTTATTTGGATATCCTCCATTGCTGGATAAAGACCTATCCGCACACGTCAGTGCCGACACGTGCTGGGTCGTGCCGCACACATTAGTGCCGTCACGTGCCGATTAGTAACGTATCCATCAGTGTCAGTGAAAAATGCTAGCATAGCTTCTATTTTGTACGACGCTGTCCAAATCGTTTTTTTTTATATAATTTGACTAGCCAGGCATTTGACCGCCATCTCACCTGTAGCCGTATTCACAATGATTCGAAACCGTTTCCGAACGATTCGACACGAAATTCGTGAGCGGCGAATCCGTGTCGATCCCGAATCCCGATAGATTCCACGGAAACTCTACTCTCTATAACATATGAAAATTTCATCAAAATTAACTGAAACCACATTTTCCTAAGAACTTTTGCGGGGTCCTTTGTCGATTCCGTATCCGAATCCGATTTCCGAGCCATTGTGAACACAGCTACTGGTGGTAAGCGACGATGCGGCTGATGATGGAGTATGCCGTCTAGGAACAGCCTATTAGAGTGAATATGAACGCCTTGAAGGCGTCTAGATTATAATGATCAGGGAACACATTCGTAGGTACCACGTTCAATTCCTAGGCCGTACACGTACGTCAGTGTCAGTTACGTTCAGTGATGTCACGGCGAGCGTCGCACCAGTTGCAATCTACTATCATTTCATAATTTCTGGCTCCCTCCTTTTCAATTCCTTTGGCTGGGTATGGAATGTACAACACCGCGTTTCTACCTGGGTCGCCTCAACTGTATGTTGGGTCGATTCAGTAAAATGTCCCTCAGGAACAAGCGAACCCTCTACAAGGTGTGCATTCGACCGGTGTTGACATACGCCTCCCCCGTCTTCGCTCACGCGAGCTCCCACGTCATTAAGAAACTGCAAATTGTGCAGAACATCTTCTGCCGTAGGGCAACGGCGGCTCCATGGTACGTCCGCAATGCGGACCTACACCATGACATGGACCTGCCTACCCTGCAGCAGTTTCTTAGAACGCTCTCCGAGACCTTTTTCAAGGCCGCGGAGGAGTATCCCAACCCGCTCGTGCGAGAGGCAGCAGCCTACGCTCCCCGCCCGGTCTCCGGCCACGTGGTACAGAGACCGAGACACGTCCTCACGGATCCCCCCGACGAACTGTCGAGCGCCCTGAACCTCCTCCTGGAGGCTCGGGACGACTCGACAGAGCCCCTGCCGTTTCAGCGGCCCCCGGAGGCCCCCAATCCCAACCCACAGCAGCGGGACCTCCTTCTGGGGTCTCGCTATAAATTCTCCAGCGTATGCTCCGTAAGGAGTGACGTTGAGCGCACCCCGTCCCTACGGGGTGTAGCATCCGATGAAACCTGAAAAGCCCTTATGGCTACAGGTGCTCTCAGGGGGTGTTTAGTACGTATGCGCCTAGGCTCTTTTTTGGCGAGACGTGCATAACCAGTCCGGCCGGCCGGCTGGTACTCATGAGAGTTAACCTCCTCCCTCCCAACCGCTATACCGGAGGGTGCCCATTTCCTTTGAGTTGGGCGCAAAAAAAAAACTGTCTTTTCATCAAAATTCATGAGCGGCCAGGAGCGCAGAACTTTTAGTGCACTCTGTGTAGCTTATTTTTGAAATCGCACGTGGATGCGAGCGGTTTTAAAATTAGGGTCCCATATCGTTCACCGTGTCGCTAGGTGCTATCAGGCTTGCCAGATTGGGGGTTTATTTCGCAATTTTAGGGAAAAAGTTGACTCCTGGGGAAAAACTGGGGAGACAGAATCTTTGGGGAAAAAAGACTTAGGGGAAATATTGAGCCCCATGTATGTAACAATAAGCTCAATAGCGAAAACGTCTACTCAGCCGGAGAGGAAGACATTGAATTGTTAAATTTGTTCAGTGAAGTTTAGGTATCTTTCAGTTATTCAGTAAAATAAAGAAATAATGCATTTATTGTGTACCCCAAAATCAAGTTTGGGGGTATTTTCTGAATAAGGTATCTTTTTGGTGAAAAATAATTATGAATCTGGGGAAATATGAGAAAACACACCTGGCTACCCTGGGTGCTAGTCATAGGCGAGGCGGTGGTAAGTACCCATCCAAACGGAACCCACAGTGTTGAGACTTCTATAAAAATATACGGTTATAGGTTTGCTACCACTCTGCTGCTGGACTTTTGGAGAGTGTGTGGTAAGACAAAATGAAATAAGTAGGTATGAGAATGTATAATTTAATATAAAAAATACTATAATTTTAAAATACATTAATAACATTTAGAGCCGGTTTCGCCATCTACTGAAAGTTCCCGATATCCATATCTTTTGTTTTGTACAAATATATTGGACGTTTTGTACTATCAAGATGGAGATAACATCATAGATAAGTCAAATATCTGGAACTTATCAGTAGGTTGTGATATAGGCCCTTAGACTAGTTTAATAAAGAGTTTTAAAACAGGAGAAAACAACACACATATCTTACAATTTCAATAAATCCATTTTATGGGCATTTCGTCACTTTTGGATTTTTGCCAATCCATCACAACACTAGTATTTAGTTTTAAGTACTTGAAAATCTTACATAATTGCATCGAGGTAGATTGTAGTCATGTTTCAAATCATTTTTCAGGATAAAATCAAATACGCATATGGGTGCTTCGACACCCATACTAAATTTCTCTTGCCATTCTTTGATTCGTTTGAGAGTTTAGTAATTAAATGTAGGTATTCAATGGTGCGCGAAATGGTTAATGATATAAAATAAAGCAGTTAAATTGAAAAAGGAAAAAAAGTCGCCGATAGATGGCGTTGTTTTGTGATTTTGTTATTTTTCTTTTTCATTCCATTGTTTTTTATTATTAACAAGTAGAAATCCAATTCGCGCTCAATTGGATACATTTACTAACGGCCAATTGCAGAGACATACATCAAAAAGAAAGTCGATCAAATGTTACATAAAATTCGTGTGAAAATCCATAAAATTCGCATAAAATATAGTATATTTATTAGTAGTATATTATATTAGTTTTCGTCACATAATGAGATATCTAGGGGAGCTGTGTCAGACCCCTTTTTACAACCAATTTATTATATTTTTTGTTTCATATTTAAAAAACCTGGAGTCCGAAGTGGCAAGAATAAATTGAGTACACTGGGCCTTAAGAAGTCCCATTCTTGCCTATGGTGTAGCCATTAGTATATGGTATTCATCCCATTATATAATCAATCTATTTACTTCTATATATTTAAATCTTTGACTGTTTTGAGGAATTATGAAAGTACCTCCGATCTGTACATCGTTTGCTTAGGTTTGTCGTGTTTAGAATGCCACAAAGTTATTTTAAACCGGTGACGGCGTTGCTGTTAATAGCGGATACTACACACACGATATATATCGTGATTCACGCAGGATCACGATATTTATCGAGTGTGTAGCCTAGAGTATCACGAATCGTGATACGGATCACAGGATTTCCGAAAATCCAGAAATCTACGATCCGTATCAACTATCGTGCGATATATATCGAGCGTCTAGTATCTAGTCGATATTTATCACGACATTTCTGTCAAACTGACAGATAAATAACGTAATTTCAAATTTATTTTCATTGTTTGTGTTTCTTTTCAAGCTGCTGTGGCCACTATGGACCTGGACAGTTACTATAAAAATATAAAAAGTCAACAAGATCCTTATCCTCATAATTTTACTCATTTTTTTCTCTTCACGCATCTTTTTAATCCTAATGCTAATACAATAGCAACGCAAGCTTTATCAGTCATTTTGGTAAAATACGTAAAAATCGTAAATATACACCAGCGACGCGTCAAAAATGCTTTTTTTAGGCTAGGCATTGGCAACTTAGTCTATTCAGCCATCAAAATGAATGAAAGAATGCACAGACTAATGAAAATATCGACGATTCTTATCGTGTGTGTAGGGTCGACTTGCGATCCAAAATATTACTCGATATGGATCACGATACGTATCACGATATATATCGTGTGTGTAGTATCCGCCATTGACAAAGTGACATTTCAAAATGGCGACACTTAGTTCCAGTTTTAGCCACCGGGTCAGATAAGTTTGTGGCACTGTAGTGGGGCATTACCATGAACTCTTATAGCAGGACCTAAACAGAACTGGCTTGCTTAGAACGAGACAGCGCTATACGTGTCACATAAGCTTGTTTCGTTCAAAGCGAAAGCAATGAGCAGTTTTCCAATAGGTATCTAAAGCATTCCTAACCACTCCCTAGATGGCGCCCCGACAATTTTGGTAATTGATAATCGCTTGAAATAGGTTCTTAGCAAAGATGATATAAACACTGGGTACGTTGTATTGAATAATATTGTATTTATCAATAGTTTTGAACCATTTTAGAGGTTGTAATAAATTATTACAAACAAAACAAACATCAATTTGACTGAGTCAATTCGTTTTGTGGACACTAGGATCAAGAATGGACGCAATAAAAATCACAGATAATATGAAAAGTTTGTATTAAAATACATTTCGTTGAACCTTTTGGTAAAAAATTACCAAAATTTTAGGAGCGCCATCTATTGATGCTTTTTGAAACCAATTGACAATACCTATTGGAAAACTCCTTATTATGTTTAGGTCCTGCTATAAGAGTTCATGGTAAGCCCTCTGATCGTTCACCATACGTTGTCCCCTACCACAAAGTACACTACACACCCTGCCAAAGGAATTTGCAAAGATTATTGGTCCTTGGCAAGGGACAACATAAGCTGAACACAAAATAATACGTCACACAGAACCACGGAGGTTAGAGGCACAGAACTCGTCAGAAAACCTGATCATCGGTCTCTCGCAACAATTCTTCAAATATTGCAACAAAATTTTCTATACCCTCTTTGAAGTTCTCGTCTATGGTCGCATCGTCCTCCTCATTGAAGAAAGCGTGCGCGAAGTCTATAATCTTCACTGTGCCCCAGGGGTTTGGCGTTGGGCTGTCAGTCGATAGTTGGTCCAGGATCGCTCTGTAGTTCATTTTGATCTTGGATAGTTTGTCCTCGTAGTTGTGGTCGAAGGAGTGGTTGTGATGGAGCCTCTCCAGGGTTTCGTTCCACGGCGAAGTGGGGGCGGGCGGGGAGAAGCTGCTTTGGACTAGCTTGATTGGTGTCAGGGGGACTGAGTTGACCTGGTGGGAAATAATTAAATCGGTTGAAAGATACCATGTATAACTACACATTTTTAAAAATATGTTCTGGGTTTCCTACCGCGTACCTTTGTTTACGAGTAGCCCGATATTTCGACACAGTTGCATGCGTCATGGATACGAATTAGACTCCCGTATGTACTAATGAATTTTTCTGAGTTATTACTTTCAAACTAACCGATACTCTAACGGTACGGGAAAACATCGTGATGAAACCTGCACATTCAGGCGACTCAATGTGTAACCATGTTCCAATCAGATCACTTTTGCCTGTTAACAGGGTTACAGAAGTCAAACGGCAGTCGGTCTACTGTATCTAGCTGATCTGCCAAATCCTGGATCTGTGTGTAAATAAATTTCCAAAATACGTGGTGGTTTCTGGCTGACATGCCTGACCTGGTACTATATTACAATGTGAGTAGACGCGGTATGGTAGTAGCTACGGGCTTTGCCCCATCACTCATTCCCACCGCAAACATAGGTCCTGAGTTTGAGGCGCGCCCGAGGACAAGCTAATACTGTCTTGGAATCCGCAACAAATTGAATTAAGAAGTACAAGGTTGCAGTAGGAAATATAGTGTCCCGACCTCCTGCCTCAAAAAGCGGAAAGTGGTAGTGGGTAGTTATTTTTTATGTTTTAAGGCAGACAAACAGGCAAGCGGGCCACCTGATGGTGCGTGGTCACCGCCGCCTATGGACATCAGCAACATCAGGGGAGTCACCAATGCGTTGCCCGCCTCTGAAGAGACCTCTAATTTCATCATCATCATCACAGCTCGTAACAGTCCACTGCAGGACTTTTGCCCTCTTCCGCGAAAGGCGTGGAAGTTATTGCCATAACCTCCACGCTTGGCAGGCGGGTTAGAGATCGCAGTGTTTAAGTGTAACAATGGAAAATGCTGCTGCCCATTTGCCAGACTACGGAGACTCTAGATCTTTTGCCTCGAAAACATTAGTCGCCTTGTACGACACCCATGAGTGCAAGTTGGTTCTATTCTACTCTGCCGGACACCACACGGCCACACACGGTGTGTGTAAATACCTTTTTAAAATATGCGCTCGTTTCTGTCTGACATCCCTAACCTGGTACCATATCACCGCGATTAGACGTTGCACGGTAGTGGGTAGCTACCTTCTTATAGACGGGTCTTACCCTGGTACCATATCACAATATGATAAGACGTTGTATGGTAGATGGTTACCTTCTTATAGACGGGTCCGGTATTAGAGAGTTGTCCGCGAAGAGTCCCTCCCGTGGGGGAGGGCGGCGCGGCCAGCGAGGGGAGAGAGCTCCGACGGGGGAGGTGCTGGCGGCATTCCGAATTCCTGGGTGGAGGGCAAGCATTTATTTATTTTATTTTGTTTATTTATTGTGGTGGTAATCATTGTCTCTTTTCAAGGGTATGTTCCGGGTTTCCTACCGCGTACCGTAAAACTTGTGCGAAAGCGGGTAGATCGACTTCGGCCGCTT
The DNA here is from genome assembly GCA_905147135.1 of Blastobasis lacticolella. Lineage (NCBI taxonomy): Eukaryota > Metazoa > Arthropoda > Insecta > Lepidoptera > Blastobasidae > Blastobasis > Blastobasis lacticolella. The sequence goes on along the minus strand of LR990055.1, from coordinate 17,607,229 downwards.
TATCGCTAACTAACATCGTCCGACGCTCGCAGCGCTCCAGTCGTCCCGTGACCATGACGCATGCAACTGTGTCGAAATATCGGGTTACTCGTCAACAAAGGTACGCGGTAGGAAACCCGGAACATACCCTTAAAATGTGTAATAATAACCGCGATAGTCATTTGGCGGTGAAGGAATAAGGTTCCCGCCAATGTTGGCAAGCGAAGATGGAGAGACCCACCCACCTGGCCGGGTGTTGTGACCAGGGGACCAAGGGCCCGACAGTTGATCGTCGGAAGTTGTATATATGCCGAGGAAGTTGGCACATTTCTCTAGCGCGATGTAGGATTGTTAGCGTCATCTATGTGCGGATGCTTGCCAACCTTGTGTTCGTGTACTCGTAATGTGAGTATCGTTGAGTCTTCCCTATTGGAGCAGTAGAGCGATAGATGTCGCCACAGTTTAAAACATTATATCATTGTCTGTGGTAATCATTCATTCGGTCGGTCATTCATTCAGAGGGTCAATCAGTTTATCTGCCACTCACAAGTCAGTCGATCGGGGCAGTTGTTTCCGACAGTCAGAGAGTGCGGTTGTGCCAAGTACTTATCTCGGTCTATGTATAGGCTCAATATATAGGTAGTATATGTTCAATATTCTAAAATATGCTTAAGCATGAGAGTGCAGAGATGAACACTACACTAAATGATGGTAGAAATGCTGCGACCACGCGATCCAAGAAGGAAATGTTGTATGGAATTTGGATGACGTCGAGTTTCTTGTGACACTGATTAAAAATATTATTAATGACTCAATTTATTTGAGACAATCAATTGATTTTAAAAACCTAATATTTTTTAAACTATAAATTATTTAAAAATTACTCCACTGTGCAAACACCTTTACTTTAATCGTCACTATTTTCTTACGGCGAACGGCCTATAGCAACCTCAAAAACATACCACGACTCCTTCTGATCCCCGCAGCACTCCCTCAGCCGGGCCGCGTCATAAACAAGCAGCAATGACGCGGAGTAGAGTTTGACGCGCGTCTGCCGCGCCGCCCACTGCTGGACTCGCCAGAGTGAGGAGAGGAATTGGAGGATCAGCGCGCGGCAGAGTGGGGAGCCCACGCCGTTTAGGAAGTTGCGAATGGCTGGGGATGAGAGAGATGTGTTGTTGTTAGGAATGAAAGTATAAGAATATCATATCGTAACATAATTTGTTTATAGCATTCGTTACAAGTCCAGTATCTTGATGCAAAATACTGGACTTGCCAGAACCACAGCTGACTTGCTGCGATTGGTTTAAACTCAATGAGGAGTTTTCCAATAGGTATTTAAAGCATTCCTAACTACTCACTAGATGGCGCCGCGACAATTTTGGTAATTGATAATCGCTTGAAATAGGTTCTTAGCAAACAGGATATAAACACTGGGTACGTTGTATTGGATAATATTATATTTGTCAATAGTTTTCAACTATTTTAGAGGTTGTAATAGTAATGGAACATAGTGCCAACTTCTATAAATATTTCTTTTTACACTTCGTTCAACCTTTAACAGTTATGTTTATATTAATAAACACTTTATTTTCAAGTTAAGTATTACTTGGCTGCATGAAATCACTGCCACCATCATACAGATTTAAAGAAGATTACCAAAATTGTAGGAGCGCCATCTATTGATGCTTTTTGAAACAAACTATCAATACCAACTGAAAAACTCCTCATTGCATCAAAATGGCGGTGTACTATCGGAGATAGGCGCTACCACTGCTGGCATTTTTTTACATATGGTAAAATATGAATACATTTACAATGTCAAATTTGCATAATAATAGTACTATGATTACATTAATATAATAATTAGGTAGTGAAATGTCAACAAAATAAAATAATATTCCAATCATTATGATAGTTACTCGGATGTCGATACAAGTTTATTCGAGATAATATGATTAAAAAATTAATTATAACTATAAAAAGCACTCTTGACGTAATCTCTCTTTGAATGATGCGGTGCTCGGAACGTCAACGACATCTGGTGTATTATAGACACTGTGGTCCAGTCGAATAGGTACCTACAGTACCTACGGTGCTACAGCCCATAACAGTTTCACCTTACGTCACACGTCACGTCTCGTGCCACGAAGACAGGCAAGAAAGCAGCCGGAGTTAGTTCGTGTAATTTTTGTTGGATTTGTCAAGTTCTCTATGCAAGAAAAAAGAAGGGTAGATAGGGTAGTTGGTAGGACACCACGCGAAGTCGCTCCGGGCTGCTAGTTAAATAATGAAATCGAGGCAAAAAGGTAGTCTAAAACAAAAAGAAAATCCCCCTCACCAGTCTTAACCATCTGTCCGTGAAGTTTCTTCCCGTAGTCCTTATCATATCGATACAGTTTCCCGTTCGCCAACCGATGCACCTGGTAGCCCGGTATGCAGAACCCGTACTCCTGTTTGCAGGCTGCGTACTTGGCTCGCTCGTTCTGGATCTTCTGCTCAGTGGCTAACGGGTCCCAGGTTCGCTTCCCTGTGGGTTTTGGTTGGTTAAAATTTTGTTGTTTGAAATACAATTAAGCTTACGTTTGAATTCGCGAAAGAAAAACGGCTCTGGCTTCCCATATGGTGCAAGGTAAATAAATTGCATAGCATAATGTTTTAAACTATCACAGTTATTACCACACATTTTAGAGCTATGTTCCGGGTTACGGGTAAGCTAGGTACGCGGTAGGAAACCCGAATAATACCATTAAAAAGTGAAAAATAGCGTAGGTTTAGAAATTGATCAAATCATGTGTAAATCTGTATTTTAACCAGGCGATAATTTGCGTTATTAAATTTTCATTACCAACTTTAACGTGCACATTAATTATTTTTAGATATTCATTCATTAATCCTCATTTACTTTGATCCTGGCCCGTAATAAAAGAGCAATGACATAAGCATTTATCTTTAGTTTGATCGCATTAGTCTCTGTACCGCCTTATCGCGATATCATGGAGACATCAAAGTGATTACCGCGATTTACGAGGCGTGCCATTTAATATATTTGTGTGCAGCGTGGGCAGGCCTCCCACAAGGTGGACCGCCGGCCTGGTAAAGATCGCAGGTGCCAGCTGGATGCGGAAGGCACAGGACCGGCCTTTGTGGAGATCCCTGGGGGAGGCCTATGCCCAGTAGTGGGCGTATTTCGGCTGATATGATGATGATTTAAAACAAACACCGATCTTCAGTGAGTTTCAGTGGCGTTACTGTCATACAAGCCCAAAAGCCGGGCTTGCCTTATAAAAATAATTATCGATAAGAAATCAAAGATAATGCGAGCGCGAACATTTTTAAAGTTCGCGCTCCTAATGCTTTTCAAACTGCCGCGCCGGGAAGCAGCGCCATCGTGCGCCTAGGTTGCGAAACACGATCCGAACGCACACGCAAGTTTAGGAAATTGAGACTCGGTCAGTCATCTCGCTCGCACGCGCTGGCTTGTAAGCGGGCTTTGATTCCGGCCGGTATGTCTCTTTCTTACATATGAAAACTGTCCTATAATGAGATATAACTATACGTTTGTTTATATAGTAAATTGTACGAGACTTTAAGCCCTGCATGCGTATGAAGTTGTACACGGATCTTTGAAAATGGCAACTTCGCGCATGCGCAGTAGGTACGTTTGTTGAATGCTGTAATACGTACCAACTTCACTATTGTTTTGTTTGAGCCGTTTGGGCGGATAAGTAATTAGTTATTTGTTGTGTTTGTATTGTGTTTTGTAGTAAAAGTGATTTAATTAGATTGATCAACAATAGACGAAGTAAAGTCCCTTGTGATGGTTTAAAATGTGCACAAGTTTTGATTTGCATGGAAAAGGTAAAGTTTATAATCATTTCTCAGAAAATAACAAATTATTTCCTTATATGTATTCCTATTATATCTATTTCTCAGATTAGTAAATCGCTTATAAGACAATTTCATAGATCGGTGTACCAAACTCATTGAATTGTTGGTTGTCTCTCTCACAAGTTATATTGCTGGTATAAAACTGAAGAGTGATAAGTGAGGATTGATCAGTAATGTGGCAACGGGAATGAATTTATTTTTAATAACCGTAAAAACTACACAAACTTCATCTCTCGGCTTGCCTTACTCTGAACCCCTAGGCACGCCACTGGTGAGTTTGACTGACTACGCACGTCTTTCTACTAACAACGTTTAGTCTGTACTGTCAGCTTGTTTCTCACTGAGTCCCACAGACATAAAAAATAGTGTGAGAACATCCGTAAATAGCATAAAAATAGTGTAAGAACACTATCGCAAGAATAGCTACTTGCTGCGGTCAGTAAGAGCATTCAATTATTTATCTGTGAGCGCTTTGACATATTATGTAGTAGCATATCACTACAGGTTAACGGTATCATGGCCAAGAGCTTTTTCTCCAAATATGAAGTTTATTAAGTTTAGCATTGTATTGTTTTCATTTGATTTGATTTATTATATACCTTGTTATGTATTGTTAGCCTCTCCCACTGATTTGCATTAAATTGTAAACTTTTATAAGACTTTTTCCTGTGAAACTTGTAAAATTTAATTGTGGTGTCTCCTAATTGGCTAATCGATGTTATGCTATTGTATATTTTCTTTGTTTCTAGCTGTGAGACATCCATATGAAATAAAATAAACATCCCCACTCACCCATCAAAGTGGCGGTCCATAGTCTCTGCCTACCCCACCTGTGGGACACAGGCGTGAGCTGTATGTATGTATGTACTCACCCATCTTCACATCCATGATGCACGGCTCCAGCATCCTCTCCGCCAGGTCTTCAAGCACCAAGTACCGCTGCTCGTACCCGTGGTACTCGAACAGCCTGCAGCCGTAGTAACGAGGAATGAACTTCTGGAGCTCTTGTAGTTCTTCATCAGTGGACTCGTTGACTGTGGTGTAGAAGTCGATCTCGCGTTTTTGTGATTCTTTTATAATCGGCTTCAGTATGGTGCCGTTGTTGCATTGCAGTACACCTGTGTGGGTAGAGTGAGATCAGTAATTGGGATGGATTAAAAGTTGTATCGAGGTATCGTGTGGTAGGGGTTCTTGGGAATTTCGTAATGAAAATGTTCTCAGGGTTGTGACGCGGTGATTAAATTGGACTACGTTGCCTGCGGGTTTGTCCGCGAACGTCAACGAAATGAAAATGCTAAGTGGATGTGTGGCGTTACGCGGCTTGATCGAGTACATCGATATTGCGGATAAGATCGAAGAGGCTTGTCTTCGCTAATTAGCTCACGTGTTGCCTAAGCCCCATTAACACGTAGGAAATAGGTGCCTAAACCTTCAGGTATCAGGAAAGAGGTCCCGCGGAAGGCCTAAGCGACAGATTGACATCGCCGAGTCAGATGCGAGGATGCACAAGACCTGGCGAAATGGAGGAGAATGAGTCGAAAAACCCTGGCAAAAGCCGGGACTGACTGCTCGGATGATAATGACTACAAACCTACATATACCTCCTACTACTCACCCAAATACTTCTCGTCCTTCATGCTCATATGGCCCGCCACCTGCCTGCCGTACGCGGTGACATCCCGCTTGTTGAACGGCGGCGGCGCCACCGGACGCGCCATCTCTTCTATACGCGGTGTCAACGCGTAGTGCACGCGGTAAATCGACCGCTGTCGGCTAACGCGGCGGTCACTCATTTAGCCGGCTGTGGAGAGGGTGGGAGGGCAAGTTTAGGGGGTGGTACGAGGATTTTAAAGCCTATTATTAGCTTAGATTTTAAACAAGAGGATTGTTACTTTGACGTGTAGCAACGTAGCTCCCGTACGGAAGGATCGATTAAGATTGAGTTTTTTTTATGCTACTTAGGTCTTTTAAACTACACATAGGATTTCAATAAAAAATAGAGTGATTCAAGAGGAAGGTTTATTGGGTAGGTCAATACACAAATAAAGTCGCGGCAAGCCAGCTAGTGAAGGTATATAAAGGAAGTTACGACAAAGAAACGGACCTCTTAAGGTGAGGGAAAACATCGTGATGAAACCTGCACATTCAGGTGACTGAATTTGTAACCATGATCCAATCTGCTCCGTTTCCCCGGGTAGCAGGATCACGAAGGGCAGTCGCTCCACTGTATTTACATGATCAGCCAAATCCTGGATCATGGTCAAGGCGGACCCCGGGCCCTCGTGCGCGAGAACAACCGGGACATTAACGCCAAGTTGATTTTTATTTCAAGTTATGACATAGAAAATGCTGGTCTGATGACAGGTTAAAATTATGGAGAAAAAGTCGCTTACGTAAACCATTCGTCATAGGAAAGAAAACAATCGACCTATTTGTTTTCCTCGCAATTCTGCGGTTACAGGATACAAAGTCATGAAATTATTTAATGTAAATAAAATCCAAGTCATGAATAATCATAAATGGCTATAGGTATCGTACGAAAACGGTTAAGGATAATCTGAGGTAGAGCAGAAGTCTAAAAGAGCGTCGGTGGCTTATGGCTAGCGGATCTGACTCGTAAACGAGAGATACCAAGTTCGATCCCCAAATACGGCGGAAATAATAAGAGTGGTGTTATTAGTTTGACGTATGTATCTGTGGCTTTGTGTATCTGTCTATGGCATCGTAGCGCCCGAACGGATAAACCGATTTGGATGCGGTTTTCTCTATTCGAAAGCCAGTTTGATCGAGATGGATCTTAGCTTTGTTTCTTAAAAATCGGTTCAGTACTTTAGGGAATATTTGAGTTTAAGTGAGCTTGGTCGGGGATGCGAGTGTGTTTCCTGATCATTATAATCTGGACGCCTTCAAACCTAGACCATAGACCAATATTATATTGGTCTGAGGCTAGAGTGAATAGGCTGTTCCTGGACAGGCATGCTCCATCTTCGGCCGCATCGTCACTTACCACCAGCGGGGCTATTGTCTAATTCAGTTGGCAACTGCATTTGACATTACATCATTCTACCCCACGTCATCTACGTTGGCCATTGGCTATAGCGTCTACCAAATTTGAGTAGTGTAAGATAATTATATGTCAAATTAAGTAGTCCACTGGAATAGCTAATAACTCATCATCATCATCATCATCACAGCCCATAACAGTCCACTGCAGGACTTCGGGCTAATAACTCAGCTAGTCAGATATCGTTAAAATGTCTGTCTAGCCAAAGAAAAAAACAAAAGAAAGCGATATCGTCGCTGAGTCGGATACGAGCGCCAAGGGCCCATAGGCGTAGAAAGAGGGGGGGGGGGGGGCGTCCGAGCCGTGCCCACCCCAGAATGGTCTGGTGCCCACCCCTGCTCACTGGCTGTACATTGGCGATTGATACGGCTTCATCGGCCGCCTCAGGGGCCAGGCCCCCCCCGGAAAATAGCCCTAGATACGCCAATGCAAGGGCCTACGACACTTCCTCACGAGCACCCTCATACTGAAGACCGGGCGACGTGGAGGAAGAAAAGTCGGATACCGGCATAAGCCGGTATAGACGCTAAGATGATGATGATAAGTGATCAGCTACCTACGGAAATCCGCGACACCGAAAGGTACGCGCATGCGCTGCTGGCCTTTTAGAAACGGCCCGTCTCTTGAAGGTCCCAATGTCATATAGGGAATACCGGAATACGCAAATGAGTTGTTTAAAGAAACTTTCCCACATTGTGAGCATGGAGTTCTATAAGGGTGAAGTAATTACGAGATGGGTACGGTTATTCCCCTGGTGTGCATTCGTTGGATTTATCTACTTAATCTCTTACTATCAGAGGGCAGTAAACTTATTTGCCACCTTAATCGTATAACAACAAAAAAAAGGTTAGCCTTTGAAACAACCAATGTCAAAGTCAATAAACAATTACTAATGTAAAGTAAAAACCTATGAATCAGAACATACGTACCTACTGTAAGTGTACATCGATAAAATTATCGATCAAGTGATAAAAGCTTCAAGAATGGCAGCTAAGAAATGTGTAATTTCATTGAAATGGAAAAATATTAGAGTAACACGGTCTAAGAGTAACACAGGTATATAACTTAAATTTATCAATCAGAAAAACAAAACATTTCGCACAATCATTTACCATAATTACTTACCTAATTGAAGACAGGAAAACACAAAACCGTTTAGGTAATTAACGCACAAGTACGCCGATTTAAATAATTAAAAAGAAAAACAAATACAAACAGCCAGTATCTCGCATTCGAAATTCGAATTCCACTGGCACACAGCGCGACAATAAAGGCACTAATGACTGGATAAATTAACCCATTGCCTCATTGAGACATCACATAAACTAAATAAAATCACAATTACCTTATGAAACAACGAACGGGTAAATTGTGAATATTTTGATCTGTGTAGACGGCCGCCTACGAATACCCACGCCAGAAGCAACTGTGAAATCTTCGCGGGCACATTTAGCGACCTATTTTTATCTAATCACCACGCAAAGATTGACGATTTTATCAATTGATACATGATAGACATTTTACAATTGGAAAAACTGTATGAAACATAATGGCACGAGGCAACTTGGTAGGTATTTTATCAATGAAAAACTCTACGTCAATCTATCTGTTCGTTTAGCAGTTCTTCAAAAATGCGTTGGAATGGTTTTCAATTCGATTTGTGATACAATTCGATTCGATTACAAAAAGCAACTACGAGGCATGTTCAGAAAGTGTACTGCGACCATAGGCCAGTTTTTTTTTGAGTGTTTGTGACTACTTGTGACACTGGATGGTAGAAGCGGGTCTCCTGGCCGTGCAACCATCGCAGGAAGAAGGTAGTTTGTATGTAAACTTAAGGAGCGGCCACATGCGTGCACAGGAGCGGCAATATGCTTATAAAATTTTTCAACAAATTCTAAAAATCTTTCCCACGTGGGTTTGCGACCAAAAAGGCAAAATATTGGCAGAGTTTCTGCCTCAGAAGTGGTCAACAATGCACGACGATATTGTGACTCTATAACGAGTACGAGTATTCAAAACGAAAAGGAGGGAATGCTGACAAAAGAAGTATATCCTGCAGTGCAGCGTCTGCCCTGCACTGCAGGGTACAATTCTTTTGTCAAGTGTAGTTTGTCTTTTAGAAGAAGTGCAGCGTTAGCCACCATCAAGGTGCTTGGAATTATTCATTTGGTTTGGAACCACTACTTAATGCTTTCAGATGATTATCGTTCACCCCAGTGAAGGCATAGGTACATGGGTAGAATTACATTTTCAGTCGACTACCAGGTGCAGAAAAAGGTTCTGAAAATGTGGCCTTTCCCTTTTTGGGACCTAGCGAAAGTTCTTCACGAGTTGCACTCAGCGGGATGTAGGTTATGTAAGGAAATAGTAGTGAAAAAGTGTATTAACAATCATCATTATCATCTTGACGTCAATACCCCGGTTATGCTTTCGCGCACGACCGCCCGGGGTCCGCCTTGACCATGATTCAGGATTTGGCAGACCATATAATTACAGTGGAGCGACTGCCATCTGACCTCCGTGACCGCTGCTACCAGGGGAACCTGCCCAGATTGGATCATGGTTACAGTCACAGGTAGTAGTCGCCTCAATTTACAGGTTTCATCACGATGTTTTCCCTCACCGTAACCGCATCGGGTAGCATTCAACTGTACATAACTCAGAAAAGAGTCACTAGTACATTGCGGCAGTGGGATTCGAACCCGGTACCTCTCGCATTGCGAATCGGACACCGTTACCACTAGGCCACCCGACGCTCCAACGCGCTTTTCTCTATATCATATTAGTATAGTTACACCTGGGAACTTAATCTAAACCTAGGCCGTATTCTGTCTAATCTGTGGTATGGCCAAGCGGACGAAGTCACGGGCAAAAGCCTAACTCAACGAGGAAACTCTAATTTGTCGTTACCCACTCACACTCTAATTAGTTGGTGATTAATCACCGCCACACTTTATCTTCAAGTTAATTAAAAAGGTAATCAATTACTGTGACGAAAAAAAAACAAGAACGATTAACGATTAACATTTATTATTAAATTGCATTTACATTCTGTTCATTACGTCAATATATTAGTATAAAATAGAATATCGAGTCATACAATGCAATTTACATGTCCTACTAAATTGAATGCAGAAACATTTATTATTAAAAGGACAGGATTAAGACTTTAGATGTATTGCTTCAAAAATAGAAATAACGAACCGTACACCTTTAAGAATGACGTTTAACGTTTATTAAATGCGTTTAACAATTTGGTGCAAGCCACCCTAAGACGTACCTAATAATAATACAAAAAAAACCGACGTAACAAAAAATACACACCCATCTTAAGAATGAAATTGACAGATGTACAGTACACCCCATCACAGCTTGCTCCCCACATCATATTTATAGATCCCCTCCCCGCTCTTCCTCCCGCACTTTCCCTCGGCTACCAGCTTGTCCAGCAGTGGGATTGGCCTGAACACGGGGTCCCCTGTCTTCCGCAGCATGGTGTCAAGGACGAACCGCTTTGTGTCCAGGCCGGTGTAGTCAGCGAGTTCGAGAGGCCCCATGGGGTATCCCGCGCCAAGCTTCATGGCTATATCGATGTCGCGGGCTGACGCGTCACCTGCAGATGGTATTTGCTTTACTACTTTGACTTTTCGTAGCGAAAAAGTCACTTTTTTGTGACTGTAATATGGCTGTAAAGCGAAACTGCCAAAAGGATGTGAGGCAGCCCGTTTTTTTTTGCTTATAGAAACCACACAAGAGGACATATGAGTACATTCGCTACGAAAGTAGAACTTTACTTTACGAAAGTAGAGCCAGCTTGTGCAATAACGTTTTGTAGGTCTCTTCAACGTCTACTATCACTGCAAAGTGGACTTTTTCATGTACTCGATAAGGTACGATACCCTACGCCTTCACAGTCTAGTAGGTATGTAGATATACGTCCATGGGGACAACTACAACGGGGAATGTTCCGAAGAACTGTTTAAGTTGGTGCCACCGTCACTTTTCCGCCACCGCACCGATGATGTCATAGATTTTGTCCACGCCATCTAGATGCCTGGCATCCAACTAACGCACGGGCAAAGCGTATATTTTGTCTAACTACATAACTGGTCTGCTGTATCGGTGAAGTGCTGCAAAAAAGAGCAGAATAAAAATTTGGGTGCGACTATCTATCAAACCCAACTTTTCAAAATCACGTGTAACTTGATATATCTATCTTTTATAGATTTCACTTCTATTTATTTATTTCATAAATGGTTATTGTGCACAATGGAGGTTATAATAATATGAACATAAAGATAACAATCATAAAAGGTACTATTTCTAAAAAGAAATTAATTAGTTTTTTATTTTATTTCTACTCTTTTTGTACACAGTATGTAAGAGGAACAAACTTGCCTTACATGCCTATGTAACTTGCTTATGTACGGGGACCAATTAGATGGATATATATAAAGCGGAATTCCAGTCCAGCAACCCTTAACTGATTTTCAATAAATCGATGTTGTCCATAAAAGAAAACCGTAGAAAGCGCATCGTATAGACCCTTATCGACAGATCTGGCGGGAGCAAAAATCTTACGGAGAGACAAATATTGTTAACAATATTTAATTTATTACTAAACCCATAGCAAACATGGAACTACTTTCATGTTTTCTATGACTAAACCGGTATAGGACGGACAGCCAACCAGTATAAAATATATTTCTTCGGCAAAGTAAGTATGGGTGTTTGAAAACGTAGCTGCGTGAATTGTAAAGTGTACCTTGCACACGCCCATGTTTTTAGTTGTCTAATTATTGATTACCTGATTCTCGATAATCATTCAGATCTTAAATAAATTAAATTAATCAAAATTACAATTAAAAATGACGCGGCTACGTTACGTAACGCCAGCGCCCATGATTTCCTGATACAGAAATCTTCTTGATTAGCTTTGGCTTTGTTTTATCAAGTCATTTTACTTCGTCTTTAGATAGCCGATTAAATGTTGTTATTGTAAGTAACATTGATACACTATCAAGTTCAATAAATCCGATTCAATATAACAATAAAGATATTAGTTATAAGTTTCCGTTCCACTGAATTTTTGTCATTTTGGCTTGAAAAAGCTTTAAGAAGTTTGCATAATTTTAATTAATATTTCAGACTAGGTGGCCCGACGCGACTTCGTCCGTGCGTTGTCCTAACCAATAAACCTTCCTCATGAATCACTCCGCTTATTGGTGAAAACCGCATGAAAATCCGTTCAGTAGTTTTTGAGTTTATCGCGAACAGACAGACAGACGCGGCTTGGGGCTTTGTTTTATGTATGTAGTGATTTGTATAACACTAATAAGATTAAGTGAAAAAGTTAATGAGCGAGCGCAGGGAGCGCGCATTTTTTTTAAATTTTGTTCTTGTTTGACGTCACCTAAACTGCCGCCCGGGGCCATCGCACCACCCGCCGTGGGCTGGGTACTCATCCCCACTACGTAGACCCTCTGTTGGTCACCACGCGAAGGTTTGAAAGAATGTTTCTCGCTCGTACGATTCGGATGTGGAATGAGCTCCCAGCCACAGTGTTTTCTTTGGACTATGATATGGGATCGTTCAAGAGGTATATTAGAGGTCTCTACAGAGGCGGGCAACGCATTGGTGACTCCCTTGGTGTTGCTGATGTCCATAGGCGGCGGTGACCACTTTCCATCAGGTGGCCCGCATGCCTGTTTGTCTGCAGGATAACATAAAAAAAATGCGCCCTTAAACGTTTCAAATCACATCATTTCAATCGTCTAAAGGAGGGAGCAGGAAAGTTTTTATAGCGCGCTCTCCATGACCAGATAGTACTTGTCAAGACAAATCCAACAAGCCTAAACTGGATGGGTTTATCATACGTACAAGTTTAGGAGTTCCTATGACCACCTTCCGTCTCCATCGTCAGATCAGCTGGATGGTATCATAACAATTGCATTGACACCGAACTTAGATAAGTATGCAAAATTAAAGCTCAATCGGAAGCCGGGAAATGGGAGATTTTATTACGTACAGGCATGTGAAACTTGTGAAAATAAATAAAAGCTTGTATAATTTATTAAAAATAATAAAGGTTATTTTGACCAAGGTAGCCGAAGCCAAAAACGAAACCGAAGCTTCGGTCGGACATCAGGTGCCAGCAAGTGTCAAATTATGTTGCGCCAATATAACGTAGGTGTCGCTACTGTCTGCGATGTTACATAACGAGTATTGTACATACTAACAAGGATGGTGTACAGTGTCGCAAACTTATCGCGATAAGGCCCCCTTTGCCTACAACTAGTTATGGTTTTTTGTCGGAACTTTTTAATGTAATTATTCTTGTGTGAGCAATAATGAATTTATCTATCTATCTATCTTATCTGACATGGTGGACAAAACTGGAACTAAGTGTCGTTATTTTGTTGCCAACAACAGTGTCGCCGCCACCGGATCACATAAGTACGTGTCACTGTAATGCAACATGGAATTAACATAAATCCATATTAAAAATGATGACCCGAGTGGTTCAGGTGGTCAACATCCGCCGGCAGACCGGCGCAGAGGTCCCAGGTTACATTCCCAGTTGGGCAGAAAAATAAATGATGAATTTCAATTTTTGTTACGGGTCTGGGTGTTTTAATATGTATAATAAGTATGTATTTAAAAATTATAAGTAGTTTATCAGTTTTCTGACACCCATAACACAGCTTTGCTTACTTTGGGGCTAGATGGCGCTGTGTGAATTGTCCAAGTATTTATTATGTTATAATTTTTGGAAACTTTGGACAGACTGACTTTTAACGGAGTTCGGTTATAAGGAAGTGCATTATTGAGCAGGAGATTAGAAGCCTGGATATCTGTAACGCAGTTTATATAACTTAGCACAGACTCCAGCTCTCAATAATGATTTTATGCCATTATGTTATGTACTTCTATCTTTTTGAGAGCAAGAAACGTATTTTTTTTGTAGGAATCCGAGTGAAGCACGAGGGTCAGAGTCTATCGTGTGAAAGCGCGGGGAGATCTATGTTCTGCAGTGGACATCCTGCGAATGAGATGATAATGACTGGTGCCAATAAACACCAATGAAGTGTGACATATTGTGCGTGTATTTTAAAGTAAAAAAATCAATCTTCTATACCAGGAATAGCCAAGAGTTCCACCGCGGTCTACCGGTCGACCACGAAGGCGATTTTCTCACGTATCCCTGGGACATACGCAATACCTGACCAATGAAGAGTCTCGTCAATCTTAGCCGCCATTAAACATACTGACAAACTGAATACAAAAATGTTTAATACATATATCTCTTGTAAACTGTAGTCGACCGCAAGAAATATTTTTGACAACCTGTGAGGTCAGGTCAAAAGTTTGGCCACCCCTGCTCTATACATGTGTTCGTGATATGATAAAAATCAAGCTATATTTTACGAACTATACTCTAATGAGCAGTTTTCCAATAGGTATCTAAAGCATTCCTAACCACTCCCTAGATGGCGCCCCGACAATTTTGGTAATTGATAATCGCTTGAAATAGGTTCTTAGCAGAGAGGATATAAACACTGGATACGTTGTATTGGATAATATTGTATTTATCAATAGTTTTCAACCATTTTAGAGGTTGTAATAAATTATTACAAACAAAACAAACATCAATTTGACTGAGTCAATTCGTTCCATAGACACTAGGATCAAGACTGGACGCAATCATGGACTTACCGACGCAATACAAATATGAAAGGTTTGTCTTAAAATACATTTCGTTGAACCTTTTGGTAAAAAATTACCAAAATTGTAGGAGCGCCATCTATTGATGCTTTTTGAAACCAATTGACAATACCTACTGGAAAACTCCTCATAATCCAAATAAATAAAACAACAACATCGAAAACATTTGTAAGTAAATAGGTTATATAATTAAAACATTATATTATTATTGCGCTTATTTCTTGTATTTGTAGAAGCCTTCTCCGGTCTTGATTCCCAGCTTGCCCTCAGCGACCATTTTGTTCAGCATTGGGATTGGCCGGAAGACGGGGTCGCCGGTCAGCTTGAGCAGCACCTGGAAATCCGGGCCCGGTTTTAGTACTTTGTACAATAAGGGTTTATGTTTTACAGATAAATCCATAGCCTCCGTGGGTAAAACACCAAATTACATATGACGGCAGACGGCTTAACAATCAAATCTCCCTAAATTTGGGATTGTGTGAATCACACTTGTTGAAGAGCGTTTGTTAAGTCGGTGGCCTAGTGGTAAAAGTACCCGACTCGCAAGCGAGAGGTGCCGGGTTGTCCACTGTAAGTAATTGCCTGATCTGCCAAATCTTGGATCATGGTCAAGGCGGACCCCGGGCCCTCGTGCGCGAAAGCACAACCGGGACATTAACGCCACGATGATTATTTATTGTTCTCACCATTGAGCGTCGGTAGCCTAATAGCTAGCGGGTCCGACTCGAAAGCGAGAGATACCTGGTTCGTATCTTACTGCCGCCATGTACCAATGACTTTTTCTCAGTTATGTACATTAGTTGAACATTACTCGACGCTCTTACGGTGAGGAGAAGCATCGTGAGGGACTGAATGTGTAACCATGATCCAATCCGGTCAGGTTCCCTGTTAACAGGGCTACGGAAGTCAGACGGCAGTCGCCCCACTTTAATTACCTGCACCTGTAGCATGAAGAGCTTTCGCGCGAAAGAGCGAAATAACTCTAGCTATCTTTGTCGCTGTTGAAGCAAGCGAGATAAAAGTTTGTTGCGCGACAAAGCTCGTCATACTACGCATCGTATGCCATGGTATGCCGATGGGTGCTTTTATAATTTGTAACGTGACGATATTATCGTGGACGTCCACAATATAGGGGAGAAGTGGCTATCGGTAAAATAAAAAACGTCTCGAGACGACATTATTTTTGCTCTGTGGCAACCCCGAAGCACAACCATTCGCACCTAAAGCGCGCTCCACATGTTCGCCGAAACTTCCGGCGAATTTTTGCCGGGACTTTGGTCGACCTCTACATTCTCGCCTATTAGAGATGTGGTGGGTGTCAAAACGCGCGACATTATATCGATTCATCGGTGTAATATCGCTAATCTGCTGTAAACAAGGTCGCAGAGGTGATGGCAGTTGCTCTACTGTAATTACTTGATCTACTAATATCCTGGATCATGGTCAAGTGTACCCCGAACCTGTTACGGGAAAAAGCGCTAGGAATATAAATATAAAATCGATCGAATCGAGACGACAACAAACTATCTCTAGTTAGTCTATGAAATAGGCGAGACATGCCAAACATGCACGGGACTACACGAATACTCTCTCTACATTCTCGTGTTCCCGCGGAACTGTCCACATGTGGAGTGCGCTTAAAACGTAATACTCATGTCATATTAAATAATGCCAGCTCTCCCCTTCTCAGTCGGTCACTTTTGTCAAAGTGGTCGTAGTTGCGTAGACGAGGTATGACCCGGACGGATGCCCATTGCGTCGCAGATCTCCCCGAGGATTGCTTTCTCAGCGATTTGCTGCCATTTTTGCCGATTAGAGACACTGCTAAATAGAAGCTCCCTTGTACAAACACTCCTTTTACCCATCCTAGACTACGCTGTCTGTTGCTATTTGGATGCCACCGAAGAGCTATTAAATAAATTAGACCGTCTCCAAAACGTATGCATAAGGTTTGTCTTTGGACTGCGTAAATATGACCATGTCTCCGATTTTCGATCTCAGCTCAAGTGGCTTCCCATTATATATGGGAACTATCGCAGGAACGCTCATGTCCTTTCTATGCTCTACAATGTCCTCCACAATCCCTCTGCTCCCCCATATCTCCGCACCAACTTCAATTTCTCCCGGGCCCAAGATAAACCTTGTCGCTCAAATGTAAGATCGTCTTTAGCCATCCCCATCCATCATTCCGATTTCTTTTCCTACTCCTTCACTGTTCATGCTGCGAGACTGTGGAACTCTCTCCCGCATGTGGTGCGTGACAGTCCGTCACTGCCTATATTCAAAAAGCGAGTAAAAGACCACTACCTGTCCCTGTCTAGTCCATAAATTTTTATCTATTTGTATTGATATGTAGTAGTATTTAAGTGTATAGTATGTATGTATTTATTGATATAGTATATAAAAATTAGTCATATTCATATGTATTTTATAATTATTCATTAATTGTGCGCGTCGTATCTGCATTTCTTAGCTAAACATTTCCTTTCTGTAGGCCTGCTGGAAGAAATTTCTTTTAGAAATAAGTAGTGCCTGTTGTGTCAGTTATATCTATGTTATATCTCTGTATTTCTTTATTGTGTGCAATAAATTGTTAAATAAATAAATAAATAAGCTCTCCCCAATATCGTGGACGTTCACGATAATATCGTCACGTTACTAATTGCGACCAATGGATCACAGTCGACGCGGACCCCGGCCCCTCCGCCATATCGACGCCAATATGACGACGACAGTCCTCACCTCCATGACAGACTTGTTGGTGTCCAGGCCGGTGTAGTCGGCGAGCTCGAAGGGTCCCATCGGGTAGCCGGCGCCGAGTTTCATGCCGATGTCAATGTCCTCCTTGGAGGCGTCGCCTGCAATACACAAATCACTTTAAATAAATTCTTATGGTATGGTAATGATTGAATTTCACATTTGAAATAATTATTATTATTTGATATTCTAATTACCTATCTCATATTTGTCAATTTCGAACCACGATGATTGATTATTATTTTAGATTTTGTTTGTTTTAATTGATTGTATTTTAAAGTGGACATTATCTAACTATTAGTTACTATATTCATGAAACTATTTTAAATGACCATGTATGATTATTACTTACTACGAATAAACGAATTTGAATATACCAACACCTGGCCGACAGAAAAAGTCGGATGACCCCCGACTTTTTCTGCAGTTTACATATTAACTCAAATATTTTCTAAACCCTGAATCGGTTATGAACTATCTTTATTAAACTGGTTTTCGAATAGAGAAAACCGCATCGAAATCAGTCCATTCGTTCGGGAGGTACGATGCCACAGACAGACACACTGACACAGAGTTACAAATACACACGTCAAACTCAAAACTTCTAACTTGAAAGTTATTTAAAAAAAGATCAAGTCAACAGATAAGTTATAAATTGGACGTAACGGATTTTGTTGCAATTTATTATCTGTTGACCTGACCTTTCTTTAAAATAACTCTCACTTATCGCTTACATAACCTGCAAATCATAGCTTGCAAACAGAAAGCTCGGCTATGAAGGCCATGTCAATGCATCGGGTTCCATTTGTCGGGTCCATGTTATTGTCGATGAGTACTCGTACAAAAGAGAGAGATAGAAATAATGAAACAATAGAGAAGCATCCCCTTTAGCCCATAGATGAAACGAAGTCAAACGAATACAAGAATCACCCGAGCGGTATTGACCGCTCGGGTGATTCTTGTATTCATATGTATTCGTGTATTCGTATACACGATCAGCCAGGACCAGCCTTCGCATTCTTCCTCCACCACACCGCCCGGCTATCGACCTCCTCCCGGCGTCAGCCGTTGGCTCTCGCATCCGACATGACAATGTCGAGCCATCGCTTTTTGGGTCCCCATGGGAACTCCTAATAATCTACCGGCAGGTAGCCCGACTAGCTTTTGCCCGCAACTTCGTATGCGTAAAATTCGGTTGTAACGGTCCAGACCCGTTTATTTCGAGATAAATTATAGCCTATGTGCCATTCTGGGCTATAAACTATATTGCTGCCAAATTTCATCAAAATCCGTTTAGTAGTTTACACGTGAAGGAGTAACACACATCCATCCATCCTTACAGTAGTACGATTTAGAAAATCTTCATTATTTCTAATCGTTTGTGATAACCAAAAATTATTGGGTATAGTAGGATAAATAAACAACAAATAAATGCAAGCCCATTTTCCATAAACAGTCTCTTGTAGCCCAAAATGGGTGTAAACGATGATTGACCCTGTAATGTAGCAGTTGAAGATTTCTCAAACTTTGTTTGCCAAGAACTGCAGTATGCTCATTCATTCGTATGCTATTTATTACTTATACACAAATAATACATAGCAAAAACTAAGGAAAAATAGAAAAAGCAACCGTTCACATCCCAAGTATCCGCTAATCTATTGTTATCAATTGTTCTCGCGACCCACTATTGTACTAACAGTGTTGTGCAAAAACTAACAGGCACAACCTGGGGAGCCAGAGCATCTACGCTTCGAACCACTGCGCTATCGCTGGTCTATCCTGCGGCAGAGTACTGCGCTGCGGTCTGGCTAAACAGTGCCCACGTGTCAGCGGTTGATGTGCAACTGAACCACACAATGCGTTTAATCTCTGGATGCCTAAAGCCAACCCCAACATACTGGCTGCCTGTGCTTAGCCACATAGCGCCTCCTCACTTACGCAGAGAGAAATGCCTCAGCCGAGAAGTGGAAAAAATGAAATCGAACCCGATGCTACCCATCCACCAGGACCTCGACAATTTTAAAGTTTCCCGGCTGAAATCTCGTAAGCCTCCGGCGCTCCGATTTCACAGTGCAGCACCTAAGAAGGATCTCTCTGACGCTTGGACTGCTGAGTGGGCACTGAGTGCACCTGTCGATGTTCCCTTCAAGCTGAACGTAAAGCAGCACCCAGCAGGCTTTAAAGAGTCACGGCGCGTCTGGTGTCTGCTGAACCGAATAAGAACAGGCGTCGGAAACTGTGCGTATCTATGGCACAAATGGGGTTGGTGCGAGGCAGCGGCATGCCAGTGCGGCTGCCCTGAGCAGTCAGTCAATCACATTATATTTGAATGTCCGGATACCAAGTACAGCGGGCAAGCGGAAGATTTTCAGTCCCTTTCGGCCGAAGCTCTCGCCTACTTGACGAAATGTAAATTGAAAATTTAAGTAGCAGTAGGAACTTAAAAGCCATACGATAAATAAACTATTGTACTTATTGGACGTGACTGGTTAAGCGATTTCTGCCAAGCAACCTATTATTATTTATTATTACAAACTACACACTATTATTATAAGAGCGTGGGAGTGGGAGCGTCGGTGGCCGAGCGGTTAGATTATGCGACTTGAAAGCCAGAGATCCCGGGTTCGAATCCGGCTCCGGCCACGTACCAAAGATTGTTTTCTGAGTTATGTACATTAGTTGAATACCAACCGATGCTCTTACGGTGAGGGAAAACATCGTGATGAAACCTGCACATTCAGGAGACTGAAAGTGTAACCATGATCCAATCTGGTCAGG
Organism: Blastobasis lacticolella; assembly: GCA_905147135.1. Lineage (NCBI taxonomy): Eukaryota > Metazoa > Arthropoda > Insecta > Lepidoptera > Blastobasidae > Blastobasis > Blastobasis lacticolella. The sequence continues at coordinate 17,587,032 of LR990055.1, read as the reverse complement.
TTCCCCTGGTAGCAGGGTCATGGAGGTCAGATGGCAGTCGCTCCACTGTAATTACCTGACCTGCCAGATCCTGGATCATGGTCAAGGCGGACCCCGGGCCCTCGTGCGCGAGAGCACAACTGGGACATTAACGCCAAGATGACACACACTATTATTATAAGAGGCTATTATTAGTACAAGGAGTTAGCAAAATCAAGCAAAAATGTACTTAAAAGTGTAAAAGAGACCGAACTATTAATATCTATATAGTTGTGTGCAATGTAGTGCTTGTTTAAACTTAAACGTAAGGTATACCTATCTAATAAACATCTACTGCTGCCACAGAAATCAAAATAAGTTATGTCAATGGAAGTCCTATACGCTCGTGACTTTGTCACCTTGCAGATATCCCGATAGACATTGTTTGCCCATAGTATATGACACTATCTCACAGAGTTATTGCGCAGTAGTGCAGTGATGCGCAGTAGTGGGCGAGGTGTTTTTTTTATAGTTTATGCCAAACATGGCATTCTAATTATTATCTCATTTTGATTTCCGTGCCTACTGCCTAATGAAAATAAATTCCTCACCATTAGGCAGGTCCCACCATCACCAAATAATATGAGCCAATCATATTTGTAGCACAATATTTTATAAACAGTAATAGACAACTCGTGATACTTACTTAAATAAAATGCCAAACCAAAGCCAGAGTAGCACATGCGCCCACACCACATATCACAAGGAAAACTTTTTGTAAAACAAGTTGACATTTGTACGCGATTTAGTACTTTTTTATGCACTACTTAACAATAATCAAACAACTTCGCCATTACCTGGTTTTTTTCGACAACTTAATGTACTTAAATAACTCTCCCGTAACTTTAACAAATGAATGTACCGAATAAATGAAAGTACATATTTTATTACATAAAAACACAGAATAAAACAAATACAAGACAGTAGAAATACAGGCGGCCTTATCGCGTGTAGCGATTTCTTCCAGGCAACCTATAAATTATACAAAAATAACTTTTTTTTAATGTTGTACGGCAGACAAACAGTCACGCGAGCCATAATGTTGTACGGCAGACAAACAGGCACGCGGGCCACCTAATGGAGAGTGGTCTCCGCCGTCTCTGAACATCAGCAACACCATGGGGAGTTACCATTGCATTGCCCGCCTCTGAAGAGATCTCTAATATACCTCTTGAACGATTCCATGTCATAATCCAAAGGAAACACTGTGGCTGGGAGCTCATTCCTCATCCGAATCGTACGAGCGAGAAACGTCCTTTCGAACCTTCACGTGGTGCCCATCAGAAGGTCTACATAGTCCCCACTACGACGAGTGGAGCGATGGCGGAATTGTGCTGTGGACACCAGATCAAACAATTCCTCAGCATACTCCCCATTGTACAGCCAGGAACTTGTTCCCTTTAGTTTATAGTAGTTTAACATGTTATTCATTGTCTACACAGGCGAGTGCGAATATACACGTCAATACTAAGTGAAACCTGAGGCAAATAGTAACGCCGACAAACAGGTATTCTATCATCCCTGGGATCATGGGATCGTTCAACAGGTATATAAGTTCTGCCTTTCACTAGCTCTTTAGTTATGTCTGTCAAAATATATCATAAACTTCCAGAAATAACAAAATGAAAGATAGCAAATTCATATCAACATTATAAAAGCTCCTTATCAATAAATCCTACTATAACAAACACGAGTATATAGATGATAAAGAAGTATCTAAGCTACGAGTTACATAAGATAGGTTAAAAAATTTGTGCATGAATAGGTAATAAGTAAATACATAGTAGTGAATATTATTATATTCACTACAAATTTTCACTAAAATTGCCTACATACATAATTAATTTGGGTAGTTAAATTGAGTTAAATATGTCGTCCGCTCTACCAAATTGCGGTTTCCGACAGTGGGTCCATGTCGTTATAATAATGTACTATCAGTACGAACATGTTACTACCTTGTAAGAGCTGTACATGGATGCAAATAAATTCAATTTGATTTAGAGGACTCTTCAGAGGCAGGCAACGCATTGGTAACTCCCCTGGTGTTGCTGTTGTCCATAGGCGGCGATGACCACTTTCCATCAGGTAGCCCGCTTGAATGTTTGTCTGCCGTATAAAAATAAAAAATACCTTTCCATAAACAACAAGGTATAAGTACAGTCAGGCCAAGGAAGTTGTTTTAAAACATCAGTTTTGTCAAAACTGCCCCGATATAGTTTAACCAAAATATCACGAAAGTTAAGGCTGTTACAACTGTCGGAATATTATTATATACTATATCCTGCAACTGAACTTTGATAAAACCATTTCCTGCACCCGTAGCATGACTGGCTTTGTCGCGCGCAAGAGAGCGAGATAACTCTAGCCAGCTCTTTCTATATGCGTTGAAGTGAATAAGACACAAACTTATTATGTTACGACAAAACCCGCCATGCTACTCAGACCGGTCGAGTTTACATGATACCAACCTCTCTCATACATCCTGAGGGCCTCAGCGCTGTACGGCCCCAGAAGCCTGTTGACCACAAACCCGGGTGTGTCTTTGCAGGTGATACAGGTCTTCCCAACGGACTTGCCCCACGCCATCATGGCCTGGTAAGTCTCTTCCGAGATGTGGTCACCCCTGATGACCTCCAACAAACGCATCACCGGTACCGGGTTGAAGAAGTGGAGACCGCCATATCTGGAACGAGATTAATACCCGTAAGTTATTTTACCCATAGGAGCCTCGGGGGCTTAGTGGTTACGGTACCCGACTCACAATCGAGAGGTGACGAGTTCGAATGCCACTGAGTTATGTACATTAGTTGAATACTAACCGATGCTCTTACGGTGAGGAAAAATATCGCGATGAAACCTGCACATTCAGACGCCTGAATGAACCATGATCCAATCTGGTCAGAAGTCGCTCCACTGTAATTACCTGATCTGCCAAATCTTGGATCATGGTCAAGGCGGACTCAGGGCCCTCGTGCGCGAGAGCATAACCGGAACCATAACGCAAAGACGATTTTTTTATCCCTAGAATAGGTGGAGATCGTCGTGTTGCGGTGTGCAACTCTCCGAAACTTGCGGAGTATGCTCGGCTACCTATATCCAATTTAAAAAAGCCACGACGGTCTACTTTATAAAAGAGTGACTTATTTTCTTATGCATGACATATGGACAGCACATTATGTTTCCAAAAAATACATCTAATAATGGTTGTTGATATAGGTTTTGCCACAAAGTACCTAGGTATGTAGAGCGGCCAAGCCAAGCAGAGTTAGCTCAGAAGACAACACAATTTCTTACACGAACACGTTTCTCAAACGTTGCGTTTACAGCTAATCTCACACAGCCTTATCCACAGAACAAACTACTTTCTAGCTCAGGAGTTCCCAAACTGTGCGTCGCGACGCCTTGGGGCGTCGTGGTGCCATCCTATGGGCGTCGCGGAACGATTAGTTTAGAATTTTAGATAAATATATGAGAGTAGCGATATCAAAACTTCATTTGAAAAGTTTTGTTTAGAAAAGCCAGCTAATAATGCTTGTTCCTTGAAATTAATGTCTGTTAAAGTCACACATAGGAATTTTATTTCAGAAGGCCTGAGTGTCGCAAAAAAAAACATGTTATAAAAGGAGATGTGGTTTGAAAATGATTGGGGACCCCTGCTTGCTCTCTGCCCAGAGGTCTGATCGCGCGGGCGCTGGGCTTGTACTTTATATGCCTTAAGTTGTTGGTACGGTACCTGAGTTTAATGACAATTATGCAAGCTGTTCAATTCGAACACCTGTGACCTTGATCTACCCGCGAACATGTTAACAGCTGTTAAATTCGAAACGTTATTTATCTATATGTATTAATTATTTATTTATTAATAAACTGTGACATCAGAATAATCTGTTAGAAGTACCCTTTGAAGTTTTTCGTATTTCTCTGAATATTATAAAATTTGAAAATAATCTTTGTAGTTGTAGATCGATGACTATTACACCATTTTTACATCTTGCTACCAACGTTCGTCGTGAATGATGGCGTCAAGATATTCTGTTTATTTGATGCTTAGTTTTAGCCCTAGTATGTAAGCGTGAGAACACATGTTTGTTTGTAAATTAAACTACCTAGAGTACCTAGGCACGCCAAGAAGATAGGTACTAGACTAATCCTGTTCGTGATTCAGTATGAATACAGAAAACTCTAGTCATCTATCATATAATTGTCTAGAACCTGGGAGTGGCCTTCTGTCTGTCTTCTTTTCTGGTTCTGTGGTATTTATTTATTTATTATTAAAGAATAACTCATTCTTGTGAAGCGTCGGTGGCATCGTGGTTAAGAAGCGAGAGATACTGGATTTGAACCCCATTACATAAAATTTCGTGATTAAATCTGCATATTCAGGCAGGAATGTGTAACCATAATGTGTGTGACCAATGAGGTCAGATAGCAGTTCCTTCACTGTAATGACCTGTTCTACCAAATCCTGGATCATGGTCAATACCCCGGGATTCGTGCGCAAGAGCACATGGGACTTTAACACCAAGATAAAATAATTTTTTATATCTTTCTTGTAAATTCAAGCAAATGTGTTCAGTCTGATATTGGATTCATAATCATCACAATATTCTTGAATACCTAAATTATTTGCTAAACAAATTGTCACACATTGTGTAAGTTACATAAAATTAAGCATTTAATCAAACACAGATTACGAAACTGATAGCAAACGTCTGCTCTTATCATTATTATCACATATAACCTTTGGAACTAGGTATGGTCCAAAGGTTAAGTGGAACATTATGTATTATTTATTTATGTAGTAAGAATTATTTCACAACTACAACTCACCTGTCTTTCCTCTTGATGCCAGCTCCGATTTCATTGATTGAGATGGAAGACGTATTTGTAGCGAGGATTGTGTACTCCGGTGCCAGCTGAAATAAAGGTTAAGAAAACTTTGAATAATACATGTAGGGAGTAACTACTGAACCAATGTTTGAAATCATTCGATGCACTATTGTGCATACATTTTTGTGTCAGTAAATTTGAAATTCAATACACACAAAACATGCATAAAATGAAGTAGATACTTATATTTTATACATCAGATGTACACAAAAGGTACACCAAACAATATTGACACCAACCTGATCAAGTTTATTAAAAAGCTGCTGTTTCACGTCCAGTTTCTCAACAATAGCCTCCACAATTAGATCTGCATTGACACCATCCTCTACCTTCGTAGATAATTTGATCCTGCTGTATGAGTCTTGCACAAAACCTTGGACCTTGGACGCATCATCTTTGTACATCTTCTTGGCAACACGAGTGAGGTTACCCTGAATTGACTTCTGTGCTTTGTCCAGCTGTTCTTGTTGCACGTCAATGAGGAATACATTTTGACCGGCTTGTGCTGCAACCTTAAGTTCAAATAAGATTATTTAAATCAATGTCATGCATAATGAACTTTGTACTTTAATACTGTTGCAGGTGTAAGTATAACTTTATTTGGCTATAAATAACTAACTACTGATAAGTAAGTATGTAGGTACCTTCTTCTTCTTGGGCGATACACTCTTGACAGAGCAGTCATGGTTGTTGTGTTATGTTATGTATGTAGGTACCTACATAGTAACTAATACTGATAAAACTTTCTAAAAGTTAATAAACAAGCTTACCTGTGCTATTCCAGACCCCATGAGCCCTCCCCCAATCACTGTTACGGTTTTAATCGCGTTCATTGATGTGGAACTAGAAAAGTTCCTAGTCAAAACTGATAGCTTGTTCATTTTGTTATCGTCTCAACTTTCGCACGATTTCACAAATAGAAAGACGACGGCGGAATGATGCGATGCGAGCGAAGCTGTTTACAAGTTGTTGACCGGCGAATCCGGCGATCCCACCCACTACCAACGGCAGTCAGAGTCCAAACGCGATATCGATAACACATAATGATAACAATCCAGTTAAGATAAATAAAACTCACCGGCTGTTAAGGGATTTGCGGCACCTTATCTTAACACAACACATTTTTATTTTTGATAAGATGAGAATGTGAACAAAGTAAGAAAACACTGCGTAACTATTAAAATTTGATAAATACGAGACTCGGGAACCGGTGGAACAAAATAAATAAAAAATGATAAATATTAACTTCCGTTTCTTTTTACGGCATTAAAATTTATTTTACATAATCTACATTTGTTTCAACAACAAACCGCTGCTGGTTAAATCCACACATCCACACAATCTCTTATTAATAATTGATAATCATGCATAATCTTTCCTGTATTATTCACTTCCAAGTTAACATCCACGTAAATCCTAACTACGTTACAGTAATCCATTCAACATGTTTTGCATACAAAGGAACGTTAAAACTATTTTGACATTGACAGGGACCAGTGACCTTGGAAACATAGACAAGAAAGATCACTCTTTAAAAATTAGAAATCCTTGCGAGAAGTTTGATTGGGGGTTTCCTAATGTGTATATTGCCCTATTAAATATCATAGTTTTAAAATATAGATCAAAACTTGGACTTCTGTTTTCAGTTTTGGGTTATATACAGCTAGTACGGGCTTTTTCGTCAATATTTGTTTGAACTTATAAAAAGCATGTTGCAACAGCTCTGACCAACACCAACCACCATCGTTTTTTAATAAACCATATAAACCTGAGCGTAGTTCTAGACTTTCCTGAAATAACTCGTTATTCTCAAAAACATCCGTAGTTCATGTAGGTTAGTGTTTTTTTTTTTTATATCATACGGTTGGCAAACAGGCAAGCGGGCCACCTGATGGAAAGTGGTCACCACTGCCTATAGACATTAGCAACACCAAGAGTATCGCTAATGCGTTGCCCACCTCTATAACACGTTGCTCTGGCAGCAAAAAGCAAATGCCACTCCACTGCCAAAGCCACGGTTCCCTAAATCCCCACCCCATGGAGCACTGGAAACCTTACTCACCGGCAGAAACACAATACTATTTAAAAGAGTATTATTTAGCTGCGATATTCTGTAAGGTGGAGGTACTTCCCATTCCTTACATTTTGTGACAGCTTCGATTTTCTTTTATCCTCGACTAATTCCTTTACTACATAATATGTCATATCTAAGGTATTCTATGTCAGATTGCAAAAACTAACAATTTGCTTCTTGTAGCACTATTAATACTTCAGCTTATGTCGTACTAGGCATAAAGAGGTCGTCTATATAAGGTTACTCCTCCCCAATATTTTATCCATCAGTCGTTGAAATTATAAAATTATATGTTTCTCAGTTCGGTTCTCATTCTCACTGCTGGGAGTAAACACGTTGCTACGGCAAATAGTGTTATGGACTATTTGCCTATACGCTTTCATGATAAACTGAATATTTTAAAAAAAAATCACATTAATCTCATTAGTTAACAGCGTCGATGGCCAAGCGGTTAAGGTACTTAACTGACTCGTAAGCGAGACCTTAAAATAATTAAAGAGAGGATTAAAATAAACATGGACAAGACGAAAATTATGTCGAATATCTATGTTGTGCCTACTCCAGTGACAGTTGGAGGCAATCTACTTGAAGTTGTTGACGACTAAACATACCTAGAACAAATAGTCCAGCTGGGTAGGTCCAATTTCGAGAAAGAGGTCAATCGACGAATTTAACTCGGTTGGGCAGCGTTCGAGAAGCTACGCTACGTATTTTCGTCCCAATGAGGAGTTTTCCAGTAGGTATAGATAATTGGTTTCAAAAAGCATCAATAGATGGCGCTCCTACAATTTTGGTAATCTTTTTATAATCTGTATGATGGTGGCAGTGATTTCATGCAGCCAACTAATACTAAACTTAAAAATAAAATGTTTATTAATATAAACATAACTGTTAAAGGTTGAACGAAGTGTAACAAGAAATATTTATAGAAGTTAGCACTATGTTCCATTATTATTACAACCTCTAAAATGGTTGAAAACTATTGACAAATACAATATTATCAAAATACAACGTACCCAGTGTTTATATCCTGTTTGCTAAGAACCTATTTCAAGCGATTATCAATTACCAAAATTGTCGGGGCGCCATCTAGTGAGTGGTTAGAAATGCTTTAGATACCTACTGGAAAACTCCTCATTACCGCAGTGTCTCAAGACGAAGGTCTTTGACCAATGTGTGTTGCCAGTGATGACTTACGGAACTGAAACGTGGCCGCTCACTGTGGGCCTTATAAGAAAGCTCACTGTTACCCAAAGGGCAATGGAAAGCTATGCTTTTAGTCTCTTTGCGCTATCGAATCAGAAATGCGAAGATCCGCAAGCGAAGAAAGGTCACTGACATAGCTCTAACGATTGCCAGACTGAAGTGGCAGTGGGCAGGGCACATAGCTCGAAGAACAGATGGCCGATGGGGCAGTAAAATTCTCGAGTGGCGACCATGTACCGGAAGACGCAGGGTAGGTAGGCCTTCTACAAGGTGGCCGACGACCTGGTAAGGATTGCAGGTAACAGCTGGATGTGGAAAGTACAGGACCGGCCTTTGCGGAGATCTCTGGGGAAGCCTATGTCCAGCAGTGGGCGTCTTCTGGCTGATATTATGATGAAGCGAGAGCTGGCCGTGTGGTGTCTACCAGAGTAGAAAAGCACCAACCACTTACACTAATGTTTTCGAGGCAAAATATCTAGTCTCCGTAGGCTGGAAATAGGGGAGCAGCTATTTCCATTGTTAAATATATAACTCTGCGATCTCCAACCCTCCAGCTAGGCGTGGAGATTATGGTAACAACGTCTCCTTTCGTGGAGAGGCCCTAAGTTGGACTGTTACGGGCTGTGATGATGAAGCGAGAGGTACCGGGTTCGAATACCACAGCCGCCATGTACCAATGTCTCTTTTCCGAGATATGATTGTAAAGTACTTACTTACTTAGTTAAATACTAACCGATGCTCTTATGGTGAGGGAATACCATGATCCAATCTGCGGGGCTATTGGCTAACTCAGTTGACAACTGTATTTGACACTAGATAATTCTACACCACGTCATCTACGTTGAAAACTGGCAATAGCGTCTACCAAATTAGAGTAGTGTCAGATTTTTTTATGTCAAATTCAGTTGTCCACTGAGATAGCCGATAGCCCCTCATAGGTCAGGTTCACTAGTAGAAGGGCGATGGAGGTCAGATGACAGTCGCTCTACTGTAACTATAAATTACCTTATCTGCCAAATCCTGCGCGAGAACACAACTGGGACATTAAGGCTAATATGTTTTATTTTTAATATTATCGCATATGTTTGGGCAGCGTATGTGTCACATACGCTCGCATAACAAGACGATATCTATATACTGAATACTGGAACCGTACTACCGGAACTGTAAAATCCGATCTGCATATTACGAAATCCGCACATTTTGCGACCGTCATATTTCGCGACCTGCACGTTTTACTACCTGCAAATTTTTATGAGAAACCTATTTTATTTACACTCGTACTCGGACGTGTAGATATAACAGAACTGATTTGCAGCTTACATCCAGCAAAGTTGAGAAAATTATAGGTACGATATTTTAACATAAAAATATGAGTGTAGATAAAGTAGTGCATGCAACTGCATATAATTAGGTATTAAAACATTCGTGTCAAACTATTATCATTTTATATGACAGTGGCATAAACTACTATTAATGTACTTCGAAACCCTTCTTGTGTGAGTCGGCCACGTACTTTGCCACTACCACAGGTTACACAATAGTAGTGTGAGACCAAAGATAAAATAAATTACGCACATCAGCCAGGTTAAAAAACAATCTGGCGCGGCGAAGTACATTGAACTTTGGATTTGGAATTACTTTACTTTAGGTGGTACCAACTACTTGTTATAACAATTTTTTGTAGTTTATTTAACTATGAAATTATTATTTTTGTAATCGCAAAAGTTTTCAGGTTGCAAGATGAGCCAGTTCAAAGTTTTAGCACGTAACTTTTCAATTTCGTCTGCTGTCCAAAGTGCAGTTAAAAATGTTACTATCATTGGAGGTGGCTTGATGGGTTCTGGCATAGCTCAGGTATAGGTTTCAGAAACATTTACGAGGTTACTTATTAACAATTTACCTCACTTTGTTTTGAATACTCAGGAATAATTTGCTAATCCCCTCCTGTTACTGCAGGTTGCCGCCCAAGCTGGACAGAATGTGACCCTGGTGGACGTCAGTCCGGACGTCCTGGCCAAAGCCCAGAAGTCCATCGGCACAAACCTTGGCAGAGTAGCCAAGAAAACGTACAAGGATAACCCGCAGCAGGGTGAGAAGTTCGTTGCCGATTCCTTGGCCAGGATCAAGACCTCAACGGATCCCGTAGCGGCGGCTAAGAATTCAGATTTGGTTGTGGAGGCCATAGTTGAAAATCTAGATGTAAAACATAAGTTGTTCAAGCAATTGGATGAAGTATGTTGTGTGCACAAGTTATCTATAAAACTGTTTTCTAAATTTAGAAACATTTATTTATTGCTACTACTATTTCCATTAATTTATTACTACTATTCCAGGCTGCTCCTGCTCATGCGATTTTGGCTTCAAACACCTCATCATTATCTATCAATGAAATCAGTTCAGTTGTTAAGAGGAAAGACAGGTAAGAATATTTAGGGATGTGTTTGACAATAACCTTGAACTCCTTTTTTATTACATTCCATGCACATTACAGTTATTTTTATCATACAATTGTAAACTTTTTGTAAGATTTGGCGGTCTCCACTTCTTCAACCCTGTGCCTGTCATGCGCCTCCTTGAGGTAGTACGCGGTGCAGAGACATCTGATGAAACATATAACACCATGATGGCATGGGGCAAGGCTGTTGGCAAGACCTGCATCACCTGCAAAGACACTCCTGGATTTGTGGTCAACAGGCTGCTTGTACCATATATTGCAGAGTCTATAAGGCTGTTTGAGAGAGGTACCATGTTGTTCAATATTTTGCTTTTTTCTTTTGACTATGGATTCCGGGAATGAGGACAGATTTTTGTCCCTTATTTCTACTATATCAGATCATGAAGGATTTAATCAGCTGAATCAATTGGTATATGAATTTTAAATAGGCTTAAGTGATAGTTAACATCTATACTAGAACGTCAGTGGCCCAGTGTTATGGGGGCCCGACTTGTAAACCAGAGATCCAGGGTTTGAACTCCTGTGCCGCAATGTACCAATGACTCTTTTCTGTGTTATGTACATCAGTTGAACACTAACCAATGCTCTTATGGTAAAGAAAAACAATGTGATGAAACCTGTACATTCAGGTGAGTGAATGTGTAACCATGACAGGGTCAGATAGCAGTCCCTCCACTGTAATTACCTGATTTACCAAATCCTGGATCATGGTAAAGACCTCTGGCCCGCGTGCACAAGAGCACAACTGGGAGATTAGCCAAAATGATTATTATAACATCGTATATCATCTTTATATCTATAATTTTAGTGGGATAAATGTGCGTTTTACACACTCATAAGTTACTGAGCTGAATAAACATAGAGTTGACTAAAAATACGTCGCCTCTGGATTTATTTTTGGGAACTGTATCAATTTCTTCATTGTTTTATTATTTTTATGCTGCAGGTGATGCATCAGCTCGTGACATCGATATCGCCATGAAACTGGGTGCTGGCTACCCCATGGGGCCTTTGGAGTTGGCAGACTATGTAGGATTGGACACCAATAAATTCATTCTTGACGGCTGGCACAAGAACTACCCTGAGCAACCCCTGTTTAACCCGATACCACTTCTTAACAAAATGGTTTCCGAAGGCAAATTGGGTGTTAAATCAGGAGAAGGCTTCTACAAGTATGAAAAGAAATAAAGGAGTTACAAACAATTAAATCAAAGAATCATTGCCGTGGAATGAAGATTTCAATATTTTAAGAGATTCTCTATACTATAACAGTTTAGTTAGTAAGTGTAATGTTTTGAATTTTATATTTTTATGGGTATATTTACACATTAAAGCTTGTTATATAATTTATGTTGTTCTTGTAGAGGTATATCTTTTATTTTTGTTATTGCCCTAAGCAACACCGGGGTGCTACCAATGCGTTACCCGCCTTTAAGGATACCTCTAATATACCTCTTGAACAATACCATGTCATTGTTCAAAGGAAACACTGTGGCTGGGAGCTCATTCCACATCCGAATCGTACGAGCGAGAATCGTTCTTTCGAATCTTCGCGTAGACACCACCACCAGAGGGTCCACGTAATGGGGATGAGTACCCAGCCCACGGCAGGTGGTGCGATGGCGGAATTGTGCAGTGGGCACCATATCAAATAATTCCTCAGAACACTCCCCATTCTACAGCCGGTAGAACACACACAGGGAGCCAAAGTCCCTTCGATCAGCCAGTGGTACTACCTTGCTTGTCAGTCTGGGATCTACGACAATTCATACGGCGCGCTTCTGTGTGGAGTCCAAATTATTAAGCAGGTCGGCGGTTTCCTCGGCCCAAAGATGGGAACAATACTCCAATGGCCGCACCTGTGCCTCTTACACAGCAACAGGCGCTGCACTGGGGTAAAGTATCGCTTAGACCGGTTAAGCACGCCAAGTTTTTTCGAGGCTAGTTTAGCCTTACAATCCAGGTACAGGTGACTCCGGAACCGCACGTCGTCCGATATGTCGACTCCAAGGATTCCGATACCTTCTGAGATGGAGAGGGGTGTTCCTTGGAACTGCGGCACCATAACAAAAGGATCCTTCTTGGCGGAAAATGCGCAGACCTGTGTCTTTGAGGGGTTGAATTCCACCAGGTTCAGTCTGCCCCAGTGAGCAAAGTCCAAGGACTGTTAAAGGTCTGGAAGGATATATTACTCTCACGAGCTCAACACACCGCAAATGGAGATCTTTTCAAGTGCCGAACCTCAATCAAAGTAATACACAATCTACAGTTGAATAGATGTGTCTTTTCCGCCAAAACCGCCTTATTCTGATCAAATGATTGAATAACCTTTCCTTTAGGTGTGCAACATCCTAAAGGAAGCGACTTCTGTAAATCATAACCGAAAAATTCTGAAACTTCTTTGCTTTTTTCCTGTCAAGCACTTGCCGAACACTCCAGCGCCTCCTCGTCTCTTCTGGCCCATTTATCATATGTATCCATCTGCTGAGGATATTGCGTCAAATTTCCAGAGTAAATACTCTTTATTTGCGGTCGGACTTTGATTATTCAGTTTATTCTGTAGTGGTCGCTGATGACATCGTACCAGTGAGCAAGCTTAGGCAGAATCTTGAGACCAAGGTAAACATGTGGAAGACAGTGCTAGAAAACGGTGGTTTGAAGCTGAACATCGCCAAAACTCACCCAAGATATCTGATCTTGAAAGTCTTGAAACTATCCGTATAGGGAACGAAGTTTTTGTTTTTGTAGCTTTTATAGGGTTTGGCAGGCAGCCCTTTGAAACAAGCTTCCTCCATACGGTATTCCTGCTAGCTTTTGCATGTAGATATCGGATATTCTGAGTGAACGATCAATCCATATAGTTCTAGATGGTTACACGTCTGATCTTAAGGCTATCGACGCGGGTGTTCCTCGGGTGAGTTTTGTCCGCGACTCTTTTCCTGCTGCATATTAACAATATGCTTGGACCTGGTACCTTTGGGTACGTAGACGAAAGCGAATAGATATCTGTCAGAGGCAAAAGCCAACAGGGGCGATATTCAGTCTTGTTGACAGGCCATGATTGGTCGCTTGAACGCCACCAAAACACAATCGTGTTTGTTTTTTGCTAAACGGAGTTCAGACTTTCCGGAATGTATCTGTGGAAATGACCGACAACCTACAGCACCTGGGTGTTGAGCTATCAACCAATCTCAACTTTGGACAGCACATAGAATCAAAAGCCAAGACTTCAGCCAAAAAACTTGGAATCCTCTCAAAGGTCAAGCGGTACTGCACTTCATGGCAGTTGCTTCAGTTTTATCAAGCACATGTATTGGCGGCGCATATCCATTTTTTGATTAATTAATATTGTTAATGTTTATTTATTATGTTTATGATGTTTGAGAGATGATACCGTGTCAGTGGCGTAGCGTGCCCTCCGGGGGCCCAGTATCAATAATTGTGTAGGGGTCCCCCTAGCAGATACCCCTAACTACGAGGGGTACTAATGAGTAACGTAAATCCTAGTCTCAGCTTAAGTCAATATATGGACTAGCCTAGAGCGCTCTACATTTGTGTGACAATATACTCTAAAAGTCGGGTCCACGAGGCTAGGTAGGGCTCGGAATTTTTTAATTATTTGCCCTTGACTTGGCTATATTAAAACCTTGCGTGAATATGGATGAGCGAATTTTTGTCAGCAATGTCGAAGTTGGGCAATCTCGAAATTTTTTAGGAGATTGTATAAAAATCAAGTTTGCGAACAATTAATGAGCGAGTGTAGCGAGCTCTAAATTTCTGAAATGTTGGCTATAAAAACCTTCCATTATTAACTTGACAACAGTCAAATTCAAAGGTTGAGGGCGTGTGAGCCAAGACGATTATGCGTGTGAGCGTGTGGGCCAAGGTTATTATGAGCCTGAAACACATGACCCATTTAGAAAAGAACGGAGTTCTGCCTTTGGTGCTACCGATAATGCTGAAAATATGAAATTATCAAAACTGTCGTAATTTTTGACATCTGATGGGTGCACATTTTATACAATTTCAATGAAGTAATGAGTGAGTGCGCGTGGAGGGTCCTAAGTTGTCTTGTTTTTTCAATAAAAATGTTAATTATCTCTTAAACGAAAGGTGAATGAAAGCGGATTGTATCACTCGATTACATTTGCTATTTTGGCGGAGGGAGCCCCCGACACTGGCCTGAAATTCTCTATCAAAATTTTTTAGGGAAATAGAGAAGAGTTTTACTGAGTTTAAGAGATAACTCTACCCTAGAGCCCGAGGGCCCCATATAATTGATACGGCTGTAGCTACGCCCCTGTACCGTGTACACTATTCAAATAAAGATTTATTGAATTGATTAACACATTGAGTCCCAAGAATATTAACACAATAGAAAATGTATTGTTGGTGATCTGATAAAGGACCTGGGTGTTGATGGATCAAAGGTGAAACAAAACTTCAGTTTAGATAATATTATATATTTCTTATATTAGAAATATACTATTACACCAACATCTCACACCATAATAAAATAAACCTAAATCTAATACCACTATCTCGTTTTTAGCCACGATATCTCAGTAAAAGATACTGCTTCAGTATTCAAATCATTTTGAATTTTTGGGAACTTTTGAATTAATGGTCATACAGTAACCTATGCAGCACTAAGTATTTGTTTAAAGAGGCTAGTAGACTATTCATTTTACTGCAATATATTGCAGCTACCTGCAATACTGTTTGTTATTCGTTTTCAATTTCATGGCATACAGAAAAGTATAGAAAAATACAAGATGTCACAACAATACAAAGCGGTTGAAATGACACTGAAAAAATGTCTGGCAATGGTTGCAAACAGTCACTTAAGTATTGCAGTAAAACATTTGGCCTAGTTTATAAGCCCTTCGAGTGGACTTATGGGCAAGTTCATTGTATTATGCATTTTTGTGCATTATTATTACATATGTACAGTAACATTAATCCAATAATAGTAAACATGTAGACAGCTAAATTATACTACATGTCGTAGTCATCATCTTCACGTTTTCTTTTTTGTGGCCCAATATCATCAACTTCCATTTTGACCTGAGCTGATGGTCCGGCAGTTACACGCACTGCGGGTTTTGCTACCACCTGCAACAATGACAGAGGTGAGCAACATTTTAAAATGTAAACAATATAAAATGTTAGGTAACATAGGCGCTGAATAACTCCATACCTGATTTACATTAGTTATAGACAGTTTTGAGTGGTGCATATTAGTACAGCATGCTGTAAGGTCTCACTACTGTCTGTTCGGTTTACAGTGTAGTTACTCACTGTATTTGTCAACTTGCTAAACACTTGACCAATTTACTTTGTTTACTAGTATTAGTAGTATACTCACTTTACTGCCCGAAGAAAACTTAAGCACAGGCTTTGGCACTGAGCTAGGTTTGCTGGTGACAATTGTAGGTGGTCTCTTCACAACTACACTAGGCTTGATAACAGGCGTTGTGGGCACGGTTGCTTTTGGAAATACTTTCTTTGTGGCAGCCTTGAGACGGTAGTTGCATGAAGATAGGCAATATCTGTAAATTACAATGCTATTAGGTAACCAAGGAACAATTTTATAAAATTGTGTTATTCAATTACATAAAAGTATGAATAAATCTAGTTGTTTGTATATTTTCATTACTGATATAACAGCTGAACTGAGTAATACTGACCGGTCTGGGGGCAACCGTAAACCACAGTGTGGCTTGATGAGGGGCAGCGGGTTAACATTCTTCTGTCTAGCCAAGTCCAGTAAGACTTCGCGCGGTGGCGGGCTCGTGAAAGACTTGTCCAGTTGGCCCTGGACCGCTAAGCGGACGTCCTCCAAGTCGATTGTCTTCTTCTTAGCATGAGTAGCGTAAACTCTCGAGTCATCCAAAACATTAGCCACATATCTATAGGTAAACTCCAAGAGCTGATTCACAACCCGAGGCTCATACTCGGTAATACCAACTTCCTTCATAATAGTCATGATAACTTGAGCGTCTTTTGGTATGTGTTTGGCTTGCGTATTCATTTTCGATGACTTATCTTTCTCAGACATTGTGAAGAGATCAATGACAAAGTATAAGTTTTAACGTAATAGAACTCTTTTACCTTTTATGTTCTTGTTCTGAGAGTTCTTTCGTATAAAACTACGATTTTCTAAATACAATCACAAAATGAGTACGCACCACCGCGGACGATCGATCGATACACAGACTATGAAATGAACTACGTTCTTTCTACTATTTATTGTTGTGATCGTTCGGAAATATATTTGTCAAAAATTTCTAAACGACTGTTTGTTTGTGCTGCCAAACTTCAAAACACGAATCGGAGAGTCAGTAGAATAAAGTTGCGCCATATCAAATTCAAATCAAATTATATTATTCCACACAAACACATAATTTCAAAATACTACAACATAATACCCGTTTTCATCAGTTCCGGTAAGAATATAATAAAGAATAGAATATTAACGCCATATATTGTGCCACAATATAAGGCCTGCGCCGTACTAGCCGGTTTCATCCGTTACTGTAAAAATATAATTAAAAGGTGCAAATTCAATATTAGGGCCCCATCATACACTCCGTTATGACCCGCGGCCGGCAACTTCAACCCTGCCCTGGATCAAAACGAGCTGTGTGGCGACACGACAAAACTATTAAAACCACGCCTCTTTCTTAAGTGCGAAAAATGCTAATTTTGATAGGCAGAGCCTGGGGGTTTACCATGAGCTCTCATAGCAGGACCTAAACAGAACTACCTGCTTTAGAACGAGACAAGCTTATGTGACACGTATCGCACTGTCTCGTTCTAAGCAGGCTGGATGCTTCATTATTCATAGTGTTGCTTACTTGTCGATTTCAATCAACCTTATAATTTCCCGTCTTTCTTTTTATGCTACTCAGTGACAAGCGAGAAGACAGCCCACCTGATGGAATGTGGTAACTGTCGACCTAAACATCTACGAGTTGCAGGTAACAAAAATACAAAACCGCAGGTGCGTCGTCACTGTGAGAACTAAGATGAAATGCCTCATGCCTGTAATTTCACTGGCTACCTTAGTCACTTTACTTTTTAGACAGAGTCTACTAAAACGGTCGCTTCGCTGCCTTATCACCGGTCGGCGACCATAGGGCGCTTATATTATATACGTCCGATATCTACTTCCGTTAGTCGACGTACCATACGGTTGTTTGGACATCAATACACGTTATACACTTCAGATCAGAGTATCGAATCAGAAGGAAAATCGGCCGTATATCATCCTCATCATATCAGCCGGAAGACGCCCACAGCTGGGCATAGGCCTGCCTCAGAGATCTCCACTAAGACCGGTCTTGTGCCTTTCGCATCCAGCTGATATCTGCGATCTTTACCAGTAGCCGTATTCACAATGGCTCGGAAATCGGATTCGGATACGGAATCGACTAAGGACCCTGCAAAAGTTCTTAGAAAAATGTGGTTTCAGTTAATTTTGATGAAATGTTCATATATTATAGAGAGTAGAGTTTCCGTGGAATATATCGGGATTCTGAATAACAGTTTTCGAATCGATCGACACGGATTCGCCACTCACGAATTTCGTGTCGAATCGTTCGGAAACGGTTTCGAATCATTGTGAATACGGCTACAGGTCGTCGGTCCATCTTGTGGGAGGCCTACCCACGCTGCGTCTTCCGGAACGTGGTCGCCACTCGAGAACTTTACTGTTCCATCTTTCATCTGTTTTGTGAGCTATGTGCCCTGCCCACTGCTGTATATGAGCGTTCTAAATTATATCTTATAGGTAGGTATTACAAATCAAACACCCGCATAATAACCATTTCGAGTTTATTCAGTTAAAATATGAATTAACTTACGCGTACAGTAAAAATAATGTTTTTAGATAGTCATCGAAGTTAACTCAATTACACCGCTAAGGGCCGCGCCGCGGCGACGCGCGACTATCACCCTTGTTGCCAAGTGTACTAAAATACATTCTAAAGATTACGTTATTGTAATTTGTATTAGGTACATTAACATATAAATGGACAATTTGGACGTACAGTGTGAATTCTCCTTTATTTTCTATAGTGATAACAGAATTATTACAAGAGATTACAATGTTATTGTTCTCTTCACTTTCGTTCCATGTAGTCTATAGATTTAATTTTAGCGTTAATTTATTTACAACTTTATCACACTTAGCTCTAAAATAGACTCCATATTGTATACTCTTCAAATTTTCAACTCATCCCTTGTGGCAACACCAAAACAGCTGTCAAAAAATTTCCATGTTGCCACACGGGAAAGCGATAGACAACGCGTAATTTCGATTAAGTATAATAATTTTTTACGACACAATTGACTTTAAATAACAAGGTTGCGTGATGTATGGAACAAAAGTAAAGCAACATTACAGCAGCCAGGGTGGCCAAGGCCGTGAAGAGATCTAGCTAGTTAGATAGGAGCGCGAAGATATGTGGCACAACGCTCGGTCTCTACGAAGGCCAAGTATCGATAAATTATTGCTTCAACGTTATTGGTTACATACTGCGCCACGCCAGCCGTCTACACCGTCCAGTTGTACGCTATAGCTAATATATTGTGCTATATCCGAAACCAGCCGTCGCGATTACCGATCATTATCTTTACAATACCCTTAATTGATAATTATATCACCTAGTGAGGTTTCAAACGATGGGATCGATTGCACACACCTTAATTCAGGCACCTAGATAAGGAGCCCAGATTAGGACTATATAGGTGTCTTACCTAAGCCGGGGTTGCCGTTACGGGCAGTGTTGCCAGTGGCCGTAATTCAAAAGTAACAAGGCAGCGCAAAAAGTAACATTTTTACGAGAAAAGTAACATTATAAAATAATGCTACTTTTCACGTTAATATTTATTTTTTTTTGCTGGCTTGTTACTTTTGAATATCGACCACTGCCAACACTGCCCGTAATGGCATTCCAGGCTGAGGCAGGATTCCTATCTAGGGGCAGTGTAATCACAACGTCCCAATCTGGAACGTTATCCAGGTGCCTGAATTAGGGTGTGTGTAACCGTTCCAGATAACCTACGCCCCTCACACGGTGCAGTGTTGCCAGCGCTCGGGACATTACTACCAATACTACCATACACAACCAATATACAAGTGTTTGTTACAGTTGTAAAAAAGCGATAAGTATACAATTATTGTACTTGCAGAACGTAGTTCTGGGAGTTTACGTATTTGTTGTGTGTCCCGTCGCGACGTGTGAGGCGCCCTATAAGACTACTTAGTTAGTAATGTACTTAACCATCTACTCTTATACAGTCAATACAATATTATCAACAACGTAGCTAAGTTCTACCTACGAGAAACTATGAACATCACAAAATTAAAAGTAACTATCTGATGAAGTGTATGGCTAAGAAACTTATTGTTGACGGAGACACATACAAGATCACACGCTCTCCACAAATGCTAAATCATTAGAAATCCTTTAAATACACAATTTTATTATTACATATTGCAGTTATTTAATACGTAATAGGTAGATGTTGAATGGCACTAAACCACTTTTGATAACTCGCTCTAGATGACATTGGCAGATCGGGATTAAAATAATTAAATATATATAAAAATTGCAATATCAATTACTTCATAGATTTATACAATAAAACTTATTCCATTATAAATTCAATAAAAATAACGATTGCACAATTTAACGTAAAAAAAATACAACAACAGATATCAAGCTCAATTTCCTGACCATATTAATATTAATTTATATCTATTTTATCATTACATTGATTGATTACAGTTCATTATATGTTAATAAAAAGAAACACTGAATAAAATCCATAGACAAAAATACGTGTTCATTCGGGGGAACGCCCTCGTCAAATCGTTATTTATTTAAAGTGTTTATTAATATTATAATAAACACTTTAAATAAAATAGTAAATTTATTCAATACAAAAATATTAAAAACATGAAAGTCAGTCGGTAAGCTGAAAACCGCTGTATTCAGCCAATCAGCGATCCGCTAAAGGCACTCCGTAACCGTAGAAACCAATCAGGGGAAACTATTTGCAGATTCGGCGCGCAACGGCACAATCGAGAAATGACAGCTTTATTCAAAACTCGTAAAAATGTCATTTTTCAAAATGCCACACTAGCTAAATACAGATCGCATACCATTAACGCCACCTAGCATTATTCACAGAAATAGTGACATTTTGAGATATGATTTTACGAGGAAATGTCATTTTGAGCATATGGCATTTTGCCAAATTCCAACCTGCCATTTTGTGAATGTCACATTGCGCGCCTAACCCGCCTAATGCGCGGGGCGAGGCGAACAAAAATCCCGTAAACTGACGTTACAAAAACAAAAAAAACCACAACTTACGCTAAGTATAATAAGAAACAGGAAAATACTACGAGAAATAGACAAGTGAATATAGTGACAGCATTAAAAACGATACAAACAAAGTCAGTACAGAAAGTACTCAGCTACACTACGGGTATTCGGATACACCTGTCCTAAGCTTATCTTTATTATTGTTGTCGACGTCCTCGTCTCTGAAACATTCACTCTCCGTACACAAAGACAATGAACGAGTCAAAATCGCTTGATTATAATTTACTTTGCACTTGTATATTTCCTTCGCGTATTGCACAAGATCACGTTACGTTATGTACATATCAGTTAGTCGCGGCGCGCCGAAGCCGCCGTGGCCGCCGTGGCCGCCGTGGCCGCCGTGGCCGCCGTGGCCGCCGTGGCCGCGACCGGACGAGCCTCCGTTGACACCTGACAAGCGAGATGTAAATGAATGAATGATTTATCTTTATGGCAACTTAATCTTAATATATATATAAAATGCTTGTGTGGGTACGTGTGTGACTGGTTTTCTTTATCACCACCAATTCCAATCAACACCCCATTGGGGTGGTAGACACCCCTTGGGTCCTAGAAGGAAGTAAGGGAGTTTGGGCGCGGTGGGTGGAAGTGGGTGGTTGTGGGAGGCAAAAATGCAATATAAGATATATATCTGTACTTTTCTAACTCATTAGAACTTCAGGAAAGTTCTAAAAATTTCTAGAATGATCTAGAAAGTACTGAAATTAATAATCTGTCCTTTTTTAACACATTAGAACTTCGGGAAAGTTCTGAAAATTTCTAGAATGATCTAGAAAGTACTGAAATTAATAATATCGGTTATTATCATTCTGGAACGTTCCAGAAAGTTCGGTGTATATTTTAACCCGTGCAACGCCGGGTTTCGCAGCTAGTAGATATTAAATAAACATAATATCGGAATAATTAATATCCATGAAAATGGTTGGTTGGAATTGGAGATCGTTAGTGCTAAGGTCAATCTTTATTTTATTTTATTGGTTTACCAACAGATGTACAATACATATAACATCTAAATGTATGGTATTACAATCTTTTTGTTAGTGCCTATCCAATTACAGGTAAACACATAATTTACAAAAAATAGTTACATTATTGCTGGTTTCCGCAGAACAATAACATTACTTGTAAGTACATGTTTTATTACTGTTTAAGATACCATGCAAAGATCACTTAAGTACTATATTTACTAAAAATGTGTCTGTATAAAAGGGCCTTTAAATATATTAACACTTCCACCGTTAAACATATCCACCTCCTCCACCCTGCAAAGTTCATTATGCTGATAACAAATACGGGAAATTATACTGTAACGGCTTAAATTCGTTCTAAAGTATTTCTTGGCGAACGTGTTGGTGTTAACTACCTATACGGCAATTAATTTTAGAAACATTTAAATTCAACTGCACCAACAAGTAAGGTGAATCTATAAGGTTATTAATGATTTTAAAAACAAAGACTTCGTCAGCAACCCATCGGGGCGCTCCTCCAATGTTGTCATCTTGAAGAAAGTGAGTGTAGTTTTCTTTGATGTAACGTCAAGTAGAATAAAAATCGTCTCTGTACCTTCTCCAGTCTCTCTGTTGCATTTATACTGGGGGTTCCACACACAAGAACCGTATTCAAGATTACTGCGGACCAAAGAGCAGTAGGCAATTTTTAGAGCGGATAATGATTTAAATTGTTTACAATTTCGCCAAACAAATCCCATCATTCTGTAGGCCTTCTTTACAATTTCATCTAAATGAAGATTAAAAGACAGTTTACTGTCCAAGATCACCCCCAAGTCCCTAATGCTGCTGACCTCCTCTAATTCTCTATTATTTATGTAATATTTTGTGTTTAATAGTGTTTTCTTTTTCGTGAATTTAATCTGTTTACATTTACATATATGTTGCGGTAGTTGGTTTTGTTTACACCAATTATTAACATTTGTTATGTCTTTCTGCAGTAAAATAGAATCAGCAACGCAATTAATAGTCCCAAATATTTTAAAATAATCTGCAAAAAATAAAAATTTGGAGTGGTGAATTTGACATGCTAAATCATTATTAATTTCAAGAACAATAAGGGTCCTAAATTAGACCCCTGCGGAACCCTCGAGGTAGCCCGAAAGACTTTCGACATAAATCCACAAACTACCACTCTTTGTGTGCGAAGGGAAAGATAAGACTCGATCAAACTTAATAAATTTTTTGTATTGGTAGGCTATGATTAACTCTGTCAAATGCCTTGCTAATATCTGTGTACATCGCATCAACTTGATGACCCTGATCGACGGATTTCACTAGTTAGGGGCCGTTCAAGTATTACGTAAGCAGATTTATTACAATTATTTACCCCCACATCCCCCTTGTCAGCAAAAGTAAGCAAAGCTCTTACCCCTCCCCCCATGCTGACGTAAACATTTTTCAATTAATGTATTGTTTTTTTAAAATATTATAATTATAATTTTTAAAATAAGAAAATAGATTTAGTATAGAGATTAGATTTTACTAATACGGTATTCAACATATAGTAAGGTACAAAAATATTATAATCATACGAACATAACAAACTTATTTTAAATTTTTGGTACACATATTAAATTAAAATCCAAGTCTTCAGTCCATGAAACCCGAATCCATGATTCTAAGTTTTCGATGACATTGGATGTTTGCTGCTCAGTGTTGTGAGTCTGCTCACTTTCATCCGATTTTGGAATGTCTACGTAAATAAAGTAAATAACTACCGATGACGTAATCATCATCTAGACTCCCCTACCCCCCCCTGGCATCCAAAATAAGCAAAGCAAAGACCGCCCCGCCAAGAACGTAGGATTTAAGTGAGCTGAAAATTGAGGATAGACCCACGATTCAAATATTTTACTGATTATATTTACGAGGGGGGGCGTACCTATGTGGTGAGCGCGGGCGCGGCGTGGTCTGCGGGGGGGTGCGGGGCGGCGGGCGCGGGCGGCGCGGCGTACTCGACGACCTCGTGGTAGATGAGATGCTTCCACTGATCCACGGTGTGCTCGCGCTCGTCCACCGAGTGGTCGTACGACGCCGGCGCAGGCTGCGGGAGACAAAACATTTAATGTAACAACATGGTTTACTTTAGGTATTGTTACAATTTCTGTAAATATCAATAAATTATGTTTAGGGGCTGTCATTGTTTCCGCACTTAGGCTTGTATTACAGAACGTATCGCAAGGAGTTTAAACAGAAAAAGTCGGATAACTCCCATTCAAGGAATATACTCAAATATTTCCTAAACTACTGAATCGATTTCAATTAAACAAAACAGAGAACGATCTCGATTAAACTGGCTTTCAAAATGTGTGAATATAACCGCAATAGTTTATTTATTTATTTATTTTATTTGCCAACAGATTAACACTTTTTGTTACATTGAAATAATACATGACAGATCTTTACCACTTAAATGTAAATCCAATAACAGGCAAACTTACGTTCACAATAGTATCGATCGCGCTTAATTAAAAAATAAATCTAAATCTAAAACATTATAACATAAATGCGTTTAAGAATTAGCATGTAGTTGAAGTGATAATGTGTAGCTAGGAAATAATTCATGATTTAATGTCAATGTGCGTGCATGTCTGTGTATATATGAGCGTGTGTACGTGTGGATGGCGCACTCACCGCGTTGACCTCCCCCTCGTCGTACCAGACGTTGATGTAGGGGTGCAGCAGCGCCTCGTCCACCGAGATGCGGCGCTCGGGGTCGATCACCAGCATGCGCGACAGCAGGTCGCGGGCTTGCGACGCCTGCGATACATACATTCCTCGTATTACTGTTTCATTCATTCGTCAACATCACTTTTAAAATGTGCTTAAATGCGTAAGGCTAAGGAATGGAACGCAAACTGGACTCCTTCAAAACCAAAGTGAAATTATTTAAAGTAAGGAGTTGTGCCCCCACCAGCACACGGCCAATGCTTGTCTAGTCTAAAGTAAGAAAGAGTAATAATCAATGGAAAAAAGAAATCTCTAGCCTCATCCACCTAGACGCGGCGCTCGTAGTCGATCACCAGAAGGTGCATTACCATTTACCAAATATAAACTCGGCGCTTGTTATTATTAAACTGAGGCGTCCCACAATGATCTAATCTTGGGCCATCTTCATTGGATATAAACTGAGGCGTCCCACAAGAATCTAATCTTGGACCATCTTCATTGGATATAAACTGAGGCATGCCACAAGGATCTAATATTGGTCATTGTCATTATTATGGATAAAAACAGAGGCGTGCCACAAGGATCTAATCTTGGGCCATTGTCATTTATATGGATATAAACCGAGGCGTGCCACAAGGAACTAATCTTGGGCCATTGTCATTATTATGGATATAAACCGAGGCGTACCACAAGGATCTAATCTTGGGCCATTGTCATTATTATGGTTACAAACCGAGGCGTGCCACAAGGATCTAATGTTGGGCCATTGTCATTATTATGGATAAAAACCAAGGCGTGCCACAAGGATATAATCTTGGGCCATTGTCATTATTATGGATATAAACTGAAGCAAGCCACATGAATCTTATATTGGGCCATTGTCATTATTATGGATATAAACCGAGGCGTGCCACAAGGATCTAATCTTGGGCCATTGTCATTATTATCGATACAAACTGAGGCGTGTCACAAGGATCTAATCTTGGGTCATTGTCATTATTATGGATAAAAACTGCGGCGTGCCACAAGGATCTTATCTTGGGCCATTGTCATTATTATGGATAAAAACTGCGGCGTGCCACAAGGATCTAATCTTGGGCCATTGTCATTATTATCGATATAAACTGAGGCGTGTCACAAGGATCTAATCTTTGGCCGTCTTCATTGGATATAAACTGAGGCGTCCCACACGAATCTAATCTTGGGCCATCTTCATTGGTTATAAACTGAGGCATGCCACAAGGATCGAATCTTGGGCTATTGTCATTATTATGGATATAAACTGAAGCGTGCCACAAGGATCTAATATTGGGCCCATGTTAACATTATCGATATAAACTGAGGCGTGTCACAAGGATCTGATCTTGGGCCATTGTCATTATTATGGATAAAAACTGCGGCGTGCCACAAGGATCTTATCTTGGGCCATTGTCATTATTATGGATAAAAACTGCGGCGTGCCACAAGGATCTTATCTTGGGCCATTGTCATTATTATAGATATAAACTAAAGCGTGCCACAAGGATCTAATCTTGGGTCATTGTCATTATTATGGATATAAACAGAGGCGTGCCACAAGGATCTAATCTTGGGTCATCTTCATTGGATATAAACTAAGGTGTCCCACACTGATCAAATTATGGGCCATTGCCTTTATTATGGATATAAATTGAGGCGTGCCACAAGGACCTAATCTTGGGAAATTGTCATTATTATGAATATAAACTGGGGCGTGCCACAAGGATCTAATCTTGGGCAATTGTCATTATTACGGATATAAACTGAGGCGTGCCAAAAGGGTCTAATCTTGGGCCATTGTTAACATTATGAATATAAATAAGGTGTCCCACCAGGATCATATTTTCGGCCATTGCCATTATTGTGGATATAAACTGAGGCGTGCCACAAGGATCTAATCTTGGGCCATTGTCATCATTACGGATATAAACTGAGGCGTGCCACAAGGATCTAATCTTGGGTCATTGTCATAATTACGGATATAAACTGAGGCGTGCCACAAGGATCTAATCTTGGGCCATTGTCATCATTACCGATATAAACTGAGGCGTGCCACAAGGATCTAATCTTGGGCCATTGTCATCATTACGGATATAAACTGAGGCGTGCCACAAGGATCTAATCTTGGGCCATTGTCATCATTACCGATATAAACTAAGGCGTGCCACAAGGATCTAATCTTGGGCCATTGTCATCATTACGGATATAAACTGAGGCGTGCCACAAGGATCTAACCTTGGGCCATTGTCATCATTACCGATCTAAACTGAGGCGTGCCACAAGGATCTAAGCTTGGGCCATTGTCATCATTACGGATATAAACTGAGGCGTGCCACAAGAATCTAATCTTGGGATATTTTCATCATTACGGATATAAACTGAGGTGTGCCACAAGGATCTAATCTTGGGCCATTGTCATAATTACGGATATAAACTGAGGCGTGCCACAAGGATCTAATCTTGGGCCATTGTCATCATTAAGGATATAAACTGAGGCGTGCCACAAGGATCTAATCTTGGGCCATTGACATCATTACGGATATAAACTGAGGCGTGCCACAAGGATCTAATCTTGGGCCATTGTCATCATTACCGATATAAACTCAGGCGTGCCACAAGGATCTAATCTTGGGCCATTGTCATCATTACGGATATAAACTGAGGCGTGCCACAAGGATCTAATCTTGGGCCATTGTCATCATTACGGAAATAAACTGAGGCGTGCCACAAGGATCTAATCTTGGGCCATTGTCATCATTACGGATATAAACTGAGGCGTGCCACAAGGATCTAATCTTGGGCCATTGTCATCATTACCGATATAAACTGAGGCGTGCCACAAGGATCTAATCTTGGGCCATTGTCATCATTACGGATATAAACTGAGGCGTGCCACAAGAATCTAATCTTGGAATATTTTCATCATTACGGATATAAACTGAGGTGTGCCACAAGGATATAATCTTGGGCCATTCCCATTATTATGGATATAAACTGAGGCGTGTCATAAGGATCTAATCTTGGACCACTGTTAACATTATGGATATAAACTGAGGCGTGCCACAGGGTTCAAATCTTGGGCCCTTGTAATTATAATGACTACAAACTGAGGCGTCCCACAAGGAACTTATCTTGGGCCATTTTCATTTCATGCAAAACTAAGGCGTCCCACAAGGATCTAATTTCGGGCCTGCGTAACCGAAGCTTGAAAGGGCGTTAGTTATCTGTTCTAACGTGCATACCTTAAGTCGGTTGTGCTCGCTGCTGTCGCTGGGGAACAGTATGTCCGGGAAGAGCCGCTCGAAGCTGTACCCGGCGTAGCGCGGCCGGTTCTCCACGTAGTTGCGCACCGTGGGCTGCAGACGCGCCATGAACGCTGCCGACGGGGTGCCCAGTTGCTCTGGGGAAAGGGGACAAATACGGTTATGTAGGTTTTAAGACTTTCGTGGTTATTCACAACACTTTAATCGTCCTTGCAACTCATATTAAAAAATAACCCTATTTTTTCACCGCACATGTTATCGGGTTTAATACCACAGTTAGTATTGTTTTTCGAGGTCGAAACAACGAAATATCGAGGTAAAAAGAATACTAAAAATAGTAATAAACTCGTGTTTAAAATGTGCGATGAAAAAATAGGGCTATGTTTTGCAGAATACAAGACCAAATCGAAGGATGAGTGAAGTATCATGTTAAGTATGCGCCCGACACTCCCGCATTCGCGGTGATTTTCACGTCCGTGGTATCATTGTTGATTTTTTAACAGAGTTGTGCCACAAAGTTGTAATTTTCGGCCCTTGTGTTTGTTTATATACACTGAAGTATGCCACAGGGATCTAATCTTGGGCCTTCGCTGTTTTTACATAAACTCTGGTGTGCCACAAGTTCTAATCTTCAACCTTTTTTTTTTCAATAAACTGAGGTGTGCCACAAGGATCTAATCTTGGGCCTTCGCTGTTTTTATATAAACTGAGGTGTGCCACAAGTTCTAATCTTCGGCTTTTGTTGTATTTTTTAATAAACTGAGGTGTGCCACAGGGATCTACTCTTGTATTGGGCCTTTGCTTTTAATATAAACTAAGGTGTGTCACAGGGATCTAATCTTAGGCATTTGCCGTTTTTTATATAAACTCAGGTGTACCACAAGGATCTAACTTTGGACCATTCTTGTTTTTGGGTTGAACTGAGGTGTGTCACAGGGATTTAATGTTGCGCATTTGTAGTTTAGGGATTTAAACTGGGGCGTACGATAAGGACCTTTGTTATTTATGCTTACCATCAGGCGGGCCGTACGCTTCTTAAGGGAATATTTGGTCAGGACGCATAATTACCTAATTAATCAAAGCGTAATGTCCCAAACGCATAATGCTATAAACGTATAATGTCTTAATCAACATCATCATTAGAGCGAACAATCACGGTTTCTGCCAGGGTCCGCTTTCCAGTTCTTCATACGACTGTTTTGCGGTCAAATCGTTCTGCATTCTGTTCAATATATTCATTTAGGACATTATGCTTTTAGGTCAATATGCGTTTAAATAGTTTTGCGTCTTAGTAAATTATTATTGGGTTTAGATGCTTAGCAGTGGGTGATTATAATACCCTGCTTGCGAGTTATAACTACGATCATAATTATTGTGGTTATGACTTCAATTACTTATTTACATTATAATCTATATCTATTTATGTATGGATCTAATGGTCTGAAATAAAGTTTTTTTAATTATGCTTTGAGGGAAAAAAAATAATCATGTTCCCCACGTACCGATGATCTTGTTCCACTGGTCGATGTGGTCGGTGCCGGGGAACAGCACCCCGCCGCGGATCATCTCGCCCATGATGCAGCCCACCGACCAGATGTCCACGTTCTCCGTGTAGCCCATGCCCAGGATCACCTGCGGCGGGAGCGCGGCCATTTTGTAGTTACACACATCAACATTGTAACGAATAATTTTATTGACTTATTGATTAATCTAATTATTAATATTTTGACATTTATATCTTGACTATGTAATTAAATTCAAAAAAATGTTATATTATATCTGTGTTTACAAATAAAGACATTATTAATTATGAAAAAAAAAATTATGAAAACATCAGATCGCGGCAACAGTCTTTTGAAGAAAGATAATTTCTCTTGAAAAACTCTTAAAGATAATCTTTACCTGCCCTTATCCCATTCATTTGGGGTCGGCACAGTATGTTTTCTTTCTCCATTCATCCCTGATCCGCTGTCATATTCACGCTTCCCTCTCGCTCACGGATAGCCCTTATCACACAATCCATATTTTCTTTGGTCTTAATAACTTATGAGAGACACAAAAAGTCAGAAAACCCCTGACCAATTTTAAAATTATTAAAATATTTACTAAAGCACTGAATCGATTTTAATTAAACAAAGCTAAGAACCATCTCGATTAAACTGGCTTTGATTTAGAGAAAATCGCTTCCAAATCGGCCTTTCCATTCGAGAGCAACGATGCCGACATACACAGAGCCATACATACACACGTCAAACTTAAGAGCTACGATGCCACAGACACACAGAGCCCCAGACACACCCTGGGCACTAGGCCTACCTCCGGAGCGCGGTAGTAGCGCGTGACGACGTAGGGCGTCATCATGAAGGTGGTGCCGGCCGTGCGCGCCAAACCGAAGTCCAGGATCTTGAGTGTGCAGTCGCTCTTCACCACTATGTTGGACGGCTTCAGGTCCTGGGGAGAGGGAATTCTGGTTAGTCAGACAATTCTTTAAGCCCTATATCTTTTTATACCACTAAGGTGGCAAACAAGCTTACGACCTGCCTGATAGTAAGCGGTCACCGCAGCCTATAGACGTTTGCAATACCAGGGGCATCACCCACGCGTTGCCGACCCCGTAAAATCCGTTCAACATTTTCTTGAAGAACTACAATGTTGTACTCTCCAGGGAAAACCTCTCCAGGTAGTTCATTCCACAAAGAAAGAAAGTTCCTTTGGTACCGCAAAGTCCGCGACCAATTTGGCTTCAATGTGTGAGGATGAACTCCCAGTGTATGTTTGATAAACAGGCAAGCGCGCCACCCGGGCCCTTATCGCGCTTTTGAACGTTTTACCGAAACAAACTGTGGCCCAATCGGCTGGGAAGGATTCAAGTTGACAGATGGACGATTTAGTCCGTGGTATTGTCTATGGCTCACATACGACAGAGAGATGATGTGCCGAATGAGACGCCTGTATAAAAGACAAAAATATTACGGGCTTACTAGCATTGACCGAACTTGGATTGTATCAATCCAGACGATGTTCCTTCAATGAACAGGCCACGTAGCCGTTGTCACATAACGTTTCTTTCTCATTATAATATAGTGAAAAACCAAGGTTTTTGGTAAATACGTTTAAATTACACTATAGCGGTTATTATTACTCATTTTAAAGGTATGTTTCGGGTTTCCTACTGCGTACCTTTGTTGACGAGGTTGAAATATCGGGCTACTCGTGAACAAAGGTACGCGGTAGGAAACTCAGAATATACCTTTAAAACGTTTAAATTTAGCGCGATAGGGGCCCAGATAAAAGTGGTTACCCGCTGCCATTTTTTTATGTCAAACTGCAGACAAACAAGCAAACGGGCCACCTGATGGAATGTGGTCATCGCCGCCTATGGACATCAGCAATACCAAGGGTCACCAATGCGTTGAGTGCCTCTGAAGAGACCTCTAATATGGATATTAGTAACACAAGGGGTACGAATTTGATTCTTACTGAATACATTTTCTATTTTTATTTTTGAGCGAGCAGTCGCTCTTCACTACCATGTTTGGACATCTTCAGAGCCTGGCAGAGATATAGGTGTGTAAAAAATTACAGTATTTGCTCCAACATTCGTTTCCACCACTGTAACTCCTGTGTAGCCAGGATCTACAGCAGCGACCACACAGAGGGCATAAGTTTTGACACTCAGCACGAAGAAGCTCAACTGTTTTGGAGCCCATTTGAGCACATTTAATTAAGAAATAAAAGGTACGAGTATGAAAGATAGTGACGACGATGATAGACTTGTCAATTGGTAGATAAAGAGGCTAGCGCGCCACCTTTCTTTTTTATTAGAAGAACTAGCTACAATTCTTCCAAAATGTATGAAACAGCAGATTTTTCTCAGATTTCAGAGTTGGCGCCATAGTATAAGTTGTTTGTTATCACGAGCACATGCACACGGTACACCATGGTATCACGAATCTGAAGTCACCCCGTTTGGAGGCGAGAGTAACTAGGCGAAATGAAGTAGAAAGAGCAGGAAAGTGGACCTTGGCACAAGCCGGGACTGACGATGATAATGATTTTAAACTAGAAAAAGAAAAACAATTTGAAACAAAAACTGGTAACCAGCCAGAGAACTCACCCTGTGTATGATCCCGGCAAGATGCAAGTGCTTGATGCCGCACAGCATCTGGTACAACAGGTAGCTCATCCTCTCGTGGTCCAGGTCCATCTGTATCACCTGCAAATCGGATGTTGAAGTGTTAACGAGACTTTTGGTTTGCTTTGTTGATGTAAAGTCTATTGAAGGGTTCCTATAGACGTATTCAGCTTGATACTCTTGATAATAGCTTATTTTTTTAGATAGAAACGGAGCCATCACCGTCGTCCAAAACATCTGCAGTCTAAGGAGAGCGGATGTGGTCCGTTTTTTCAGGTGCTTGTAGACAGGCTTTGACATGCTTGAAGAACCCCATGTTATAGTGCAATGGAAAGACTCCGGGAGGAGCTCATTTTATCTATATACCTTACTACCTATTCTGAGTTATTAAGGTTTTTTATGTAATGGTTTTATAACCGATATTTTTAGTTTTTCTGGAAAGCAGCCAGTTTTCAGTGAAAAGTTTAGAAGGTGAATTAAGTCCCACTAATTTCATTTAAACAAGTCTTAACTGCTTTAGTACTTATACTGTCGTACCTCTAAGAATTGGTTTTACTAAGCGACATTACCATTCTGCGCAGATCTGTGCTATCAACCGGTTTAGCAAATACGTTTTCCCTAATTTGAGGATGTTATATAGACGTTTTTTTTATTTGATTTAGTGCATCATTTTTCGTTTTTCTTGAATCACTAACACAGAAATTATTAAATCCGTTTGCTATTGTAGATGGGTCTATAAGAATGTCCTCCCTTCGTTTATTATATCGTATATCAATATACTGTATTTAACTGTGTGCAATAAAATGTTAAATAAAATAAATAAAAAATATACTGAACCAATTTTTTCTCATCTGTCTGGCTCTTTATTATATCCCAGGTAGTCCTACCGATATTTTTACTTTTATAAATGTTATTACCTATTTTTTGTGCCCTTATCACGCAACATTTAAGTACTGCTGAATATCTTTTAAATAACTGTTTGTTGTGCTGCGTTTCAGATCTGTAGTACTTACAATTTCATAATTCTCTTTGTTTTGCAACATATCCGTAAACCTTTCGAAATCCAGTTTTGTTTTAGCTTTTCTTTTTATTTTTATTAAAGGAAAACATAAATTATACAACATACAAAACTCTTCATAGAATGCATTCAACGCCTTGTTTAAATCGGTATGCCGGAAAGCCTCAGAGAATGAGAGAGCCCCAAATGTTGTTTAAATACCAGCTGGTATAAATGACGGTATATCACCTGACACAGGTTGGCGTCCATGAGCTCCATGACCAGGTAGACGTCCTGGAACTCTTCGAGGCTGCGCTGGGGCGTAAACGCGTTCAGCAGACCGATTATCTGCGGGGAATGGTGGGGACGGGGCACTTCATACATATGTACAATGCAGGAGCATAAATTAAATTAAATGTTATTTACTCGTATTTCAGGTAGAGCTTGTCTAAGCTGAAATGACGCGCACCACTACTTAATTAGTTGATTTCGATGTGCGAGTGCAAATATTAATAACGACACTTCATCTGTGTGGGAGCGTCGACTGCTCCAATGGAACGACGCGTGCTCCTACGTTTGAGTCTCACCGGCAGCTGAATGACCAATTACAACGGCATTTCTCATATTTTAAATTTGCTTGTGTGCGTAGATGCAATAGTGGGGCGCGTCATTTCAGCTTAGACGAGCTCTACATAGGTCCCATAAATACATAATTAATAAGTGAATGACAACCTTAAGTATAATATTCCTTTGCACTACAGTGCAGTTGTTAGACGGTTTTTATAGCATTCATGAACTAAATTTTTGTATATTACATAAAAAATACCCAGGGGGTAAAGAACGGTTGGGCATAAGGGACAGCTAATTATCCCTTCTTTTAGCAAACCGATTTTAGCTAAAGATGCACCAAATGCCGTGAATGTTGCTGTAGCGGGAAAGGAATATTTTCTTTCATTGGTAATGTACTTATGTACTTGTACTGTACCTACATACTCAAGCTTGTATAATGCAAGGGTAGGCAGAAACTATCGAATGCCACAAGCTACAATCCTGACAACTTTATACTTGTAGTCATCTTGGTGTTAGTCTTGGTTGTGCTTACAAGGGCCCTGGGCTCACTTTGACCATGATGCAGGGTTAGGCAGATCAGGTAATTATAGTGGAGCGACTAAATATTTATACATTCGGTCGCCAGAATGTGCAGGTTGCGTCACGATGTTTTCTCTGATTTTAATGAAACCTCGATTAAACTCGTTTTCAAAAATTAAAATACGCATCCAAATTTTTTTGATGCTATTCTTTGACAAGACGAGCAGACATCCCACCTGATGGTAAGCGGTAAATCGCCCATAACATCAAATCGTTCCATCCACACACACAGAGAGATCAGCACGTCAAAGTTACAACACCCCTTTTTACGGGGGTTGAAAAGATCCCAAGGCGCAACCTACATTCTTGTGATTCACCAGCTTCATCAGCTTGAACTCGCGGTAGGCGCGTTTCGCGTGCGTCACATTCTGGAACGGCCGCGACAGTTTCTTGATGGCCACGTTCTGCTGCGTCACCGTGTCGTACGCCGCGCTGTGGACAACGTCACCATGTTTCTTTTTTATGCTACTACAGCGATGGACTAGACAGCCCACCTAGGCTAATTACGTTCATGGGTTCAGTTGCTAGCTCCATTGCAATAGACTGAAACTATTCGCAGAAGTAACACTTTCAATAAGGGGTCATCCATAAATTACGTCACACCTTAATAGGGAGGGAGGGTTTACTGAAATGTGACATAATGTGACAAGGGGCAGGGGGGATCAAAAATTTTGTGACATCACATGTTAAATATTAATAATCAAAGGATGTTCCTGACGTTCAAATTCAGAGCGAAAATGAAGAGCCTGATTTACCCGTAATAGCTAACATAAAAGAGTGGATCCAAAGTCCATGGACGCTAGATAATTAAGGTTTTTACTTTTAATTAATATAATTAATCGTTTATTGTTTTCTAACTATTCATTTGTGTTCTGAAATGTTGCACCTTAAGTTGATTTTATTAGACTATTTAATAAAAAAAAAAAAAAAATGACGATAGCTGTTTTCTTTCAATTATTCTAAAATACATGGATAAATTTAAGAAATGTGTGACGTCACATCAAGAGGGGGGGATTATAAAATTGTGACAATCTGTGACAAGGACGGGGGGAGGGGCTCAAAAGTCCTAAAATTCGTGTGACGTAATTTATGGATGGCCCCTAATCAAAATCAGAGAATTGTTGGCAACAGAGTTGCGTAATTAGCCTACTGATGGTAAGCGGTTACTGTCGCCTATAATATCCACCATTCATGCATTAAGTTGCTGGTAACGAAATGCAGAACCGCAAGTTGTTACTGTGAGGACTAGCTCATGCCTGTAATTGCGCTCGCTACCTTATTAATCAAACCGGAACACAACAATGCAAGCATTGTTGCTGAGCGGCAGAAATCATAAAGTACTACAACTTGATTCTCCTACCTCCTGATTCAACGTGGACGTCGTCACGATGCAAGTGATGCAGGGGACCTATTGTTCGTGAATGATAGCTACACAATTTTGAACATATACTTACAAATGTACATCGAATTGAACACAACTTTCTTTGACCGAATTTATTTTGACCTGACCTGATTAGATGATAATTAATTTTAGTACAGTAACACCAAAACCTGAAACATTGTTTAAATTTCACTCGCTATCAAAACAAAAAAAAACCAATGCGTTATTAAGTTATGTCGTATGGGTATATAAGCATGCGGATAATAAATAGTCGTACATAACATATAGATACTACACAAAAACAAATAGATAAATGAAAAATTAAACGTTACGTAATGGAATTTGCAGTTATATAGTAGCAATAAAAATTGTTTAAGACATGTGTGCAGGTATGCTGAATAAATACATATTACTACGCGATAATTTACTTTGTTACAGTAACGAACTCTAATATAGGTAGTTTACATTCGGAATTTAGTTAAATTACCCCAAAAATTCGTTATAAAGTAGATTAAGCCATTATGGCATACGAGCGTGATTTCGGTCGCGC
Organism: Blastobasis lacticolella; assembly: GCA_905147135.1. Classification (NCBI taxonomy): domain Eukaryota; kingdom Metazoa; phylum Arthropoda; class Insecta; order Lepidoptera; family Blastobasidae; genus Blastobasis; species Blastobasis lacticolella. The sequence goes on along the minus strand of LR990055.1, from coordinate 17,550,813 downwards.
AAACTACTTTCATAAAAAATACGCAACTGATTTCGCGTCGCGTATTATTGAACAACTCCCATCCACGCGACCGCTCTCCTTCTAATGCCTGTCTTTTCTACCTCTAGCACCTTCCCACGAATGTGACAGGAGACAGGCGCGCGCTCGCGTGGATGCGAGCGTTTCAAAAATAGGACCTCAACAACAACAACAAAACAGGCATATTGTATGAAACTGACTGAATGTAGTGCAAACGTAGAAATCGATCGAAATCACGCTCGTAAAGCGTCAGCCCTAAACTAGAGACGGCTCTGAATCCAACCATTATAAATCTTTATTACTACCACCCATAACACATGTCTTTGGTTAAGTATTAAGAAGTAGTATTGGAGCCAACACCTGTAAACGCAGAGTTAGGTTTTAGTCACAGTGTGCGCGCTGATGTTCTCATGTTAACATTCTTTTTAGACCCTTACCTTGAGACTACTGAACGCAATGAGGCTTCTGGTGGAGTGCTTCATGTCATATATTTTTAATTCACTATATCATCACCAAAATCGGCAATTTTCAAATTCATTAAAAATACTGAAATGAAACTAACGTACGTGAATACTGAATTTCATAAATTGAAAAATTACAGCAGCAGCAGATGATTTACATAAGAAATTAATGCTGCCAATAATTTATCGTCGAAAATAATGAAACGAAGGCGTAGTCAAAGGAATCACCCCGTTTATGGGTAACCTTACCAACCTACCTCAACTACACTGTCACCGGGAAAAATAACAAGTTTACGAGTTAATTTGTGGTTTATTAACTTTACGACATATCCCAAAGGAATGCCAGGTTTAAGTAGCAGTGGGCAGGGCACATAGCTTGCAGAACAGATGGCCGATGGGGCAGTAAGATTCTCGAGTGGCAACCGCGCATCGGCTCTTACCAGGTGGATCAGCGATCTGGTGAAGACCGCAGGTAGCAGCTGGATGCACGCGTCAAGGAATCAGCCTTTGTGGAGATATCTGGGATATTCCGTATTTCCGCTGATAAGATGATGATGATGATTGTTTCGTATCAACGAAACCACGAACTAACTCATAAATTTGTAGTTTTTCCCGATGGCGATGTAGCTCGAGGAAGGCCAGCAGTGGTACCGCCTATCTCCGATTGTACGCCGCCATTTTGATGCAATTGAGTGTGGACCAATCGCAGCAAGACAGCTCTGGCTCTGGCTTGCTGCGATTGGTCCACACTGAATTGCATCAAAATGGCGGCATGCTATCGGATATCGACAGTACGGCTGCAGGGGTCACCCAATAACGTCCCAGTTACGCACAAAGGAAGGCCACAAGCGAAGCGTTTAGTCTCAAAGCGGAGTCGGAACACTTAGCGGCGCGCGTCCCAAGATGGCGGCGGTTGACAAAATGGCGGGTGTTCACAAAATGGCGTCCTTACCACACCATTCCCTGTGCGCCCGCGCCGCGAATCACGAGCTCGGTGTACCGGGTGGGAATAGAGAACACGGTGTCACCCAGGGTGACAGAGTAAAACTGAACCATCGCTCCCACTAGCTCAATACCCAGCTAAGTTAACTCGTTCAGCTACAAAGAGAAACATATTACATTGATGGTGGTAGAAGCGCTACGTGATAGTGCTGACGGTGGTTGTTATTCACTGTGTGACTGTTATGTGCTCAGTTTGGGTTACTCGTGTGACCGGCTATGTATTGCTGATGTAACCCTTTTTCCTTGGGGATCTAACAATGTGCATGTAGGTTACTTATGTAAAAACCGTTTGTGACTGGGGACCAGGTGAAGGCATCTTCTCTCCGTACACAAATAATGTATGAGAATAAAAAAATTGTGGTAAACGTACACATCACAAAATAATAAAAAATTAAGTACTTATAATTAAACAAGAAATGCGGTCATGCAAAAAATTCTATACTTACTGCGTGCACATGACACAGATTTTACGGGCGCATAATATAAGTGAAATACCTCTAACAAAGGAAATACTTGAAACAATGGCGCTTGCGATACTTTTATAGTAGCTGGAAGCAGAGTGGGAATTCTCTCGTATTCCGCTGAAAGAATTGCGATTTCATGCAAATTTAAGAATGCTTTTATAGGTTGCTGAACATTTCTTGTGCAATTTATAATGCAAATATATTTGCAAAGCAACAAAGAACACTTATCTACTAATAAGAACAATAAATTGCGGCAATAGATATAGCATAATAGTTCATTCATTCCAATTTTCTCCTAGCGCAGATCCTATAGCAATATTATCTTTTGCAGTTTTATAAAAAGGAGCGAGGTAGGTGGAGGTGTTATTGCGAGTTGGATGCGCTATGATTAGCTGCACATGAAGACATTAAGAGGGTTCGATTTCCACACTAAATATATTTTTCCTTTCTTTTATTCGTTTCGAGTGTTTAGAAATTGAATTATGGTTGGCCGTTAAACCGAAAACAAAACACAAATCGCCGCTAGATGGCGTTGTTTTGTGATTTTATTATTTTTGTTTCATATTATTAAAATGTAAAAATCCAGTTCACGCTCCATTGGCATACATGTACTAACAGCCAATTGCACAAACGTACATTAAAAACGCCAAACACTTAAAAGAATGGAAAAATAAGGCTACATAAATTTTTTATGAAAAACGAACCCCCTAAGTACGAAAGGCAAGAAAAAACGTTTTTTTAGGTAAAAACGATTTCAGCAACTTATTCGTTACGTTTAAAAACATTACTTTTGCAAGGAAGAGTTAAGAATGAAGAATGGGTTGCATAGCATCGTCGCATGATTTCGATTCGATAGATAAGTGCCATACGATCAATAAGACGCATTGCATCGTCACAATTACAATAAACATTATGTTACGTACTTTGAAACTCAAAATCAAAATATGGAGCTCACGTCATGACCATAAAACATTACAGTCGTCCCTTCGGGAGTCACCAAAAGAAGTTTCATCGCACGAGGGGTCAAGAGCTGAATCCTCTACGGGGCAGGGGCATAGACTGTGACGGTGTCGTCGCCTTTTGGCTGAATAGTAGTAGCCCGTGAAGCACTCTAAGGGTGAATGGACGGCGTGAATAGAGTGTGTTGTGACGTTACCCCGTTAAGGGCGAGTACTTATGGAAAACTAGATTTGTGGGTGTCAAGAAGTGCGCACGCCCAAAGAGCCACCGGCAAGTAAGCGTGCGCATCACCCGTGATTAGGTCTGACGCAGTCCGTATGACCGAGAGGGCGATAGGATTCTGGGTGGAGGAGGGTAGCCCGTGGAGCACTCGGAGGGTGATGGGACGGCGTCGATAAAGGAAACGCGTGCGTCGATGCGGATGGCATTGTCGGTTACGGTCCGGCTCTGTCTGGTGTTGTCGGGTGCGGTCCGGTTGTGCCATCCGTCGTCGATTTGTCAGCGTGGGGAGGTAGTGCTCATCCTACCTATTTATATACCTTCTCTTTCTTAGAGATATTTAATGTCCTATTAAAAAAAATGTTCTGATTCGATGCCGACAAAAATGACTGGAAATGGAATGAGAAAAGCGCAATCGCATACCACACGATGCCCTGCGCGCCGGACCCAATAGGCTTCAGATTCTGGTATCGCTTCAGTATGGTGAACCGCGTGTCGCCGACCTCGACGGTGTAGAAGTGCGGGTGGCGCGCGGGGGCCGACATCGCGGCGGTGGGAGCCGCGTGGGGCATGGACCACCCCTACCTGTGAGCGGGAGAAACAACATTAGAAAAAGGAAAACATTTTTGACGGTTTGAAAAGACATCATTCACGTTTCAGTTTCATACATTCTTGGTACAAAAAGCTGAAAGTGCCGACAAGAACGAAATATGATAATTCACAGAAAGAGAATACAACTCCTAACATATTTGACTATTGCGCCAAGCTTTTACGATCAATGATTAGGTTGTTATAAGCTATTAATATAACGATACGTACTGTGCACCCAGTGGGCCCACAAACAAATACAGGTTTGGCGCCTTAGTAAAAAATGTTAGAAATTTTGTTGCATACTCTAATCTCTTTTAGGCCGGCACTTTCAGGTTTTTGGTCCACAATGAATGATATCCTTAAGTAGATAGTTAATTCGCTGACTGAGCGACCCTTTAGTGTGTCTTGTCACGATATACCACCAGTGCAATTATAACTTTGTAATTTATATATAAAAACAATGCGCCCTCTTTTAAGTACACAGATTATGACTTCGTCTGTTTTTTTATTACTGCAATTGAAACACATTCCGTAGCAATCATCATCCCTTTTCATGCTTACAGCTTGTGCTGCTATCGGCAGTTGAATTGTAATAAATATGGCGCACTGCGGCCATTAGTAGGCCGCCGTGCCAGGTTTTATTGTGAAAGGTTTTATAAATAATTGGTTGTTTCACATCGCATCTGGTTCTATATAACGCTGCCTTGTCAATCTAGAATAATCTAGATACCGCTTTTGACGATAACTGCTGTGACGTCACCGCGGCTCAACTCGAACCGCAATTTTTTTTATTTTAGACTAGACAAACATTTGACCGCTATCTCACCTGTTGGTAATAGTCTAAGATCCGGCTGCTAAATTAGTACATTAATAATCTAGATTATCAAGATTTAATTTTTAAGTATTTTTACAACTAGGAGAAGTCATTTTTCATCAGGTGCCAATTAAAAATTACCCGCCAGTATTATTAATTAAAATATAATTAATTTACTTTTAGAGAAACATTTCGTTTTCATCTTACGGAAATAAAACCTACACCACTTCACAACAGTGTATTTAAAAGATCTGAAACGTCATAGTTGCTGCTGATTGCTTAGCCGCAACCTCTACGCAGCCAGGTGTACCAAGGTATAATTTTATTGAAACTTTTCGTTGTTAACGTATACTCATTTCATTTATATCACATAAAAGCTCATTTTTTCCTGTAGTTAATGATATGAAGGTGCCTATATAAAAAAACCCGCAAATCGAAGTTTCCTTCCTTAAAAGATGCTAGGTATCAAAAATAAAGTGACAGAGAGTGATCGTGCGACGCTACTTGTGTGACAAGGATGCTCAATGCCAGCTGAACGTGTTTTTTCAGCTATTGCGCATGCTTCGATAAATAGGGTTCTCAACCAACGATCTAAATAGTGATAAAAATGACTGTACTTAGATGCTCCAAAATCGTAACCGATAAAGAATCAATATTTAACAAAATAATATTTTATTTATAAATAGTATTAAATATTATTCACAAAATAGCAATTGCATTAAATATGAAAACCTCAGATACATATTTTGCAAAAATTAGACTCTTGATTAGTTGTTTTTGAAACCACAAAACAAATTTTTTATTTTAAAGTAAAAATCTAATTCATTCTCCAAAAAAAATCATATGAACATACTTATTAAACATATAACCTTGGTTACTCATATCAAAGAAAATAGTATTATGTAAGTTTAGTTTGAGCAAATGTTTGATTTTATTTATTTTCTTAATTCACAAGTGACAAATTGTTTACAGTAATTTACAGATAGTAATTGAAAAGTTATCATAATAAGTTACAAAATAATTATCTTCTTACACAGAATAAACAAGAGTCTTCAATGGAAAAAAAAAGATTATTCAATTCATAAAAAAAAAAAAAAATTTCATTCCCTGTCATTTTTCAAAAGTCGGATTCCAGGCTGCTCTTACTATCACCACTGCTATCAAATTCGTCACTACTTATATCAGAATATTCTTCGTTAACAGCTGAATTGTCCTTGGAATTATCTACTAAGACACTCTCTACCTCTTCAGGTGTTGCATTTCCTACAAACCATGTTGGTTTCAGAGAACCATCTAATATTAGCCAGCCATTATTATCTGCGCTAAACTTAATACAATTTGGCTCAGTAGCATTCAACCACATAGAATTTACATAAATAGTCCTCAAAATATTTTCTCGTAAAGACTTCCAACATGGCAGAATGTGAGTAGAGAGCCTTTGATATTTTTCATAAATTTCTCGTTTTTATTTTTTGAGCCATACATTTTATTAAACATAATAAATCTTGCCTCATTAACATCTTGACAATCGGATATTCCGTACATAAGACAAGTGAATTCTTGGACCGATTTAATTTTATCTTCATCCAAAATGTCATGTGGATAAACACTATTTGAATTTTATCATGCTTCATAAAAATTTTCAAGGGACGAGCTTTTCCTTTGTTGAGCATCCTTGTCACACAAGTAGCGTTGCACGATCACTCTCTGTCACTTTATTTTTGATACCTAGCATCTTTTAAGGAAGGAAACTTCGATTTGCGGGTATTTTTATATAGGCACCTTCCTATCATTAACTACAGGAAAAAATGAGCTTTTATGTGATATAAATGAAATGAGTATACGTTAACAACGAAAAGTTTCAATAAAATTATACCTTGGTACACCTGGCTGCGTAGAGGTTGCGGCTAAGCAATCAGCAGCAACTATGACGTTTCAGATCTTTTAAATACACTGTTGTGAAGTGGTGTAGGTTTTATTTCCGTAAGATGAAAACGAAATGTTTCTCTAAAAGAAAATTAATTATATTTTAATTAATAATACTGGCGGGTAATTTTTAATTGGCACCTGATGAAAAATGACTTCTCCTAGTTGTAAAAATACTTAAAAATTAAATCTTGATAATCTAGATTATTAATGTACTAATTTAGCAGCCGGAACTCGTACTATAAGTGACGATGCGGCCGAAGATGGAGCATGTCTGTCTAGGGACAGTCTATTCACACAAGCTTTGAACGCATCCAGATTATAATGATCAGGGAACACACTGGCAGACAACGTGTTCTATTCCTAAGCCGTACGCATTATAAAGGTCGAATCAAAGCGATCTGGAAGATCAACGACTTAAGGATGAAGCGTTCCCAGGATCGCGTCTCTCGATGGTGGTAGGAAAAGATAGGTATGGAAAGGTAAAGGTACTTCGGTAGAACCTTGGAGTAAATGCCCTAGGCCTAGCCTGTACTACGTAAATTGGTGTAGCCAAGTAAAGGGTGTGTGTATACTCACTTTAAAGATATACTACGGTCACAGAACGGCACCCCATATAGAGCCAAGACGGCTGTGGCGGTGGCGGGCTGATGGTGCTAATACGTCTGTGGAAGAGAGAAACATATGGTTATTTATGTGCTTTTCTGTACCACTAAGGTGACAAACAAGTGTCCATGCGAAAGTCCAAAAGAATATTTCTCGCTCGCACAATTCTGACGTGGAATGAGCTCCCAGCTACAGTGTTTCCTTTGGTTTATGACATAGGATTGTTTAAGAGGTATATTAGAGGTCTGGCCGTGTTGTAATGTGAAACTTTTTTAGGATGGATGGATGTTAGTTCCTGCTTCACGCAAAAAACTACTGAACGGATTCTGATGATATTCGGCAGTAATACAGCTTATAACCTTCAATTTAATGTGGTTCCAGCGGGCGCGGGTCCGGAATGTAAATACAAATTCTACGCGGACGTACTTTTTGTTATTTACCACTAAGCCTCACTAAGGTAGCAAGAACGACCTACAAGAAGTCGTGGGCACAAGCTAGTTCATACATAAAGCTCACGCTGTTGTCCTTTGATATTAATTACCTAAAAATTAATACGTACGTAACACAAACAATGCTCCACTTAGTTACACGTGTCGCAACTAATAAAGCTTCCATTAATAAACTAGGCAGAGAATATTGGACACTTATCAAATATTTACGTAAATAATATTACCAGAAACGTTATAAATAACTAACATTTATTACAACGCCACTGGCGTAATATAATATTCCTGGAGAGCCTCAGCGCCCCCGCAACGTCAATTATGAGGCCTTCCATTTGGTTATGTTTACGCTTGTGTAAGTTGGAGGAAATGTCGGCTTAAGCGTTACTAATGTCGAGTATTTTCATAAATATATTATTGTGGATGTACCTTTGTTAGTAACTAGTGGACCTGGCTCGGCTTCGTTCGCGTGGCCACCTACCCCTACCCTACAACTACCGTACACCGTACCGTACTTGACCCCTAACTATACTTTTTTTTCTTGACTATAAACCTTCCTCTTGAATCACTCTATCTATTGTTGAAAACCGTATTAAAATCCGTTGCATAGTTTAAAAGATCTCAGCGTACATATCTATGTAGGGCCAGACGGCGAGAAGCGACTTTGTTTTGGACAGCTGTCTGTCTGTTCCAGATTAAATCAAATGCAACTGAACGGATGTTTCTGCAGTTTTCACCAATAGCCAGAGTGATTCATGAGGTAGGTTACGGTATAATTTGTTAAGCTTACTACTCGTGCGAGCCGGGACCGGTTGCCAGGGTAAAATATGCCAGTCTACGTCAAATACTATATAACTTTTTTTTACAATATTAACTTCAGTCGAAAATTCCTAACCGGCATGATCTCGCGTCAAGCCAGAGCGCAGAGAAATTAGCAATTTGCATTTTTAAGTGGCAATTTGCCGAGGCGGCGCCGAGCGCTTGTAATGAGATCAAGCCTAATGTAAGTACTTTATTTAATACACACTTTGAAAATAGAAATTGACACTAAACTAGCATGGGGACACTCGGTGCTCAACTTTTACTTTCATTGTTTAACAGAAACAACCAGCGCTTAACGTTTTGGGAACCAGTGTGAAGGTTAATGTGGGTAAAATGGGGTACAATACAATTATGAGGCAGTTTTCATTATTAAACAGCTGCAAATTAGAACCGCCTATGAAAAATATTGTCTGGCCTAAAGCGATCGTGTTGAAGAAAATAATATAATACAGACATCTGTACATATTCATTACATATAATGATTACATAATTATTATCTTATTGATTATCAAACCGCGAAAATGTAATCAAAATTTTCATTTTCACAATTACGACTTACGAGGCATGGCAGGCGGGTGACATGACAAGGCAAAAAAAAAACCGCCAAGACGTGTCAGGCCACGTGTAGTGTAGGGTTCCGTAGTTGCCTGTCAATATGAATGCTTAAAAAATACAACTTGTATGAAATATTTGCTAATGCACTTTGTAAGTTGGTTAACCATTATTTTGTGATGTAACTGCAAAATTAAAGGTTTTTGTATTTTTTGCCTTTACTTGTGCTAATGGCATTCCTTCTTGCCAAAACTCATGCCTTTAGGTCAACGGGAAGTACCCTATAGGTTTGATTCCCTTGCGAGCGTCAAGACCTGAGTAAGATTGGAGACCTGAGTATTTAATATTTATTTCAGATTGACACACGTTCCTCAGAAAAAGAGTCTTGACAGATGGACGTCGGACAGCAAAGTGATCCTATAATTTTTATTTAAGGTACGGAACCCTAAAAAGCTTTTTAGTGAACATGGTTTGTTAGATTGTGCTGTGTCAATACCTTAAATATTAATATCCACTGACGTGTTCGTTAAGAATATAATACTTAAAATGTCAGTAGTTCAGCCATCATGTTGAAAATACATTACATGAAGGGGTGATTGGGATTTTTTTCGAGTGAATTTCAATAAATCTTGTAACTATTAGCGATTTTGAGTAGATTAGATCCTTAACTAATACACACATTTTTTGAGAATTTAGACACTATTTTCTATGTTTCTGATTGTTTGAAAACCCGCGCCTGGGGATACCTGGCCGTCAATTTATCGCACTTGCGTTTAAAAATAGCCTGACCTCTTTTACCTGACACTTTTTCCTGATTTTTGGAACGAATCATGTGGTGGAATAAATAACCCCTCAGAATTCGTTCCGCAATCTGTCGAGTGTCTCTCTGGAAGCTCGCGCCTGCGCAGTGGCCGGGTGACGGCACCGCATTATTTATAGGGCATTAACATTTTTATTGCTGGCCTATTTAATCATTGACACAGCTTGTTGGGACTATAAACGGCGATGGACATTAAAATAGACTATTGAATAATGAACTTACAGTGTATTGTTTTGTAGGAGACAAGTATTGTTTGTTTGAAATACAACGTTGTGAAAAAGATATTGCTACGAGGAGCTTTCATAGGCTACTAATTAACATTCATTCCTAACAAACATTCAATAAATAATCAATAAAATCTTGACATCAATATCTCGGTTGAGCTCTCGCACACGACGGCCCGGGGTCCGCCACGACCATGATCCAGGATTTGGCAGCTAAGTCAATTACAGTTGAACGACTGCTGTCTGACCACCATGACCCTGTTATCAAGAAACCTAACTCGGTTGGATCATGGTTACACATTCAGTCGCCTTTGTAGGTTACATCACGATGTTTTCTCTCACCGCAATAGCATCGGTTAGTGTTCAACTAATGACTGAGAAAAAGTTATTCGTACATGGCGGCACTGGAATTCGCAGTTTCGAACCCGGTACCTCTCCTTTACGAGTTCGACCTAACCATTAGGCCACCATCGTTCTCAACGCTTGAAACGAACTTCCATCCTACCCAAAAACGACCTTTCACACCATGCAAGCTTTCTTTGAAACCGCCGTTTTCATCTTCAACGTTTTATAACGGCAACCCGCATAATGCGTCCACAAGCACCCGTGGCGCCCTCTAGCGGCCGCAGTGCCCACGGGGTCGAGGGCAATTTAATTGGGCCGCGGAGGGCCACTCCACACGGTCATGATGCAATCTGGCCAGGTTCCCTGGTAGCAGAGTGACGGAGGTCAGATTTCAGTCGCTCCACTGCAATTACCTGATCTGTCGAATCCTGGATCATGGTCAAGGCGAACCCCGGGCCCTCATCTGCGTGAGTACAACCGGGACATTTTCGCTAACATGAGTATTAGGCCACCGGAATCGACCTCACACACCAGGCAAGCTATCTTTGAAACCTCCGTCTCCATCTTCAACGTTTTAAAACGGCAACCAGCATAATGCGTCCACAAGCACCCGTGGCGCCCTCTAGCGGCCGCAGTGCCAACGGGGTCGAGGGCCGTGTAATTGGGCCGAAGGGGGGGGCACTCCACGCGGCCTGGCGAGGCCCTGGGCTCTAGTTGTGTTTTTGCCAACTGCGGTGCGCGAGTGTGCGCAAGTGTGCCGAAGTGTGAAGATTTGGAGGTTGCGATTGTGTTTTGCTTATGTTCTGAACTGACAGGAAGAAGTCGGAAAAGCCTCAACCAAGTATACATTTTACTACTTAACTGATTTTAATGAAACAAGCTTAAAAACCATCGCGATTAAACTGGCTTTCAAATGAAGGTAATCGTATGGAAATTGGTAGATCTGTTCAAGATTCAATACTAGACAACATAGAGACATACGATGCAACAGAGAGACACACCCACACACAGAGCCACAGATACACGTCAAGCTTGTAACACCCCTCTTCTTTCGTGGGGGTTAAAAAGGCAATATCACGCGGCCCAAGCCATTCAGCGTTTTTTATTGGTTTAAAACTGCGATATCCTGAATATCATGAAATGTCGCGATTATGGCAAATACCTCCACTAAAATTAAGGGTGCACATGCCTAGCAACATTTGATTCCTGACCCACCCTAGAACGTTCCCACAGTAAGTGTCATAATGATTTTCCCAATGACGTCCATATTTTCTATAAAAAGGTCCCACAGTGGACTCACAACAAAAAACAAATGCAGTTGTTAAGGCCGACACGGAGCTGCCTGCCCGTTTGTCATTGCTACACCTACCTCAAACCGTTTAATTAAGTTAACTCTGACACTTAGCCAGCCCTGCTCGTCTTCAACTACCAGTGTCTGGGGCCATAATTAAATCAGCCCCGTCATTTGTTTCGAGCCGGGGAACTATTCGCGAGTGTCAATCTCGCGGGAGTCGGAATGAATAGTTCAGTCTTTGCCGCTGCCTGTGCCGACTGACAGCGTTGCTTTCTCCAGGGCCGTCAGTTTGGTGTGCAATGTGTTTATTTAACTCTTTATTGTACATATAAAACATAAAGAATAAACACAATTATACACGACACAACCGGCACTACTTATTTCTGATAAGTATCTTTATTTCGACGTGTGAAAGTTGAGGAATGTTCTACTGTTCGTTAGACGGGCATTGAAGAAAATTTGAGACTTATAATAGTAGTGCATATGAGAGCTTCGTACTCCTAAAATTCAAAAGTAAAATTACTATATATAAATAAAAAAGAATCGTGTCTCTATCTGACGACTAAACAAAACCATATGTTTAAAGGCTTTTAATGCTGCGGACTTTCAAAAGTGACTAGCACACAATGGCACTTGATCGCGAAGAGTGGAAAAATCGGGGTGAGGCTCCCCCTGTACAGGGATGATTCAGGCTAATATAAATAAATATAAAATAAAGGCTTTCAAGCTATATAGCAACTATATCTCAACTCCATTGTTTAACAGTGTAGAAATTCCGTCCAAGTCGTGTCGATTCATCAAATAAAGCTCATTCCAAGGGTTGCGTAACTTGTTCCAAGGCATCGGCAGCCCTACTGCGCCTCTGGGGCCCGTTCAGTCTGATTTCCTGTAATTCGCTTCGCGCCTCCGAAATGAGAGACGATCTCCCGTCGAATAAGTGGCGTGGGAGTTTTATTTCATTCAACGTTTATACTCGACCTGGATACAAAGCTCGAGCTCCATACAAATGTAGTTTGATCACATTTTCAATATTACGCCGTCAAAGCCAATTAAGTTTTGTATACATGATCTAGAAATCAATATCTATGTGGCTTGTCAGATTTTCGTTAAAATAGATTGTTTGAAAGTTACACAGGATTTAAAATTTGTATGGAAATATTAAATCCTGTGTAACTAAATCTAGAAGGAATATTTAAAATTTTCACGAGTTCAAGCTTTCTCATGTTTTTTTTACATACGGCGAATAAACATGTATGCGGGCCAACTGATAAAAAATGTTAGCTGAAAAGAGCTGGGGTGAACATAATAAAAGTAACATCAATGAAAGGCGCGTTCGGAACATTTAATATTTCGGTTTTTAAAACCCAGATTGAGCACGCGGCGCAGGCAGTGTCAATGGTTAAAAAAGTTGCGAGTGTAGCGAGCTCGAAATTTTTCGAATTCTGGTTCAAAGAGCCGGAGCAAATATAGGAAGAGAAGCAGTTTAGTTTATTTGTGAGTTTTCCTTTTTAATACGGATGTATAAAGTCGATAATATAATAAGTAAAGTAATTAATGAACAAATTGATATGTGATTTTTGTGGTTGACGCGTACAGCTGGCTCAGAATATGTGGTCAATCCGTGCAGAATTCGAGGTAAGATCGATTGTGTTATTTATTATATATGTAGGTATTATTACTATTATATATATAGATACTTATTTAAGTATTTCAATTATATTATGTATTTGGGTGCACGTCATATCTGCCTCTCTATTCTAGCCTACTCATCATATCTACTCTCTCTTCGGTAGGTCTGCTGAAAGACATTTCTTTTTAGAAATAAGCTGTACCTTTTATTTATTTATTTATTTAACAATTTATTGCACACAATAAAGAAATACAGAGATATAACATAGATATAACTGACACAACAGGCACTACTTATTTCTAAAAGAAATTTCTTCCAGCAGGCCTTTTGTGATTGTTATCTTTATTTTCATATTATTGTAACTTTCTTTGTGCACAATAAATGGTTAAATAAATAAATAAATAAATAAGGACAATATTTATGTATTTATTTCACAGTTTTACAGCATATAAAATATTATTCAAAAAGGTTACATTATTAAGTTGTAATGCCAATTACAAAACTGCAATCTATAATTTTGGTAATTAATATAGCCAGTATAGGTACACCATATAAACTACAAAACAAAAACAATAAAAATTCAAATATAAACTTCTCTCTCTAAAATATAATATAAGATTCTCTCTCTGTATGTGTGTGTGCGTGTGTTTGTGTGTGTGTTCGTGAGTTTGTTTACTGGAGACTGGAGGTACTGAATAACCCTTTAGTATATTGCGCTCGGCTAAGATGGAAAACGTCAGCACTGTCGGAGAGGCACTTCTCATACCCGTCAATAGCCCAGCCCTATTGAGCGGAGAGCCCAGGGCGTATAGTATGATTCTTAGTTGCGGTTACAAAGGCTTTCTGGCGCAGGGTCTGAAGTCTTTGGGGCCCTGGGGATCGTTTCGTGCAATCACCGTAGCGACGATGCGCCGTCATTACTGAACTCGACCGTCGAGAAAGTTCATCTTTTTGCGAGAATAAATTCCTTTATCGCTAAGAACGCTAACGAATGGTGTCTCGGCAGATTTGGATGGATAGAATGTAGCAGACCACAGTTGGATTTCAATGTTCTCTTGGACCTTATGGACCCTACCCACTAAAACCCCTCTATGTATCTACAGCAGCTTTTTATCGGAACACCACAAAACCTCAAAGATAGTAAAATTTGTGGACTATCAATGCAACCAATCAATGGAAAGCTTTGCAGCCATATAGCCACCAAGAGTTGTCTTTTCGTAGAGAACACGTCGTCATCTAGTGTCCTTGACATTGCATATTAATCTCTCTCATTAGAACTACACTAACGAGCTCTGAATATCCGATGAGTTTTCGGGAGTTAGATGCGTCCCAGAACACTGAATTTAATCGAAAACAAACATACTTCCATAACGTCACGGTTTTCTCTCTGTAGGGATAGGCAGAGACCACATTGTTTCACTTGCTACGGTCCTGACAAACTCTTAAGGCGCAAAAGGTCCAACAAACGAGAGGATGAAGGGCGAGAGAGTGAGACCGCTAGAGGGCGCTGTATAGCGAACATTACGTTAACGTCGAAGAATTCCCAAAAATGGTTAAATACAGTGTACAGCAAAATAAAGGGGATTTTAATATAAACATTAATATAAATAGTGTGTGGAAGTGTTGGTGGACATTTTTGAATATAATAATACCTAAATTCATGGATTTATAATACATAGGTTTTTAAATATAAGATATTTGATTGATTGATTGGAACTTCTATCGCATTTTTCACATTTATCAACCTTATTATACATACTCGTGGGGCCGTCACAACATGTCTCCAAACTGTAAAACACTAGCGACCCGCCCCGGCTTCGCACGGTTGTACTCGGGGTTTCTCTAGTATACTATGCCTATATTATATACATATAAACATTCCGGAACAAATTCTCTAACTGCTGGTGAAAACCACATCCAAATGGTTTAGGAGTTAACGGAAATACATACAAACAGACAGACAGACGTGGCAAGTGATTTCATTTTATTCTGTGTAAAGAAAAGGGAGATATGGTGTGGCTAGCCAGCCCGGCGGCGGCCCTGTCTATCTGGGCCTCCGGGGATCCGCTGACAAACCGCGGGCGGCGTCCGCTCGCCGGGGAAATGAATCGTAAATGCGGGGCCTGGCTCGCTCAACAAACTTGTTAAACAGCGCTGGTTTCAACAGACTAATGGCCGTTTTCACTAGACTTAGTAGGAATCGCCTAAGTTCCATCGTGACTAGTTTTTAGCCAATTTGCAACGTCCAAATAGAGATAAGTAAGAACTAGCCGATTCCTAAGTTTAGTGAAAACGGCAATGAGGTTCTTAATTCGACTGTCAGTTTATCGGAACTACGAAGAAAGGCTGGAGGGGAGAATGTGAACCTATGCAAATTTATGCTTTTCAGGTTATAGCAATTGCAACATTACAGGAAAATATATGAAATTGGAAAAGTTAGCAAAGGACAAATACGAAGAAAAGAATAATTTGAGAAAATTTAATTTCTCTTTATTTATTCATCGTGATATTGAAAAGAGATAAGATTTGACAATTTTTAAAGGACTACTGAAATCTATTTAGCCGATTAAAAAAATTCTTCACTTATCATAGTTTTCCTGAAATTCAATGTGATTACGACGGGAACAGGTCCGGGACGTAGTACCCGAGTTTTACGTGGAAAAAGACGCGGGCAAAAAGGTGATTTATCGTGAAAGTAAGTATGAAATGAAAATATGAAATACAACATCTACGAAAAATGTGTCATCGTTTGCAACGCAAAGCAGTGAACACGCAAAGATATATGTATCACCATTATCGTTACTAAAAATGACGTTGTTACATTCAATAGAAAAAAAAACAAGGAAAACAAATGAGGAAACCTCTCGGAGAAACTCCGACATGATTCGATTGCGCAAATCTCTAAGGCGGGGCAAAAGGGAAGCTTGAGCAATATTCGTTTTCCAATAACAGTAAAGTGCTATGAAGATACAACGTGGAACTATCCCAACGATTTATGCTATTAAGACCCAGACTAGGTCCTACGTAACATTTCTCGTTGCCAGAAACAGACAGTACAACTCAAAACTTGTGAAGCTACAACCCGATTTACTTATATTTAGGTTTTATGCAAAGTACTGCCTCTTCGGGAAAAATCAGTTGTGGCTAACCACAATAATTATCAAAAATACAGGGGGTTTACTTTTACCGCTCGCCTCGAGTCAAACTGTTTAAATTTTTATTTTCGGTATGAATAATTCCATATTTTGATGCATGACGCAAATTTTCTCCATTTTTTAACCCGTCAGCTTTTGGTGTTACCAAAGTAATTTTCAATTTTTAGAAATTTATTTGAGCAGATCTCTGATAATGAATATCTGACCACGGGAAATAAACGGTATTCTCATTTCCTAAGTGGCAGCACTTTCACACCTTTCAAGGCTTTAATTTTGACTTGATCTATGCCATTCGCCCCGGTAAACCGATAACGGGGTTACCGATGTCCGATGAAACTATTTTCCCATCTGTTCCGGGTAATCGATATCGGGGCAAAGCCACCGGGTCGGACGTGAGCGCGCCTCATCAGTTTTGATAGTTGCATCGTCGGTTCCATTCCAGGCTAAAGTGGACAAAGTAAGGGCAATTTGTTTCCAAACGGGCGGGGCGGTGCCGGCTTCAACGAAAAAGGTATAACTCCACAACGATCCACAGTCCCTCCACAATTTTCCACAGTCTCTCCGTTTCGGCGGTGTTCGCTGCACATTTTATTGAGACCGCGATAAGCGACTGAGCTTTGAGAAATAGCGATGCCAAATATCGTCGAGCTGTTTCTTTCAAATGTGAAACGTAGGAGGGATTATAGAGAGGGGAGTATAAAACTGCAATTTATATTATTAGAATTCCACGTTCGCGCACGGCTATAGCAAGGTATCTTTTATAAACTAAATGCCCTTCAAAGAATAGGTAACCTAACCGACAGATGTCAACCGACAAAGTGACAAATATTTCCCAAACTGCTGAACCGATTTTAATGAAACAAAGCTGAGAACCATATCGATTCAACTGTTTTTCATACAAAGAAAACCTCATCGAAACCGGTCCATCCGTTCGGGAGCTACGGTGCTAGACAGACACAGATATACAAACTTATAAACACAATTATGTTTGCATCGAACTTAAAAGAAAAACATAATGTTATCGTCACACATAATACAGAAGGCACACAGCCATAGTAATGGTAGCTCACTTCTGTACAGTGCCAATACAAAATGAAAATGAAAAAGGAGGAGCAAAAACGGTGCGAATACCAATGCCAACACTGACGCCATGACACTGGTTTTCATGGCAATGGTAAGCTATTGATTATAGTCGATGTCTGTGCTATTGCTATTGATTATTTCCAATCTCAATTCCCAGGCCCCGAACAATGAGTTAGTCGACAAAGGACCGATTCGCAAAATGACCTTCAGTCGTAGATGGAAAGACACGTTAATAATATTGTTGACGTTGTAATATTGCGGATTTTTACTTTCATGTTTTATTTTTTATGAATTTGGAAGTTCTTTCGATTTGGATTTTTTATGTAATACGGTAGGAAAACAGACAAGCGTGCCAACACAAATAGAAACGCTAATGCGTTGCCCAACTCTATAACACATTGCACTGGCAGCAAAAAGGCAAATGCCTCCACTGGCAAAGCCACAGTTCCCCAAATCCCCACCCCATGGAGCACTGGGGACCTTATTCACCGGCAGGAACACAATACTTACTATTTAAAACAGTATTGTTTGGCTGCGGCATTCTATAAGGTGGAGATACTTTCCCAGGCGGTTTACCTCGCTTTGCCCTACCTCTCTTATTTCGGATGGTTTACAATAGGTTAGATAAACGCCCAGTTTCTGAACGCTTGTCAATGTTAATCATCGATTAAAATTCATTCCGTCTCTGTCTACAACTCACCATAGATAAGGATGGCGAATTTTAATTGATGATTAACAATAGATTAACGTACAAGAAACTTGCCGTAAATCTAATAAGCATATCCTAACTAATGGTGATAAAACTTAAAATACTGTCGGCCGCTGCTAAAAAAGTTAACGCGAACAGCGCCATCTGGTACGAAAAACTATAACCATAATTCAAAACCTTTTTTCAACGCGGCGTTTGCCCGAAGGAAATACAAAGCATAATGGCAAAGGCAACATGGCGGCGGATCCAATTGTGTAAATTGAATTAGATTTTTCGCGCACGCGTTCACTAGAGCCCGGTAATGCCATGCCGCGTCGTTCGGGCGCGAAGCGATCGCGGGAATCGGGTAGGCGCAACGACGAAACAAACTTTTTCCTCTGTAAGGACAAGCCTAAGGTTCAATGAGGGTTTTCGGCTTTTCGCGATTTCAGATGGCGTTACTGACGCGTAAGGTCCGTTGTCAAAATACTGTCGTGCAATTGCAATGACTGCAATGACAATCTATTCCAGCCATCAGATCCTTACCCCCCTTATTGGCGATGACAGGCCATAAGTGTGAAAATTCTCCATAGTATGTACTATGATGCTAGGGTGATGATAGTCCTTTTTAAGCACATGTAATTGTCATTTGGTTGTCAACGCTGTCACCGGTTCAGATGAGTCTGTCGCCTACATATGATATTCATAAGGCGACACTTAGTTTCAGCTTTGGCCACCGGGTCAGATAAGTTTATGTCCTCTCTTCCTAATAGGAGTTTCTTTCTTCATTGGGTACGCCCATGAAATAGATAAAGTGATATTATTATATTTGAAATACGTTTACAGGGATTGGGGTTTCCGTCTTCTGTAATCGGGATATGATTCGCATATTATATTGAGTGATGGCTTATTATTAACTGTCATTTCCTGCGAAAAATAAGTAGATATCCATACCAACAATACTACTGTATTAACATTATAAAAAGTTATTAAATTATATCAGGTTGCGAAATAAACAATTTTATATTTCTAATAGACAATTCATAAGGTAGAGAAATAGGTCATCTCTAAGATATTCAAAATTTTAAAATTTTTTGCGCAAATCGAAAGTTAAACTGTGTTTTTCCCAAAGACCAGCCTTTAGAATATGACAATGAGAATTTACTCAGAATTACGAGTATTCAGGGATTCCGCTGCCGAACAGCATTGCGTAATCATTTAAACCATAAAATCCCAAATTCCGACGGACAGCTGGCAACATTGTAAAAATGAGGGTATATTTTCCCCAATATTTTCGCAGGCCACCCCGCCCTACACTAGAACAGAAGCGCCCTTGTAAATGAAATTATCAACGTGTAAAATGCTGGTAAAAATAACAAGTGGGGGTCGCCCTAATTCTGAGTTCACATTGGCGCGCCGGTCATTTCGGGACAGCCTCTCACTAGGGTTGCCAGATATGCAAGGCAGAATTCGGGGATAAAATAAACATACATACTATTTTTCCCGTAGGGGTAAACGAAACATGACCAATTGGCAAAAATACTTTTAGTATTTTAGAAAGCAGGATTTAGTTCCACTGAAAATACTATACTGCCCTTGACGTTCTCATAAACATATATAAATATTGTGGACGTCTTATCGGCGACTATAAATAAAATTTGTTTCAATTCAAGAGACAAGGACGAACAAAAGTTTTAGAAATAAGTAGTACTTATTGCGTTGCAAATTATTTTGTTTGACCATGTAATAATTTATTGTGTACATTAAACTGTGAAATAAATAAATAATGTTAATAAATATGAGAGGAATATTTTCTGATCAAAAAAGGCACAAATTCTGGGACAATCCCGAATCTCCTGTACAACTGGCAACCCTGCCCCCCTCCGCGCCCGCGCCCCGCAGTGAAATGTGGGCACAATAACTCACGCACGGAACACTGCCATGAGAATAGCCGTTACCGTGCCCCTATGTACCCATACATACACCTGAAAAAATACGGGTCAAACGGGAAATAACGCTGAAAATGTTAAATGTCGCGCTATAAGAACATTGCAGCGAGTTAATGCAATATATGAATTGAATTGTTTGAATCTCTTTAGAATTTGTTGTGTGTGAAAGCGGCACTGGGCTAGTGGCAGCGTGCTTGCGAGATCGATAACCGAGGTTAAGCAATGCTCGCAGAGTCCGAGAACTGGATGGGTGACCGTTTCGTGCTTTAAGGCTAGAATTTCAGCACCGCAACGAGTCGTTAGGTGTGCCTACGTCATACCGTTGGCTCGGCGACGTTGACCAAGGTCTTCCGCTGGGGAGCCTGAGACTGGTTGAACAGTTTCGGAAGCCGATTGGCACCCCGTGATGGTATATAAAGTATTATTTAGAATTTATCCACGTGCAAGGAAGAGCAGGTCGCTAGTAAAAGCTTTCCGTCGATAGGTTTGTCCACCACAACTATTAAAAACGATAGAAACGGTAATGAAATTAAATCTGTTTAGCTCACTGTTCAATATAATTTATTGGAAAGTTTCTTCACGTTAGATTAAGACATGACGCACGCCAAATCTCGCATTGTTTGAACAGCGACAAAATTTCAAACATGTGTAGTGTAGTCGATATAAAACCATGGCTCAAGTACAAGGGCTTAAGCATGAGACAAAAACTCAACACAAAACAGATCAATTCAACCCACGGATTAGGAGCCGGGTATTTATCTCCCGGGCGTATTACACCGTACACCCGGCTCACGACGACCGCCGCGCTGTCCGGATATCACGTGTCCACATTTGCCAGGTTTTGCGGCGGGCATTATGGGGGGGGATTATGTGGCCCTACTAGGAGCGTCAGTGTCCGAGTGGTTAAGGTATCCGGTACCGAAGCGAGACGTACAGGGTTCGCATGAAACCTGCACATTCAGGCGACTGACTGTGTAACCATGATCCAATCTGGTCAGGTTCCTCTGTTAACAGGGTCCCAGAGCTTAGATAGTAGTCGCTCCACTATGATTATCTGATTTGCCAAAGCCGGGATCATGGTCAAGGCGAACCTAGGGGTCCTCATGCGCGAGAGCACATCTAGCACATTAACGCCAAGATGATTTTATTACTACTGTCCTACTATTACCCTCAAAATACCTAGTACAGCCACCTTGATCACTTCCAATATAACATCCAAGAGCACACAAGGTTGTTACATATAACAACCTTGCTTGTGCGGTAACAGCGTAACACCACAGTAGAGAAAGACCCAGTAGGCGATCTCTGCCTAGTCTAAAGGAGGTCTCTATTCGCTGTGAGAAAAAAGTTATAGGCAATTAAAGTAAACATCATTTTGTACTATTATGACCAATTGTTAGCACCATAACATTTTTTCGCACAACTATTCAAGAATTATCGCCATAGGAAATGTTGTAGAAAATGGAAAATCCTTTCTTATTACATAGTACATATCGCTCAACGTTATACCAAATATATCAGTACAAATCGAAGTATACTTTAATTGACCATAACTTTTTCCCACAGCAATTCTAGAGTTGTCGCCATAGTAAAAGTTGTATAAAATGAGAAATCCTTCCTAATGACATATCGCTCAACGTTATTGGTCATATAGGCTGGGGTCCATATGTTTTTGCCGGTTGATTTGAGGGGCGTACAATTCATTTTTAAATTAACGAACAAAATGACATTAGCACAAAGCGTTTAGCCACACATATGTGTAGGTAGTTGTGCTGCCTTTTGTACTATAGTATGACACTATAGTGTCACTTTAGTCACAGACAAAATAATATTCTTTAGTCTATCGAAATAAAAGACGAATTTCTATGCATAGTATACAACAAAGTCGCTTCTGGTCGTCTGTCCATCTGTATGTATGTACGCTTAGATATTTTAAAGTATAACACGCAACGGTTTTAATGCGGTTTTCAATAATAGATAGAGTGATTCAAGAGCAATGTTTATAGGATAGGACAACACACGAACGAAGTCGCAGCGGGCCAGCTAGCCACTTTGGCAAGTTGACCTACTGGCGACAGTGTAGAGATAGCAACTCTAAACTGTGAACTTACTGGTCTTGCTTGCTACACTGTGGCACCCCGGCACAAGGTTGTACCACCAACCCATTAGTATTCGGCGGCACACGGCCGGAGATAAACGGGCCCCGGGGCGGCGAAAGATCCCGAAACGGATACGCCGAATTCAGACTTAGGACGTGCGAAACGGGCCGATTGGTATTGCGTTACGGTACGGATTCGTCGTGAGTGGTTAAGTAAATGCAAAAAGCGGATACGGTTTTGTGAACACGAGTGATTTGGGCAGGCTTGCCAGATTGGGGGTTTATTTCGCAATTTTGGGGAAAAAGTTGACTCCTGGGGAAAAACTGGGGAGACAGAATCTTTGGGGAAACTTTTGGGGAAAAAAGACTTAGGGGAAATATTGAGCCCCATGCATGTAACAATAAGTTCAATAGCGAAAACGTCTACTCAACCGGAGACGAAGACATTGTTAATTTTTTTTAGTGAAGTTTAGGTACCTTAAAAAACGAAGAAAATATGTATTTATTGTGTACCTATTTATTTGTTAATTTTTGGGGTTTTTTCTGAATAAGGTATCTTTTTGGGGAAAAATAATTATGAATCTGGAGAAATATGAGAAAACACACCTGGCAACCCTGGATTTGGGTAAGCTATGTAGGTCAGGCTTCGAGTATGATTAGATACGAGCGAGAGAAGCGAGGGAGATGTGTCAGGGAAGTGGCAAGAGGAACGATGTGACCTCTGCCTACCCATATGGAACAAAAGGAATGACATTATGCATATGTGTCGTCGAACGAAGGAATCTATCTATTCATATAAAACAAAGAAGCTTCCCGCTGTCTGTCCCTGTTAGATCTTTTAAACTACAAACTACGATCTTCGAACTACAATCTATTTCAAAAATAGATTGAGTGATTCAAGAAGAAGGTTTATACGCAAGAAAAGAGGGTATGTAGGGGTAAAAAGTCAAAAGTCAAAATATTTTTATTCAAGTTAGGTTTACACAAACACTTATGAACGTCGATCCGGCAACGGTTTGTTTGACTCATTACTGTTTCGGTCAGTCAGTATGGTACGGAAGTAAATGGCGCGTATTTCTAAAGCAGCTGTAGGGTAGGTATAGGTCGCCACGCGAATGAAGT
This sequence comes from Blastobasis lacticolella, assembly GCA_905147135.1. Taxonomy (NCBI): domain Eukaryota; kingdom Metazoa; phylum Arthropoda; class Insecta; order Lepidoptera; family Blastobasidae; genus Blastobasis; species Blastobasis lacticolella. The sequence continues at coordinate 17,527,527 of LR990055.1, read as the reverse complement.
CGCGCCCGCCGGGTCCACTAGTATGTAATTATAATATACACCTACCGTCACGGGGTGTCCCGGCTCCCGAGGCTGTCCAGCCAGTCACAGTGTCCCCAGTAGAAGATTTTAGTCGAAAATCAAATGAAAAAGTATTTATTGAATTAGGATTACGTTAATTAATCTCTTTTCGGAAGTAAAAAATCTAACGGAAAACAAAGGGAAGTTATCGAGCTCATCCAGGTAGGGGGCGACGCATGCAGACCGATCAGCGCGTACGAGGGCTCACTACGGCGAGACACCGGGCACCGATACGCGCCACGCACATAACCGCCGGCGAATCATGTGCGGCGCGCGCTCGGCCCCAGCCAGCCCGCCGGTGCTCACACCCGCACGCACCAGCCGGCCTACCCGCGTCGCCCCCTGTGCTCGGAACAAATAAGTAAAAAGAATGTCGTCTGTCTGTCAGTATGCTGCTTCAGTTAGGAAAATGACCATCTGGGAAAAAGAAACGGCAAGAAACCCACAATGTCGTTTTTCCGACAGTATTAGGTTAGGAGTGGCAAACTACTTTGTTATTATTAATAACATAAATACGAAATTGTGTTATTAACATTATTAATGCGAATCGGTGTCCTCATTTCAAAATCGCGAACGCAAATAATGGGAGGAAAAATATAGCTACCAAATATCACAAAAAAAACTTTACGAGGAAGGAAAAATACGCTTCAACGGTGTTTTTCTTTGTGTCAATAAACGTTCTATCTTTCTTCCTTTCAATAGTTATATCCAGAGCGATTAGACCATATGACACATGTCTGCTTCCACAAGGATTAGTAGAGATCTACCATTACGATACCGATCCACATCTTTCGCCTATTCCACATTCGTACATACACATACACGTTTAGACCTTAAGCAAATATATATGTCAACGTAAATAACAGGCTAAAATAGGCACTATCACAAACGAACGCCGCTACGGACCCGCCCGAGGCAACACGAGCCTACGCAGAGCAACGCAGAAATAAATTGCTTCAGCTAATCTTGTCAATTCTCGGCGATATCATCAGTTTATCTTTCGCCCTAGGCCCTGTTGCTATGCGAAAGAAAGTGAGGGCAACAGCGTTACGATGTTACATTGAGACGTTATCAGATTTGGAAGCAATTCATAGTTTTGCCACTTTACCCTTTGTCGGGATTGTGAGTCTTGTGAGGCCACTTTTTTATTGTATATTAGCTTTTCTTTCAAGTAAAATTCAGGTTCTACGTTCCGATCCGTTTCTGTGGGAACAACATCGACTTACAGGAAGATCTATACGTTATGTGTATAGAAGGAGTATGCCTATGTTACTCGCTTATAATGCAGCTTTCTCTAGGTGAAAGAATTAAAAAAAATCGGTTAAGCAGTTGTTTAGTTTATCCAATACAAAAAAACCAACAACAAAATTTTCTCACATTTTATTATTAGCTTAGACTAACGATTCCTCGCGGATTTCACCAACGTACATTTCGAAACTGTACTAACATTCAACTTTATCGTGGGATCTCGTTACTTTTACGGAACATTGAATATCCTGGGACACTCGGGAAGAATGTAGCTGCATGTGGCTTCTTATTAGTGAAAGAATTTTCGATATCAGTTCAGTAGTTCCAGAGATTATGTTGAAACGACTTTTATATGCTAATAAATAAGGTTGAAAACGGGGTATTTCTTGTAGCATATACATGTATAACATATCCAAAAACCGCGGATACCTGACCATTTGCATGGTAAAATGTACGATTTTCTTGGGCTATGAGGTGATTTTCCATGATTTTAGTACGACCAAAAAAAAACAAGACAACAAGATAAAGATAAAATTTACGAATTTACAATTAGAACTCCGCAAGAGCAACGAAACTTTTTTATTCAGCGTCGCTAAGAATCTAAATATAGACGCACTTATCACAATGAAAGTTTAATAATAAATCCCTCTTACTAAGACTTTGTGAAATGGAAATGGCATACCGTCCTTAAGACTAAATAGCGGGCTATTTATAAAGACGGGCGAAGAAAGGAAAATTTTATTTGCGTAGACGCTTTCATTCGCAACACAATTCCTAGAAGCCTTTCAAAGAACTATTGCGAAGCTACGCAGAGCTCTAACTTCATTCATACCGTGAAAAGATATTTCGAAATTTGAAATTGTTCTGATTTCAAAATTCATGCCGCGCAAAGATTGTTTCCATTTTTCATAATGTTTTCGTGAAATTCGAGACTTTGAATGTCTCTACTTTTCATTTTCCAGGTATTCTTAATGGGATAACCTTTTACAAGAAACATAGAGAAGCATCTTCAGATCAGCAAAGGGACAAATTAAATATTTTTTAAATGCGATCGGTGGATCAACCGAAGGTATAGTACACAATAATTATTGATTGCAGCATGTAAACAAATATAAGTTCTTGATTGGTAAACTAATTTACACGTCAGTACGAGTATGTAATAAATGTAATAAAATGTATGGACACCTCAAGTATGGCTAAGCCCGCAGCTGGATCAAAATGATCCTTTAAAACAACAATTATACAAAAACGCAGGTACGTTGTCATTGTAAGGACTAAGATCAAAAGCCTCATGCCTGTAATTTCGCTAGCTACCTAACTTCCAAACCGAAACACAACAATGCAAGCGGTGGTACTCACACAGCGGACTCCTCAGGCTTGATAGAGTACACCTGATAATGGGTACAGCGTTACTATTATTGGTAATAGTGGTACTATAATTGTTTCGTTGACCTATCGTGGTAAAACATTTGCGCACCGACTTCACACAGGTACAAATTTTGAGTCCCCGATCCCGTGGTATACCGGTTGCGATCGAGCGGGAATTTTGGGATAAAAAGTGGCTTAAATTACTTCTGGATAATGTAGCTTACAATAGAAGAACGAATAATTAAAACGATGGAGTAGTTTTTGAGTTTATTTGTTACAAACAAACCGTCAAACAATCAAATCGTTTATCTGAGTGATCTAAGTGTCATTTTTAATAATATTGAGTTTAATACAGTACGGGACACAGAAAAATGAATTCTTCCATGCCACACTGATCTAAGCACTCTTGGTAAAAATGTCACTTAGATCACTCTGGTTCCAACCTCGCCCTAACGTATATTTCATTTTGGTACAATAAAGATTACATCGATCAATCAATCAACTTATTAAAATACGAAAATTATGTAATTTTGATTTTTGATTAATAATTTTATGTATACTTTACACAAAAACACCGTTGATAAAATAAAAGCGAAAGTTGTGTTGACTTAATAAACTGCCTTGTGTACACGGGCGCTCAAAAGCTCGCTCGCTCGGAAACATTGCAAGTTCTCCGGCTGAGTGAAAGTTCGCTCGCGTGTTGAAAAGGCTTTGAATGCGGGCGTGTTATGGAGAAGCTATATGAAGCTGGGAAGTCAATGCATAAAACAGCATTAATAAATGCCTATACAGGAGCGTCCGTGGCCTAGTAGTAACGGTATCCGACTCGCAATGCGAGAGGTGTCGGGTTCGAATCCCACAGCAACCATGTACCAATGACTCTTTTCTGAGATATGTATTGTATTGTTATTGAATACTAACCGATGCTCTTATTGAATGTGATGAAACCTGCACATTTAGGCGACTGAATGTAACCATGATCCAATATGGTCAGGTTCCCCTGGTAGCAGGGTTAGGGAGGCTAGATGGCAATCGCTTTACTGTAATGGCCTGATCCGCCAAATCCTGGATCATGGTCAAGGCGAACCCGAGGCTCCCGTGCGCAAGAGCACAACCGGGAAATTAACGCCTGTAGCTTGTACTGTTGTGGCACTTATCGTCTGGCCGTAGTCAGACTAATTTGGCTTACTGATTGGACGACGTGAAGTTTTTTCGTTTCAGTAGTCGGACTACTAAAACTGTAGATTTTTAGACCATATGTGACCCAGCGGCCTAGAATATACCTAAATGAACGACCTGAGTGGTTCAATGGTCAACATGCCGGTCTGCCACGCAAGAGGTCCCGGGTTCGATTCCCGGCCGGGCAGAAATTGAATAGATGAATTTTAATTTCTGTTACGGTTCTGGTTGTTCTATGTATAATAAGTATGTATTTAAAGTATTTATGTAGTATATCAGTTATCTAGCACCCATAGTACAAGCTTTGCTTAGTTTGGGGCTAGATGGCGCTGTGTGAATTTGTCCACGAATATTTATTATTTATTTATTTTGAAATGTCATTTAGCTGTAAAGGAAATTTCAAGAGGTAGCCAACTCGCAGCACGAGTTACATGACTCATGTATTCACAACTTGAATATCACGTCTATATTCCACATGTCGGAACTTGTCAAATGGAAAATTTTGTAAATGTCTATTGATCGATTACACCTTCACACATCTGTTCTAAGGGGCTCCTATGGCTATCACTATTCAGTGACAAATTTTTCATGAAAATCTGCCACATAAAGCGCTTTAGGAGTCCCCCAAAACTTAGGCACGTTATACAGAATGAGCCTCTGTGATGAATCTAGTTTTAAAACTAGTCGCAGTTTGGTCATCCATTACGTAAACAAGGTTACTCATGACTACCCATGAGAATCGATTTATCTGCGTATTTTTTCAAATGAAATAAGTTATCACAAACCATCTTAGATCAAGTGTAATAAGAGTTAAATATCTTAAAGATTCGAAGTTGATAATTAAATAAAATTGTAAATTGGATCACAATTCAATCATAGATAATTTAAACAGAGATTGAATCAGAACTCAAGTTTCAGTTGATTAAAACTAAATAGGTTCTGTAATAAGATGGCTTAACTTGAGCTTTTGGATGATTAGAGTTCAAACTCCTCTTAAATTACGTTCTGTAATACGGGCCTTGGAGATGACGGTGTAACCAGGCATATGTCCATTTAAAAAGAACAAACCAACACTCACCATAAATTTTTTACACCCATCGTGTTCCACGATTAACGGCTGGACAGTCACCACCGATCCCTGGAACAATGATTAAAGGAACCCGATTCAGTTTTTGGTCATGGACAACAAAAAACTAATATAACATACGTACGTTTTGGCCATTCATTTAAAAGACTATCTAGACTTAAAGTACGTTTCATAAAGCAAACACGACTATAATAATAATGATCAGACTGCAGTCTATAGTCTGGCGAGAAAGTCGTGTAAAGGAACTACCGCTGTCAAGTGGGTGATGCCCCTGGTATTGCAAACGTCCATGGGCGACGGTGACTGCTTACCATCAGGCAGCATGTTTGCCACCTTAGTGGTATAAAAAAAAAAGAGGCGCCATAAATTTATTCACGACTTTCTAGCCAGACTGTTCTTAACCTTTACTTAAACTAACTAACCAACTAATGCCGCTAGGGAAAGTACAAAAAGACAAGTGACGGCCATTATTACCGTTTTCGCGCTCAATTGTTTTATTTCTCTTTTCTCTCTAACGTGTCAATGATAAATATGTAATGACCCAAAATGTAGTGGCCTAAAACTTGGGTATATTAAGGATATTTTCCCCCGAGAGCGTGCCAGCGCGTTCTAACCCAACGTAGTTTGATTATATTTTACATATTACGATATAAAAGAAACTGAAAATTTGTATACGTGATCTAGAAACGATTGTAATAAGTCAGATTTTTATTAAAATATATTCGTTACACACGATTTATGGAATCTGTATGGAAATCTTCGTTTAACATTACTCGGAAATCCCGCATGACTTTAAAACGATAAATTTTAACGAAAATCTGAAAAACTACAAGCTTAGATTTTGACCTCTTAACAGCGCTATCGGTGGCTGTCATCAGTGGCCTTATCATTGTTTGTACATCGCTTCGATTGATACAACCACGTTCTGTCAATGTTAGTACGTGATATTATAAGAGTTCCTTTCTCTCTCCTTCGTATGGACGCCAGACAATCATCATCATCATCAACCGAGCGGTCTATCCCGGCTACTGCCATGGTCCGCTTTCCTACTTTGCTTTCTCCACTTTGCCCGATCTTCGGCATCCTCACGTCGTAAGCCGTTGGCTCTCGCGTCCGACTCGGCGATGGCAATCCGTCGCTTCTTGGACGCCATAGACAATACCACGGACTAATTCATCAACCTGTCAAATTGAAGCCGATGAATGAATACATGAATCGCTTTCACAGCCTCCGTGTAGATGTTTGGACACGCAGCAGGACACGAATGTAGACATTGGACATAGGTAGGAGTCAGCTGCTGATTGAAATGATCCTGCCTAGCATACATTAAATATACATAATAGAGGGTTCTATGCACTCGAAAGCTGACTGAACTTCTTGTCTCGGAATACATGCTTGACGTTGGGCTGAATTGATATTTTATGGATGAATTTGAAAGAAGTAAACTATACTGAAATAACTTACATATTACTTGAATTTCAACCTATCTTTGTTTTTCGTTGTTTCAAATTCTTTGTTGAGAAGCAGAATAGCATATTAACTAGTGTACCTAAAACCACAAAGTGCTGTAACCAACAGTATCCAGAGCGGTTCGCAGCCATCGCAAGACTCATAAACGAGACGGTAAAGTTTTTACGAGTTCTTTCAACTTTCTTATCAATGGGTGTATAGTTTACTATGTGATATACTGTGGTGGCGTATAATAAGTGAATATTATAGGTATGTATTGTGTTGGGAGCGTTGGTGGCCGAGCGGTTATTCGACTCGTGAGCGAGAGGGTTCGAATCCCACTGCGGCCATGTACCAATGACTCTTTTCTGAGTTATGTACATTTGAATACTAACCGATGCTCTTACGGTTAGAGAAAACATCGTGATGAAACCTGCACATTTAAGTGACCCAACCTGGTCCATGATCCAATCTGGTCAGGTTCCCCTGGTAGCAGGGTATTAGAGGTCAGATGACAGTCGCACCACTGTAATTACAGACCGCGGGACCTCGTGCATGAGACACAACCTGGACATTACCGCTAAGATGATTTTTTAAATAGACATAAGACATAATATTTATTTGGCAATTTCGACAATATAAATAAACAAAATATTTCATAAATTATATTATTATTATTATATTTTATCATTGAGTTACACTTACATCGCACATGTTATCGGATTTATTACCACGGTTAGTATAAACACGAAAGTCTTAGAACCTATATCATTGAGTTGCCCTAAATAGATAAATGCCATTGCGGTGTGACAATCGGGTCCCGAACGGTTCAACCAATCTCAAATAAACAAATAGAATAGGATCAACAATAAGAACTCTTTACAGACCTGACCTGACCTCTTTGGGTGGGAGGGGTCAACGGATCTCTGATTTTTTTAAAGATAAAATATGTTACACGCTGAAAATGTAGCTTTCTATAAATGAATTTTTTCACTTTTGAAATCATAAGTAGTTTTTGAGTTCCATTACAAACAAACTACAAAATATTTCCTCTTTATAATATACCACAGATATTACAGATATACCAAACCAAAACAACAGTAATAATACTAAAGAAAACCAATAACAAACCAAGTGAGTAAGATGGGTCGTCCTTAACTAGCAAGTAAGTAAACAAAGTAAAAACTCTTTATTATACACACAAAAGCGATACCAGTGAAGTGAACTACGTGTGAGTATTATTGACTATGAGCACGCCCATAAAAACTGCGGTAAAACAGAGCTGTAGCTCACAGCCATTATCACGATACTTCATCGCCGCAACAAGGAATGGCCACGATTCGAAACGACTGTCGTTATTATGACGACAGCAGTCGCTTTGATGGCCGCCGTAATATGACCGCCTTAAGGCCTCGTCATACCTAAGCGGGACAGGAGTTATGAAAACTGGTTATAAGTCATCATGTCTAGCAATAAAGCTAAGTTAATCATCCAGGTTGAAAGTTAGTTATAAGTCATCATTTCAAGCAATCAAATTGAGATTAAATACAAAAGTTTCGCTGTTGTACTTCTTTTGGTCTTTGTCTATCACTACATATTAAGCCTATTACACTGAACATACTGTAGTCGAGTTGAAGTTAAAGTTTGTATCAATAAAAATAAATATTATTTTACCTTTGGTTTTGCTTATAAATTGTATCCAGTTTTAAGTTCATATGTTTATTTTATGGTTTTGTATATATATTTTGTATGTGCTTCCGGACTATAGTTGCATAAACGTATCCCTACTCCTTTTTACTCAAGTAGTTTTGTATTTTTTTGTCTTTCTTTTCCTGCACCGCCTACCTTTCTCAGACTTAGATTATCCCGGTTGACTGGTAGATAAGGCTATTTTAGCTTTAAAGTCCGCCACTGTACTTTTGTGCATAAAGCTTTAATAAATAAATAAATAATTTACTTTTCTTTTTTCAGGTTATGTACGGGGAGACCAACACTGTGTGGGTCTCCGAAACGTCGACTATTGCTACAAAGTGGATTTTTTATTGTATTCGATGACTTAGGATAACTTACGGCACTCTCGAAATCCATTAGCTAATGTTTGTAGTTCTGCTTTTAACCACGAGACATTGCACTCTCCACATGGCACAAGTAACGAGATTAGAGTATATTTTTTCTTTTTCTTGTTTTGTTTATGTTTCTGTTTGATTATATTATTTTTTATTTAATTTTAAGAATTTTGTGCTGTGTGTTTGAGTGTAATAAATGTGTTTTACTTTACCTTAAAAGACGTTGTCTATGACGTAGTCTTACAGTACATTTCATGACAAGCCACCGCAGGCACCGTGCCCTGCGTATGGTGTGACGCAAGTATTCGTCAGCCAAAGTCGTAAATTCCTTGCCGCGTTCATTATATTAATCCATACCGCGCCCTTCGGACAGAAATAGATACACGAAGGCTTTATGATTGGGCCGATATTGACTTTGGGGACTTGAAGTAGCTGGCTGTGGCATAAGCATTCTAATAACGAATATATGACACATGACGCACTTGACTGGCGCAAATAGTTGTTTTAGTAGTCAGTAATAATAAATAATAATAATACAATAAAGTATCAGACATAGAACAGCCAGACATGTAATATAAATAAAAAATAAACACTGCAATTTCCGCCCTGCTGGAAATCGAACCCGGGACCTCTTATATTTTGACCACAAACCCCTCACGTGGTCAATCTTCTATCCTATCCGTTATTTTACATATGGAAGGAGTTCTTGCCGAGATAACGAATGATAGTAGAATTAAATGGAAGTGAGAGACATGATGTATCAACTCCAAACACACTCACACCCGTCTCACACAGAGGCAGGCAGAGTTCATCCAGTAGTGTATGCACTCCCCTCACCCCCCTTTAGTATATATAAGCTTGTACCTTACGTAGAGCGTAAGATGAGCCACTATACAACTCAACGCGGTTAGTGTCTTTTGTTCATATCGCCTATCATTGCATGGCGACCCTGCCAGTACTGCCTTGCAGCAGCGCTGTGTAGCGGATAGGAAACAAGGCATTTCATAAAATAAAATGAAATAAAAATAATTATGTGGAGAAAAATGGACAAAGTAAATGAAAAAGATAATTACAATGTAATCCATAAACAGTTTGGTGCCTATTATAATGGATACAAAGAAAATATAATTAATTTGGAAGAAAGAATAAATAGAAATGGAAAATAGAATGAAATCACAATTAGCGAAGAAAAATCTGTGTTGGAAAAAATTTAGTAAAGATATTATTATGGAAAGAAGAAATAATTTAGAGCTGCCAGGGAACGAATCCCGCAGCCAGGAAGTACCGACGGACGATGGAGCGTGAATTGTGGTAGGAAGAAATACCGGAAGACTGACAGAAAGTGTAGTAAAATGTAGTAAAAAAGTGTATTGTGACAGTAATTAAGAAAAAGTGCTACTACGTAATACTAGTTCGTTTAACATTACTCGTGAATATTCCAATGTTGACAATATGGTCAAATTTAAGTACCGATTACATAAAATCGCCCATCATAGGCTGCAATGTCCATAGACTGCGGTGACTGCTTACCATCAGGCAGGCCGCAAGCTCGTTTGCCACCTTTGTGGTATAAAAAAATCATTGCACACCTTTTAGCCTGTTCCATAATCATTAATTAATCTTTTTATACTTTAGAAAACTCCGATATAAATTGTACTGTCTTGTTAGCCCTGTCCCTATAAGTGCCGATCATACCCCTCGCCCCCCAAACGTCTAAACATTTTGGCAAACAAGGAAGGCTAATACCCAAACCATTTCGCTCTGCCTATCAAAGCGAGCCAAGCTCCACATCGGCAAAAGGTATCTAAACCACCAAATGTCTTTATCACCGTCCGAGCTCATTTCCTCCGAGTTTTCGACTCTAAACACTATTCCCCGTTCCGAGGCGGTGTTTGCGTACGGCCGTGAATAGCCGCGGTGGAGCAAATACGGCGGCGGTGAATGGGGACCTTTATAGGGGGAGCCGGATAAGGATTTTTCCATTACAGCATTATGTTTCTTTCGCACGGGAAGAGAGGGAATACGATTAGTAGAGGCGGGCTGACAGGGTAACGTAACAAGAGTCATGGAGAAATTCAAAGTTTGAAATAGGTAGTGCAAACAAATTTCAACGTTTAAACTTAAAATACAAGCGTAACATCTATATCCCAACTAAATTGAGAATATCTTACCAACGACAAACATTTGTGAAACACTAACTGAATTCCTGGTGTTCAATTTAAATAAATTTACAAACGCTCTTACTTCTTGTTTTACGTTGAATCGGTCCCGACTCTGACATCGACCTGAACCGCGAAACCCCTGGCTGTGAGTTTTGTGAAAATGTATGAATGAGTTTCATGTAAGTGTCAAAATCTACGTACTTGAATGAAAACGTAAACACTCTCTTATTCCAGTGTAACTTATCAGCCGAAAGATGCCCACAGCTGGGCATAGGCCTCCCCCAGAGATCTCCACAAAGGCCGGTCCTGTGCTTTCGCATCCAACTGGTACAGTCGAGTTTATTAATATGTAAGCATTGCCAAGGCTTCAAATATAAATGTACTTGGAAGGGTACTTATATATCTGATGTACATTTGTTTGATTGATGAATCTGCTCAGATATATAAGTACCCTTCCATGTACATTTATATTTAAAGCCTTGGTAATGCTCACTTATTAATGAACTCGACTGTACCTGCAATCTTGTGTAACCTATATAATTCAATATTTACAAGAGCTATAACCCACTACACACCTCCGTGTTTGATGTTGAAGCGCTCCCGGCTCCGACGGCGACCTGAATTCGTGAATTCAGTTGTGCTCCGGGAGACTACAATGGAAATAGTCGATATTTACGGAGCTGTGCGCTTTCGGATGCTATATTCAAGCCTTTGTCTTGTACATTTGTAGATACTGTACCGAATTGTGGACAAACATTACAAGAACTCGAGCACCGAGCTACGGTGGCGTAATGGCTGACTAGCGGAACAGAGTTCGAACCCTAGTGCCGCAATGTCTTTATCTGAGTTACGTACATTAGTTGAACACCGATGCTCTTACGGTGAGAGAAAACATCGTCCTCACATTCAGGCGACTGAATGTGTAACCATGATCCAATCTGGTCAAGTGCTCATGTTAACAGCGACACTGAGGGCAGTCGCTTCACTGTAATTGATCTACCAAATCCTGTATCATTATCGAGGCGGACCCCGGGCCCCAGCGCACGATATTACAACCGGGACGTTGGCGCCAACATAATCGGTCGGACATTAATAATTACAATAAAGAAACGTAATAACTCTTCAATCTGAGGGAACATAGAAATCAGATCGACAAATTGAAAATAAGACGTCTCTGTTTTCAATCAAATGAAACCGGTTTTTTTTTTTCATTTTCAAATAATCCAGCCTCTTTCATCTGGATTTTCTATATCAATCTTATTCCTTAACAACCGCCTTTTCATTACTGATTGAGGTTTATTGCAAATACCATTTCAAATAGGCAAATAGGTTAGGTAGAAGGTTTCGGGCCAATACGCAAAATTTTAATTTAACCTATTGCTTTTATTACTCGAATTTCTACTTGTCGATGTTGTAGTTCCTACTGCTTATTTGCTTACTGTAATATATTTATAATGGGTCATGGTAGTACCTGGTTATGTGAAATAAGTATCGAAGGTTGGCCCGCTCCCCGCTCCTGGACGACGGTGGCCGCTTTACATCAGTAGGACCGTCTGAATAAGAACTTACCTTGACAATAATTAAAAAAAAAAAACAACAATTGACGAAATCCAAAATGAATGAAGATCTACTAACGAATTTCTATTAACAGATGAACAGTTACATTGCTGTAATTATGGGCTATGGATGGTGTAACTTTTTTATTCTGACAAAAGAGCAGACGCCGCCTACCTGATGGGCTAGCTATATTGCCATTACCGTGAAATAAGTGCCCTCTACGCCTAGTGCTACGCCGTAGTAAAATCGTAGCACCGGCTACGTCATACTGTAGACGTTGGCTGCGGCGTGAATGGCCTTGCCCGGGTATCGATCCCGCATCAGATACACGCGGGTGCCAACAATAGTTACGACTGTCTATAGAATAAATATAGGTTAATAAGTAAGTTTAACTACATACTAGTTCCCTTCTACCTGGGCTAGACAGACACAAATGATTTGGAAATATATCAAAGTCATCGACATCGTCATCATCACAGCCCATAACAGTCCACTGCAGGACTTAGGGCCTCTCCCACGAAATGGGAGGTTATTGCCATAATCTCCACGCTTGGCAGGCGGGTTGGAGATCGCAGTGTTATCAATATAACACTCAGCCACGCAAGAGGTCCCGGGTTCGATTCCCGGCCGGGCAGAAATTTAAATTATGAATTTTAATTTCCGTTACGGGTCTGGGTGTTTTATATATAATAAGTATAAAAAGTATATAAGTAGTATATCAGTAAGCTAGCACCCATAGTACAAGCTTTGCTTAGTTTGGGGCTAGATGGCGCTGTGTGAATTTGTCCACGAATATTTATTTATTTATTTATATAACAATGGAAAACGCTGCTTCCCATTTTCCGCATATCAAATATCCCATCAAAGTCAGCCAAAAGCAAATCAAAATGTATTTTTGTTATTCTTGTTACTAGCCACAAATTTGAAAACATTTTACGAGAAATTAAATCTCTATAAATACACATTACATCGATACATTTTCGAATGACCCAAATGCGAAAAACACAAACAAAGCAAATCATTTCTGCCCTAAAAATGTTCTCATTCGCTAATGGACGGAGAAAAAAAAAACACAATAGCACCTTAATGTACCAAATTAGGCTTTCGGGCCATTTTCTCGACGGCATCTAAAATATTGCTTGGAAACAGGTTGCGCGGTCATTGAAAGGCACGAAGGTACTAGATACTATCTTTAATACAAGATTTCAGATTCAATTTTATAATAAGCTCGCAAAAGTAATTGCTTTCCTCTGAAAATGATTTACTTTCCTATTATGACTAATTTACTTCAGTGGGCACTTTAAATTATTTTCAAGAAGACACGTTTGTGTTAAACAAGTAAATATTAATTTTGGCATTGTCAAAATTAATTTAGTAATTTTATCATCACCTCTATCATCACCACCCAGGTTTTTTTAGGTTTGGGCTCCCATTTTCCGTACTTGGACTCAAATTAGTCACTGAGAGCCGGCTATTATAGCCAGCAAAGCTCTTTCCAGAAGTCTATTGGTCTCTTGGGATGTTACCTCCTCTACCCAAAAATAAATACCCATATATAAATAACTGTTTTGGCGATCCGTAAAAGAGATTCTAAACGCTAAAATAAACGGCAACATTTCATGCGACAAATAGCTAAATGTTGTTTGGTTTTATGTAAACGGCGTGTATTACAAAGAACCGGAAATTAATAGCTATGCAAAACATATTATCCTTCTTAAATTACAATCTTGGCTGTTACAAGGAGTGTGCCTACATTTTTATTTATAAAAAAAAAGTTTATTTCAGGCATATACCCATAGTATACATTACAGACAGTGTAATAAGTCAGTTTTACAGTGTATTATTATTATTAAAAAACAATTCAATTTGTATGTATATCATTATAAAAATTACAAATTTACAAGATTTAGGTAGGTAAAGATACATGTTTAACTGAGTTTATACCACTATGGTGGCAAACAAGCTTGCGGCCTGCCTGATTGCGCAGATTCGAGCTACTACTGATGGGGATTGTATTAAACTTATATACCCTAACTGCTCTGCCATCGACGCTCCATCGAAAAATAGTAACATGGCCAAATTCAGATGTCATGTCAACTTGCTAAACATTCCGTTTGCTTGACCATACATATCACAAACAAAACTCTCCATCCGATAAGTCTCACTATCCACGTATTACGGTTAGAATTATCGAACGCTGGCCCTGGGGCGCTCATAAAGACGGGCTTCCAATTCACTGGGGCCTCCTGCGAGCCATTGATACTGGTAATTGACTGATTGCTTCGGCCCTGATATGATCTAATAGGCAGATATTGGTGGGCCTGTACGAAATACGGTACAGGGATAATTCAATTTCGGCCCTTCCGATTCAATAATCCGGATTTAACTCCGGTCCAATAATCTGAATGTAATCAGGATTTTACCTTTGAATTAGCTTGTATACTATATCAATGTTGTACTTTATTACTTTGACACGTTCTAATGTAAGTAATTTGGTTAGTTGAGTCGAGCAAAGATAATTTTTAGAGTTGTTACTACTGTAGTATGAGTCTGAGTCAGGCAAGAGTCAATCAAGTCAAGAGGGTTCGAACACGGTACCTCGGGATACGAGTGGGATCACTTAGCCATTAGGCCACCGACGCTCCATGAAACCATTATCATAATCCTATCATATATACGAGTAACAAGATTCGTAAAAAAACAGGCCGATTATATTATACGCACACGTTTATTTTTTGGCGGTGCAGGGATAATGGTAGCCGCCAATGTTGGCAAGCGAAGATGGGTAGAAGGTAGAAAAGGGTAATTACCCACCTGGCCGGGTGTTGTGACCAGGGGACCAAGGGTCCGACAGTTGATCGTCGGAAGTTGTGTATATGCCGTGGAAGTTGGCACATTTCTCTAGCGCGATGTAGGATTGTTAGCGCCATCTATGTGCGGATGCTTGCCAACCTTGTGTTCTTGTACTCGTAATGTGAGTATCGTTGAGTCTTCCCTATTGGAGCAGTAGAGCGATAGATGTCGCCACAATTTTATTGATTTTGTTTTATACCATTAAGGTGGCAGACAAGCGTATGGTGCTGATTGGCACCGTTCGTGCGACAAATGGGAGACCTCAAAACCGCCCGTCGCACGACAGTTGCCAATTAAGGCAGCGACCATGTCTGTGATTATTACATGATCTCAATCGGGTAAATACTTTTGTAATATACAACCTTCGGTTGCGTATGTCTAATTTTAGGTCTGTCTGAGCAGTCACATGGGTGTAATATGTAAATCATATGCGGCTTGTAGTGGGCTGCCTGAATTTCTCTCGTTTGGAAGTTTCCTGTTCATTAATTCAACCACCTGAGTTTAGGGTTATCACAATCGACTCGTGGCTTTTTAATAAAATCGGAGTTAATAATGGACTACTGATTTAAATTAATGTACGTACAATGCGCGCGCGAGTTCAAGTCCATCGATCGCTTAAATAATTCGAGTAGCAATTATTGAAGGCTCGATACATTGCCATCTCACTGGGCTGCGGTATGAGCGAGTGAGGTGGCGATGTATCCTTTAGAATTAGACGGTCGGGCCCGATGGGCGAGAATACGCGCACGCTCTGTATGTATGTATTTTACGAATGTACGGAAGACACGAAAATTAAAAAGGATTTACTTTATGCAACTTAAAAAAGATATTCTCGTAATTTATTTAATTCATTCAAAATTTGTAACAATCAATCTCAAACAAGATTTAAACTGAACTAAACGTTTTCTGCTGATAAATGTGTCGAAAAAATCTAAATTTTAAAATCTTGTCATCCCTAACTAGTTTGCGAGGGTCACACACGGTATGATTTGTATGCAAATTGACAATTAAGTGTCAGCCCTCCGCGCGGCCGTCCAATCAGAGCACTGAATAAATTCGGTTTTAGAAATTGGAACAAACTTTGTATATTCAAATAGAGAAACAACACGCCCATCAAAGGGATTTGAAAATTCAAGCTCATATCAAATGCACACTTTTGAAAGGGACATCAAAACTTTATTGAACGTAAAAATAAATGACTTTTTCTAACAAAACAACCGAGATTAGATGGGTGGGGGATTACAGGTGAACTCTTGCCTGAGTGAGAGAAGAACAGAGCCTGTCCCATTTCCTCCGGCACAATGAACTCGTTGAAAAGCAAAGGGGTGAGACGAAAATGCCTTCGGAGATTAAAGGAGAGTGGTAGCATCAACGGCATAATGTTTAGATTGTAAGCAGCAATAACTGCTTTTATAATGAACTCCACAGAGGTTCAGACCCAGTTTTCGTTAGAATATTTAACAGATGATAATAAAGGAGGAGTAAATAAATATTTTACTTTGTAAAATATCTTTGGTTGATAAAATATTGCAATGCTTTTCAAAACATAATGAAAACTTGCGAAATATTGAAAGGTTCTCATCCAAATACTTGCAAAGGTAGTGAAAATTTTTATGCACTACAATAGAAATAATGTCTAAAAGAAGTATTTTTATTTCGTCTGGTCACAAAATATTGAACACGTATTTTTTCTTTTGTCACTTAAACAATAAAATACGACGATGCTATGCATTTCATTTCACGTGTCATCACACCCTGGGTCACATTTTACTGAGAACCACTTATGAACTTTGATGCGCTTCATCTGTAATTTTTTTTATTGAATGATAATACAAAATTAAAAATTATTAATAATGTAACTGACACGATGGCGTAGCGAATGTACAATACACGCTTCCCTACCGTTAATAATGATTAAAAATGTAACGCAAAATTGTTTCTGTCTCAATTATAAACGAGATTTTAATGAGCGCAGTTTACAAATTAAAAGTGAAAGAAGATGCCAGTCGTATAATTCGAACATAAAAGAAAAAATCCGCTTAATTGAGACGCAAAGTTAAGACTGAGTAACGAGGTCTAAAAAGAAAACATCAGTTATTTTCTTACATTCTAAATAAAATTTCTTGAGCAGAAAACGCAAAATAATATTGGCGAGCTCTGGCGTAGGTTCTTATCCGACAACTTCTGAACGTTGTAGCCGAGACATAATTGGTAACAATAATATTTTTATTTTAATAAAACGTCCCACACACCGTAAGTTATTTGTACAATTTTATTTAGCCGCTTTGTGTCGCGAATGTAATGTGAGGCATTGTGATGTTCAACATCATCATATCAATAGGTTATATTTTGGCCATATTCTGGCACAAGTTGATAAAGTTCACTTCGACTACCTTTCTTCCTCACAGACTCACTAACTTCAATTGGAATGACACTCTTGCAATGACATTTTTTGACGACCTGAGTGGTTCAATGGTCAACATCCGTCAACAGCCGGTCTGCCACGCAAGAGGTCCCGGGTTCGATTCCCGGCCGGGCCGAAATTGAAATGATGAATTTTAATTTCTGTTACGGGTCTGGGTGGTCTATGTATAATAAGTATGTATTTAAAAAGTATTTAAGTAGTATAACAGTTATCTAGCACCCATTGTACAAGCTTTGCTTAGTTTGGGGCTAGGTGGCTGTGTGAATTTGTCCAAGAATATTTATTTATTTAATTTAAAGAATATTTGTGGACTAACTAGCGATAACAGTATTGATTTTTAACACCCGACGAAAAAAGAGGCGTACACACGTATCGCGACGTACGTACGTCTATCTGTGGCATTATAGCTCCTGAACGGATGGACCGATTTCGATGCGGTTTCTTTCTATTGAAAGCCAGGGATTAAAAGAGAGGGATCCTAGCTTTGTTTCATTAAAATCGGTTCAGTAGTGTAGAAAATATTTGAGTGATGGAACTTGCCAACTTTTTCTGTCGGTTAGGTTATGTCCACTGAAAAGTGAAGTTGGTGGCATTGCACTTATATACCTAAAATGCACAACCTCATAATATAATAAATCAGCCATTTTGCGAGTTTAGCATTCCACTCCAACCCTTACAGTCACATCAGCACCAAACCGAATTCAAGTATAAAACACGCATAAAACAAATTAACTCAGCTGCCTCAGAAGGGTTACAGCCGCCAGTATGCGTTTGTCAGCAAAAACGCAATCTTGCGCCGACCCAGTGGTAACATAACGGACTATAACCGAGGAGATTAAAGCCGCGCTAATCTCCTTGCGCGTAACAGCGGAAGTTAGTCTAATCTGTGGCGCGGCGCTGTCATGGCGCCTTCCTTGAATCGGGCAGCAAGGAGTTTGCTTTGGACGAGGGCGCATTTATGAGAGCGCCTAAAATAATAGTTTTTTTCATGTTCATTGTTGATAATCTCCGCTGAAATTGGAACTTAGTCATATTTTCTACTTTTCTGAGTTATGTACATTAGTTAAATACTAATCCATGCTCTTACGGTGAGGCAAAACCATGTGATGAAACCTGCGTATTTAGGCGACTGAATGTGTAACGATCCAACCTGGTCAGGTTCCCCTGGTAGATAGATGGGTGTGGACGTCAAGGGTTCCCTCGGTAAAACCCTGCGCTGTATACAATTCAAATGCTCGCCTTGAAGACAATGGAGGCGCGAAGTGGCAACGTCGCGAAAAACGTCACCGGAACAATTACTGCCTCCGCCCTAACAGCTGTTCGCAAGGAACCACAAATCACTTTTCATTAAGAAATTGCGATATTATATTGAAATACTAATATTATAAACAGGAAAAGTTTGTATGTTATGTTTGTGAATTTGTATCTAGGGGGAACCTCCAAAATTAACTGAACCGATTTTGAAAATTGAAGTTAAGAAACATTAAGTTCCTGCCAAGTTTCGAATTGCTCGCGGCAGAATTATCCAGTAACAGTTTATTTATAATAGTATAGTAGTATTTGGGGATTATATTGTTGCCGGAAATTGATGTGTCAGGACAGAGCAAAGTGGCGGTCCATAGTCTCTGCCTACCCCACCTGTGGGCCACAGGCGCGAGCTTTATGTATGTATATATGAAATTGATGCAGCTTACCAGTCATTAGCACAATTCGAAAACTAACTGCGCTGCGGTTGTCCAGCTAATTTAACGGTGAGCCTTTGCCGGTTCGATGCAGGCTAATTATGAATTAATACGGTGTACGCTGGCTGGGTTGCAGTTAGCCCCTCATACCCCGCAGCGGTTACACGCTCCATTTTAATGCTGTTTTACCTATTGAGTTGCTCTTTTGGTTCCAACTGCCCTTCGACTACGCCCGCGTATAATTCGGTTAAAAAGTGGTCACATTGTCAAGCCTGAGGAGTCCACCTGAGTGAGTACCAGCGCCTTATCTATTTCTGTCGTAACAGGCATGAGGCATTTCATCTTAGTCCTCACAGTGACAACGCGCCTGCGGTTCTGCATTTGTGTTACCACTTACCAGCAGGTCGGCTGTCTGCTCGTTTGTCACTGAGTAGCATTAAAAAAACCATTGGAAACTACTAAACTAATCATTGCCTATCTATATAACTATCATACCTCGTTTTCCTGGAGCTACATAATTTTCCGCCAACGCCGACACAACCCCCAAATATTACAATTAAATCGCGATATGAATAAACCAGCTGTTACTAGATAATTCCGCCGCAAGCAATCCGAAACTCCGCGTGAAATTCGCATTACCGAGATCAAAAGGGTGTCTTTCATTGTCATTCTGATAAAGTACAGGAAAACAATATAGATTTTTACTTCCTTACAACAACACGGAGTTCTTCAAGAAACGGGTGAAATGGTTTTTACGGGGCCGGCAACGCCCCTGGTATTGCAAACGTTCATAGGCTACGGTGACTACCATCACGCAGGCCGTAAGGTTGTTTGCTACCTTAGAGGTAAAAAAATAACTTAATGGTGATGTGTGTTTAAAGGTAAGCACTACCTCAAAACCTTAATAACACCCACAATGGAAACTATAATCCCCAGCCGATGGGACCGTAATGATATTTTATTGTATTATTTATGAAGCTGCGCAAGCATTTCCATTAGGGAGGGGACACGTTTCGGAAAGTTGCGGACCGGGGCCGGAACTCAATCCGCAATGGGCCGTGGCGGGCTATATTCCCCAGATTTATGGCGCGTTGCCCCCGCATGGCGAGGGGATAACTTTAAATCGAAAGGAATTTTAAAGTACCCTGCAGGTGGAGGGTGATATTTAAGTCGCGGGAAAGAAGAAAGGAAAAGGAGAGTTATTTAAGTAGATATATTACCTATTAATACAAACACATGACAGAAAATTTATAAAAAAAAGTATTTTATACCTTATTTTAAAATTAACATACACGCGAACACAACTATTGCGCCACTCATGTGTACCATAATAGCAACGGTAAAAAAATATACTGGCCTCAGCAAAACATTATCACGTAAATTGAACGAGCTTCAAACGTTGATGAACGTAGTTATTTACTTCAGTAGATTCCTAAAGTGATACCTAACTGAATATTATTAATCAACAATTCAAGAAGCTTCAACTCTCGAATAAATGTAACCATTTACTTTAGACGCCTACTAAAGTGATACCTAAATATAAACTTAAGCATTTTAAGCATTAATTGAATAAATTAAATTCTCACTTGGCAGACAATACCAAGAAATCCATTTAAGTTCGGCCATTTTAAGTATTTCCTCAGAAACGAACAGGAAATATTTGCTCCCTAGAAACGAGGCAAATAAATCGCCTTGAGTTCTGATATTTATAGATATTACCCAAAGAATGCGCAATAGTGATGAGCAGAACCGAGGTACCAGAACTGAAAGTAGTGGAAAGGTTCGAATCGAATCCTATCGTTTTATTAAATACAAAAAGTTTATTGAAACTATTATCGTTTGAAACGACTATTTTTTTTATATAAGGTAGATAGAGGCAAACCAGCTAACGGGTCATCTGATGGAAAGTAGTTTAATTGAAAAACGTAAGTATTCCGCAGATATTACGGCGAGCAGAGTGGTGAGGAAGCTGCGTTTATAACTCTGGACCATTTTCAAAATTTATTCGTGAAGTTTTCAAAGTAAATATTGACAGGCATTTGTCCGCCTTCGCACCTGATGGGAAGTGACGATGAGGCCGAAGGCGGATTATGCCTGTCTAGAATCAGCCTATTCACTCTGGAGGAGTCCAGGTTGTCCTGTTCACAGATCTGGTCTGGGGCGACTATGGTTTACTCTTTCGGTCTCAGTCCATACTGCCGGCCCATCACTAGCCGCGTGCGGAGTTCGCTCCAATTTAATTACTTAATGAGTTTAATGCGATGTTTCGCCACAAAATTGTGAAACACTCCGAAACGGATCTCGTAATAACGTTGCCGCGGTTCAAGCCGGTTCAGACTCGCCGGATCGCGCCCCGGGCTTGTCGCTTCGCTGGAAAAGGAGTGAATTATACGAATTCAAAATATGAAGCTTTTTTAACTCTGCGGAAGCTTGTATTCTTTTTTTCTGTTGTTTCGGTTATCGTTATTGGCTAACAATACAAATTAAAAATAACTTTTTTTATCTGTTGGTTTTTATTCCACTAAGTTGGCAAACAAGCTTACGGAAAGCCTGATGGTAAAGAGTCACCGCAGCCTATCGACGTATGCAACACCAGGGGTACCACCCACGCGATATCAACCCCGTAATATAACCCCTTTTCATTTACACCCCGTTCTTGAAGACTTCAAGACGAACATATACAGACTTACAAACATACAAGCTCTGCCTAAAGAGGCAGCATCGGTCATTTGTCGACTAAAGGCTAAGTTCATAGCAAAGCGAAGCGATTCAAGGCAGAACATTTGGCAACTCCGAGCGCGACCGGAGCCATCGCGGAGCGTGCCAAGTGGCGTTAAGCAGCTAATGGGCAATAGTTTGAACGTACTTCGCAAACTTACATGTTCGAATGTTGCTGTACCGTCATATACGTCGTAAAAATGTACTAACTTCACATCAGAGTGATAAGTCATATCGAAATTCAAAACAGTTCTAACGGAGCCGCGCGCTTCTAACGGGCGCAAGCTAGTTTGGTAGTTAATCAGTTCATGATTTTTTTATAATGCTTCTCAGTGACCAAACCATTAGACAGCCTCGATGGTAAGTGGTAACTGTCGTCCATAACATAACAGTGGTAACTGTCGTACATAACATTGCAGGTAACAAAAATACAGAACCGCAGATGCGTTGTCCCTGTGAGGGCTAAGATGATATGCCTCATGTCTGTAATTTCATGTGTAGTGTAAATAACCAGTATAGACCTTGGCATTTATGGTTGCTACCTACAAAGCCACGCAAACGCCGAGAGCAAGAGCACTAGAGCCGCTACAAGCGAAAGAAACTTTCAGGTGACAAATCGAATTCGACGAGGCGTCGCGCGGCCCAAGTGGAATCCATATCCAATATTGAATTTGTATCTACAGGCCTAAGCCGACAAGGTTGCTCGGGATACTTTTATCGGTAAAAATACAGCGCTCGCATATGCGTGACATCATTTACTTAATTTTAATTTTTTGACATTACGTACCTGTAGATATTCTGTGACATTAGTTATATTTTATTTGACTGTTACATTTTATTTAATTGAATTGATTTAGGTATTTCTGGTGTTCAAAATATTGAGATTATTGATACTTTTATTAAGCATAGTAAACGAGAAATTTCATTGTTTGTTTTAGAATAATCCCAGTTTCATTTTGTACGCCGAAAGGCAGGTCGCAGCGGAGCCTTAATTTCTAAGTTTTAATTCCTTAAGTTCTGTATTCTGGTTGCTCGTTTACCTCCACAGATATTAAAAAAGCTTTCTCCGCGAATTAAATTTGTAGGTACGAGAGTATGAGTTCATTGAATTTGTGTCAGGATTGAATCCCGGACCCCATGTCGCGAGGCGCGCGCCTGATACGACCAATGATGGGATTGCCTTATCAGGTTACGGAGAGTGGAGGCTGTTGACACAAAACGATATACGATGGTCGTAAGTAATACGAGAACTGCAGACGACCTCGGGCCGGATTGTCGGTAATAGACTTAGTTCTAAAGTGTAGCTTGGCTCTCAGACATTATGCCCGATTGAAGTTGAAAAGTGTAGTGAGTAAAGTGGTGTAAACCGATCGGACAGTAACGAGTCACTTTGGCTTGCAAGCTGCCTTGCAAGTAGATACAAAGAGAATTGCCTTCTATTTTTGTAGCTATATTCTACACAGTCAAACTGCCTAGTGTAGCCTATTACAGTTGCCGGCTGTATGGCCCATTGAATATTTTTATGTTGCTCGTCGATGTCACTGTAGTGGCAGTGTGTAAACAGTCACTGTCTGGACGTACGCCACTCGTCACAGTCCTTGACTAATGGAAATCGAGCATTAATCGCCTTTCACGACACGTAAGTTGAGAGATGTGACAGGACCGTAGCAAGTGGGATAATGTGGGCCTACCTCTACCTAGCAACTGGAAAAGGCGTGACGTTATGTATGTTTGTATGTATGTATGTTTAATCTGTCCAGACTGACTTGTCTTATTTGTTTAGGGAAAATATGAATTTAAATGGGTAATGTGCAGCAGTATTCGTTGAAATTCACATTCTATGTGTTTATTGTATAATTCTCGACATCTATACACAATATACGTAGCGTGATTGATACAGCAAGTCGTGATTTCGGGCATTGTTTGTTCACCAAATAAGACAAGTCAGTTTAAACAGATCATATATGTAAGTTGAAGGGGTCGGTGTTATTCTACTCGGCCAGACACCGCACTGCGTCAAAATCCATCAAGCAGTTATTGCGTCGAACAGTAAACTAACAACCGTCTAAAAATACATTCATCCTTGAGATGGTGGGGACGGGTGACCGCAGCTTGACGAGTCGGCGGCGGCCCGGAGTTGTCCTCAAGAACTTTCGAGAAACTTTCTTTTATCATATACGCGTGTATATAATGTATTTTCAAGATATATATTTAGTTACAAAATGCCGACCGTCGTAATTCGTCTATATTCTTGTTGCGTGTTTGTTTCATTATTACAAAGTTCAAGCATCTATCTTCCACGCCCACTGCGTGTAACCAGATTTAGGCTGTCATGAATCATGATACAGTTATTTTGGTATGCCAGGGATTGTTACACGTGGATTGTTAGGCAGATTTCTCTGAAGAGAGTTCGATTCGAAATTTTATGAAAAAAAAGTACAGGATAATAGTGAACATGTAACAAATAGACAATAATGTGGACCAAAGAAGCATATTTTATCAGAAGCAGCATAATTAAAACGTTGTAAAGATTAGAACAGAAAACACAGTATTTAGACCCACTGAAAAGCCGACAAAGCTTTAATATAAATAATTCTCTCCAAATCGTGCCGATAAGAACGCGGAAATATTACCACGTATAAAGACGAATTTCACGTCCGCGTCGGAAGCAAGGGGAGGTCATTAACAGCATTTCATTTGAACAAACAAAAAAGCGGCCTCTTGCAAAACAAGCGCGAAAGCAACGCTGTATACCCACCGCCATTATCAAGGCTGTAATCCAAAAAAATCCCATAAAAGATGCCGGCAGCCATGAAAAGGGCCTGCCCTCCACAGCGCACAAAGGCCCAGCACTGCCGACAAATTGCTCGTGATCCTTTCATCCGCTGGATCGCTACATAAATATAGACGCGAAGACACATACGTCGGGGCCCCTCATTTCCGAGCCCTAACTCGCCGCGACCCTTATAATTCCTAACTTTGAGAATCTTTCAAGTCCTGTCTTCCAGGTCAGCGGATCAACGGAGTACTTCGCCGCTTCTCAGACTCGATAAACTAACGATAAAATTAATTCATATTAAGAAATGTCAGACCTACTCTTATATTGTATCTCATGTTGCGTATCTTCATAACTGTAAATATAGCTCACTAGCGACCCGCCCGGGCTTCGCACGGGATTGCTCGTCCTTTCTTTACTATAATACTGTGGACTTCGTTCGCGTGGCGTCCTACGCCTACCCTACATGTACCCTACATTTACTTTACCCTTACCTACCGTTTTTTCTACAAAACCTAGCTTTTTAAACACTCTATCTATGATTGAAAACCGCATTGAAATCCGTTCCGTAGTTTAAAAGATCTAAGCGTACATATACAAAGGAACAGA
This sequence comes from Blastobasis lacticolella, assembly GCA_905147135.1. Classification (NCBI taxonomy): domain Eukaryota; kingdom Metazoa; phylum Arthropoda; class Insecta; order Lepidoptera; family Blastobasidae; genus Blastobasis; species Blastobasis lacticolella. The sequence goes on along the minus strand of LR990055.1, from coordinate 17,502,288 downwards.
CAGCGGCAAGCGTCTTTGTTTTATCTTCTTCTTCCTGGTCGTTCCCTCACTGCTGAGGATCGTGACCTCTTCGGAGTTTGTCAATTGTATGTCTCCATCGGGTTCGATCAGTCGCCTGATGTAATGCGACGTTGACGGATGTATCCAGTTGACAATAGTATATAGTATATAGGAGCATGAATTATACACCTTCCAGAAGAAATTATCTAACTCATGGTTAAATTACAACTGCATAAAAATCCGTTGCGTTATTTAGGATATAAAGATAGATAGGCGGAAAGCGACTTATTTTATATTTGTAAGGATAAGGATGACATCGAGTTTATTCTCTACAAATAAACATTGCAATACACTCCGGAATGTCAGATAGCGGTAATAGCAAGCCCCTCAGGACAGTTTAGGGTTTCTCCCTTTGATGTTCTACGTCAATTGGCGCCGACGTCTCCGATTCCACTCTACTATATCATTATAGTAAGAGGTCTTCTTATGTGTTTATTTTGGTAGAGTATACTTGTACGTTAATAATGATAGACTGATAAAAAATGACCTCAAAAAAAGGCAGGTCGGGAGTACTCTCAACTGGCGTAAAGGTATGAGATGTATGAATGTGGAAGAGGCGAAAGAGGTGCGTCAGGATCGTAGTTTGTAGCACTCGATAGTCTCTGCCTACCCCTATGGGATACGGGCGTGAGTGTGTATGACATGTATGTATGTACATAGTTACAAACTTAAACATTAACGGTTGCTCAACAAAGACCCCACTTTCCTGTTCGACGACCTGAGTGGTTCAGTTGGTTAACATGCCGGTCTGCCACGCAGTCCCGGGTTCGATTCCCGGCTGGGCGGAAATAAAAATGATGAATTTGATTTCTGTTACGGGTCTAGGTGTCGTATGTCTCATAAGTATTGTATTAAAAAAAAACATAAAAGTAGTTTATCAGTTTTCTGGTATCCACAACAAAAGCTTTGCTTACTTTGGGGCTAGATGGCGCTGTGTGAATTGTCCAAGCATACTTATGTTTATTTATTTATTCGAATAGTTATACAGTGGAAAACATGACATTTTACATGGTAAATCCATAACGTGGTTGACATAAAGGCATACACACACATACACGTAGGGTTTATATACAACAGCAACCCAATTATCCGTCCCCGCTGCATATCGCCGAACGCAATTTCACCCTGGAGGCATTCGGGGGTGCGACACACACCGCGATAGCGCTCGCCGAGCCGACTGTGGGCTTTTGCTTCAGGCGTTTCGTCTATGAGGCAATGGGCAGGCCACGTAGCGTGGGACGCCGGGACGAGATGGGTGGACGACATCGCGAAGTTTTAGGGAGACGATGCATAAGAAGCACAGATTCCATCGGCGTGGAAGGAGGCCTATATTCAGCAGTGGATGTTATTCGGCTGAGAAGACGATGATGATCTACGTATCATGCACTTCGGTTTCACAAAATACAGAATTATGTGAATTGTTTTATGATGCGAACAGCAAAGTACTAAAACTCGGTGCCGGCCCATGTTACCCCTAAGCGTTACAACTCTGGTATCTTCAAGACAAGAGTTAGTAGCATTTAATAGACAAGTATGCTTTACCGTAGTCCCTATTTACAACTAATGGTGTGATGGCGGTCAAATATCTGACTATTTATTATAAAAAAAACTACACGTACGTTTCACACTTGTCACCGGGAGGAAAGGAGTAGCATAAAATGCGTCATGCCCTGAATCACGCTACTTTATCCTTCAAACCGGAACATAACGATGCAAACATTATTGCTTGGCGACAGAATCAGTTAAGGCAGTAGTACTCGTCAAAACTACTACACAGGCTTGACAGACCTTGATATCCTACCACTAGAGAAACCAATTGTGTTGACCAAACACGCCGTCCGTGTATCCCGCACTGCATCACCCGTCCACTGACGCGAGAAGTCCAATTACAGTTTTGTTCTATATCCGGCCAACTAACTTACTATTCAATTAGGGAATTATGTACCGTAACACTATAAGCCTAAGACTTACGCTATCTGCATTGTTAGTTTGTTACACCGAGTATAACAGAAATTGGGAAGTTGTCTTGCCGTTGTTTCGGATTACTACGTACATGTGGAGTCAATGTGGACGGTATAATAAATAATGCAATTCGGCAAGTACGGCTTTGAGACGACGCTGTCTTTATCGCACTAGTGTGAAAATATAAATACGAGGCCGAAATAAGCCGATGAGCACTATTGCCGCCATGTACAGATTTATTTACCTAAATACGCATGTTTGTTTTAATAATCCACGAGATTCGTCTTTTTAAAGGTCAGAGGCAAAACGTACGATTTGGAACAATGGACGTCCTAAAGTCGTTGTAATAATGAACTTAATGATAACTACGCAAATTTTCCATCCTATTACTGTAAAGTCCGTTTCATAAACTAATTTACCGACTGTAATACCGAAAATAACACGAGATAAATAAACCACAATAGAGTCCTGCAATTTAGGACCTTATGCTAAGGTTTATAAGAGTCATTACAAATTGATAGGACAAATAATACTCTCTCCCTTTAACACGAGAGGTTGAATCCGCTGTTTATTGTTATTGGGCAAAATGCTCCGAAAGGTCGACGACCCGTGCGCTACGCAGCTACAAGGTAGCTACGAGATGCTACGCGCCATCTGCGTTCTACGATTATGCTACGGATCTATAAGGAAAGAAATTATTTGTGAGTTTACTCGTAACGTTTACGTTAAAAGTACAACAATAATGTTTGTCAATTAATTTTGATAAACGTAGTACATTGTAGAAAAGAATAGACGATATTTTGAACAGAAAATGTGATTTTACTCACCTCAGTGAAGTGTCGGTTGTCCCTCAAATCTGAAATAAAACAAAAACATATATTTTTACTGTCATAGAAACTCTTCATTTACTCAATAACTACGAAAAGACGATAGCATATAAAATCTTAGAAAGTCCATCATCTGATGCATCCAATAAGCTAAAAGTATGCCTCCCATCTACAGAGAGAACTTGATAAAAACGCAGGTTACAATTTCAGAATTCCGGGAATTCATAACAGATGTGGCAGCCATCTTGGCAGCGGCGGAATTTGGCGGGAAATAAATCTCATGGACTCGCGCTCGGCGACGTCCGCTCTACTCGCGATTTATTGGTCGGAGGTTATTGTTACCGTTTTTATGAACGTACGCTTCTGTTTCATATTGGAATCGGAAGGCTTATTGAAATGAAATGAAAAATTCTTTATTGCTTATACATAGAATAAAACAAAAACAGAGGAAAGAAAAATAAACAAATAGTATTATTATAGTTTGGGAAATATAGCTGCGTTGTCCACCGATAACAGACCCAGTTCATGTTACACGCAGACTAACAAGCAGCACAAAAGAGACCTTGTTCAGATGGGGCGAATTTTTTGTTTTTTACTATTCAGTGACAAACGAGCAGACAGTTTACCTGATGGTAAGTGGTAACTGTCGCCCATAGCATCTACAATTCATACATTTAGGTTGCAGGTAACAAAAATGCAGAACCGCAGGTTCCTGTCACTGCGAGGACTAAGATGAAATGCCTCATGCCTGTAATTTGCAGCGAGTCTCTCGTGCGCGTTTTAATTCGCATGGGTACTGGACACCAATACATTGCGATTAGACACAACTTGCTAACAACAGTAAGCTTAAGTGGCAGTGGGCAGGGCACATAGCTCGCAGAACAGATGGCCGATGGGGCAGTAAGTTGTCGAGTGGCAACCACTCTTCCCCGTTGGTGTCTTATGCACTGCATTGCACCGTTCCACATGGCTGAGAAACGTCGTAGTATATCAGGACATTTGCTGTATGTGTTGACAATTATCGAGGCTCTTAAAGTTATGATGACTAAGATGTACGGCCCCTTTCGGATCAGTATTTAAAATTTTAACTTTATACAGAAAACTTAAAAATGCAATTTCTTTCTTATCGTTCAAATACAAACACAAAACCATTTATTCCACATAGAATGTAGCATAACAGTATGTTCATATTTCCAAAGGTAACTAACTGCCCATGTCCCAGAATAGGGTAACGCAGTTAGTACACCTGCGCGCCGGGTTGTGCGTTGAGCCAGGCATAAATCGAGCAGGTAATGGCCATACCCGTGGGATATATTGTACGCTATGCCATTTCCGGGAAGGGGTAATAGTGCAGGGTAAGTAAAATTGTGAGCAGGGCTCATAGCTAGCTCGCAGAACAAATCATTCAGTTTCTTCTTAGTTAAACTGAGAATGTTTGAATTTTGCGTAATATCAAGTATAGAAACAACTTACATTTAATAAAGGTAAGGCAATTATAATGAAGGTAAGCAAAAGAGTAGGTGGATTAATTGATGGTAAATTATAGCCGCCCACACGCTTCGCAACACACATGATTGTTTTATACGAAATTTGGTGTAAACGGAGTAGGCTTATCCTAGACAAAGTGGGATTAAACATAATTGTTTTAAGCTACTGAAAGGTCGAAGACCAAAATACAGGACGGGCTTAGCAGAGGGCACTGGTTAGTTGAATGTATTTTATAATTTACGAGTAGGAAGTAACTATTACCTCATATTATTACCTCATTCTATCATATCATACAAATCAGATTATAAGTGAATTGTTATGTAGGACACCCTACGACCAGGTGGAGTGACGATTTTCCAAAGGCTGAATATGGATACTGGATGCGGTAAGCCAAGGACGGGGTGCTTTTGATTACAGATAATATTTAGATAGGCGAAAAGCGTTATCGGTCTCTGAAAAAAGTACAATTTAGTAAAATTTACTCTTAATTTTGCTTACGTAAACAAGATTCAACCGCCCCGGTAGACCCATAACAACCCACAAAACGCATCCCATCGGCTGAGCAAACTCGCAGCGTCTATTGTGCTGTAATGTTGGGAAGCTGTCGTTTGATGGAGGGCTCTTCATGTCGATTAACTCAGTGCCGCGGGGACTACGGTTAGTGATGTGTAGAGACAACAGCGTGACATATCGATAAAACTACCTTTCTATTTAATTTCTACCTTTTATTAACTTAACTAAGTTCTCTAAAATAGGCAAAGGAATCTTAGGATACTGTCGATCCAATCTTTTCAATGATGACCACGAAAGTAAAATCGTATTGTAAACTAATAACAGACTGTTAGTTAATTTAATCGGAACAAAGACTGTGTAAGAAATCTTGTCTCATCTCAAAAGCTCATCATTAATATTCAGTTGCATAACTAGTCTTGTACTAACGCAGACACGGGCCCATATCTAGTAAAAAACGACGTAGAAAGGTGTTAACAATAAATAATAATAAGACTTTCACGAGGTGCCAATCGTCTCCCGAGACTGTTCAAACAGTCTTAGTCGCCGGTGGCTCTTTGGGCGTGCGTACTTCTTGACGCCCACAAATCCAGTTGTCCATAAGTGTTCTCCCGTAACTGACGCCACAACACACATTCTACTACCCAGCAAGTAAGTAGTAAGTAACCGTGTGCATCACCCATAATTAGATCTGACGCGTTTGAACTGGCCTCGAACAGGTCCTCCATTGTACAAGTTTTAGGACACGCCGTCGCCGAATACTGTACGAATAGAGTGTATCTCAGAGTTTAGTCCATCGACTCGATAAGAAGAAGAAAAAGGTCTGGCGCGGTCCGTATGACCGAGAGGTCGATAGAACCCTGGACGGATAAGAGTTATAGGGTGTTCAACCAGTCTTAGAACCCTCAGCGGCAGACCTTTGTCTACCTTGATTCATATTTCTAACTTAAACAACAAACAGCACGGAAAACTACACAAAGTGCATGTAACACAATAATACTACGCAATATTAATTCATACATATCGAATTAATATATACGACGTGTATTGATAAACATATCGATATAAATATCGTAATGATATAATGTACGCGCGTCATTACAGCCCAGCAATTACAACCAAATAGTGGAAAATGGAGGGACTTTCGCGGAATTGAATTCCCTGCGTGTTTGAACGGGTTCGAACCGAGGGGCGGCTTACAGTCGATTTATTCTTTAGTATTTCGTGGAAATAAGCTATTTGTGTACTCGAATAGCAAGTTGTTACGTGTATTCAAATTTTAATACCGTTGTCCAGATGGGGCGAGTCTCTCGCACGTGTTTTTAATTCGCGCCTTGCGTGTGCCAAGTCATCATCATCATCACAGCCCGTAACAGTCCACTGCAGGACTTAGGGCCTCTCCCACGAAAGGGGAGGTTATTGCCATAATCTCCACGCTTGGCAGGCGGGTTGGAGATGATGAGAAAATGCTGCTGCCCATTTTTCAGACTACGGAGACTTTTGATCTTTTGCCTCGAAAACATTAGTCGTCTTGTACGACACCCATGAGCGTAAGGGGTTGGTGCTATTCTACTCTGCCAGTCACCACACGGACATGTGTGCCAAGCACTAGGAACGAATTGTGGCGAGTTCGCCCTTGTCTAGACAAGGTCAAAAGTCTTAAATTTTGTTATCCGAAAATAACATTACCTAATTTTGGAATGCAAATTAAAAACTAAAAGTTTTATCATACGGATACATTAACTGTAGCCTAGGGTAGTATCAATTACAAGAAACGTGATATTATAAATGTCTGACATTCTAAATAGCATAAAAATATAGGAAAAGTAATAGTTTGTACTTTGCCCTATTCCATGTCTTTCACATACTTTCAAAATAATAGTATAGCATATCATAATAATTTATTGCAGAAATTGACGAGTAGTGGTGACAAGATATCGCTATTTGATACAAATATATTTGTTAGACATCTGGTCTATAAAATTGCGTATACCTACATTCCAATTAAAGAAAAAATATCCTTCGCCAGTTTACTAGCATATAATATTTTGAATTCTAATGACCCAATAAGATCTTTTGATAATAGTTTGACATTCTATTGATAATTAATTTGATATTGTATTGATTTATTATTTCTTCTTGACATTCTATATGTAATTTGACATGATTTATTATAATATTAGTTTAAAAAATGAATGAATTATATTTTATTATGTAAATGATTTTGAAATGAACTTAATATTTATGAATGATTGATATTAGGTAATTATTTTTAATTTTAGTGATAAACGTGGCAACGTGGCCATACAGTGTCCGGCAGAGTAGAATAGCACCAACCCCTTACACTCGTAGGTGTCGTTCAAGGCGACTAATGTTTTAGAGGTAAAATATCTAGTCTCCATAGACTGGAAAATGGGCAGCAGCGTTTTCCTTTGTAATATTTATAGCACTGCGATCTTCAACCCGGCTGCAAAGCATGGAATTTTTTACTACATACAAACTTTTTCTCTCTTTAATATTACCAGTACCATATTACCCCTGGTGAAAACCGCACCAAAGCCGTAACATACAGACGAAAGACTTTGTTTTATACTATGTAAAGATAATTTTACAGGTAAACCACTGCACCGCATTTCATGAATATTAGCAAAGCAGCTTCGACTGTGTGGAATAAATCAGCCTGTCTCCTATCAAAATAGGCAAGGACAAAGGCAAATTAAACGAACCCTCCACACCAGAATTGGTGTGAAGCCAAACCGCGAATTAGAGAAAGACAATTTACCACACAAAAGATAAGAAAGGGACACAGCTATAATGTAATCTGAGACACACACAACCGCCGCTTGCGGGGATAAAGGTCGCTCATGAATATACAATCAGTTTCGGTTGGAGATACTGCAATTAGGAACGATACGCGTCGTTTATCTGTGAGGTAAATCATTTGTGAATGGAAATGCTGGGTTGTCATATTCGCTTATGAATTGCTATAAAGTTTCTTTCCCATTTTACTAGGCAAAATTTGATCGCCATCGAAATCAGAAATGCGAAGATCCGCTAGGAAACAAAGGTCACCAACATAGCCCGAAGGATTTCCAAGGCACATAGCTCGCAGAACAGATGGCCGATGGGGCAGTAAAGTTCTTGGGTGACGACTACGTACCGGAAGACGCAGCGTGGGTAGGCCTCCCGCAAGGTGGACCGACAACCTGGAAAAGATCGCAAGTACCAGCTGGATGCGATAGACACTACATCGGCCATGACATCTCTGGGGGAGGCCTACGCCCGGCAGTGGGCGTTTTCCGGGTGATATGATGATATCATCGAGTGATACACGGCCGTGTACGGAACGTGCCTGTCTAGAAATTGCCACTCTAATTCCGTAGACGTCCGCGCGTCGCCTTTCATTCAGTAATCATCATATCACAATAGAAAGTTCGATCCCTCAAGCTGAAGCAATTCCTAGCGAGCATAAGGATGAAATTCCTACCCGCATTTACCCCGAAGGCGGAAAGGCATCGGCGAAATAAGTGAAGCACCTAATTCATGAGTAATGTCAAAAATGTATTGCCGTCGTTGTCACACAGGCTGACACATCCTGCGACCGGATATTAGACGCGAGGGTTTAAATTCATTTGAAAATGCGAAATCACAAACGAGACCCTACAAGACTGGGCAAATAGGGAATTAGACGAACGGGTTTTAATAGTGGAAATTTGCAACTAACCTCGCAATTCCAATTCTGCATTACTTAAGTTTCACCGAGGCTTTAACCCTTAATTCATCAATCACATGCGGCCACACACGCCTCGCAGGGCCCTCGTGAATATTCATCAGCCACAAACAGATACGGTTCGCTGAGACAAAAGGGTTAGCTTTCGTTTTAATAGCCCCCGGCTTAAGGCGCGATTGTGTAACAATGTCGTTTTTAAACTAAGACACAAAAAGAGGGGTTTTATTGTCACAGACAGACACACATCTCACTAGATGTGTGTCTGTCTGTGACATCGTAGCTCCAGAAAAGATACACAGATTTTGATGCGCTTTACGTTTCTTTATTTCCCTCCGTACGGACCCGATTCCGATGCAATGTGTGCAAGTCAGTTTCGTTACAAGTCGGTCTCTCGCTCATACGGGAACTTTAAAGATAACAAGTTCTGAAATGAAAAATATTTTTTCATAGCAAGCTTTTATCGCGTGTTCTATAATCAGTCAGAATACTTGTCAAGACTAATCAAACGAGCCCAAACTCGATTGACATGCGTGGTTTAGGAGTTTCTTTGGCCACCTTTCGTCTCCTAGTTCTTCCGTCGGCTAGATAAGCTCGATAGTATGATAATATTGAATTGAACATAAGTATGCAAAATTTCATCTAAATCGGAAACCAGGAAATAGGTCAAGTTTAACTTGCAAGATTTTATTACGTACAATTTCACATGTACCCATGTGAAATGAACTAAAAGCTTTCGCGTTTGCGTTGCGGTGCTAAAAGTTCGACACGTTCGTTCAAGGTACGAAACAGTCACTCATCCAGTTCCCGGACTCTGCGAATGTTGCTTAACCTAAAAAGATGGCGAACGGATAACGAGAACAAACCGTAAATGACGAAAGCCAATGAAACCGACGGAAATACAAAATCGCACCCCTTCTTTCGGTTAGGATGTTCTTCATTATTCCTAGATTGGAGAGCGACGCGAACTGGGCTGCGGCGAATGATTTATTAAAGCTCAATGGGTACAGGTACCGGCGAGCCCAATTTCGAAGTTAATTGAAGTAATTTTTAAGCTTCTTTTTTCGTGTTTCTCAGCCCGTACTTTGGTAGACGGGTAGCTCGATATTTCATTATAATAAAATGTAAGGAAGGTTGTATTTTCAAGGTAACTTTAGCGATTGTGCTAGCCTGTTATCGGTGAACAATTCCGGGGAGGGTAACAGCGTTCTATGACGTCACACTCTCCACATTCACGCAACTCCAAAACACGCAACAATAAACGCTGCCCACTTCGTTGTCTATGGAGGTCTTAGACTTCAATGCCCGATTTACATTGATCAAGTATTAGGGCAGTTGGAAAGTACAGTGAGCAAGAAAAGCGGTGTAAATCGATCGGACACAAGCGATTCAACTTGGCTTGCAAGCTGCCTTGCAAGTAGCAAGTGCTCCCGCGGCCCGCTCAAGCTCACTTGACTCGTCACTGGCGTAGTATAAACAGTCAAAATTAGTACAGTGTATAGTAGCCGGCCGTATGGAGAGAATTTTGCGCAAATTTACATATATTTGTAGACGTTGCTCGTCCATATCGACAGAGAAATGGCACTGAACTCGCTTGTATTGTTACTGTCTGGACGTTCGCCACTCACCTCTGTCTGTCGTACTCTCTCCTTGACTAATGTTTTCTAATATAGTTAAGTCAGACTTGCCAGACATTTGACCGCCATCTCACCTAATGGTAAGTGGTGATGCGCCCGACAGGGAGCATGCCCGTCTAAGCACAGCTCATTCACTCAGCCTTGGAGGCGTCTAGATCAGGGAATACACTCGCAGACAACGCGTTCCATTCCTTAGCCGTACGCAGTATAAATGTTGAACTTAAGCGGCTCGTGTGGGCGTAAGACATTAGTGGCCCGCACGTCGCCCGTTAGTTTTAATGAGAGGTACGGCATAGCGGGGTATCCCGTTTGAATTGGGGCCGCCCGACCTGGGAACTACCTTCATTTTACAGAAAATAGCAGCACAGTTAAGGCGCAAGCCCCTTTGTAATCCATCCGAAATAACGAGTGGTAGGGCAAAGCGGGGTAAACCGTCTGGGGAAGTACCTCTACCTTACAGAATACCGCAGTCAAACAATGCTATTTAAAATAGTATTGTGTTCCTGCCGGTGAGTAAGGTCTGCAGTGCTCTATGGGGTGGGGATTTGGGGAACCGTGGCTTTGGCAAGTTTGGCAGAGGGGCATTTGCCTTTTTCCTGCCAGAGCAACGTGTTATAGAGGTGGGCAACGCATTGGTAATACCTCTGGTGTTGCTAATGTCTCTATAGGCAGTAGTAACCATGTTTCATCATGTTGCCTCTTCGCCTACCGTATGACATAATGGAAAAGTTGGCTTTTAACTTTTATTATGTGTCCAAACACCACACAGCTACAACTTTCAAAGCCCTATGTTAAGATAACTTCATCAGCATCCCAAACCGCCAACAGAGCGGCCACTTCTACCATTATTCGCGCTAAAACATGCATCACGACGCCCCGAGGTGCGATGAACAGACAGACAACACGCCGCCTCGCCATGAATATGCATAACAACGGGCGGATTAGCCCGCACCAGACATGGCACGCTGGCACTTTGAAGTTATGTTGCGAAGGTGGCACGGGAAATAGTTGGGATTTACGGTGGATGTTTACTTGCCCGTGGGTGGTTAATTAATTACATACTATGATGACATTAAGAAGCTATATTCCACTCTGTCGTATGCCACTTCCTGGTAATAGTCAACCCGGAGTTCTAACAGGTTATTTTCATTCCAACTTTAATTTTTTTTTACAATTATTTTGCACTGAACCTATTTACGCGTATTACAAACCTATTCGATTGTTAAAGATCCACAATCAAAAGATTAATTACACAATTAATTCAATAATTTGCATTGATTTGGCGTTTTCGAATTTATATCCAACGGAATACGCTTCAACTGTAAGGATATCTTGTGCAATTTAAGGAAATAAATTATCTGTCATCTCAAAAAGCCAGTTACATAATCAATCATAGCCGTCGAATTACATTACAAGGAGACTAGACAGACCTCTTTCTAAATTTGAATTCAATCGATCAATTTAATGATAACAAGAGGGTAGATGTACTAAACGGTCTCTCCCTATTAAAGTAGCACACCGAAATAAATAAAGCCTCTCTCAAACAGGTTTTTGTAATAATTATTCAGAAGACATTTTGTATTAGGACGCACGCTATCTTACTCACCGCTGTGATAATAACGCAGTAATAGAACTAGGATGCTTAGTTTTTGCGACCTGCGTTCTTTCGATATTTTTTAGTATATTTTGTGTTTTGTACACAAACTCTAAATTGTGTAAAATGAAAATGAAAATGAAATGAAATGAAAAAATGAAAATGAAAATGAAAATGAAAATAATTGCGAACGCGATAATTGAAATTGATAAATTTTATTTCTGATACAAGTACATCCATGTATTGTGTTAGTTACAATATATCTTACATAATAGTGTTAGTACTTTAAAAGCATATTTTAAAACTAAGTAAAAAGCACGTCTTAAAAACTAAGTAAGTGCCCAGTGAGGAGCTTCACGCAGTCACGCAGCAGAGGGTAATGCTACCGGTCCCCGAACGCGGCTAGAAGACAGTGAGTCGGAGCCGAGTGAGCAAAGAAGCTAATCGCTTTCTGATTATGACATAAAAGACATCCGTATGCACCTCCGCGAACATCCCTGACGCACCGCACCGCTTCTCCACCGCGCGTTCTATCGTACCTGTTTGGGAGAGCCTTTACAGTAACACCAGGAAATAAATTAATCGATGCCCCCGACTCGCCCCTCGGCCGGCCAATTTCAACTTTTGGCAGTTTTCTTTTTATCCTCCAGAGGGTCTGATCAGGTAAATTTACTTTTTTATTCTTTACATGGCGAGGATGCTAGGGTTGATACTTGATATAGAGGACTTCCGTATTTCAAATACGATCTTTTATTAATGGCTTTAAAATTAATTTTAGTTGTTCGTCATACAGCACTGTAAACAGGGCATTTATAAACGAGATTTTTACAGAAATAGAGATATCGACAAAATGTTAAACAGGCTTTTCAAAAGCGCTGCGTTTGGTGCGTCTCACTAAGATTAATCTTCTTTAGCAACGTCATATGCTTATACATGTTTTAATTGTTCTCGTTACATTATTAGCTGGTCTTCATTTCGTAATAACTTTAATTCTACGATTCGTACTTATATTAAATTACGGAGGAGTACGAAACTGAATATTGCACTTTCAGTAATTACACTGAAAAATTTAAAATAACTGCATTATATACATTTCTTTTTAGAAATAAGCTGTACCTTTTGTGATTGTTATCTTTATGTTCATATTATTGTAACTTTCTTTGTGCACAATAAATAGGTAAATAAATACAGTTCCTCGTCTTTTCCATGTAAACAGTCTTGTCTTTGCACTATAACATAAGGTTCTTCATAAGGCATATCTGTAGGTAAATCAAAGGCCGGCACCGCATCCGCTCGCCTGAAATTGCAGAAGTCCTGGATAACTAAGGCCACTTTAAGTCAGGTGGGTCGCGCTCAGTACGAATAAAAACAAATAAAATAAATAAATAATCATGGACAAATTCACACAGCGCCATCTAGCCCCAAAGTAAGCAAAGCTTGTGTTATGGGTGCTAGATTACTGATAAACTACTTATATACTTTTTTTTTTTAGTACATACTTATTATACATAGAACACCTAGACCCGTAACAGAAATTAAAATTCATCATTTTAATTTCTGCCCAGCCGGGAATCGAACCCGGGACCTCTTGCGTGGCAGACCGGTGTTGACCACTGAACCACTCAGGTCGTCAAAGTAATAGTATAGCGCTGACGTATATTTAGACTGAGAAATAAAGGCCGACTATTTAATGCATTAGGTACCCATCAACACCATATTAGTGTCCATTCCGGCTTACGTAAGGGTCCGCTTTTAGAATTTTCTTTCTCCACTTTGCCCGGTTTTCAGCATCCTCGCGTCATAGGCCGTTAGCTCTCGCATCCGGCTCAGCCATGTCAACCCACCACTTTCTGGGTAATGCATTTAAGGTAATGTCAAATAATAAATTGACTTACAGCAGCGACAACCCTACATCTAATCGATAGGTAATTTAAACAAATTAAAACGAAAGAAATGAAAGGAGAGTCTCGAGTTGATTGAGCGATAAAACGGAAGGGATTACTGTTAAGGCCTACGGTGATTTATTTTTTAGCTAGAATTAAATGGACGTTTCTTTTGGTTATACTTCAACTTGTTTTACAGATAAAAGTCACTTTCACTTGGTATCTTTATTTATATACTCGTCAGCGTGTCACTGTGTGTTTCCTTCCTACTTTCCTATCCCCCTCCTTTTTGACGATTGAAAGAGATATTTAATGTCCTAATCAATAAAAAAAATTTGAATTTTAAGCAGTGACAAATGTGCAGACAGCCCACCTGATGGGAAGCGGTAACTGTCGCCCATAACATTTACGATTCATGTATTCAGGTTGCAGGCAACAAAATGCAGAATCGCAAGTGCGTTGATTTTTATTTAATGTTACCTATGTAGGGTATGACGTTTATAAGTGTTTGTAAAATCCTAATTTGAATAAATGTTTTTGAATTTGAATTTTAAAGAACTTGTTACTCAGAGGAATAAAATGAAATGCCTCATGCCAGGAATAGAGCTGGATTATTTTAAAGGTGGCAAACAAGGTTACAGCCTGCCTGATGGGAAGCAGTCACCGCAGCCTATGGGTGTTTGCAATATAATCACTAACGCGTTGCCAACCCCGTAAAAACCTTTTCACCCCTTTCTTAAAGAACTGCATGATGTATTCACCAGGGAAACCTCTCCAGGTAGTTCATTCCACAACCTTAATGTGAGTGTTTGTGAGGGGTAATGGGGGTGGGCTACCTTATCCTTTAAACCGGTAGTAATCAGTCGAGTTCGATCTACCAGTACTAACATAGACCTAAAAGTACAACATATGTTGCTAAAAGGCAATTGGCTATTTGATTCGGTTGAAGCTTAGTTGCGACACGTGAGGTTTCATAATAAGACAATATCGGTATGACACTCCAAATGTAGGTGACTCGAGTTACAGTTTAAACACTTTTATCACTTTTGTTTTCCTGGTGATTTGTAAAACAAGTATTTATAAGCTAGTGCAGTCACCAGTCTCTTACACAGGTTATCTTGTAAACCATTGTTTTTATCTCGTACTAGTGGACCCGGCGCGACTTTTTTCGCGTACAATAACCCTACCTACCCTTTTTTTCTTCCTTACAAACCTTCCTCTTGAATCACTCTCTCTATTGTATTGTATGAAAATCGCATAAAAAGCCATTGCGTAGTTTAAAAGAACTAAGCGTGCATAGGAAGACGGTGGGGAGCGACTCTAACCTAAGCAACGTGTTATAGAAGTGGGCAACGCATAGGCGATACTCTTGGTGTTGCTAATGTCTATAGGCAGTGGTGACCACTTTTCAGTAGGTGGCCCGCCTGTTGGCCTACTGTATGAAATAATAAAAAAAAAAGTAAAGAGAAAATAAATTGATATTATCTATACCTAGCTAAAACCGTATGGACAAGGTCTACCAAATAGGCAAGTATTCCATAGCTGTTAATATAACAATATCTAATAACATAACGGAACAGAGTAATACATACACCAATTAGAACTAAATCCAATTCACGCAACCATCAATCATCTAAACGAGAATAATTTGCATACCATGACTTCAATATGCGTCATTTGCCGGTCACGCGTGCGATAGAGACGACAAAATACACGACGTAAGTGAAATAGAGACAAAAACATACAGCCATAATTTGGTGTTCCCATTCGCCTCCCTCTAGCGTATAAAAAAAATGTATAAAGAGATTGTACGTAAACTCCTTGGTCAAATCATCAAAAGTGTGAAGGCGGTAGCAGGTAACGTTTCGTTTATCTGTGGAATTATTCATAAGTATTATAACCCGGCCGAGTTAAGAAGCACCTTCGCTCCTAACAAGTGGTGGATGGGGAGGTGCGTTTGAATTTATCAGTATTATTATGTCCCATTTATATTTAAGTTGGCGTCATTTATTTTACTCTATTTACGGAGTGGGTGACGCTGTTGTAATAAGAGAGGCTTATAAGCTGTAGATAAAAGCTTTTTCTTTACTTTTACTTTACGCCTGGATAGCTATATTATAAAGAGCACAATTAACCAAGTAAAGAAAGCTTGCAGAACTACGTCGATTTATAATATTAGGTCCTTACCTATAGAATTGGCGTTGACCGAAACGTAGTTTTCATATAAGTAAGCAAATTTTTCAATTTCATGTAATTGGCAAGTCCGATTACAATGAAACTTTGTAGGTACAATCAGACAACATTAAGCTTACTGGTGCATACCATTTTATTTTGATAACTACTATCTTTATAAAATTACACCTGGTTAAAGAGGCTAAATTGACAACAACTGAAAAAGGGTATTTTTAAACCGCTACAAAAACCTCCATAATTTTCTTAAATTTAATTTTATGGGTCTATCGGCCTCTAAATATACTCTATTTTCGAAATAAATAATTAATTATGTACAATTAAAAATATTCGAGCAATTATATATTTGCGAAAAAAAAACACAAATGTCATAGGTAAGAACCCATTATGTGAAAACGTAAAAGCCAAGTTTTAAATTCAGCAAAGTCAGTTAGCCATAGGATTGGCTGGACAAGGACAAGCTACCATTTACCAAACACACGTAAAAAATTCAAATACCTACGTTTATAAAAAGCAATTTCCCAAAATACAAATAGCACTGCGTTAGCATGGCAATCCTATCAAGTAAAGTACACACCTGAACGGTAAACGGCGCGGCTGAAGGGACGCGTCTCAATTTATCAGCGTTATAGCGGGTCATGTTACGGCTGACTACCTCTGAGTACGCTAAGTATAGGTACAGATGAAAAATATATTTAGGACGAAAAATAAGCAAGTGGCTTCAACGGTGTACAAAAAGTGTTTTATAAAAATAAAAAAACCGTAGGTACAGTCAAGTTATTTAATATGTGAGCATTACCAAGGCTTCAAATATAAATGTACATGGAAGGGTACTTATATATCTGAGCAGATTCATCAATCAAACATATGTACATCTGCTCAGATGTATAAGTACCCTTCCATGTACATTTATATTTGAAGCCTTGGTAATGCTCACATATTAATGAACTCGACTGTACCTATACGAATTGGTTCCCACCTGCTTTCAAGTTTTAATTAAAGTAAAAATTTCATAATATACCTACCTGCTTGTTTTTGACTTTTCAGTTTCTATAGCAGTCGGATTTTTTAGTTTTGTACTACTTTTTCATTTTAGGTTTCTTTTTTTAATTAGTCCATGGGTAGGGAAGGCAGCAAATAGGCAAATGTAGTCTCTTCACCGCCAAATAGTCTCCGCTACGCTAGTCTCCACTGCTAAAGCCACGGCTCCTCACCCCATCATCATCATCATCACAGCCCATAACAGTCCACTGCAGGACTAAGGGACTAGATGTTTTCGTTTAAGTTCAGAATGTCCAATTCCCAAAATGTCCAATGGTTTAAAAATGTCCAATTCCCGAAATGTCCAATTCCCGAAATGTCCAATTCCCAAAATGTCCAATTCCCGAAATGTCCAATTCCCTTAATGTCCAATTCCTGAAATTTCCAATTCCCGAAATGTCCAATTCCCACAAAGTCCAATTCCCAAAATGTCAAATTTTTTAAGATTGTTGTTCATCATTAATACGGCCTCGTATCCTTTTACAATATAATAATCACACCAACAGCCCATAACAGTTCAATACTTGACTTGATCCTCCTTCTCATTAGTAAAGTGTTGTTACCACAATCATCACGCTTGAAAGACGGGTTTGGAGATTACAGTCATGTAAATACTCAACAGAAAACAATGCTGGACATTTTCTTCTTGATCTACGGAACGGAGGTTCAAGCTGGTTAACCTCTCAAACATTTGTATGGATATTTGTTATTCCTTCGTGCACAAACTACTTAACAGATTTTGATGAAACTTGACAATGGTGTAGCTTAAATCACTGAATAATACATAGGCTATGTGGTTACCCTTGGAACGTTACGTGTTCGGAACGTAATAACCGAATTTTACGCGGACGAAGTCGCGGCCTAAAGCTAGTATAATAATATATATAACTAGCTGACCCGGCAAACGTTGTTTTGCCATATAAATAATTACCCTACACCTACCCTACACCTACCCACACCTACCCTACACCTACCCTACACCTACCCTACACCTACCCCTACCCTACACACCTACCCTACACCTACCCTACACCTACCCTACACCTACCCTACCCTACACCTACCCTACACCTACCCTACACCTACCCTACACCTACCCTACACCTACCCTACACCTACCCTACACCTACCCTACACCTACCCTACACCTACCCTACACCTACGTCTAAAAAATAAAATAAAAAATTTAGGGGTGGACTACCCCTAACATTTAGGGGGATGAAAAATAGATGTTGGCCGATTCTCATAGATACCGGATAAGCACAAAAAATTTCATCAAAATCGGTCAAGCCGTTTCGGAGGAGTATGGCAACGAAAACTGTGACACGAGAATTTTATATATTAGAAGATATACTTATTTTAAGCTTAATGCGTGTGTTAGATAGCTCCGCTCTTCTATAACAATAGTTTCGATATAGAAGAGTTCAACTTCCGGAAATTCAAGCGTGAAGATTGTGGTAACAACACTTTACTAATGAGAAGGAGGATCAAGTCAAGTATTGAACTGTTATGGGCTGTTGGTGTGATTATTATATTGTAAAAGGATACGAGGCCGTATTAATGATGAACAAAAATCTTAAAAAATTTGACATTTTGAGAATTGGACTTTGTGGGAATTGAACATTTCGGGAATTGGACATTTCAGGAATTGGACATTATGGGAATTGGACATTATGAGAATTGGACATTTCGGGAATTGGACATTATGGGAATTGGACATTTTGAAACCGTTGGACATTTTGGGAATTGGACATTCTGAACTTAAACGGATGTTTTGCCTCGAAACCATTAGTCGCCTTGTACGACACCCACGAGTGTAAGGGCGGAGCTATTCTACTCTGCCGGACACAACACGGCCAACCCAATAGCACTTACTTACCAACAGCAACTAAATAGTAAATAAAATTTTTGGCTGCGGTATTGTGTAAGGCAGAGGTACCTAGTTCCACAGCCCCGGCTCCAATTCGAACAGGATATCTCGCTATCCCTACCTCTCTTAGAATCTTATGTTTAATAATCTAGTCACAAGTAACACTCACCAACTCGTCACGTCTCAGGATTCTGTAACAAAAATACAACACATTAGTAGAATATAAATATGTTTAAAATACTATATACTTATACTAATATAATAAAGAGGAAAAGTTTGTATGTCTGTGAGTATGTTCGTTGGGGGTAATCTCTGAAAATACTAAACCGTTATTGAAAATTCTTACAAAAACTACTAATAAAACATAGACTACTTTTCGTCACGAAATAATAATAGGGGATAATTCATTGGTTTTTTTTTATTGTTTTTTTGTAGGAGTACCAACAGCTGTACATTACAATGTATAAAGTTCTAGTATAAAACAGTAAGCCAATTATAGGTCCTCGTAAAGTTTTTCAGATATCCGAACTGCGCGCGGGTGAAAACAGCGGTTTTAATATATTCCAAATTATTATACTACCATGTTAATGTTATGCAAACTTATTTCTCATCAATATTTATGCAATCTGTAATCTTGGGTATTCTTGAAATTCAGAGAAAATATTTAAAATAAATTCAAAAGCATTCACAAGAATTCTTGTTAATATCCAACTGGGATCCCAACTTGGTTTAATTATGTTTTACGCCAAAAATTAATCTGAGTTTCGAGACGACAAAGAAATGAAGCGTTCGCAAATATCTTCAAAGCAATTTTAAAATATTATTTTTCTATTCGGGGTGCGTAGCACTGCTACGCAAAGCGTAGAGGCAGAGCTACGATATTATTATTATACGATATATTATTATTATTTTGTCTTTTCCTTTTTGGATCTCAGGTCACAAAGTGAACTGGTTACATGATTGTTACGGGCCAAAGCCAAGTAACAACCATTGTAAGTATAGGTTTGGTTTAGCCATCAGGTTGTAAAAACTTTATGACTATTCGGCAAGTGTTTAATATCACCGACTTTTGTAACTGTATGAACGTGTATCGTGGGATGTCGAGCATTAGTACAGATTTATGTAAATGTGTGGGTATGATGCCGGTAGCAGATAACACTATTAGTACTATTGTTACTTTGTGTAGGTTCCATAATCGACTAATTTCGTCTTTCAGATCGGTGTACTTATTTAATTTCTCAACTATTGTTGATTGGATAATTATTATTATTATACTAACCAAATCTCATCAGCCTAGATAGATAGGTACATAAATAATTTACAAAGAAAAAATTTTACTATTTGTTAGTATGGATATTCAAAAACTACTTAACCGATTTAAAAATTATGTCACCTATTGAAAGCTACATTATCAGCGAGAGCATATTCTATCGCTAATCCTGAAAATCAGAGAGGTTCCGACGGGAACGGGTCCGGAATGTAGTAAAATACTATGACCTGAATTTTCCTTACGAAGTCACGAGCAAAAGAGACGAAGTCGCGAGCATAAAACCTACTCATAAAAACAACAGCATCAAGTCCTAGCCAGCAGTACTGGCCGAGCGAAGTTACCCCTGTCCCGCCCAGCAGGTGTATTAGTGACGTGTCACCGAAGGGTCATTCGGGGTCAGCCTGGTTAGCCACTAATAGCTACTCACCTAGATTTTAATTGAACCGGACTAACTGATGAGACTTAGCGACTTCATTTAAGAAGAGAATTCGCATTATTATACTACAGCTTTTGTATGTTGTAAAAGTCGTTTTTTTTTAGGATTTAACTGTTGGTTTGTTTGTAATGATATTCGAAAATTACGTAACCGATTTTTAAAATTATATCACCGATAGAAAGCAACATTATCAGCGAGTAACATAGGCTATCGTTTAGCGTAATATTCAATAAGGTTCCGACAGGAACGGGTCCGGAATGTAGTAAGGTAATAACCGAATTTTCCTTACGAAGTCACGAGCAAAAAAGACGAAGTCGTGAGCATTAAACCTGCTCACAAAAACATACCAAGTCTTAGTTAGCAATATTGACCAAGCGACGTTAACCCCTGTCCCGTCCAGCAGGTATACGAGTATTAGTGACGTGTCACCGAAGGGTCATTCGGGATCAGGCTGGTTAGCCACTAATTGGGTCCAGCCCGAGGCGTCACTGTCGCATGACATGTGTCTCACCTGGATTTCAATTGAATTGGACCAACTGATGTGACTCAGGGACTTCATTTCAGAAGAGAATTCGCATATTTATTGAGTATATATTATCCCATGAGTGTCCCATCAGCCACCACTGGACGTCTGTACTGAGACAGCTTCCGTTCACGAGATAGGCGGCAGTAGCTTCTGTACGACGAGTTCATATGGTCCGCCATATTTCATTCATACATATATGTAATTATTACTGATTTATTGTGTATGTATTGACATGGTTAAATTTATGATTTTATGAAATTGTTTGACATTTATGTTTTTAGTTAATTGACATTAGTATGGAATTTGACATTGTTATTATTTTTATATTTTTGGTAATGAATTTAAATAGATAGGGAATTGTAAAATCTAAAAAGATATGGAATTGTAAATTCTGAAATAAATGACTATTTATTTATTTATTTATTTATTATGCGCTGAATACATTGGACTAAATTCAGTCACTAAATTCAGAAGCAAAAAGCGTGAGAGCAAATCAAAGTGGAGTGTATTCATCATTAATTAAGGTCTATTTTTGTATCACGGCTTTCGAAAAGCGTAGCGGCGCGTAACATAATATAAGTGATACAAAAATGGACCGTATTCTATGAGCGATACATTTGACTTAGATATGCTGTCACGCTTTATGCTTTTGAGTTTAGTTACTGAATTTTATTTAGCGTGGTATATATTGTAATATGAGGGTAATGTGTGAATTGTGTTTCGGCGCCTACCCGCCAATGAAAAGAGTCAGTCACTTAATCGGCTGTTTCATTGGCCCTTGTCCTCTCGCTATTAAATCGGTATAAACTAGCTAGCTTTTTCCCGCGACTTCGTTCGCGTCAAATTCGTTTATAACGTTCCAGACCCGATCCCGCGGGAGCCACATTGAACTTTGGGATAGATTTAGACATTAATTTTTATTTTGTTCATAAACATGCTTAATTAGATACAACAGTGGTTGGGATCTTTCTTTTATGTATACAATACCTGTAGCAGGAAAGCCCCGCTCTTCCATAGAACACAAATTTATTCATGTTGAAATTAATATGAATTGACAACTTTTAGGTAAGTACTTAAAATTGAAGTACGATGAATCAAATTATAATTACATAAAATGAATTGACATCTTATAGCATCTTACAGCTAGGGCGCTGCCCTGAGTTGATGTATCTCATGGACCAGTTAAGCACTCCAAGCTTTCTCGAAGCCAGTTTGGCCTTGAATTCCAGGTGACTCCGGAATCGCACGCTATCCGATATGTCGACACCAAGAATCCCGATACTTTTTGAGATGGAAAGGGGTGTTCCTTGGAACTGCGGCACTATGTCAAAAGGATCCATCAATGCGGCACTATGTCAAGTTAAGAACCATCTCGATTTAACAGGCTTTCAAGCAAAGAAATGGACTCAAAAACTAGCTAGCGGGAGCTACGATGCAACCAGACAAAGCGACAAAGCAACAGATACACACGTTAAGTTTGTAACACCCCTCTTTTTTTTAAATTAATGGGTAATATTCATATTCATTTATTCACAGTAATAATCAGACATCGTCATTTAAAATAGTTTCATGAATAGAAATACAAAGCCACGGTACTGCAGTTCTGCACAGTCTCGAATAAAAACTAGATTTTGTTCAGTGGAGTCACACAGATGTCCGTCAGTGGACCGTCCACCTGGTGGAAAGCGGCCACCGTCGTCCATTACATCTGCAACCTAAGAGGAAATATTCATTTTCAGCCATCATCGTAAAGTTGAAAATTCCCATTCCAAAAAAAAACGGTCCGCACCGATCCTGATAACCTTTTAACCGCTGACCTGCAGCGGTTGCCAAAAGCGTCTAAGTCCATTTTTATCCCGCACTCAGCAGAGCATACCCGCACGGGTCGCCGACCCCGGGAGACGTGATACATCGCCCGCCCCGCGGCGCCTCATGCATATTTACGCCCATAATTGAACCAGCCACCGGGTTGCGATGTCAATTGTGGATTTGTGGCACTGAAACGCTGCGGCCATGTTTTTGTAATTGATGATAATTCTGTTTTGGCGGTCGTTTATTGTGTAAGGTGTTAATTGAAAACGGGGTGTGGGTTAATATCTGTGTCGTTGGTTAAACGCAGTTTTTGGAAAGTTGAACGGAGTGGATAATAAGTGAGTTGTCATAACAATTCGAATTCCTTTTGATTTAATATTGGTGACATTTGTTTGCGGGAGGCCTTTGCCCAGCAGTAAGATGATTGAGGCTGATATAAATAAATCAATAAAACATTTGTTTTAAGTTTGAGAAAAACCTCGAGTCCGTTCAAACTGCGTCCTTACAACGATCAACGATAGGACGATCAACTTCGCGGTGCAATTATTTTAGAATGGCCCACTGATAAATCCCAATAATGCAATAATAAATAGTGTAAGATCGTTTATTAAAATTAAAGTTGTAACTAGTACCTAAGTGTTTATGAAATATAGATTTATCTATTTACCAGTGGACCCGGCGCCGACTTCGTTCGCATACAGCTACTTTACCCCTACCTACAATTTTTTTCTTGCTTATAATCTTCGTCCTCTTGAATCACTCCATTGTTGAACCGCATTTAAATCCGTTGCGTAGTTTAAAAGATCTAAGCGTACATAGATACATAGGGACAGACGGCGGGAAGCGACTTTGTTTTATTCTGTGTATAGATTTGTATCGTCCAAGAGGTGTACTCTGGCGGGAGTCACGACCCTTGGTAACGATTTTTATTTTTATTTATTTATTCGTATGGCATACTAATATGAAAATAAAGACTATATTAGGTACAATTAAATCTACAGATCTATTTTACAAGACTTGAGCCACATAATGGCTTCGTCACTTAGGCCGATTTAATCTAATTAGGCACTAAGACACAAATTATGAATTAGTCTGATAAGTTATTATGCGACTAAAATAAAAACGTACCTATCTTCATGTATAAGTGAAGGATAACTGTTTGTTTTAATTTGGCAGTATATTATTTTATTAGACAGATAAATATCTGAGGATTGAAAAATCAGCCCCAAGACGACGACGAAGAGAACATTATAATTGGAAATAACCACGTTGATGCTCAAGCGTTTATCGATTTACGCATCGAATTTATTCAACTACCAAGACGTGGTGTAACCGTCGATGACGTCACGGCGGCGCTGACGTTAAGCCTGATCTAGAACCGCTCGAGTGGCGACTGCCGCTGACAGCTCCATTTGCCCCGGTCTGTATTAATACGCCATTAATACAGGCCGGGGCAAATGGAGTTGATTATTATTGCTGATATTCTGCTGCGTGGTGTCTGGCAGAGTATTCTCGGCGACTGGTGTCGTAAAAGACAATTTTAATAGGTGCGTATTTGTTTGTAACCATTTTTTTTATACTAAGGTGGCAAACAAGCTTACGGCCTGCCTGATGGTAAACAGCCACCGCAGCCTATGGCCGTTTGCAATACCAGGGGCATCACCCACGCGTTGCTGACCCCGTAAAAACCTTTTACCCCTTTCTTGAATAACTTCGAGTTGTACTCTCCAGGGAAACCCTCTCCAGGTAGTTCGTTCCACAACCATAGTGTGCGTGGGAAAAAGTTCCTTTAGAACCGCACAGATCGCGACTAATTATGTGAAGTAACGTGACGATGTTATCGTTGACGTCCTCCATATGGGGGAGAGGTGGATTTAAAGGACATCCATATATAATATGAGAGGAGTGTGACGTTTTGGCGCGAATAGTTGTGCTTCTGTATGGTTTCTCGCTCGTACGATTCGGATGTGGAATGACCTCGCTGCCACAGTGTTTCCTTTGGACTATGGCTTGGGATCGTTCAAAGGTATATTCGAGGTCTCTTCAGAGGTGAGCAACGCATTGGTAGCGCCCCCTGGTGTTGCTGATGTCCATAGGCGGAAGTGACCACTTTCCATCAGGGGGCCCGCTTGCCTGTTTGTTTGACGTATAACATAAAAAAAACTTTGTTTAATTAATATCGGTTCAGGAAAGATTGATGTACCTATATGTACACTTGGTCGAGGTTATTTAATGCTTTTCTGGTTATTATCCATACAATACTTCGTCTTAATGCTCTAACTGAAATATCTCGCTCAAAACTGTATACACTTCATTTCAATCCAAAATAACTTATTCACTGCAGCCGAACACCGTTTCTTACATATTCCAACGAACGTAGATGCATTCGTAGCCGAATTGCTACGAAGCTTGTAGCACCTGCTACGCCGTAGCTCGAAAGCAATAAACTTTTATACGTCATTGCGGTTTCGTATAGTCTTTTCTCTCTCTAGCGCGCTCGCGATGACAGAGACAAACGACTCCACACGACACGACACGCTTTGCCACTTGGGATGGGATGAAGTGGCAATATTGGAGGTGAAGCAATCAATTTGTAATGTCTTACAGTTGTTGGTTGATTTCACAAGATTTGACTTGTCAAAATAACATACCATATTGGTTGGGCTAATATTTAACTGCAATTGCACGCTCTAAAAACTAGAATTGACACTATAAATATACGTAGGAATACCATCTCTAGACGGAAAGGCCAGAGATACTCGTACACGCTGATACATCCACATTTAGCCAATTTATCAGCCATTAAAACGTGATGGGGGTAAGCCTATAGCCGTACCTATTACAAGTTTAAGAAAAATTGGATCGAAACACGTTACACAATACGCTAAGTCATGTAGATTAACGAGTAGTAACGCAAATAATCTCTATTGCAACTTGTCCTATTTTTAATAAAAATGTAACCAAGAGAAATATTTTTCGAGTTTAGGCGACAACTTGCAAAGCGCACTCTGAAAGATGGGTTTGCCGGATGGAACTTCACCACGGAGTCACTGGTCGTTCTCAACAACCACGAGAAACGCATTCAGACAGATGGGTTCCCTGATGGAAACCATATGAAAAGAAGGACGTGAAACGCATATTTTCAAAACCATCTTACAACAAACTAACCTTCCCATTTCACCATTCACCAACCAACCCGAAATTGCTAGCTCGATACATTGTACCGCTGAAATATCTCAACAAAGACGGAGTGTCTTCACGGAGCGCTCCAGAGCGAACCCAGAGCCGCGAAGCCAGATCAAATTTCCATTACGCGCGCTCAATAAAGCGATCAAAAGATATCGGAAAACGTTAAAATATTCAGTCTATATTTTTTTCTTCATATACTCCATTCTGGTACGAAGTCGTTGAAGCCGCCGCTTTGTCTTGTATTTCTTTGAAGACTGTATAAATTGATAATGTTTTCGGGTTCATAATGTAATTTTTCATTTTTTTTTATGTCACACTGTTGGCAAACAGGCAAGCGGGCCACCTGATGGAAAGTGGTCAACACTGCCTATAGACATTAGCAACACCAAGAGTATCGCTAATGCGTTGCCTACCTCTATAACACGTTGCTCTGGCAGCAAATGGCAAATTCCACTCCACTGCCAAAGCCACGGTTCTCCAAATCCCCACCCCATGGAGCACTGGAAACCTTACTCACCGGCAGAAACACAATACTATTTAAAAGAGTATTATTTAGCTGCGATATTCTGTAAGGTGGAGGTACTTCCCCAGTCGGGCGGCTCCAATTCGAACGAGATACCCCGCTATGCCCTACCTCTCTTCATTTATCACATTCAAATATCACTTGTTACAACTATTGTTTTTGATTCGCAAACTGCATATCATCTTCATCATCATTATCGTGACATTCATGTCTCGGCTGTGCTCTCGAACGCGCCCGGGGCGCCTTGACCATGATTTGACAGATACAGGTAATTACAGTGGAGCAACTGCAATTTGATCTCCGTAACCCTGTTAACAAGGGAACCTGACCAGATTGAATAATGGTCACACATTCAGTTCGATCGATGTACACCAGTGTAGTTTTTAATAGTGCCCATTTTACTTGCCAACTTCAATAAAAACTTGACCAATGTAAATTGGGCCCTAGAGCCCACTCCACTCGCTGCGATCCTGATATACCTCTATTTCCTCTCCTTCCACATTCAAAGATCTTTTCATACATTAAAACGCACACTTATAAATAAATATGCTAGGATAACTTCTCACATCGCTATCTTGCTGCAAAGTAAGCAAAGCTTGTGATTGAATAGAATAGAATAGAATGTCTTTATTGCTTAAAATATCATATGGGTGTGAGATAACCAATAAAATAATTATATAATTTTTTTAATACATACTTACACACATACACAAACCCGTAACACCCGTAGATTTCTGCTCGGCCGGGAATCGTACCCGAAACCTCAGCCGGTCTCCCACCGGCATGTTAACCAACTAAACCATTTACGTCGCCAACACTTATGTTCTTAATATTTATCTTCTCGCGGGTATATATTTGAGTTTCGGAGTTCACCGAGCCTGCGCAATAAGCTCCGAACTCAATCACGTAGCCAAGTACGACATGTGAATAAGAATAGGACTCGCAGAACTCTCAAGTTCGGTTTCGAGAGTCTTCAGATGAATAAGTAACTTATTCCAACGATAATCGGCTACGTATCGGGCGAAATCCAATTGAGGCACGTGTGCCTGTACGAATATCATCTAATTTCCCTTTCCCAGGGAACCCGTTAACGATTCCCTCTAATGAGGTTCGAGTATCACAGTACAGGTAAGGAATATACCGGGAGAACCTCTCAGGGTTTTGTTTCATTTAAATCCGTTGCGTAGTTTAAAAAATATTTTAGTTTAAGTAACTTTTACTTGGGAGTTATCCGACTTTTTCTCTCGGTTAGGTTCATCATCATACCATCCGAAAGACGCCCACTAATGGAGAAACGCTCCCTTAGAGATCTCCACAAAGGCCGGTCCTGTACCTTCCGCATCCAGCTAGTACCTGCGATCTTTACCAGGTCGTTTGCCCACGACCAAACCAAAATAATAAATACAATTCTCTACTTTGTGGGAGACCCATGCTGCGTCTTCCGCTACGTAATCGCCACATCGGCTATCTGTTCTTCGAGGTATGTGCCCTGCTCAGTAATACTTTATCCTGGCAATCCTTAGGTTCGGTTAGGTTATAAGTAAATAATTTGATAAAAACACAATACTTAAATAATAATTGTAAACTCCCATAGTAGTTACAGGAGTACCGAACGAACACGCAACTGGCTAACCCTTCAACTCGACAACCGACACACTCGTTCCATTTCCCGAACTATCGACGATGCAAGCACTTTATTACTACAACGAAACAAGCCATATCATGCCCACATACCCAGTATTAGCTGTCGACGCATAATACACAATCTCCGCGCCCCGTCCTCGCTCGGGGGAAATTGTGAGGAGATGATGTCATGAGCGTGACGTCATGACGTCACGACAGCCGTAAGACAATGTCTAAGCGATAGAGGGGGTTTATTTATAGTGAAAGGGTGACGTGCGGTTTAGGGAACACGAGGCTGATAGGTTGCGTGATTTCCGCGAAAACAAGATACGATGCGTTGCCGACGTGTTACAAGCGTTGGATTCACATAGGTATATTGTTTTAATTTAAACTACCGGTTGTTAGATTACTTCCCAAAATACAATTTCATTATTATTAAGGGATCCTTAGAGTTAAAAGCACAAAGCAAAAAAAATTCGCCGGTATGCCATGAAGGTAGCTAACTTTCCAATATTTTTGATTAAAAATGGTTGTCTGTCAATTTAGAAATACTGTACCGGTTTCTTTAAGGAATATCCTAAGATATATTTATGAATGAAGCGAAGTCGATAGAGATATTTAATTACCCATATTTGGCATAGGTATAATAGAGTCCACCACAATAGCGTAAACCTGGTGGTTCTTCGAAAGGATATAAATCACTTGGTGTTTGTCAAATCGCCTCCATTCTGAGAATATTGAATAAAATACAAAGTGCTATTAAGAACTAACAACTACCTACTTATTTACTTCTAGTTATAACCTTTATACCCGAATTTCATCAAAATCAGTGACCTATAAACCTTTCTCTTGAATCACTCAATCATCATCATCGGAGCGGTCAGTCCCGGCTTCTGCCAGGGTTCGCTTTCCGACTCATTCTTCTCCATTTCTACACCAAATGTAATAAAATATTGTATATATAATGATATAGGAGGTTGAGAGCCTGGAGATCCGTAACACAGGTATTATAACCTAGCACGGACTCCAGTTCTCAATAAGGATTTTGATTCTTTTTATATTTTACTAAATACTAAGCACTGTTTGCCTTTTTGGGGAAAAATAAATATATTTTGTATTTGTATTTCGGCCGGGCTTGGGCATCCTCGCTTCGTAAGCCTCTTGAATCAATATATTGTTGAAAACCGCATTAAAATCCGTTGCGCAGTTTAAAAAGTCTAAGCGTACATGCATGTGTACATACATAGGGACAGACGGTGGAAAGCGACTTTGTTTTATACAGTATAGTAAGGACGACAATAAGAAGAAGTAAAACCAGCAAACACAGACAAAACCAAACGCGTTCTCGAAACTTCACAAACTAGATCACCATTGCGCCGTTTAAAATTCAGCAGCCAACAAAAAGCGGGTCCGGCCGGCCCCGACCGCACCGCCCTGGGGTTGTTTCGACCCCATAAAACCCCAAAAAGAAAAACAAGCTTCCACCCTCTGGAATAACATCGCCGTGATACGGGGCCCCGGCGACCCCATAGGTGCCCTCAAGAGTTTTGAACCAGTGGAAAGTGTAGACATACGATATACGCATATTTGGTGGAGAAATAGGAAAATAGGGTATCGACATTATCGGTGTGTTTTGATGGAACTTTTTTAGGGGATGATACCTATCTGACTTGGGGTATGTTGTTTAAAAAGAGGGATGTTCCATTATGTATTTGTATGTTTGTTTATCTGTAGCTCCCGAATGTATGGACCGATTTCGATGCCGATTTTATATACTACGAAAGTGCAATAATAGTCGTCAATGTAAGGGTGCATTATTTAAGTAGTTTAAGTAATAAAAATAAAAGTACAAAGTATTAGATAATTACTATAGAGTATTGGAAACAGTAAAATTCACTGATAAATAATAGATATAATGGATATGTTAATACTTAAATAGTCAATAGGTATAAATTATTCAATTAGCTTCGTAAGTTTAAAGCCTCCTCCCTCCCAAAATGCTGCGCCCAACCGGGTCTGTATTGTATGTACATAACAATGTTATTGTATTATCTTTATGGAACCTAATAAATATGAAATATGAAT
Organism: Blastobasis lacticolella; assembly: GCA_905147135.1. NCBI lineage: Eukaryota > Metazoa > Arthropoda > Insecta > Lepidoptera > Blastobasidae > Blastobasis > Blastobasis lacticolella. Next base: position 17,472,035 of record LR990055.1, on the reverse strand, counting down.
ATGAATAATATAAAGATAATATTACGCCGTTTTCTAGTACTGGGTAGGGAGGGACAAAAACCTAGGCTAAAACTTACTTAATCGTTTATATTTTCATTTTTTTTTAAACGCACTGTTAATGTGTAATAGTTTCTAAGTTAGATTTAATTCGTTGTTATTAGACATATGTTTATTGGGATAAAAAGCAATGTAAAGATGCGTTATTCAATTAATTAAATTTAAAATTTAATTAAATTAAGACCAGAAAATAAACTGTTTCTATTAACTGGTGATAGACGAGCCAACTAAAATAAAAGCAATGTATTACTCGTAAGAACAAGTCTGTACTAGCATGAATATAGACACACGTTTATTGCGTTATCTTAAAATGTACAGTATTCTCGACATGACTCAACTTGCTTTGCAATTTTTCCTCCATTCTTCGAAATGCATACAAACATCTATTGAAAACTGTCTCTGCCCACTCTACAAAAATCTCAATATCAAAGTGGAGGACTGCAGATAACGATAGTACCACAAGAGTCTGTTCCGAGAATAACGAGAGAGCTCTCAAACAGAACTCTCCAGTGAATACCAAACCATTACAAAGGAACCGATGGAGAGTACAAATAACAAAAAAGGAAAGAAAACACATTAGTCACTTTCCTTATTAAATTTATTTCGGGAAAGACGCAAATAAACACACTGTCTATTACTGGGAAGTTTTTGAATGAAAGGACATGGAAAACGGACTTTTACAGTGAGGAAATGATCGTAATGAAACCTGCACATTCAGGAAATACACAACAGAAAACGCTGCTGCCTATTTCTTTACTCCGTAGAGGTCCTAGCCGGTACACGGTGCCTTGTACAGTCAACGGCATTTCGTCCTACCAAAAACCAGTATAAGATAAGCTAGCGTCTCTATAGACGTGCATTTGGTGCCCGTGACGTACCCAAACAATGGGCCCACAGAATACCAGCGCTGTGAGTCGTTTCTTGCGTCTCACAGCACATGCTGAGTGGGTACCATTTGCGCTAGCCGCTGCGGCACCGACAGTGTCATGGGAGACTACATATTGTCTTAATTAAGATATTTTAAATGTTAATGTGTCCTTTGTATGTAATTGTAACTGTTATTGTGTCGTGGTGTGCTATGTGTAATAAATGTATTTTCTTTCTTTCTTTCTTCTTTTGATACTAGATTTGGGTAGGTCTTCTGTATGACGCGGAACCATATTGACTTTCGGGATATATTATAACAACACAGCACTGTGACGCACCCCCAGAACATAGTGCCAAGTTGATGATGACGAAGCGATAACACTGCAAAAAGTTCCAATATAATTTTTGTAGGATATTCAGTTTCTTTTATGATAAGAACTAGCCAGGCATTTGACCACCATCTCGCAAAAAGAGGCACTCATTTTGATACTAATTCATGATATGACATTCATGATAAACGAGCCGACAGCACACTGACAGGAAAACTATATCAACCACCCTTAACGTGTAACGGTGAGACAAGAACAAACAGTTCGCCCACACCAACAATTATTGCTCTACGAGAATTCGAACGAATCAAATGAAGGTACACCCACCTGTGACCTTTTCACATATTATGACAGAAGTATTTATGTGCCATAAAGTAACTTTGGACGTTGTTAGAATTGCTACGATTTGATTATTAACAGGTAGGGAAAATTCTCACGGACACCTGGAAAGGGACGGCCAAGGTAGTGCCGGACTCTTACTGGCCTGAACCGCTACCTTATCTTCATCACAGCCCAGAACAGTCCACTGCAGGACTTAGGGTCTCTCCACGAAAGGCCCTAAGCCTAAACCCCTACCTGCCATGTTATATTCTACCACCAAGTTAATATATGCATTTTTACACGCTATAATGCTTTTTCTATTTTCGTGACTAAATGCTTTGAATGTGGTTTCTTCGCTAACCTTTACCAGTCTACCAACCTTTACGAGTCTGTACCAATAACTGTATTATTAGAATAGCTACGTGTAACAATATTGCTTTCTGAAATATATAATCGTTTATAAAGAATATACCCACCTAGCAACTGAATACAACTGGTTATTACCTGGAACGAATAGGAACTCACGTAAAAAGAAACCACAAGTTTCAGATCTTGTCTGTAGGGGTAGGGTAGGGGTAGGTTGCCGCGCGAACGAAGTCGCTTCTTTTATTTTATCGCTTTGTCGGTAAATAATGCACATCGGCTAGTTCGCCTTCGTAGAGGGTCGTCTCAGTCGCACGCGTGTGAATAAATACACAACTGAAACTAGCCGATCGCATTATTTACCGACAAAGCGATAAATAAGAAAACTAGTCGAGCGGGCGCGACTTCATTCGCTTGGTGACCTACAACTACCCTACCCTACACCAACTTTACCTACAAACCTTCCTGTTGTATAACTCTATTTACTGTTGAAAACCGCGTTAAAATCCGTTGCGTAGTTTAAAAGATCTAAGCATACATACATACATTGATAGATAGAGACAGACGGCGGGAAGCGACTTTGTTTTATACTATATCAGATAATTCAATTCAAATATTGTTATTGTGATAAGATAAGATATAGCTACTTCAATAACTATGTAAAGATTTATGATAATGAAGCAACATTGAAAACAAGAGCGTGTCCAGCCCAGCCCAGCCCATACAATCTGCATCAGCGCAAACCCCCGCAGCTACTACAGCGCTTACGTGACACCATTACACTAGACAACCTAGCCTAAGTGCAGCTATTGACAACGGCGGGGACGCGACCCGCATAACAAGCCGTCATATTGTACCCGAGCGTATGGAATTGAATATTGTTACGGGCAAAGGTGGTTGGAGGCTTTGCCAATTGTTACTTAGTGGCTTTTACCAGGGTCTTCGCGTCAGACATGGGGAAAAGGGTTTTTGTCTGTTGTACGGCGAGCCGTGTCGCTTGACATATAGAAAGTTTACCTAAAACGAAATTAATGCTGATACCGGTGGCTACAAGAAATCGTTTTGGGAAGTGATCGGGGTAGGACTTTTTGCTATTCGTGATTTCGCAAAGGAAGGAGGCAATTATTAGTCGATTAGTCAACCGCCCGTTAGAGTACACTTTTGGATTTCATGCTAAACTCAACACGGCCACTCGTCTATACCAATACTATAAAAAGGAAAAGTTTGTATGTTGGAGTAATCACCAGAACCACTGAACCGATTGTGAATATTCTTTCACTAACAGGAAGCTACATTACTCCCGAGTGACGTAGGCTATTCATCCTGATAAAATAATAATGTCCCGCGGGATAGTAGAATGTTTAAAGAGATCCGAACTGCGCGTAGGTCGAAACCGCGGGAGATTGCTAGTCAAATATAACAAAAGTACATCGTAAACATTTAATAAACCAAATATTTTACAGCATTCAGCCATGAAACACCAATATCTAGTAGTAGAAATCTAATACCAATTCCCAGTAGTAGAAACCTAGTATGCTAGAGAAAACAGAATGGACCAGCCAAGTAGAAATAACATCGTCTTGAATTTTAAAAGCCATTGCTATACCAGAGCAAAACCCATTACATGAAATAGAATTTATTCTCACACAACTCACAATAAAAGGTAGCAGTTACTGCAAAAAAATAATGTAGGTAGTAGTGTAAACACCTTCCCACCGACTATTATTTCTATCACAAATGAAATACGGGCAGCAATAATTCTTTATTCCCCTCGTGATTTATTAGCTCTTAGGTCATCGCCTCGAGTCTAGGTTACAGTCTAGACTTTGCTTTAGTACCTAGAAGAGGCATTTGCTTGTAGAATGTGTCAGCCAGTCCCTAAGATTAAAATGGATGGACAAACAGCGCAATAAGAAACATAATACTCGTTCGATGTAACTTGTAGCTCTTGTAGATTCTGATTGATTGACGACCTGAGTGGTTCAGTTGGTTAACACGCCGGTCTGCCACGCAGAGGTCCTGGGTTCGATTTCCGGCCGAGAAGAAATTCACATGCTAAATGAATTTTAATATTTGTTACGGGTCTGGGTGTTATATACTCGTATAATAAGTACGTATTTAAAAGTGTATAAGTAGTTTAGCACCCATAACACAAGCGTTGCTTACTTTGGGGCTAGATCGCGCTGTGTGAATTTTCCAAGCATTTATTATCACTGACACTGCGGTAAATGTGACGAATATAATGACGTTACAAAATTTAATTCATGCATTAGTAATTTCTTCATCAATCATAATACGCATACAAAATGAACAGCCACTAGCACTTAGCTAATTTACGTTACGCGTCAGGCCTTATTATAAGCGAGGTCAACTAAGGCCATAAGACCTTGACCTTGGCGTCCTTGAAGCACTGCCAAATCGCCGATCGCCGATCCAAGCCCACATTGAGGCAATGGAGACCTTCAGCGAAGGCTTAATAGAGATAACCTAGTCGTAGCTCATGCATTGTATCTAGTATCAAAACTGTCGGAGCTCCTTAATGGCGCGATTTTGCCAAAACACTCCAGATTGAACCGGTAAGATAAAGGTCACCGGGTTTGTTGGAAGGTCGCAGAGACAATCTGGTCGTTCCCCAAAGCCATGCATTTTAGCTAGAATCGAAACTATCTAAGCTTATTAATGGCGGAATTTTGCCAAAACACTCCGGAATGGACTATAGAGATAAAAGTCATCGTGTTTGTTGAAAGGTCGCATAAGTATAACCTGGTCGCAGCTTAATGCCATGCATTTTTGCTAGCATTGAAACTATCTGGGCTCATCTTAATGGCGGGATTTTGACTAAACATTCCAGGTTGAATTATTGAGATAAAGGTCACCGTGTTTGTTGGAAGGTCGCATAGATATAGCCTAGTCGTAGATCAATGCCATTTTTTGACAAATTCAAAGTAAGCAAAGCTTGTGTTATGGGTGTTAGACAGCTACTTATTTACTTTTTTAATACATACTTTTACATACTACACCCAGACCCGTGACAGAAATTAAAATTCATCATTTCAATTCCTGCTCGGCAGGGAATCGAACTTGGAAACCTCTGCGCGGCATTAGCCAACTGAACCACTCAGGTCGCCAACTTTAGCTAATACCAAAAATGTGTTCTTTAGTGGCGGGATTTTGCCAAAACATTCCAGATTGAACCGTTAAGATAAAGGTCACCGTGTTTGTTGGAAGGTTGCATAATTTTCACATCACGCCAAAGCATTACTTAAATAAACGGCCGAGTAACATCGAACACCGTTCAGATCCCGCAATAAAGTGCTTTTAAATTGTAATTCGTTCGTGGCTGGCTCTGAAATGTGATAGCAAGGAGAAGCGAAAGATTATTCAGAATGTATTTTATTCAGGACCGATTATAAGCCTACCTACCTATAACGACTTGGTATAATATTAAACATTCCCGTGCGATGGAGGCACAGGGGACCCCATTTCGTGTCTAGACAAGCCTGCCATTAGTTCATTCACTTTCGCTGACTTTTCACAATGAGCGACATCGCAAGCGACAACTGCCTAAAACTTTTCGTAGCAACATTTCTATTGTGCGCGTTTTTTTCTCTTTTGTTAAAGCTTTAACTTCTAAAACTATACATGGATACATTTTTAGAGAACAGCAATATGATAATAGCCTAAGGTAGCTGCTTAGCATCAGGCGGGTCATAAGCTTGTTCGGAAGCAATATTGCCGTTTTCACAAACTTAAGAATCAGCTAAGTTCTTTCTTATTTCAATTTGGACGTTTCTGACTGACTAAAACTAGTACAGATGCAACTTAGGCAATTCCTAAGTTTAGGCAAAACGGTCATTAGTGGTTTAAATAAATTAACCTAATTAAAAAATAAAGATATCCTAGGTGTCTACACAATAAAAGCATTGTCAATATATTTACTGTACAAGTTGCTTTAAACGTTCATGCTAATGAATTATTACAGTAACTTGGTTTAAATATTAAATTCTCAGTTCCAAAAACCTAAAATTAAACAAGCACCTCGCAGTTCACCGCACACTCTCTGGAAGCACACTCAATTTTCTGCACACCCACGCGCGCAGAGCAGTGTGAATAACACAGTAATTTTCCCCCGTAAAGGGTAAGTTCTTGCAAGTAAAACATTTTATACCCTTAGAAGCAGATTGCTCACATTAGCCGGAGGGTGGCCCCTCGCATACCTGACGGACTGCGCGTTCCCGTTGAAGCTGAATTATGAGATAGTTCTGGAGACTTGCCGGCATTCTTAGACTATTTCTGCCCTTGCGAGTTGGAAATTGTGAGGTAATTCGTGCAATTCTAGCAACTCAAGCGTAGCATACTATGATATGTAACAGAAATTGAATAAGAAAAGCGAATAAGTACCAGTAGAATCATAAAGAAAACGTTATATGAGATTTCTTATGCCTACTATAAAACTAAATTACAAATTAAGATTGTGAATTTGTATGTTGGGGGTAATCTTCGAAACTACTGAACCGATTTTGAAAATTCTTTCACTAACAGGAAGCTACATTATTCCCGAGTGACATAAGCTTTTTTTCAATCCGGTGAAACAATTCGAATGTTTACAGAGACCTGAACTGCGCATGGGTGAAAACCGCGGGTGGCTGCTAGTAGAATCATAAATGAGAAGGTTGTTTGATATTTCTTGTAACGCAAACGATACCTCCTCGTGACAAACAGATGATGGGGGCATAATATGTAGGGTCCCGTTGGCACTCTTTGGGCGTAAAATTAATTAACAATATCTTTATTTTTTTTTCATTCTAAAATATAATTTTGCCAGTAACGTGCGCGTTTATTTATTTCCATGACCGAACGCGCCCGTGCAGCCGACTGCATTCTGCACACGACGTGAACTCGACCGTCGCTTTTCCCGCGATATCGCGGACAGGTGATACAAAATGGCGGCCCATTGTCGCTCGCACGCGCACACTCGCTGCATGAAAACAATGCAATCGCGCTGGAACGGTTTCGCCGGTGCGGGCGGCGCGATAGTCTTTTCAATTTGCTGTGTTAAAATATTATAAATAAACAGGAAAACTTTTATTATTTGCTTAATCTATTCCCGGTTGTAGAACTTACAAACATGGCGTAATGACTAACGGGTCGGCGTCATAAACGAGAGATACCGAGTTCGAACACCAGTGCCGTTTACCTATGACTTTTTCTCGGTTATGTGCATAACTTATGCCGATCGATGATTACGATGTGGTAAAACATCACAGAGAGCACAACAGGTTTTAACATTACGCAAAAACTACTGAAAGAACAGATTTTTACGAAATTTTGCAGTGAATCAAATCAAATCAAATTTTTTTATTCAATATAGGTACATTCAAAATACACTTATTGAAAGTCATAAAATACCTAACAAACAATGAGCACCCATGTTATAACGCGCCGCGCGCGGCACCATCCCCGACCATCACGTATTAATAGAGGTCAGTGGATCAAACCCATCGATGCGTGAGTTTTATTCGTCTGTGGTCATGCCTCACATCACCATGGTAGACAGAAAAAAAAATTGTCAATTAGAGGTTGCAATGAATGATGCCGCCCACGAAACGCCCACGTGATGTAGCTGATATCCCAGAGCAACACATAGTCTATAATTTATTCCCAAATTTCTATATGGTTCCCGCAGGAACACGGCATTTAACGCGGAAAATCACGTGTAAAGCGGATATATATTATACTTCCAGATTAAACACAGCAAAACGTAGACATCCCATTGTCGAACCCAATTTCTATGCGCATATTGCAGTACCGACTGTTGCCGCCGGGCGAACTTTATTAAGTACCCGAGTACCCGGCTACCCGGGTATCCCGCAATCGCTCCCCCGACACGATCCGGTTATATCTCAGGTGCGAATGCGCCGTCTAGACTGCACGCGGGTAACGGTTCAGACAACATATTTGCGCGAGCGAGCAACGCGTTGCATATTGTTTAATCTCGTTACCTGTGAGGTGGGGTGCACAAAGCGAGACCGCAGAAATACTCATGCATGCATGGTTGCTGTAAGCCTTTTAGAGGCAATCACATGAGGCTTCTTTTCATTCCCTATTAATGTATGTTGTGTTGATTTTTAGGTAGGGTCAGTTCATGAACGGTTTGCGACAGTCATACTCAGCGATTTGGATCAGTTTGTTGTCGCGCTGCTCAAGACTTAAGTCTGTCTACGTCACTGTTGCCCCAAAAATTTAACCTTGGGGTCTTCAAGGTAAGAGTGAAGAGGTATCTTCTAAGCAAGAATGCTACATCTTAGACCTAATCGTTACATACCGGGCGATCAGGTCAACTGCACGTCTAAGAACCAATAAGGAAGCGAGCGAAGTGGAGAATTAGGAAAGCGAATACTGGCAGGAGCCGGGACTGGTCAATGCCTTTATTGCTTGGATATTATTTATTTTGACGACCTGAGTGGTTTAATGGTCATCATGCCGGTCTGCCACGCAAGAGGTCGCGGGTTCGATTCCCGGCCGGTGGTGGTAATTTCTGTTACGGGTCTGGGTGTTCTATATAATAAGTATTTATTTCAAAAGTATTTAAGTAGTATATCAGTTATCCAGCACCCATAGTACAAGCTTTGCTTAGTTTACGGCTAGATGGCGCTTTGTAAATTTGTCCAGGAATAATTATTTATTTATTAATGGCTTATATGTTATCTACGGTTGGTGTTGATTTAGATATCTTACAAACTTAGTCTACAGGTTCACATAGTGACAAAGCACATCATTACGCAAAACACTTTTCGTCCTCTACAGTTCTACAATTTCGTTCAAAAAAATTAACTACAAGTACACCATTAGACTCTAGGAAAGTTGCCATAATGCAGCCAATAAAGCGAAATCCTCACACATCCCTTTCGACTGAAGTTCTTGCACAGTCTTGAATTACGTGACGAAGAGTTAAGCGAAAACTTACTACGTATAATTAATATACGTCTGATAAGTTGGCGAGTAACGCACACCCTATTGCAGGGTTCGGCTCAAAACTAGGCTGTGGCCTCACTACCTACGGCACATGCAGAGCTGAGTTCTAGTTTGGCATATAATAATCATCTCGGCGTTAATGTCCCGGTTGTGCTTTCGCGCACGAGGGCCCGGGGTCCGGCTTGACCTTGGGCCCATTAAAACTATCTCCACGTTAGTTACAATAAGGGGTATATTTTTGTGAGAAAGGTTGTTTTGTTTATTTTATTGTTGACTGTCAAAGTTCCTCCTTAATTAAAATATTACTGTTGTCGTTGCTTATATTGCGTATTTCTTTTTATTTTAGTAGGTAATTGCCAAATAAAGAAGTATATGTCTAAGCAGCAGTAAAAATAAAGATCAAAATAAAACGAACCGTACGTATAAAGTGCTGTTGAGGTTTCCATACATAAATAAATAAAGTTGATCTCTTTCATAGTATAAATTAAAGTCACTTTCCTCGTCCGCCTATCTCGCATTTCCGCTAACACCTCCTAAAACGCGCAACGGATTTGGATGCGGTTTTCACCATTATTTAGATAATTTCTTTTTGAAGGTTTATACATACAATACACGCATATTACAACAGAGTAATCCCGAGAAACCTCGTACGAAGCCGGGACGGGCCGCTAGTAACCGCATAAATCCATTTTCACCACGCACACTCTCAACTCAAGCACTTCCATCGCGTTGCTTCCGCCCTCATAACTCCCAATAAGTATAACGGGAAGCAGCAGCCGGTGGCAGTCTAGACCGGCGATCTCGCACCTGAGATATGTCCGGAACGTGCCCCGGGGAGCGCAGGACGGACCGGCCATGGGCGACTTGTTATCTAGTTTAAGTGGATACGAGATAAATGCTTGTAGCTCTAAGTATAACTAGGATGGAAGAAAGAAAGGAATTATATTAAGATTTATATGTTGACAGGCGCGACTTTGTTCACGTGGTGTCTTACCACCCACTAGTAGGCTACCCCCTGCCCTACCTACCATTTTGTCTTTGCGTTTTAACCACCCCAGTATTATAACTAACGGAACAAAAAAACAATTATTCATATCGGTCCAGACATTTTCGAGTTATAGCGTGACTAGTGCACCAGCAATTGATTTTATATATGTAGATAGTATAGGCGGAAGGCCTAAACGGAAATTTCGGGCCGAGTTGGACGTCTTTTCTAAGGATTGGCCGAGGAAAGCATCCGACCGTGAGTCGTGGAAGATCGAAAGGGAAGCCTTTGCCCTGCAGAGGGACAGAAATGGCTAAAAATAAATAAAAAATGTAGATAGTATAAAACGAAATTCAATTAAATCGTTTTCCATTTTGGGCTATTAGTACCTCCTCCGGGGTCAAAATAACCCTAGGAGTGGGTTAGTAGGTACCAAAAACGTTCAACGTAATTGTATTCATAATCACAATCATTTATTCATTTGTTAACTGTAACTGAATGTAGGAGAAGATCGCTTTACACGGCCTTACAATAACTCCTACCTTGTAGTGCCCGTAGGAATTCATAATGTTTACCTAAAAATGTATACCATTGTATGTACAACTTATGAAGCAATAAATATTGAATATTATAAAGTTTAATATCAACTGCCTCAACATGAAAACTAAGCAAGATAAAGCTCTAAATCCCGTACCAGGCCTCCTCCATTCAAATATCACGCGAAGCCCCTATGACAGGCCGGTGACTGATGACGGGCCCTTTGCCCTCCCACGCATAATACGGTCTAATGGATTGTTTTTACTTAGCCGAGATACGACCCTTGAGTTGGAAATTAAATTTCGTCCAGTAACAGTTTTTATTGGCTACGAGAAAGGATATTTCGTAATTGTAAATAAAGTTTTTAATCGAATATAACAGTTTGTTCCCTTAGTTTTTTAAACTACGGATTTTGCTTGCAGGATTTGATACACAGAGGACAATAACTCAGTACTCAGTTTTTCTTTGATTTCACGCACTCCCGTATCCCACAGGGGCAGGCAGAATCTATCGAGTGCCAACTGCCACAAACTACGATCCTGACACACCTCTTTTGCCTCTTCCACATTCATACATTTGTCGTGGACCTTCCAGCTATCCGTACGAGCAGCTTTGGTTCAACCTTTATAACGCGTACGGCTAAGGAATGGAACGTGCGAGTGTGCTCCGGAGTGTGGACGCCTTCAAAGTGAATAAATAGGCTGTTCCTAGACAAGCATGCTCCATCATCGGCCGCATCGTGACATGGCGGTCAAATGCATGGCTAGTCTAATAAAAACAAACATATTATTTTCTTCTATACATAACCCAATCATCTAAATCCGTTACAGAATGAAAGCGTAGTAACAAATACGCTCTATAGCTTCGCTAAAAGTATTACAATTTATTTCCATAATTTACAACATATTAACATCATTACGTCCAACACCTCTATAAATCTAAAATAGATACACAAGTTGTACATTTACGCGCGTACTACATCCTCATCGTTATCCAACGCACTAGAAATACTCGAACACAGTTATCGCGTGTGTAATTATAGGGACGAGGATCTCTCGAGTCTTCAAGTGTTATCCTATCGAGTGTGAGGGTGGGGTTGTGGTATAAAGTGAATGTGTACAGGCTTGCCAGGCATGCTACGCTGAAGCATCGGTTGAGTGGCGTTGGGGTGCGCAGAATTTCTAGTATTTGTTTTAGAGGAACTGTCGCCGGTAACAGCTACTAATCATGTACTTATTTTTTTTCGTCTTACAAAAATTAAGAACGTAGGTTGTGTTGACTAAACAATATACAAATGGATCGTTCCTAAATCAGTTTAGACGGACTTGTTTTATTTTGTAAATAAATAAAACCCGTAATCACGACTTGCCGTATCAAACACACTACGTACGCTGTGTATAATGTCTTGAACTATTAAGAAACACATAGAATGTGAATTTCAACTAACACTTCTGCAAATTGACCATTTATAATATTACAGCCACAGATTTAACAAAAACATTGACATATTAACATTTAGAAACATATTTTGTCTATGATTTTTTCAGGCTTATCCCAAACCCATAAATGGTCTTTTGTCGCTATTACGCCATATTTGTTTACCAAATAAGACAAATCACTCTGGACGGATTTTCTATTTATATGCAACTTTATACTGTAACAAACTCCCAACAAAACACAATGTAATAGCCGCCCATACACGTGCACATTCAATAGGTCACCTAACTCGGAACAACGTTAGCCGCGAACCAACTAACGCAATTCACCTGAAACTGGTATCATCCGGTTTATTTATAGTTGAACCACTAGACCATGTGGCGAGGTAAATTAATTGCTATATATCCTGGGAATATAACGGATTTCCTGGGAGAAATATGGACGCCACAGACTGTAATTGCTTACGCTTTGTAACTCGCAAGGTAATGGGAGTTGCTCGGACAATTTGTATTGTGAAGGTTAATGGCCAGATCTATTTATGGTTTATTCATAGAAATTCGTATCGTGTAATTTCTGTCATTTTGTTAATGTAAGTTTATTCATTTATTGGTTTGTTCGCCTTTGATGTAAACCCTGACGACGTCAGAAAATTGGTAGAATGGACTTTTTGTTAGACGTCATTGTTTTTAACCGATTTTGAAAATCGTTTCCTTAGTAGAAAGCTCCAGAGCGCGAGCAAGTTCATTTGTATCGGGCCCGACCTTCTAACATGAACAGATTATACACCGCCATCTCACTTGCCCAATCCGCAACCGAGTGAGATGACGATGTGTCGTGCCTTCAATAATTGCTACTAGAATTATTTAAGCAGTCGTGGCTAATGGACAAAAACTCGCGCGCGCACAATACATACCTAATTCCCGAGTGCCATAGGGGACTTTGATATCGGAAAAATAATGGGAACCCGCGGGATAGTTAACTGTTTACAGATATCCTTTGGTTTTTGAGAGAAGCTTTGCTTACTTTGGGGTTAGATGGCGCCGAGTGAATTGTCCAAGCATTTTTATCCGAACAGCGCCGAGGTGAAATCCGCGGGGAACGACTAGGTATCCAGGAACGCTTTCCCAGGTTCTTTCGGTAATCATGTTAATAAATACAGTTTATGGAGCGAGCAGTCACCGCGGACGAAGTTTCCGGCAAAGAAAACTAGGGCAAGTATTTTATTAAGAGTAACGGGACTTTCCAGTTTATTTCACTGAAGCACGGACACTAAAAAAGAGAAATTTCCAGGTCAAACTAAAACTAACAACGGCGCAGCGGCAGCTGCTCTAAATTCTTTTATGTTATTTAAAAAGTATTTTATTAAAAAAGTTCAGCTTCGCTAGAGTGCACAAATACAAGACTGGCCGGCGTAATACGTATAACTGCTTATTGATGTACTGTAAGCTTTTCTTGTAATAACTGAAAGCTAAGTAATCTTACTGATGAACGTAGAATCCCCACTCATATTATAAATGGGGAGGTAACTCTTTCTTTTACGCTTTCATGGCTACAACATTGCACAGATTTTGATGAAATTCGGTGTAGAGATAGTTCACTACCTGAGGATGGACATAGGCTACTTTTTATTCCCCTTAGCCCCGCGACATAACGTGTATTCCACGCGGGCGGAGCCGCAGACGGAAAGCTAGTGGAAAATAAATTGAGACGATGATGATATATTTTAATATGTAAATTCTCACAGTCCTTATTATCATGTGTCCTATATGTTATGACGTGATTTTGTAACTTAATTGCTTAGTGAAAAGTCACAGTTATACTACCGTGACGTCATTTATTACCCATCTGTAACATGCGAGTGATGTTAGTGAAGAGGCCGTCCTATTAGCAAAATAATCAGATACTATGTAGAGCTCTTCTAATTTAAAATGACGCGCCCCACTATCGCATTAACGCACACAAGCAAGTTTAAAATATGGACGCAATACATATACAAATGCCGTTGTAATTGGTCATTCGGTTGCCGGTAAGATTCAAACGTCGGAGTACGCGTCGTTCATTGGCTCCCACACAGATGAAGTGTCGTTATTAATATTTGCACTCGCACATCGAAATCAACTAACTAAGTAGTGGGGCGCGTCATCTTAGACTAGACCAGCTCTACCACAGTGTCCGTAGGTACCCCAAACAGCACGTAGGTACCCGCAGTGCTCCTAATTCGATCGCTCCAAGGCAGTGGCCCGGAAGCCCCTTTGAGCCGCCGCACACATCCTTTGCGTCATGCCCGCTACATAGCTGCCGAGCCTCATTCAATAGAGGCATCGGTTTTGGGGGCAAACGCCGGGAAAGCGAGGCGATGCGTCGAGATGATTGGTTTAAAGCGTTTAAACTGATTGTGGGTACAACACAAGGATGTTACGAATGCCATATTTTCGACAACGCGAATGCGAAGGACCAGGTGAGTCATTAAAAACCAAATAACTTTTTAATTAATAATTACATTAATTAATAATCAAGTTTTAATAAAAGAGCCAAACTATTATTAATAAAGGCGCGTCATGAACGCTGCATAGCAGCCTCATTCGATACAGGCATCGGTTTCGGAGGCAAACGCAGAGAAAGTGAGACTTTGCGTCGAGATTATTGGCTTAAAGCGTTTTAACTGATTGTGGGTACAACATAACCTTACAAGTTCAACCATAATCATATGGATGGTATCAAAACTTGTACCTTTTTTTTTGAGCCGACGGTGTCCCACTGCAGGGCAAAGGCCTCTTTCCTATTTTCCCACTTAGACCTATTTGTTGCCAGTTGGTTGTTGTATCTAGTACTATTCAGTGAAAATACTTAACCGTTTTGTTATGATTATCGCATGAAATCTCAAGTAATCTAGCGATGATTATCATTTACGAGTATTAGAGCAACATAATGTTTAGAACTATTTTTGTACTATCAGTTGAATGCTTGTTGTTGAATTACATTTTTATGTATTGTTTTATACACGGACACTAGATGTCACTGATATACTTTTAAATCGTGGTAATACCGTGGCTGCTATGTTTATACTCGTATATAGAAAATTGGTAAACTGCATTAACTAACCCAACAACGCTCAAAACGGCTCACAGGGCAGGAAATAAAACTCAAATTATCCTCAGTTTGCTTTTTCTTTGCTTTGGCGAAGTGATACTTGTGTTCATGGTTCTTCGAACCTTCTCTTCAAGCACAATAGAGCCAATATTGGTATTGATCTAGACTAAATTGTTATAAAGCATAAAATAAACAGTCACCCAGTCAACATCTCATTACATCTCCCAAGAGAATTTGTCTGCATTATATATGAAATACCTATTAAAACCCCTTAACATGTCGTCACGTCAATATTTCCAGTTTATCAGAAGACCGTAATATTAGTATTCAAGAGGTCCTTCATAGAATATTCCATTTGAGAACTCAGCTGACGTAGATGCATTCAGACACGGGAGCAATGACCCCAGGGGATGGATCAGGTTTCAAACGGAATATGTTAGTTTATGTATTTCACAAATAGAGCAGAACTTGGAAAATATCGTCAAAGTAAGCGTAAAAGTAGAATAAAATTGCAAATAAAACCCCGTGTCATAAACATTGGTGAATTGTATACTATAGATAGGTACTTAACTTGTAGGACATTTTCTTTTTTTTTATTTCATACGGTAGGCAAACAGGCAAGCAGGCCACCTTATGGAAAGTGGTCACCACTGCCTATTGACATTAGCAACACCAAGAGTATCGCCAATGCGTTGCCCACCTCTATAACACGTTACTCTGGCAGCAAAGGCAAATACCACTCCACTGCCAAAGCCACGGTTCCCCAAATCCCCACCCCATGGAGCACTGGAAACCTTACTCACCGGCAGAAACACAATACTATTTAAAAGAGTATTATTTAGCTGCGTTATTCTATGAGGTGAAGGTACTTCCCCAGTCGGGCGGCTCCAATTCGAACGAGATACCCCGCTATGCCCTACCTCCCTTAAATACATATAGATTATCAATCTATACAGAGTATAAAACAAAGTCACTTCCTGCAAGGATTTTAATGCGGTTTTCAACAATAGATAAGAGTGATTTAAGAGGAAGTTTCATAAGCAAGAAAAAAGGGAAGGTAAAGCGTACGCGAAGTCGCGTCGGATCCACTAGTAGATTATAAATAACTATCTATTATTAAGTATGTATTTAAAAAAATATATATACTTATCTAATAATACTTTAGTAATAATATATATAATAATACTTTATCAGTTATCTAACTCCCATAACACAAGCTTTTCTTACTTTGGGGATAGATGGCACTGTGTTAATTTGTCCAAGCATATTGACTTCTTTATTTTATTAGACCCACATCTCACCTGATGGTAAATAACATGGCAGAGGATGGAACATGCCAGGCATTTTGATCGGCAGCTATTATTCTCCAACGTAACAAGAAATAACAAAATGGAGACGCAACATTCTATCGATAAATAACGGCACACCATTAACGTCGAAGATAAAATCCGTAGAACGTCACGGAAAATGTTGGAAAATGTTGAAAAAAGGTGAAAGTAAAAGCTCAGGGCTGGCTCCATCAATCACGTGGGTTATGTAAGTATTAACAACGAAAGCACGGACCCTGTTGTTATGAACCATGGCTGTTATGGGCGACAGTTACCGCTTTTCACAGGGCGGGCCTCAGGTGGTCAAACGAGTTGGTGGCACGACAATGCTGGAGGGTACAATTTAGATTATTAAGTGTCTGTTTGGTGTGGTAGTTTGGGGCGTGGCCACCTTCGCCTGTCAGCTTCATTTTAAGTCAGTAGATGCCACAAGATGTCTACTAATGTACTACATTATAATTGTAAATTATTGTAAATTTCACGAGATATGGAATATTTTAAAAATCCGCTAGTTATTATACAAACGTATGAATTAGAAATAAATCTACGCAAATAGTGTTTTCCGAAATGGGTAAATTAACAAAATATACAAAATAATTTATTAATGGTCCTTTACTTTAGGGCGTGGCTGCCATTGCTTGTCAGCTTCATTTTAAATTAGTATATTTTTTTGTATACCACTAAGGTGGCAAACAAGCTTGCGGCCTGCCTGATGGTAAGCAGTCACCGCAGCCTATGGACGTTTGCAATACTAGGGACATCACCCACGCGTTGCCGACCCCAAAAAGATGCTACAAGATGTCTACTTATGGTACCAAACACAAAAAAATATATTTCGTTAGATACATTATGTAGACATCTTGTAGCATCTATTGACTTGAAATGAATTTGACAGGCGATTGTTGGCCCTAAAGTGCCACACCTCTGCTTGTCGGTCATGTATGGCCCGTATCACGGAGAGTGCTCACGAGCTCACAAGCTCATTCCACCATCCTTCTACTAAAGGATATCCAGACGAACTGCAGGGTATCACCCTCACGTGATCGATATTCCACGCGTTCGCACCAAGCACTTCGCATCTGCATTTAGCAGGCGCACTGCCAGAGTGGAATACCCTGCCTGCGTCTGTATTTCCAAGTGAATGTAACCCGAAATTATTCATGAGACTAGTGAATAGCCAACTTCTGGGTAAGCTCGCTCCGTTGTGGATCTAATCTTAGCATTTCATTTAAAATCAAGATCAAGAGCAAACCTATGTGTTATATATAATATATAAAAAAGACATGCAACGCAAGCTATTTTACTTTTACATATTAATATTATGCAGAAAAAAATATGGAATGGATCAACTCAAAAACTGCTTTACCGATTTTAATTATTATTTCACCTATAAAAAGCGACATTATCACCGAGAAACGTAGGCCATCGTTTCCCTGAAATTCAATGTGGTTCCGACGGGAACGAGTTCGGAACGTGGTAACCAAATTTTACGCGGACGAAGTCACGGGCAAATAATAAGAATAAAGAATAAAGCTAGTCCTTCCATAAATTAATCCCAAAACCGTTGACAACAAAACGAAATTTCAAAATAGCTACACTTACTCCCAGTGTCCACGGCGTTCTCCGATAAGTCTGTGGCACTTTACTTGCGAAGTTGAGACTCGCCGACAGAGCTGTCGGCCTCGCGGGATAAATGACTACGCGCCAACGAGAGCTTTTTAGATGCAAAGCTCGATCGAGAGATTCGAGCAAAGTTTAGATAAGATTTTTTCCGGATTTGGGGCGTTACTGTGTCATTCATTATCCACCATCTTAGGCCTTGTATTGACTGATTAATTAAACACTAAAGCCTAACAAAGGCGTGGTTTTATATACTACAGGTACATTCAAGAACAAACAAAAGCAAACAAAAAAATGATAAATTTCATTCTAGGTTAAGCGCTTTAGAGAATCCACTACTTTTGCTATAACTAGCTGACTCGCCGCGACTTCGTTCGCGTGTTACCCTATCCTATAAACCTCCATCTTGAGTCACTATATCTATTGTTAAAAACCGCATTAAAATCAGTTGCGTAGTTATGGCATACATAGCGATGCCGCAGGAACGGGTGGATTGCGCAACGGCCAGCAGATGTGCCGTGATGTTTAAAATAATATTATTTATCTACCATACCTACATATGTTTTATTTATTTTTATGTATTCATTTATTTTTAGTTATTTTATTTACTTAGTATAACGTCCGTGACGTACCCAAACAATGGGCCCACAGAATACCAGCGCTGTGAGTCGTTTCATGCGCCTCACAGCACATGCTGAGTGGGTACCATTTGCGCTAGCCGCTGCGGCACCGACAGTGTCATG
This sequence comes from Blastobasis lacticolella, assembly GCA_905147135.1. Taxonomy (NCBI): domain Eukaryota; kingdom Metazoa; phylum Arthropoda; class Insecta; order Lepidoptera; family Blastobasidae; genus Blastobasis; species Blastobasis lacticolella. The sequence goes on along the minus strand of LR990055.1, from coordinate 17,453,383 downwards.
GGAGACTACATTATATTGTCTTATTAAGATATTTTAAATGTTAATGTGTCCGTTGTCTGTAATTGTAACTGTTATTGTGTCGTGGTGTGCTATGTGTAATAAATGTATTTTCTTTCTTTCTTTCTTTCTTTCTTTATAAGATCTATGCGTACAGAGGAACAGACGGCAGGGAGCGCCTTTGATTTATAAGACACAACTGCGAAAAGTACGTAACTTCCTCACATCACCCATCAATAACCATCAAGTAAAACACACACGCACTGAATTTTTCATCGCGCCCAACCTAAATCGACCACCTACACACGTTTAATCAAAACTTTAATGCCCCGTTAGGCTTTAAATCGCTCCGAAATCCAGACAGATAAGCCATTGCGCCGTGGAAAACTTCGGTACAGAGGAGTAAGATTAATTACAGTGTTGCCGGGCTAAATAAATCACGGTCCAACCGAATCCGGCCCGCCGGGGCCGGTGTTAACCAGATCTCTCACTTAGGCCGTGGCAGGTAGCGTGTACTGTCTCTATTACGGCCTCGGGAGATAAAGGATGACATTTATTATTGAGGTCCAACCTTGAACCTGCGAAGTTCCTGGGCAGGGTGTGAAATTCAAACACTGGCTGTCAGAAACTTTGCCTTATCTTATTGATGAAATTCAGCAGTAACTCTCTGGTTGTAAACGGTTTAGCGATTAATTTATTAAAGACGAAGGAAGTACTTTTGCCAGCGACTTCGTCACGTAAAATTCGAGTTTTACGTTCCGGACCCGATTTAGGTAGAACCACATTGGAATTCGGGGTAAATTATAGCATATTCTAGGCTATAAGCTACATTACTGCCTACAAACTTTCGAATTTATAATATAAGAAGAATTAGTAACACGTTTTGGCTCTTTCGCAAATAGACACCGGGCAGTGTAAGTAATACGTTCATATCGCCCCCTACACTAAGATATCTATTTCGGGCTATTTGTATAGCTTTCACTAGATTCACAAACACCTGCTTCCCACTGGGGCAGACACTCTATCGAAGGCCACATTACCTAGCCTGCAGATATCGAAAGATATCCGAAATAATATTTATTTCCCGACCGCTCAACCGATGTTAATGATACACCTACGAAACTGCGCCGCCAGGATTCTACAGACAGATTCCTGGCACACAGATAAGACACATTTTTAAGACAGATACATTTTCAAACTACGATCCTGGCACACCTCTATTCATCATCCATATGCCATACATATCATCTCGTTTACTCTAGTTGCAAGGCAGACCTTTTAATATGTGTTACTTTTAATAGGTGACGTGGAGTGGGATGGAGGTGAAGTACCCCATCCCACTCCACGTCACCTTTGCACAACTAAAACCGTTTAAGGACGCCACACCACAATCAAACTAAAACAGCATATTGACCTATCCAAAACCAGTATAAGATGCGCTAGCATATCTCCAGTCGCACATAACAATATTCGCTCCTCTTATAGTAGTCTTAGATAGGTCGATGATATACCGTCTTCAGTACAAACAAACAGACTAAGCGACTGCAATCCAATTACATGGGCGCGTGATTAACAAAGGAGTCAATTTTAAAGTTGTGCGGAGTCTCGAGAGCGAAGGAGTGGACTCTTGACACGCGGTGTCTAGCCTGGCCTTGGTTAATTAGTAGGAGACGAGGCATCCCTTTGCAATTATGGAAAATCAAGTCTGCTGTTTGGTGCGTTCGAATAGAAACCGCCCAAACAGTGGAGTGGAGTTAGGTGGAGTGCAGTGACCTACCTTTAACAATAGAAGATGAGCTAGCATCTCTCCAGTCGCACATAGCAATATTCGCTCCTCTTATAGTGGTGTTAGGTAGGTCGATACACCGTCTTCTGCACAAACAAACCTATGCGACTGCGATCCAATTACATGGGCGCGTGATTAACAGAGCAGTTGGATATTAAAGTTGTGCGGAGTCTCGAGGGCGGAGTGGAGGGACTCTTGACGCGCGCGTCTAGTCTGGTCTTGGTTAATTAGTAGCAGACGAGGCATCCCGTTGCAATTATGGAAAAGCGGTCTGTTCTTTGGTTTAGAGGTAGGGCTGAGCGGGGTATCCCGGAAAGTAGTGATAAACGAGCAGACAACCCAATTGATGGTATGCGGTAACTGTCGAACATAACATCTACGGTTCGTGCATTTAGGTTGTAAGCAACAAAAATGCAGCCGTAGAAATAGATAAGGCGGTGGTTCTCACCTAAGATTATTTATTTATTCCATAAACTTTAGTTTTACAGTTTAAAAACGAATGCACTGTAAAATTAATATTAGGTACTTCTTAAGATAAAAAAACCTAATATGTCTATAATAGGACAAAAATTTAATTTCAAATTCCTCAACTGTTCATCGTCACACAGAACCTCAAGCGCTCATCGACTCGCAAAAATATTACAGTCAGGCGCCAATAATGACAAACCATACGTCGGAAAATAGTAACACGGCCAACTTCAGACGTAAAGCAACTTGCTAAAACTTCAGTTTCATCGACTGTACAGACTATTAAATATTTATTGCAAAAAAAAGTATTTTAACATTTCACCGACCGCGGCAGGTGTCCCGCCACAAATAAAAAACTTGTGACAGCGCAAAGACAAACAGAACAAGAGCCGAACAAAGTTTCCTACATTCCGCTTGTTCGTAGAAGCGCTACGGGCGCTACGCGGCGTAGCGGTTACGAGTGCCTACGGGACTGTTCATGCGAGAAATTTAACTTTTCTTTTTTATCTTCCTCCTTATTGCGATACTAAATGCCACGTCGAAAAAGTGGCAAAGTTACTGAAGGCTCTTACGTGACGCAGGCGGCGGCAAATGACGACAATTGTATCCTTACCTGCGGAGAAAAAGAATAATTAAATAAATAAAAAAGTTGTAACAAGCCCGAGTGGGCGGCTATTGGGCGGAATTAATTTCGCTCACGCAACGCTTGGCAGTTGCGACATCGTCCGTATTATGCCAATTTAAAGTTGACAAAGACACGACTTCGGCAATTAGTTGGGAAGTGGATGTAATAAATTCAATTTGTTTCATACACGTAATTTCGTAAATTGCGTACACGACGTTTATATTAAAACTTGAAGTAACACTTCGGAGCTTAGCCCGTGGGGTCTAAATTCTGAGTATTGCTACGTGAGGACCTCGTAGACATAGAACACTCTTGCTTTGTGAAAACCGCATAAAAATCCGTTTAGAAGTTTTTGAATTTATTGGGAACAGACATACAGACAGACGCTGCATGGGACTTTGTTTTATAATATGTATTAGAAGTAAGCGTAGCCAACACTAATTACAACAGGAGAATTTTATTTTACACCCTGCATCTGAACACAAAAGTAATCACTCACCGAATGTAAGGAAAACATCACAGAAATTAAATTTGACGACGAAATATTAAGGTTTGATAAAAACCTAAATATAGCGCGGACGACTCAAACGCTATTCAGCTAAAGGTCAACAGGCTCTTTTCATTTCTGCTCAGTCTAATTCTGGGAATGCTCGACCCTCGGTCCGAATCAGACATTGGAAGGAACGGAAACGGATTAGTCACTTGATCGGTCAACTAACACTAACACTGAAATTGTTGGAAATTGATCACTTTGAGAAACATCGAACCGAAAGGACGATTGAAATGCAAAGGAAACTAGATAATCACAGAATAATAGGAGTAACATTGTTGTTCGCGAAAAATAAAACATATTCTGACAAAGTATTCCGATGTTTGCGTTCGCACGCTGTAAAGATGGAATATATTTCATCGTTTGAGTGCCTAATCGCGGTGTACGTTACATCAAAGTAACGTACACAACCCTTTTTACCGCGCACGATTAATGATCTCCCTCCCAAGTTTCCCCTTTGCAATACAACTTTGGATTCTTCAAAATGCATGTTACGGGCCAAAGCTAACAGCTGTGACCACTTTCCATCAGGTGATCGTCTGCTGTAGACATTAACACTGCGGCCAATTCAACAATTGGGTCAAAATTGGCGCTACGTGTGTACGCACGACTCATCTGGCCGCATTTATTGCGCGCTACAATACTGAGCACTGCTGTAGCCTCTCTGGTATTTGCGTTAGCAAAAAGTGTTAAAAAAAAGTAGAGAATACAGCACAAAACCAACCCAACGTGTCCTAATGTTGACAAAGTAAGAGCCATCGGTTAAGATATGAGCTTAAAATCGCCAGCTATCCCGCCACGGTGACCGATCGCAGGCTCCACATGCGCCTGTCAGAGGCTTCGGGTGCTCCATCCATCAGGGAATCAGTGGCGAGCTCCAAGCCGTCGGTTCCGATTGATTGGCAGGCTAACGAACGCGTTCATCACTGCGATTTGTTATGGATACACGATACTCGAGCCACGGCTACGTTGGCACTTCATTCGTGTGAAGATGTTGCACACTTTACTGTGTAAGACATTCTCAAATTGCCGCAGGAATGTCGTAATCTAATTATGATACTAAAATATGAAAAATGTATTGTAAGAAAAAATCTATTTTATCAACGCCGTAATGTGATTATAATACCAAAATATGTATTGTACGAGTACCAACGCCTTAATCTAATTATGATACCCAAACATGTACTGTGTCAAAACATATTTTATTATCACGATTAGATTACGACTTGCGGCAATTAGAGAATGCCTTACATATTAATTAAATAGACCTTTAATCACGTCTAACGGAAAATAAGATACCAAAGCATCAATCACCTCTAACAGCAAACATCATTTAATTTACAGCTTTCCTAAAACAACATTAGCTTTCATTTACAAAACTAATCGACGGCCAGATGTCGTGTCGGCGTTTCCATTGCATTTCGTCACGCCCGCGACCCGTAGAAAAACAAAGGGCAGTGTTGCCAGCTGCCAGACAATCTACTAACGAGCGGCGAAGGGGATTACAGGTGGGGCCCGGAATGGCTGTTTATTGCCTCGTAAGACACGGCAACACTGCTCGGAACTCGATTATGGGGTGCCGACCTTTGCTTGCCGAATGGAGGTTATTATTTATTTTCAATAGGGTATACCTTTTGGTGTCGTTGCTCGTGCCAGTGTCAGTGATTGTGACAGGGGTCTAAGAAACGAGCGAGTGAGGCGGGTGTTTGTGAAAACGACCTGAGTGGTTCAGTTATCAACATGTGGTCTGCCAAGCAAGAGGGTTTGATTCCGGCCGGGTAGAAATTGAAATGATTAAATTAAATTTCAGTTACGGGTCTGGGTGTTCTATGTATAATAAGTATGTATTTAAAATATTATTTATGTAGTACTTCAGTTATAGTTATTATCAGATATAAGCTTTGCTTAGTTTGGGGCTAAATGGTACTGTGTGAATATGTTCATGATTATTTATTATTTATTTGTTTGGAATTTCACGGGACGTTGTTCTTTCACGAAATTCAGTTACGAATGCGGCCGAAAGGGATCCATCGGCACGGTTGTGAAGATTCTGGACTACCATAGTTTATATTTATTTACAAATTCATGCCTGAGCATAGAATTTTATACGTCTCAGTGACAAAATGCACCTAAACCAACCAAATAGAGGTAAAAAAAGATACCCGTGTCAAGGTCCAAGCAAGGTCAAGACGGACCCCGGGCTTGTATGCGAGAGTACAACCGAGACATTAACAGCAAGATGATGGCCCAAGTCTACATTTACCTAGTAAACATCCCGTACCCGGCGTAATGGCGCCGAGTGCACTCGCTGAGTCAATATTGACTCTTTGTCACCTGTAGTCGCCGACGACGAGATATTTGATTCAAGTCATTCGATTAATCGCCCACCCCGACTCGCTGCGGGCAGTTTCATTTTGGTTTCGAAAATTACGGAGAAAAGCCCGAGACGTGATTTCGTGAGATGTACAAAAGGTCAAAAACCACAATTTGTACGGTCGTTTGTATACACAGTAATTATCTTTAAATATCTGAACCTAACGTACCTATACTAAAAGTTACCAACTTTCGTAACGTTGCTAGGTACTTTTCATACAATCCCTTGTCTTCACGGGGAAAACCTGTTCCTTTATCTGGAGTTGTATCGTGGTCTGTCCGGTTTGAGTAATATTGGTCTCTTTGGCGTGTATGTCATGGTTGTGCTTACGCGCGCGAGGGCCCAGGGTTCCGCATTGACCATGATCTAGGATTTGACAGATCAGGTAATTACAGTGGAGCGACTACCATCCGACCTCCGTGACCCCATAAACAGGAGGACCTGACCAGATTAGATCATGGTTACACATTTATTCGCCTGAGGTTTCATCGCGACGTTTTCGCTCACCGTAAGATCATTGGTTAGTGTTCATCTAATGTACCTTCATAACTCAAAACAGAGTCATTGGTACATATCAGCAGTTTTGAGAAATATTACGCAATAATGTGACACAACCGCCACTATACAAAACTTAAATCAGATAAGACGAGGTGTCGTACTCATATAGCTACATCTATATCGACTCCTATCCACCTCTCTGCAGTTACAGCGGCGCAGATAGGTTAGATTTGTCAGTGGATTGAAGTCATTCGATTAGCAGCCGGCGCGCCGCCCGCCGCCTGGGGGTGCAGTTATATTTTATTTGTCACAGAGACGAAAAATGGCATCAGGAAAAGAACATACGATAGTATTAAATAACAAAGGGATATAATATAATACATAAACCTGTAGAGCTCGTCTAATCTAAAATGACGCGCCCCACTATCGCATTAACGCACACAAGCAAGTTTAAAATATGGACGCAATACATATACAAATGCCGTTGTAATTGGTCATTCAGTTGCCGGTGAAATTCAAACGTAGGAGCACGCGTCGAGCATTGGCTCCCACACAGATGAAGTGTCGTTATCAATATTTGCACTCGCACATCGAAATCAACTAACTAAGTAGTGGGGCGCGTCATTTTAAACTAGACGAGCTCTACCTCTTATCCTACTAATATTGTAAATGCGAAAGTTTGTAAGGATGGATGTATGTTTGTATGTATGTTACTCCTTCACGAAAAAACAGTGAATGCATTTTGATGATATAGCTGACAGACCAGAATTACATATTATAGCTGATAGCCCAGTAAGCTGCAAAATTTCATTTTTTTTATGGCTTACGGTAGGCAAACAGGCAAGCAACCTTTACAGTCCGTTCAATAGTTTTTGAGTGAAAGAGTACCTAACTACAGATAAACTTTACAATTTCAAAATATCGCCGCGACTCTGTTTGCGTAAAATCGGGTCACTACGTTCCTTATTGGTATATATATAAACTGTCACTTTAGCTTCACAATAACCGACTTTGATGCAAGTTAAATGAATTAAACCCGTCCAAATATTTGCTTTCCTTTCAGTAAAGCCAACAGTGTCGGATTCGATTCGTCAGATTGCCGTGGCCGGCGGCAAAAACGCATATTTGTTATTTTATTTATTGTGTTGGGCGTAAAAACTGGGTGATTCGCTAGTTGGATAAAGCGAAATCGATTACGCATTTCACTCGACTTGATTTCAATTCCTACAGTTTACTTGAGTAAGTGGTACAGAGTATAGAACACATTATTATTCATCATCACAGCCCATAACAGTCCACTGCAGGACTTAGGGCCTCTCCCACGAAAGGGAAGGTTATTGCCATAATCTCCAGCTTGGCAGGCGGGTTGGAGATCGCAGTGTTGTAAATGTAACAATGGAAAACGCTGCTGCCCATTTTCCAGCCTACGGAGACACTAGATCTTTTGCCTAATAAATATTAGTCGCCTTGTACGACACCCACAAGTCTAAGGGGCTAGTGCTATTCTACTCTGCCGGACACCACACGGCCTACAAACATTATTATTAATAATAATAAATTTGCTTGGACAATTCACGCAGCGCCACCTATCTACGCCTAAACTAAGCAAAGCGTATGTTATGGATGCCAGCCAACTGTATTATTTGAGTGTCACCAGGGGAACCGTGGATTAGGCAGTGAAGGGTCTAGCAATTGTGTATTGCTGTCAGAGCAAAGTTTCCCGAGGTTTTAGAGATAGGCAAAGCATTGGCCATACTCCTGATTAAGCATAGACTGTTTGTCTGTCGTATATTTGCCTTGTCGTATACGTTGCCGGCCTCTAAATTATATCTTGTACGATCCTGCTTGGACTTAAGTTTATATAGTTCTTATGTCATTGCTATACGATTTTAAACGTTCTGCGTTTAGGTATATAAACATGTACATATAGGTATACCATATGTTGTCAACAAAACGTCCATAATTAGGTCGGGTCGGGTCGGCACACAGCTCGGACCGCACCCTGCAGCCGCACCGGCCTTTGGGTGTAGCCCTCACATGTTGGCATGCAGTCAATGCTTTCAAATACAAACAATACAACACCAAGTTATACCATAAACTTTGCTAGATATGGTTGTGAATACAGAGAACGGCGTATGAATATGGTGTAGGTATAAATTTGAAGTAGTTTAGATATGATTTTACGAGAAGACTATTTATAACTATCTCAGCAGTAGATACCTAGGCAGTAGGTATAATTCGACGGTAACTTTAAATGTTTTAATTTAACAGTTCTAAAAACACTTTTAAAACATTTGTCTGTAGAGTGTCAAGAACTTTCACTCGACTGCGGGAAGCCCAAAAGGAAGAGTTATACTATTAATTAATAATATACTTCTGAATATAGATTACACATAGTTTAATGGAGATCTCTGGGGAGAAGTCTATGCCCAGCAGTGGGCGTTTTTCCGCTGATATGATGACAATAAAATCCATTTCAAAATGGACAAAAAATTCTTCCAGACTCCACAACAACGGCAAACAGCCCGCAAAACATCTCCCATTTACAATGGAGGGCTATTTATTTCTTCAAAGGGCGTATTATGCCAAATCCCACGCGACGGCACTTGACAGCAATCTGATCTGGGTACTAACAAGGCTACCAACATGTCAACCACCCACATTGTCCCTTACTTAGAGGCAAACGTGGTCGTAAACGAGTGTGTGTACCTTACGAGTGACGTACACGACCTAATTAAAAACTAAATGTAAGTGTTTACTGATGTTACAGCAGACAAGACTAATAGTGCGATGCATGTATAGTGGATACATCATTTAGGGGAAAGAGACGAAACACGAAAAATGTTTCTCAGGACCGCAAATGGAACAATGTGGCAACTGCCTGCTCACCCAGAATGTTTTAGCGGTGAAGGGGTAAGGTAGCCGCCAATGTTGGCAAGCGAAGATGTGAAGGTGGAAAAGGGCTATTACCACAAAATAGAAAACTAACAGAAGGTCATCTTCGAAAATTATTACCTAAACTTGCCGACTCTCTAGGGTTGCTACTGCATTTATTATGAATTTTGAAAACAGTATTTAAAATATCGAATAGAATTTTAAAGATCGTTCACAATAACATGTCCCTTGCAAAGGAACAATATCTAATCCTTGCCATAATGTGATCATAATTACTTCCCAAGCTGTTCAGGTTGTGTTCAAGTGTATTAGATTTTCCATACCAGCTTCAGACATTATGCCTTTAGTAGGCGTAATAATAATCTACTGTTTATTCACTTTTTTTAAATTCATCTAAGAGAGGTAGGGCATAGCGGGGTATCTCGTTCGAATTGGAGCCGCCCGACTGGGGAAGTACCTCCACCTTACAGAATATCGCAGCTAAATAATACTCTTTTAAATAGTATTGTGTTTCTGCCAGTGAGTAAGGTTTCCAGTGCTCCATGGGGTGGGGATTTGGGGAACCGTGGCTTTGGCAGTGGAGTGGCATTTGCTTTTTGCTGCCAGAGCAACGTGTTATAGAGGTGGGCAACGCATTAGCGATACTCTTGGTGTTGCTAATGTCTATAGGCAGTGGTGACCACTTTCCATCAGGTGGCCCGCTTGCCTGTTTGCCTACCGTATGACATAAAAAAAAAAAAAAAAAAAATCATCAGACCCTGAGAATAACCTTTCCCTGACTTGGGATTTGACCCACTTCCCGGTAATCAATTGAATTGAAAATTTCATACACATGTAAATTGATGAAAATGCAATATTATGGTATTAGTCAGTTGATCTGATGATGGAATAGGAAAGTGGTCAGCGATTTTTTATATTAGACTAGACAGGCATTTCCGACTAAAAACTATTAAGGTGGCCATTACGATTTCTTATTCTGTTAAAAACTGTCACGTGGTGCCTGAAACTGTTCAACTAGTCCTACGGTCTCTAGCGGAAGACCTTCGTCAACCTCGCTTCATCATCGGCATTAGAACTCGTAGCGGTGCTGAAGTTCGACTAGCCTCAAAGTCTGAAATGGTCACCCATCAGTTCTCGCACTCTGCGTGCGTTGCTTGTATGTTATTAAGTAATCTTAGTTACGTACAAGTACTTTTATTTTATCAATAATAATATTGTTTAATTAAATTATATTCAATTTAAGTCGACACTACAACGAATTATCGCGTTAACAATCGCGACCGAGCACTGATTGAGAACTGTTTCCAGTGGACCTTCAGTATGAGCCGATCTTTATTTTGCGCTATTACCCAACTGGCCGGGAATTGTGACCATGGGACCAAGGGACAGTTTATCGTCGGATATAGCATTTATATCGCGGCAGTTGAAACAGTCGGCGCCATTTTGTGTACATATACTCGTAATATTAGTATTGTCGAGTTTCCCAATTAGAGCAAAATAATGTAATTAAAAGAGGCGTCTATTACGTGAACTTAACAACTACTCTACTTCATAACAATTACAACATTAAAACACATTAATTAGTCATAACACATAAGTAATTTATATGGCCGGCCCAAGAAGCGATGGCTTGATGTAGTCAAGAACGATATGCGTGCCAATAAGCTCACCACTAGGGATGCCGAAGACCGAGCGAGGTAGGCCAAGAATAGCAGGAAGACGGACCCTGGGCCGTCGCGTGCTTCGCGGGGGCGCAACCGGGACATAACGCCAAGATGATGATGATGACATAAGTAATTTATAACAAGGTAAGTAAATAAAGAAGCGAAACGTTAAGTACAGTCGACAAAACAAAGACGCTACACAGAGGCTAACAAAACGCGACGCTTTGCGTACATCCCCTGCGTAGAGTCCTTTAAACCTACTTTCAGTTAACATACTTAAATAAACGTTTTATCCAAAATTATTATAATCATTTTTATCATAAAAAGTGAGGATACCAAAATGGCGAGCTTTACGTGTTGGTAAGCGAAATGAATACATTTTCTAAATTACAGACTCCACCCCATCAACGATCCCTTCAAATCACATTACCAGAGTCTATAATTTCCGCGCAGCAACATGGTTTTCGAATTTGGAAGCACATTAACGTGTGTGGAGTGGACACCGTCGCGGCTCATGTTGCAAAATACACTCGGCCGCGCAAACCCCAAAGGGTAAACCATGGGTTGCCATGGGGCACGGGGAGCCCGGGGTGATACGCTAAAAGAGGTTAACGGCACAGGTTAGGGGAGGCTGGGGCACGCTCCGAGCCACTTTTTAATCTGTGGCGATTGCAGGTACCTACCCTACCGCTAAATAGGCAATGAATAAAGAATAAGACAGAAATAATTACGTGTCCGTTCGATATAAAACTCTTCGCTCACACAAGAATAAATGGGGATTTAACGAGATTCAATATAAACTATGTAACCAGATTAAAGATCTTCAATTAGAACCAGCATTCAGTTCAAGAAAATAAAAGAAATTGAAATATTATACTTTTTAAATCAAGTAAAATGACAAAAAGGAGCACTCCATGAGTAAATTCACGGATTACGGATTACTTATAGACAAAAATTTTGATAGACTTATTGTCTAGCCAGGCATTTGACCGCCATCTCAGCTAAGTAAGTGACGAAACGGCCGAAGATGGAGCGCGTCTTTCTAGGAACGGCCTAGAAAGAGTATAATCTTGAAGGCGTCCAGATTATACTCGTAATTATTAAGGAACACACTCGTAGGCAACGTGTTTTATTCCTTAGGTTAAATAAAAGCGGCTGAGATGAAAATCCGAACAGCGCATTGAAGGTATATATCTCCGCCAAAGAAAAATGTTTTAGCTATTTCAAGGGCAATGTAGCCAGGTTATTTTAGGTAAGGGTATCCCCTATCGCTCGTTAGTCCTGGCGGCAACCTGGCGCTTCTTTCGTAATAAATCGCGGGTAATTTATCTATTACTGGGAGAGTGCAAATTGGGGTAAAGGAAAATAGGAGCTTTATTTCTAGACTACAGAACCTTGTTCTTGGCAGGATAGAGTATGTTGGCGCTTATTCATTTAGGCCTAGCTCCAGTAGTGGACTAGGTGTAGGTGAACTTTGTTCTTCGGAAACCGGTAATTGGATGTCTTACAGTCCACTGCGGGACTTGAGTCTCTTCCAGGGTGGAGAGTGGAGCTCGTCATGAGCACAAACGTTTAGCGGATTGATAAGAGGAAATTGTGTTAGATTATTTTATGCTAAACGCTGAGCGTGAGAATATCCGACCGCCAGGCAACGTAATAGCGATTACCTGGGCCCTTATCGCACTAAGTTTGAACGAATTTATCAAAACCAAACCATAGCCGTTGTCCACGACGTCTCTTTCTCATTGTTTAGTGAAAAAGAAAGACAGTATGTGTCAACGGCTGCGAATTAAGCTGCGGCTGGTAGATAAGGCTATTTTAGCTTTAAGTCCGCCACTGTACTTTTGTGCATAAAGCTTTAATAAATAAATAAATAAATTGGTTTTGGTAAAGATAGAGAGGTGTGGTAATCTTATAGGATTTTACTAGCGACACTCCCCGGCTTCGCACGAGTTTTCTCGGCTATCTTTATTATAATACGCACGTAATTTTGTAACTGACGGTGAAAACCGCATCAAAATCCGACAGACGGACGCGGAAAGCTATTTCATTCATGCTGTGTATAGAAGTAGTATTTAAATTCTACAGCATGCGGGTCTTCTGCTCCTTGGAGTCAGGTGCGGGCCTATGGGGCTTACCCCCGTGCCCGGGCGACTTCTCAGCCAGGCTGTGTCCTGGCCGGTCATGTGGTGACGCGTTGCGCCTTTAAAGTTTTAGGCGCGCTAGTTTGCGATCGTGCGCTGAGGTCGCATTGTAGGAGGCGGTTCAATGGTGTCGTTAGTGTTGTTTTTGTTACAGATGGGGGCTCAGTCCATCTGTAACGTAAGTGATGGTGAAAGAAGCGGTGGAGGACGATGCGTGGGCTTCCGGTGGGATTCTCAGCAGCTCCCTTTAGATTCTATCGGACCCGGCGCGACTCCTTTCACTTACACCAACTTTACCCCTACCTACCCTTTTCTTTCTTGCTTATAAACCTTCCTATTGAATTACTCTATCTATTGTTGAAATTCGCATTAAAATCGGTTGCGTAGTTTAAATGATTTAAACATACATACAGACGGCAGGAAGCCAGTTTGATTTATACTATGCAATAAAGATATGGAGATTTCCAATTTAGATAGAAGATTCAAGATTCAAAGATTCAAAATATTTATTTGTAAGAGATAGGTATTACAGATGTTTTAATTATCTTCAATAGTTTCTCTATCCTTTGCCCGCATGCTGAGGCGTACAAATCTTTAAGTATAATTGTTTCATTTAGAAGATATTGGTATATGTATATTTAGATCATTCAACTGTACTGGAACTAGTGGGACACAGCTGGGTATGTACCGCTGTGGAGTTAGCGACTGGAACTACTGGGATGTAAGGATTTTGACGGACAATCTAACAAATAAAAACCTAACTACATAATGAGTATGATTCAATTCATGCGAGTTACTTAATAATTATAAAAGTGAAATCATTTCGGATTTCGATTGGACTGCCACTCATAAAATTGCTATGCCAATAAACTTTATAAACGTTTAGGTCTGAGTGCTCGGTGGGTTCGACAGTCAATTTGAAGGTGCTTTTTACCACTTACTGGAGGTAGATAACCTTGCGACACTGTAGACGACGAGACGACTAGAAAAAACGTGTTGTAGAACTATAAAAAACTGCTCGCGTAGAATTTAATACTACCTAACTGGTAGAGAAACATTGAAAAAAGTTACTTGTGAGCCTACAACAATATTCGACAATACACAAATCGTCACAGTTATCGGATTGGTCACCACGGTATTATTTTTAAACCCCGACGTCAAAGAGGGGTGTTATTATGTGTCTGTAGTCTGTGCCTATATATGTGTATGTGTGTAGGTGTGTGTCCGTCTTAATTCGATGCGGTTTTCTTTATTTGAAAGCCAGTTTAATAGATATGTATCTTAGCTTTGTTTCATTATTCATTAAATCGGTTTCTTAGTATAGAAAATATTTTAGTTCAATATGTAGCTTGGTTTGGGTGAGGCCGTGGCGCAAGCCAGAATTACTCATGACCGAAATAATCATACACAGAAGTCACTGTACGCATTTCACCGGAAGAACGCCCAATTTTTCTCAAAAAGTTGATTCGCGGGTTATCCGGCTCTTTCTGTCGGTTAGGTTCTTATCTCGGGTTTCTCGTGACAAACCAGATAAGATAAGAGTGACGATTTATTTGTACTAAATACCCATGAGTCTCAAAAACTATCATATGAAACAACGCAACGGAAAAAAGGACCGACATAAAAATGCAGACGGTCGTTATCACGCACGACCGAGCGGTTCCGATCGATCAAGTCTCACAATTTGGTCGCATGCCAGAACAGAAGAACTTTGGACTACTAATGAAGTGCCAGAAGAATGCCAGCAGCGCGAAAGGGAGCCGGAGCGATACGCGCACGTGATAAGGAGGGAAACAGCCTCCGGCAAAGTAGGTAGTAGCCGCCTAATTACAAAGCGATAGTTAATTATACATCGGCGTGTGTAGCTGATATTACTGGGACAAAACAATTATTCCTGGTAAACCGGCGAAGCCAACGCTCACTAAACACGCAAGTTACATAATAAAAGCCTTCTCTGTTCGCTGGGGAATAGTTGCCGGCCCCGTAATAGCTGCAATACGGACGCGGTGCGTCAGCGCCATCTGTCGGCCGCCGGCCGCTAACAAACGTTACAGCATAGCCGCTAAGTTTGGAACAACTTAATGCACTCACCAGCAACTTGCGTCTTCGGATTCAGCAGCACCCGTACACCACTTTGCTAATAATAGTAAAGATCAGAAACCGGTCGCGAAAACTGCCGTCGAGTTTCTTCAACTTCGAATCAAGCAAGAGGGAATCACAGTGACACTATCACGGTCCGTTGTCCGCCAGTGTGAAGCACATACAGTAAATAAGTAATTGTTCAGTAGGTACGCTAGAGGAGCGCAAGGAGTAGACGTGCGTCGGGCCCGGCGTCGCGGGCGGACTGCGCCCCGCCCGCCCCCGGCGCCCCGCTGCGCCCCGGCCTGCGCGCCATAACCTAACCCCATTCCAACTTTTCCGAGCCAAAGAATAGCTCCCAAAGAAGTGACAGCGTCCAATTTAGGCAATACAGAACTTGTTGACAAACTCCGGAATATAATTCCATTCGTGCGCTTGAACTTTAAAAGCGTTGCGAGGGGACACGACTTTATAAACACTTATGGATGAAAGAATATTGTGTGAAAATCTCAGTAAAAGACCTAAGATTTCAACACACAATTGAAAGGACAATTCATCTGCATTCTTACGCATATGGCGTAGAAACCGTAAGCTGACGAGAACAGCGAAGCCTTACATGGTCGATGCTATTTGCGGGAAATATTTACGTTTGTGGCAAGTCGATACAATATACGTAAACGACAAGTGATTTACAACATAATTAACTGTTCTATCATGTTCTAAACTCCGTTTTAGTTGTTCAATATTATATATATTAATTGAATGGAAAGAATAAGAACTCATACGGTTGTTACTCTGTCCATTGCAAGACACAATTGTGGAATTTTTTTAAACACACATTTATAGAGTTTACACACGTACTTGGTAGATTCATTGTAATCTCAAATTACCCACCGATATGTCCGAAAGGCAAAGAACGGGCTTACAATCCACCACCAAGCTTACAACATCCGCATCCAGCTATCTACGAGGTCCGTCATAAAGGCCCGGGCGAAGTTCGCTCCAAATGGGGTACGCAATCGAAAGTCCATAAGTCGGCACATGGTATTTATGACCGCCAGTAGTTTATCCAGCGCCGCGAGCCCATTGGCCCTTATCCCTACCATTAAGGCCCCTATTGTCGGCCCTGCACTGCAATGGACACTTATAGATAGGAAACGGTCGCCTGCAGATTCCCACGAGTAAATCTTTTGAAAATACGAGTAACAATGCCAAAGATATGTTTCTTATCTTAAACTTTAAGACTAAGAGGATTATTAAAAGGTTTTTAAAACGTGTCCAGGTAAAAAATAATTGACCAACTGCTTGCCAAAAGGTGTGTCGGCCGGCGGTGGGATTCTTATTTTGTGTTAACATTGAAGTTCAATGAGCAATTGGGTCAGCTGATGGTAAATGGTTACCGCCGCCCATAGACCCCCAAAACACCCGAGCAACGCCCATAGTCACGTGATTGTGGGCATGTGCCTGACAAAAAGAAGCATATGTACAGCTAGCATAAATGTGCCCGTGACACAGTTCGCGCCGCGAGAGAGCCTTTGTCTCCTTCTCTCAATACTAAGATGAAAGAGATAGCAGTATCTAAGTCGCGATGTTTCTCAATGATCGCGCCCAAGAGCACACTTGTGCTAGTCGTGCTGATAACGATAAAATCTAACAACGAAAGCCTCAACTTCCAAACCAATTAAAACGGACGTTGTTCCGTATTACATTCCAACACATTTCCACCTCAAAATCCTCATTTCCACTTCAATAGCATGTCACGAATGAAGTCGCCGGCTCGTGACGCCCAAAAATACTAACGATTCCCGCGAACTTTTCGCAACAAGACGAGATTCTATGAATATGAAAGCGCGCAACTTCGATTTGCCAGAAGAGTGGCGCGTATAAATATATCATCAAAGTTCTTTGGAAAGGGGGGCCTTTGACGAATTTATATGGACAGGGAACAACTGTCAGTTATAAACGAAAGCTTGATGAATGAATTACGATTTAGTTGACAGTTCGCACTACACAGCGTGAAGGCTAGAGTCCGTCTAGTGAGAAAACCTGCGCGTTCAGGCGACTATGTTAAACGAAAGCTTGCTGAATGAAATATGATTTTATCTATCTATACTATTATAAAACTGCGTCTGCACATTGGAGATATTTTAGAAAAAACAGTCGGGATAAACTTTTTTGTCTGTTGTGTGTTTGTCTGTTAGCGCAAAAACTTCTGAACGGTTCGGATTTTGATTCGGTATAATAGGTCGGATTGATAGATTGATAACTGGAGTTCATCCAGGGTAAAATCTAAGCCACGTTTCATATAATTCGGGAAGAAAGAAACAGCGATGCAGCTTCACTTCCCCGTAGTACTAACATACAATACGGAGATCATTTAAAATGGTAACGCGGGCAAAAGCTAAACAGTCATAAAAACTATTTCCACGCGGACAAAATCGCCGGCAAAAGCTAGCTGTTAAATAAAAAAGCCTAAAACGATAAACAGAAGGAACCGAATCTAATCCACTAATTGTAGGATTTTAGCTTCTTAATTATTCATGCTCTTTAATTAAAAACACAAAAGGTTGGCCTCGCACAGTATTTAATTTAACAACAAGGGTATTTGAAAATGAGGAATTTGAGACCTCGAAGCGCTTGGAACAGGATACTGGTGAGATAAAACACGTGTTCAGTTGCACATACGATACTAATTAACTTTGTAAAGTAATCATTACAACGTATGTGAAACCAAATTGAAGGAAGCTAAGACACATTAGTCCTGTAGGATAATTGCGTAACACTGCCGCCAACAATTATCTCATTTCAATTATTAAAATTGTTACTTTTGAGATTCCGTATCATCGATTTCATGGGAACAGTTGCTAACAAAGTTCCATTGCAATTAACTGAAACTATTAAATCGATCATATGTAATCGCAAAAGAAACAATTTCAATCATTGAAATTAGAGAATTGTTGGCAACAGGGTCAAGTAAATAACCTACTGTACTTGTCAGACGCAATTAACAATGGCAAAATTTGAGGATTCTAAACCACATCGCTACAACAAGTTACTTGTCTAAATGTAAGCATTACTTAAGATTTAATTGTAAGTAATTAAATCTAAGTAATGCTCACTCGCATGACGAGGTGAAATTTCAGGCTGGTGGTAACTTTACGAGAATTACGAGTCCCTACATCGCTGACGGAATATTTGCCGTTCCCGGGAAATATCAGCTAAAAACTACCACGTGAGTGAAACTACGTATTAATGTAGAAGGGACAAAAGCGTATCTTTTGTTGTTTCTGCCCACCTAAAAGGATAAAATATAGGTACATATTACTGTGTTAAAAGTACCCCGAGTTTGCAGAGCTAAACCTAGCATTGATTGATTGATTGATTAAAATACTCTTTATTGCACCAAAACCATATTACACATTGCATTAGCATTGTCACAACACTATCCTAACAAGCTACTTCAACCAATAATAACAGTTTAAATTAGGTTTTAATTCGGTTAGGTTCGGTCTGCGTTGTGACAATGCATGGAGGCGCAAAACTGTGGCAATGTCGTTCGTTAGACGTTACTTACAAAATTTCAGCCAATTTAATAATTGCGACGCGCGACGTCCTGTACAAAAACCATCTTACTTAACAAAGTTAACCGACCTTTTCTGTTGGCATGTACCTATATAGCCTAAACAAACAGCCTTTGGAATCGTAGCACTAGCACATACGTGGGCGACCACCGATTATTTATTAACAGCGACGGTTGCGTCCGTTATGGCCAACCACAACGCCTCAATAATGTACGGAGACTGGAAAAAACTGAACACGCCACAGTTAAGCGGCCTTTCACATTTTCCCCCGATTCCTGGCTAAATTTAT
Source organism: Blastobasis lacticolella (assembly GCA_905147135.1). NCBI lineage: Eukaryota > Metazoa > Arthropoda > Insecta > Lepidoptera > Blastobasidae > Blastobasis > Blastobasis lacticolella. Next base: position 17,434,433 of record LR990055.1, on the reverse strand, counting down.
AATGGGGGGGGAAATAAAAGAGCGTTCAGACGACAGGTGGGAACTTCGGGCTCTTTCAGAGGGAAAAAGTTAATAGCTGCGTGCTTTTATAGGATTTCAGGGCGTTGTTAACGGGAATAGACAGTTCGGTCGCACGTCCCGTCGCTTATTTCGGACCGCCGCCAGTCAATGGGTTAGCGTGTATTGTATACATAAAGGTATTAGTAATTTGGGAAATTATTATCATATTTGTAGTTGCGTGTGACAGGAATTCTAGACAATAAATACATCAATTCCTACTGCTACAATGGAGGGTATTAATGGAGGACAAATTACGACACTATCTAGTCTCTATCTAGATATCCGAAAACGATTCTTTCATTTGAACAGTCCCCGCCTCGCGTGACACCGGGCGGCCTTCGTCCGATGGTATAATAAAAACCAAGTGCCGACGTCGGGTGACTTGCCGTTTCTAAAACGGGCGAGTCATTGTCAAATTGTATCTGCGTAAGAACAGTAGCTTGTTAGAACAGTCAAAGTTTTACAGGCACTGTCCGGCTGAAGCTAGCCGCTCCGTAACTAGCCAAAACTGTGTGCAGACTCCGGAATTTTCCGGGCAATGTAACATATTGCTTATCCCGCTTAGGATAAAGCGGACTCCACCCGGCTCGAGGAATGTTGGATATTTATCTTTGGCGCATGAAAAGGGTTCAAAGGCGGTCGGGCGTCTGCTGAAAATGTACTTTATATTTTGTTCTAAAGTGGATTTTTTGGCTTCAGTCAGATATTTACGAGGACATCGATTGAATATGCAGCGAGAGGGATTCGCGGGCAATCGGTTTAATAGCCTTAAACTGATCTCGCGTGAAACGAGTTTCGTTAACTGAATTCTGTTTCATCGCAATCACCTACGTATTCGACTTAAATCAAAATATATTCTCCCCGCCGTCGATAAACGAATCTGCCGTCTTTTTATGTTTCAGACTACGAGCAGATAGTTCAAATTGCAGCATTACGGCATTAGCATACCCCGCGGGGGCTCCCCGTCAGCAAGCCCGCGCGGGTCGCCGCCATTTCCATAACCTGCCTCGTTTGTGAAGGTGTCCGCCATAAATTTGTTCCGCTGAATATTAAAGGAAAAATCGACTCGGACTGCTGAAAAACCACCGCTGAAGTATGCGGCGGCTGCAGTTCAAACGAATATGAGTATTCAGCATTTACTAACGAGTCCTATTTCTTTTCTGAGTTATGTAAATTACTTGAATGCTAGCGGATGCTCTTACGGTGAGGGAAAACATAGTTCTGAAACACATTCAGGCGACAGAATGTGTAACCATGATCCAATCAGGTAGGTACCCCTAGTAGCAGGGTCACGGAGATCAAATGGCAATCGCTTCACTGAATGGATTACTGTCTGATCTGTCAAATCCTAGATCATGGTCAAGGCGGGCCCCGGGCCCTCGTGCGTGATAGCATAACCGGGACATTAACGCCAAAATGATATTTTTATTTTATTTACTAACGAGTCTCATAATACACACAGGGCACAGAGGTGAGCTATGAGATGTTCGAGTCATGGGATAAGTAAAAATTATGTTCAGACCTAGAAGATCAAGCACTCCATGACGCTAAGACCCTCAAATGGAGAAACATAATTAAGCTGAAAACGCACTTACCGGGGGAGGGGGAGCGGCTCGGCAAAATATTCTTTATAATGAAATTATAAGAGACAGGACCGTAGCAAGTGGAACGATGTTCTGCCTACGCAAGGAAAAGGTGTGAAGTTTGTATGTACGAGTATGTTCAGGACATCACACTAACGCGGCAATGGAGCGGCGTTTATGAAATTGGCGTTTTTTTCGCAATTACACATTTGCAAAAATCTTTTCTAATTTACATAACATCAAAATTAATTAATGATTTCGACAATATTTTTAGATGCCAGTAAGTCTCTAAAATTTGATAAACGTATATTCTTACGTTTTTATAAAAGTTTGAAAAGACCCCTTTTCATTTCTCATCAGTACTGCCTCTTTAACAAGATGTTTTTTCATGAAAAGAGTAGTTATCAAAATGAAATGGTATGCAGCAGTTAGCTTAATGTTGTCTGATTATACCTACAAAGTTTAATCGTAATCGGATTGGCCCTTTCAAAGAAATAGAAAAATTTGCTCGTATGAAAATTCCCGTTTCCGTCATTTTCGTCATACAAATCGCCAATTTCATAGATAAGGTCTAGATAAGGCTAACCTAACATTTGTCGCACCGCGCCGCACCGCTCCGCCACCGACTAGTGACTTTATCGGGAAAATCACGACTATCCACGACCCTCAGTGATGACGACCACAACCAGAGAAGAGGAAGCTATGGAGGCAGTAGATACTCTACTAAAAATAACACCCATTTGCCATGTAACATGACAACCTCGTAATTTCACAGGCTTTTTAAAGAATTATAAAATACGTAGCACAGTACCAACAGATAAGCCGGACCCCCCAGGTCGATTGGCAAGCCGACACGCAAAGGTGTCAGCTTATCGAGTTACCTCGTCGTAATCAGTAATCAAGGCGGGCCCAGCCGAATGTCGGAGGTCGCGCTGCTTGTAAATAAACCGAAATTTAGGCCTGCCGAGCCATTTCGGGGACAGACTATTTATTTCCTCAACAAGGGCCGCAAGCGAAATACGGGCTATATTGGTACTTACAAAATTAATGTAAGAGCTTTCCAATGTTTCTCATCTTCGTTGCCTCTCAATCGTTCCGAGTATAACTTACGCTTAGCCCGCGTATCCGCTGATTACCCAAGTACGTCGGCGGCTCGGCGCGTTTAAAGGGAAAATCTTCTCCGTTGGTAATATTACCATATTCCAGAGCTAGACGATGTTACGACGTTATCAGATATAATGCTGTGGATGAAGGTAAAATGTAAACTTCGCAAATGATACGCCACGGGAATGGCGCTCAGGAAATTATTGTAAACATTCCCTAGACGCAGTCGGCGAGCCCTTGACTGTGATTTTAATTTTAGTCGCAACTATGCTGAGCATTTTGTTTAAGAGGGATTGTTTCGGATGCCGTCCGCGTAGGTTCCGTCTCTGAGAACGGAATACGAAGACGAAATTGTACTAATAATACGTACCTACTTGTTTTTGTCACATGTTTTATCATCTTTAGTTTTTCTTTATTAGACTAGCCAGACATTTGACCGCTATCTCACCTGGTGGTAAGTGACGATACAGCCGACATCATTTACGATGAGATCATATGATCACAGATGCATATACAGCTAGCTGTCTGTAGGTCTGTAAGTATAAAATGAAGACGCTTACCGCTTCTGTCTGTCTGTTTTACCGCTAGCTCCTTGGGTCGCTAGTTTGTTTATAAGGGCAAAAGATTATAAATAATAGCACCGTGATGCTCCGAGCTCCGACCATCAGAGGCGTTGAGTGGACATTTTGCCATATTCTCCGCAGAAACAGAAAACCCAGTTACACATTTCGGGTCGGAGGTTCTACCTAGTCCATTCTTCAGACATTACGACACATTACTGATAACTCATCCAGCACGGATATTCCGTAGCCTCTATTGGATTTTTTATGAAATTTGTGAATGTTTCTACAAATCTCTCCTCATTTGGCGAAACAATCCACTGCAGTCCAGCAATCTAAACCCACTTATAAACGTGACAGGCACGTTTCCTCGTCACGCGATCGCATTCTCATACCAGTCATCCTGATTCCATAAAAAGTAGTTCAAATATATTCACGACGGTTTATTTTGCCTATTTAGGCAATTTATTCCGCCGTCCACAGGTTTCAGGGAGGCCGTGTCAAGGCGATAAGGAACTTCTGAGGCTATATATTTTTCGATTAGTAGAAAAAAGAATCGATGTACGGGTCGGGAACACGTTACGATAGTATTGCATACGTCCACAGGCTGCGGTAACTACTTAGTGGTAAGTTAGGAGCATCGGTGGCCTAGTGGTTAAGGTATCCGACTCGACAGCGAGAGGTACCGGGTTCGAATCCCACTGCCGCCATGAACCAATGACTCTTTTCTGAGTTATGTACATTTGAATTCTAAATTATTGCTACTAAGTTGAATGCTAACCGACGCTCTTACGGTGAGGGAAAACAACGTGATGCATGTGTAAAGTGACATTCGGGCGACTGAATGTGTAAAGTAACCATGATCCAATCTGGTCAGGTTCCCCTGGTAGCGGGGTCATGGAGGTCTGATGGTATTCGCCCCACTGTAATTAACTAATCTGCCAAATCCTGTACCATGGTCAGGGCGGGCCCCGGGCCCTCGTGCGCGACAGCACAACCGGGACATTAAAGCAAAGATGATGAATATTATTAGTAGTAAATATATAAAAAAATACCACAGTTTACCCAATTACAATCCAATAAATCAATGAACCAAAGTTGCTTAAATTAAAAACTTAAATTGAACGCGTATACCCGACAAAACAAAGTTACAAAGCCGATTCTCCACTCCAACGACATCGCAACGAAACCGGTTACGCGTTGGGCATTTATAATTTTTCAACAGCCAGCCAGCGCTGTGAACAATAAAGAGTTGGTCCGGGTGGCGCTGGGCCGATCAAGCGCCGTACGACCCGTACGTGCCCGGGAGCGCCGGGAGGCTGCCACGCGGCGCTGCAGTACCGCCGGCAATGACGTCAGAGCGCGATCAATGGATCCGGGGATACTCTGCACCGCCGTGGAGAACGACGCGCGCCGCCCCGCTCGCTCGCAGCGCTAACCCCATACGGGCGAGCAGGGCGACTTACCCCGAATCAAACCACAGACGAAACCCGCCCCGGCTCTGACGTCGCAAGCCCGCGTCCCGCGCGGCCGTATGCATGTGACAAGCCGGGGATTATTGTTTTGTTAATTACCGAAGCGTCGGGCGGCTCGGACGTGTGTCACGTGGGATTTATTGGCGCCAATTAGCATTGATGGCGGCGGAGATTGTGAGCCGGTGAGCCGGATTGTGGCTGTCTGTGCGTAACAATGTGGCGACGCAACCTGGAGTAGACGAGGGGCCTAAGCCGTCATCTAATACAAATAAAACATTACCTACCTTAAATAGTAATGGGAAGTTTTCCGACAGCCAATTAAAAATAGTTCAAATAATTGTACTATATTATAGATTATAACACTTATACGCTGGATTATAATAGATTATAGACGATGCGTTGATTAGATACGATTCTCAAAAATAAATCAAAACAAAACCGTTACACGCATAAAAATGTAGACGTTTTGCGCTTTCTTCTTAGAATGGGTATTAAAATAACCTTATTTCACGAAATACCTTTCCGAGTAACTTCGGTTATTAAATTCAATACTCGACAATCCTGTCTAAGCAACGTCATGCCGAACACTTTAAGTAGCTGTCAGAAAATCACCTATTGAATTTACATGCTTCGACTCATAAAACCTGTAAAAATCATCTACGAGTAGTCTTTCCGGAGTTCCTGCTCACAGGGGTAGACAAGGGTAGCTCTTAGCAGCAATAACATTCGCCATTGGACTGCGGAATACTCAGCGGGGGGCTTGATTAAGTCTTTCTCATTTTGGGAGATTAAAATAGCATTCAGGCTCGGGGCGTCTTTGTAAATGAACGTGCCCCCCGCGCCTTACGTGGCCGTATCCGACGTTTGAGAGGTTTAGCAAACAAGTACCGACATTGACCGAACCGAATTGTAAACTCGACTCACAGGCGCAAGTACGTACGCCAAGCCCATACTGCGGCATTTTGGCGTGGAATCCGTATATGAAAATTGCGACGACATACTGCATAAGAACGGATAAAAATGATTAATCGAGTGAATAGTACATAAATCTCCCAAAACTACACAAAACCCGGCTTCCCGTGACAGACACGTGTTAAAGGAAAAAGCATTTACGAAAGAAACGCTTCCAAATCGCTCTCCGTTAGGCGAAATGCGCGTCACACCGGTCGTCCGAGGTAAAACACCGGCACAAAGTGGAGTAGACTCGTACTTCCAGCATAAACGCCATACGAGGTGCCATTTCTGGAAACGCAAGTTTACGAGTGACGCGCAGAGGCCGCCGTAAACAATGGATGTCACGGAATTGTGCGCGGGAGACGCGACGGCCGACGTGTCGCGACAATGTGGCCGGATCCGACGGCGATTGGCCGATTTCACAGACGGCAGCAGTTTAATGTGATCGAGTTCTATCTCGTAGGAAGGTTCGGAGAATTTCGTGCAACGACAACATTGTGTCGTTGTATGGACTTTACAATTGAGGATTGCCTGACAATGTATACCTAGCGTTCGTTTGTCTCGTTTCTGTACGATAACGACCGAGATATGTAGGTACAATTATGTAATGAAGGAAAAATGCGACCATTTCCGGAGTTTATCGCATCGCATCGCACACACGCTTTATCTACAAGGTAACACAATGACACGCTCTTATTTGAGTAAGTAGGCAAGTTTTATTTTGAAGTCTTAAACCTGTACCGTGTGGATAACAAAAAAATAATTAAAAGACATTTTGGCGTTAATGACCCGGTTGTGCTCTCGAGCACGAGGGCCCGGCGTCCACCTTGACCATGGTCAAGGCAGGTCCTGGATCATGGTCAAGGCAGGTCCTGGATCATGGTCAAGGCAGGTCCTGGATCATGATCCAGAGTTTGACGATCAGGTAATTACAGTGGAGCGACTGCTATATGACCTCCGTGACCCTGCTACCATGGGAACCTGACCAGATTGGATCATGGTTACACATTTTATACTTTTGTTATCTCCGATAAAAATTGTACCGTTCTCTTAGACCTGACCCTATACGTTCCGATAATTCCCAAATGTTCAAGCATTTTGTCATACAAGGTGGATTCTATACGCAATGCATCGTATGAATCTATAAGGCAGTGCAGTCAAACAAGACCATATACAAAATGCGCGCTCCAGTCGCAGGCAGCTTTAAAACATTCAGACAGTAAGCACCAGCACCATTGTGCCAAGAAAGTTTCCTACGGCTACCTCACAGCGTTACTTCAGGTTTTATTCGGATCTTGACAGCAAGCGACTTCCAACGCGAAACTGACAGCGTAAACCCTGCCAACTAATCAAAAGTCTCTGGCAACAAAATAGTCGTTTAGCATTCGAGTTGGATGTACCTACGTCCTCTTTCCTTTGTTGGCTCGTGAAGTTTGGAAGTTTTAATTAAGATCGGTTACCAGACTAGACGTAATTCATTAGCCGTTTACGGTAAGGTACTCGTATAGCGGAGTATCGCGAACAGGAAAAGAACAATCTTAAGTTACTAATTTAAATAAAAATACAGGGTTAAACCAATTTTAACTGCGAAATCGCGAAAAAAATTCAGCTGGCCTGTTTCATACAAAATTGAATACTCACTCCCGAACTGGGGGTCTAAAAAGGCAACATTAGCGTTTCATATTAGACAGCCACAAACTTGTCTGATGCGGTGGCCAGAGGGCCTATCGGCTATCACAGTGGACAACTGAATTTGACATAAAAAAAATCTGACACTACTCTAATTTGGTAGACGCTATTGCCAGTTTTCAGCGTAGATGACGTGGTGTAGAATTATCTAGTGTCAAATACAGTTGTCAACTGAGTTAGCCAATAGCCCCACAGTACTGGAACTAAGTGCCGCCATTTTGGATTGTCATGTCAATGTCAACAACAGCGACGGTGCAGATCAGTTTGTCAAATTAGTATGAATCATATTATGTGTACACGCTAATGTGGCCTTTTTAGACCCCCTGTTGCACCGATTTGAACGCGGATTTCTCTATTTGAAAGCCAGTTTAATCGAGTTGGTTCTAAGCTTTGTTTTATTAAAATCGACCCGGTAGTTAAGTAAATATTTAAGTCTATGTAAACTTGGTCGGGGATAATGCAACTTTTTCTGTCGGCAGGTTAATTCATCATCATCATCATCACAGCCCGTAACAGTCCACTGCAGGACTTGGGCCTCTCCCACGTAAGGGGAGGTTATCGCCATAATCTTCACGCTTGGCAGGCGGGTTGGAGATCGCAGTGTTTAGATAATACAATGGAAAATGCTGCTGCCCATTTTCCAGACTAGGGAGACTCTTGATCTTTTGCCTCGAAAACATTAGTCGCCTTGTACGACACCCATGAGTGTAAGGGGTTGGTGCTATTCTACTCTGCCGGACGCCACACGGCCAACGGTAGGTTAATTATTTTGTCATAAATATCACGAACAGAACGTTTGAAGAATTGCCATAACACTTACGGAGTTTTGATTTCAACGTGCCTAAACATGCCTAACGTGCCCCAACGTTAACTAAATAAATTTCTGTAGGCTAATTACTTAAGCCTGTTGCCAACAACTCTCTGATTTCAATTATTGAAATTGTTACTGTTGCGATTACGTATGACCGATTTAGGGCTGATTTTTCAATCCTCAGTTAAAATTTATCTGCCCGATAAAGTAATACACTGCCAAATTAAAACAATTTGCAATCATTCACTTATATATGAAGTAATGATACCACTTTATTTGAGTCGCTTAATAACTTATCAGAGTGATAAGTTTTATCTGAGGATTGAAAAATCGGCCCATAATTAGTTTATTGCAATGGGAAATCGATTATACAGAAATCGCAAAAGTAACAATTTCAATTATATGAAATCAGATATTAGTTGACAACAGCGTTACATAATTAGCCTATAGGTTTTCATCGTTACCCTGCGACGACGATCAAAACATCGGTGTCGAGTTAAAATCAATATGAATAAATAAAATGGTGGGTTCACGTGTTGTCAAACGAGCGAGGTGTATACCTAGGCCTGAGGGCCTATCGGCTATCTCAGTGGACAACTGAATTTGACATTAAAAATCTGACACTACTTTAATTTGGTAGACGCTATTGCCAGTTTTCAACGTAGATGACGTGGTGTAGAATTATCTAGCGTCAAATACAGTTGTCCACTGAGTTAGCCAATAGCCCCGCTGGCCGGTATTGGTTTTAGGTGTTCGCGACTACCTACCGGGTCAGTTCCAGTCGGTATACCGGTAATAAACAAAATAACCGGCTTTTTAAATACCAATATTTTGTTTTATACCGGTTTATTTTATGAATCTACACTTTCATCGCATGTTATCGGGTTTATTACCACGGAAATATCGAGGTAAAAACAATACTACACAATAATGATGGCCCGTGATGAATCGTGATGGGCCCGGCCGTGTACAACCGGCTGCCGCCCGAAGTTGTCGCCTCCACCAGCATGCCTATCTTTACGAACAGGCTGCGCAATTGGCTTATCAAGCAGGCATTCTATAGTTATAATGAATTTTTAGAACTAAGGATATTGACATAGATGTGTAATGTATTACTATTATTTTATTATTAATCATTATTGTTATTTTTGAAATCCATAGCTTGACATACTTATACTGTAATTGACTTGTAATTAACAATTATCAATAAAACATGAATGAATGAATGAATGAATAAACCGTGGTAATAAACAAGTGCGATGAAAGTGTAGCAAAATTGAAAACCGTAATAAACGAAAACCAAGCTGTTCTAAAATAGGGCTTCACGTACTCCACCGCCACATGGCAGCTAGAGCTACGCCAACGACAGTAAACGAGTTAGGCCGCAATCTGCTAATGGCGCCCGGGCCTCTCCAAACTTTATTACGGCATACGGATCCTCGCTATGAGCATATCACGTCAAAATGGAAGCTCCGAAAGGTCACGGAAAAAGCCGACAATGAGCGCCACTTATTATTATCGTACCTGTCGATTCTAACAATGGAATGGGAGCAAGTTGGTGCCATTAACGAGTCGCCTTCTTCATTCATCGTTGGAATACGTTTACCTAAACATTCACAAAAAAATACCTAAAAGGAGTACAATTTTCAGACTGTCTTCGCAATTCTCAATGAAAAGAAAATCCCTAAGGGTATCTGTCTCAAAGGATAAAAATAAAAATCAAGACTTGCTTCAAATGAGATTTCCCTAGAATTCTAAAAGGATATCAAAAGAAAAAACGACATAAGATAAGCTATTTTAAGCACCTCGTTTATCCGCCGCAAGGCGAACGTATCTTGCCATTCATTAATTAAACCATCTGCGAAATAAGACTATACCAGATCTCTCTTTCAGATCGACAAAGAAAAGCTTCGTACGGCTCAATGGCGCTATCCAGCCTCACCTCAGGCAACAACACAGCATATCATCGCCCTTAAACAGTAGAATAATATTTAAGGGCCAATTAGATGAGTTGCGGGATACGCTTCGCTTTCCCCTTCCTGACGCCGGCCGGTGGCGTGGACTGAATTACATAAGCCTCTAGCGGGGGGAGGGGGCCCTTGCCGTATCGAGCGGCTTCCATCCCGCTCGCTCCCCCTCCGTTTCCCTCCCTCACGATTGACGTACCGACCCCCCGCGCGGCACTTTTCCAACCGCCCCATTCACAGGGCGGCCAGTTTGCGTAACACAATGAGCGGATGCGGGCGACGCGCCGATGTAAAGCGCGCAGCACAAAGCGTGCATTGATTCCGTTTCAGGATTCTCCCCCCACGATTTCAGGGCCCATACAGCTGGGGCATTGTGAGCGCCGGCTTTGCGACCGGCCACGGCGCGACACGTCACCAATAAGCGACACTATTGACGCGTCTACATGAAAATGTATTCGACATTACAATTTTAAGATTTTTTAACGAAAAAGAGAGAATGGTGGAGATAATATTAACCGTTCATAGGGTAATGGTAAATGGATCTCCATAAGTAATAAATGGTAGTATTCCAAAGGGATGACATATTAAGGAGTAGTCAAGGACTGTAGGCAACATGTTCACTTCACACCTTTTGCAGTTGTCTACTGGTTTATGGATAATTAAATAAGTTATAATACATACACATACACTCAATAGTCTCTGCCTACCCCTATGGGATATGGTGAGTGTCTATTAACTTTAAAATACCACTTAAGAAGTTTTGTTTAGAAAAGCAAGCAAATATTCTCTGTTAAATAAATGTTGGTTAAAGCGAAACACAGAGATCTTCTTGTTGAAAGGCATCACAAAAAAATTACATGTTATAAAGAGAGTCCTGGTTTGAAAAAGATTGGCAAGCCCTGGACTAGTGTTTAACAATTTGTAATTGTTTCTCTCTACCTCACTGAATCAATGTTATCAATGTTTTTCTAATCTTATCTGTCTTGATTTATTTATTCACAAATAAAAATGAATATCTGTACTTTGATAAGCTCATCATTTCGGACTGAGAATAATCATTATCTATCAAATATCTATCGTTCATAATTGTCTCAATAAGGTTTTTGGGAACTTTTTTGGTAGCTGGGGACAGGGCGACTGGTTGAACAGTTGAAGGTATTTTTTTATAAACAGGTATATGAATTCAAAACAGAAGTTGCAGTCGCTCCTCTGTATTTACCTGATCTGCTAAATCCTGGATCATGGTCAAGGTGGCCCCACATGCGCTAGAGCACAACTGGGACATTAACACCAAGAACATAATTTTTTTATATGAATTCGAACAGCCTATTGGGCAACTATTGTGCATACATACATACACACACCCTTATCCCATATGGGTAGGCAGAAGCTACAGAGTGCCACAAGCTACGATAAGTCTATTCTATCACAAACTTATAGGCATAATAGTACCTAAGTACAGACAAATTACTTTCAATCATATTACATATATGATTGAAAGTAGCGACACCCTTAAGCTTAGCAAGGGGTTACTCTGCATTTCTTATAAATGCACGAACTGGTGGTGAAAACCACATCAAAATCCATTGCATAGTTTAGAAGGAAATTTCATTTAATAAGGATATTTAGCTAGCATAGTATTCAAGTACAGTATGTTTACAATGAGCCATAATGACAAATTAGTTTTAATTATATAAAATATTTACGGAGTGCGGAGAACGAGCGATACAAAACGACCAATGAGAAGTTGAGTAGTGCCATTACCATACTAAAAATGTACCGCAGCCGCTGTCTTGCTTCTCAATCGATAGTAAAACAATGATAAAATACCTACAATTAATTTACACACATAAACACGGCTACACACCTAAAACTTTCGGGGTGCAATTAGCTGCAAGCAAATGGTAAAATCTATAATAAAAGTCATCATAAAAGTGCCATTTGATCTATTTTAATGAAACACGAAACCATTGAATAGAAAAGAAACTTACCGGTTGCTGTTTTATTTGGTTCGACAGCCTAGTAGTACAATAAGTGCAGGAACACTTTCCACAACGTTAACTTAATATACCACACACAAATTGTCCAAAAATTTTCGAAAAAACAAGTGTCCTATATACTACACAGAAAATGACGGCGTTTGACACCTTTTGACGTTTTGCGAAATGTTGCTATCAATCAATAAGTTGTTGCCATTGATAACAAAGACCCACAAAAGTCCAAGGGATAATCGGGCAGTGAATAGAAGGCCAAAAATGTGTTGCCAACTTGTCATGCCCTTTTAGCATCTCAAAGTTGGTGTCTCTGAAAACGGAAATCATTACTTCTATTGTCTATGGACTAAATACGATTATGTTGCCATCATAAATAATTTTAGGCTGATTTTGAAGCTTTGCACTTCACAAACGAAACATAAAAGCGTTAACACACCTGTCTGAATGTTTAGTTAGGGGTTGGTAACTGATAATAATATCGTTATGTGAAATAAATTAACCTCTGAACTTAACGATTAATTTGTAGAATTATTATTTATTTATTTTGTAACACGGCAAACAGGCATGCGGGCCACCTGATGGAAAGTGATCACCCCCGCCTGTGGACAACAGCAACACCAGAGGCTCTACCAAAGCGTTGCCGCCTCTAAGGAGACCTTCAATACCACTTGAATGGTCATAGTCCAAACGAAACACTGAGGCTGGGAGCTAATTCCACATCCGAATCGTACGAGCGAGAAATGTTCTTTCGAGTCTTCGCATGGACGCCACTAGAGGGTCTACGTAATTGAGTATGAGTACCCAGCCTGCGGCGGGCAGTGCGATTACGGAATTGTGCTATGGGCACCAGATCAAATAGTTCCTCAGAACACTCCTCATTGTACTGCCGGTAGGACACTCACAGGGAGCCAAAGTCCCTTCGGTCAGCCAGTGGTTCTAACTTGCTTGTCAATCTGAAACCATCGACAATTCGAAAGGCGCGTCTCTGTACGGAATCCAGAGGATTAAGCAGATGGGAACAATACTCCATTAGTGGCCGCACCTGTGCCTTACGTTAAGCATGCCATCCTTATTCGAGGCTAGTTTGGCCTTACCTTCCAGGTGACTCCGGAACTGCACGCTGTCCGATATGTCCGATGTGTCTTTAGGATCCCGATACTATCTGAGATAGAAAGGGGTGTAACCTCATTGTTATATTTACAACACTGCGACCTCCAACTCGCCTGCCAAGCATGGAACCAAGATTATGGCGATAACATTTCGTAAGAGAGATAATAATAATAATGATCTCAAATGCTTATCATCTGAAGGATGAGTACCGACCGGTTCTCCGAAAACGAACTCATCTGTTTTGTGTGCACAGTGTAACCGGTAGATAAATACTAATTTACTGCAAACATTTTTTTGTACTATGAAGTGACAAACATGCAGACAGTCCGCCTGATGGTTAGCCGTGACTGTCGCCCATAACATCTACGATTCCTGCATTTAGGTTGCAGGCAGGGTTGCTGCTGATGCAGAATTTTGTCACTTTAGCCGATGCTGATGCAGATTATTTGCAATTGACGGTAGCTGATGCTGATTTTTATTTTGTACATCCTTTTGTGTACATAATAATAGGTAGTAAGTATCTTGATTTTTAAATACAGAACTATTAAAAATAAATAACATACAGATGAGCAAAGGCGGCCTTATCGGTGGTATAAGCGTGTAAATCGGTATGTGTGTGTTTTATTGGCTTTATGTGAAACTACACGCTGATAATGAGGCTTTCTATAGGTGAAAGAATTTACAAAATAGCTAAGTAGTTTTTGTAGTTTATCCATTACAAGCAAATAAAACGACAAATGAACTAAACCTTTTACATCTGACGATAATGAGGAGTTTTCCAGTAGGTATTATCAGTTGGTTTAAAAAAGCATCAATAGATGGCGCTCCTACAATTTTGGTAATCTTTTTTTAATCTGTATGATTGTGGCAGTGTTTTCATGCAGCTAACTAATACTAAACTTAAAAATAAAACGTTTATTAATATAAACATAACTAATAAAGGTTGAACGAAATGTACAAAGAAATATTTATAGAAGATGGCACTATGTTCCATTTTTATTACACCCTCTAAAATTATTGAAAACTGTTAACAAATACAATATTATCCAATACAACGTACCCAATGTTTATATCCTCTTTACTAAGAACCTATTTCAAGCGATTATCAATGAAGAGTTTTCCAGTAGGTATTGATAGTTGGTTTCAAAAAGCATCAGTAGATGGCGCTCCTACAATTTTGGTAATCTTATTTGAATCTGTATGATGGTGGCAGTGATTTCATGCTGCAACTAATACTAAACTAAAAAATAAAATGTTTATTAATATAAACATAACTGTTAAAGGTTGAACGAAATGTAAAAAGAAATATTTATAGAAGTTGGCACTATGTTCCATTATTATTACAACCTCTAAAATGGTTGAAAACTATTGACAAATACAATATTATCCAATACAACGTACCCAGTGTTTGTATCCTGTTTGCTAAGAACCTATTTCAAGCGATTTCCAATTACCGAAATTGTCGGGGCGCCATCTAGTTAAAGGTTAGGAATGCTTTAGATACCTATTGGAAAACTGCTCATTAGCTGTTGCGACCGATAGGTGTTATTGTCTAAAACTAAAATCACGGACTGGCAACACTAACCAAAAGTGACACGCCGGTCGGAGCCGCCAACCTAAAAAGGCTGCCGCCGCCGGCCGGCCATTTTTCTTTTTATTTCTGTTGTTCTCTCGGAGTGGTCGGTCATCGTGTCGCCATTTTGACGAGTTTGCCGAGATTTTAGATGCGTAAAAGTGTTATTTGTGTGTTATTTGTTAATTAAATTGTGCTTCTTTCTATACTTTTAATCTACGTGTAAGGTAAGTTGCTTTATATTCATATTTATCGCAATAGAGCTTCACAATTTTAGTCGGTTCGGAATTGCGAACTTATTCAATGGACGCTGCTGACTCATTTCGTCAAATTGTGTATGCGTTTCAGAACCTAAAATGCCGGGCGCCGGTACTTTCAAAATCTTCGTCGGGAATCTATCCGATAAAACTACAGATGCCGATCTCAGACCGCTATTCGAAAAATACGGTACCGTCGTAGAATGTGATATCGTCAGAAATTACGGTTTCGTGCACATGGAAAACGAACAAGTCGGCCGCGAAGCCATTCAGGCGCTGAACGGCGAAATAGTTCATGGTCAAGCGATCAAAATAGAGGCAGCAAAGAGTCGCAAAGCGCCGTCGACGCCGACCACGAAAATATTCGTCGGTAACCTCACGGATAAGACGCGCGCGCCCGAGGTCCGCGAGCTGTTTCAGAAGTTCGGGGCGGTCGTCGAGTGCGATATCGTGCGTAACTACGGGTTCGTGCACCTGGACGCGACGGGCGACGTGAACGATGCTATCAAAGAGTTGAACGGGATGATGGTCGACGGGCAGCCCATGAAGGTGCAGTTGTCGACGAGCCGCGTGCGCCAGCGGCCCGGCATGGGCGACCCCGAGCAGTGCTACCGCTGCGGCCGCGGCGGCCACTGGTCCAAGGAGTGCCCCAAGGCGCTGGGCCCCGACCGCAACGGGTTCCGCGATCGCGCGTTCGGCCGCGACCCCTACCCTCCGCCGCCGCCGCCGCCCTTCCTCCGCGATCGCATGATGGGAGGATTCGGGGTAACGCGCTTCTCTATTCACTATCCGTCGTGTTTCGCTAACTGACGTGTCGATGCATCACGTAGGCCGAGCGTGGACTCCTTTCCGCACGCGGTACCTAACTCGGGCCGACTACCATTCCGGGCTCCGGGGTGATGCTACAGTCTCGAACCTAGCCAAAATAAAAAACGAAATCGTTAGGAAATTATTTTGTAACAACCTACCGTAACACTTGTTTTGAAATACGAATGCAATATGCTCTCTCCCATAAATTACCACAAAACTAACATGTATGTCTGATGGCAGGACCCGTACGACGGCTACTATGACCGCGCGCGGTTCGACTCGCCGCGGGAGCTGTTCGAGCGGCGCTACCCGGTGGGCTCCCGCGGGATGGAGCTGGGCCGCGCCGGGCGCGGGGACTTCGCGTCGCCGCCTCTGCGCCGCGAGCCCATGCCGCCCATGCCGAGCCTCCCACCGATGCGCAGCGCCATGGGATCCATGAGGTCGTCGTATGATGCTATGTTCAGCCGCAGGAGCCCCCCACGAGGACCCCAGATGTCCCGGGGGTGAGAGTTGCCTTGCCAGTTGGTGTATACTCTGTAGCGACTAGTTTAGTTTGGCTCTGTTGCAGTCTTGATTACCCATTAGTTTCTCCACTTGCTCTCCATTGTGTATTCACCCATCTTCAGACCTAATGTTTCTACTCTCAATATTGTAGATGTGTACTGGAATCGAGTTTTGTAGTGTTCAGTAGATAACGAGACAGCCTAAACAACAATTTCGTTTTTTACTTACAGGATGTACGAGGACTTCAGTCGAGACACATTTGATGATAGAAGGTAATTTAATCAATCAATTACATTATCTCTCTTTTGGTGGTAGGCAGGTAGAATCGTCACATTTTATGAGCTGATGCTCATCAGCAGAATGGGACAGCATGGTATTTTTGGTGACTAATAATAATGTAACTAAAATGAGTGACAATAGGTATGGTCGATGATTGTGGGTATGGAAACAATACTCCATCCATCAAGCCAAGTCAAAGTATGACATTTCAATTTTATTCTCATTCCTTGAAGTTGTATTATTACTTGTCTCAAAAACTAACATGTCACTGATTACTAAACTACAGCATCCTGATTGATTAATTACAAGAGCATTGGTGGCCCAGTAGACTGAACAGTGTCGCCATACCAATGACTCTTTTCTGAGTTATGTACATTAGTTAACACTAAACTATGCTCTAATGATTTCTGGTGTGAAAAAAAAATTTATGATGAAACCTTACACAGAGGTCAGATAGCAGTCTCCACTGTAACTACCTGATTGACAAATACTGCATCATAGTCAATGTAGACCCCGGGCTTTTGAGCGCGAGCACAACCGGGATAACGCCAAGGCGATTATTATTTAGAACTTATGATCTTGTTGATTAATTTTTATCAATCCATATCCAATTTTTACACTCATCATTATCTCAGTGTCTATCCTGGCTTGTGCCAGGGTCGTGTTTTCGATTCATTCTTCACCACATGCGCGGCCGCATACCCCCTTATTATTGTTATATTTGCAACAATTTCCTAACAAAGAAATTAATTGTTGAAAATACATGAGCTCATATGATTTATTTGTGTTCCAGGCCGGGCATGCGAGGGCCGTCACCGTCCAGGAGATACGCGCCATACTGAAGACATCGGGAGAATAGTCGCGTAACGCTCATAAGTTGATAATGCTGATGCAAATTGGCAATTTTTAAAGTTCATATGAAACTGTTTGATTTTATAGACTTATATTATGCATAAGGGTGACAGAGTGAGTGAATTGCAAATTCAATGAAGAAGAAAGACAGTATGATTGACGCAGTGTTTGTGATGTACATACATAAAATGAATAAAATATCAATTTAAGTACACTATTATTCTTTTATTTGGATAATTTGGTAGTAATGTGCCTAAGCCAATACTAATATCAAATTATCTCTTTAGGAATGATCATATGAACTAACTAGAATCTACAGTTAAGTGGTTCTTCACAAATTTTCCACCAACACATCGTTTTCTCAAAACTTCAATAGGTGGGAGTACAGACTTGTATCGAATCGAAAGTGGCTTGGAAAGGGAATGTTGCGAGAATTTGCTTGGTCGGCACCGCATCAACGCCATCTATCGGCTGCGTGACGTATCGTCAAACAAGGCAACATTTCTCAAGGTTACTTTTACTTAATATACAGTTCAACAATAAAGTTATTCTATTCTGCAAAGTCGCTTACCGCCGCGTCCCTATGTATGTATGTACGCTTAGATTTTTTAAACTACGCAACGGATATTAATGCGGTTTTTACAAATAGATAGTGATTTAAGAGGAAGGCTTAGAAAGGGTATTTTTTTTTAATTTGAAAATTGGGCTCTTCAAGGCTTTCTCAGTCCCAGTATCACTGCGACCATTTCTGATCTATTGTGATCGCCTCTTTTTACAGTTCAATGCTAATCCCTGCAGCTTCTATGAACTGTAATAGGTTCTTAGTACTGATTTCGTTCACCTCATCGGGTAGTAGTTGGTGTTTACCCAGATGGATGCTACGTTTGCGCATCAGGGCCTCACATTTGCAGATCAGGTGGAGAGGCGTTTCATCCTCCTCCTTACAGAATCTACAGTCCTTTGTTCTGCTGATCTTCAAGTTATACATGTGCTTATTCAGCCCACAGTGACCAGTCAGTGCCCTTGTCAGAATGCGCAACTTATTCCTACTAAGTAGTACCAGTTCTTTGGCATGCCGCCTATTATAGGCTTTGACTAATGCCCTAGAATGTGTTAGGCCCGACTGATTATTCCAGTGCTCTAATGATTGCTCCTTGCAGTTGATATGAAGGGTCAATTTTACAAGGCTTTTTGGTATGCCACAGAATGGTTCTGGGCCATATGTTGTAGTTGTGCTACCAGCCTTCGCGAGTTCGTCCGCAATTTCATTGCCTTCGATCCCTTCATGCCCTGGGACCCAGCGCAGTATCACTTGGTTTTTCTCACCCAAGGAATTGAGAACATTTACGCAGTTTAGCACCAATCTTGAACTCACAGAGTCTGATGAAAGGGCCAATAGAGCTGCTGGACTATCTGAGTGTATATAAATACAATGGTTCATGTATTTCTTTTTGAGGTTTATGTCCGCACATTCCAAGATTGCGTATACCTCGGCCTGGAATATGGAGGTGTATTTGCCCAGGTTTAGGGATTTCTTAACCTTGGGCCGCTCTCCGTATATTCCACACCCTACATGATCACCTGATTTGGACCCATCGGTGTACCATATCAGGCTTCCATTTTTCCAGTACACTTGGCTTTTAAGCCAGTCATCTCTGGATAAAAATTCCACAGAGTATCGTTTCTGAAAACTACTCTGTGTTGTCATTGAGTCAGTGCACATACTCAGTATGTTGCTGCCCATAACATTGTCCTGGAACGATCTCATTGACTTCGAGAGCCAGTTTCCTTCTCCCTGGGTGGTTAGCCTGTGCATACTGTTCGTTACCACCATCTGTACATACAGGTGTAGGGGCGGGATATCCAGCATTGCATTCAGGGCCTCACCAGGTGAGGTTGACATAGCTCCTGTGACCAAGAGACACGCAGTTCTCTGCATGCCGCTCAGTTTTATTATAGCAGTTTCCTGGTTTGCTTTACTGTGGCATACTACGGAGGCATATGTTATTATGGGCCTTACGACCGCTTTATAAAGCCAGAGGGTGTTTTTTGGAGTTAATCCCCATTTTTGACCTGCCAGTCTGCTGCATATTCCCAAGGCTATTTTAGCCTTGTTCAAGATTCCGATTATATGGCTGTTCCAGGTAAGTTTTTGGTCCAGTATTACACCTAGGTGTTTGACCTCCTTGGAGAACTCAATAGTTTGGCCATTTAATCGTGGTTTGACTAAATTGTCAAGTTGCCTTTTGTTGGTAAATGGTACAACCACTGTTTTCCCGGCGTTAATGGACAACTCATTGTCTTTGCACCATTTATCAACAACGTTTAACGCTCTTTGCATAACGTATGAAAGCATACTTTGACAGAAGCCTCGGACGATAACCACTAGGTCATCAGCAAAACCCTGCGTATCAATCCTGAGCTCCGCCATCTTATACAAGAGCTGATCCACTGCCAGGGTCCAGAGTAGTGGAGATAAGACCCCTCCCTGCGGGCAACCCCTGGTAGTAAATAATTCAAGTGAGGTTTCATGCAGGTCTACTCTCACTTTTCGGTTTGAGAGCATCGCTTCGACCCACTTCACCGTCGCATGGTCTATGTTTTTTACAGTGAGACCTCGAACTAGTGTCCTTATAGGGGTGTTGTTAAATGCGCCCTCAATATCTAAGAATGCACAAAGTGCAATTTGTTTATCTTCTAATGCCTTGTCTACCTTGTTCACCAGACTCAGAAGTGCGGTTTCAGTAGATCTTCCTTTACTGTAGGCATGTTGAGAATAGTGAATAGGATAGTCGATTTTAATCGTTTCCCTAATGTAAATATCCAGAACCTTTTCCATAGTCTTCAGCATAAAGGAGCTTAGACTGATAGGCCTGAGCGATCTCGGTTGAGAGTAATCTCTTTTTCCGGCCTTTGGAATGAAAAGAACCTTGACTTCGGTCCATTGTTCTGGAATATGCCCCCAGGCGAAGCTCGCTCTGAAGATTTTTATCACGTGAGGGATTATTACTTCTATTCCTTGCTGCAATAGTGCTGGAAAAATGCCATCCGCTCCACATTATTTATATGGTTTAAAGGATTTAACGGCCCATTTTATTTGGGATGGCCTTATTATAAGCGAGGCCCTTCTCCATTCTTCATTACCTGGGCGAAATGATTGCGATGAGGATGGATTTTCTGCGCAAGCACCAGGAAAATGGGTCGATACCAATATATTTAGAGTTTTTTTTTCGTTGATCGTGTAATTCCCATTAGGGTATTTAAGCAAGCCAATTTGGTTAGGTTTGCCTTTTACGAGGAACTTGTGAACTCTTGCGCACTGAGACGTGCTGTTGACTTCTTCGCAGAATTTTCTCCAAGTTCCTCGCTTAGCCTTCCTAATTTCTTTGTTATAAGTTGTTAAGGCTTCCCGATAGGATTCCCAATCTTGGGTCCTTTTGGCCTTATTGAATAATTTCCGAGTTTTGCTTCTGAGCTTTTCTAGCTTAGAGCTCCACCACGGTACTGCCCTTTTAGTTGACATTGTTTTTACAGGACAGCTATCCTCATAAGCCTTTATTATGCCATTTGAGACTATAGTCACTGCAATATCCAGACTTTCTACTGTCTTTATTGTTTTAGGTACATCTTCTAGATTTTGTTTAAGGTTGTCCTTATAGGCCGCCTCATCAGTGACTCTAGGGTTCCTAAAGCTAACTTCCTGACTTGATAATGATCCTAATAAGTCAAAACAAATATGGTTATGGTCAGACATTGACGGTTCATCACTAACGTGCCAGTCACTAATGTGCCTAGCCAGATCATTTGTTGCGATGGTAATGTCCAACACCTCTTGTCTTACACGGGTTACAAAGGTCGGTTTACTTCCCTTATTCACCACATGCAGCCCCTTTGTTAGTAAATAGTCATATAACGTGTTACCTCTCCTATTTACATTGGTACTTCCCCATGTGGTGTGGTGGGCGTTTGCATCACACCCCACCAACAGCTGCAATCCGTGACGCCGGGCGTACTCGACCGCAGGCGCCAGATCCTCAGCAGGGTTTTCCTTTTCCCCCGGAAGGTAGGCTGAACACACTAGCGCTCTGGCCGCGCCTCCCTTGGGGATCAAAATGGCTGCTACAACTTCATCGGAGCACAACTCTGTAACAGTCAATAGATTAATGCTATTCTTATAAACAATGCAGGCTCTGGGCCTCGTTCCGCCTTTGTTATATATCGTCTTACCGGCAGCGTTGAGTCCCAAAATAGTCGAGCTGGATACCTAGGGCTCTTGAATGAGGGCGAGGTCAGCCCTACCATCGCAAAGCCATTTTTCCACCACGGCACTTGCTGCCGCAGCGTGATGGAGGTTGGCTTGCAAACACCTCACCGGCCCCTGGGTCGCCATTATTTGCCCCTTTGTGTGAAGGAGTGTGGGGGCTTGGTTTTTCCCCTTCCCTTCTGCGGATTGAAAAATCCACGTCCGGATTGGGTTTCACCCTGACCCCTCCCCCTTGTATTTCCTCTACCTCTATACATCCCCCAAATTATGATGCGTAGGAGTATTATAAAAATTCCATTTAGTTACTAACTCAAATGTAACGATGAGTCATCCAGATCATTAAGACTGTTTGAGTATCAAAAATAAATTTTGTAGCATAATTATTTTGTTTGATTTTCATTAGCCTTACTGTCCTTTATAAAAAAAAGATTCACTCTATGTAAACAGTTCAAATCTTTTTGAATCTCTTTTTCTAACAAAGAATGGTTAGATCTTAATCACTCGATTTAAAAAGCCCGCCTCAGTTCTCAACAGCGCCATCTACCGACATCTTTACGTTCGATGTGGTCTGAGCTAAAAATAGAGGTTAGAATTACTAACAGAGGGTCTTATGGTTGGTTTACAATGTGAATGAGAATCAGGATGAGTTATAATGAGCAGTAATCGTTAATTATGTCAAATAAGCTGATAAGCAGTTGTTACACTGCGCAAATAAAGTTTCTTGGAACATATCACATACTCTACTTGTTTTGTTGACCTGTGACATCTGCCAAATAACGTCACTGAATACGTGATAAATATTGATGTGACTGACCTGATTGGCATCAATTATCAGTGTTTTGCAAATTTTTCCCAATTGGGCCTCTGATGCTCAAAAACGTAGTCAGATACCAGTGTTCCACAGTCAAATATCAGCAGCGAGTGCGTCATGTTGTTCGGAAAAGTTATTGTGGTTCTCAGCGCGTTGTTCTTTGTCTCATGTAAGTACGCCTAAGTGATGTTTTAACTAAAGACTACTGATTATTTCCAGGGGCTCAAGAACAACCTAGTGATCATGGAGTCTCCAAGGCAGCTGATGACTACTCACGAAAAAAACGTGGAAAAGTTGTTGGAGTTCTTATTCGTCAGGAAGGAAATGTTTTCGAAGGCAAGTCAGATGAGGACAATGTTGGAGTTTATGTGAACCAAGAAAATAACGTTTTTTGCAATAATGATCCTAATGGAGAGACATATGAAGCAGTCATCAACCAGAATAATCACTACAGAGACCGTTCAGCAGAGGCCGATTCTATAGAACATAATGCAAAGCCCAGGGTCCAGAATCATCAGTATGTCACCAGGCATGATGAATTTGATTACAGACCAGCTTCAATTCATCCTACAAACTACAGCACTGGTTCTTCAGCTTATCAAACACGACAGGTTTCCCAAGCTCCTCCAAATTACGTCAACGTTCAGCTTAATGGTCCCAACGGACCAATTAGACAAGCCAGGGTCTTGCAACCTTCTGTCTACAGACCTGCTCCGCAGTTCAGTGAGACTACTATGAACAACAATTTAGTAATGTTGAAGAATCGCTTAGAGCAATTGGAAGTTGAAGTGAAAGCACAGCAAGAAGTTTTAGTGCGAATTGCGAATTTGCTCAATTTGCATCAGTGATTCAGTGATGATTTTATTTTCACTGTTCAGTGAATAATTGTATACCGTAGTTTGGAATAAAGAAATAGTAGTGCAAATATGTTTTATTTAATAGTGATGATACATGTGTTATAATAAAACAAGCTTTTATTCGATGATAACTTCTATACCTAACGAAAACATGTTGATTTCGTACGAATCCGGACAAGGTTTGTGAACGGCCAATTAATGCTTATCAGTTCAAATTGTTTGGGTTCCGCCTATCAATGAGGAGTTTTCCAGTAGGTATAGATAGTCGGTTTCAAAAAGCATCAATAGATGGCGCTCCTACGATTTTGGTAATCTTTTTTTTATCTGTATGATGGTGGCAGTAATTTCATGCAGCCAACTAATACTAAACTTAAAAATAAAATGTTTATTAATATAAACATAACTGTTAAAGGTTGAACGAAATGTAAAAATAAATATTTATAGAAGTTAGCAATATGTTCCATTATTATTACAACCTCTAAAATGGTTGAAAACTATTGACAAATACAATATTATCCAATACAACGTACCCAGTGTTTATATCCTGTTTGCTAAGAACCTATTTCAAGCGATTGTCAATTACCAAAATTGTCGGGGCGCCATCTAGTGAGTGGTTAGGAATGCTTTAGATACCTATTGGAAAACTCCTCATTAATTGCACGCTCATCAGCAAATGACCACATGACGCTTGAGAGTATGAAATTTGGGAATTTATGAAAACAAATTAATATTCAATACTTTTGAATTTATTGCAAGAAAAGTAAAATAACAATAAATTCAAGACACTGCATATAATTGCTTCAATGGCGTTTCCTTTCCCATGATGGTTTCTCGCGATTCCTAGGATCTACTCCCTCTCTATACGGTGAAGTACTGGTTAGGTCTCTGTCACAGGTCCAAATTAGACGCCAACCGCTCGAACAGGAAGTACCAGGACAACATTTTGTAGAAGACAGGTAACACTGTGAAAATAAAAAACATTCTTAATAGTCAAATAATTTTAAAAGTTTAGGTTTTAAGACTTTCGTGGTTATTCACTACACTTTCACTACACATATTATCGGGTTTGTTACCACGGTTAGTATTGTTTTTACCTCGATATTTCGACGCAGTTGCATGCGTCATGGTCACGAGTTGACTGGTGCCGCTGTGTGAAGTCGCTCCTAAGGACAGACATATTGGTCCACCCTCTTTCGGATTCGACGATTACCCTCACTTTGAACTCTCGAACCACTACCATTGTTACTCGCTTGATTCCCGCGACACACGAAACTCACTACGTCTTTACGCGAAACTGAAATCGCACTACTTTTGCGATTGTATACATTTAACACTGGATTCCACGCACTGGACAGTTTAAACCCATCTTCACGATTAAAATTTTTTTCCCCAGTCAACTCGTGACCATGACGCATGCAACTGCGTCGAAATATCGAGGTAAAAACAATACTAACCGTGGTAACAAACCCGATAATATGTGTAGTGAAAGTGTTTTAAAAGTTTGCTCAAAAATTTACTAATTATCCTTACCGTAGAACCTTGGGCAGTACATTCTTCTCCCATTCCACTCGCGACCATAATGAAAATCGCCAACCCCATCAGGAAAATCGAAAGTTTCGCCATCTTTCTATGAAAATTGATAATCAATTTGAATATATTAGAAAACAATATTAATAACAGAAAAGAATTTAAACAAGGGAATTACAATTGAAGTTTCTTACTTACAGTTGAAATTTTTCTGTTGTAGAGCGAAAGCGCTTGTATCCATCAATTCACTGAGATGAACTGATTTTATCTCCAGAACAACATGAATTTATACTAATTCATAACGCACAATAACTTGAAAATAAGGTTTGCTTTCGCATGTCACAGAGCGGGTTTTTGTCAATAATAGTGATAGCAATATCAAAGAAAAACATGTCCAAGGCAGATCCGGTCAAAGTTTATCTATGTCCTGTCACAAATAAACTTTCTTGAGGTTTAGAGACCTGCCATTTTGTGATCATCTGTATGGTCTTTTTGCTCATGCTACAGAATTGAGCAGTTTTCCAGTAGGTATTGATAGTTGGTTTCAAAAAGCATCAATAGATGGCGCTCCTACAATTTTGGTAATGTTTTTATAACCTGTATGATGGTGGCAGTGATTTAATGCAGCCAACTAATACTAAACTTAAAAATAAAATGTTTATTAATATAAACATAACTGTTGAAGGTTGAACGAAGTGTAAAAAGAAATATTTATAGAAGTTGGCACTATGTTCCATTATTATTACAACCTCTAAAATAGTTGAAAACTATTGACAAATTCAATATTATCCAATACAACGTACCCAGTGTTTATATCTTGTTTGCTAAGAACCTATTTCAAGCGATTATCAATTACCAAAATTGTCGGGGCGCCATCTAGTGAGTGGTTAAGAATGCTTTAGATACCTATTGGAAAACTCCTCATTGGAGAGTAAAGCCTATGATTCTTCTAATAGTAATGAGGAGTTTTCCAGTAGGTATTGATAGTTGGTTTCAAAAAGCATCAATAGATGGCGCTCCTACAATTTTGGTAATCTTTTTTAAATCTGTATGATGGTAGCAGTGATTTCATGCAGCCAACTAATACTAAACTTAAAAATAAAATGTTTATTAATATAAACATAATTGTTAAAGGTTGAACGAAATGTAAAAAGAAATATTTATAGCCCTTGGCACTATGTTCTATTATTATTACAACCTCTAAAATGGTTAAAAACTATTGACAAATATAATATTATCCAATAGAACGTACCCAGTGTTTATATCCTGTTGGCTATGAACCTATTTCAAGCGATTATCAATTACCAAAATTGACGGGGCGCCATCTAGTGAGTGGTTAGGAATGCTTTAGATACCTATTGGAAAACTGCTCAGGTTTCATGCTCAACACTAGACATTGAGGCTGTAGTGTAGACGATGACGATGTACCGTGGCCAGATTAGCCGACCATGGCCATCTATGGTCGAAGTAAAGATTTTGATCCTACATAACTCCTTTCACTTAATTCCATCCAACGCCGGGCTATTTGTATTGTCGATGATCCCTGAAGCCTATGACGTTATCTCAAGGGTACCTTTGACGGTGCAGGATAATGGTAGCCGCCAATGTTGGCAAGCGAAGATGGGGAGAAGGTAGAAAAGGGTAATTACTCACCTGGCCGGGTGTTGTGACCAGGGGACCAAGGGTCCAACAGATGATCGTCGGAAGTTGTATATATGCCGTGGAAGTTGGCACATTTCTCTAGCGCGATGCAGGATTGTTAGCGCCATCTATGTGCGGATGCTTGCCAACCTTGTGTTCGTGTACTCGTAACGTGAGTATCGTTGAGTTTCCCTAGTGGAGCGATAGATGTCGCTACAGGTACCTCAAAGGCCGGCACCGCATCCGCTCTCCTTAGGTTACAATATTGTCCTGGACGACGGTGGCCGCTTTCCATCAGGTGAACCGTCCATGTGCCTCACTAGGCAATAAAAAGGTACGTAGTAATTATACCTTGACTTTGACCTTAAAGGGAGTCTTCAAGAAAATAGGGGAAAAATAAAAATGATATCGTAAAGTCCATTAATGTTTTTATTCTTAACTATCAACATGTATTAGATCCTATGCAATGTTCCTACGCTATATGTACATACACTGCGTTGGCTCGCACGCACTAAATGCTACGCGCGAACTCGCCCGCGCTACTTCAGACCTTCAAGGCAACCTATGGCATCGTTACCAGAACAAAATTATGCTGCCACAAAATCAGAACTTACAAGAGAGAAATAGATTGACAGATATAAGAGCATAACTCCAATCAGATTTCATCCACAATATACAAATGGCTGTATAAGTTCATCCTTAACAATAAGTCTTTTACATGTACATTGTTTCCAGTCTTATAGGGTCGCGTATTTACATTATAAATTATTTGTTCGTATTTTGATGACCCAGTCTGTGTCCGATTCTGCTGATACAGTTGCCTCAATAGAATAACAACAAAATTTAGATATTTGGAATTTAGAATTCTTTACCCAATTTTAATCGGGTTTCTTTTTCTTTTTTCAGATTCGAGTAAACTTTGGCAGTATACATGCAAATTGTATAAATTCATGTTAAAATAGTGTCATATTCATTGAATGCAGTTGAGCTTGTATTTTGATCGAATTCTATCAGTAGAATCGTCTCCAGGCGGCAGGGGTAAAGCACAGTAGCGCGCCGAGTGCGCCCGTTACACTAACGATTAATACTAAATCCGGAGGCATCATAAGACACTGCACGTCCCGTCCATTACTAATACTTCACACACCATTATTAGTCTTTTGTCAACTTAAGTACAATCCACTATCAGCACTCTCATTATATTTACAACTCTAATAGCTGCCGGCGCATACTGCGCTACCAAACGTGGTTTTGTACGTTACAAATTTGTATTTTACAGACACCTTATTGTCAAAATATCACAATAACCTCGCCCGAAGTCGCGGGGTCCCGGGCTCGCGGCGTCCGATTGCTTATCGAGAACGGAAGACAACAAATTTCATATATAAAAAACCTCTCACTACCACTATATAAACAGCGTAAACTTAGAGTACATCAGACGTCCGTCGAGTCCATCGTCCGAACGAAGCTAGTCAGCTGATGCGGAGATTCCGCGCGGGGGCGCCGCGCACTTAACAATACTGAGATACGGGAACGGTGGTCCGGGCGGGGGCGGGGGCGGGGCCGGGGGGCCGGGGGGGTCACACCAGCTTGGCGCCGGGCTCGCTGCGGAACCGCGCCAGGGACTTCTTGACGCGGACCGCCGTGAGCCTCGCGGCGGGCGCCGCGTGCCAGCACTCCGCCATGACGGCCGCGGCGGCCGCGAGCGCCGGGACGGCTGCCCAGCGCGCGGACGGCGCCGGCCGCCGCCCCGCCGCGACTACCGCGGCGCGCATCGCCTCGAACGACGGGTCCGCCGGCACCGCGTCGTGGTACGGCAGCGCGTACGCGTCCACCACCTGCCCCTTGTCGCCGGTGGCGCAGCGCCGGCACATCTCCCACAGCACCAGCCCCAGCGAGTACATGTCCGCCATCTTGAACGCCTCGAAGTTGGTCGGGTCCAGCTCGTCGGCGAGCACCTCGGGCGCCATGTAGCGCCGCGTGCCCACGCGCGTGTTGGGCGCGATGTCCACCTCGTCGCGCTCGGCCACGTAGCGCACGGCCAGCCCGAAGTCCGCGATCGCGCACTGCCCGTTGCGCTTCACCAGGATGTTCTTGGTCTTGATGTCGCGGTGCGCGATGCCCGGCTTGCCCTTCGTGCCGTGGATGTCCATGTGCAGGTGCGCCAGCCCGCTGGCGATCGAGTGCGCCATCGTCACGAACGACGCCTGGTCGAGCACGGCCGCCTGCAGGTAGTCGTGGAGCGACCCGCTCTCGTGGTAGTCGGTGATCAGCAGCATCTGCGTCCAGGAGCCGGTGCCCTTGATGTCGGCGGCGATGAAGCCGAGCACGTTCTCGTGCCGCATCAGCACCGTCTGGTAGATCTCGGTCTCGCGGAACCAGGACGCCTCCTCGGTGGTGAAGAAGACCTTGACGGCGACGCGCTCCCCGCGCCAGCGCGCCAGCCAGACCTCGCCGTAGCGGCCCTTGCCGATCGACTCGACCATCTGGATCTGCTTGGCGACGGTTCGTTGGACGAGGAGCGGGAGGCCGGAGCCGGAGCCGGAGGAGATCTCGCCGATGCGGAGCGGGGGCGGGGGCGGGGGCGAGGGCGGGCGCTTGGCGTGTCGGCGCCGGCGCAGGAGCAGCGCGGTGGCGAGGGCGGCGGCGAGCGCGAGCACGAGCGCGCCGGCCAGCAGCGCCCCCGCGGGCAGCGCGCGCGCCGGCGCCGCCTCGCCGCCGCCCGCGCCGCCCGCCGGCAGACCCACGTCGGGCCGCAGCAGACGGTTGCACATGTCCGACTCGCAGCACTGGATCGCCTTCGGGTTCTGGTGCGGCGTTTGCGAGCTCTTGCACTGGAAAACGATTGACGGGCGCGTTACATACGGAACGGTGTGAGCTTCCCAAATATTGGAGAGCCGTGGTGTGTACAGAATGGCATTCATTGTCGTTGTAGACGACCCCTGATTGGTGTAGATCAATGAATAAGCAGTACAACGCTTTTTATTGCTCATCAACACTGTAACTTCCATCACCCTTATTAAAACGTACAAATCACAAAGGACGTTAATGTCCAATAAAAGACGGTTACGGCCTATTGGGGAATTTTGCGATGAAAAAGACGAGTAAGTAGCTTTTTGAGGGCTGAGCAGCAGAAGCTACACTTCACAGTGATGTAAGATTAACGATATTCACCTGCATAAAGCCCGACTCCTCCGGCGGTAGGCAGCCAGCGATGCGCTCGTACTCGAAGAGCCCCGAGTCGCCGATCACCTCTTCGGCCGAAACGTAGCAGTAGCCGCCGGGCTGCGTGGTGCAAGTGCCGTTGGGCGCGCCATCGCGGCAGCCGCCCGCTCCGCTGCACTCGCACACGAGGCCGCGACCTGGAACGAAACGAGGGGCTGGTCAGTTATGTATCCGAAGCATGGCATGTAGTGTATTGTGTCATTTTTGCACCCTGGGCCCGTTTATACGTCGCCGCTTACGAACAGGGGACAGTAAACGCCTACACGTCGTTGGTGCATAGTCACCGCGCAGCAACCGTACAAAAAACGTGCAGTCTACCCTATTGGCGCGGTAACTACCCGGGCGCGGCAATACTACTAGGCGGGTGCGATACGGTGGCTGTGCGGTGACTATGCGGGCGCTACGCGTTTGCTAATAAATAATAAAGTACTAAAATTACATAAACATTTGGGATAAACTGTACATAAATCGTATACATTTGCGTTGAAGTAAGATAGACGCAAAGCTATATTTCGCGCGAAATCCCGTCATGTTACGCAGGCTGGAGGAGGCACAGGTTCAACAGTGTGGACTATTATGGTAATCAACTAATTACGACTATCGAATTATCTTTTTCCAGGAATCGAAGACTTTCAGACTCCATTGAGCTTCTACTTCGCTGCGGGAGTCCTAGTGCCGCTTTTCTCTATCATCAGAGCATTGACGCATTTCAAATAACATTTTCATAGTGCTCAATTTCGTAGCAACATCATTTCACCAGTCAGCAGATCAACTTTTAGTAGATATTCTCTAGCGCAACAGGGGAAGCCGACTTACCCGTTCTCGAAACCTTAGCCAACTTAAATGTGCTAAGAGTTTCGAGAACAGACACCGCTTTAAGGTTTAATTAGGTACATGAATAAGTGTTAATCAACACCGATATTCTGACGCTAGCGTAGGATAGAATCTTATCTACGCATAAAGCATGTTCTTGGTAATGAAAATGAATCATCCGAAACAAGAACAAGGAAACAGGGACGACATTAACACTCGCAGGTAAATATTACTAGTAGTACATATAATAATCCATAATATAAAAATCGAAGTAGTCTCACTTTACAATACAAGAGACAGAGGAACTGAAAAACCTAGACGAAATAAAACCTACAGCAACGAAGAACAGTCCTACAGGCACTAAACAATACAAAATAGAATCAGCTAGACCCGCCATTCCATTCCAGATAGAATCTATGTAACAACCATGCACTATAAATCGCGAAATTTTCCACCTCACAGATTCGAAGCAAATGATGCGTGTCATTAGTTAGCATCTACCGTCTTCCTTGAACCTCGGTTATTGTTGTTTATTGTGCCTACTTTGTATACTAGGAGTATAATAAACTGAAGTAGGTCTAGGTAGCTATACCTCCATAAATATAATAGAGTCGGTAGTTTGTCCGATCCTATGATGAATAGATAAAAAAATGCAACATCACCTTTGAAAATTATTAGCTAATGTTTATTTGTTGGGATAATTGTCTAAGATTGTTGATAAGATAACGACATATGCATCACAACTTCTTGCTATAGCAATATTAAATGAGATTGAAAATGTCCTCACAAAACTGAATCAAGTTGTAAGTTAATTAATTATTAAATTTGTTTGGCGATATTGTCTGTGATACAAGCAATTTTGTACATAGCAGCACCTTATCCTTTGATCCGAAATCCAAATATTACTGCGTGAATGACATATTTACATTAATTTGTGGTTTGAAGAAGAAGAATTTGTGGTTACGTCAGAATATCAATCGTCCATACGGCCGTAGTACGGATATATTGAAGTATTGTATATTCATATTCATATTCATTTATTCGTAGTAATAAGCATACATCGTCATTTAAAATAGTTTCATGAATAGAATTAAGTACTAATAGTTGATGTCAATGTTAAAAAACAATTAATTCAATAGTAT
Source organism: Blastobasis lacticolella (assembly GCA_905147135.1). Classification (NCBI taxonomy): domain Eukaryota; kingdom Metazoa; phylum Arthropoda; class Insecta; order Lepidoptera; family Blastobasidae; genus Blastobasis; species Blastobasis lacticolella. Next base: position 17,402,571 of record LR990055.1, on the reverse strand, counting down.
TAAATTATCATGATTCGAAATTGTCAAGAATTAAATTAGTATTATAATATCAAATAATAATTAAGTCAAATGTTAAATTAAATAATTATAAGAAAAATACAAAATGCTTCAAACATGTCAAATATAAAATTAAATCATAATATGAAATGTCAAATACAATGTTCGAAAACTATATGTCAAATATTAATTAATCGAAATGTCAAATACAATACAATGAAACAAATAGTCGCATACAATATTGCGTGTCACAGAAAGAAACAATTTTTTATAGTATAATATTATTCATTGTATTCAATTAAATGACTAGAAGTGGGTGATATCAATCTAATAACGGAGAGGGACTAAAGGCTTCGCTCATCTAAAAACTCATCTACAGAGTAGTATGCTTTTTTTATTAATGTCAATTTCAATAGCTTGCAGAACCTGTGGTAGTATTGGTATTGTACCTGTACATATAAGTTAGGTCTTATTAAATACCTATTCTAAAGATCACATTAGCAACTATACAGTAGCGGAGTTACTACAATGATAACTAGATAATAAATTCACAAAACTCGTACAGGTTTGTGTTGTTCTCTAAAGCAGGTTCAGTTGACCTGTATGGCCCCTTTTTTTGTTAATTTCTTGCTCTACATAACGAGTGCCTCATTTTCATTTCTACAAATCCAACGGTTACCGATTATATCTAATCCGTTTGCAGCGGAACAGGTCATATGATACAAGAAATGAGTCCAAATTACAAGTTAATCGCCTTATCGCAGTATTATTGAATAAAGGACATTCAGATAAAACGTATTACCTAATTAAAATATACGTTATTACTAAATTAAACATAGTAACTACTCCTATGTGAGTAAACTCTCACAGTCTTGGTTATCTGAGACTTTAGACGTAAACAAATCCTACTTTTGAAATAAGTTAATCAAACGGCAAAAACCGTATCTTTTTGAAATTGGGATGATTAAATAAATAAAACAAATGAACCTACGACTACATAATTTATTCGTTCTATCATTGAATATCAGTGAAGCTTACAAAAACATAATGACATTAGATGATTGCATCGCCAAAGAAAACCATGAGCGTGAATAATTCAAAATTGCTGTAAATCACAGCGCAATTCGTGCTATTTCGTTTAGCTGCAGAGAAAACGTCCCCGTCACATGTGTTACTGGGAGCGAGAATCGTTCGGTTTTTTGGCAGAGCCCTGGCAGGTACCTTCCCGAGGGACGACTACAAAACATCTATAAAAGGAACAATGGTGTAGCAGCAGGTAAATTCTTTCTAATTGACATCCAACACATGCCTGCCTCATGATATTTCTGTCATTGTCCGAAACATATAAAAGGTTTCTTTTGACTGGATCTTTTGATTATAGTTGAAGCATGAGTTTTGGGGTTTTATTACCCTGAATCGTGAAGTCTGGTCGATATTTTATGGCATATGGTGTTTAAATTTATTTTATTTAAGAGAAAACCATGTCGAATAACATTATTTATTATGTGGATACAGAAGATTAGATAGACATTTGTTCTGTTATTCTTTAAAGAAAACCGAAATTTGAAAGATATCAACTGAGAATTGTCTAATAAAATACTGCCTCATGATATTTCTGTCAGTGTCCGAAACATATAAAAGTTTTCTTTTGACTGGATCTTTGGATTATAGGGTGTTACTATATGTATGAAGCCGTGAACCAGATGGAGTGCTAAATGTATGAAACCGATAGGTACAAAAATTCCACGTACGACAGAAATAATTTTACCTATTGTTTTAATATGTTTAGCACGCCATCCAGTTCACGGCTTCATACATATATTATGTAACACCCTGTATAGTTGAAGTAAAATTTTTGGGGTTTTATTACCCTGAATCGTGAAGTCTGGTCGATATTTTATGGCATATGGTGTTTAAATTTATTTTATTTGACAGAAAACGATTTCGAATAACATTGTTTATTGTGTGGATACAGAAGATTAGATAGACATTTGTTCTGTTATTCTTTAAAGAAAGCCGAAATCTGAAAGATATCAGCTGAGAATTGTGTAATAAAATACTCCCCCCAGATCAAAAGATCACATAACCGAATGATGTAGCGACTAAATGGCAATTTGTTCAGTGTAATAGACATAAATCAATTTCGACAGATTAATTAAGTTTCCGTAAAGGAAAATAGTTTTGCAAGTGCAGTTCTAGTGCCAGATGTAAGCTGATACTTACTAGGCATTAGAAAATGGCTCACTTAGGAACTAGTCCCCGTCATTTGAACAGGATTTACTAGCATAGCGCCGATGCGGACAACCCGCGAGAACATAGCAATTATACTATCGACTCTAATGAGTCCAGTTGAAGTCACAAGAGAAATAGATATTGATCACAACTCTGGACTATAAGTAAGTCCACAGAAGATAACGTCATCCCAGCACTTAATACAAGTATCACAGTTCACATCGATGATAGCAAAAAAAAACTAGTTGAACGACCCAAACAAACCCGAAGGCATAGATAAAACTTTCGATAGAAAAACTATTGACAACGTCAACAAACAATGACGAGAAACAAACTGCACAACACATCCTTCTGCCGCCGGAGCACCACCATCACTTACGCATCGCACCAGATCCTGGGACACTGCGGGCACACAACCAGAACAAGCCGAGCGACCACTGCGCTGTAACACGACACCCGCCTGCGGGCGCGAAGCTTAGATTTATAATCTAGTCTAGGTGTCGAAGGTGTAACGTACTTAGTCGCATGTCGGCGGGCTGGCCTCAACTGTGTGCTATCATTTAAATATAACTTGGGAGACGGCAGCGTCTGTCGCGGGCCTTTATTTTTATACGGCGGAGATTTCACACACGCTGTCTCTCGGGAGACGGTCGCGACGCGGGTACGAGACGGGTACGCACGAGTCGCTCGGGCGAGGCTCGCGGCGCGAATGCCGGCCTCCGCCCCTCCGCCCGCGCGTGCACGCTGCACCGCTGCAGCCTCCGCCGCCCTCCCCCCTCGCGGACCCCGCAGCCCCCCTCCGCCCCGCGCCACCAGCCCCGCGACGCGATTCATTGACGGCGCGCCGCGATTATGCCAACTGTTTACACGATCCACTTACGACACAAACACCATGCCACGCCAGCCCGACACTTCGGATCTCGATGTAGATCTGTACGAAGGTTCATCGGAAGACGAACAGTTTTCTAATTTCCAATCCGGATCAAAGTTCTGATTAATCGAATTCGGAAAGAAGAAAAAGAGTCAGTATTAAAATTTAAAAAAGTAGGTACCTAAATATCGCTGTCGCAATTCACCATTCAAATTTGTTTTCCTGTATACAGACAGACAGACAAAGCATTCAATATTGATCTTGCCAAAACATCCGTTCCCGAGTCTGTTCGAAATATCTCGCGGCGCTATAGATAGCAAGAACAAGGACCCTGCACATTTTTATCAACAACGCCGAAATTTACTTGGTATGAGGATGAGAAGATGTGTTGAGCAAAACAACAACCGCACTATTATTGGAACAATAAACAGGCTGTTAACTTGGGGGACATTACGTTCACAGCGTATTAATATAGATAAAATTGACAGTAGATACAATAAACCATTTATAAAGTGAGGATTCTAGAAAAAGAAACGAGTCATTTGAAGGAAACGTTGGTAATTATGTTTCTTAATATCGAGACTCGTAAATCAAGCGGTATTTCCTGAAATTATACATCTGTCGAAAGCCTCGGCTTTTTATAGGGGACCGTGTAGTAGTCTCACATGTGTTTATTGGAGATGTGGAAAATTATAGCGTCGTTGGTACTACATGTAAAAACTCGTCAACATCATCATTTGAAATCGGTCCTATTTCTGTATTGAAGGACGATGTTCATGGCCGAGTAATTTGTTTTCAAAGAGATTCCAGAAAATAAACAGACAACATCATTTATCGGGTGCAAAAATGTTGTGTGTACAGATTTTCTAAAACTCCAACGGTAAAAAAGTGTAGAAATGATAAGGCGCGCTTTTAGTCTATAGGTACTCCAATTTGAGTCAGTAAACAACAAACTGGATGGTCTGTTTCAACTTTGAATGACGACATACGGGCGATAGGAGAGACTATGTATGATAGACTTCAAGAGACATATTGTACCGACCTAGTGGGATAACAGCGAGAGAACAAATAAAAAACAAATACTAATAATGACAGCCAAAGAATTGTTACATTTGAGAAGAACATATCTTACAGTTTTAATTAAGCCGAATCTCTATTTCTTAGATAACACCTGACTTCACCTAACGCGTCAACTTCGCATAGCTACATGCCAATCGTGTCCAATTCAGTGTATCCAATATCTGTATTGGCCCTCGCCCCGTCCAGATGCGCTTCACGTGCGAGCGCGCAGCCCGCTGACTAACACCAGTATATAGATAGTCCCTTTCCGATCCGGCGGATTTGACCGACTCTCTTGGAACAGTCCCATATTGCGCACATGTTACAAGATGTTCAAAGGTGATACTTTAGCATTAGTAGTAGTAGTTGATGAAACATTTGTGGAATGCCTGACACGCAATGTGTTGAGTATGATTTAGTTCATGGCTTTGAAGCAACAGTCTTTATATTATAATCTAATTCAGTGTTTGATGCTGAAAACTCATATCAAATAACAGAAACAGTTAGTCAGATATGAGTATCAAAGTCTAGGGAATATCAATTTTTTAATACGTCGTATTTCCTTCTGGGTATGAGTGACACCTTCTCTGCACTCTATTGAATTCCTCTCAGGACCCGACTCCGAGCGATCAATTTGCAAATAATCGACGTTATTAGCCGATCGCGACCTCGATATGGGGCCGGTCGTTTTGCGTATCAGATTGGAGCATTACCGTGTCGGTAGCGGTCCCGTTCTGTTTATGGACGAAGAGTGCCATACGATATTGAGAGTTTCTCCAACAGCAGCTGTTCACTTTAAATGCTGTATTGATGCATCTGGTAACGCAAAGAACGGGTCGAGAGAAGCTGAGTATTGTTTTATAGAGGACAGTGTAAACAGAACGCAAAAAAAATAACAAGCAGCGATCAACAGAACAGCACGCATATACATAGTTTCAAAGATAGAATCGCCGATCTATAAAATTACAAGGCGAAACAAAAAAAGAAGCGTGCATTCACAATATCAAAGACGATTTACACTGTTTTATAGCAGTGTCCGTGTCAACTACGGCGGTGTTTGTTCGCGGAGAAATACAAATGTTTGTCGAATAGTTCGCCGCCGGGCGTGGGCGATCTCATCAGATCACCTAATGTCACTGGGCGCTTCGGAGTCCCGTGGGAACGCGCTAGATGACAACTTGAGCACTCGACAACGAGGCATCAAAAGCCCATCAGTGTCGGCAATTGTCATCGAATGATCGAACAAGTCACGAGCAAGAATAGCAACAAGAACCAGCGTGGTCATTATAAATATTTTACACCGGACTCGATTGCAATACTGATGTTGACATAACTATTACGGTGCCTGTAGATTTCCATTCCCATTTGTGTAGTTTACCAGAGGTGTTTTACTTACTGCAGAACGGTATGAGAAACAATGTTTTCTCCGGGCACATTAAATTGACATATGTAATGTTTTTCTGATTTGGTGATCAATCAGTTTTGCTTTTGCTGAGTAAGAATTTTTTATATATGTATTTTTGTATTTGTATTTATTTATTTAATTCAAAGTACATTTTGTATCTTAACACTAAATGACACAAAACCCGGATGGGTTTGTCTGTGTCTACCTGGCTATTTATTACAAAACACACTCGTTCACTACAAAATCGAATTTTTCCAAGTTTAACGGACATGTCTAGCCAGACAATTGACCGCCAGCTCACCTCAATCTCATCTAATTCAAGTCTTGATAAGAAAGTGACACATATTCTATATCTCCTCAAAATCACCGCGGAAGATACCTATAGTCCGGAGAAACTTATAGTCCTGAAAACTCACGAAACAACAACGAGTTTTAGAAAATCTCTACACACAAAGGTAGGTAGTAAACTATTCTCGTTCCCCTCGAGATGAAACTCGTAATAGCTATCATAGTGGGTTACAGCACAGCCTTTGCGCCGGCGCCTCGTGATGTTTTTACAACTAGCACGCATACCTGCCGTGCTACCACAGCGGCGTTAGCAAGAGTGCACGTGCGCGCTTATCCGACTACGTTGATAGACGTTGCCTTTGGCATGCGTTGGAAGTAAACCCGAGACATGGTGCAGTCTCGATCTGTAGGCACAAGAATAAAAACCACAGCGGAAGAGGTTAGTAAAGGTAGGGTAAATATATCGAGTGGAAAATCAAACATTTATGAAAGAAAGAAGAAAGAATCGAGAATAGGGACGTGGACCGTTAGCGGACCTAAATATCGTTGATCTAATAAATTATTTAAACAGCAATGTGATCAACACAAGACTGGCATCTCGCAGATATCGATTTGTAACAAAGATACACGAGTAAAAGGGCAATTGATCAAGATGGAATCGATGTTGAGCATTGCACTCAATCTCGATTTAGATATGAACAAACTGGACTGCCAGCCGGCCGAATCGAATTACGCGATATGGATCATCCGAGTTGCTCGAATGCTGCGCCTGCGCATGGGATTGATATAAACAGGCTGCTAACCGCATCAGTTTGGCGAAGCTAAATCACCAATCAACCGCATGCAATCAATTTTCTCAATAAAGAAATATCATAAACGCGACGCAAGAATACTCCGACTCCGTATTAGCCAATTGAAGCGACACTTAGTTCACATCGTGTATGGAGCGAGTGACGCCCCTTTTATCTGGTGTTCGATTCGTGACTATTGCAAATGGCATTTGGTCCGAGCGGCCGCGGGGCGAGAGGTCATCGCGCGCGGGCGCAGGCGCCGGCGATCTAGCGACCTCTTGGTCGGATTATCCAACTCGATCGATAAGGTCCCGAGGGGAGGGGCGGGGGGCGCAGGGCCCGAGAACATAATTTATTCGGCGGCAGCCTGGCGCGCCTGCGAGGTGCCGGCCCCGCGCCCCCCTCCCGCACCCCCGTGCCTTAGAAACAGGAACCCGGCCGGGACCGTTTTTTGTGCACAGGGATTAAGGAGTATCAGGTTAAACGCAGGTTGCGTAATAGCTCTTACACACCCTTAATCTCGCTGCACCGACGGCAACCGTGTATTAAGTTTCCGGGGACGTTTATTTTGTGTGTTTTCCGTAATAGTGGGAGGGTAAGGTGCCATCGGTTCGGGATGATAGTCAACATTGAGAGTCAGCATAATGTAAACTGCTTTAAAAAGTTATATCCATATAACGTCATCATCATCAAGGTTGATCTTGTACATGAAGATGATTAAAGCTACAGCAATGTCTCTTCCATAAATCGCATACTACGTTTCTCTTAAAATGTTCCTTGTAGACGACAGCTTCATTTGAAAACTTTTTCGTTGTCAAAAACTTAACAAAACGCAATTTTTTTACCTTATTTAATTCTTTTCATGCGTGTTACTAGGAAAGTGGCGCCCCCACCCTTTCTCACGATCCACCTGCGCGAGAGTGTCGTGGCGCAACAATATTTGCGCGCGCTTCACACCGCTCCGCGCCCGATTACACGGAGTGAAAATATTTATCCTTATAGTTTGTTTAATGATTAAATTGTTGTGTGAACTGAACAGGTAACTCTACCAACTGAAGAGCTAGTTGCAAGTGGCATGAAATTCTAAGTTTAAATTCTCATAAATCTTGAAGGTATTTTAGAATAGAACAGTAACTATTCAACCATGAGGAAGAGGCCCAAGTCCAGCAGTGGATTGCTGCAGGTTTACTTTTATACCACGCAGTGACAATAGAGCAGACAGCATCCCTGATGGTAAGCGGTAACTGTCGCCCATAACATCTATGATTCATGCATTTAGGTTGCAGGCAACAAACTGCAGAACCGCAGGTGCGTTATCACTGTGAGGACTAAGAGGCAATGCCTCATTGTGGTTGTGATATGATGATTCAACCTATACCTCTACCTATGGTTCATTTTCCGTTCTCGGAAAAAGCTTAATACTTGCCGTTAGGTATTACGTTCTCATGTTAACTTAAGTAGGTATTAATGAGCACGCTAAAACATTAAAAGAATTCGAATCCCAAATACACGAAAAAATAAAAAGCACCCTACTCTAAAGTAAACCGTAACCTCCATCGCAGCTCGAAATGAACATAGCAGACAACAAATTCGTAAACGTAGACAGATTGAGATCGCCAATGGAGCATACCTCAGCAGTTAGCGCTAATTAGTTGCCACGCAATGCGCTCGCGCAATTAGCGGTCGCACTCGTCAACGGAGCCACGCCCCCGTCTATTTCAGCATCTCTCTCTCTCTCTCTCTTTCGTGGATGTTTGATAGATTAAATTAGGGTAGATTACTTTAAAAGAAATGAGATTACAACTGAAAAAATCCTCCTCCCTCTTTTTGACGCGTCGAATAAAAACTTAACTCAACGTGTGGTTTTAACTTAACAGTTCAACAGTTCAGTTAAAACTGGCTGTGTTCAATTTCAAAACCTTTCTTCACTTTTAATATGAATACTTAGGGTGGCATGTTTGAATTCTCACAAATCTTGTTAAGAAGCAATGAAATTATAATTCAACAGGATTGGCTAGCGTCAGTTGCGAGATGAATTACAACATACTTAGCTTTCAATATTAAAATAGCAAAAGCGCTACCCAACACAGTAAAAGTCGTCGATTTGTACCCTACAGGGTTCACTGAAACGGAGATAAAATTGATAGATAGAAAACCAATATTTACAAAAAACGCGTTCAACCTCAAGCAGTCTTATCTCGTACCTGACGTGAGAATTATTATTGAAGTTACAGTATCTCACGCAGCGAGGTTGACGACCGGTTAACACTTACCAGATTTAATACTCTATACCAGGTTAATACCAGGCTATCTATACCAGGTTATATCAATACTAGGCTATAGTTAATCGCTTCAAATGACAGTATAAGCAGCGACTTTGATTGAACGGTCTTTCTTTATAAACCAAACTGGTTATCCAAATGGGTGCGGCCCCAAACATTTCTTAATCTTCTGATAAATTCTGTTGTTTCAGTAAAAGAGAATAACATGATTAGTCTATTAGATAAACGTAATTCTTTACGCGTAATAGTAAAGATAAACGACTGCGTCATTCCAATTCTTTAGGAAGACATGGTACAATTAATAACCTTAAAATTTGCTATATTTGCCCGGGATCATAACGTAAAAATTTGTGTAGATACTAAAAGAATTCTCGGGATTACTTCAGAAGATTCCAACACAATGGTGCAAAAGATTCTTGATAGTAAAAACGTTTATCAGCTTCCATGTCTAGACACGGAACTATGTACCTAGCATATCAACAGTTAAAAATGTTAATGAAGTCACTTCAAGTAAACACCTAGAAAAGATAAAAACTATTTATGTCAACGTATCGCAATACGTGACAGCTACCACGAGTTTGCCACGCGACTGTAGATGCCAACGATTAGACTTCATGGAAACCCTTATCAATTAATAATACTCGACCTGTAATTAGTAACGATATTTCGAACGATAATAACATAATCTGACGTATTACGCAAATAGTAAATGTGGACCTAATTCGATCAAAACACAAACAATCGCAATTGAAAAATATAAACATTACCTCATTCAACAGATATTGAATAAACAAGTGCACCTGTAAAATACCTACAGAAAGTATTTGTTGTTATTTACAGCATACCTTTCTACTCGCACAATTTGACAAACGAAACGTAACGCATGAAACAAAACAAATAATTTTCGTCGAGAGGTAATGTCTACCATTACAAGAAGTTCGTCGATGCAATTAAAAACATTGGTATGGTATATATCAAAAAGTTTGATAGGTGTACTAGGTAAGTTTATGGTATAGATCGACTCACAACTGGTAAGTGGTAAATCGCCCGCGGTGGGGTAGGTGGGGGGTGGACTTTTTGGGAATGAACGCGGGGTCGCGGGGCATAGCTCGTATTTTTCCGAAAATTCATCACGTGACATTTCGTGAAGCAAAATACCGGGTTAAGCCATGTCCCACTCCCCGCGGGCGCTATGTAATCGATCTATAGTCTATGGACATCGGGCTCGATTTCTTGTCCAATAAAATATCATTAATTTAGAGTTTAACTCTGGAGAGTCAGTGGAGAGCAATCGCCACTCTTCTCTTTTCTCTGATAATTTCTTCACTAGTTCATAACGGTCGCGGCCCAGTCTATCCCTCATGTCCTTCCAATATATTCATAGGTCTTCTTGTTCCACTCTTTTAACTCTTACCCTTCTATTAATTAATAGTCTTGGCGATAATGTCCTGGTTGTGTTCTCGCACGCGAGGGCTGGCGTTCGAATTTCGTTAATAACTTCCCAATTGTTGTGTCCGATCGCTGTTTATCTGTGTAAAAATGTGACTTGACTCTATCTATCAAAGAAAATAATGTAATGGAGTTAGATCACACAATTTAGTAGCCAACGTGAAATTATTCGTCGAGTTCGGCGATGAAGCTCACTTTTGGTAGAATGATTTAAGTTAATGAACACACAACAGCCGAAAAATATTCAAACATACTAGTAAATGCCATTAAATTATCTTTCCAATAAAGCTAGTTTCACTGATATGAAATACTTTTTCTTTGTTTTATGTCAAATTAAGGTTCTCCGCCTCTAGAAAAATCATTCTGTATAAAATCAGAGGCCATACTATAAATTATGGATTGTTGACAACAAGGTTACTTCAAATGTAAAGTGAATTATTCTGTCTATGTGAAAGCGTCCATAGAGACATTATTTTTATATCCCATACACACACAACACAACGTAAATATTTGTCCTCCCCAACTCCAGCCTTGCGTATATCATCCAGCAATAACACATCAATTTCCATCTAATATTTATGATAGTACCCGTAATTATATGTTTTAGATCTTGATTGACGACCTTAACTGCACTTTTACATCGAAGCCACTTTGTCAGTCTGTTCCTGCGTGTTTAAGTGAAAATTGGATCGATGTCGTTTTATGTAATCTTTGATATGTAAAGCGAACTTGGTTTCAAAGGTCGTCGATTTTAACTAAATCATCATATTGGGTTGAAAAATGACAAAATGATGGAGAGACTGAGATGATACGGTCACGTGCACAGGAGAACCGAAGATCATGTCGTGAGTGTAAGTGCTTTTCCATTGCTTCAAGCAAAAGAGTCAGAGGAAGACCATTGACCACCTGGTTAACGACTGTCCAGAAGGACATGAGAAGCATAAACCTCGAACCATAGGATGCATGTCATCGAAAAAAGTGGCGCCAGAAGATAGGGAAAGCCGACCCCGCATAACGGGACAGCGCGAGGACAAAAAAGGAGAGGAGCAGATCATATTGGTTTGAAACTTTATTACGTAATTCGCAATGATGACAAGACAAAAATTCGGTACCTCGACCGATGGAGCCCGAAGGTAGACAGTTGGAACTCCATGGAAAACACGACTACTTTGCGGGAACAAAGTAAGTATTACTTTTTTAGAATCTAGACATCTACCGTACTTTTTAAAACTATAGTTTTACCAGCATGTAGATTTTCAAAGTACCATGAATCAACTATTAATGGAAGAATCATTTCCTTCCAAACCAAACTATAACCGACTTAAATAAAAAAGAGGACAAGCTCATAAAAGCACATTCAACTTCTACATCTAGAACCAGCTTCCCGCCGGTCGCCACAATTTCACAACCAAAGGCCACGGGAGCACTGAATATATTAAACCAAGATAGAGCGCGATCTATTTCGGACGCGCAGGCGCAGGGCAAAACAACAGCGCGTTATCAGAGGACGGCGGAGCGTCTTGGGCTGGAAGGTGCGACATTGCACGTCTGCGAGAGCAGTGGAGTTTTGCCCTGTGTTTACGCAACGATTATTTATAATGTAAGGTTCACAGTTCCATTGGTCGTTGGGAGAGTATAGAGCAACTAGATGATAAAAGTAGCTAAAAAAGTCACCATCCCATCGGCGACGATTAAGGTCCATCTCACGGTTTTGATTCCAAAAGCTGGTATAATTTAAGCGAAATTTTCCGTTTTCTGAAACTTTTATTATAAATTAGCTGGAGTGTATAAAATTTGAAAAAATTCCTATCAAACCGTTTATTTTTGTCAAATAAAAATACTAAGTTTAGATGGTAGAGACAATCCAACGTTAGCATAAGTTGCCAGTATTGTCCAGGGAAAGTGTCCCTTAGCTCTCTGCCGTCGCATCCAGCGCTGTGTTCTCTACAACCCGCCTCGCATCTCCACCGCAATATATCTACTTATTAGTTTAATGTTTTTCCACTATGAATGGGCGCTTCGGCTGCGCCCGCGCAGCGATTACGCGCCACGACGCACACCGACCGGACAATACACAATTGCACACAACAAATGCGACAGATAACGGCGTATTGGACACGCGTACCCGTGTAAACATGTGCTCTGTTCTGTTCTGTGTTGTTATGTTTATAATATTAGAATGTAATAAGTATAAACACATCAACAGTAATTATAGACTCAAGTACCGAACTTCATTGATATAACTTTGATGAAATAGACAACAAACATTAGGTAAGTTAGGATAGTTCAGGATGGACTGTTGATGATTATTGGATGATTGTTAGTCCGAGAAGGTTGACGAGGGTCGCCGGTGGGGTTTTGGTCATGTACTGGGTATGCGGGATTCGTAGTAAATAGTAAAACTGACGGTATCGGGGAAGGTCCTGCGCGAGGGTTAAGAAGTTGTGGATTGAACTCACTAAGTTGAATGCGAGAGTCAACTGCTTACGACGCAAGGATGCTGAGACAGGAAGTCAAGGAGAAAGAGTAGGCGCAGATTCTGGGAAAAGCCGGGGTTGACCGCTAGGGTGATCATGATGTATGAGGCCCCATGCCTTGACAGCTTCCTAGGATATCCGATCGAACTCTACAGTTAGAGGAAGGGGTTGTTTGATTGCATAAGACAGATAGCTACAAGACGTAAAAACAGCTAGCCTACACAACAAAATTTCCGTAAACATATTATGGCAAGCACTTCATTTAAAGTACATATTACTTGTTATAAATAAGAAAGATACTGTAAGATTAAGCATGTTTATGAAGTATTGTAAAATAGGTTTATCGCGCCCTTGATGTTGATATCATCGTTCAAGCTCTATCCTATTAATCCTCGGTGAGAAATTCTGCGAAATTAGTACTTTATTAATCCTTCAACCTACTCACAACAACAGAAATGTTGTAGAATTCTAAGATAATGGTCAAGGAAAAAATGTTATAATAAATTAGTTTTTATGTTTTATTTTACATAAAATAAAATATAAAAACTAAAAAATATTGATGTGCTCTTTCGCTGCAGTGAGCGTATAAAATATTTGACTTTCTTTACTAACTACTATCCACAAATCCCTGTATCTTTCCACCTTGGCTACGTACACGGTGGTAGGTATGAGTAATCTGTGTCCATAACAAAAAATCTAAAAATTAGATACGCCTTTAAGCTCATTTATCCTGGAAAAGAACATTGACTGAAAACTTCCATACATTTAACTGCGTAGTGTAAATATCATAAATCCTCGAAGTAATCTTAATTACAGGGGTGCGGCATCGTCGGTTCGCTCGTACCGATAAGTAAATACGAGAAAACGTTATCGAACATCATTTTGATAACGCTCCACCTACTGTATTCCGTCAAGTGTGTCACGCGAAGCGAACCAGCCTTTCGCGATCCCTGGCTTTCAATAAAGCCTACAATACTCCAATTATTTGCAACACATACAACGTGTCCTGATAGCTTGGTGTCGCCTACTACGCAGTTAGAACAGATATGGGAAATCAATTGATATGGTAACAGAAAGAAACGTAATTTGTTCGATATACGCTAAGGCAGTTATCACCGAGATTACCGCGTAGGATTACGTTCAGAAATAGAAAAGTGGGGGCTTTAAAACAAACGTGTTAAACACATAATTAATGAGCTGTCAAAGTTTTGAAAGAGACTGATAGATGCCGGATAGGAGCTGTGGGTGATAATGCGATTATAGTACTCGATACAAATATTGACTGTCCGTCAGTCAAATCCCCGTGTCAGGGTTTCAATATACGTGATTGACACACCGCAATCGCTTTTTAAAGATCGGAAAAAGAACTCGCGTGGGCGAACTGGTGTGTGCAAGAGAACTTAGAAAAGCGCCCGCTGCGGTATTGTATAAAATAGTAGTTAACACAACCACATAATCCGATCCGATCTTCGAGTTGAATCTTTCGGTTCTAGTATCAAATCATCTCTTGACTTTTGATCTCTTTACGACATAGCTGGAAAGTTAATTTCATAATTTTACGACAGCGCGTGTCTCGACCGTTCGCTTAGATTTTCAGATACATAATAATTATATTAGTTTTAATTACTTTTAACGAGCTTTGCGTGTTTTATTGATGTTGATTGGGATTGATATTATAAATACTTACATATGGCCTGCAATTCGTTGATATCTACGTTTAATTATTACACCACCTACATGCTCTCTAAAGTGCAATGTATGTAGATGTAACCACCTACCCGTTCGCCTTTTTTAGACTTCATAATCTTAAATCACATCGCATTTGCTAATAAGCTGCTGTTCTGATCCAATTCCAAGTAAGTACAAAAACGAGATGTATAGTCTTAGATTGATACATTGTTGGAGCAGGTTATTTTTTACAGATATGTATACTACAGGCAAGACTTTTTCCAACATCTCACCTTGTGGTGAGTAACGATGCGGACGATGCCTGATAACTTTTGCCTTAAAAAGGCCAAGATTAGTTTACTCGGGGAACAGTTCCGCAGGCAGAGTTGAAGTATCGAGAGACAGATTTTGGTGTAGATATACTAATTAAAGTATATCTGAGCCACCAACGTGCTAGAATCATCATCATCTTGGCGTTAATGTCCAGGTTGTGCTCTCGCGCACGTGGGCCCGGGGTCCGCCTTGGAAATGATCCAGGATTTGGCAGGTCAGTTAATTACAGACGAGCGACTGCCATCTGACCTCCATGACCCTCATCATCACAGCCCATAACAGTCCACTGCAGGACTTCGGGCCTCGCCCACGAAAGGGGAGGTCATTGCCACAATCTCCACGCTTGGCAGGCGGGTTGGAGATCGCAGTGCAGTTGATGTAAATCTACCCAGAAAGATGCTGCTGCCCACCTTTCGGATTTGTCCCTTAGTCGCCTCTTACGACACCCACGGGAAGAGATGGGGTGGTGCTATTCTTTGAGGTGGCGGCACCACACACCACCCATGACCCTGCTACCAGGGAACCTGACCAGATTGGATCATGGTTACACATTCAGTCGCCTGAATGTGCAGGTTTCATCACGATGTTTTCTCTCACCGTAAGAGCATCGGTTAGTATTCAACTAATGTAAGTAGATAACTCAGAAAACAGTCATTAATACATGGCCGGAGCGGGATTCGAACCCGGGACCTCTGGCTTACGAGTCGGATATTCTAACCGCTTGGTCACCGACGCTCTCAACGCGCTAGAATACCCATAGGTAATCCTATAGAAGTTAAAGGCATCTACGCCCGGCATCACATTTTGTGTGTTAGTTGACCAAACCAACTGAGTACAAGGAATATGGAAGAAAGATTATGTTTGTCCGTATTATGGAAAAGCCACGATTGATCGCCTCCGAGAGCAAAGGTCGAGAGGCGGCCACGGCGGATCATTCGGTAAAAAGCCTGCAACTCGATACGGTACACAAATGAGCGGAAGATTGATGTCGGAATACGTGGCGAGGGTGCCCGAGGCGAGAGTTCTCGATGTTGGGACGTTACCTGTTTGACCCCTAACGTACTGTGACTATATTACTGTTTCTATGGTAGCTTACCGTTATAGTGATTCTCCACAAGGACCGTGTATTTGACATACCCTTTACACTACACCTACCTGTCCTTTGTTTTCTTGCGTATAAGCCTTCCTCTTGAATACCTTTCCCTACCGTCACTACCTATCTATTGTGGAAAACCGAAAACTTCATTATAATTCGTTGCGTAGTTTAAAAGATCTAAGCATATACAGGGTGTTACATAATATATGTATGAAGCCGTGAATTGGATGGAGTGCTAAACATATTAAAACGATAGGTACAATTATTTCTGTCGTACGCGGAATTTTTGTACCCATCGTTTTCATACATTTAGCACTCCATCCGGTTCACGGCTTCATACATATATTATGTAACATCCTGTATAGATACATATATTTTGTAACACTCTGTATAGATACATAAATAAATTTATGGTAAATAAATAAATAGGGACAGATAGCGGGAACTGACTTTGTTTATACTATGTATAGATATTTTTATGAGCTCGAGTCCGATGCAGTGCGTAGCTGCCCTGAACCCACGAACAAGCAAGTATTACAAGTGTGAATGTGGACGAAGCAACGAGAAGAAGTAGCTATTCGAACATGATCATATAAAAGGCAAACGACTTTGCATGTAATGAGCTCTACCTTTAAAAACGAAATACAAAGGCTGTAAGTACCTTACCTTTATTATGTGTTTCCCGTACTAGTGATAATTGAATCAAATATAGTGTCATAGTTAACACTAATTTATATGAATTTTATCATTCTGTCCGCTCAGTGATGTATTCGCGGAAAATGCTAATTACTGAATGTATAATTTGACGTTAGCGTTTCGCCATATTAAAACATTATGCAAGTTCATGTAGCGAGGCATTATTAGCATAGAAACACTTGAAATCAATAGTAACAATGGTCCGTTGAAGGATTTTAATCTAATGAATAGAAAACGCGTCATAGGAAACAATACAAGCTAGTAATTACCAGCTGACATGGCGACAAAAGAACTAACGCGCTGACGTATCAAGGTTGGAGGCCATCACGATAATTTTCTTTTTAATTTAATTATGCATTATTACACTGTACATTATAATTTACATAATAATACGAAAAGCTAATGAAAATAAGTAGGTAATTCAATAGTTTTTATATCGCAAGTTAAGTCGTCTTGCAGCACGACGCGCGCGATAAGCGAGTAAGGCGTCACATACATATCTACTGCTAATCTTTCATCTTAGTATTGAGAGAAGGAAACAAACGCTTTCTCGTGCCGCGAGATGTGTCGCGGGCACACTCGTGTAGCAAAATTGTACGCGAATCGGACTAACTGTGAACTGGAGCAAGAAGAAATTGAACCTATCGCATTTCCGACCACTACGAAAAGCAAATTTTTAACCAATGGATCAATCGCGCCTATGGGCTTTTAAACAAATAAATAAACTCATAATAAAATCATTGAGACTTTCGTACCTCTAACCCAGCGCCATTAATCAGCAATAGCAATTTCCGAAGCCATAGATAAAGTATCCTTTCTAAAAACCTATAACCGCCACGCCTAGTTTCGAGACATGGATTTCAATTCAATAATAGTCATTGTATTGATGAACTGTTTTAATTTACCAATACGCCACCGGAGGAGATTCGACCTTATCTCTTAGGCACTACGGCCAGTAATGGAGTATTAGTGGAGATAAATATAGAATGTACAGTTTTGACAGTGTCGGTCGTTAATATTGACAAACTACTCGTGTCGCCGGCAATAACGGCCAGAAATCTGTATAAACAAGCCGGTATTGGTGCTGCGCGAGTGGGTGGCGCGAACTCTTGACCGAGCTCTGCGCGCACGCACCGTACCGAACGCACCGTATGGAAATCACCAGCTAATTGATATTTATCGGCCATTATGGCGAGGTGGTGTCGTAAAATGGAACGATGTACGAGTCTGACAGAAACAACGTGCGATCTGATGACTGTCGTCTACTGGCATCGACCGACTTGTCTATGCTCAGTTCAGGTCGAAATATAATATAGCCAGCAGAGCTAGTTAAGTATGATAATATTCAAGATAGAAATTCGACAGTATTGGACATCAATATCTTATTTAAACCCTGATTTTTATCCGAGACAGTCAAATTAATATCTATTCCGAATACAATGAGTTGTTCAATAAATCACAAAATATGAAACGAGAATTAAAAATGGATGTCTAACTGGTGAGATGAGACCGAATACAACACTTCTGAAATACATACATAAAAAATAATAATAATCATCTTGATCTTGTCTCGGTAGTGCTCTCGCGCACGAGGGCCTGGGGTCCCATGATCTAGGATTTGGCAGATTAGATCATTACAGTGGAGCGATTGCAATCTGACCTCCGTGACTCTTCTAATAGGGGAACCTGACCAGGTTGGATCATGATTACTCATCGTAAGAGCATCGGTTAGCATTCTACAAATGTATAAAACTCAGAAAATAATTATTGGTATATGGCCATGGTAACCTCTCTCGGTTACGAGTCGGATACCCTAACCACTCGGCCCCCAACGCCCCTATTACAAAGTAATGGTAGTTGGAGCTTGGTTCGTGAAAGCATTGTCTATAATCCAAGAATACATGGAACAGGGTATAAAACTCGAATAAATGAATTCGAGAACAGCAAAAGCACCTAATCTTTGAACTCCAACATAGTAAGGCGGAAACACAATAACACAACGAAAAACACGCAGTGTCAGAGAGATTGAACTTTTTAATATGTTCGCGTAGGTCGGAGACGACCTGGCCGAACCCACGACTGCCATGACACCCATTACTATTATAATTCCACTTAAACGACAAAAAAATACGACTCCAATCAGAAACAAAACCTTTCGCTATTGGATCCATAACGGCCCGGAATTCTAATTCCACGCGTGAATGTCTCAAAAATTACTGTATAAATATAAATAAATATGCTTGGACCAAGTATGTGATCGCTGTGAAAAGCGCCATCTAGCCCCAACGTAAGCAAAGCTTGTGTTATATAACTGATAAACTACTTATGTAAGATTTAACACTTTGTGTTGTCACTTCATGATGGAACTCCATTATTATGAATTAAATCACTTTTTGTACACTAGTTCCACTTTATTTAAATAAAAATAAAGTGGAACTAGTGTACAAAAAGTGATTTAATTCATACTTATGTAAGACTTTTTTTAACACATACTTATTATACATACTACACCCATTTAAACAGAAATTAAAATTCCCCATTTCAATTTCTGCTCGGCCGCGAATCGAACTCAGAACCTCTGCGTGGCAGACCGGCATGCGCAGTATAGTATGGCAAGCGACATGTTCGTTGGTGTAGATATAACTGATCGCTCCACTTGCCTCCAACCGAGCTGGCCCAGCTGTCGCAGTGCAACGGCCGCAGCCGAAACCCGACACCCAGCAGTAAGGACACTCGCCCGATCCGGCTTGAAGGACAAAAACTGTCAGCCACGAAACTCGGTTTCGTCAAATTGCTTTAGCCCGTTTTTTATGTGAAACGCGAGACGCCTAATTGACAGCTGTTGTATAATCCGGCACCGTATTCGTATAGTTCCACACTAATAAGTGAGTAATTGCTGTCTCTGCGGTTAAAATATTGAAATATGCGGCGCCCCCCATTCAGGGAGTGTTTTAGTGCCTCTCGAGGAAATAAAATATGATTTAACAGCAGATTAGATCGGAAATAACCCATACGATAAAGACTGGGCGTATTCAAATTCGATTATGGAGATGATGGGGCCCGGGGAAACGCCTTAAGTTGAATCGCAAAAAGCTGCTAAAGGGCGTACAAGAATGATTGTTTGGGTGGACTCTCCTTGCCTCAATGAAGTGTGGACGTCCGGGGCGTGTGAAGCTGTCTGTGGCTGGCTGAAGAGCTGATCGGCGGATAGAAAGCGCGCCCACGCATGCTAGAGGTCAGCCGCCCACGGTGCGCCCGCGCAGCGCTTGAGCAACCCGCGCTCTCCACCGCGGCAATTATCCGCGCAATTGATGATCGTTGCAGAACATCGCGGAGGCGCAAAGTGCAGCTGTGGGCTTGTGAGAACCATGCACCAAGATTAATCCCCGTCAGGTGGATAAGATCATCGATCTCCATTGTGTCAGCGCGATATTCAAATTGCGGCTTACGGAAATAATGGCCGCTCCGGCTTTATAGTGTTACCTACGCGTTGTTGAGTTGATTTGTGTGAGATACTCGGTGTATATATCAAAACTAGAAAGGCAGAACGATAATGGTTGTGTATTTTGGCGCGTGGCGCGCAGGTGGGCGCGCGCGCATCTCCCTATCTTATGACCGCGTCGTTTTGTTTTACAACGTCCTCGCCCACATAAACATAGCGAATGGAGGGACACTATGTTAAATATGATAATGGCGGGAGGACAAGCATGCCGCAATAAATTCGCGAGTAGGTAAAGACAGATAAGCTGGCCTAAAAAATGTAGAATTCCTAGACGTTATCTCAATACGTAGAATGTAGTCGATGTTATGAAACTCTTAGAAGTTCATAATTGTATGTTAAAATAAATGTTTATGGTTGCATCACTATTTCATTTCTATATGTATAATAGCCATTTAAACAATTGTGCCCAAACAGGCCACAAACGACTAAACTAGAAACAAACAAGTCGTAAAAGTATGCGCACGCGCAGACACATTCATTAATAATGATTTTGCAACTTTCCCTCTGTCGCCGAATAAATTTTCGCTATTGAATAAAACTAATATAAATTCGTATTGTTTTATGAATTTACGTAAGCTGATTTACATTTTGTTGCGCCGTAGGTACGTTATAGCTAGTTCTGTGAGGTTAAAACGAAATTACGTCAATATCAACTTCTTCGTCCATACAATCAAACAAAACAAGTAATGTAATGTACGTTTTCTACCTAATCAAAATCGTGAATGTGTTTCACCCGTTTGTGACTGTAGTCGTACAGTCAGCTGTAGAGTCAATGGACCCACTTCGCATACACCAAATGTATGGTCAGTTCTCTCTGCAGCTGACTGCAGTGAACTATCGACAAATTCCGGAAAAAAGTAATTTTATAAAATTTTCTAACTAGTGAACTAATTTTCGTGAAACAATCATTCATATGGATATTCTCAATAGAACTAACGTGGAACTAAGATACAAAAGAGTATTGACATCGATCTACCCCACCGTGGTTTACGGTGCCACCTACGTTTCTGTCAGCAAATGAGAACAAGGGTAGCTACAAAAAATATGGATGTCCCCAAGACAGTATACGGACCATTGATGATGATAAGACGGGAGACATACTTACTCGTACGATCAATATAATCGATAACGACATTATAATGCACTAGCGGACCCGGCGCGACTTCGTTCGCGTACACCTACTATACCCCAACCTCCTCTATTTTCTTGCTTACAAACCTTCCTCTTGAATCACTCTATCTATTGTTAAAAACCGCATTATAATCCGTTGCGTAGTTTAAAAGACCTAAGCGTCCCAACATTACCCTACCCCTACTCCTAGCCTACCCTACACCTACCCTTTTTTGTCGCTTATAAACCTCGATCTTGAATTACACTATCTATTGCTGAAAACCGCATTAAAATCCGTTGCGTAGTTTAAAATTAAACATAGATACATAGGGACAGAAGGCGGGAAGCGACTTTGTTTTATACTATGTATAGAAGATGCTAACAAGTCAACTTTTATCTCCCTCCACGTGTAACCGTGAACCTTGGCAGACAATTATCTGCATTTGCAATTAGCCAGGAAGCTGCAGGGCAACAATTGACCCCTAAGGTGGGTGGAGCTATCGACAACGAGGCATTGTTCCTCCACTGAATGGGGGACAAAGTCTGGGAAGAAAAAAAATACATTATGACTTAATTGTGTGATCCTTTGCAGTGGAATATTTCAACGGTTTGGGATTCACACACATTCAAGATTATGCAGCACAGGCGACCCGCCCCGGCTTCGGACGGATTTTCTTGATTTTTCTTTGTATTCTTACATAATATACCTTTCGGAAGAAATTCTCTAACTGATGGTGAAAACCACATCAAAATTCGTTGAGTGGTTTAGCAGGAGTTCGCGGAAATACAGACAGACAGACAGAAGCGGGTAACGACTTAAATTTATACTATTTAAGGATAAGGATATAATCAGATCTCCTTCATCATCATCATCTCAGCCCCAGACGCGTATAAGGTTAAAGCCTCCCGTTTGAGCTATCCTAGTAATTAAAAACGCCATCGATAGTGCAGTAGCATCCCACACAAAATACTTCCACTCTAGTAGAATTTGGAAAGAGAGAAGAGCGAAATACCTCAGAAATTATTTTAATCGCGACACAACAACCGGAAACTATCCGATACAACTGATGATAACGAAGATACTAACGCCATAAAATCCCATTTCTACATGGACGTGGGAAGTCGTATTGTATCCGAAATCCGAATGTATCGTTATAACTGCCGAATTGCTGATACACGTAAAGAGTTTACATTAAAATGCGATAAAAGAAGCGCCACAGAACTGGGCGGTCGCTTTAACATTGTGAAATGATAGAAGCGTTTGGTCGCACACGACGTCCTCCACCAGCTAATATATACCCGGGGTCAAACTGCCAAAGCCGGCATTTTTAACAGGCTTAGCCGATGTCATATTTATATTGCAAATTCCGTAACTAATTTGATTAGATCATTATAAACTGGCCCATTTATACAAGCTTGACTAGCATTTTTATGCGATTAATTTGGGCGTGTCATAAAAATTCCTACGAACTCTGCGACCGGCGGGGTCAGATGTCGGCCAAAAGCAAATAACCATAACTTAATATTTGGGAGAAACGTTATGGATTCTTCTCGATTTGATTGCGATCAAATTGCAATTAATAGGCGCAATAAATTGGCGAGAATTAAAATAGTTAATTTAAACGCATTCCAAACAACTGTCGCCTCAATTTCATGCTAAGCGTTTCGTCCAAAATAGTTTCGAGTCAATTAACGAAATCGAACTATTGAAAACTTGGTTATAAAATGTAGATAAATACCTTTACCCCACATCATCATCTTGACGTTAATGGCCCTGTTATGCTCTCGCGCACGATGGCCCGGGGTCCGCCTTGACCATAATCCAGGACTTGACAGATCAGGTAATTACAGCAGATCATCTGCCATCTGACCTCAGTGACCTGATACCAGGGGAACCTGACCAGATTTGACCATGGTTACACATTCAGTCGCCTGAATGTGCAGGTTTCATCACAATGTTTTCCCTCGCCGCAAGAGCATCAGTTAGTAATCAACTAATGTACATAACTCAGAAAGGAGTCATTTTAACAGGTGAAAGAAATACCTTTAACCAACATATTCATGATTTATTTGGATCCTGTCTCCTCTACACGGGCCCACACAATTTAGCGAGCATTAAAATCTGCAACAGCATTACCTTCAGAGTCACCTTTAAGAAACTCTTAGAAGCTGTAAAACAAATCATCGATGAATGAGGAATAGCAAACTCTTAGCTTTCGAGTCTTCTGTGAATGAATGTAACTATGTGGCAATAAGCTGAGTTACGAGGCAACGTTTATGCAAATACATTGGAAGAGGTCCATTGACGGGCCACCATTGAGACCTGTAACGGTTCAAGTTGGCCCAGACTGGTCGCGGGGCCAGGGCCTTATTTGGGACTGGGGAAAGGGGAAAGGAAAATAAATGTCGACGCGTCTGTTGATTAAGTGTTCATCGAAAAGTCGGTTTTATAAATGACACGTTAACATAAATTAAAGGAAGTTTAAGAAGAAGATCGATAACACTCATAATGTATGACATAATATATGAGATTGTATTTCTGAGAAATGTGCAGCATGCAGTTCAAAAAAATCATAAGAGCGTTAAGTGGGTACTCATGGGTGACAATTCAATAGTCCAATAGTAAATTTAAGTATTGGCAGTCGGCGAGAGCCCGTCGTCCATTTTACTATTGATAAACGAGAACATGCAATGCAACTCATAGAAAACGGTAACTATCGCCTTTGCGAATATCGCGGTTACGGGTAGTGGATACGTACGGGGTCCGACTCGTAAGCGAGAGGTCCCGCTTACGACTCGGTCTCTTTTCTGAGTTATGTACATCTAACCGATGCTCTTACGATGAGGGAAAACATTTTGATGAAACCTGCACATTCAGGCGACTGATTGTGTAACCATGATCCAATCTGGTCAGGTTCCCCTAGTAGCAGGGTCACGAAGATCAGATCGCAGTCGCTCCACTATAATTAAATTATTTGCCAAAATCTGGCTAATGGTCAATGCGGACCCCGAGATGCGCAAGTGACAACCGGGATATAACGCCAAGCTGATTTTTAATTATTCATCGTATCATTATAATCGCCCGAAAACGGCACTGTGCGCACGCGCAGTGCGTTGACGTATCGAGCTTGTCTACGCCCGGAGGCAATGCCGCTTGCGCTCTAACACTTACAATATCCCATAGGCATGATGATTCTAGTGATTGGACGCTTTATGTCCTCATCCTGTGTTTATGAGTAGGTAAATTATTAGCTGCGCTTACACGTTTCCTGCTAGTATTTTTTTAAATTGCTTCAATAAAAAAGCATAAACATAACTTACATAGCAAATCAGTATTGTCATATATCTTGTTTATATCGTATATTTTACATATACTTACCTAACAATAAAACCTTTAACTATTATTATTTAATTTAAATCGATTTAAATCTGATTGATTCCTATGGCTCAACGTTTATCTATATTGACCGTAATCCATCTCTGTTCCGGCAGAGCCAGACGACAAATAGCCATCCGTCGACTCTGCGACGATAGCTTTTACTCAGTTTGAGCGCTAATAAAATTGCCATTTTCGAAACACGACGCCATTACCATTTCTCATTTGAAAAACAGGCTCGGCTCTTCTAAACGTCAAGAGAACAGGTGTTACCTGTCCTGTACATACATGTTAATCTATCGCAGGAGACATATACTATATATATGTATTAAATGAATGACTCAAAATTATGCGAAATGCTAAACCGCGAGAGAAATAAAATAGACCGTCCGGGACGAAGTCCATTTCATAAGCTATGTTCTAAGAATCGGCAACACTTTCCTTCTACCATATTATTGAATTTCTAGTTATTATGGTAATAAGCAGTGGTTTGTAAGAAATTATTATTTTAGTTCTTGTTCTTCGTAACGTTTTATTAACAAGTTTTTTGACATTTGTTATGATTGGATAACAATCCAATAACATAAAAATTTTATGTTTATTTATAACAAATTAGCGTTTGTAGCAAAAAAAACCAACGTTTTAATGTTTAACAAAACTTAGTCCAAGTGTCAAACATTGCATTTATTACATTAAATATCTACGTTGTACGTTTTGCATAAAATCAAAGATCCACGTCGAATCAAGGGAACAAAAGCTGAATTTCTAGCTTTCTATTTGCGGATACCACCACATTTATCCACATTTCATTCCCAGACACCAGCTTTCATATGAAAAACTTGCTTTGATGTCGTAAATACGTCAAGAGGTGCTTAATCGTCTTCCAGTTTGCGTTTATGTCTAAAATTCACACTTCATTATTGGTCTCGTCTGCGTCTCGTACGAGTCCGGCCGCTTCCGTGGTCCCTGGCTCGTTTCTTATCTCGTATTTCGCACGATTCCGATTATACTACAGTTACGATCGTTAAACAACATCCGGCGATGTCGTGTGATCGTCCCCGCTAGCAGGTTCCCCTCGGTGACCTCTATGCTCATTAGGCGACCAGGCTGTGCGAGTTTTTATCTAACACTTTCTTCGATCAAAGTACGTCGGTATAGATAAGACTCTATTTAATTTCAAAGTGACAGCAATTGGGAGGTTTGCAAAAAGTCGCGTCCGATATTCGTGTGAAGGATCCGTGGACCTATTGCGTTTAATCGCATGTCTATTTATATCCGTTTCACAACCTGTTTCGTTTGAGTGCTCAACAGAATATACCCACCCATTTACCTACATAGCCAGTACTTCTTTTGTCGGTTTTTGTTTAAATAGTAGAATGAAACTGGGGTAGTATTCGCTGAGACCCATCCAAACGACGTCGCCGGAGCAATTTGTGGCATTCCAACTCGTCAGATAGGAATAGCCGCGGTGTTTCAGCGACCAATGTCAATAGATCAGAAATAACATGGCGACGCGATCCCCGCTCGCGTAACAGTCTTGTCACAAAAGAATGCGTTACATAACGCCACTGTTACACGGCGGAGACTAAACATTGGCAAGGGCTGAGTCAAAACATGCAACTATCTATAAACTTGGGTCGGAGCATCTTCGGTATAGGAATGACTTCATAATTTCCGCACTGCGCCCTCGATTGTGTGAGTGCGGTGCGCGCGCGCACGTTTCCGGCGCGGTTCGTGAATGACGCGTACGCCCGTGTTTACTACTGGCCTGTCGATCATTTCGGTGCGTGACGTAAGCTGCGGTATCACCGCGGTACAAGTCGCACTTTTAGCCCGATGTACTTGGCGACCTTCGATATGCCCCCTGCTTCTTGTGGCGTAGGTGCGGCATCGATCTTTTTTTTATGTTATATTTCAATTCACCCCATAATATAATAAATAATATCTCACTTGGTCCGATGATTAATAACATAACTAAAACTGAAAAATATTTTAATGAAGTTTTTATATTTTAATATGCCTACACTATTTGCATATGCGCGTTCAACTATAACCTCTTTCAATTTATTTATTTGAAATTTAAATATCCACACATAACCATTCATTAAAATATTAGCCACGATGAACCATTAGTGAATTAATAAAGAAAAAAGAGCTCGCCGTATAATATTACGCGAAAACACTTTTGCCGACGCTCATTATAGAATTCGGAGATTTTAATTTGTATACGTCTACAGATAGCGTCAAATGTGCAATTTATATGTTAATGATTCCGATGATTCAGTGGTCACCTGAACACTTGCGGAACTGGTCGGGAGATTTAACGTTCGCCGCGAAAATGGGGTCTCGCTGCGCAGAGGCATTGGAGCTAAGGAATTACCATACTTTAGAGCACTGCTTAGAAGCTTTAAATACAGAATACTATGTTCAAATAATGTTTATATGAAATAATACGATTAAAATTTTGTTTATAACAAACAGTCGATGGCGTTATTTTAAAGCAGCTTTGGACAACAAAAAACTAAACTCTACCAAATGCAATCAAAGTACGTAAACACAACCAAAGCCAATCAATGCAGTACCGATTTTCATATCAATTAGTTCTCCAACCAAAGTACCCACCCCTATTTTAGCCCAACTACTTTACCTTTCGCAACCCGGCTATACAGGAGTTGACAAGGCAGCCCGCAGCAATGGGTGGTGGTCTTAGCCCGATAACCTACCTTTCACTACAGTAAACCCTATCAAACGGGGCTAAACGCCACACAAGTCGATTTCCTGCTTCCCACCCAGTTCCCTCTAGCGGATGATGTCAGAACGGAATACGCCGAACGGCTTCCGACAGCTCTCTCCAACCAGCGACCGTTCGGAGTCGGCACTGTACCACATTTATTTACACAAATCGATTTCCTTTTAATTTATGCCCCTCGTCTCGTTACTTGTTCAAAGCTTTTAATGAGCACTCGCGAATCTCTGAATTATGGGGTCGTTAGTTCGTTTTCCTCTTTCGGATTCGTTTTTGCGACCGAACAAAGTCGATAATAAGTTTTGTATTATTTATTCTGTATGTCTTGTACAGCCCACATCTGCACACGATGGAGACATCATTTCGCGGAGGCGTAAGACAAATGCTAAAACAAACTTTCTATAGCACGACATCTTAATTCTATACCTAAGGTCAGTTACACAGATGTTGTAGCAGTGATGCGTTGCCAAGTCGTTAGCTTCACCTGTACAGCGTCTAGCTGTCTGGGTGATTACATCTCCATCCGAACGCGTCTGTTTTAGCGAAGTGAACTCATTTGGTATTAAATATATCTACTCTGTGGGAAAACCACTGAAACCTGTAATAATGCCATGATGACGCAAGGTTTCTGTTCTCAGAAACAAGCTATTAATTAGTTCGCTTTGAAGGAAAATAATTTCAATGAATTGGTTGAATTGCGGCAAATATGTACGACGTTGTAATAGCTTTGAATGTAGGCAAGAATACTAAATGCGTGATGCAATCTGGGTCTGCCTGAATCTGTCTGGAGGCGATGTGTGTGACTATTTCGAGCAGTCATGAAGACACCTATTAATAATAGAGTCTAGGCATGCCTTTGGAGCCAGGTGTGCGTCGTGCCAAAGCCACATTAGTGGGCGACGTGGGCGTATAGAGGATTAAATTAACTTAAGCAGTGGACTTGCTAAATACCGCATGTGTTTGTAACGAATATTACAATATGACAAACTTGGTCGCAACTTTGAAATGTAGGACAAACGTCAGCCGCTTTCGAGAGCTTTGATTGATATGGCCTCTCATACAATAAAAAAATACGTAGGTCGCGATAGTGCTATATACTTGCGCCTTTTGACGTGGAAACCTATGCGCCGTGTTGACCAACTCGTCCTATCTCTTATTAAGACAGTCCAGAACGAAGTACTCCACACCTGCCTGATTACGCAGTGTCAGCGTATGCGCCTCCTTGCGACCTGTGCGGGCGACGGTCGCGATCAGTAGATGTCCCGACGACGTAACAGACCCGACTAAATGACTCACGTCTTGGAAGCTAGGATGCCCCCTTAACGTTAGAGCCTCCTATCTTCCAGCCTGCATGTCAAAATGCAGGCTAAAGCACAAAACGCCAAGCGGCGCAAAGACAGATCTCAATGTCTCCAGTACACTTTCCAAGGTTCTATCGACCTTGGTCATACAGACATCGTTTGACCTAATCAGGGATGGTGCGTCGCTTACTTGTCGGTGGCTCTTTGGAGTCTTGACACTTGACAAATCTCAGTCTGTCCATTAATGGGCTGATACCACACCACAATATTTTGTTCCTCTTTCCTATTTTTACGCCATTATCAGAGTAGTACAGTCTAGGAGGAAGTCCTCCATAGCTGCCTGACTGAGCCCTCGTTGTGCCAGCGCGTGCGCCGCCTTGCGGTCTGCGCGGACGACGGCCGATCCCGCGATTAGTCACCGAGGCGACAATTGGGTGCGTCACGTACGTATGCAGTGATGCATACGAGTATTTCTGGCCGGCCGTCGTTTGATGCACTTCGGATTTAGAATTTAGAACTCGGTGCACTAATTTGAGATGGACATTCTGCGGTTGGTCCGATGTCTGGCAACTAGAACAGCCGGGAACGGGACGATCTAGTAATGGGGCAATTGCTACCTAACATCCTTATCCTAACATATTGCATATGCACTTTATGCACATCTATTAGTATTTCCGCTAACTCCTCCTAAATTATGCAACGGGTGCGGTTTTCACCATCAGTTAGAGAATTTCTTCCGGAGAGTTTATATGTATAACTCATGGATATAATGGCAAGGAAAAGACGAGAAAACCCGTGCGGAGATGAAGCGGGTAGTATAAGACAAATCCGAGACTCCAGCAACGTAAATTCAATAATATGGAAAAAACAGTTAGCACTAAAATATAGAATTTTCGATTAGGCAAGGTGTATAAATATCATCATTATGCCAATTTTATTGGTCAGAGCAAAACAATAAAACCAATTTAGACCGACAGCAACCAATCGCTTCCTACTGAGATGATAAAACTATAATTTTATGCTTACGCGAGTTTAATATGAGTTGTTTGAATATTAAAGTGGGCTCGTAAACCACTGAATGTGTATCGATAAAGGTTCCCTTGCGCGGCCAAGTCGGTTCTAAGTTCTAATGCGGAGCAGTAAAGGCAGCATTTACGTGGGCATTGACATTATGGCTCCTGTACATTACATGTTATGTTACTTAAAACGTACTAGACTCGACTCTTGCTTCTAAGTTCTTGAGCTCTTTATATCCCCAGAAGGTTCAACTCGTCAGTCTCCGATTGAATGTTTCATTCATCACTATCACAGCGTATACATACAGCCTCGCCTGGTTGTAAAAAGCAACATCATATTGTGGCGGACAATACGACTTCCTGTCTATTGCATGCGGCCAGCGTCGGAAATAACATTCCGTTTACAAATGAGAGACATAAAATGCATTGAAAGCCGTAGATTTAAAAGAGGAATACTCGTAAGCCATTTGGTCGCAACGAATCCTATTCAAACCGAAACTCCCATGGTCCCGATTTATAAAGGATTCCCATAATGTGCGCAGGTATAAAGTTTCTTTACGTATTTAGTTTGAGGTGGTTCTCGGAAAGTTGGACAAAGGCGAGCATCTGCCAGACGCCGTGTCGTCTGGTTTCGCTCACAATAGCCGCGCTTTGTGTAACCTCCGCATTGTGAGAACTGGTGGAATAAACTAGTTTTTCCAACGATACCTGTTACCGATTCGTTGACGTACCTACCTGACATTGATGATGTTTTGAGATCCGATCCGAGCATCTAGTAAAGAATATCATCTTGGCGGCAATAATAATACCAAATGTTTGTATGTAACTTCCTATGACTAAATATGTGGAACACTTTAAGATCTGTGATGTTTTTACCATATTTAAAGCAAATAAAGAATTTAATTGGATATCCCGGTTTGCTTTCGCGTCTTGACCCTGGTCCATGATTTGACAGATCAGGTAACTAGCGTAGAGCGACTGCCGTCTGACCTCTGTGGCCCGGTTAACTTCCGAGTAACTAGCAGTGGACCCATATCTTTCCTCCATGTACTTAAAACATAATGTATATTTTAAGTTGTATTCAAGAAAGCCTACAGAGAAAAGTAGCTGCATCCTATATCTCCATCTCGTACCAACTACCGCAATATAGGAAGGAAATAATATGTTATCGTTAAAGCTTCCTTTGGTCATATTAATTTCAGAGTGCTGATAAAACTGCAAGTTATGTTTATTGGTAGGCTCTAATATCGTTAAAGCTAAGCATAGCCCCAGAGTCCACGGACTTGGAATAAATTTACGTATTTCATAGAACCCAGATGACTGCACTAAAGATTTTACGAGGTAATCTAACGACGTAATACGGCTTAAGGGTAACCCATGGAAAATATTATAATAATACATAGGAATGCATAAATAATACTGCAAACCCATTATCCTTGTCAACAAACAAATCAGAATAACAATATTTCTATACATATGTTTATTCTACAGGCAGTAAAGTTTCATTTTCGCCATATTCATGAACGCGCTGGCATAAAACGACTTTCCCTCGGCAATCTATTCAAAGTACAAAATCACTGTACGTACGGGATTTTCATAGGGAAAGTTTTTAGTACCCTACATTCCTCAGATCGACATTAAATTTTCAATTCCTTCCTTGGATGCACAGATGGGAAGGTGCTGAGTAGGGCTTTTTATTAGAACTAGCGAGGCATTGACCGCCATCTCATCTGATGGTAAGTTTTTAACTTCATTACGGTGAACGAAGCCATGTTGAAATTTTCTATCGAATATCTTTTGATTTAGACTAAAGAGAAAAATCTAGTTTAAAAAGAAAAGCCTTTAGTAAATTATTTACATGCTTGTTACGCTTCACGACGTAGTATCAACATATTATCGGTAACAACTAACACTGCATTACCGATACATCGTCCAGGCCGAGTCGGCCACGGCCATTATCTAAATCATAATGTCCAAGGTAATTACTGGTTGCCAACTCCAGCTTATGGTCAAGCAACTCGCTCCATTTCCCTTGTTAATACTCTGTGACGTTAGCTGGCATGCCATCGATAACTGTTCATATGACGAGGAATCATTTTTGCAGAGGGCTTTTGAGTTTGTTAGTTTAGGCTATGATCTGTTTAAACTGACTTGTCATATTTGGTGAACAAACAATGCCCAAAATCACGACTTGCCGTATCAATCACGCTACGTATATTGTGTATAGATGTCGAGAATTATATAAGAAACACATAGAATGTGAATTTCAACTAATACTGCTGCACATTATCCATTTAAATACATAATTTCCTTAACCAAATAAGTCAAGTCAGTTTGGACAGATTATACATCCGATCCGAGTTTGTAAAATTAATATAATTTTAATTATATTAATCGGCATTTGATCGCCACGCCATCTCACCTGGTGGTAAGTGACGATGCGGCCGAAGATGAAGCATGCCTGTCTAGGACCAGCCTTCTTCCAGATTGGAGGCGTCCAGATTATAATGACCAGGAAACACGCAGGTAATGTGTTCCTTTCCGTAGCCGTACGCATTATAATGGTTGTACCAAAGCGGCTCGTGCAAATAGTTGGAAGATCCACGCCATAAGGATGAAGCGTTAGCCCGAATCGCGTTTCCCGATGGCGGAAAGAGGCCGGTGGAATGAGGTCGTGCAACTGCTTCGCACATAGGGCTATAAATATATATACAGCCAGCCAGTCGTACTAAGAATACAGTAGACAAACAGGCGGGCCAACTGATGGAAAGTGGTCATCGCTGCCTAGACATTGGGTATCGTCAATGCCTTGTATACCTCTAAACCCCCGGGATACGTTGCTCTGGCAGCAAAAAGGCAATGTTCCTCTACTGCCAAAGCCACGATTCCCGAAACCCACCCCATGGAGCTTTCAATGTTAGCGCCTGCTATGCTATCAAAATTTTTCGTTAACAATATTAATTTAGTAAGTAGAGTAAGCCGTCGCAGAAAGGTAGACAAATTCAGTCACGTTAGAGTTCGTCTTAGGAGCTAAATAGGTGTAAGTACTACCACCCGTAGCTCCCAGCGGGCACCCGACACCTGCGCGCGCGCACACAAAGCCTCATTTTACTGCGCAGTGCGCACTATTCCGGTTATTGCGGCTAATGGGTACACGTGTAAAATCCGAACCGGAGCGGTTCGTTCCGGTGCCCGATTGGCTAAGCTACCTGAAACGCTGGGGGACTAGGAGTACAAATAACGTCGAACTTAAGACGAGGTTATTCAGGCCACAAAATGCTTTTTAATTAAAAATTTTGCTCTTTTTACCACCTAAATGGCCAGGCATTTCACCTGATTCTAAGTGTAATGCTGGCAGTAATAAGTAGTTAATTTTACGGCAACATTTTGTGATGCTGTGGCATAGCTT
The DNA here is from genome assembly GCA_905147135.1 of Blastobasis lacticolella. Taxonomy (NCBI): domain Eukaryota; kingdom Metazoa; phylum Arthropoda; class Insecta; order Lepidoptera; family Blastobasidae; genus Blastobasis; species Blastobasis lacticolella. The sequence goes on along the minus strand of LR990055.1, from coordinate 17,369,467 downwards.
TCTATTAGTACCTAACAGTACGGGTACTTCGATTACATCATCATATTTTATGTCTCACAATAAATATCTGAAGATAGATACATAGATAGATATACTCTTTATTGCACACAAAATTACAAAAATAGATATTGCTAATGCAAAATTCAAACGTACCTCCTGTGAACAATAAAGATCAAAACTGTTACAGGATGAAAGGATTTCAGCTCTCGATTTCGGAGAAAACGTGAACTACACGCGTGATAAAAAGAAAACTTCAAACGTAAACGTAATTTAACGCCCAGCCCCAATGACTGTCACGTCGCAACCCAAATACTATAATTAAACTTGCCCATATAGTAACTTGAACCGAAACTGGCAACATCAAATCGCAAGATAAAACGGCATCGCAATGATATATGGGAATAGGGAGAGAAATGTGAAATAACCTTATCTGTGAAACCAGAAGATGGAGATAGCGGAATTTCTACTTTTTATGAGACTCAGTTACACACTGATACCTATCGATAAAGTCTTACAGGAAGCAGTGTAGCTATATACCGTAGTTTTGGCAGGGGCAAATATACAAATATGTATAAAAAAAAGCCCAATAACTTTTAAAATAGAAACGATCATAACAGTCGACCTGAAGCCATCGGCACAAGTCATTAGGTTACTTCCAAGAAAATAACCAGTTTTTCACCCAGTGCTAATTAAATACTAAAGAGCTACCTACGAAGAATGATTATGGGCTTATAATTTAAATTTGTATGATTAATGGATGCTACGATTTGTTTAACGATATTAAAAACATAGTATTACTTACATATGTTAGGGGTTCCCTGCCTGATTTGTGCCCTGACAGTTAGTTTATTCTGTTTCCTGATGATTAACTTCAAATGTCCGCTAACAAATTCATATTCATCATAATTTTGGCGTTAATGTCCTGGTTGTGCTTTCGCGCTCAAGCGTCCAGTGTCCGCCTTGACCATGATTCAGGATTTGACAAGTGACTGCAATCTCACCTCCATGACCCTGCTACCAGGGGAACTTGATCAGATTGAGTCATGCTTTTTCAATCTGAATGTTCATTCTGAATGTGTAGGTTTCATCACCAAATTTTCCTCACCGTAAGAGTATCGGTTAGTGTTCAACTAATGTACATAACTGAGAGAATAATAATTGATACCTACATTACGGCGGTGGTTTCGAGTCCGATACCTCTCGGTTACGAGTCGAACCCCTACTAGGCCACCAACGCTCTTCTTGCCGATGACAATTAAAATTACGTGTCATTTTCAACAACAACAACAACAACAAAAAAGCAGCAACAGACATCGTTTATCCGAGCTCATGTAAAAATCGGGTGCAACGCGATCGCCCGGGGCGGGCCCTTTGATAAACCATTAATTAAATTCACACCTCGACGGCGAGCGCGGTTCGCCGGTTTTTTTTCCGTTCTCGGAAAGATGGCGGCCGACTGCGCGGGCGCAGGGCAAAAAGTTTAAGCACGAACGGGATCGCCATGGATAAGGATGCGCCGAAACACACGTTTCAACCGAAGCACGGTTGTATTGAATCAACATTTATAAACGAATCATAATTTATGGATCGCAGTGACTTCGATCCGATCAACCAACTCTGATTTCATTCAAAATAAAAATTTCAGTCCATTAAAAAAATCGGATCGATTCAAAAGTCGTCAACATCATGCTTATTCATCCCAAAGATATTTTAATTTATCTGCTTAAAGTTTTAAGAGCGCCATGCCTAACGTCAATCGTCCTTTTGAATGCTGGGAAAAGCAACGCCGATAGTATAGAGAAAAACCATCCTTACAGAACAGTTCTTTCTGCGTACTATTTAGTTTTATTACCTTGTTTACGTATTAACTACGAGTTAATCGCCTTCTCCTACGATATCTATGTATGTATTAAAAATCAGGCTCTTGTTTTGTCCCGACTCGATCCCGCGCACAATATAACCGAATTGGATCGGCGCCGGCGCATCCCTATCCACGAATGGCTGGTCGTGACATAATAAAACAAGAGAACACCGCGCAGCCGCACGGAAAGGTCAAATGTCTGCGACACGGACAAGGTGTGGCGAGAATTAGACACATTCACCACCAAACTGTCGGTAGTCAGCCATCCGATAATGGTGCATTTATTAAATAGGTGACTTCATTTCGTGACCTTCCATTTATTCATTATCAACGGGACCGCCAATAGCCGAAAGCAAGTTTTCGAGCCCAAATTCCGCATTTCATTCAAAATTTAATTAATTTTTTTTTGTTATACTAGCTTCTGTCCGTTACTTCGACTGCAAATCACTTTTATTATCTTTTTCCCGGCGACCATTTTAAATGACCTCCCTAACGTATGAAAGCTAGTACTGCGGACAAGTCAAGCTGTACGAGTATCTCTCGTTCTACCCAATTGAATTAGATGAAACATGCCCTAGATTTTTAGTTGGACCAAACTACGAAACTGAGAAAACCCCATCAAAATGCGTTCGGCGTCATTTCCATACTTCTTATAGATTTTAAAGATACCACTAATATACCTCTTGAATCCCATGTCACAAACGAGAAACGTTCTTTCGAACATTCGCGTGGACACCAACAGAGGGTTTACGTAGTACCCAGCCCGCGGCTTAGTGTCATCTCATATTATTTATTCAAAATCGCAGCAACCTGTACCCAAGACCGTAACTTTTAAGTTAACAAGCTCGGCTTGAGGTGTCCCGAACATTCGTTGACAGGCAAAAGGAACAAGTGGACATGCACGTATTCAGCGCCCAGAGGAACTGGCACCTCGACGGAATGTTTACAATTCCACGACTCGACGGCGAACGAATAACAAAGGCAGAATTCTTTGAACACGTATCGCGACGCTGTAAATTGTCTCATTCCATGCCTTTTGCGGCTTTATTTGCTTGTCAAATATGGATATATATTTATTTAAACCCTTTCTTGGGAGCCATGTGTCGCGACAAACCATAGCAATGCCAAGGATGACCAAATGACGCATGAAACTAGTAATTCTTCCTTGCTCTATATTAATATATTTATAAACATAATTCGCAGTTTAATAAGGTTCAGTGTAATGTCTAACGTCGTACATTACTTGACTGACATCATTGATGGTATCGTTACACCTATCGAAACAAACTTACAAAAAGCTTTACACAAGATTACTTATAATATAATTGGTCTTCTAAATACTGCACCATTATCTGCGATAATAGAACACCTACAGATGCAAACAACTGCTGAGTCGAATGCACTCGGCGCATACACCCACCCGCTCATTATTTCACTGCTATCCATAATTCCACACTCCACTGATTCGCGACTAACACATCAACTACAAGACTACAAGGTATCAATATCAGACACGAGAACATCCTGTGTGTATTTATTATTTATTCATCATTAAACGTTAAGACCAACCCGTTTATCTAATCACGCTTCGCTTGTTTCGGAAAGTAATGAATTGATATTGTGCTTCCTGGGGTATATTTCTTAATTTCCTTAGTTTGTATTGTTGGATTGATTTTTCATTGTGTTCTAAAATGAAGTAGCAAGCATCTTTTATACCTACCATTATAATGTGTGTTAAAAAAAGTGTGTTCTAATATTCGAAATGGAATTAGGTCAAGCGGATCGTGTCTTGATTATTGCGCACCAATCTAATCCTAATCGTGTCTTTATTAAAATGACAATGTCGTTTGCGCATAATACTTTAGCAATGAAACTGTTCAATCGCATTGTCGGCATAGTTCCGTGAGCTGCAAGCCACGAGTGCGCGCGCGCAGGGCGGCGTTACAAAGCGCGCCCACTGGTTATTGCGATATATGTCTAATACAACAGATGATACGATTAAACTGGGACTGGGACATTGGCCTAGTGATATAGGTATTGTACTATGTCAGAAAATCAGTCGAATACGAAATAATGACAAACGTCTGTGTTGTGTGATTTTGGGACATTTATTTATTTATAAACTCTTTATTGTACAATTATAGGATACAAAATACAGACACCGTAAGATTACAAACACGTACACGTACAATGGCGGTCTTGTCAAAAAGTTTCTTTCAGACAACCATATACATGGATATGGAAGTCGGAATCTACACTACACTACATGAATTACATTGTTATCTATTAATTTGTATTCATATTTACATAATGAAAAGAAGAAATATAAAAAAGACAATGTAATATTGATAAAGAAGTAACGATGTAATTAATCGTGATCATCTTTAATAGTCTGTAACAAAACAGAGGGATGTGAAGCCTTCTCCATTCCAGTGTAGGCTTTGGACATGAGTAGTTTCTACTTTGTTCAAGACTGCAATGTTGATAGATAATATACAACAATATAAGAATATGTTGCAACCAATTATCTGGTCTATGGAGGTCCTGTGACATATAGTCGAGAGTAATCATCTTTTATTACCTTCGACTATATGTCACAGGACCTCTTTTCTCTTGTAAACACTGGCTAAGGAAACAAGGTTGAAGACAAAAACGTGTAAAGGGGTGATTTGCATTGCCTCGCCATCCCTTGTCGACGCGCAGCTAAAGCTAAGTGGAAGGGGTTACTCTGCTGGGAACCACATGGACATATTGGTAGAACAGGTCGTCTTGTCTCTGGCTAAATTGTACTCACATACAAAGTGTCAGTTTATTTCGCCGATCGCAAGCTTTAAAAACCAAATCGTTTAACCTGAAAACGCTGCGATCATTTAGATCAGCTGTTACGATAAGAAAGAGCACAGCTACTGAAGACGTCGTGAGGTAGCACCCGCAAATGGCGGCTACGCGATAATATTGAGTGGGGAACAGCCACTCGTTTTAAACGCGCGGAATTTTTTACGAACGATAACGCCGCATACACAAATGAAATGAGCATTATTGTCTGCCAGATGGCGAGTGGCTACAGCGGGTGAACTTTATTATGATAACAGTAATGATGTTTTTGTAACAACGCAAAGACAAATATAAAGAATCGCATCGAAAATATATAAATTCACCAAGATTATTTGTGTTGACAGACGCTACAAGCAACTGAGTTCGATCTCTGCTGCCATGTCCCAATGACTTACTGAGTTATTACATTCGTCAAACACTAACATCGGCTTTTACGGTAAGGGAAAACATCGTGAGGAAACCTGCACATTCGGGTCACTGAATGTGTAACCATGATCCAATCTGGTCCGGTTCTCTTGTTAACAGGGTCACAAGGAAGTAGCTCTACTGTATTAGGTATTAATCTGAAAAATCCTGGATCATGGTCGAGGTGGACCCCGGGCCCTCGCACGTGAGAACACAACCGTTTATATATCACGAAATAAATTATAAATTCGTTAACTCGAAACTCGATTTGAGCGCATCGAATGTCGGATTTCTCCCCTTTTAAGGATGATGCAGATGACACTCTCGGATGAACGTTTTAATCAAATTATTTCCAGTTATGCATTTATGGCAGTGGTAATGGGATAAAGATGTAAATAAGACTCAAAATACAAGATTATAATTCTCAACTGTTACGTATCTGCAAATCAGCATATAATCGTATCACAAATTTCATTTATTCCTTTTGCTGAGGCAGGTCATTTTCGTTTTGAGACAACTTCAAGGGACGTCATGTTCTGGGTTATATTATAGTTAATCTTCTCAGTATTGCCTTGGAACATTTGCAATTGCATTTGCAAATACGAAATTAATGCCAATGCATTGTGCGTCACACGCAAAACAATTCAACCACGTTGCTTCACATCTGATAGGTTTATACTTTATACGAGTAATACAGTACAGTACGTATTTATCAAGCTGACCGGCCAGCTAATGCTATCTAATCCTTTGATCTGGTGCACATACTAGATCACGACGCATAGTTTGAACATTTTGAACGCTTGGCTCCCAATTAGTACGGATTAGCGCATGCGCCGTGGTTAAACAATTCCGCAGCTGCATTCGAAATGCCGATGGGGTAACGTTCAGTTACCGTTTCTGAGGTTTAAAATTTTAATTAGCTTTACTTGGTTTATGTGGTCCAGTTGTTACGGACGTGTTTGCGGACAGATTGGATAGAAACACTAACTGACTATTGATACTTGGATGAATAGGTGCCGTTACCAGCGTGCCTTCTACGGAAGGAGGTCCGAACTGGTCTGCGTTGCCTTCCCACCCGTATGTGGATTGATGCTATATATTCTACTAGACCGGACTACACACTAACACGCACAGAGATTGTAATTTGTGACCTCGCTAGACCATTACTCGACTTTGGTACCTAACTTTATGATAAATGTAACTGAAACCGGGACGGACCGCTAGGTTGCTGATAATGAAAGGTTACGGAATAAAAAGTGATAGTCTTAAGAACGAAAAAGTTGTACTGAAAACCATGTTCCGGTGGTTACGTCCTTTCGGACTCAAGGTAGGTTCAGGATAATGTGACCATTCAAGTATGTCGTAGTTTGAGCGTTCAGGGGTATGGCCGTTCGAGGGAACAGGACGTTCGAAGGGACTGATTGCTGATTCGTGATTTTCTGCCCTAGTGTTACATACAATCTATTTAAAAAGTGACGAACGATGTATCTGAACGGTACCAGTATTATTTGCGTATGAAAGTGTAAACAACATTATTGACTTAATAGTTACTCACTGTACACTTAAGGAGGCGCCTTACATACAAGGCAAGAGGATAAAATGTCCCGGCAATTTGCTAAATTGCAGGTCGAAGAAAAATTGTCGGAAACTTTCGTCGATAAGACACGAGTGGAGGAGAATAATTTCGTCATTTTGTCTCAACAGCGGCTCATTATTTTTCGCACGCTTTACGTTTTCTCTGTATTTCGCTGGTTCGCTGAATTAGGTAAGCACTAATAATACCTATTCTTTCGGAGCGTCGGTGTAACGAGTGAGAACCAACGAGTCTTTTCTCAGTTATGTACATTAGTGGACCACAAACCGATGCTCTTACATTGAGGGACAACATCGTGAAGAAACCTACACATTCAGGCGACTGAATGTGTTGCCATGATCCAATTTGGTCAGGTTTTCCTGTTAACAGGGCTTCGAAGGTCAGATGGCAGTTGCTCCACTGTAGTTACCTGATCTGCCAAATCCTGGATCATGGTCAAGGTGGACCCCAGACCCTCGAGTGCGAGAGCACAATCGCGACATCAATGCCAAGATGACCACCACTAATAATATCTATTCTTTGTCATATTTTGTGCCGTCCCCACCTGGTGGAATGATTATGAATGAGTGCTATAAAATTTGGTTCGAATTCTTTTAGATACTCTTGAGTTTAAATGAGTAGGACATTTTTTAAACAACAATTAAAACCAGTAATTAAGCTCTATCGTTTTCTACTCCAACAAGTTAAACAAGTTTAACTTTGTGTGGTAAGAAAACGAGCTATTTTTAATAGTTGTAACGTCAACTAGACGCACTATTTTCTCGGAATATGATCGGAAGCAGTGACTTGCTATGTTGTAAGTGAACGTTGTTATGAGGTAATTTTTCGGCACTAAAAGTGAACGCTCCTAAATTCCAAGCACCTTCTACTTATGGAAAGTTAAAAGAAGATAAATTACATTGAATATATTTTCTTCGTTCTTTAACTAGACATATCTCACATGATTCGTCTCATTTAATTAGTTTTATTGAGAACTAGATTTTGACCGTTATTTAGTACATATCTCAATCCAAGCTTTTCAAACAGCGAGAAGCTTTTCAAAAAGTCAATCAAACAGTCACGGAGTTCAGATGGCAGTCGGTCCACTGTAATTACCAGATCTGCCAAATCCTGGATCATGGTTAAGGCGGATCCCAAGCCCTCACGCGCAAGAGCACAACCGGGACATCAATGCCAAGATGACTATTTTAAATTTAGACTGTATTATGTACAAGCTACCTATATTACATCGCAAAAATTGTAGCCTCTATCGAACATAGGCTGCGAACAGAGTGAAATTTAATTCAACCCAAATAATGGTACTGACATTTACTAAATTACCGTGGCATTTAACGCGTACTGTAGCTATACATCGCGACTACAGCTGCAGTAATTACCAGGGTAGGGTGAGAAATGAGAAATTTCGTTGCCAATGTATTTACTACAGGGAAAAAAATACGCAGGAAAAGAACACGAGGAAATCTTCGTGAGGCAATCTCATGAGTGCAATCTTGGTACATAATTGCCGTTTGTGAGGCAAGGAGGCTATTACCAACACGTGGCCCTGTGGCTTATTATGTCGAATTATGCGTTCGACGCAGATACATCAGAAATGGCGTGAAGACCTACCATTACCAGTATATAAGGAGCTAACATTGCTGAGTGCATCTATAGAGACGCGAGCCCATCTTATACTGGTTGGGTAGGTTGCTTACTGTACGGCAGGAAACAGCCGATGGTTACGTATACGTACCTGAAACAAAAAAGACGTAATTTATTAGTACGTGCAAATTATTGTGCGAGAGCCTCTGCGAGGCGATTTTACCGCAATGGAGAGGTGTAATCTGACATTATTTTCTTTCACATGCGTATTTTTGTGTCAATCAAATAAATGTGTGTAAGGTACATTGATTATAACGTCGGTGCATTTCAAGACTGTTCTTTGTTTTGTTACAGACAGATAGCAAAGCTTATCCTCTGTCCCAGGAATGAGCCCGGTCTACGGTCACCGGTGGTGGCTTTTTGTTTAAAAGCATCAGGGCCGTACGGTCCCAACGTCTCGATCCCAAACGGCTGTAATAAGATGTACTGGGCTAGACTTCCATATTTGTTGATTTTAGTTCATTGTTTTAATAATAATTAAATTAATTTCCAACGCTGCTCCAATTTTCCTCATTAACCAGGATCTCCAGCGGTGACAAGACTGAGAAAACGTTTGTCTTCTGTCTTGGTAACCACCACAAAGTAAAAGCAGTCATATTAAGGTATTATGAAACGGAATCACCTCGTCACAGAAGCATAGTCTACCTGATAGGTCCAAAATAGGTCAACGAGATTCAATCCAAAAAGGTTTTGACGTGAAAACACAACAGACAGAGTTAGGTACATTCGTATTTACAATATTATTCAGAATACTTATCAGTGTCATACTTATGACAACATAAGTCTTACACAACACTAACCAAATATGAGCTAAGTATACATGGTTACTTATACTTTTGCTTGAATTCACCGTTATATTATTACTTATTATTTAATCAGATTGCACCGAGTCAACAGCAGAAAACCCCGATCCTTTTACCCCAAGCTAACAAAGCTGGTTTCCATAAAGCATAACATAATACCAGGAAATCATCGCAAGCTAAGGCCATCTAACCCAGGCTTAGCCTCCATACTCCATACGAGCGTAATGCCAAATACGTGTCACCGAGTCGATCTCACGACGAGATTAGAACGCCGTAAAAGGACCACGAAGAAAGCCCGACGCGGGAAACTGGTCTAGCCGGAGATCACGTAGATAACAGAGCCAGGGTGACCATTATTCGCCCTTTTGAAATGTGTTACACGTTGATATGACGTCCTTCGAAATTGTCTCAATACGAATGTGAGCTGCCGCGTCAGAATACTCTTTTTGGAAACGCCTAGTTCGGGTAGGTTAGTGAGTGACTTAAGTCTTTAAACAACATAATGTATATGATTGTTTGGATTACTCAAGTTGACGACAGTCATGTAGTAAGTGTATGTCGATTAATCTTACATTTTTGTTCTTGAGAGAGATGAATGTTGGATACTGGACTTGGAAAAATACTCTTTTTTATTTCATTGAACGGATTTTGCGAACGGACAATCAATCACAAACCTGTTTTTTATATTTTATTTTATTCGACCCTCCGGGCCTTCTACACAAAGTTTTATTCAATAAAACACCTCAATAGCAACCACTACAATCGACCAGCAAATAAATAGAACACACAATATTCTACCGCGACACAAACCATGGCCGCCCTACCTTCGCAGCAAACACACCGCTCGTTGGACTCTCCAAACAGTCCGTTTGTTTGCTGTGCGCTTTGCGCGCGCGCAGGGCAAATATTTGGACACAATTTGAAGGCACAACGCCCGACGTGTGTCAATTAGCCGTGGGGACGGCCGGGATAATCCCTCTAACTATAATGTTACACACGGAGGGATACACCTGAGCCTGTGCCTGAGCCCCGAAGGTATCCGTGGAACGTTTAAGTACAGTAGTAGATGGCTGGGGAAAAGGAATGGGTTCAGTTTTATCTCAGTTTTCATTTAAGTTACGTAATAGGTATTTGTTCAATGAACGCTTGCTTAGTAAGGCAACATCAACATCTCGAAATAGTACATTGTTGGACTTGTCATAATCCAAGGACTCTTACTTTCAAGCGGTTGGCTCTATGTTCTACTCTGCCGTACACCGTACGGTTAGAAGTAAGTAGATATTATGTCGCAGTGGAAATTAGTTTAAAAGGTCATACAGTGTTAAGTCAAAACACAATTGCGTAATGCAGGTTGCATTTGCGCCAGCAATTTGTCATAATTGAAACAAATCTGCCGGGACCTCGGACTATCCATCACTGGCCGCACAATCTGACAGCGAGATAATTTTGATTAGATTTCTCAAATCAGACAGGTGTGGAGGCTTGCCGGTCCACGTCATGCCCGCCAGTTGGAAGATGCGGCTACTTCACATTGATCGAACTGGCACCGACGTCATAGCTCCAATGCAATTGATTCTGCTTTTAGTATTATCGTATACATTTATGAAGCGTACAAAATCGAAATATGAATTACAAAAGCGGCCGCGTGCTTGCCGCATCGTGGGCTCAATAAAAACGGTTGTGCGCTATGTTAATGCGGGCAATCGCGCGCATCTCGGGAGCGCACGCGCAGGCCGCGGCCGCGCCATCTCGACGCGCCACACACGGCGGCGCATTTGCTATTCAGCCACCGGCGCGCGGGCTGGCGCCGACGCCCTTGTTAATCCGATGTCCATCTCACAATGCCCCGCCGAGGCCGAAACCAAAACAACGACCCCACTCCACTCGGGAGCGGACGCGTATACATATTTAAGCACGGACTCGATACAATGGCGAGGGCGAGTCCTGCGTACGCGCAGCCATAATTCTACGAACGAACGCCGCTGGTGACACCCCGGCTGCAGTTGATAAATTAAATGACAACAAAGAAACGATATCCAAGAAGTTGGTGTCGTCGTAATGTTTAGGCTTCGCGACGTCCAGCGGACGAAACTAAAAACATTGTTCACATCTCGGCCACTTTGCTGAACAAGACGCCAGATAAATGTCCACAAAAACCGTCTAAAGCTGGTGGGGATATTTTTAAGTCGCAGGCTTTTTCTCGCACGAAATCCAAACAGAGTCGGTCGCGTCGAGATCGTGGATCGTTTAAATTCCCGCGGCGAGCCGAGGTGGGAAATAGTGGGCGAGAAAAACGAGGAGCGTCTCGCCCGAAACAGCGGACATACAAAAATGCCGAGCCTCGAAAGTAAACCCGTGTCGGAATGCTGGTGACCAAGTCGGGAATTAAAAGGGACACGGCCGCATTAAGTGCCCGCGTTTGAACGCGCCGCCCGCATGCATTACCATTTATACAATAATTCACTCGGCGCGGCTTTTTACTATGCGCTCGATTCGTTGAACGTAGGTGTAGATAAACAATGCGAGCTTGTCACGACCCGAAACGGTCGAACGTTACGAAATTGCATTGAAACCACCCACCGTATGTAAGGAGATACAGTTTCATTGTACGACAGAAATAGAAGGGTTACAAAATCCGTTGTTATCCGTACATAGGGCGGCCGTAAACACCGGTCTTAAAAGGACGTGTCCGAAAACGGATTGAAAGTAAACAGGCCATTTCCGTGCACATGGTCAACGTAATTCCTAGAACATTTAAACGCTTCGCCTTTGAAACATTCGAGATGCAGAGCGAGCGTCTTTTAGACAACTACAATTTACGATCACTGGCAACAAAACGAAAAAAGTTAGTTATGACGCACTTTATTTCTCCTAACACCGTCGACCTATAAGAAAAATCTTTAATCATACTGAGGTAAGGACTTTAATAAGCGCCCATTCTCCTTCTGATGATTTATCGTTTTCCACAGCACTGGCGCGATGCGTAGCACCTTTGTAACTATAGTCCACGGATCATTATAGTCGCCGAGATTTATAGACGAACGATCGATAAAAATATTGTGGCTGTAATAAACCGTCTATACACTGAGCGCTTTACTCGGAATATAAATAATTTATTATTAACACAAAAGCGTTCAAATCGGATTACGAATATCTCGGAATTTTATTGGTCGCTTTTATTAGCCATCCGAAAAACCTTGATGTGCGTCTGCGACTAAAATCGGATTATATTTTTTGTTCGTGTCGGTCGGAGCTACATCGGTTTCCATGTAAGGTGCTATTTTTATTGGGAGGCGGCACAGGCGGTGCGGATTTCACACTCGCCGCGGTCGGAGTGAGCAAAAAGTCGTGTTGAAGGGGAGTCGAACATTCGCCCGTAATGCGGGCTGCGGCGGGGCAGAGCGCAGAGCTTTCGGTCTACAAGAGACGGCGCTACATTTGAAATTTAGGTTTTTATTAGCTTATATGAAACCACACAATGTCGCAACCACTTTTAATTGGATCACGTTTGGTTTCATAAAAGACAATATGGTTCTTAATCTCAAAAGTTAACTCGAATTCTAGTTTCAGAAGTTTGAAACCTTACCTTAGTAGTAGTAGAGTAGCGCAATCGCCATGTCAGATTCCTGGCCGGGAAGAAATTGAAGGGACGAATTGTAATTTCTGTTCTGGAGGTCTCCGTGATATTTACGAGACATGTAATTCATCTATAAGGCTATGAGTTTGAAATGTTGTCTATTTATTTAATATTTTTAACGGCATCGTCTGTAGGGCTCCGAGGCGTAGCGTGCTTCGCCGCCATTACCCGCCGGAAACGCCGCCGCTGAAATAATTACCGCGGATGCATTGCAATTGCGCGAAATGAGTGACGCGAGCGGCCAGAGACACCACCGGCTCCCCCTCCGTTGCGAAATTAGTGGGAACGCTCTCGTGTCTGCTCGAGAGGATCGGCAAATGACAACTGTCGACAGTTACAATTAAGAAAATATTGGCGACGGACGCTATTGAGTGCCACAAGCATGACACACCTACTCTTACATGACTACATGTCTTACATTTGCAAGTATTGAGGGTTGTGATTGTGGACTTTTTACCTTATCCTCATAAGGCCTGATGTCCCAATAAAATGGCCTAAGATAGACAACCAGGTGAGCAGGCTACTTAATGTAAAGTGTTCGCCGGTGTCATACAAGGCAACTAACGTGTTTGAGTAAATTTTGAGATCACGTACGTTCTGTCTAATATCTCTCTCTACCACCTAACCGCATCAAAAAACAAACCGAGTTACCCTCGAAAGTGCTAGGATAATCCAATATTTATCATGTTTATTGGCTTGTGTCCTCTCCACGGGGCGCGCTGTGATCGGGCGGCGGCCGAAAGCCCGAAAGTGCATTTTTGTGCGTCGCGACCACTCGCGACAGCACAATGGCTTGGATAAGGCCTGGATTTATACACGCCCCGCAGCGCCGCGCCGCGTGTCCTCGCGCGCAGGCACTGCGAGATGTACGCCAGTTCGCTCCTGATGCAAAATGCAGATGAATGCTTCGTGGTGAATAACAAGTGTGGTGTGACAAAGATTTCTAACGGCCTGAGGCCTGAATTAGGTTTTGGTTGCTCTTACGTTTTCAGCAGACGTGATTTACTGATTTTGAACCGTCATTGTCCAATTATCTACACTTAAGTGTATGCTTCTTTGTATGTCACAACTGCAGAAACTACAGTGTCATGGTTCAAATTATGAAAACGTGATCAGTAACAACCTTCATTGGATAATCGAGGAAACTGAATGGTTAGCAGTTTCAAGTGTCTTCGAATTATCACGAGAAATATCGCATAATGTCATTAATGACAAAACACACGTCGCAAAATAGTAACACCGAAAGAGGGTGGACCGATATGTCTGTCTTTAGGAGCGACTTCACACAGCGGCACCAGTCAACTCGTGACCATGACGCATGCAACTGCGTCGAAATATCGAGGTAAAAACAATACTAACCGTGGTAACAAACCCGATAATATGTGTAGTGAAAGTGTAGTAACACCGCCAATTTCAGACGTATGTCAACTTGCTAAACATTCAGTTTCCTCGAATGTATACAAGAAACCCTCAAGACAAACGCCATAGCAGGTTACGTATTATTTTTTCTTGTACTATTCGGAGTGAACGACGAAGCGTGAAGCCAGGATCCAATTATGTAAAGGCTGGTAGTCGTTTTGGGCTTATCGAACACGTTCCCAGACAGTTCCCTCAAATTCCCTCGCCTAACGACCACCCGCTGCTTGCTTCGTGCGAAATTGATTCAACGGATAAATCCTTATACGTTCGCTTAGGTGGCAAAAGTCCAAGGAAAAATTGCTAACAATTCAACTTGCTCGACGTTTGCTTCACAAATGAAGCCTTTTGTGGTTCAACTTTTTAATCATATCCTCAAAAACAACAATGATTCATTCTAATTTATTGAAAGCAATCCGTTCATGGCGCGGTAGATTATGTTTGGGCGGTTTAATACATTGATTCAGTTCTAAGTGCCGTTTCGAGCTAACAAATCAACAATAGACACTCTATTACAAGCGATTTCAACAAATAGGTCTACCGATTTCAAAGTGAAGTGGAATAAGACAGATATATTTCGACAGCGCGCCTACCATGCCGTAAGATTTAGCACCTGCAGCGTTGGGCGCGCATAATTTTACGCATTCAGACATTTTAGACGCAAATCCTGGGAGAAACGGGGCGATTTCGACTGGATGCATGAATTATGGTTTCAACACCATTCTCTATGGGGTTTACGAGTGGGTTTTCATGTAAAATAAAGTCTCGCCTTGCAATTTCACTCCCATAAATACATACGGTAGCCTTTCACTTTTTTATGTTAAAAGACTAATTTTTAAACTAAAGTTTTATAGCTATTTGACGTTAGGTAACAAAATAAATAACGTGTGCACCAAACCATACATTCACAATTACAAGACTGACTGTGGTGCTGTTTGGCGAGGACTTTCGTGTGATTTAGTGGTAGGTATTATTGATTTGTTGTAAATATTTAGAATTAAGATATTTTCACTGTTTGTTTTCCTATTATTTCCTTGATAAGACTGAATAATAAATAGGTATAATACCTAGGTAATAGAGATTAAAAATTTTTTCATTTAATATAAAGGCAACAAACTCGTCTACAACGTATTAAAAGCAGATTCAGCGCAATCACTGTAGTTGTCCGGAGTAGCATTGGACAATTGTAAAGTCGGTGGCTGTAATTGAATGATAGCAGGATACCGATCATCTACATCAGGGTGGCTCGGTTGGTCATCGCCGGAGACAGTCCCAATTGATGACAGACCGCTTGAACCAGTCATCTTATTTATTGTTATGACCAATATCCGTAGGATGTTAGGCATCCTGGCAAATAGCGCTACTTTGTATGCGATTCAGTGAATAAGTAGTTGTATATTATGAGGAGTGTGTCTTAAATTATTTTTGACGTTACATTTATAAACCACTAGCTTTCCGCCTACGTTTGTACCTTTATCTTTCGCGGTTACGAGTGGAAGGGAGTAAACGGTTGGCTATGTCCATTCTCAGGTGCTAAACTATCGCCATACTGAATTTCTTCGAAATCCGTGCAGTTCGGTAGCGTAATCGGTGTAATCGGTGCAGCTGAGAAAGCGTAACAGTAGGTTAAAAGTAGGGATATCAATAGTAGTTTATTAAAAGTAGGGACAGGAATTCATCGCTGATTTAAAAGACAGCTGCAGCTGATATCATCCGTAAATTTTGACTGCGTCAAAAATTGCTGATATTTGTGGCGCATACATATACGGTGCAAAATGAAACCTTTCTCATCTTTCTCGTACTAAAAATACTTGAGACCAACTTCAGGAGTCTCAAATACCCGACGGCGAACCCAAATCGCCGTGGCCCCTGACCACTGATTCGCAGAAAACATCACAGGCGACGATTTAGATGTGACGGCACACATCAGCGGAACGTTCTGCGAAACTTCTGTATACGTCTGTAATACATTAGTATGATACCTATAGACAAGAGTCCATGGAGTGGACAATTCAAGAATAGCGACACAAATGAAATTCAACGAGAATATAATTTCTTAAAGAATTAAATATAACGCGAACGAGTTCTGAAACATTAACCTTAAATACCGTAGACATTAAATTCGCAAGAAGGGAGAGTTGTAATATTCACAACCGAAGCGAGCCTCTAAGTTAAGTATAACAGTACAGTATTAACGACCATTTTACTGTCGTCGTCAAAAAGGTACATTACATTTATCGGGCTCACCCTACAACAATAAAAGAGCATTACGAATGGTGTACCATTTAGATTTTATTATAGCTCCGAGCATCGACGCTTATCGCTGGACTTATAATGTCGGAATTAATGTACAATAGCAATAAAATCTCTATCTACTTTACGGAATTGTGCTACGGCTATCTTCGTGCGACTCAAATAGAAAATCTTTGGTTGCTCCAAAGAAACAGCGTGAAGATAAAATCATGTGTTGCTTTGACTTACTCAGATGTTAAGGTCATTCGAAACCAGTCGTATCCAGCCGTGGTGGATGTGTATATCGATGCGTCGTCAATCGATACTGGCCTGTCATCGACGTTGACATGGTCAACCATTGATGGGCAATCGCGTAACGTCTAATTTGCGGTCAGCCTTTGAACATTCGAGATGCGTGGTAATGTTAATTTTGTTGCACAACCTCGTAAGTACCTTTGGTTTGTACAGGATTACAAGGTGCAAGACAAAGTCAAAATTGGTTTATTGTGTAGGACGTCAAATATATCTTTCAATCGTCAAAAAGGAGGAGGTAGGAAAGTAGGGAGGAAACATACTGTGACATACTGGCCACGAAACTGTGTCTTGACACACATGACTGGTGCCAGTTCGTAGCCGACTGCATACGGCAGCAGCAGACGGCATAGGAGAAATTCCTTATTTCTAATGGTACTATTTTATTTAAAAAATTAAAATTGTTAATTATATTAGATATATTATTAATTTAAGTACATGATATCTTTTTTGCTTGAAATATAATTGGCAAAAATGACTTGCTCCGATGCCATCTGCTGCTGCCATATGCAGTCGGCTACGAACTCACACCTTGAGGACAGTTTATTAGGCCCTTTCAACAGTCTTTATACTGTCGGTTGCTTAACAATTTACAGTGGTTTAATCTTCAATGGTCAATCTCTCGTTTAGGTAATGTATTTTATTATAATTTCTGCGGTTTGGACTTGTAATTACTCCCAAAATAAGCCCAATCCGTTTTAATCTTGATCACCTCTATTTCAACTCTTTCGACAATACCATATTCAGACAACTGGCTACGATCGTGTTACGTAACATTGCCAGAAATCATGTAGGCTATCATAAAGCGTGGCAATAAACCGCTCCATAAAAGCAAACGAACAAATTTACAAGGCCCTGTAATTCTCCTTCAAAGGGAACCAAACGGACATGTTGGGGAGATATTTCGGTAGTTTATACTCGCTTTTATTGCCGACGTAATTGTGGTATTGCGTCTTGGGGGTGAGTAATGCGTCGTGTTTACGCCGAAGCACTTATAGGCGAGGATAATCTGTTTAGGGTCTTATAAATGAGTGCAATTTTAACGGATTACCGACCACCAAGGACGCCCACACAAGCCGGGTGGGAAGCGAAGAGCTCGTAAAATGGACGAGAACGTCAACTGTAGCGTGTATGAGATACGAATGTGACACCTACGTGGGGTAAGAAAGGCAGATATTTTATAAAAATGTGAGAATTGGATAAGATTAAAGAAAATGAATGAGGTTTATGAATAGGTAGACATTTTGTTTAATAGATATTAGCAAGTGAATGAGAAACTGTTTTAACTTTGGACCGTTCTTATGACGGTCACTGCAAAAGTAGCATCGCTTAGGAATGGAACGCGTTCATTCATAATTATAATCTAGACGCCTTCAAGGCTAGAGTGAATAGTCTGTATCTAGACAGGCATGGTCCACCATCGGCCGCATCGTCACTTACCACCAGGTGATATAGCGGTCAAATTATAAAAAAAAAGACACGGAAGATGGGTAACTTGATTGTAACTATAAAACGGTGTGTACCTATTTATAAGAGGAGCCCCGACCGGATCCAAGCAACAGGGTCGTTTGAAATCACGTGGCAAATAATACACCATATCCGGCGGAACAAGTTGCTTATCTATATGCATATTCTAAGTAATAACTCAGTCGGCAAGTCACGGAGACTTGTTTCTAGGCGTGAATTACTTAAACTTGGCTCTTATGTAAAGTTTCTTTTAGGTTCATATCTGTTTGTTTATTGCCTGGGAGGCACACGGTCAAACGGTACACCTGATGGAGAGCCGCCAACGTCGTCAGGGTCATCAGAAACACATGGGGAGCCGGCCTTCCAGCCTTTGAGGTTAATCAGATTTAGATAGTACTACCTGGCGCGACTTCGTTCACGTGGTGTCCTACCTCTACCCTACCCTACCCTTACCCTACACCTACTGTACCCCTACCTACACTTTTTTTCTTGCTTATAAACCTTCTTGAATCACACTATCTATTGCTGAAAACCGCATTAAAATCCGTTGCGTAGTTTAAAATATCTAAGCGTACATAGATACATAGGGACAGACGGCGGGAAACGACTTTTGTGTTATACTATGTACCTATAGATACATGATATAAAATTATATGCGTTAAAATTATAAATCACATGTAGACGTTTGAATGTACAATCGTAAAATATGTTGTTGTATTGTATGGAACAATACAACTCTTCTCATGTGGGTGGACTCCATGCAACGAGGCTGAGAATATCAGAATACCCGATTCGATATGTCATTCAAATGATCTATTGAACCAATCTGAGCATGTGCCTACGCAACGGGTAACTCCTTTATTGTAAATGCGATAGTTTGTAAGGATGGATATAGTTATAGCGAATTTTGAAAGCAATCAACCTATTGTCATAAAGTAGGTAATATTATATTTCTCTATGTGTTTGTGTGCAATGAAGTGTTAAATAAAATAAATAAATAAATATTCGTGGACAAATTCACACAGCGCCATCTAGCCCCAAACTAAGCAAAGCTTGTACTATGGGTGCTAGATAACTGATATACTAATTAAATACTTTTTTTTTTTTAAATACATACTTATTATACATAGAACACCCAGACCCGTCACAGAAATTAAAATTCATCATTTCAATTTCTGCCCGGCCGGGAATCGAACCCGGGACCTCTTGCGTGGCAGACCAGCATGTTGACCATTGCACCACTCAGGTCGTCAAATAAACCTATTTACGTCACTCTCTTGACAATTTAAACTATCACACAGACTTTATCTTAGTTTATAAACAAACATTCAGTCTAGTCTCAACTCAACGCAAAACATAACAAACAACAACTAAGTTTATAATAGCTGAAATGGCCACGGTTATACATATAGTTTATCATCGCGTAGAAAAAAGAGTGAAAGAGAATATGACAGCTTCAATAAAAACCAATCAAACGAGGCTCAGACAATGTTGAATGTTGATCTAATTAAAAGCCAATCTATCTCGGACAATCGCACCGCTAATCAGGTTTCGGACGAGAAACGTTAACTTGCAAAAAATCAATGACTCGAGAGAGTCGAGCTACACAATTCATCAAGTAAAGTTGCCCCTCCCCGCCCGAACACGACGACGGCGGCGATCCATCATCCAGAATTCACCTGACAAACTCGAGAGGTACAAAATCAGCCTTATTGAGTTTGCAGACCGTAATGGAATTTCAAATGGGATCATTTAAGCTTTACAAGACGGCCAGCGCTCCAGCAGCGAAATTAAAGCGATTGTGATCGATGAATGGAATACAAACGCGGCATCAAAACAATATAATCTATCAGCGGTGTCTCGCCGGCCAATGGGAGTCGTTGAGCATCTGCGGCTGCGCCCGGCTAATGAATCTAGACACGGACTGGTTTAAACTCGATCACTCCATCAATCGACGATGTGAGATTTCGCGTCGCGCCGAGACGCTGTATGGTGAAAAGTTCGCGAATGTTGCGGCTGTCCAGCTCCAAGGCGACATTCCTGCGCGATTCCACGCCTGCGCAGGCCCACGCCCGCGCTGCGCAGCCGTGGCCAATCGCAAATCGGGGCGCACGCGCGCCGGCACGACTGTCCCCGCTTCCACGACACCGCCGCCGCCTTAATTCCGTTCCTATGTAATTTGCAAATGCAAGACAACTTTATTGCAGTACCGTACAGCGCTGACATAATGGATAGTTAAACTGTTAAACGCTAAAGCATTCCCTTCGCTGCCTTGGAATGGAATTCGAAATCGGAATTCACGATTCGATTGAATCGGCAGAAATATCGCGTCGCATACGTATCAAATCGGCTTTTTATGCGGACAGATAAGACGATTGTTGGACATGAGTTTCAAATTCAAGATCGCGATGTTATCGCGAAAGAACACTGCCACAGGGTGGGTCAAGAACAGAAATCGTTATTAGAGGTGTCTTATCTGATGTTTCAAGCGTACCTAGACTGATAAATAACGAGACGTTGAATCACAGATCTTCCAGTGAACAGATAACAGAATTTTTTGTTACAATCGCCGCAGACATCGACCGAAGCAAAAATACTACAAGGAAAATTATGTAACACCGTAGGTACAAATCTAAAACAAACAAAACTGATGCTACATTAATAAATGTAAATTTACAACTTCTATGTAAAAAGCCACAGAAATATGTCACCTAAAAGTTCCAGGAAACCCAAATTGACGTACAATCGGACTAAAGGAGACAGTCTAGTTTTTTCCTGACCACCAGCCGGCATAATGAGAGTTGTAATGGATAAAGCTTATAAAACGTAAAAGCTTCTCGTAATTAATTAAATTCTTTAGCTAGCCAATTTTTTTATATTAATGTTTAAAATATTACTAATTTACTATGAAACGAACGCATTATTGGCATGAAATTATGAACACACCCGAATAAAGCTATGGATGCACAAACTTATCTGAACCGGTGGCCAAAACTGGAATCAAGTGTCGCCAGTTTGAAATGTCATGTCAATGCCATTAACAGCGACGCTGTCACTGGGTCAGATTAAGTTTGTGACACTGCATAGACAGACAGGTAAAAAAATCCTTTGTTTGGACATTGACAATGACAAGCATGTCATTGTCTTTGTCATACACTGCCACTAATGACGAATGAAACTGCATACTCCGTTAGGAAGACCTGCCCTGTGGTTGTGATGTCGAAGGCGATGATAGGCTGTGAGCGAGTTAATTAGCCATAATAATATGTATTATGATGCTGGGGAATTCTAGTTATTATTTTAAGTTTCTTTTTGGCCATATCCGTCGGCCATTTTATGTAACAAAAGGTGTGTGTCACGCATTGTACGCATTTTTGCCGTTGTGCCCCTTAAAAGGAGTTTTCTTACAGAACCATAACGTTGTCAGACCATGTGACAGCGTCGCTGTTCAACAACGTGCCAACGCATTGGCATGACATTTCAAAATGACGAGACTTAATTCCAGTTTTGTCCATTATGTCAGATATGTTTTTATTATGTAGTAAAAACCAGGGGTAAGCAATGCTAGTAATGCAAGGGAGCTGGATGGGTGACCATTTCGTATTTGAGGATAGTCAAACGTTAGCACCGCAACGAGTTGGAAACTCGTTATGTGTGCCCCCTAATACCGTTGGCGAAGCGAGGTCGACCGAGGTGTTGTACATACCATGATTCTAAGGAAATCTAGTGTCTAGGAAATTCGGTGCTAGTTCATTTTGGGCACACCTGTTGGCTATTTTATGTAACATCAAAAGGTATGTCACGCGGCACGCCGCATTACCAGTGTTTTCTTAAAGCAAACGCATTACACGCATTATTGAACATAATGCCCTCTCCTCTTGAAAGGAGTTTTTTCTTTCTTCATTGATATCTCTTCGCTATGACGAAAAAAACTTCTTACTCCGGGCATAAAAGGAGTTTTTTCTTTCATCGTTTACTCTACGGCTTGTTCCAGTGTTGCATGAGTGTCGCGTGAGTGTTGCAGTTTTGCTAAAAATATTAAGTTTTCGAAAAATAATTGTGAAGAATTGGCTAGACTTAGATTTATTTTTTTAACTGATACGAGTTCCGTATTTTTCATACTTCCGTTTTTCATTCACTTTGTGCCGGCTGGATCTTAGTGAACACCTTGTATGAACCGATAGACCGTATCCTTTGCTTGTAATTCGCCACCGCGCACCAAAGAGCGCTATTAACGGCCGAGTTGGACAAACAACATCCTAGGCGATAAATCATCGATATTTTAGGTGACCGCGCGAGACCGCATTACGCATGCGACGCAGGCGCACGCAGCGGGCCATTCATGATTACGCGTATATTACCGGGCTAGGAAACATGGAGGAAAGAGAGAATCGCTACAGTAGCTCTAATATCCATATGTTTTTAATACCTAAATGGTGGCAAAGCTTCCGGCCTGCCTGATGGTAAGTATTTACTATTGTCATATTGCAAGTATATGTTTTTTGAAAACCTTTTCATTTTCCTGATTTTTTCGATTCGCAGTTAGTAGAAATTGAAAGGATGAAATTGAATGGAACTATTACTAGTCTGTTTAGAAATTGATTTTAGATATAGTTTGGACGATATTAAAAGATAGGTAAGTAGATTTAGTCGGATCGTATTACTGTCTCTCTCTAGCTTATCATGTACCTAATCTCGAAATAGTAGTTTATGCAACTGTCATATAAAAGGGGGTATTAAAACATGAGTATCTGTTTATCATACGAGGCGTAGCCGAGTATGATAATAGTTTGACACGAGTGTTTTAATACCTAATTATATGCAGTTGCATACACTACTTTACCTACACTCATATTTTCATGTTAAAATTTCGTACCTATAATTTTCTTATCTTTGCTGGAAGTAAGTTGCGAGTCAGTTCTGTTTTGCAACTGGGACATTTTGAGACTAAACGGTTCTGTTGTATCTACGCGTCGAGAATATCAAGCGGCGGGAAATTCACTTTACTACTTTCACATTTATCTATTTATATGCTTCAAACAAGAAAAAACATTCACAAACACAAATTACAACAATTTGAAAAAATATTCTGATTAGCGGGAAAATAATGACACAAATATAAAAAAGAAAATTTAAATTTTGAATTTGTCAAAGACATTTAGGTATTCAGCCTACATTTCGCTGTGTCTCGGCGCTCGACAAAAAATAAAAAAATAAAAGTGTTGCATAATGATTAAAAAGTTATTTTACGATACAGCTGTAATGAAATTAGTATGGGAAATGCTGTATCGAAAAGTAATTTTTTAAAATTTTATAGACTGGCATGAAAAAAGTATATTCTTAAACAACTGTTGTCGAATATGAAATTGGAACATTACGCTATGAGTGTAGATAAAAAGATTTAATGACTAGTCTATGTATATTGCTGTCTAATAATATGTGATGTCTACTCTCTAACTGGATTAAGAAGTAATCACATAATCAGCATTATCCAAATATTTTTCGTTTTGTATTTGTGCGCCATCTCACCTGGCGGTAAAGACCTAAAAAATGGCAACCTTCCTTATACTGGCTCCCGTAAGCGATCGCTAACTAACCGACCGACGAATCAATTACGAGTAGCGGTGCCTCAGCGTACTTATTGCGAGGTAATTACGTCGTCAATTGTTTCGTACTTGTTTCAAGCTAATCTATTCGATGTGATGAATGTGTGGACTTCGTTTAGTTAGGTATGAGTTGTTAATAAGACGTGTTTGCGAATTGTTTTCCTCAAGAACCGATATCGCTTGTCGCATGGGATTTCCTCTGCCGAACATTTTAAGATCTTCACATAGACTTTGAACTACGAATCTGTCTTAATCGGTATTGTATTACGAAATACCGACCAAGACGTATCGTGCCATGTACACGTGTACCTGTCAATATGGATGCTTAAATTGGGCTTTATGATACTATAATCACATTACAAACTGACAAATCCGCCTAACTCCTATACAACTTGTATAAAATCCGACTACACTTTAGTTGGTTGACAATTATTTTGTTGATGTAACTACAAATTTACAAGTTTTGAATGTTTTCCGTTTTTCTCTTTTGAGGTACGGAACCCTAACAATGCTATTAATCCAATCCAATAACAAGCAGCCAAATACGCCACAAACACCGATCAATTTACAACGAAACGGCATAGACATCGCTAAAATCCTATTCAAAATCCATAAAACATGAAAGGCGGATTGGCCGCCGCTAGAACGAGTTCGCTGCGTATGCGCAGGCCATCATCACTCACAGTTGCCGGTTAATAAACCTATATAAATAATAAAAATTAATTAATTTCACATGCAAATGGTACCTCTTCCGCCAATTAAAGCAACTTTATCGTACACCCATCCGATTATGGCCGGCCATTAATAATGATATAAAAAGTGAAGATCCCAATTTATGGCGTAATACGAGTATAGCTAAGGATATCAAATTACGATGTCATGCTTTTTTATTTTAATAGTGAGCTGCAATCAGGGTTTACCAAAAAGTATATATATATAGAAAGTGAATAAAATAAAAATATATGATTGAACAAATTCACACAGCGCCATCTAGATCCAACGAAAGCAAAGCTTGTGTTATGGGTGTTAGATAACAAATAAACTTATACACATTTTTTTTAAATACACTCTTATTATACAAAAGCTGTCACGGGCGAGGCAACCTTAGGAAATATCTCTACAGTCGTAATAGCGTTGAAAATTGAAAATAAACATTGCTTCCTACCCATTTTGTGATCTATTCTATGAGGCTCTAGTTAGACTATAGTCACTAGAAGGTTTAATAAACTTTGACATATATGAGTAATACATCAAATAAAATAACAAGGATCGTACTAAATAACATTGGAAAGGATACTATAATAATATGTACAAGGAGGTAAGTACCTCTACATCCAGACAATTTTACAGGAAAACTAGCTGACCCGGCAAACGTTGTTTTGCTCCATTGTGAAGGATATATGTACAAGGAGGTCCTTGTACATATATCCTTGGTCCGTCCTAACAAATTTACAGGAATCGAATCTGAGCATAACAAGAGTTTATTCAATGTTATCACAGATAAAACTATAAATATTTGGATGTCTACAGCTAAGTCAACAGAACGCACTTAGTGGAAGCAAGAAACGAAATTAGGGGAATCACCGACCCTCGTGTATCTATATTACACTGTAAGGGCACCGTAGGTTATCTAACGATATCGAGTACAAGAAAAATTCCACTTTGTAGCGATAGATAGAAGTTTAGGAGACTCGCAAAACGTTGGTCTGCAATGAAAAACTATTATAGAAGTAAAAAGAAACCGGTATGTTTTACATCCTCTTGACAGTTTCGCTAGTCAGCCACACTGAAGTAACTTTTTGGTGACTTAATGTAAGTATATCGTTACAAAAAGTCAAAAGTTTGAGTAGCTAAACATTTTTTATTTTCAATAGAGTCATGTAAGAAGAGACTTGGCGGGTCACGTGGTTCGACTTGCGCAGTAGGCGATTACCTGCGCCCAATCCCCTCTACTGCCATTTGACAAGTCTCTTCTTTCGTGACGCGAATTATACCGAATATCTCAGGTTGTGCACAGGCAGACCAACGTTTTCTGGGTCTCCTAAACCTCTGCTATCGCTTAGTACACTTTTTAATTGAACTCGATGGCGTAAGGTAACCTACGGTGCCCTCATAGTCAATACGTATAGGTATTTCAAGGACTGTCAAAGCTGGAACGTTTCTAGATGTCTCGTCGAAGAATCACAAACTAAGCCAAAAATATTATTGAACTGTTAGCGCACTAACTAGTATTATTTGATTAGACATTTTTACACAGCTGGCTTCTTGGTTACAAATTAGTATTTATCTGATTAGACACATTTTTACATCATTTTACTTGCTTACAAATTGCAAATGGCTACTACTACTACTAAAAGATCTGAAGACTTAATTACCAAAATGTGTATATTCCCACATCACATGCATCATCGTGTATTAATTAGTCGATGGAAAGTAAACAAACACGTTTTATTACTAATTAGTATATTAAAAACTTAATTTAGGCGTTTTAAACAAATAAGCTTATTAATATTTCCGGCAGAGATCCAAAGATTAAGAAGTAAAATTAGTTATTGCAGTGTGTCGTCCTTTCGCGAAACTGGAATATGAGCATACCATAGATAGATAGACTACCTTACGTGGTTGGTATTTTAGGCTTGTTGCTCTCATTATATGACTCAATCAAACCAAATCAATATGCCTGTACTAGTGTCTGTGATGAAATTCTATACATAGTATAAAATAAAGTCGTTTCCCGCCGTCTGTCTCTAAGTATCTAAGTATGTGTCTATGTACACTTAGATCTTTTAAACTGCGCAACGGTTTTTGATGCGGGTTTCAACAATGTATAGACTGATTCAATAGGAAGGTTTATTTATAAGCAAGAACAAAAGGGTAGATAGGGATAAAATAGGTGTACGCGAACGAAGTCGCGCCTCGGGCAAAATAGTATCTTATATGATCAACCTTCGAAATTTCACCCTTATTTTAATTTATGTACGAATTAGTATTCTCTGTAGCAGTGACATGGCTTCTACCTCACTGTTAAGCCACCCTAGAGCAGCTAGGCCGCCTGAAGGGAACCTGCAACTATCGCCCATAACGTCGTCGCTCATAACGCCAATTATTAACCTAACAGCGCATTGGAACGACACTTCTATTAAAACATAACTGTTGCAGACAGAATTTGCACGATTATTTGTCGATAGTACATTTTATAGCGACAGTATAATTGGCTAGGCTTCGTCAAAATCGCGTGCGCACTCCACATGCATCACAATGGACTATACAGAGCTGGCGCCATACTGAAGCTACTCAGCAACGCATGTCCATGTTACAGCCCCATAAAAATGCATCCAGGCTACTGTTCCGCCTGCACGTTGTAATGGAGCGTCCGTGCCAAATAAAACGTACAGTTTACAACTTTTACAACTCTCGAAACGAACATCTCCATACTGTTAAAGTTTTTAGCCGCAATAAATGTGAAGGAAAATGGAAACGGGATGTGGATTCCTTTTGCAGTCGTAAAAGGAAGCTAAAAAGTTAGACATTACACTTTATGCCTACCAATACTGTAGAGTATGGTATAACACTTTACATAAATATACTGGGAACTCATAAAATTGTAAGTAGATCCTTTCGACTTCCATTATTATGGTGAACATTAGGCGACGCGACGTCATAAACTCAATATTACTACCTATTCCTACTAGAATTGTCGATAAAATATTGCTATAGGATAGGAGCAGAGCTTGTAAGTGCCTTTACATTGTCCTAGAGTCTACAGGTAGATTCAAGCGTATGACTATTTATGGCAACTTGGTAGTTAGTTGGTTTCAAAGAACAAAGTAGTTGTCAGAGAGACACCATTGCTCCACTAAGAGTTGGGCCTCGAAAAGCAGCCAAACTGAAACTTCAAATAACTTTCATAAGTTCACTAACTTCATGCAGTGGAAAATGGCATTTGTTACTGCAGCTTAAAGATTCTAAAAGTAGTAATAATCAATTTTGCTATATGACATGAATAATTCATTATTTACGTACCTATCAACGCTACCATTATCGTGGTAGATACTCTTATAAATTAAGTTGAGAGGAAAAAAGGTCGCCTTGTAAGCGCTAGGCGCCACCGAGCCGGTCGCCGTTTGGTTAATTCATAAGGACACGAGTTTCCATGCGCACACGCCGCTTCCGGATCGCCATATTAGACGTAATTGCGCGGTAAAGCGGCAGGCGCGGGCCTGCGTGTCGGCTGTCGAGGCGCGGGGTCTTTGTCGAAAGTACTGTAGCTTTTAGTAGTTCATCTTGAAGTGTTCTCTTCGGCAGTCTACGATACCGCAGTTGGTTTCGATCGAGGACTTTTTCTTTCTTATACGAAAGCAGTTGCGAACACAACTCAACACGAGATGTTTCCCCTTCGGTCTTTGTATAGTGTCCTTACGCTCTGGATAAAGACGAATACTACTAGTTGAGTAGGCTACTTCACGCCAACGAAATGAAAATGCTGCGGTGGATGTGCGGAGTTACGCGACTCGATCGAGTACATAAAGAGTATATCCGTGGCAGCCTTGGCGTGAGGGATATCGCAGATAATATCGAGGAGGCTCGTCTGCACTGGTTTGGTCACGTGCTGCGTAAGCCTCAGGGATACGTGGGAAATAGGTGCCTAAATCTGCCGGTATCAGGAAAGAGGCCCCGTGGGCGACCTAAGAAGCGATGGATTGACATCGCTGAGTCAAATGCGACAGCCAGCTAAGCCGTTGGCTTGGCTTGAACTTGAGAATTATAAAACAGAACTTGAGAATTTGAGTTTATTGGGCGGTTTGCTGAGTTATAATGGGTGCTCTGCCTCTATGTCATTAGTCTTGTCCATTGCTCGTACGTGCTACATTCCACTCTGCCGGTCACTACCTTAGTTGTGGGTTTTGTTATAATTTCCATGTTTTGCTCGGTGCCTTAACGATACCCCCAGTATCTTGAACACAATACGGCCAGATAACGAATTATTGAAGAATATTAATCCCGTAAAATTAACAGGATCCTGCACAATGTCAATCAGTCTATGAAACCTTTGGTAGGGCATTGTCCTGTCAAAATACCGTATTGCACAAGGAAGGCTATATTAAATTAACGTCAAGCAATGCAGTCGCTAGAGAATATAAGGGCCCCAGTCCAACTAAGATGTAGACATAACTCAGTTAACGACGCAAGTGACCCTAGTCGCAGGCTCCGAAGCGGGCAGAGCCTTTGTCCCTACCTTATTTTGTCGTTAACGAGTTGGCGCCAACCTGCGCGCGCGCACGGCCGCGTACGCATCGATATTTATTAATATTATGGCGGGACCCACATTTTATTGGCACGGGAGGGTCAAGGAACAATACGAGCCAATAATGCCAGTTGGAAATTCTGCTCATTTTAATGGTCCATATAGGAGGTGAATAAAAACTGGCCGTTTGAGGCCGGAGTGCGCAGGACCGCCGGCGCCGGCGCAGCGCTCGTTTTGTTGCCGCGGCTCGGAATTATCATATTTCACTGTAACACTCGCGGCTGACGTTTATGTGATGAGGTACCGGGGACTTTAATGAAATTTGGGTATCGCTCTCGATAGCGATCGGTACTGATTTAGTTTTACGTGTTCAATTCGGCTGGGCCATTGCCCAACCAAATTGAACAAGTGGGAATTGGACACGTATATGAAACACAGTGAACGGACCTCACGGCTTACATTTAATCTGGAGCTGACTGTACCATTGTAGAAACCGGCTGAGTGTGTTTATATGTGTGGTTTCTACAACTATGAAGTTGCATAAAAACACGAAAGAACCACCTCCTACAATACGAGTCTTTCCGAAAAAACTATCAACGCACAAAGTAGGAGAAACTACCGCAACCGTTACTCGCGACACAATATGTAAATGCGTTCGCAGAAACTTAGGTACACGAGAGCGATTTATTAATCAATATAAAGTTTATTATTCCCAGTAGCAGCGGTCTTCGATGCATGCGTCGAGCGGGTTCCTTCTGAGCGGTGACAGAAAAAATCTCACTCGCCTAATAAGGAGGTAGTAGGTACGTGCTCGGGCGCACTCGCGATTATCTCACGGCCCCGCGAACGGGGTCATGTGGGAACTACGGCTTCTACGCGGCCTGTGAGTCTTCACGACGTGCCCCGGCCTACGAGCGCCCTCCACGGCGATGCTAATCACAACTTTTTTGCTGAAACGTGTCCTGTGCCAGCGCCCGGACAATTTACGTCAGTCATGACACGAAACTGGTATGAAGCGAACGCTCACCGCCAATTACACAAGTTCAGACAAATTATATCCTGGCTAAAGACGGTAAGCACTGCAATTTTGTACAACGCAATGCCGCAACCATTCCACTTATGGCATATAATTAAAACCGACAACAAACAGCCTTTTAAAATGCATTGGATAGCGTTTAGCGACGATTACGCTGGCTCTCCCGTATTCTGTTGCCGTAACAATTCATTCATTATATAAAATCGTTTATAAGCAATTGATTCAACAACATGAGTAAGTGATTCTTGGCGCACCATAAATGGGAAACCCATGTTTAATGAAAATTATACAATGGCAGTAAACTTGACATGGCTAAGACGAAATAGACAAGAAATCAAATAACAGGCGTGGTGCTCAAGAAAAACATACATGCCATGGAATTTAGCTTAATCACTCGAAGGAAGTGAGTAATTGCTATGCGCATTGTAGGGATAAAGTAAAAAGTGTGTCGCAAGAAATCTAATGAAAATCAGATAAAGCGCCGGTAATGGAAAAGAGGCGAGGTAAAAATGGTAATGTTAAACATTGAGTCGGTAGTCATTACAATGTTAAATCTTCGGTTATCCAGATTAGGAGATGTGAATGGTGGCGGGTTGGCGGGCGGCGCGGGCGCGCGGTATCAAGATGGGCCGGGGCGAGCCATAACCGAAAACGGAACCGGTTCTCGATATCGATGGCGAGCGGCGATAGCGCGGCGCCTGCGCACCCGCGCCGAGTAATTGGGCACCGCAGGACTTCACACCATCCTCGGCCCATTACGCCGACGCTCCAGCGTTCCTTCCCCCGACCCTATTAAACCGAGAGATCGAGATCATCCACCAATAATGGTATTCATAATTTAAAGCACTCGACAGTCGAGGGCCGGGATCGTCGTTATAAATGGTGCGGGATCGGAATCCGGGAACAGTGGACTCGATTGGAGCGTTTTCGTCGGCTCGTAACCGGACGTTTTGTACTGATCGATAGGTCCGACGATGTAAATAACGTCGGCCCGACTACGAAGGAGTGGACGTTTCAAATTAATAGCCTCTATGTGACCAAAATATGTTCACCTTCGCAACTGACGCGTGTCGGTAACCGACGAACGGTCGCAACCAGTTCTCGTTGAATTGGCCAAAAGCAATCACATCTCCACTTCGGGCGATAAATCGCGAATCCGACTCGAACACGTGTGCCAATTGCGATTAGAACGTCACGAAATTGTCGTGTTTATCATTGAAGTAAGAGACTTCATTAAGAGTTCGTTGAACCGCCAGACGTCGCGGAATCTAGAGTCGATGTATTTCAGTCCCGGCGGATGCTCGTAGGCTTCCTCGGCAGTAAATCCACAAATATATAAATAACCGGACACCACGCCGCGGCAGCAGACATAAACTTTATGCGGACTTTTACGAGGAGCGGCCGATAAGACCGCCCTTTACCACTACGACGATTACGCTCATTCGGCGAACTGCGGCGGCGCCACCGTACCGCGACCCCCGAAACAACACCACGCCCGCCCCGCCAAGATGCCAACTGCCGCTGGCTACTCACCCTACAGCATTTAGCACAGAAACTATTTTGTTACAGATTGATATTTTAACAGCTTCTCGGAAGCGATGCAAGACAGAAGTGGAAACTAATATCGATATTGGAGTTTGCTGTAAAATTAAACATTATTCTGTTGGGCTGTATTCGTGGAACATTATTTTATTACTTTTGTTTGCAACATGTGCTGCTGAAGGAATAAAATGATCCTATAATAGAACCCAGCAAAAGCGATAAAATTGAATTCGCGCAATAACGAATCAGTCAGTATGAATGATTATTTGAAATTTAATTTGACTTGTCCGAATCCAAATTGAGCCGAGGCAGCTTAGTTTATTTAATTGATTAAGATAAAGAAGGTAAGACGAATTCAGAGATCATTATTGATGCTTAATGTTAATTAAATGTGGCTTACGCGCAGGTGGTGCCGCGTGGGAGTGAGCGGCCGTAGGTAGGCTGCGCCCGCGCCGGTCTCACACCCGACTAATTAAAAGGATTTTGTTAGCTGTCAACTCACGATAAAACCAACTTTGAAGTCCGCCGCTTACGACCGCTCTTTAAACGACGATCAGCTTTATTAAATGTATACTTTACTGATGTCTCTCTTTAAGTCCCTACCCACCTATAGCCAGTTTCTTTTACGGATTCTATTAAAAGAACGGAATGTAAGAAAAGCGCACATAAAACTTTTATTGTACCAAATGCGCGTAAATGGGCTTTGTTTTGAGAAAGTTTATAGACGATAAAAATAATATCGTTTTGTATGTTGCAGTAACCGTGGGCAGCGACGGGATTCGAGATGTTAAATAAAATGTCAAGCTTTTATATTTTATACCACTATGGTGGGAAACCAGCTTACGGCTTGCCTGATGGTAAGCGGTCACCGACAGTGCTGCAGAAAGCTAGTCTAGTATCTTTAAGAGTAATGTAAATATAACAAACCCTAATGAGACGAAATACTAACATCCTCTTCAGATAATAACAACACAATAGAGACAGATGTTTATGCGTTAGGACAGTTTTATTTCAACAATAGACAATGTTGCACGACGCCTAAACACGGCGTATGAGATCAGCACGGGCCACGTCACGATGGCAAGTAACAATGCAAGGCAAATATTTGGCCGGCATCCGATGATTAGAGATTGTTCCCCTCAATTGGCACAGCAAATGCCCAGAATGTCTAGAGCTCTGATGAAGAGACAGCGGAGTCAACTGTCTCTACAACTCTCGAAGAGAAGAGACCAAAGTAAAGTGGATGGTTCGGTGCACCATTTGCAACGAATCAACTAGGCTTGTGGGCTGTGTCTGCCTAATGTCAAATGCTAATACTTAAATGCGAAAACTACAAAAACTTAACTTCAGTAAAAAGAAGAGCTTTTATGCGCCTATTCATCAGGCAGGACTAATGTCTTAAAAACTGAGTGGATTATAATAATTTGTATGCCCAAAAAAGCGCAAGCCGATTTATCTGGCACACACATATGTCTCTGTTCAAGAATATATAATGAAATATGGCCACGTATAAATAAGGAGGGATCGCTCTTAACCTCGAGAGGTTAGCGATCACACAATGGAGGTCTAACGAAAGGATTAGGCCCGGTGTCGCATTTTGTTAATGAGACCTTTTGTGGGCCCAGCTCGCGCGTTCGCCGCCGCGACAGGAAATCATTTATTCCACCGTAACGAATGAGCATTTCCATTTTTTTAAATTTATAATGCGTTACAGGTTTGTCGTGGAGTCCGTCGCCTACGCGCGGGGCGTTCAGATTACCCGCGAAGCCACACGCGAGCCTTACGCTGCGCGACGATCATTACACAACTTAGCAGTTTAATGACAGCATTTATTTCGTCTCCGTGTCTATCTGAGACTTAATGATTCATTTAAAGCAGCATAAAATCTAATGAATATCGCGCAGGCTCGTGTCACCGGCATCGTAACTTTAATTGAACTGCGCCTCTACTGTTTTGACTTTTCCATCCACTCCGAAGGCAACACGACTGGTCTTTGAGAAAGTCGCGAGATGATAAATCTGCTGCTAGTGGTATTGGACATGAAAGCGATCATAAAAAGCCAGCGTATCCAGTACCGGCCGAGAAACTAGCGCGAGTCTCGATAGCACTTCGGTTCCGTGAAAAGCTTCCATAATGGGCAGAGGTAGTCGGGCGCCTGCCGTCAATCAAACTGACTGGCACATATCATTGCCGGGAACTATAATAAAACATCTGCTATACAAAGTCTCGTCTCGGGACCGCGCTAGGAATGCGTTGTTGTTGCACACCGAAATAGAACGGGCGCCATACAGAGCAATGTTGGATACGTTAGCTTGCGATTATCTTGATTGATTGTAATTAAACTATGCAGGGAATGTGCTGTCCAAACACTGTGTTATCATATGATCACATCACTTGGGTCGAATACAAACTGAAAACTGTTGTATGTTCAACAAAAACAAGTAAATGTTTGCGATCAAACTACCTTATTTTCCTCAAGAAAGATTTCCATAGAGTCACATATATAACAGTACTGACACCTATTCGAGTACAATACGGATGGCTTTGAATACCTATTGTTGCGATACACACCCCCAACACGATGTTCTGAAGAGGCCTTAACGAAGCGACTGAGCCGACAATCAACACTCATCCAACAATGCA
The DNA here is from genome assembly GCA_905147135.1 of Blastobasis lacticolella. Classification (NCBI taxonomy): domain Eukaryota; kingdom Metazoa; phylum Arthropoda; class Insecta; order Lepidoptera; family Blastobasidae; genus Blastobasis; species Blastobasis lacticolella. Next base: position 17,335,192 of record LR990055.1, on the reverse strand, counting down.
AGACACAAAAGTACCGCAGATAAATCATCTTAATGAAATAATAACGCCGACACCTAGCCACACAAACAATACTCCCGTTACAAACAAACAACACCAAGTCATCATCAAAGATTAGTTGATTACGCTGGACGTTTAGAAAGTGCTTGTTTTAGAGTTGGATGAAGTAGAGCCTCTACTACAGCTTCTTAAGAGAGTTTAATTCAAAATGCATGTCGCTCGTGTTGAAGTATCAACGGACACGAACGGATAACAGCTAATGGAATTGTGTCCAAACTGAATTATTTGCGTGTCGCGTATAAATCTAGGGAAACTGCCGACGGCCATTAGAGGAGCACGATGCCGCGATACATAATACATAGCCCGACTTATTTAGAATTCCAATAACCGGTGGCGTTTCCGGTTTTCGTCTTAATGTTAGGGTTTTAAGTGTTTCTAATTACAATTTTCGAGCCATGGTTCGCATAACGAATTAAATGGCGTCCGTAAAAAAATTCTAAAACTTCATTAATAACAATAATATTCGAGCAAGTAAACGAAAAACCAAAATATCCCGAACCCCGCTTCCTTCGACCTCCTCGAATTCCAAAGTCGTTTGATAAGAAATATGCTACTGTCAGAGGTCTGCTAAAACTGGTCGTCACATTTTTTTGGCTTTGATCATCCGCCGCGGGCTGGACCCATAGACATTAGAGCGAAATGTTTATGATTCGGCGAATGATACTAATTTGTTTTAAAGCGAAGATCCCGAGTGATATAAATTAGGCCGGCGAGCGTTTGCCAAGCTAGAAACTCATAAGGTGGATATTTATTTAAATTATTGCCACAAATAATTTCATTTTAAAATCAGGTTACAGATTATTGGGTACATGTGAAAGGATAATTTATGGATGTAATAATGCTTTTCAATTTGCGAGAAACGTGAGTACGATACGACTCATACACTGTCTTGATATAAACAATGTTAAATACCAGCTAACCAGTTTACTTACAGATTAACACTGTTTATACACTTTTATACCAACACTAGCGGCCCGCCCCGGCTTCGCACGGGTAGTAAACCTTAACAAATTATACACCTGAACCTTCGTCATGAATCACGTTGTCTAAAACCGCACTATGTAGTCTGTGTGTGAATACCGCATGAAAATCCGTTCAGTAGTTCTTGAGTTTATCGCGTACAGACTGACAGTAAGACACGGCGTGGGACTTCGTTTTATAATATGAAGTAATTATATTATACTTAAGTATGTACTGAGTAGTGTCCCGTTACAAACAGGACACCATATTACGATCACAAAAGTTCCAACCGTCTCCTCAACCATTTTAGAGGGAAGGGGCGACCCGGCTCCTGACTGCCGTATTTCTTGACATTGACTCCCCCGTACGTACCCCGTGCTGCCTAGATAGCCGAGCGGACTGAGCGGCGAACACGCGACTTTTATCTAATATTTACATTTTTAAACTCGTGATATCTTTCGAATGGAATGTCTGAATTGAATAATTCAAAAAGTTATATAAAGGTATTGAAGCAGTCGTAAATGTGAAGTAATTGATTTTGATAAGGATTAATATCAAGGTACAAATAAAGAGCGTTTTTTAGCGGCGGCATTTTAATTACATTTTGAAAATAAAAGAACACTTATTGTGACATAACTATAATAGTTAGACATATACTGTCGCGACACTTTTTGTAGATAATGATGTGTTCTGCAAAGTCGTAGTACATTATTTTGTTCTATCATCAATAGTTTTCGCAGCGCACGCGATGTAAGGAATTTTTTGGGTATTTTTTACACCTTGGGTTACATTATTGGAGTTTTATTAATGATCCGAAATTTTTTAGAAAATATAATATAGCCTATGTCACCCGCGGATAGTGTAGCTTCCTAACGTTGAAAGAATTTTTGAAATCGGTCCAGTAGTTTCGAAGCCTATTCAATACAAACAAACAAACAAACAAACAAACAAAAAATCAAACATTTCCTCTTTATAATATTAGTATAGATAGCCCGTCCCGGCTTCGCACGGGGTAGACAATTATTTATTTTTGGAAATTTGGATATAAAACACTTTTTTTCACAAATATTTTTATTTATTAAAAATTATTATTAATTTATATTGACATTGACTGCTCCCGTACGTACCCCATGCTGCCTAGATAGCCGAGCGGGCTGAGCGGCGAACACGCGACTTTTTTCTAATATTCACATTTTTAAACTCGTGATATCTTTCGAATGGAATGTCTGAATTGAATAATTTAAAAAGTTGTATAAAGGTATTGAAGCAGTCGTGAATATGAAGTAATTGATTTTGATAAGAATTAATACCAAGGTACAAATAAAGAGCGTTTTTTAGCGGCGGCATTTTAATTAAATTTTGAAAATAAAAGAACACTTATTGTGACATAACTACAATAGTTGGACATATGCTACTGCGGAGTTTTTTGTAGACATTATGATGTTCTTCAATATTGTTGTACATTATTTTGTTCTATCGCTAATAGTTTCGGCAGCGCATTCGACGAAAGACATTTTAAGACTCATTTTTCAACACCTTCGGTTACATTGTTCAAATTTTACCAAGGATCCCTAATTTTTTTCAAAATGAAATGTAGCCTATGTCAAATTGGAAGAATGAAGCATTCTGTTGGTGAAAGAATTTTTTAAATCGGCCCAGTACTTTTTGAGCCTATTCATTACAAACATACAAACATACAAAAATAGGTACAAATCTTTCCTCTTTATAATATTAGTGTAGATGTAGATTTGGCGAACCAAAGGGGTAAGTTCCATAAGCCCATTGACTAAATGGTCACCTCATTTACCATTCGGCCATTACTACAGAACCGATTGCACTGACAACAACAATTAGTACGACTCCGCCTTAACACAGTCGTTTGTCATACACAATAAAAAAAGTACATAAATTTTATTAGTTTCGTTTACGAGATACGTTCCCGTGTAAAAACACGCGTTCGTAGGGCACAAGGAGGCGAATATGATTTATAGGCCAGCAAAGTCACATATACCCTTCAGCACGTGGAAATTCGACCTTATCTCTATAGGGATAAGCCGTGATCGGCTGCTGGATCATATATTTGGTAAGATGATCGAAAGAGGCGCCACACGGCTGAGTTTTTTTTTTTAAAGCTGGGGTGTTTTATTTTATAATGCCAAGGTCGGGCCCGATTGCCGGCGGGTTCACGCGCGCACGCGCAGGTACCTCGGAGCGTATTCAAAATAGGGCCGAGGTGTCAGCCAGGCAGGTAAGGCATTTCGGCAATTTAACAGTAGCCAGGACTTTATCTAAATGGCCGATATAAATGCAACGTTTGTGGTGGCTATTATGGTCTTCATAAGATTTTGTTTGGGGACAAATTATTTAATTCGATGCGGGAAGTTGGAGACGTGAGTTTTTGGATGTCGAAGATTTGGCGTAGAAGATATATCGTAGATAGGTGCCGGTGGTTTGCAAGTTTGGAAGTGGAAGTTCAGAAACCGGTGCTGATTTTCTTTTTATTTCTTAAATTTATGCAGTGTTCGAAGGAAAGTCCGCATTCGCTTTCTGCCCCAACTCTGTAGTTCTCAACAAATAACAAGCTTCTGTTCTTCTAGGTCTTTTATACTTCTCAGTGACAACGCGCTTGCGGTTCTGTATTTTTGTTACCTGCAACCTAAATGTATGAATTGTAGATGTAATGGGCGACAGTTACCGCTTACCATCAGGTGAGATGTCAGCTTGTTTTGCGCCGAGTAACATTAAAATAGAAAATTTAGCAATTTAGCAGATAATGACTGCCATTAAGATGAAAAGCTTCATGCCTGTAATTTCGCTATGTAAATGTAATATTTTAAGAGAGGTAGGGCATAGATCCCGTTTGAATAGGAGCCGCCCGACTGGGGAAGTACCTCCCACCTTACAGAATACCGCAGCTAAGTTAAATAGTATTGTGTTTCTGCCGGTAAGTAAGGTTTCCAGTGCTCCATGGGGTGGGGATTTAGGGAACCGTGGCTTTGGCAGTGGAGGGGCATTTGCCTTTTTGCTGCCAGAGCAACGTGTTATAGAGGTGGGCAACGCATTAGCGATACTCTTGGTTTTGCTAATGTCTATAGGCAGTGGTGACCACTTTCCATCAGGTGGCCCGCTTGCCTGTTTGCCTACCGAATGACATAAAAAAAATGTATTAGGCTAACCCCGGGCCCTCGCACGCGAGAGCACAACCGGGACAACGCCAAGATGACCTCCACAGCCAATAGATGTTGCTTGATCAAATACAACAATAGATCCGGTTCCGCAGCTGATTAGCCTCGCAGTGGGATAACAGAGGGCCCCAGATAACAGAGGGCTGAGGGGCGAGGAGGGAGGTAGGTACTACTTATTTAATTAAACTTTGCGAGCGATAAGTGGCGGGAGTCCGAGGCGATATCAGAATGAATTAGATTATAGTTATAGGGTTGCTTGTAATTATACTTATGCGCTTATATTCCGGGTCTGGGTGTTTGTGGGCTGGTCTTTGTAATAAATTGATAATTGAGTATCTTAGTCTAGCTCTAGAAAGCATTGTTTTTTCGTTTTTTCGCGAGCGGGATTCAATGAAAGCTAACCAATTACAGTTGGGTCGAGACCAACGTGACTAGGACTATTAAAGTTAGAATTTGCGTAATAACAATTGTAATTGGATATACATATTATATGAGTGCATTTCGTCGTCGGTGGTGGTACAGCTATTTTGTGCACTGTGAATACTTCGAAACAGACCGTTTAGGTTGCGGGCAACAAAAAGGTAGAACTGCCATGCCGGTGCGATGTCACTGTAAGGACTAGATGAATGCCTCATGCATGTAATTAAACGTAAAGGTAGGCGCAATACAGAGATACTATGTTCCAGGCATGTTTCACAAAATAAGTTTTAAATAATTGAATTCCTTTTAAAAGACACGATAATATAACACCCACAAAACGTTTCCTAGAAACCGATAACGACTTGTGATAATACGTTAAGCGATATCTAAGTTACCTAAGTTGCTCAAAACTTTAAATCTTCTGCTTTTTGAGCTTAAAATGTGTTTTTGGTTATATAAAACTATAAGAAATGAAAGAGTCCTCTTAAGTAAATTGGCCTCCAATTTTAGTTATGTTTAACTTTACACTTCTACGGAATGTTTTGTTCATGCTGTATCTATCTATGGCCGGAAGTTCTGACTTCTTGACCCTTCGATTCTAATATTAGTTAAGTTTAATATTCGCGTCTGGCGCATGAAATCGATACGGAGTCCATTCGATTATAATTTTGTTTATTACGTTCTTCCGAATAGCTCTACAATCAACGTTGGCATGCAAACTTTTGGATTTTGAATGTGGCATTGATCAGAATGACGTAACAAGTAACGCTGTTGGATGTTCATAGAAAGAGCCGTCTAATTCCCGGTCATAATTACATCCACTGAGAACGTGAAGACTTGCTGAAGACCGAGCGAAGTGGTCTAGGAAGAGTAGGAAAGCGGACCCCGGGCCCTCGCGTACCGGGACATAGCAACAAGATGATAACGACATCTACTGGGAAACCCACGCGGTGATCGCTTGTCTAAACCACATATAAAACAATCACTACCTTTCTCTTATCTTTAACTAAAGGCATAGAAACCTAATAAATATGCGTCTATAGGCCAATAAGTGGGCCGTTTATTATTATCATGATTACCGCCTAGTATCCTGCGCCTTGTACGCACAGATTGATTACTATCATAGCTAGTGGTGGCGCCAGCGCAGCCGCCGGTAGCAATTACCGTTCGTGCCGCGCATGCGCACAACACAACACCCGAAACGAAGCCTCACACGGATGAAACGCTTCTACCTGGATAGATCTGATATGGCCTCGTGCCTCCCGAACGGATGGACCGATTCCGATGCGGTTTTGTTTGCTTGAGAGCCAGTTTAATCGAGATGGTTGTTCATTAAAAGTGGTTTAGGAAATATTTGAGTATATTTTCACTACGACTAGATTGCTCGTGATGCAACGATATCGAGGTAAAAGCAATACTAAGCGTGGTAACAAACCAGATAATATGTGTAATGAAAGTGTAGTGAATAACCACAAAAGTCTTAAAACCTATTTTTGGTTACATGTATACTTTGTCGGGGGTTTTCCGACGTTTTTCATTAGGTTAGGTAAGTCGCTGATCTCTTGACAGAACGGTCGTGGTTGTCGGTGAAAATTGGCAGCACAGTTCACTGTCCGTCATTATTTCGAACGAACTTTAATATACTGATTATTCGCCACAAGGTATTCCACAGAGACATCTCATCGTCGTGAGACATGGCCAAAGAACATTCAGTTTGGAGCCTGGCATATAGATGCTGCTAGATGCTGAATTCTTGGAAGAATGGACGTTTTGTTTTCAAGTCTGCCCACGATACCACAAGCATTCTTCCAGGGCGTTTCATTATTCGTAAGTTTAAAAGGCCGATGGCAATATAAAGAATTTTACCGAGATTAATTCACATGGTTTTGTTGACTTATGAAAGCAAATCTTTAGCTATTTAGTAGCAACGAACTACCTTTCTCAGAAAAAACTAAAGTCTTGAGCTACATAATAACTTTGTCCTGACAAAAACGTCCAAAACAAATTATGTAGCAAGCCGTAAGATCCGGACGACTGTCAGTTGATCTTATCCCACAACCAAGTCAAAAACCCACCGACGCGACGAGCGCACTGAGCTTGTCACATTCAAAACTAAATTATAATACCCGATCCCCCGAGATACTCGAAGCCGTGCCAGTAAAAAACCATTTTAATCAACGCCAAGCATAATCGATTGTCATCGGACATGGGGAATTAAACGACACTTTTCGGACAGACCCTGGACGCTATAAATCGGTTGTGTTCTCACAAAAATCGACCAAAAAGGGTTAAGCGTTCGGGAGATCGTCGAATACAGATTACTGGGCGCAGGTGTTAAATGAAAATAATAAAATTCGACGCGCGTCGCGACCCTTGCAGCCTGCCAGCGCTTCATGTTAACAACCTATATAAGATTATAAATAACAAACTTACATTAAAATTGTATTCCTGCGGAGACAAATTGGTGATCCATCAGTATGGCTTTCAATTTTATTTCATTTTGTCACGAATGTCTCAGTGTATTATGATAATGATAACTGTCAGGCACTATGAGACACCCCATGTCATTAGCGTTTTCTAAAATACGTACAAATAATCAACAAACAAGCTTATAACTCACAAAATATTGTAAGTATAACGAAACCCACATATAAATAGGAAATCCCTATCAGATCATCACTTGCGAGCGCACGAGTCACCACCAGAGTTGTTTACACTTCTTGAAAGATCCGCCCTTGCGCTCGAGCGCTGCATCTTTCGCCACATCGCTGAGCTCTCTTGCGCACGCGCGTAAAAAGACGAGTCGACGCGTCGGCGCGGCGCCGGCCCGCGGTAATTTCGAGGCAAAAAAACGCACTCGTACCGAACCCTCGGTTAACAACGGCCCTACACCGATCTGATACCAGAGGTTGCCAATTGACCTTCGGCGTAGCGCTGTGGTCGGTACACCAGTTACACGCAGCTTCAGCTGGTATGGGCGTGGATATCCTATAAATTGGAATTACTTAGGATAAATATTAAGTTGAAACCACAAGCTCGGCAAAGTAATTGTAAAAGCCTTCGACTTCGGAAAATTTCTATAACCTCATTTGTCTGTAGTACTCCGTGACAGCCTACCTGATGGAAAGCGGTGACTGTCGCTCATAACACATTCATTTCGTACACTTTCATGGAACAAAAACGCAGAACCGCTGGTATGTCGTCACTGCGAGGACTAAGATGAAATGGCTCATCAAGCCTAATGACCAAGCTGAGCTAAATTGCACCAATCAAATCAGGTCTGCAATTCGAATGGCCTAAGCATTCCGCATAGCAACCCGGAATAGCCTTCTCCGCGGCCGTGTCAAGCAACTCCTCTAGCGGACACCATGGCAGCCGCTATAAACCTCTAGTCGCGAGTCAATCCCGACGCCGGCGTCTTTAAACGCCATATAAGCGGCACACGACTGCGGCGGCGCCCTAATAGGAACACAGATTATCGCGGGCCCAATAAAATACCTCTTTTATGGGCTGTGCTAAACCGGCGAACTTGAGTAATGCGTTGGAGCCTATTGGAAAATGTTGTGTCAGATGCAGTGGAAATAGGATAACGTTAGAATGGGAATGAACATCTGAGGCCATAAAATATTAAATCAGCAGGTATCGTATTGCAACCGTCACATCACCATCAGCTTGGCGCCATGTCAGTCCCGGTTAAGCTTATCACGCAAGTGCCCGAGGTCTATACCGCTCGCTACCGTCACAATACAACCAAACTAAGTACAGAAGACGCAAAATAATTTCTTGGAAAATGTTCAATCTGGGCATGAAATTCGAAGCATATCGATGGGCCGTGTTAGCCGTCGCCATTCGCCGTGTCTGCGGCTGCGCGCGCGCAGGTGCCATTATCCGGGCGAACCCACTTCGCACGTACGGGCAAATTGCAGGCAGAGAGGGCGGCACGATCCGAAGCAACGATACAACTAATAACGCATCGATATTATACGTTTTACGAGCAATACAACGCGTATTAAATTTCACGTGTACATGGTAATGGTAGTAGGTAAATAATTGATTATGCTACTGCAAAATAATTTCGACGAACGAATAATTTCGATGTACTATACGCATTATCGGAAAAACCAGGATTGTCGCAAATTACCGATCAGTCACCGTACAGGCAATATTGTACATTGTAAAAAACGTCGCTGACTGGTGTCGAAAGCTTGTTGATTACTCCCGAGCTTTTAGTGGCTCGTAAAGAATCTTCGTCCGTTCAATACCCCATGCATCTTTATCGCTCCCAACGGAACTGCGGCTCATTCACAGGCATGTATGTAATGTGTATGTAGATTTGCTGGAAGGCACGTATCAATAATAACACGTCGGGCGCAATCAGACGCGAAATCAGACAGCATCAAATGTATCCTATCGCAAAGCGGTGTCGGGGAGGTGACTGCATCGCAGATTGCTATTATGCAGCCATTAGTGGGGGAAATGGAGCATTGCGCCTGATGGGAAAACGTAGCATTGGCGATCTTGGGGTATAATTTGTATTGACTACTAGCCTTCGTAATGCCACCTTAACCGGCAGAATATAATACCTTGAAAAGAAGGACCTATTTTTAAAATATGCTGATTTATTTTCAAACCTTACGGTCTAATCCGTCCGTGAAGACGGAAAGGGGCCATTACTGGGGCTTATGCCTCCAAATATGTCCGCTTAAGCGCGGTAAGCTCATGTTTAATTAGGTGCAGCAGGATGTATAAATAACCTGGATTATCGCGCCATCTCTGCCTCGGACGAGGAATGCGGGGGGTGCAGGGTTTTGAAGGTTCAATGTCACCGGGGCCAATCTACGATCTTATATGAGCTGTGGAAGATGATGCGATCTGGCCGTTTTATGTTCAGAGTAATTTAAAACGAGGGCCATGAAACTTTTGGCTGATGACTCCATTGTTACCTACTAGCTTTAAGATGATTTTTAAACTTTGGCACGAAATATTAATAATTGCTTTGGTCGAGTTGGATTTAGACATAGACATGATTTGTTTTGACATTACAAAAATCCATAGGCGTTTACATATTAACTTGGTAAAGGGCATGGTAATTATAGGTACTACATAATCTAAATAAGTATTAGTATTCTTTTATTGATCATCTTTCACCCTGGGTTTAACTATAAAAATAAATATAAACTTAGCAAGTAATTTTGGAAAGAGCAAAAAGGTCAATTTCGGATAGCAAATCTTTGGAAACGACGAAACCAACGCAGGTAGAAAACTCGACAAAACTACACCCATTCGAATCACGGTTTACTGAGCATGATCTACATCTAGCAACGACTCCTGCACAGTATTTCACGCATAAATCGCTGCAATATCGGCCGTTTGTGTCGCGTGCGCAAGCGCAGGTCGCTTCGCATCCCACGCCCCGAGCCGATACCCCACGTTGATTGTCCGCAGTGACTGCTGTGACCAATGGGCTGGTGCAGCGTTCGACACCATCATGCCAATTGTGCTGTATGTATTCAAAGACTACACTAGAGTGTGGTCCGTAGTGTAAACTATGGGCGTCTTTAGACCGTATAGTTGAATATACATAAGCCAAATAAACCACCCATCTTTACCACACGACCACCATCCTTCAAGACACTACTATAACTGCCCCGGAGCAGAAGATTTGTTACGATCAAAAACAGGCATTTAAATTTCCAAGCTTAAATGTTAAGCCAGAAAGATGAATAGATGACAAAGACTTTGATCAAAACGTTATCACGAAAGAGTATCAAGAGGTAAAAATACTGAAAACTCTGAAAGAGTGCCGAGGGCCCTCAACTTTTAAACTATTATATTCAACAAACTCAACTATCAAATTAGAAAGAATCGGAAAACTTTATAACATCTCGATCCTAACTCCTCATCCCGTTGCACCGGCTGCGTGTAGGCGTGCCTCTGATTGGTCCGCGCAACAATACCGCATTGATGCCGCACCTACAAGGCTATTAATTTCGGAGGTGGTCATTATCACAACACTTTCCAAACGCTTTATACCATCCAATTGCCAAGATCGTCGGTTCAGCGGTCAGGTCGCATATAAATTGTTATTAATTGTAACATGAAACGGAAAACGGCGTAGGCGCAAGATTTTCGATATCATCGGAAGATTATTAAACAATCTCACGAAAATGCTATGCATAGTTAACAGATTTTGATGACGAATATTCGAAATAGACGATGGAATGGGATTAGGCGGTCTACAGAAACTTCCGCGAAGATTAAAATTTAGTGTTGCACACTGTACCAGTATTGTTCTCTATTCTATGACTGTATTGTACTGTACAGAGGCGCCACTTAGTAATGGAATGAGAGCCACTAAAATCGTAATAACCAAGTGACTGTGGCCATCAATTGGCCATATCTCGCGTCTTTGCGTACATTTGAGCGCGAAACTACGCCAGCTCGATTGTTTACAAGTCGTCGACCCGTCCGTGCTGAAACCTACAGTGTATTGTTATATGTACAACTGCGTTTACAATCTAGGGCATTACCCGGCTAAATTGAGGTATTTGTTTAACAACAAGCCCCTGTTTAGATTGTAACAATGCGCCACGTTCCGACGCGATGCGAACGTGGATTTATTACTCGTAACTTGTTACGCTCGGATATTGTGCTAGTAGGTGCTAATGGGTGCGTTCCTGCTTCGCTGTTAATGCTAAACACTGAACTGTAGGCGTCATAAACATAACCTCGCGCGAGACCAAAAAATTCCAGCATCAATTCATATGCCGCACCCGAACGCCTTCCAAAAAGGATTTAAAAGTGTGATATCATCGATTTTAAAAGGATTTTTGGAATAGAAATTTCAATGGCACCCTACTAAAACGCCATAACAATAAACGGCGATGGATCTATCGAAGGCGACGCGACAAAAGCGTCGTGCCAGCTCTTAACGGCAACAAAGAGATCGTTGTAACAATCGACACTAAATCGATACGATCGGAGTGCATCGATGTCGAAACGCTTTGTGGTCGGGAGTGGCGGGTGGAAAAAAGAGAATATGAGGAATATAAGATTGTTAGATTTGTGAGGCTTCCCCTCCCCTCTGATTCTTAGTGGGACAGAACCCCGCGGGGCGTGGGTATCAGATGCCACGGCTCTGGCGCGGTAATGACCACGAAGCGGATTGATACGTGGACGTGTTACCGCGAGTTTTCGATTCGTCACGCCGGCGAGGCCCCGGGGATCGTGATACCACGTATTATGGGAAACTGCAGTCGAGTTGTTGTGGTAAAAAATGAGGTTCACGACTGAGTATATCCAGATAATTTGAAATATATACAGCATATTTTGGTATGGTTACTTTTATGTCCCAGCGTAAAATTGCAAATTAGGCAAGATTACGAGTAGGTATGCAATATAGCAATTTTTTTCCTTGAACTTGTAAATCTTGTCGGCATTTTTGAAGTTTTCGCTGTTAATTAATTAGATAAGTTTTTATCGCAGTTCTTGACGTCCGGTCCCCAGCGGCCAAGTAGCCAAAAGTCTATTATTTATTTATTTATTTCCATACAGTTTTACAGCAATAAAATTTAGTTCTATGCAGCATTTCGTATTTTAAATCGTTATTATAAAATTAAATACAAAAGGTCCATACTTTTTTATACTACTCAGTCACAAACGAGACAGTCCACCTGATTGAGAGCAGTAATTGCCGCCCTACATCTACGACTCGGGCACCTAAGAAAAATGCAGAATTGAAAATGCGTTGTCACGTTGTCACTGACAGATGACGAGAACTAAAATGATATGCCTCATGACTGTATTTATGCTGGCTACTTTAAAGCATAAAAACTATTCGTTTGGTGGGACTAGTAGATAATTCATCCTGAGACTCATTGCAGACATAGAATGACTTAAGAGTTCCAAAACGTAAAACAAAAGTCTGAACAAAGTGACAGAGCCACCACTGCCTACAATAAGAAGCGTAGGATGTCCTGTTAAGTATTTAATTCCGAATGTTGCTCCGCTTATCTGATATTAACATTTCCCGCGCGTCCTTGGCCTCACAATGCACCCACTCGGAGACGCCTCCATTGTTGTATTCATGGGTTGGAATCCATCCATTTGGGCCTTTGCGACCCTCCTGTAGGCGTCTGGCGTCAAGCGCCTATTGAATTGGACTTTCAGTGCTGTGGTACTGCGAGTTATGGCCCAGTAACGCCTCCCCAATGCAAATGGGAGGTTTGAAGTTGAACATTTGAGACGCACAATAGCAGTCAGAGCTTGGGTTTCAATAAAAAAATTATTGTAAAACGTATTGGGAACTAAATTTTTATTGTTGCACGCACGACTTGTGTTCGATACAATTGCGTTTATAAATATTGTTCACACAGCGCCATCTAGTCCCAAACTAAGAAAAGCTTGCACTATGTACATATGTTTAGTTCTGCTAGCAAAATATATTAGTCAGAATGTGACTTCCCTACTCCTACTAGAAATAGCGTTCCCACCAAAAATATTTCATGTAGAATTGGTTTGCAAAGCCTCGTAAGCTCTAACAGTTTCACTGAGAAAAAGTTATCAGATCTCATGAGGAGCCCAGCTCCTTACTCTACAAAGCCTACCTCTACAAACAAATCCTTTGATAGAGAGAGCTATGTTTGATTCTATGAAGCGGCCAAGCTAGACTTTCTGACCAAAATGTGAGGTTTGTAGCTCTGGACGTTATTTTACTATTATAATTTTATAAAGAGGAAAAGTTTGTAAGTTTGGACATTAAATAACTTATAAATGACTTTTATACTTTTTTTAAATACATACTTATAATATTTTACATTGGGGGTAATCTCCGAAATTAGTAAACCAATGTAAAAAAATCTTTCATTGCTAGTAGGCTACTACATTATTTCCGAGTGTCATAGGGTATTTTTAAATATATTTTAAGTTGTTTAAATGTAACTTCTCACTCTTAATGATAATAACTTAGAGACTTGGGTAACGTATTTAATATATTTACATTATTTAACGCGTTTATTTATTTACACGTATCTACATTCAGTTACATGCAAGCAAACACACACAGATACACACACACACACACACTCACTCACACACCACACACATGCACGTACACAATGTGCGCACATACGCACATAACAATATGATTTGATTGTAAGTTTTTGTATTTAATTTAAGCTTTGTTTTGGTCACGAATGTTATCTAGTGAAATTTAATTATGTAAAGGAGCGAGATTCTCCTGATACAAGTATTTATATACTTAATAGGAGATCTCCACCTAAATTAGATGTGTAAAACTTTAAATCGAAATTAATCATTTATTATTATATTATTATTATTAACTACCTCCGGAATAACCGTAAAATGTGAATCATAACGACCAAATTGCCTCTCTATAGCTGAATAATGAACACAAAAATACGACTTTGAGTAATCAGTTTGAAACAGCTAACAGTAGCAAAAAAATATGTAGAGTATTTATAGGCTTACTCTACAACACAAAACAAAAACTCTTTAGTTGCACACTACAGGATACATACATGAGATATAATATGTTACAATAAGTACAAAGGGCGGTCTTATTATCCCGTTTTGATCAAGGTAATGTTATTTATAAAAAGGGCTAGTTTGTAAGAAAGGATGGATGGTATGTTGGGATCCTTCACAGTAAACCTCCTGAACGAATTTTGTTGAAACGTCTTGGCTAAAAAATACTCAGAGTCGCCAGAAATTTTATATATGCCGTTATTATATTCATCATAAGTACATCAAACATATATAATAATTTACTGCAAAATCGATGTGGTATACTAGATATTTTGTTTATAAATGATACAATCTCCATACAAAAAATAAATTGCTCTTCATTAATACACAGTCATAATTTACAGTTCTATAAAATTGAGCCATAAATCTGGTAGGAAGGACGCCTCTACTTGTAACTTTATTCTAGAACTTACAGCGGACCTCAGAAGAATGCTTATTGAACAAGAACGTGTCTTTATAAACTGGTCATCCTGTCCTGTACGTGACTACACTCTCCTGACCCGATGTTACAACTGCCAGCTGTATGGTCACTCGGCAAAATACTGCCGCGACACTAACCCCACTTGTGGGCACTGCGGAGAAACAGGACACACCATAAAGGAATGCCCCAAAACAACCGAATCAGCAAAATGCGCCACATGTACAAGATACAAAAAGCCGGCTAATCATAATACTGGAGACATATCGTGCCCTGCAAAAAAGAATGACGAAATAAGATATTTAAGCTTCATTGACTATGAGGGCGCCTAGATACGTTGTAGCGTTAATCTAAAATTATTATATTGTTATTATTAACATAGCGTACCTATACTTAAACACATCTACATGTTTTAACACTATATTCTTTTGAAAATTCCATGTAAGCACTAACCTACATTTATGATCTACTAACCTGGATGCCTAAGACACAGGTAAATCACTTACTTAGTTTAGGCGTCCAAATAAACAATAACTAGAAGTAAATACCTAATGTAATTTGCGCTGAAATTGTAAATACTCGGAAGTAACCTCGATTTTATTTGTACTCATTTATCGTAAGTAGGTAATATAGTAACTATGCTCAATTGTAATTTATGTAAGATTTTGTTTGAATAAATGATTTATTATTATTATTATATTATTATTAATCTCGTTATAACTTGAAAACGGCTAGACCGATTTGAATAATTCTTCTTTTGTTTTGTTGGTTATAATGCAGGTTAATTAGTACGAAAGAAAAAAAGGCCCCTACATAGGGTTTTTACTTTCAGAGTTTGGTAGGTACGATTCTCATACATCTCAAAAAACATAATGAGTTTACTATAGTAAACCATTTTTATTCATTTCGTTGCTGGCGATTCTGGGTTTCTTGTCTATCACTTTTTAGCCAAGCCCTTTAGCAGTGAAGTTGCTTATAGCACAAGGACTATAATTTAATCCCGAAATTCAATGTGGTTACCACTGTAACGGGTCCGAAACGTCGTAACCAAATTTTACGCGGACAAAGTCGCGGCCAAAAGGTAGTACCTATACTACATATTATGCAGTCACTAAATAAAGTCGGTTCGAAGGACGAAGAACACATTGTCGCGAGGTGCCGCGGCCAGGGGAGGGACGAATAAAAAGAAAGCTTACCAAATCGGTCTAGGGTTGTCACGGAACCATTTTATTTTTGTACTTGATTTTCCTGGTTAATAGTAATTATAGGTAAATAATAAGTACGTATGGGCAGCAGCATTTTCCATTGTTATATTTAAACGCTGCGGTCTCCAACCCGCCTGCCAAGCGTGGAGATTATGGCAATAACCTCCCCTTTCGTGGGAGAGGCCGTAAGTCCTGCAGTGGACTTTTACGGGCTGTGATGATGATGATGAATAAGTACGTTGCAATGTAGTTTGAACTCAGCATGCTTGTTTACGCATTAAGGAAGGACAATAAGGTATTGAAATAATCGGTTAATCTCTCTAGATACTAAAATTATAAGGAGAAAAGATATGATTGTTTGTTTGTAATGGATATACTCAAAAAGTCCTTAACGGATTTAAAAAATTCTTTCATCTATAGAAAGTTTCATTATCAGCGAGTAACATAGGCTACAGTTGTCCCCGAAATTCAATGTGGTTCCCCCGGAAACAGGTTCAGAACTTAGTAACCGAATTTTACGCGAAGTGGCGTGCAAAAATTGTAGTTATAATAATAGCATTAGGGTCGTTTGTCGTGTGAATATAAGCCAGAATCGTTTATTGCATTCTATAAACAACTGTAGAATCTAATTGGTATTTCAGTATTTCTCCGTTATAGTGAGTCTCGAATTACAATGAATTATTAAGAACACAGTTAGTCACCACAATAATTTTATTAATTAACAATATTAGCGTGCTCTATGGCCTGTTTTATTAAAATAGTAAATGAGTCAATACAACGAAAATAAATTCCATTCATTACTCAATGAAGAAAAGACAAACAACAGAGTACAGATTTAATTATAAGGAAAACCAACGGTTATTCTGTAATCAATGTATTCATGAATGGGTATTCATTTTGGCGTTAATGTAGCGCACGAGGGCCGGGGGTCCGCCTTGACCATATTCCAGGATTCGGCAGATCAGATAATTATAGAGGAGCGACTGCCATCTAACCTCCGTGACCCTGCTTCCAGATTGACCAGATTGGGTCATGATTTACACATTCAGTCGTTTGTAATCAATTTATTAGTAAACCGAATTAAAAACTTCCTAATGTTAACATTTGTGTTTTTTTATGTTACACAGCAGACAAACAGGCAAGCGGGCCACCTGATGGACAATGGTCACCGCCGCCTATGGACATCAGCAACACCAGGGGAGTCACCAATGCGTTGCCCGCCGACAAATGGTGATTTAAAATAAGCAATAAACATAGCTAAAGTAAATCAGATACAATTCCGCAACATCGATTACGTATAAACGGTTAGCAGACGCGAAAGTATAACACGGTGTTCTTTAAAAGCCATGTCTATAGGTACATCAAAGGCCGGCACCGCATGGGCTCCTCTTAGGTTGCAGATGTCCTGGACGACGGTGGCCGCTTTCCATCAGGTGGACCGTCCATCCGTGTGACACCCTAGGCAATAATAAAAAAAAGACATTGCAGTGATATCCCTTTTCCCCCGTACAACACTTGCACAACAAGTAACTTGTTCTTTGTTAATACATATAATGTAATGTGCTGTAGATTCTTGTTGAATATAGAAAATAAAATAAAAATAAATACTAACATTAGAGAAAGCAAAGCTTTTCTATTTAAATATTTTAAAATTAAAAAATATGCATTGCAGTGCCAGCCCTAACGCCGCCATTGTGAGACCCATCTCAATGTCGATCTTTTCTCGGAAACGAACTCTTGGTTAGGTGCGCGACTAAAGGTCTTAACTCTGACACCTCAGAGGAAACATGGCGCGGAACGAATGCGCGGGCGCATGGACCCGCACTCACAATGAGAATCTAAATTGGACGATTTGAATGCGAGCTTTTATATGAAAATACGATGACGACATTATAGGAAGGTCGGTAAGGGTCTAGTGTACTCGCTGGACGCTGACCCGGTGATGTCATCGTCTTTTTTAACTTTATCTAAATACTAGCGACCCGCCCCGACTTCTCGCGGGAGATCACGGAGTTTTTCTATTATAATATGAATGTAATAAATCATCTAACTGATGGTGAAAACCACATCAAAAGCCGTTGCGCGATTATACAGACAGACACGGGAAGCCACTTTATTTCTATAGTACGTAAGGATAATAAGGATAAGGTTTACTGATCGGGCGCCCTCTATCGACCCTTATATTCACATTCGCACGATGGATACCTTTCGTAAGCCTCTGAATGTGTTCAAACTATCACAGCATACCTCTTTCAATCCTAGTCACCACATAATCCTTCAGCTTGTAACGAACTCTTCAACACACTATTCCTCATTCTATTACTTGCTGTTATAATATAATAACCTAACTATACGGACAAAAAACGTAGGTCAACTTACGACTAGGGAATGTAATACCGGGATCCCGCATACATTTTGCGGGACTAATCCCGGTTGAAAATTTCGATGGACCCCGCTGGACTGGCGGGATTACAGAGAAACGTGGTTTATACGTGTTACTGCGCACGCGGCGGCTCGTGAGCCGTGGACTGGCTGGCTGGGCGCTGGCTAAGCGATGCGAAGCTACACTGTCTTGCGAACTTAACTATCGAAGCACCCCATATTTTTCCCTATACGCTCATACATTTCTAGCGTTACAAATCAGTTTTCGGTTTTCGCGTTTTAATAGCTAATAAGAAAGTGATTACCTCTGTATTTAATTAATATATATAAGAGGTAATCAAATACATAGGTATTCATTGTCTTATTGGCGTGTAGATTGGAGATCATGGAAGACACTCGCAGGCAACGCGTGCCATTTCTTAGCCGTACGCATTAAAAAGGTTGAACTAAAGCGTCTCGTGCGGATAGATAGGATATCCACAACATAATACTTATTATTCGTTCTCTATAAACGTTAACGAACTAGAGAAAATAAAAAAGGATCATAAAAAGTTTACTAAAAGGGCGACAGTGGCCAAAAAACGCTGACACCCCGGATGAAACACGGTGTGGAACGAATAACGTAGTTAGCCGGTAAGTTCTGTGTAGTAGCTAAGCTGATAGAAAACTTTTTTCTTACTTTGTAGTAACCTTAACAAATTATATGTACATCTAAACTTTTTTCATAATTCACTTTGTCTAATGGTGGAAACCCCATAAAAAGCCATTCAGTAGCTTTTTTAATTTATCGCGAACAAACAGACAGACAAAAAACAAAACGGAAACAGATCAGCTTCACGCATATCCTTCAGAATGAATTTAAAAAATATAATATGTTTCCACCCCCCATGAATATGTATCCAAGGGGGGTCTGGCAAGTCTTCATACATTAATTTCATACAAAGAAACAATTGTCTGAGCATCTCTGCCAATTATTCTTCCCCTATAAATAAACTAATAAGAATTGGTGTTGCTCATGTCCACCATTTTCCATTTGATTGCCTGTTTAGCTGCCATATAAAATATATATATTTTTTAAAGTAACTAAATATTTCAGCAATGTTGATAGTTTGCAGTATCCATGTAAGAGAAGTGACAGACTTTATTTTATTTAATGCCATGACTATTCCAATACTAATTGGTATTCGGGTTTTTGTTTAAATACATTATTGGAATATATCAAATACCAAAACTCCATATTACTCAAAACTTTTAATCCAACCAGCTTATCCAATAACCAGAATGCTAAAATTTTTTCAGCATTTAACGGTATAAAGTTAACCTGTTCCGTTTCTAAAATTAGACACCATACCTACTCAGGCATTTGCAGACAAGGGGGTCTGAAAGGTATGAATATGTAAAAACATACTTGTACTGAGTTGTACAAATAAATCTCAGTGAAATCTGCCCGGCTTACATATTGTTTGCTAAATGGTAGCTATTGAGGAATTAGAAATATTCTGTACTCAGAAAAATCTCTATTCATTCATAGGAGTCCGCTATTCTATATGGATGCATGCTACATGGTTCCAGATTCTCTGTAGGTCAGTGTACATGTACATACATATAACTAGGCAAAGTCAATCCTGTGTTGTGAATGGTTATCAGTACAGGCATTTTCCAATTGAGTCTCAATTCAATATAAATAGCATATGAGAATTAACTTAGCACACTTTGTTAGTTATCTAGTATATAGTTATCATGTCCATCTGCAACATCAGGAGGGTTGAGGTATAGGCTTGTTTGTTTCTTGAAAGGCCCAATTAGTAATTGCAGTAAACAGTTTCTCTATGGACTTTGCTTCAGCTAGTTATGTACATCAAGATTCAGTTAAATCAAAGAGTAGTGTGTTGACAACATTGATTTAGTTATGCAGAATAAACTGATTGGTCTTTATTGGACAACAAAATTGTACACTTTTTATGAGCATGGGGCAGTTTTTCCGGTGAGTCCAAGTAGTGCATACTCGTAAGACAGGTAAAGTAGGTTTATTGAGCATTGGCTGTCTACTGTTGTCACTGTACCTACCAATTCCAAATTTGATCATTATAAACAATAAACAAAATGGTTCTACCTAACTTATTGATGATGTGCATTTGTGTTACTTATGTATAGTAAACGTAACACAAAAAAATATACAAAACATGCAATGTAAACACGCTCAGAATTAATAAAATAATCGCTAAGGTTGCATACCATTCTACCATCAAACCTATTCCATTATCAATGAATGAATGCATCGATTTCAACGCATGAAATGCGCAATTAATTACTTTTATAATTTCAGAGCGATTATTAAACAAGTGACACTCACCCATATTAGGAGATATTCGTAGTTACACCACAAAAATACAAATTCAAAAACAGAACATCACCACCACAAAACATCACACAACGACGGCCATTTTTACAGTGTTGCAATAAGAAAAAAACAAATGTCAAGTAGCGTAAGATTGTTTTCTTTTACAATTTTATATAAAAAAATAATTGGGGCCGTGTGGATGGAGCATCAAATTGTACTTACAATGTGTTCCAGCGACACAAAAAGGATTGATGTCTTCAGGAATATGATGATGCTGAAATTATAACCTAGATCGGCCCTGCCGCTGTGTCGTAAGTAGAGCGTTTTCCTTTTCATCCATCTAAGTCAAGCCGTTGCTTCATGGGCCGGCCTCTTTTTCCCGCACCAAGCAAAGTTGTCATGGCCATTGGCCAGACACGGCCAGATGTTTTTTTTTTGGCAGTTTGTTTCACAAAATTAAATAAACTCGGCCATCTCCTGATATTTGGCCCAGGTCGCAGATATTCGAGCTTTAACGTCGATTTCGATGTCCTCAGTAAGGCAAAGTAAACATTTGGTATGAATTACCAAGATGTATCTTACATGGTCCGTGCGGACCGTGTACTTAACCACCATCACATCTTTGCATATACGAAGAGTAGACCAAACTAATGTGGCGAAGACAATTTGTTTCGAACCTACAGGTTCACACGTTGGGCAGTGGACTAGGCGCCCATTGTCAGGGTCTGTCAGCACGATGTCATCAGCATAGCAAGCAGTCAAGGCGGCGGATCGGCGTCTAATGTAGAATAGAATATAATAAAATAATCATTTATTCCACATTTACATTGTTGATTTGCAGTAATTGAAGGTACACTGAGTAATAAAATGCCGGATATTGCCACGGCCGAGGCTGCGACGCTGATTTCAGCTGAAGCCGGTCATAATATCACTTTGAACAAAAATGGGATGAGTACGGAACCCGGTACCTACCTACCCCAACGGTTTTTATAGGCAATGATTTGGTGTCACTAACAGCAGTCCTAACCTAACTATGAAATCGTAATACAAGTATATCCTGGGTAATCTCGACATAGGCATAAATGGACGACACTTTCACATGTCCACTAATAGGAAATGCAGAGGCGTGTGCTTTGATCTGTCTGTACCTCCTACGAGAGTTCTCAGGTAGGTGCGGGTTCAGGGGTCCCGCACCCTAGCGAATCCTCATATTGGCACTCGGAGTCTGAAGGATACACTACACTCCTGTTGGATCCGATAGCCTATACATAATTCGTTTGAGGAGCGTCATGTTGTGATACATCACCATGCTATTTCGCTGACGGTGCCGTACAAATACAAGGCAATCATGTAATCCATTTCGTACGATACCTCCAGTATTAACAATGATATGTAAGTCATTTTATTTCGTTAGAAAAGACTCTGACTGCCATCTATTGCTTATGATAAGAATTAATTTTTGACGGCAAAAATGAAAATGAGAACAAACTTAATTATTTGAGTTGAGTGAGGTGTTGCCATATCACAGACTTGTTTTTCTTTCCTGTCAAGAGCTGTCAAAAAGGTTGGAATGGAATTTTGTGTAATTTCTGAAAATGAAATAAAATCTGTTCTCATCAAGCATTATTCTTGAAAATATTTAATAACAGTTAGTGATACGAAGTGTTCAGTGTCCATTACTTATAATTTCTTTCATATTTCAGCTTCAAAATGGTACAGCGGCTTACGTTCAGGCGACGTTTGTCGTACAACACAAAGTCAAACCAGAGGAGAATGTGAGTGTTCTTATTATAGGTGTTTCTAAATTACTATGTTGGTGGTAATTTGTATTTCATAGAAAAATAAAAATTGCAGAATAACATCTATGAAAATAATAACCCAAAAATCAATCTAACCTCAAAAATATGAATCCATAATTATTATCAACATCGTTAATAAATCAAGCATGGATACATTTCATAGATATATCTCTACTTAATACCTATATTAAATTGAACCATATTGTGGTCTGAGTTTAAAATGTAAACATAACTGTATAGAATATTTTCTGTTATGCATTTTAATTCTCTTCAAGTGTCTCTTAAGTATCTCGATAGGTAGATATACTCTAGTGAACAAAATCCGCACCTAAAGTGAAGGAGGATCAAGTCCAACACTGCAGTGTTATGAGCTGAGGATGTTAAAGTAGACATGAGTTAATAGTGTTGAAGCACAGAATATTGATACTAACATTAAAAGTTGAAGTCCAAATATGAGAAGAGGTCAAATTTGAATTGTTGAATATGTAAATTTAAATGAAAAAAGCCTCTTCTGCCCTGCAAAAGTGGTTGATTGTCTTGGCAACTGTGATTTGTTATGAATAGGGAGCATTATGAGGCTTACTACCTGGTGTACACTGAAAGTTGTGTGTAACTCATTAATAAAACTATTTACTTATAAAGTAATATTAATTATTGTTTTTAGAAGTATTCTGTTACATTTTAAAAACTTTTTCATTTGGTCGAACCATTTTAGAAAACATGAGGACCATTAGCTGGTTGACAACTCTAATCTTCAAATCAAATTTTTGATTTTTGGGAAAATAAATAAAGTGCATGGTGCGAGATCTGGACTATGTGCGAGATGGGTTCCTAGCTCTACCTTTTCAGAAGCCTGCACTGCCATACCACCACACCTACACCATTAGATTCCTACAACTTTTATAAGATACTCCAATACCATCTATAGAAATTGTTTGAACTATTACAACCACTCGTGCTCTCTCACCACAGTCACTATGTAAAAAATAATAGACAAACATACATAAATATCAACATAGTTATCCAAAATGGACACAATGAAAAAAATACTAGAATTACAAATGCAAAATCCCATTGAACCTAAAAGGTTACAATGCCATTACTTGACACCTAGGTATTATAAATCCATTATTTAAGTGATCTGAAAAATAAATTAGCCTATGTACCTACAATGCGATTACAAATAGGTTATAAGAGACTAGAACTGAATTGGAATTATTTTGAGAAAGTGACGACCCTAACCTGTTGCGCGTAACACTTACTCGATAGAATGAGATGGCCATATTTAGGTGAATATATGGTTTAGGTACTTATAACATTTTGTGTTGCTTCATCACTAGAGTTGCTATTTGCTTAGTCGTCATTCTGTTATGTTACTATAGATATTCTGTGGTTCAGATGTGTAAGAAAAGCAGATTTAAAGAACCCATATAATTTTGCTGCTCTTAAATTAAAAATTAAAGCATTGTATAATTTCCTATCATAGTGACTGGATGTTATAGAACACATTTTAAATGCCCATGCCCTAGCTGCAATTCTAATTGATTCCCATTTCGTTTTCAGAGTAAGAACTCCTGGTGGTCGCCTTGTATACCAATACGTGAAGAAGGCCAAGAAGATCCCGAAATGTGGACAGTGCAAGAGCAAATTGCGTGGTATTCAGCCCGCCAGGCCTGCTGAACGCTCCCGTCTTTGCTACCGCAAGAAAACTGTCAAGCGCGTGTATGGGGGTGTACTTTGCCACAAGTGCGTCAAGCAGCGCATCGTCAGAGCTTTCCTTATTGAGGAACAGAAGATTGTCAAGGTCCTCAAAGCACAGCAAGCCAGCGCGAGGATCGCCAAGAAGACGACAAAGTAACTTGTAGGCTAAAATAAAAACTAAAAATCATTATCTTTTGTGTTTCATTGTCTGAATCTTGGTGTGGCCAAG
Source organism: Blastobasis lacticolella (assembly GCA_905147135.1). Taxonomy (NCBI): domain Eukaryota; kingdom Metazoa; phylum Arthropoda; class Insecta; order Lepidoptera; family Blastobasidae; genus Blastobasis; species Blastobasis lacticolella. The sequence goes on along the minus strand of LR990055.1, from coordinate 17,310,949 downwards.
GGTTGTTATTGTCGACAAGTTCTCAATGAGGCTCAATATAATGGAGCCAAGAGCAAGCGGGCCATCAGACAAACAAGCGAGATACATTAACGGCGCGCTGTATCTTGCTGAAATTTTGCTAATGTTACGGCAAGCTAAAGGACTATGGGTTCGATTGTACGTACCCTAATTTAGTTCCCAGATAGTGAGAAGCACAACGGGTAAAAAGACATTAGCGCTATGGTCCTTATAATGATGTTTTGACAACTTTTAAGCCTATTTGAAGCCAATATACGTTATGACGATAACGTAAGTGTAACCGCACCTTATACAAACGTTTTCCATTAAATGAATGTACCCGAGAACAGCGTTTGTAGTCTATGGGCACAGATATTTTTTTTGCAACACTGGTCTGTTTTGTCAAAACTCACAATGTGGCAATAGACTTTCCAACATTATCCGATCCTAGGTCTTATCATATTTCCAACATGGTAGGTTAGGTACTAATACGGATGTATGTACACATTGACTGTTGGAGTTCAGCATTCATACTCTCGTGTATACAAACTCGTTTAAACTTTTATTAATATACAGATAATTTCGTATGATGTGGCCAAAATAGTTTCATAAATAAATGTATTTCGCTAACTAGTGCTGTAGCCGTATTCACAATGATTCGAAACCGTTTCCGAACGATTCGACACGAAATTCGTGAGCGGCGAATCCGTGTCGATCGATTCAAAAACTGTTATTCAGAATCCCGATATTTCCACGGAAACTCTACTCTCTATAACATATGAAAATTCCATCAAAATTAACAGAAACCACATTTTCCCAAGAACTTTTGCGGGGTCCTTTGTCGATTCCGTATCCGAATCCGATTTCCGAGCCATTGTGAATACGGCTACTGGAAATCGCTAACAGATAACAGAAGGAGAAATATGGACAAAAGATAAAAAAAGAGCTAACTAGTTACAAACAGTTCCAATATACGAACAGTAGTTCACTATCGACATATTAGTTCCTTTAAGCACAGATCCGATCCATATCAGTCACAGGCACTCACAGCGAATCGGCAGCCGTACCGCAGATCTCCGATAGCACGCCGCCATTTTGATCCTACCCTGTGAAATTTCGTCATAACATATATCGGCGCCCTAGAGTCTAGATAGCCGACATCATTATAATTGGATCTATCATCACCATTTTAACATCAAGGCCGACTTTTCCAGCGCGGCGCACGAGGGCCTGCGGTCCACCACGACACAAACTTACAACGTCGTTAGTTTAAAGGCTATGGTATTGGTATTCGTGACTTATATAGCAATTCCTTGTGGGTGCTTGATTTCTGGTGTTCATCAAAACAAGAACATCACAGCGCATAATAATGCGTGCGCGCGCTGCCATTGTTAACTAACCACCGACAAAACAAACAAACAAGGACCAGCTAAAGAGTATCTAACCGATAGACATCTTATCACGACCAATAACTCGATGCGCCGTCACATACATTTTGGATAGTATCTACTCAAGGGCCTATCCTGTAAAATGGACTGTAATATACGATTTTGAATGACTTTGAAATACTCTAACTTCATGGGAGTGAATTTAATATTTCGTTCTACTAACTAGTCTAACGTGTAAAAAAGGGGAAGGAGTCACTTGAGAACGGTGACGAAGACAGAGTACATGGCCTGCAACAGTGCAGATCCCCTACCTGTATAGGCGAAGATGAAGTCAAGCGCACAGTTCTGATCAGATACCTGGGATCTGTACTTAGCGCAACAGGTGTCATTTGTGACCCTAAAATGTCGATAAAGCTGAAGGGACAGGTCTATAAGACCGTAGCGGTAGCGAGACTTGGCCCCTATTAGAGCGACACAAGCAGGAGCTGCGCGTCACGGAAATGAAGATGCTGCGGTGGATGTGTGGAGTTTCACGGAAGGATCGCGATTGAAACGCCCACATCCGGAGTAGCCTTGGCGTCCGTGACATCGCAGATAAGCTGTAAGAATGCCGCCTTCGATGGTATGGCCACGTCTTGCGCAGACCGGCAAGTTATGTAAGGAACAAGTGCCTGGTAATACCGCCCCCGCCGGGCACGGGAAGGAGAGGCCGACCCAAAAAGCGATGGCTTGACGTAGTCAGGAATGATATGCGTAGCAATAAGCTCACCGCTAAGGATGTCGAAGACCGAGCAAGGTGGGCCAAGAGTAGCAGGAAGGCGGACTCTGGGCCCTCCTTCGCAACCGGGATATAGCGCCAAGATGATGATGATGATGTCTTACTAACATAATTTTCAAGCTATTTAGTTTTAATTTGATCTCGTTTTATAAATAAGTTTAACATTGCTGAATACTTAGGATGCACTCAAAGAAACAAAATACGAAAAAAATCTGAAAATACTCTATTATAAAGCACGTTTTTGTAGCATGTTATTTAATTTAACATTAGGATATTTAATATCAAAATGTGAAACGCATAGTTACTGTATACTCTCCAATGGCATACCTTTCGTTCATCCTGCCGATACTGAGGCCGCGTTCTGCCGGTTTGATCCGACATTTTGTTCCACCCAACTGTGTCCGTACGTCTATTGCCGACATAATTTTTTTTCCTAGTTGATAAATTTTGATCGATCGTACTTACGATTCTGCCTTCGGGTTGCAATTTATTGTGAAACACTACCTGCTATTTGTTAAACTTATTATTTTTTTAAATTATCAATATAATTGAATCTACTGACTGTGATATAGTTTTAGTAAATAAATACATAATGTCGAATCCTTGGAAGAAAGTATCTGCACCTGTAGATGTTCAAAACTTGTCAGAAATAATGTCGGAGGAGTATGCGAAAGGCCTTCAGGTAAAAGAAGAGACCAAATTCGCCGTCCAAATGTCCGACCAGCACGTGAGTACTGCCAACGAGATACCACCAGAGTTGCTGCAACAAATAGAAGCAGCAAATGTTAAAGATTTCTGCGACTCGGACGCAATCATTGCAAAGGTTTTGCAATGCCAGTTTGACAAAGAATATGATGACGAAATCAAACTGGTAGAGAAAAAACGTAATGGAGAAGCCAAGGTATCTATATCTTACGATAACTACCGCAATGTACCCGAAGGTTTGGTGTACGATTCTGACTCTGAAGAAGAGGACGCAGAAGTTGCTGATAAGAAAGACTGGGACCGTTTCGAGAAGAATGAGAAACAATTCGCGAGCTTACCAAAAAGAGGGTATGTAATGAAAGACGGAGAAATTATTACCAAACATGACAGTGATATCAGTGGGAGGAGAAACGCATGCCGTGTGATGGCATTCCCACCAGAAGTATGCACTGGTGACGGTGCTGGATTCGACATGAAACTGTCAAACTCTGTGTTCAATCACTTAAAAGAGCAAACCAGGCAACATCAGGCCCGCAAGCATAAGATGTTGGACAGGAAGGATATGCAAGAAACTGCTGAATTGGGCCTAGATGAGCAAACAAGACTTATTTTATACAAACTTGTAAATAATGAAGTTTTGGATTGTATTAATGGTGTAATCTCCACTGGAAAGGAATCTGTTGTTATACATGCCAAGGGGAATACGTCTTTTCCAGACTACAGTGTACCAAAGGAATGCGCTGTTAAGGTATTTAAGACAACTTTGAATGAGTTCAAAAGTCGTGATAAGTACATTGAAGCGGATTACAGATTCAAAGACCGCTTCTCAAAACAGAATCCTCGTAAGATTGTGCACATGTGGGCTGAAAAGGAGATGCATAATTTGGTGAGGTTGCAAAAGATCGGAGTGAATTGCCCTACCATGGTGTGTTTGAAAAAGCATATCCTTGTGATGTCATTCATCGGAAGAGACAATATACCGGCTTATAAACTGAGGGATGTAATCCTGAAGCCTGAGCAATGGCAGAGTGTTTACAATGAAATTGTAGAAGCCATGCATAAGATGTATAACGTGGGACACATAATCCATGCTGATTTGTCAGAGTACAATATCCTCTGGTGGGAAAACAAGTGTTGGTTCATAGATGTATCCCAGTCTGTACAGCCTGACCATCCCAGTGGTTTGGAGTTCCTACTTAGAGACTGCCGTAACATTGCTAATGTAAGTACTGGTATACTAATAATTCACACCTTACTGATAATTCACAGTTTAGTCTATTTGTATTTTACCACTTAATTTACGTTTTGTGTGTAGTCTTTCATTTAAATGTTAGCAATTTAATTTTAGATGGGGACCTCTTATTCTTTCCATTTATTCCAATGCTGTTATGTTATTATTGTTATTCCAATGTGCATCAAAAATAATTATTATTTAATTTTCTTCCAGTTCTTTGTGAAAAAAGGTGTACCAGAAGTTAAATCTGCTGAAGAACTTTTCAAGTTCATAACTGGTTTTGATGAAGTGGATGTCAATATGCTTGAAGGTGTGCACACAACTTTCAATTCCCTATCGTCGCGGTTTGAAATATCTCTGGACGATAACAGAAACAGCAGCTATCCATTTGAGTATTGCTGGCAGAAAACCAATGAGGGTAAAGCAAAGAGTGACAAGAGTGACAAAAGTGGTAATGAAGACTCTGGTGAAGAAGATAGTTTTGAAGACATGTGGAGCCACTCTCAGAAGGTCAAGGTGGATAAAGCTGCCGATTTTGGCAATGAGGTGCTGGGGAAAGTTGTTGAGGCAACAACAACCCTTAAAATTGATAAACAAGTCAATTTTGGTAATGAGCTTGATATTGTTATACATGAGCCAGGGAGTAGTAGTTCTGGTATAGATAAAAAGTCTTAAAATATTGGAATTTTTAAATCTTTTAATGACATTTAACAGTAGTGATTCTACATTAGAAATGTAAAAAATATTGACTCCTGAAAAAAGAAAAAAAAATGGAAATAATACATGTACCTTCCTCGATGTTTATAGTTGACTAAATGCAGTTTTGTCAGAGAATAAAACCAGATATTCAAACTGAGCTTAATTATTATTTAGTTCCCTCGAAAAGTTCACTTAATTCACTCAAGTTAAGTTTTCATAAAAATCTAATTTATACATTTTTTCAAGGGTTTGACATTTTCAATGGATGATTGCGCAATTGGCTGTTGAACTCAAATGAGTGTGAAATGGATTTTAATATGATAATGATATAAAACGAAGCAATGAAATCACGCTATTTAGCGGCGATTTGAGGTTTTTCGATTTAACTGCGCTATTATAAATCATCAACCTATAGAAACCCAAACTAAAGAGTATAAAACCACAATTCAATTACTCAAAGAAATGAAAGAATAGAAAAATAGATTTAGTACAGAAATCAAACCCCCTTAAACTGTGACAGTGGTCTGATTTTACATTTCATTGCGCAATGCAAACAAACATGACACATCATATAAATACAATATGCTAAATAAACTAATTCAAAACTTACAACCTACATTGATGACTATGCTAAGGCTAGATTCTGAAACCGTTTTTCCTTAAGCAGTGCCTCAAGTAACTCTGTTTGAGATATGTTGAGGTACGGTCTGAGATCCGAGGCGACACTGATCAGTGTGTGAATATCGGCAATGGCACAGCACATTATCATAGATTGTAGCTTCAGTTGCATGTCAACATTGAAGGGGATAGCTGTAAAAAAAATTTGTTATAATAAGACCACGCTAAAAAATAAAATAAATATCTCTGTATGGCAAGTTTTTGAACATCATAGAACGTCATTCATAAAAGTCATAACAAACAATTTGATTTCTGTAGGATTGTCTATTTTCGTGAGTTATGAAAAATATTATTAAACAATTAAAAAGGAAGTGCGGGAGATAATTTTCAGCATGTTAATAATTTAGACAAACTAAAACTACAAGTTCTAGCTAATAGTGACCAAAATAACTGAATGTTTACAAGAAGAACTGACAAGGACAGATAATCCCCAGATTATTGCCATATCCACACTTAATAATTTTTACTACTGTCCATCAATACAGAGTTATTGTGGTCCTATTATAATAAAAATACAATATCCCTTCCTTAATTTTGTAGCACTTTACAAGGGACCCCTTGTAAAGTGGTACAAAATTACAAATCAGTAATGTTCTCAAAAAAGCTGGGGTCTGAAGTGGCAAGAATAAAATGAGATGTATGAAAAGAGTTGTGAATAAGGCTAGAGTTGTGTCAGGACAGAGCAAAGCTGTGATCCATGGTCTCTGCCTACCCCACCTGTGGGACACAGGCATGAGCTTTATGTATGTATGTGTATATATTTGTGCACAATTGGTGTAACATGTGAAAAAATCAGTTTAAACACTGTGCTTAATAGCTGTATGAATTTCTTTAAAAAAATTGCTGTTCCAATAGAAGAAATTCATGTTTGAAAGCTATGAAACGTTTTACAAAAATTTACCTTCACTCTCATTATCATTGAGCAAGTCAGTGAGGAGTTGCTTTAATGAGACTGGTTGTTTCTCCTCATTTGGCTGTATAAGAAGAGCCAGTAAAACCCTACTTATTTGAACCCTGAAAAAGAACAAAATATAGTGTTACAAATTATAACATTTGAAATACTCTAATGTGAAAGTAACTCTGTCTGTTACACTTTCACATCTAAACCATTGCACTGATTTTGAATAAATTTGGTATAGAGATAGTTTAGTACATGAGATCTGACATAGGCTACTTTTTATTCTCCTTCACTCGCAAGATATAGTCAGTTACACAGGCGGAGACTCGCAGAAAGCTAGTAAAATACAAAACATGACAAATGTTTTAGCACTTACTCAGCTGTTATGTCATCTGGTAATGTATTTGAGTCGAACATTTTATTAGCAGTTTCTAGTGCTTCGTCAAATTTACCTGAAAATATGAATAGATAAGAATAACAACTTCCCAAATATTTACAAAACACAAATTTGTAGGTAAAAGCTATCTCACCACACTCCATTTGTAAGTTGAGTAAATTCCTCATGAAAAGGATTTTTCTAGTTTTGTCTTCAACGGTTTCTAGTGCTTGTTCAAAGTATGCTACTGCCTCACGCTTGTGATTGAGAGCCACCAAGTTTTCGGCTATTTCCATGAGTATAGCTGTCCGTAATGTTGACTTTTCTGGATATTTACCAAGGGCCTGCAGGTAGCAACCGATTGCTGCCTGATGTGAAAATTTAAAATGCATATTTAGATTATAAAAACATTTAGAAAGTGATTTAACTATTTCAAATAGATATTGTATTTTTTTACCTCTAAATCCTCTCTATCAGGACTGTAAAACTTTAACTCTTTTAACTTTTTCTCTGCTTTCATAAATTGTCTGGCAGCCGCTAAATACTGTTCAGCTTCGCCAAGGAAGTTCCCGGCGGTCGCCTCGCACTTGGCTGCACCAATGTAAGCATGACCAGCGAAAGTGGGTTGTTCAGAATGCTCGCACTGAATAGCTAGCCCTATGAACTCATTAGTAGCTTCAGATACATTCGGTTTTCGCATAAAACGCCTGAAAACCAAATACAACAACATAAATTGTGGAAGACTTAGAAACCATCTGATATCATCTACCGTGATATTCAGATATCACGGTAGATGGCACTTACTTTTTCAGTTTTGTATTAATGTTCATAAACTGCTCGTTAAAACTAGCACCGAGATCTGTCGACATCTTTGGGTTTAGCAAATCAATCTAAAATAATGTGTGCTGATATTATAATATGATAAACAAACAATTTCTTGCAAGAAAAACGCAAGATAACAAAATAGACAGCTGACAGATAATACCTGTCAATGTCAAAGTGTTAGGAAAAGTCTATGGTCACATACTTTTTCCATTAACATGCTGAGGAATCATATTTTACACTGCCAAATTAATGAAACGAACATTCCCTTTCTATGTCAAAACGTCATTATACGTGTCTCGAAATTGGGTTAATTTATTTTTCGGTTGTTTCTCGTTATTTACGATGAATTGATATTAATAGGAGTTGTATACGGTTTATATTTAGATATCAGTAAGTGTGGCAAAATGGATTTCTTCAAAAGCGGTTTGAAGACCGTCCTTGGGGCCCCTGAGCCTGGACACCAACCATCGGGAGCAGAAACTGTGAGTTTATTGATATTCTACGACTATTCACGTCTATAAAAGGTACAGAAAATATATTTAATTCATATAGTATCTGAGCAATTAATTTAGTCGTTTATTTGTTTCAATTATTACGTAAATGACTATTTCGGAGTACACACCTTTCTCTATTTTTATTATGCCAAATTGTCATCAATTGCTCACCATATCAGCTAGGTATTCAATTGTTATCATAACAACGATGAATTTTGATGATGAACAAAATTTATATTATCTAATTGCATTATAAATTCTCATCACAAAATAGGTGGAACGTTTGGTAGACCGTGTAAGCAACTCAACACTGCTGGAAGACCGGCGCGACGCATGCCGAGCTCTCAAAGCTATGTCGCGGAAATACCGTGTAGAAGTTGGCGCCCAAAGCATGGATAATCTTAAACAGGTATGTTGCAAATCCTACTAATATAATTGTGAAAGATTTTAAGTATGTTTGTTACTCCTTTACGCAAAAACTACTAAATGGATTATGATGAAATTTTACAGTATAACATAATAGCACATAGGCTATAACTTTATTATTATTACTATGAACTTATCCTGAAATTTGCAAGCTAAAAGACTTTAGGGACTATCAGTAGGAGTAGGAGCTATCAGTGGCAAAGCCTTGAACATCGGCGTAAGGTATGCACATTTATTGGAATTTTATAGGTTGCATTTTGGGGAGTGTGCAAAGGAATGGTACAATCTGATTCCGCTGGCATCTTTCCGCCTTCGGGGCACAAGTGGACCTTAAACTAGTTATCCCAGTAGTAGTAAATCAGTTATCCCAACAGTACAATCTCAACTCCTTAAATAGGAATGTTAAAAGGAAAAAACCTGCCGTTCTAAACAAAAAAACAACAGACAATTAACAATACCAACAACAACAATAGATTGGATAGACATTACAAGAACTAAATATTGTGATATACATGCATCAGTTTACAGCTGCTAGTGTATAATAAATAATAATTATGATAATTGCCGACTAAATATTTTGATTCCTTTGCACACTATCACTTCTCAGACAGCAGGGGGTAATTTTAGATGCATTTGGATATATTATTATTATTATTATAGCAAGCAGTTGTCAAACAACATATATGTCGCAAAACTGAAGCAAATGCAACTTAGAAGATATTTAATTTTATAAGACAAAGCATAATTGACATAAAACCAAGCTGCTACAGTGAAGATATTATTTTGAAGAGCATTCGCAACTGCCGTCATATTCGCTAGTGATGACGCAATGTAAGATATAAGGGTCAGTTTGGAATGTGTGATTCGTCGACGTCGTGCTAAACAGCAACTCGCGCCGCTGCAACGTAGTTTTTTTTTCATAGTTAGACTAGCCAGGCCTTTGACCGCCAATCGCCATTTCACCTGGTGGTAAGTGACGATGCGGCCGATCATGGCGCAAGCCTGTCTAGGATCAGCCTATACTCGTCCATTTCTTAGCCGTACGCATTATAAAGGTTGAACTAAAGCGGCTCGTGTGGATAGATAGGGGGCAGAATGAGGTAGTAGTGAAAACATTCCGCATTTCGTATTAGAATTATGCTACTTCGTACACTCGGTCCGTAAACCTATTAGAGGTATTTTGGAGTAGCATGACCCGTATAACATAAAAACAAACCCAAAAAACATGCCAAGTTTACTAACATAAATGGGTAGAAAACTCGATAAACAATATCATTCAATCCCTATCGGCAACCTATAAAATGTTGTATTTTTATATATCTATCTCTAGTCTCTATAATCGATTTTTAGCTAGATCCCGCTGTATAGTCGGATGTTAGTTGTGTGAAACTGCTCGCGAATGAAACCGTGGGGGTCCTCGTTAGCCCCTACTTATTATTATAAATGCAAAAGTAACTGTCTGTCCGTCCGTCTGTCTGAATAAAAATCACTGCATCGGTTTTTATGAAATTCGGTATGAAGATAGTTTAGCTCCTGAGGAAAGACATTGGCTACTTTGCATTCCTTTCCAATCGCAAGCTCGCAAGATGTAGATACAATAGCCCACGTAGTACCTTATTTATTTTAGTTTATGCTATTAGCACATTGTGTGCACAGCTGAAAATAAACAGAGAATATTTCCTGTCTCAGTACGCCTCTTGTTTGAAAATCTTCCGATTCCAAAGGATAACTCTCCATTTCAGGTATTGGAACTAGACAGGGCTGACAACGAGACGATAAATTACGCCCTGGACACCCTCAACAACATAATGTCCCCCGCTCAGTTCGAGGAGGAGGAAGACAACCCTCATATTCCCATGAACATAGGCGAGCAGTTCACAGAAATGTTCATAAAAGACCACCAGAACATCCAACTAGTCCTGGATCTGCTAGACGAATACGATTTCCGAGTTAGACTGTCCGCTGTCCAACTGCTGATATCGCTGCTAACGAATAGACCAAAGGATATACAAGATATAATATTAGTGAAACCGATGGGCGTCTCAAAGATGATGGATCTTCTAGGCGACACGAGGGAAGTCATACGCAACGAGACGTTGTTACTGTTAATCAAGTTGACGAAAGGCAACGCTAATATTCAGAAAATTGTGGCGTTCGAGAACGCCTTCGATAGGCTGTTCGAAATAGTCTCCTCTGAAGGGTTCTCGGACGGCGGCATCATTGTAGAAGACTGTCTGTTACTAATGTTGAATTTGTTGAAGAACAACAGTAGCAACATAAACTTCTTCAAAGAGGGGAGTTATATACAGAAGATGTTGCCGATGTTTAACACGCCCGACGACACCGACGAGGTCGGGTGGTCGCCGCAGAAGGTTTCAAACGTCCACTGCATGCTGCAGATCGTTCGAACTTTAGTCTCTCCAAGCAACTCTGTGCAGGTTACGTCCAGTTGTCAGAAGATAATGAAGAACGTCGGGCTCCTGGAGGCCTTGTGCAATATACTCATGGCGAACGGAGTGCCGGCAGACATTCTCACTGAGACAATAAACACTGTGGGGGAAGTGGTGAGGGGTGATATAACGAATCAGGAGTACATTGGCAACGTGATGGCGCCTTCCAACCCTCCAAGGCAAGCGATCGTGGTGCTACTCATGTCGATGGTGAACGATAAACAACCGTTTTCTCTCAGGTAAGTTGACCATTGTGTTTAACTCTGAAAATCAGATGATTGATAGAAATTTAAGGGTGTTCTTTGCCCTGTCTAAGGTAGTCGCTAGCACAGATTTTGATGAGTTTGCCATTATATTGACAAAAGCTAGTGATCTTATTATAAAGAACAAAAGACTATAATTAGTGGCATAGGTATAATGACTCAATTTATAATAAAAAAATATTTTCAACTAATAAAATTTTCATGAAACAGTACGTAGTTGAACACTAAAGTGTTCTGTGTACCCAACAGCGATATTTTCCCGTTTCAGATAGCAAGTCGTTAAACTGGTAGGACATTAATTCCACGCATGAGCCGACATTGTGATTTCGCATTTATTTGCGGCCGCCTCGGCTCGATATTGTCGCGATATTCCTAAATTATTTTCGTACAGACGCCTACACGACACGCCTTTAACTACAAAGGGTGTCAAGGTTATATATTCCAGATATCATGAGCTTTCTCCCTGTGTAAACTGCACGCAGCGACGGATCTTTCGCAGTGGCCGTTTCTCATTACTTGTTTATGCGTGATTTTATTCACGCTTTGAAGTGAAGCCATAAAATATGGCGTAGCCACCGTTAACAATTGACGTGTAAAAATAAAATTTTATTAATTCAAACTATTTGAATTCAAATCCTAGTGCCGCCATGTATGAATGACTTTTTTGAATTATGTAGATTAGTGGAACACTAACAAAACAGATGCTCTTACGGTGAGGGAAAACATCGTGAGAAAACCTGGACATTCAGGCGACTGAATGTGTAACCGCGATCCAATCTGCTTAGGCTTCCCTCTTAACAGAGTCACGGAGGTAATATAGCTGATCTGCCAAATCCTGGACTATGGTCAAGACCGGGGTCCGCGCCCTCCCGCGCGAGGGCACAACCGGAATGTTGACGCCAAGATGAATAGTAATTATAATTAAATCTCTCCTAATGCGGCTAACTCGACAAGTGTTATGACAAAAACATGCAGCGGGTCTAGCCAAGATGCCGATCGCATTGTAGCGATTCTATTGTGATTGCCTATCGGAACTTGTCGGCTACTTTCGGTCAGCACTCGTAGATCGGCGCAGTAATGCGAATACTGCGAAGCTGGCCGAAGAGGGTCTACAGACGATACTGCAGCAGGGCGAATCAACCTTGGTTCGGCGTCCGACCACGCCCGCACAAAAGCAACTTTATTATGTACTACGTAAGGATCGCGTACGTAACTGTCTAGCTGCCTCCTAAATCGGCCCTGCCGCAGTGTCGTATGATCGTAGCCGGTCGTCAATGGCCGCCTTTATAATTTGTAAGGTGACGATATTATCGTGGACGTCCACGATATAGGATAATATCGTCATATCGATAGAGGTGCTATGAAGGGAACATTATTTAATATGACAGGTGTATGACGTTTTGCGAATGATTGTGCTTCGGGGTTGCCACAGAACAAAAATACTGTGGTCTCGAGACGTTTCTTATACCCTTAGAATGCGTTTCTCATATTGCCGATTATTTGACTTATCCCATTCAACACGTGTCCCTTTCACGCCACTTCTCCCCTATATCGTGGCCGTCCCCGACAATATCGTCACGGTCACGTTACAAATAACAGCGGCCAACAGCAATGGAATCCCGCCAGGATCTAACCAGCCCCTCTCTCCATGGCCCCTCCCGCCCAGATGCGCGGTGCTGTACTGCTACCAGTGCTACCTGCACGGCAACGAGCCGGGGCAGGCGGCGCTCGTGCGCACGCTGCTGCCGGCCGCCGCCGACGTGGCCGCGCTCACCGCCGGCCAGCTGCTGTGCGGGGGACTGTTCTCGGCAGGTATGTTTGAAAAGGGGGCGAATGGTTTTTGTTTGTAAGGTCTTTGTTGTGCATTTACAGGACAAACCCACCACCAACCCATGCTCCTGCCCACCTCTCGGTATACGGAGCGAATCACGGGAGATGCGCGCCCTACTTGCCGGAGGCTCTTTCAAGACGCGCACTTTCTATTCACATTTACAGGACAACAAAAAACAGACATAGGAAGACTGTACCACGAACTGCGCCAAGAATTGTTTTTACAGGCGGACCGCACGTTTCTATAATGACACGCTGAGTGATATCGACATGTTTGTTAACAACTTTCCACAGTATAAAAATAAATAAAAACAAACTGTTATATGCTTGCACTGTAAAACTTGTTATAGTTACTATAATTGTAGCATGCATACATACGTAAACAAAACTCACGCCTGTATCCCACAGGTAAGGTAGGCAGAGACTATTGTAGCAAATTATATTATTTAGGTACTTAGTATTGTTGTCAGCCGTAGCAGCTTATATATCATTTGTTAAATTACTTAATGAAACTATAAGTCTATATTAATCTTTTAATTTTTTTTATACCACTAAGGTGGCAAACAAGCTTGCGGCCTGCCTGATGGTAATCAGTCACCGCAGCCTATGGACGTTTGCAATACCTGGGGTATCACCCACGCGTTGCCGACCCCGTAAAAACCTTTTAACCCCTTTCTTGAAGAACTCCATGTTGTTCTCACCAGGGAAAACCTCTCTAGGTAGTTCATTCCACAACCTTAGTGTGCGTGGGAGAAAGTTCCTTTGGAACCGCACAGTTCGCGACCAATTTGGCTCCAAGGTGTGAGGATGAACTCCCTGTCGATGGCGAGCGGTGCGATGAAAGAATGTAGCTGTAGGCATCATGTCAAACAGTTCTTCAGAACAAACACCGTTGTACAAGCGGTAGAACACACAAAGGGAGGCGAAATCCCTCAGCTGACTCAGCGGCTCAATACCACTTGTGAGCATAGTATCATCGACAATTCTCACAGCGCGCTTTTGGATCAAGTCACAAGGACCAAGCTGATATGCCGGTGCTCCCGCCCATAGATGAGAGCAATACTTCAGATGGGGTCTGACTTGAGCCTTGTAAAGGAGAAGCCGTTGCCCCGGCGTGAAGTATTGCTTTGATATGTTAAGCACACCCAGCTTTTTAGATGCAAGCTTGACCTTTTCTTCCAAATGACTGCGAAACTGGACGTCGCTGGAGATGTCGACACCTAGGATATGTATGCTCTTAGAGTTGGTAAGCGGTGTATCCTGGAACTGAGGAGCTACAACAAATGGAGTTTTCTTGGCGGTGAACGCGCATACTTGTGTCTTAGTGGGGTTGAATTGGACTAGATTTAGTCGTCCCCAATCGGAGATTCTAGATAAAGTACTCTTGATTTTAGACACAAGTACTTCGCGACTTTCCTCCACTATGGCACGAGGGATATTGGCACGACCCGTATAAAAGGCGTCTCCAGTTCTGTCATCCGCATAGCAATGAATGCCGTCAATGGACAGCATATCATTGATATGAAGGAGGAACAGAGTTGGAGACAGCACCGAGCCTTGCGGGACACCAGCATAAATGTCCAAGCTATCGGAGCAACAGCCGTCAACTACTGCTTTGATGTATCTGCTGGACAAAAAGCTAGTTACCCACTTGCACAATCCCTCGGGAAGCCCGTATGATGGTAACTTCGATAGAAGACCTCTATACCAGACCCGATCGAACGCCTTCGCTATATCGAGGCCAACAGCCAGTGCCTCACCTTGACTCTCAACAGCTAAAGCCCAACGGTGTGTTAGATACACTAGAAGATCACCCGTTGAGCGACAATGTCGGAAACCATCTGCCTACTCCGCCTGTGGGACAGAGGTGTGAGCTTTATGTATCATCATCATCATCACAGCCCACACTCAGTCCACTGCAGGATTTAGGGCCTCTCTTACGGCAGGCGAGGTTATTGTCATAATCTCCACGCTTGGCAGGCGGGTTGGTGATCGCAGTGTTATAAATATAACAATGGAAAACGCTGCGACCCATTTTCCAGAGCTTTATGTATAGCTAGGATGTATGTATGTTAACACTCTCGCTGCGGCTGACGCAACAATTGCGTCCGACTGTGCGCATGACGTGCTCCGCGTTTGCGCACGACGCACCGCAGCCGCTCTATTTAATACGTGTGCTACGATACTGAGCACTGCTGTAGCATCTCTGGTATTTGAGTTAGCAGGGGAAGTGATAATTTGGTACCGTGCCACCCCCCAGACGTGCTCTCGAACTGGTTCTCGGCCGTGTGCCTGATGCACGCGGTGCGCGAGAACCCCTCCGCGGGGGAGCAGCTGCTGCGGGTGCTGCTGGCCGCCTCCGCCGCCGCCGCGCCGGACTCCCTGCTTGCGCACGCCGCCGCCCTGCTGCAGCACACGGCCCGCCTGCAGTCCAAGGTGGGTGCCTGCCGCCGCCGCCGCCGCCGCGCCAGACTCCCTGCTCGCGCACGCCGCCGCCCTGCTGCAGCACACGGCCCGCCTGCAGTCCAAGGTGGGTGCCTGCCGCCGCCGCCGCCGCCGCGCCAGACTCCCTGCTCGCGCACGCCGCCGCCCTGCTGCAGCACACGGCCCGCCTGCAGTCCAAGGTGGGTGCCTGCCGCCCCGCCGCCGCCGCCGCCGCCGCGCCCGACTCCCGCCGCCGCCCTGCTGCAGCACACGGCCCGCCTGCAGTCCAAGGTGGGTGCCTGCCGCCCCGCCGCCGCCGCCGCCGCCGCGCCCGACTCCCGCCGCCGCCCTGCTGCAGCACACGGCCCGCCTGCAGTCCAAGGTGGGTGCCTGCCGCCCCGCCGCCGCCGCGCCCGACTCCCGCCGCCGCCCTGCTGCAGCACACGGCCCGCCTGCAGTCCAAGGTGGGTGCCTGCCGCCCCGCCGCCGCCGCCGCCGCCGCGCCCGACTCCCGCCGCCGCCCTGCTGCAGCACACGGCCCGCCTCCAGGCCAAGGTGGGTGCCTGCCCCTGCCGCCGCCGCCGCGCTCGACTCCCGCCGCCGCCCTGCTGCAGCACACGGCCCGCCTCCAGGCCAAGGTGGGTGCCTGCCCCTGCCGCCGCCGCCGCGCTCGACTCCCGCCGCCGCCCTGCTGCAGCACACGGCCCGCCTCCAGGCCAAGGTGGGTGCCTGCCCCTGCCGCCGCCGCCGCGCTCGACTCCCGCCGCCGCCCTGCTGCAGCACACGGCCCGCCTCCAGGCCAAGGTGGGTGCCTGCCCCTGCCGCCGCCGCCGCGCTCGACTCCCGCCGCCGCCCTGCTGCAGCACACGGCCCGCCTCCAGGCCAAGGTGGGTGCCTGCCCCTGCCGCCGCCGCCGCGCTCGACTCCCGCCGCCGCCCTGCTGCAGCACACGGCCCGCCTCCAGGCCAAGGTGGGTGCCTGCCCCTGCCGCCGCCGCCGCGCTCGACTCCCGCCGCCGCCCTGCTGCAGCACACGGCCCGCCTCCAGGCCAAGGTGGGTGCCTGCCCCTGCCGCCGCCGCCGCGCTCGACTCCCGCCGCCGCCCTGCTGCAGCACACGGCCCGCCTCCAGGCCAAGGTGGGTGCCTGCCCCTGCCGCCGCCGCCGCGCTCGACTCCCGCCGCCGCCCTGCTGCAGCACACGGCCCGCCTCCAGGCCAAGGTGGGTGCCTGCCCCTGCCGCCGCCGCCGCGCTCGACTCCCGCCGCCGCCCTGCTGCAGCACACGGCCCGCCTCCAGGCCAAGGTGGGTGCCTGCCCCTGCCGCCGCCGCCGCGCTCGACTCCCGCCGCCGCCCTGCTGCAGCACACGGCCCGCCTCCAGGCCAAGGTGGGTGCCTGCCCCTGCCGCCGCCGCCGCGCTCGACTCCCGCCGCCGCCCTGCTGCAGCACACGGCCCGCCTCCAGGCCAAGGTGGGTGCCTGCCGCCGCCGCCGCCGCGCTCGACTCCCGCCGCCGCCCTGCTGCAGCTCACGGCCCGACCAAGGCCAAGGTGGGTCGTTGGCAGCCTGTACATAGTCCTGCCTTTACTCGCTCAAATGCACCCACACCCACGCACCACAATGTCTTCTTCGGTTCGCCGCATCCATCATCCGGGTGGCAGCAAGGCGTCAGGTGGTGGGACTCTGTCAAGCCTGAGGAGTCCACCTGGGTGAGTACAACAGCCTTTTCACTGTCTGCCGCCAAGCAACGATGCTTGTATTGTTGTGTTTCGGCTTGAAGGATAAAGTAGCCAGCGTCAGGCATAAGGCATTTGATCCTGATTGAGTCCTCCCAGTGACAGAAAATGCATTTTTTGTTCTGCATTTTTGTTTCATTTATCAGTCCTGCAACGTGTTCAGTGTCATATCGGGAACATCTATTGTTTTTTTATAGCGTGATAAAATTGCTGCTTAAATCCCACGTATACAGTTTGTGGCCTGGAACCGGGGTAAATATTAAAACGGAGGCTCTATAGGTCACTAGTAATGAAATCATCATGGTCCCAGTTAATTAAAATCAAAACTAAACATTTTGTTTTTTTTTCTAACAAACTTAATCGTAAATTCAATGTAATGCAAACAAAACAATAGTTCCGTTTAACTCGATCGAGTCATTCTGCATCGTACTTATTCTGAGCTACTCGGAACGTCTCGTTGACATTTTATGGGTTGTGTCGGCTGATATTATCTTATGGCCCATACCACGCCATTGACAATGTTAGCGATAATATCGTATTGGAAAAATCACGTAACTTTAAATTCTTATTGTGTGTAATGTATGGGTTTTGGTTAACTAGAATATTTTCAGAAATTATACCAATACTCTAAAGAGTCTCTATTTTCAATATTAGCCCCGGTTCTAGGCCACACACTGTATGTAGGAAACAGGTGACTAAACCTGCCGGTATCAGGAAAAATATCCCACGGGTACCTTATCATTGATTTGTACATCGCCTTGAGAGATACGACAAACACAATTCAAGTCCTATCCTATGCGAGTTAGACCGTGATATTTTTGTCGTTCGTATAGATGTCTTTTTCGGTTTATTGTCTCTGTCTCTCTCGCATGGGAGCCATAGACAATAACATGGACTAATTCGTCAAACTGTCAAACTGCATCGCTTTCATAGCCGATTAGGCCACACGAAGTGATGGGTTAACATCGCTGAGTCGAATGCGAGGGCCAACGGGGCCTTCGGCGTGAGGATACTGAGGACGATATTGATGATGAGTGTGGTTTAGTAGTTGGGTGACATTTAGTGTAAAAAAAATATTTTGATTCTTTGACGAGTGTGGTAATATTTTCCAGGTAGCCCTCTTAATGCTGCTATCCCAATGGCTGGCGTACTGCCCGGCCGCGGTAGCCGCGTTCCTGCAATGCCCGGGCGCCGTGGGATACCTCGTCACGCAGACCTGCGCCACCGAGCACGACGAGAACGAATACCTGTTGCAAGGGATGTCTGCCTTCCTCCTGGCCATATGCATACACTTCAACGACGATACGGTGCCAAATTATTCGAAGGACTCGTTGAAACAGCTGCTGGTTAAGCGGATCGGTGAGTGTTTGAGACGATTTTTAGCTAAGTATAGTAGCCAGACGAATACAAAAATGAATGGTATGACAATAGATGAAAAGAGTTCTAGTTCTAGAGTTAGAATTACTTCAAGAAAATGTACTTTATGTCACACAGGCGTTCGAGGGCACTCTTTTAGCTTGTGTTGATAATTATTACTATCTATAGGGATTAATGTTTGTTATTTAATTGAATTAAGACACAGCGGGGTAGGCCTTTCACAAGTGGACCGCTGACCTGATAAAGATCGCAGGTACAAGCTGGATGCGGAAGGCACAGGAGATCTTTGTGGAGATCTCTGGGGGAGGCCTATGCCCAGCAGTGGTCAGTTTCTCGGCTGATATGATATTCGAAAGGCTGCCACTATCTGCTCCATCATCAGATACAAGTACGGAGTTGAAGTAATCGTTAAACATGCTACTGACACTCTCGCAGTCAGTTGAGGACTTCCCTTCATAGGTGATATGAGCTGGTATACCATTATCTGAAACGGATGATTTAATAAACGACCAGAAATATCGTGGGGCTATGTTTACATTCACTCAATAATTCCCAACACTTTGAAATGTCAAACTTTATCGATACGCCATATTTGTTTACTACTTATGCCAAGTAAGAAAAAATTGACTATATCTATAATAGTGCCATAAGCACTTCACCCCCTTCACACAGTCGTCCTAGGCCGCTCTTCTAGCTTATGTCGATAATTATTACTATCTATAGGAGTGAATAGCACCAACCTCTTACACTCGCGGATATCGTATGTACAAGGCGACTAATGTTTTCGAGTCAAAAGATCTAGAGTCTTCGTAGGCTGCAAAATGGGCAGCAGCGTTTTTCATGGTTATATTTGAACACCGCGATCTCCAACCCGCCTGCCAAGCGTGGAGATTATGGCAAAAGCCTTCCCTATCATGGGAGAGGCCCTAAGTTAAGCAGTGGATTGTTGTGATGATGATAGGAGTGCCATAACTACTGTATCCCCTTCACACAGTCATCCTAGACCACTCTTCTAGCTTATATCGATAATCATTACTAACTATATGACTGCCATAACACTGTATCCCCGTCCCACAGGCCTGGAAACGTTCTCGTCCCGCCTGAGCGAAGTCCCCCGCGGCGAGGCGTACAACCGCGCGGCGCGGCATCCGCAGCCGCGAGCCGTGTCGCCCAACGACGCACTGCTAGACTACCAGTATACCCGGCTGTTTAAGGTGCTGGAAGGTACGGTGGCCTAATGAATAAATACATTTATTTATTAAAACAGGAATGGTTAAGGGGTCCGCTCGCCGCATCACCCCAGGAAAAACTCCTCGACTACCAGTATACCAGGTTGTTCAAGGTGCTGGAAGGTACGGCAGGGTTCGGCTGGGGCGCCTACAATTGGCAAAAAAAACAACAGTCACTTTGTATGGCATAGCCAGTCCGGCGTTGTGTTATTAGACGTCAGTGTGTAAGTGTAATAAGTCTTGTAACTTGTTAAGGTGTTAATGAAAAGAGCGTCGGTGGCCTAATGGTTAAGGGGTCCGAGGTCTTGTATCCCGCTCCAGGTTCGAATTGAACCCAGAGTCGCCACGTACCAATCAGTCTTTTTTGAGTAATGTAGATTAGTTGAACACTAACCGATGTTCTTACAGCGAGGGAAAACGTCGTGATGAAGCCTGCGCATTCAGGCGATTGTAACATGTAACCATGATCCAATCTGGTCAGGTTCCCCTGTTAGCTAGTTCGCGGAGGTAGACGGCAGTCGCTCCGCTATAATTACCTGATCTGCCAAATCCTGGATCATGACATTTTCACTACACATATTATCGGGTTTGTTACCACGGTTAGTGTCGAAATATCGAGGTAAAAACAATAGTTACCGTGGTAACAAACCCGATAATATGTTTATTGAAGGTTCCTCGATTACCGTCAAGGCGGACCCCGGGCCCTCTCGGGCGAGAGCACAGTCGGGACGTTACGCCAAGATGACCAGTTGGTTAGGTTCTTTAGGTATTTTAATGTAGACATAGACATAGACCTCATGAATGCAATAAATACATTGATTGATTGATTGATAGACGTATCTTTATTTTATCTAATAAAACATTCAAAAAACTTAAAACTAACAGAATAAGTACATAATAAGAAAGCAGGGCGATGCGTCCTCGGACCAAATTGGACCGGCCTCAGCTCATGCCAATGCTATGAATGGCAGCAGCCAAACACAGCGCTGGTTTTCAGTCTGACCCATAATAGAGCTCGATGTGAATTGAAATCATCAACGCAAAGATGATTATTTTCATGGTGTCTCCCCCCAGGCGTGGTGACGCAGAGCTTGACGGAGCGTCCGCAGAACGGCGTGGCGGAGGACTCGGCGAGCGACGAGGCCGCACTCGACCAGTATAAGACCCTTATTCGGCAACAGGTAGGTTAAGTGCTCCTTAATGCTGTGCAACGTCATCTACAACAGACACTTCCTATCAACTTGGACTATCAACACTGGAAAGACGTAGACAACGTGGTAATCTGATAGAAACATATAAGATACTATATGGACATTATGATGTGAAGGGACTAGAAACCATCTACAACTTAAATAATAACAAAAACCTCAAGAGGCCATACACTGAAATTGTCAAGATCACAGGGAACCAGTAACCCCAGACACAACTTTTTCCCAAATAGGGTTGTCAGTGCATGGAATGAATTGCCGGAATCAGTGATCAGTGCTCCATCGGTGAACTGTTTTAAAAATAGACGGGATAGACATTACAAGAACTAAATATTGTGATATACACGCATCAGCTTCTAGTGTATAATAAATAATAATATTAATAATATTTTTGCATTGCTGAAAATTTTGTGACAGATGATAGTGGTCGAATAGGTTATCGAACCTGGGGCCCTTTTCGCGCTAAATTTGAACGTATTTACCACAACCAGACCGCAGCCGATGTCACATGCAGTCTTTCTTTTTCACTACATAATTAGAAAGATATGTCATTGGACACTACGGTTTTCACGATGAGATTTTTCCAGATGGCGCTATTGAGACGTGAGGTCTTCTCTCATAATAAATCCCAGTCATTGGCTGGAGCAGATCCGTCATTTAACGCCAGTTGTTTCTGTCCTAATCCGCTGATTACCTTCGACTAAATTCAGAAGCAAAAATCGTGAGAGCAAATAAAAGTGGAATGTATTGCTCATTAAATAAGGTCCATTTTTGTTTCACGGCTTTTGGAAAGCGGAGCGAAACGTAACATAATATGATTGGGTGTCAAACCTGTGGCCCTAGCACAAGTGTGTCCGCGACAAAGCTCGCGCCGCGAGAGAGCGTTTGTCTCTTTCTCTCAATACTAAGACGAAAGAGATTGCAATACCTATGTCGCGCTTTTTCTCGCTTATCGCGCGCGAGAGCAACTTGTGCTAGGCCTACTGGTTTCAAACACTGTAATCTCCGACCCGCCTGCCTAGAACGAAGACTATTATGGCAAAACCTTCCACTCACATTCAGCAATGGACTGTTATAAGCTGTTGGTGATGATAACGTGGTCCCTTGGTATCAGGACTCGCGGTTGCAGGAGCTCACGCAGCAGCTGGACCAGCTTCTGAGACAGCATCAGCTCTTACAGGTGAGTCACTTTACCTGGTTTCGTCATCTCATGAACGCGCCCAGGGGATTTTCGAAACTCGCATTCACGCGAACGCATTGGCCGTGCGGTGTCCGGCAGAGTAGAATAGTACCAACCCCTTACACTCATGGGTGTCGTACAAGGCGACTAATGTTTTCGAGGCAAAAGATCAAGAGTCTCCGTAGTCTGGAAAATGGGCAGCAGCATTTTCCATTGTTATATTTAAACACTGCGATCTCCAACCCGCCTGCCAAGCGTGGAGAATATGGCAATAACCTCCCCTTTCGTGGGAGAGGCCCTAAGTCCTGCAGTGGACTGTTACGGGCTGTGATGATGATTCACGCGAACGCTCGCCTTCTTATGCTTGTCTTTCCTATCCCTAGCAACTAACTACCACATACCACACCTAACTTGTGACCACATATATTGTAGTGCCTCGAGAAGGTGTCTGATGTGACTCGTTTTTACAAATTATCATAATAAATTAATGCTGAATACTTACCATGAGTGTGAAAGTGATATGTAGCGCACGCGAGCGCTTGTGGAGGCGTGCGGTTTCAAAAATATGGCTTTAGCGTGAGGCCTCATCCTTAGGAATTAAAAAGTGTATTACTACATATTATTATAAAACAAAGTTCCACGCCCCGTCTGTCTGTCTGCTGTCTGTTCGCGATAAACTCAAAAACTACTGAACGGATTTTCATACGATTTTACACAGGCAGAGTAATTAATGAGGAAGGTTTATGTGTATTAAATATGCATATAATAATAGAGGAACCCCGTGAAAACTCGCGCGAAGGAAATATTATCGTTACGTGTTACAAAATGGAGCTAGGCTAGTTAGGCCTACTCACGCTGCGTTTTCCGGTATGTGGTCGCCACTCGAGAACTTTACTGCTCCATCGACCATCTGTTCTTCAAGTTATGTGGCCTGCACACTGCCACTTTAGCCTGGTAATCCTTCGGGCTATGTCGGTGACCTTGGTTCGCTTGCGGATCTCCTCATTTCAGAATCTATCACGCAATTTATTACTAATCTCTTTTCCAGAGCACACTAAACGAGTCCCACGCAGCCAACTCCCTCCTAAAGGACGAGAATACATTGCTCAAGGCGCAGATGTCGATGCCGGCACAGGCCCCTGCGAACCCCATCCCCGAGGACCCCAGGAACCCCGAAGACCCCAGGATACCCCAATACGTAGCGCAAATGCAGCAGTTGACAGCAGAAGTGTCGAGGCTCAATGAGGAGCTGAGACTGAGCAAGGAAGCCCAGAAGACGGCGGCTGAGGAGATGGAGAAACTGAAGAAGGATCAGGACGATTTGCTCGAGTTGCTGGCTGATCAGGTGCGTGGAAAAGTTTTATAATTTTAATAATACTACCTCTTCCTGCACCGCATACCTTCTGTCAACTGTTGTCTCTCCTGGTAGACTGGTAGATAATGCTATTTTAGCTTTGAGTCCGCCAATGTACTGTTTGTGCATGAAGTATAAATAAATAAATAAATACTAGAGGGTCCGGCGCAAATTCGTCCGCAAGGAGTCCTTTCCTTACCCTGCCATAACCAACCCTACCCCTATTATTACCTTCCCTACCCTATACTTACCCTACACCCACCTACCCTTTTTTTCTTACATAAAATAATAATAATAATAATCGTGTCAAATTCACACAGCGCCATCTAGCCCCAAAGTAAGTAAAGCTTGTGTTGTGGGTGCTAGATAACTGATATACTTTTAAATACATACTTATTATACATAGAACACCCGTATTATACATAGTAACAAAAATTAAAAATCATCATTTCAATTTCTGCCCGGCCGGGAATCGAACCCGGGACCTCTTGCGTGGCAGACCGGCATGTTGACCACTGAACCACTCAGGTCGTCATAGAAAACTTTTAATCCAACAAAAAAGAATTAGCTAAATAGATGCAGCCGTTCGGAAATTAAGCGCGAACATGCAAAATTTTGATACCTTGGGTTATATTATTGCATTAGTTTCTAAGGTTCTCAATTTATCTGAAGATTAAATATAGCCTATGTTACTCGCTAATAATGTAGCTTTCTATAGCTGAAAGAATTTTTTAAATCGGTTAAGTAGTTTTTGTGTTTCTCCATTACAAACAAAGAAATCGACAAACAATGCAATCTTAGTAAATACCTAATAAATGTTAAGAGACCTTATAGAAAACCGCAAGGCAATGCTAGTGTGTAATACTAATGAGGAATAACTCTTCGCAGGACTCGAAGCTAAACGAATACAAGATGCGTCTGTTATCGCTGGGGCAGCCCGCCGAGGACGCGCCGCCCTCATAGTATTACACCATTTGCTATTCGTAGCGACCTTAACACTGTGAAAATAAACGGTTTATCGATACCAAGAACCGGCAGACACCACTGGGACGCGATATGTGGGTCTACAATGTCATCGTAGCCAGAAGACACCCACTGCTGGGCATAGGCCTCCCCCAGAGATCTCCACAAAGGCCGGTCCTGTGCTTTCCGCATCCAGCTGGTAGAGCTCGTCTAATTTAAAATGCCGCGCCCCACTATCGCATTAACGCACACAAGCAGGTTTACAATATGGACGCAATACATATACAAATGCCGTTGTAATTGGTCATTCGGTTGCCGATAAGATTCAAACGTAGGATCACGCGTCGTTCATTGGGTCCCACACAGATGAAGTCTCGTTATTAATATTTGCACTCACACATTGAAATCAACTAACTAAGTAGTGGGGCGCGTCATCTTAGACTAGACGAGCTCTACCTACCATGTACAGTTGACAATTAGTTGACCCCTATCCTGACGATAATTCATATGACAATATGGAGTAAGGTGTCAGGTAATTAGTTGTATGACTGTACACACAACGTCCGACCAAGTTACCCAGTAGCGTAGCATTAGCAGGCTGTTTGGTAATTTTATACCTAGCTAGTTCCAGTCGGGACTTTACCAAGCTTTTCTGACAGTTTATAAAGGAAAAGTTAGTTCGACGTGTCTCAATAGATGGCGTTGCTTAGTTTTTTTCAAGTATTTTGATATTGATAGCCAAAGTAACTTGGATAGTTTGCAGATACGTAACGTACGCTTTTGTGATTTGAGAATTTGAGTTTTCTGAGAATAGTATTTAATCAACGCCATTTGTTTAGATTATTCGAACAACTTTTTCTTTTTTTGGCTGTTGGCTGGAAGCTGTCACTAGATATGGATCCATCCATATCTAGTGACAGCTTTATTTAGCTGACCTCACCTCACCTCACTGGTCTCAGTGGTGGCATATTGTAGATTTTTGGTATCGTAAAAGCCCAAAAGGATCCCTACCATTAACATGTATGAGTCAAGTACGTATCGTAAAAGAATTAACGAACGCAAGTAACGAACGTGTGATTCGATCCAACCATGACAGTTGGTAGGTCCATCTATTGTATAGTGGAGACACTCACTGTTAAACTTTATAGCGAATTTCTATGACAAAAGACTATAAAAAAGCTATTAATCTATTGTGCTGCTATGAAAGCCTTGGTTGTTGTATATCCACTATCTAGTGGTTTGTGTTGGTAGTAGTTTCGAGACTTTACATTATTGTGAAAGCGAAGTCAGCTCAATTCGATCCCTTCCCTGCGTTTCTAGCTAGCTAGTCCATTGAGGGTTGGATACGCGGCGCGCGCGATAAGCGAGAAAAAGCGCGACATAGGTATTGCTATCTCTTTCGTCTTAGTATTGAGAGACAGAGACAAACGCTCTCTCGCGACGCGTTGTCGCGGACACACTTGTGCTAGCGCCACAGTGCGCAATGCATTCGCAAACGCGTCGTAAATGGAACAATTTCTGAGAGTCGAGAAAAAGATAAAATATTTGTAATAGATGGCGTTGAGTAGACACGATTCTCAAAAATAAATCAAAATGAGACCGTTATAATATCTATAAAAATGTTGACATTTTGCGCGTTCTTCTCAGGAAAGGTAAATAAAACTAAGTATATTTTCATGATACACCTTTCCGAGTAACTTCGGTTATTACGGTTGCGGTATTCAATACCTGAGAATCCTGTCTAAATAGCGCCATCTAATGAGGCACGCCGAATTACACTTTTAGTAGGTGTCTGAACATCCCTATTGTGAGTCGCGTAATTTCGGTTGCGTAAAGTCCCGACTTGTTTCACTTTCGTGTTACCGAAATACGGAACTAATATTGCGCGTCGTGGTGTTATTAAAAACCTTAATTATTTTATTTTTGTCTTTTTAATAGAAATCTTGAGCTCTTGCGGCGTCCAAATAGCTTGATAAGTATTATAAAAGATTACGCAGATTTCAGATGTTAATTTCTTAAATTTATTTCTAAATAATTTATGTTAATTTGTGTGTGCAATTGTTTAATTATTGTAAAGCAGTTATATAATTCTTATTATACAATATGGATGAAATAATATGTCGTCGCGTGAAGGAAAGGGTGTATCAGGATCATTGTCATCAGGGTGGTGATATCAGTATTATATCGTCCAGATAAATTAAAGAAAAGGTTCACATTTACTCCACTGTATTTATTCCAATTCATTTTTGCACATCACTTATAATTTCACTTGAAATCAGAGCAGTATCACAATGTAGGCAGTTGAGGTGATTAACTTTCTTATTTCAAAAGTGATTTTAAAATTACTTTATTTTCAAACGTAAATAACACTTTCTATAAACGAAATGTGGAGACAGTTTCAAGACGCGTCACTCCTCGGCGGCGGTCGCGCCAAGAATGGCCGCCACTCGGCCCGAGTCGTGCCGTCGAGACTCTGTCAGCACGCCCCACCAGAGGGCGCACTCCCACTTCCGTTTTCTTCGTCATGAGTCCGTACTATTGACCACATGAGTCCGTACTATTGACCGCATCCGTCACGGCCGTCCTGCTATACACACGTCCTCGTGTGTTATCTGAAACATGAAAACCATAGCACAGTACCATATTCGCTCGGTCACTTCTGACCACAACACATCACCCAAGTAAGTGTTATGAATCATGTGATTGGATCTATCACGACTGCTTCAACCCACCAATACTTAAGTAACTGCTATTTGTGTACACATAAAACATACGTACATTATCATTTATCATACTAAACTTCCGTAGATTGAGAGAGACTTGAGAGAACAACATCATCTCGTACACAAGTTATTCTTTCTAAGTTGCCGGCATAAATTCAGCTACGGCTTCAGTTTATGAGAGAGGCGTGACAGGACACCAGACTATGAACCGTATCACAATTACCACAAATGAAGGTTTCATCATCATCACCAGTGTTTTCCCCTTGATGATCTTGTTGAGTGGGAAACATCACAAATCCAATCACAAAGCTCGTGTACTGTCCCCGACCTCCATTACTGTAGGTACGTAGATTTACTACAAATATGTGACATACCTACCTACATAAAATTTTCAGTACTCGGCAAAAGACCCAATGTTACTTCGAGTGTGATCGAAACACTCCTTCATTAAATGCCATATGATTTTGGTCATCCGTCAGCGCCATCCTAATTTTAAAAATAAAAGTAATATTACCATACAGAAGAAATGACACACAGGCGAACCACCACACTGACGAACGCTATCAGACGGGCAGCCACGCAATCGGGCCGCCTCGCAACCGGGCCGGCACGCAACTGGACCTGCACAATAGCGAAATACCACACAGACTAGGTGCCACACAGACTGGGTGTCACTCTGGCCAGTACCACTCTAATCGTCAAACTACGAGTATATTCTATATCCTGTATCACGTCTGCCATAGCACGATACAGGTAAGATGTCACACAAGGGTAAATGGCACAGAGGCGAAATGCCACACAGAAAAATACCACACCGGCGAAATGCCATACAGGCGGAATGCCTCACAGGCTAAATGCCACACAGGCGAAATGCCAAACAGGCGGGATGCCACACAGGCAAGATGCCACACAGGCGAGATGCCACACAGGCGGGATGCCACACAGGCGAAATGCCACACAGGTGGGTGCCACAGAGGCGGAAGCCACACAGGCGGGAGCCACCCAGGCGGGAGCCACACAGGCGGGATCTACACAGGCGGGAGCCACACAGGCGGGAGCCACACAGGCGGGAGCCACCCAGGCGGGAGCCACACAGGCGGGAGCCACACAGGCGAGAGCCACACAGGCGGGAGCCACCCAGGCGTTAATAAACATTGCCAACATATAAGCTCAGTGTTGTTCATTCGTCACATTTTTTAAACCAGTAGGTACTTATAGACTCTAGTAATACCTCTTTCTATAATATAGGGGCACCACTGTAGTAGCCGTACTTATATAGCCACTGCTAGACTACACAGTATACTTTTTAATATGAAATTGCATAAATCATGAAGTAGTAACTTTAACACGCTTTACTTCACTAATAGCTGTCTATAGACTTTCAGCTCGTGGTCAATTCTTCGACCAAACCTGCACTAAGTCAGTGATAGGTAACACAGTCATATCTGCTATCATAACACGTAATAACGGTCTACCAGTTACATAACAAGTAATCGTCACAGACTCGAACAAATGTTCACGGTGATATCTCTACAAAAACAACATTATCTCTACTGCTCAATATCAAAACTAAATCAGGAGTTTAATAATATGAAGCTCTCACGTTTATCTGTTACGCCAGTCATAGGTAAGTTGTTACCATCCAGTTCATATATTACCACACCAAAACTAAACAAGTAATAATCATCGTCATCAATTTTAACTGTTCGAACAAGTATACTCTATTTAGAGTTTACGTTATGTTTTAGCCTCCCATTTTGATACGATTTAACAATGATTGTAATAATGAAGGTGTCCCATATACAGACGCCTTCTAAAAAAAAATTTACAACATTAAATTTGCCATCTACAGCCACAACATCGAGACTTTCGGGGCTATCACACACATGATTTCCAGGCCACTCCAAGTCAGCCAAATAAATCAGGATATTTGACCTCAACAACAGTTCAGGTACTATTAAACTTGTACTGGCAGAAGGATATAAAATCTCACCATTGCTTACACTGCCTCATCTTACTGGTACAACAACAGAACTCGAAAAAGTTACTTTATATCGGTAATCATGGAAATTTCAGTACTCGGAGCTAAAGTTAATTTAATAAACCGACTATTGAACAATCACCAATCACAATCACCAAACCAACAATCACCATATCTGGACTTTCTTAACATCATTATCGTTCAACATTTTCTCACAAAGATTGAAACAACTACCTTCTATTAGCCACGCTCCCATAGCCTCCATCAGGCCGGTAAGCAACCATAAAACTCTCCCATAGGCTCCATCAGCCCACCATCAGTGATGAAACACGATCACCTCCATCCGTTGATGCGAATTACGAAATTTTAAGAAAACAAAACTATCACATAAATCTTATAAAAACCTCGGCTCGATAGACGTCACATATTGAGTTAGCTTCTTAGATAGATCCATCTAACAAAGTCTTTAACCAGGTCAAACTAAGTCATATTAACATAGAACAAATGGTTTTCGGTCGAACTAAGTCACAGGTTTATCTTTAGTTACTCAAAACATAAATCGAAATTATCTACCGTCAATCAGTTCACTTACTCGTATTTACTTTTTCTTTCGATTAATAACTTTATACCAACATAAAATTAAATTACTAACCAAACTACCCCTTTTTTCCGTTTTGTAGTATTAAAAGAAACGTATATGAGTGATCCCATTGTTACCGCGGATATCTTCTATAACATTGGGAAACTACGACCACAATAACAAACATACTGAAATATGGAAAAGTTCGTTCGAATGTCTCCTGTTAAATGTAAACAAACACGCTAACAATTTTTCTCTTTTTTTTTTTCGATACATGTTGGCACCCTCCCGCTCGCATAGAAATCGCGGAGATCTTTACTGGGTCATTATTGAAATTTTGCACATTCGAATCCTATCCTATCTCTAAGATACAACATCCTAAAGTACACCAGCTAATTGTTCCACAAACTCACTGCTACGGCATCCCTGCCACACTGTTATTATCAAATATTTACTTAATCAGCAATCTGGAACGATTTATGGTGACGGGAAAAGTCGAAGGCAAGAGACCCAGAGGCCGAAGTCCGAAGAGATGGGCGGTCCAAATATCCGAACGATACATCCGTCAACATCGCATTACATCAGGCGACCGATGGAGACAAACTCCGAAGATGTCACGATCCTCAGCAGTGAGGTAACGATCAAGAAGAAGAAGTCAATCAGCGGCAGTACCACCATAAAGATGCTTACGTACTCAATTTATAAAAATAATAGGACTATGCTTTCAAGTATTTCTTATTCTTGTTTTCCGATAACTGACGTGATGTTGGTAATACGTTAAATCATAGCGTGTTTCAAGATGGGAAAATAATCTTAGATTAAATGACACTTTTTTAATTTTAACACAGTGTACTGTAACATTTAGAGGGATTTAACATAATTCTTTATTTGACA
The DNA here is from genome assembly GCA_905147135.1 of Blastobasis lacticolella. NCBI lineage: Eukaryota > Metazoa > Arthropoda > Insecta > Lepidoptera > Blastobasidae > Blastobasis > Blastobasis lacticolella. The sequence continues at coordinate 17,280,262 of LR990055.1, read as the reverse complement.
TAGGTACCCGCAAAAGCTAATATTTATTAAACTTGGCAGTAGTTTTTGACATCTTTACCAACAATTTGTAACACTGACCATAAATGACGTTCTTTTTGTTTTGTTTACATTCTTTCTATTTGTAGTTTCACTAAAGATACAAATTAACCTGCCCTTCTCTCTACTAAGGGCATCAATAGTGTTTCTGTCAGAATACTTTTCTGAATTATCAAAGTAAATAACTCTTAAAATCTGCTAGGGAGCCTCTTTTCAGCACAGGTTTTTACCAAATAATAATTATGTATAGGACTCACCAGATGAAGAGGAACTGTCAATATCACATCATTTCTCAGTCATGTACGCAACACTCGCAGATTGTCTACCATCGTCCCATGTTGAAACAATCACGTTGAGGCTACCAGTCCAGCGTTGCATTGCAATGTTGTTCTCGTAGGTGATGCGAACCGTTGTACACCATTGTTATGCAATAGAAGAAAATAATTGTATTAGTAAAACTTAAAAAATAAAAAAATGATAATCGTTTTATTTATCTGCAGAAATTTAAGCAATTAATTTAATTGTGGTGTCAAACCACACTGCTAAATGAATCTAAATCTAAGCATTTACTTTAACTTCATTGAATAAACTTTAGCTGGCTAATTTAGAACTACGCAAATTACTCAACTAACACTATTTATTTTTGTTAAAAGAGGGGAATATTTTACATGAGTAATCTAAATTAAGTTCCGCAAAAACAAAGAATACATACCAAAGTGCCGTCCATAGTAAGTTTCACTCGATTTTTAATAATGGTGTCAATATCCCAATGGTGCTCTCGAAGGCCCGAGGTCTGCCTTGACCATAACCAATTGGTACAGATGATTTGTTGTTTACTTTATAAATCCCCCAATCTGTCTGACGAAGTCTTTGTCTTATATCTCGGGGTGTTTGGACTCTTGGCTGCGCTTTGAACGTGTTTAATCATTTTATAATTTAATGTAGGCAATTCAACTGGATCGAGTAATCACTCTCCTTTTATTATTACGCTTCCACAAAGCGTTATCTGCATTTTCTTTGTCGCTTCTCATCATACCATCTCTTGGGCGTTGCGTTCGTCATCACCGCTTCTGATGTCGTCGCGTGAAGGAAAGGGTGTATCAGGATCATTGTCATCAGGGTGGTGATATCAGTATTATATCGTCCAGATAAATTAAAGAAAAGGTTCACATTTACTCCACTGTATTTATTCCAATTCATTTTTGCACATCACTTATAATTTCACTTGAAATCAGAGCAGTATCACAATGTAGGCAGTTGAGGTGATTAACTTTCTTATTTCAAAAGTGATTTTAAAATTACTTTATTTTCAAACGTAAATAACACTTTCTATAAACGAAATGTGGAGACAGTTTCAAGACGCGTCACTCCTCGGCGGCGGTCGCGCCAAGAATGGCCGCCACTCGGCCCGAGTCGTGCCGTCGAGACTCTGTCAGCACGCCCCACCAGAGGGCGCACTCCCACTTCCGTTTTCTTCGTCATGAGTCCGTACTATTGACCACATGAGTCCGTACTATTGACCGCATCCGTCAAATATATTTCGTTTTCTTGTAAATATTACTTGTAGTTGTTATTTTTAGACAATTTTATGAATTATAATGAGAATTGAAATGATTTACTGGGTTTTTCTTTACCTTTAATTAACCTGATGGTTCGATTTTGTCGTTCGAGTAACGTGTTATAGAGGTGGAGCGACGATGGCCGAGTGGTTAGGGTATCCGACTCGTAAGCATGAGGAACAGGGTTCGAATCGCACTGAGGCCATTTACCAATGACTCTTTTCTGACTTATGTACTGTGAGGGAAAATATCGTGATGATAACCATTATCCAATCTGGTCAGGTTCCCCTGGCAGCAGAGTCACGGAGGTCAGATGGCAACCGCTCGACTGTAATTATATGATCCTGGATCATGGTCAAAGCCCACCCTGGCCTCTCGTGCACAAGAGCACAACCGGGAGTTTAACGCCCAGATTATTTTTGGGGTTATAGAGGTGGGCAACGCATTGGCGATACTCTGGTGTTGCTGATGTCTATAGGCAGCGGTGACCACTTTCCATCAGGTAGTGGTGTAACATAAAATTATAACGATTACCCCTGATGAGGTGGAGAGGTCTCTGGTACGTATGAAGAACGGAAAAGCTATTGGCCATGGCGGAATACCCATAGAAACCTGGAAAACAATAGGGACCCGGGGCGTACTCTTGCTCACTGAGATTTTCAACAGGATTGTAGCTACGGGGCTTATACCTGACGCGTGGCGCGTAAATATTATCACGCCAATCTATAAAGGAAAAGGCAGTGTGCAAGAGTGCGGCAGCTATCGAGGTATCAAACTTATAAGCCACACAATGAAGCTATTCGAACGGATTATTGACCAGAGACTTCGCCAGGAATGCGTCTTGTCGGAATGTCAATACGGCTTCAAGCCGGGCTGCAGCACCATGGATCCAGTCTTTGCTCTCAGGGTCCTCCAGGAGTCTCATTGCAGTAGGAATCAACCGTTGTATTACGCATTTCTTGACCTGCAGAGGGCTTTCGACAGTGTCCCCCGGGAGATAATTTGGTGGGCTCTGAGAGCAAAGTCTGTGCCCGAGGCGTACATTTGTATTATACAGGACATGTATGCCAATGCTGGAGCTGTAGTCAAAACCATCGTAGGTCATACTAATCCCTTCCCGATTACTGTAGGAGTTCACCAGGGCTCTGTGCTGAGTCCTTACTTGTTTTGAATTGTGCTCGATGCCCTCTCAGCGGAAATTCAGGACATGCCTCCCTGGCTTATGAAGTACGCTGACGACATTGTAGTGGTGAGCAAGCTTAGGCAGGACCTTGAGACCAGGGTAAACACGTGAAAGGACGTGCTAGAAAACGGTGGTTTGAAACTGAACGTCGCCAAAACAGAGTATATGACCAGCTGTAGCGCGGATCCCGACACCATCCGTATAGGTAACGAAACTGTTAGTAGAACAGATAAATCTAAATACCTCGGAGCCGTGATGCACGAGTCTGGTGATATCGGCCCCGATGTCAAGTCCCGAATCTCTGCAGCTTGGGCCAAATGGCGGGAACTCACGGCAGTCACCTGTGACCCTAAAATCCCTATCAAGCTCAAAGGGCTTATATACAAGAGTATAATTAGACCTGTGCTGCTCTATGGCTGCGAAACATGGCCATCGCTGACGAAACACGTTCGCGAACTTCACGCCAACGAAATGAAAATGCTGCGCTGGATGTGCGGAGTTACACGGCTCGATCGAATACGTAATGAATACATCCGTGGCAGTCTTGGCGTGAGCGATATTGTGGACAAGATCGAGGAGGCTCGCCTGCGCTAGTTTGGTCACGTGTTGAGTAAGCCTCAGGGATACGTGGGAAATAGGTGCCTGAATCTGCCGGTATCAGGAAAGAGGCCCCGTGGGCGACCCAAGAAGCGATGGATTGACATCGCTGAGTCGGATGCGAGAGCCAACGGCTTACGACGCGAGGATTTTTTTTTATACCACTAAGGTGGCTAACAAGCTTGCGGCCTGCCTAATGGATGCCGAAGACCGGGCGAAGTGGAGAAGAACTTGTAGGAAAGCGGACCCTGGCAGAGGCCGGGATAAGCGCTAGGACGATGAGTGGTGTAACATAAAAAAATTGCGTGGAGGGTGCGTGGTAGGGTAGATGTGGGTAGGGTTTGGTGCAATCTTTTTTAGGGTTGGAGCAAAACAAAAAGCAAAAGCATTGTTCGTCAACGAATTCATTTTATTTTTCACCTGTCAACATTCTCAGGCCAAGATTGAATACAACAATAAATATTTCTTATCTATATTCCTAACTAATTAAGCAGTCTCTTAAAGAAATATATATACATTTTCACTTTTTTCAATATAGTGGTGGACTAAATAAAAAAGTCGGATCAAGGTTAATAGAAAAAAAACTTCAGATTGTATCGTTTTTTTTTTAAAACAAGTCATATACTGAAAGAACATTTATAGGCCTTTCAAATGATAACCATATTTCATACATAATTAAATTTGCTACCTAGATTGAGCTATTTTCCCAAAAGTCCTACACACCAATCCTAGAGTCGATTTTTTAGTCCACCAGTGTATATTTTTTGACGTATTATATCATATTTGCAGAATGTCAGATTAGCAGAATATCAGACTGGTATGCTGCTAGTCTGACATATTGCTAACCTGATATTCTGCAAATCTGACATAATACGTCAGAACGGTATAATTCATTACAAATATTACAGGGCGTTCAGTGCATATTAGGCGTAAAGTACGTTTCGTACGTAATAGAAAAAAGACAATTTGAGGGCTACAACGAATAATGCTACATGTGGCGTAAAAAGTAACTAATATATCACCAATAGCTTAAATATACTGAGGAAAAGTCACTGACGCCCCCTCGCGATCATTACTATCGTTGTCGCGCCTTATTTTGTCTTTTTAACCCCCGACGAAAAAACAAGGGTGTTGTAAGTTTGACATGTGAAGATGTGTCTCTGTGCATGTGTGGTGTCTGTCTGTGGCATCAGAGCTTCCGAACAGATGGACCGATTTGATGTGGTTTGTATTTGACAGGCAGTTTAATATTTCGTAGCTTTGTTACATTAAAATCGGTTCAGTAGTTTTGGAAATATTTGAGTATATGTAATCATGGTCGGAACAAGTGGCGCAGGATAGGGACCAATGACGAGTTCTTGTGTCGGAGGCCAAGATCCACTTCGGGTCGCTGAGCCAGCGAAGTAAGTAAGTAATCATGGTCGTCTTTTCCGACGTTTTTCTGTCGGTTAGGTTCCAAAATGGGGTACAAATTATTGGGCGGTATTCGTACTAAAACAGAACCGCGTATACTATGAAAAAATATTACGTATTGGCTATGAAATGGCAAACACCTATTTAAAATCGATTAAGTATTTATAAAGCTAAAGACTGATTTGTAATGCCTGAAATGTATTAGCGTATATGGAAAATTATACAGTGTGTGGCCTAGAACCGGGGCAAATATTAAAAACGGAGGCTCTATAGGTCACCAGTAATTAAATCATCATGGTCCCAACTAATTAAAATCAAAACTTTTTGTTTTTTTCTAACAAACTTAATAGTAAATTCAATGTAATGCAAACAAACAATAGTTCCGCTCAACTCGGTCGAGGTCATTCTGCATCGGAGCTACTCGGAACGTCTCGTTGACATTTTATGGATTGCGTCCCGTACCACGACATTGACAATGTTAGCGATAATATCGTTTTGCAATAATAACTGATTACGAATCCAAACTTTAAATTCTTATTGTGTGTAATGTATGGGTTTTTCTTAATTAGAATCTTTTCAGATAAAATACCAATACTCCAGAGAGTCTCTATTTTCAATATAAGCCCCGGTTCTAGGCCACACACTGTATAATCGTGCCGTGGTAGTTTCAAAGTTATAAGCGATTCATCTAAAGTCATTAGTTTTATGAGATTTGATAAAAAATCATGGATAATTCCCTGTGTTTTTGAATATAACATATAGGTATACTTATTTTTTCTTATAAGAACTAGATATACATGAAAATATAATATCTCTTTAATTTTATATAATAATTTGCACGTTATTGTTCATTGCGAACATCAATTACTAGTTAATATAGGAATGTTTAATAACGTCACATCACAATTACTTTTAGGGGTCTTGCACGCCACGTTTTCTTTAGGAGGCATCACCCGGGTTTCACGACATTTGACAACGAGGGCCTATGGGCCTAGGCTCTGCCACACAACACTGCTTCAACTCCTGCTATAATCTGTTTCAAAACTAAATACCTATGTAAAATAACTATGTATTATGTTAGCGGTACAGCACTACATATTGAAATAAAGACTTCGTGTCACCATGTTGAAATGTCATTTTGTTGTCAACTACAGCGCCATTGGTCGGCCAACATAATAAAATAGGTATTTAATCTTGAAATTATTTATAGTTAGCTAGGTTTTTTAGAAGCGACCCATAAGAGCTTCTGAGTTACGACGCCTTGGCACGCCCGAGGACAAACTAACACATCAATGTACTAAAACGACATCAACAGCATTCGCAGCACGCTCCGGGAAACGCGCGTCTACGGTGCCTAAAGAAATACGTGGTGTGCAAGAGCCTTTACAAGAACAACATAATATTACGGCTTAGCTGAGCGTTTTCTTTTAAGCAATCTTTTAGTATTTGTTTGTAGCCTCCTCTTCTGTTCTGCCATTTTACTCATATGCTTTTGCTGTTCAATAGCTGGGCTTAAAGTATAATTATTCATGATAAACTAAAATGAGTGTCATTACATTTTCCTCCTGTCGCGTATTTTGTAACCGTACCTTATCTATAGTTCGTGCCAAATGGATTAGCAACAGCGCGCCTTCTCGATCAACTACTGGCATTATTTTATTAAAAATACATGAGAACTGCAACGAATGTATTTCGTGTATTTTCAAATTGTAACGAATACAACTATTTGAAACGTAACAGCTATCGCTTTGACCGCTTACAAATTACTTCTGACCGAGAGATCAATGTACGTTATTGACTTTCCATTTAGCACGAACTATAGTGCCAAATTTTAACATTATGACGCGTTTTGCCTAGCGCCAAGATACAGTACGAGAGCATAAGCGCATTACCACTTCAAGAAAATTTTCCTTTCCCGCTACAGCAACATTCACGGCATTTGGTGCATTTTTAACCAAAATCAGTTTGCTATAACAAAGGAGAATTAGCTGTCCCTTATGCCCAAAGGACTTGTCCTTTATCCCCAGTTTTTATGTGATATAATAGAACCACGCTAAGTCCGAATCGACTGACAGTGGTAGAAATTATAAAGTGTGGATATGGCAATATCGATTGCATAATCTGTCCTTGCCGGTCATTGCCCATTATTATTTAGGTGATTCGCACCACGGGGTGGAATCGCAGTCATAGAGTAACTTATATGATCGCAGTATCCAGAGCCATAAACTTAGTGAAAGCGAACCGCCAGCATCGAGTGGCTGTTTCTGTTAAATTTTTTTTTTTGTATTTAGTGAGTTTTAAATTGTTATTGTAATATGATAGATTCCTTTTCGGCTTCTATTTGAATTTTTGAGAAATGTTTCAATATCGCTGTGTCGTGAGAGAATGCCCATTGAGAGAAAAATTGTGAAATTGGCCAACTCCAGAACCTGAGAAATATGGTTAAAATTACTCAAACCTCATAGTCCAACGCTGTTTTCACTGCCAAAGAAAACTCTGTTATTTATAAAAGTAAGTAGTATATTGTAATTTAAGTTTTTAACAAGGGTATAATGTTCATATTTGTGCCATGTTGTCATTTTCCTTTCACCTTTACTTTTCATGGCATTAGCAATAGGACTTCTACATTAGTGCAGGACTTCTACATTATCCCTATTTTTTCGTTAGTGGTTCAAAAGTGAGAATATCAGTAAATTGCCGTTTTACATAAATGATACCTAATGTTTCATTGTAAGCATTTATAGAATATAATTATTAGACATAACCTTTCCTCACCGCTCCCTTTGACTGTGACCATTATATTAAAATACTTAACATTCCTGTTCCCATTTTCCAGGTGTTTTGAGGAATGATCAATCTAGATTATGACCAAGAATACCCAGAGGCCTAATATGGTAATTGTTTTTAATTGAAAAGTATACGTAGTTCGAAGATCGGCCGATTCCGAATCTTTATAGTGTGCGCACTTGCATACGTCTTCGTACTGATTAAGAGCCCGATTAAACTATTGGCCGAAAGAAAGTGCAGTCTGCGGGGGCTCTAAAGCTCCATTATTGACTTTTACTTTCAGGTACACGGTGTTGAACACAACTTGAGAACATTCTGTGATCCTGCGGTGATTATTTTAAATTGAGAGGCGCTTTACTATTACTTTGTAAGTAATTTCTAGACAAATTATATGTATGTTAATTGTGTGCCATTTGTGTTTTCTTTAATATAAAAATTGGAAATTAGTAATAATAAAGTACAATATGAAAATCGAGAAATTGCAATCGATGTGACATCCCTAGCCAAATCGATATCGATATACGTCAAAACCAATGCTGGCGGTTTTCTCTACGACGTCTCGATGGACGTTTCTTATCTGTATCTATAGTAATCTGTGATTCGCACACTGGAACGCAGCACCGTACGGTGCGTCAAATAGGCCGCTGCTGTTAATTCAGGTCTCCAGGATTGTCAGATAGGTAGGTGTCCGTTACTCAGTTCTCAAGTTATTATTCGCCTAAATAATATAATTTTATGAAAAGATTATAACAATTTGGAGAATTCCTAAATTTTTGATTGTATATAAGACAATATTAAATTAAACATATTTCCAAATTTCACCAGAATGACGAATAAAGAACCCAATCTTGTAACACTAGTGGTCTATGGAAATGCAGCTCTGGAGTTGTCTATGGAAACGTACGGTGATTCGGATCCGCAGCCACGCGCGTGGATGCGTTTTACATGCTGCGTCCCAATGTGCCAATCGCCTTAATAATATTATTCAAGTCAGTCAAATTCTTTGTTATGACTTTTATGAATGACGAAAAAGACATGGCATAAGTTGCCACAGTTGCTACAGAGACTTTTTTTAAAGCGATTCGGACTTAGCGTGGTCTTATTATAAATAGTTTTTTATTCATGAATACTATGAAAACCGTTCATGCTCTTGCACTGTACGTGGCTAAACCATTCAAGCTTATGTCATTTGTATTAAATTAATTACTAGACTAACAGGATATATTACACAATTATACATGATCACAATACACACCCGAGCGTATATCTCACACCTTTCCATTACATTGCACTGTTCAATAAGTGGTCTATAGTCCATACGCGTTAAGAAAATAGTGAGTAAACATGTTTTCACAGTGGAGAAAGAATGAATGAACGAAATGAATGAAAAATTCTTTAATGCTTATACATAAAATAAAACAAAAACAGAGGAAAAAAAGAAAAGCAACCGGCGGCCTTATCGCTTAAAGCGAACAATTCGAACAATTTATATTAATGGATGAAATAGCCTGAAATAAACAATTTATTCAAGGATATCCCAGCCAGTGTAGTATTTGCTGTTAATTCGAACCGGAGAGGTATTAATTTTTATTATTTTCTGCAATCAACTGGTCACTGTGAACTTAGCTTTCTAATTTGTTGCGACCCGATTGGTCGAATGGCGGGGCTAGACTGGCGGACAATGATGACTCACTATTTTCTTATCACGAACGAACTATAAACTAACAGGATATATTATACAATTATACATAATCACAATCATATCCGATCGTATTTCTTACACCTTTCCATTACTTTGCACTGTTCAATACCAGTAGACTAACTACATAACTCTGTTGCCAACAATTCTCCGATTTCAATTATAATACTGTTACTTTTGATCGTTTTAATAGTCTCAGCTTATTGCAATGGAGCTTTAGCAATTGAACCCATGGAACCGATGATACGAAATCACAAAAGCAACAATTTCAATCATTGAAATCAGATAGTTGTTAGCAACAGCGATACATAATTAGCTTACTCGTCTAGTGATATCAACGAATCCTCTTCCACCCGCCACCGCGCTACGTGACAGCCAGGTACAGTCCCCCGCAGGCCAAAGCTGCCAGTATGAAGAATACGACTACCAACACAAACCGGTCTTGTAGCGCGCGAGCTATCATCGTCGACATCAGTCGCGAGGAACGGTTCAGTTGCTCGTCGGTCTCGCGTAGCTGTGGAGGGGATGGGTTTCCTTAAGGACTGTACTGTGCGAGTTCATGTCCATAGGGCACAACCAAGTAGGGCAAGCATTCAATTATTGAAGGCTTGATACATCGCCATCTCACTCGGTTGCGGTTTCAGCGATTTAACGGTCGGGCCCGATGGACATGAACTCGGGCGCGCAGAGTACATACAGTACTCCGTCTGACAGGGATTCAGCTCATGAGAGACAGTTGACATTAATCCTTATGCAGTATAAAAATCCGAAAAGCAACTTTATTCTATAGTACGTAAGGATTAGTATCAACTGTTTAGCTGCCGTAGTGTCGTATGTAGCCACCTTTAGACAGAATATAAGGTCGCACTGCATGAAACTAAACGTACCTTCAATCAAAGTTACAAAAAAACAAATACTGTGCCGTATGCGCTTGCTTGAAAGAATGGAAATAAAAGGTCACATAAAATTCGTATAAATAACGTACCACCACCAGCTTCACATCCACTCTCACTCACCCGATCCCTAGACCGCGATATGGTCTCCCGCTGCACGCTGAGGTCCTCCAACACCGCAGCGCCCATCCGCTCAGTGTCCACGACCAGCCGATACCCTTCCTCGAGAGCCAAGCCACTGCGCTCCAGCCTCTCAGAGTTGTCTAGCAGCTTGCGGTGCTGCTCTGACGGGCCGCCCCAGTCGGTGTATGTGTCTTCGGGCTCTGGGTCTGGTGAAACAACGATTCCATCATCAGATCGTGACCTGAGGAGTATGTTCAAGCATCCTTTCCACCAAGAATCAGAAAATCAGAACCCTTGCTCTCGCATGCGAGAGCACAATAGGTACTGATGCCAAGACGATAATGATGATTTAGGCGCGTGGGCTGGATGGGATGTGGGCTAATTTGAGTATCAAAGTGGTCAACTGATCCCGGGGGCTAAGTAAACTATAAAAATGTCCCGGTTGTTCTGATCCACAATTTGGCAGATCAGGTAATTACAGTGGAGCGGCTGCCATCTGACCTCCGTGACCATCTCCGCTAGGAGTATTTTTTTTTTTTCCGCATGGTACCAGTCAAGTGACTAGCTCGAGTCGACGATGCCATTGTATACTATTTGTATTGATTGTATATATTGACATTCATAAGTGTTGTAAAAACCCAAACTGAATAAAATTATTTGATTTTATTTTATTTGATCATGCTACCAGGGGAATCTGATCAGATGGGATCAAACTTAACATTTAGTCGCCCGAATGTACAGGTCTCATCATGATGTTTTCCCTCACCGTAAGAGCATCAGTTAGTGTTCAACTAATGTACATAACTCAGAAAAGAGTCATTTGATACATGGCGGCACTGGGTTTCGAACCCGGTACCTCGGTACCATTTAGTCGCCCGAATGTACAGGTTTCATCACGATGTTTCCCCTCACCGTAAGAGCATCAGTTAGTGTTCAACTAATGTACATAACTCAGAAAAGAGTCATTTGATACATGGCGGCACTGGGTTTCGAACCCGGTACCTCGGGGTACGAGTCGGCCCTCTCAACCATAAGGCTACCAACGATCTAGATCTCAGACAGGATTTGATGTAGGTAAGAACTTCGGGCCCTCGTACGCTAGAGCACCACCGGAACATTAGCGGCAAGATGATTCACCTGATGAATCTGGGTGATGGTCTGGGTGTTCTAAAAGTATTCAAGTAGTATATCGGTTATCTAGCACCCATAGTACGAGCTTTGCTTAGTTTGGGGCTAGATGGCGCTGTGTGAAATTTTCCACGAATTTTTATTTATTTTATGATTATTTTTAGTGTTCATATAATGTACATAACTTAGAAAAGAGTCATTGGTACATGACGACACTAGGATTCAAACTTAGTCCCTCGGCCCACCCGACAACATAGACGGCTAAGAAAGTATGAAACAATCACGTAACAACGCTACTCACAACCAGCATTCGCAGGTGCCTGGACCGCCCGGAACTCCTGTCGTATCCGCTGCAGCTCAGCTCGGTAGGCGGCCGCGCGCCCCCCCGCGCCCCCGCCGCCCGCACCCCCGCGGGCCTCCAACTCTAACTGCTCAAGCTGGGGAGAGGATTGGGATAAGTGAAAAGGTTTTAACGGGGGTGATGCCCCCGGTATTGCAACGTTCGGTGACTACTTACTATCAGGCAGGCCGTAAGCTTGTTTGCCACCTGTGTGGTATAAAAGAAAGTGTGGGGAGCCCGTAGCTAGTGTATAACGCCGCTGTTAGCTCGTACCAAAGGTCTATCAGTAATAATGAAGTCTATCGTAGATGTTATGGGCGGCAGTTACCGCTCACCATCCGAGAGATCTGCGAACGTCGGAAGACACTACAAGAGTTTTGGAGTAAGTACGTACAAGGGGCCAAATGTGAGTTCAAGTGCAGAAAAAGCAGATCCGCTCACCATCAGGTGGCCTGTTTGCTCTTTGTTACTGTGTATTGTGTAGAATAAAAACATTGGAATAATTTAGTGATTTGTTTGACACCTGCACATCTTACAATATCCTTAAACATCCTCTCTAAGCATTTAGGCTCAATCGTAAGTTTGATAATTTAATTTTTAGACAACCTCTTTGAGATTTCTTTAGGGTATGTGCATTAGTACTGAGTGCAACAATGTCAGCAAAAATTTACATATTAATAATAGTGTAGCCTGTTAAAAAGAAAGTCCACATAGCCCTGCTATACTTTTGATAAAACATCATATCCTACAATTTCAATGAACTATGGACGTACAACCCAAAGGGACTGGGCACTGCTATGACAAAAGCCAGGCCGTGCGAGAGTCCTCAACTGTAGTCCCTTTCTAATGGTGTAACCACAAATTAATTTGCATAAATTCTATATTGACATTATTAGCAATATATCTTTACCGTTGTGATAGGTATTATTTAGGGGTAATCCGTATATGGTGGGCAAACAGGAGGGAATGACTCAGCAGTTTTATACATGATCTTTCTATATGCTGGGCAAATAGATAAGCGATCCCACCTGCAGGGCTATTGGCAATAACATAACTTAGGTCCTACCTAAGCAATAAAAGAAAGAGATAAAGAACTATAGATGGTGACTCTCATTCGTCACGGTTTTTGTCATCACAGCACACACAGCACACAGTCCCTTTAGAGAGATACCTATCTGTAGCATTTCTAACATCTAAAGGCAGGCTACAGTAACTACTTATCATCGGGAGAGCAATAAGGTCATTGCCACTTCAGTGATATGGATAACAAATTTAAATAAATAATGCTTGATTTTTCAATTTAAACAATTACGATATATAATAGCAGCCATCATAACCCACCTTGTAAACCTTCAGATGGACGAAATTCTGACACCAGATAGCACTGATATAATGAAGAAATTACTCACCAAGTCATTCGCTTCATCAAAATTCGCTTGGATTTCTCTGGTAAGTTGGTCACGGTTCTCTGAAGTAGAAAGAACTAATTATATTAATGTTTATGAAAGAGGTACGTAATATCGAAATGATTTTGGATTTATTAAAGCTTATACCATAATAAAGTTTTATAAAAATAAAAACAAAACAAACAGTAACCAATGCACAAAAAATACGCACCTTCATGGCCTAATTTTAGACGGCCTATTTTAGCAGTTATATCAGCAGTGAGCACTGAATACTGTTGTTCATAGGATTGGATAAGCGTTGCCATTTTCTAATTAAGTTCAATTAAATCATTTGATATTCAAATTACGATTAAATTGAAATCACAAATATACATTGAAAGAAATTCCAATAGAACATTACGATTTTATTTTCAGACAGAGAAACTGATCAAAATGAAAAGCGAGATAGTGAGATCGACATTTGTATAGCGCTCTTTCATTTGGGTTATCGTAAGCTCCAGAATTGTATGAAACAAACTCAACTTGTTGACATTTTGAATGACGTATGGTAAAACTACATTCGTTTCATTTTCGAATCCTTTACCGAATCATTTGTTTATTTTATTTTATAAATTATTAAAAACAGCTAATAATAATGTTATAATGCTTTAATATGCTTACGTTTGTTTGTTATAATATCAACATACTCATAACATAATACATAAGTGACCATACTAATGATAGGTAGTTTTTGAATGGAACGAACACTACCCTGCGTGGGAGTTGATTTGGTTGCGAGTTGAATGTCGAAGAAAAGAACGCGAAAAAGTGAAGTGATTGAGATGAATTTGTTAACCGGTTGTGTTTTGATTAATAAAATTACTATCGTTATAATGTAACTTTGTCTGATTCCGATTTATCAACGGATTTTACAGATTATGCTTCAAACGCAACAATAAAAGGCACCTATCTCTGTAAGTTTTTTATAGTTGTATGAATTTACCAATCGCCGTATAAAATCATTTCCGAAAGTTGTTGCTGTACCTTCGGTGTTCGTTATTCACTTCAAAAATGTTAAAAGTATTATGTGAGAATAAAGTTAGGCATTTGAATAGTGTTTTCGCTTTGCTCATTGCTTTCTCTAGCATGTACGAGACACTGATTCACAGTCACAGCTAAACTTGCATATTTGAATAGATAATTATCCATTTACGGCTAATTCATGTTTATAAAATGAATCAGCTAAATGGTTTATATGGTAGTGTGTAGGTAGTTGAATTAAAACAGGCACTTTATTATGTTTTTAACAATTTAGAGGCCCAAACTTATGTGTACTTACTAACATTATGTTAGTAACATAAGCGTCGGTGGCCGAGTCGTTACGGTATCGGAGTCGTAAGCGAGAGGTACCAGGGTTTGAATCCCACTGCGGCCATGTACCAATGACTCTTTGCTGAGTTGTGTACTTACATTAGTTAAATACTAAGCAATGCTCTTATGGTGAAGGAAAACATCATGATGAAACCTGCACATTCACTAAAACCGTGATGAATCAATCTGATCAGGTTCCCCTGGAAGCAAGGTCACGGAGATCAGATGGCAGTCGCTCCACTGTAATTACCTGATCTGCAAAATCGTAGATCATGGTTAAGGCGGACGTGCGGCGCCAGTGTATCACCGGGACATTAACGCCAATATGATCATTTTTATTTGACATAATATTTCATTATCATCATAATTTTCAGTAAGACTTGCCGGTGAAGCAATCACCATTCATGTTTATTTAAAATATTTTTTTGTAGGCAAAGTGACTCATCTAACATGCATAATAATAGGTGTCCTAACAATAGGTAATTGATAGGTATGTGATGACAGGCTTGTTGTTAAAATGATGAGTAAAATAAACATTGCATTCTTAGCTCCTTGACCACACCCACACATTAAAAAAATAAATAAATATGCTCAGGCTCTGTGCCATCTAGCCTCGAACTCCCAAACTAAACAATGTTGTACTATGGCTGCTAGCATAGCCTCCTTCATGTGCTAGATAACAGATAAACTACTAAGGTAATATTTTTTAATACATACTTATTATAAGTACACTAATATATACATGTTTTAATTATATTTGTTTCAGTGCAATGCCTCGCAACTGTGATGAAGACTCTGGAAGGAGCTCCTGTTCAGCAGCCTCAGTTGGGTTAAGTCCCATTATTGACAATCGAGAACTAGATTCAGAACAGTATCAATCTAAAAGAAGACATTTGAAAACCAATGAAGCTGGTACCAACACAGAATTGCAGGTTAGCTTCCGACCAAGAAGTTGCACAAATATAACCAAGTCTCCTGAAGAAAATGAGCCCTTTCCTAGTTGTAGATTTCCAAGACATTCCAGAAAACCAATTTTTAATCTCTTTGATACCCCAAGAATGGGAGGATTAAGTAATGCTCATTCCACTTTAGAAATTGCATGCAGCACCCAAATAGATGAACCAAAATTCCAAAACAATGCAGTCTCTATGGCAGCTTTGGCTGAACATAAAATAAGTAGGCATGGCCCACTAAGTTCCAATTTTAGGCGGGGAAAACCAGTTCAAAGGGCTGCCTCAAGATTATATAAAGCTGATTGTGGTGTAAGAGGTAAAGATGGATGCACTGGCCCTGAGTTCATTGTTAGGGCATCTCAACCTGTGAAACATATGGATCTGACTCTTTCATCTCTTTCTGATAAGAGGACTATTACAGTTGTGTTATTAAATGGGCAGAGATTTGATGTACTCTGTGATCCTCACAGTATAACAGCAGGGCAACTGTTTGAGGCCCTAGTTCACAGTGAAAAATATGAACACAATTTTATGCTAGGAATAGCCATACTAATTGGAGGAGATTTTGTATTTTTACCAGATGATTATAAAATTAAAAAGGTGGCTCCAGATATATGGCACAAAGCTAGCTGTAAGAAGAAATCTGTTGAAGATGTTTCTATCACACTTTTCTTAAGAATAAAATTTTTCTTGCCTAAGAACATTGCTTCTAATATTCAAGGTGGAGAGTGGAGATACAGAGTATATTTGCAGCTAAGAAGAGCAACAGTTGAAGGTCTGTTAACCTCAACTGTGCAGAATCTCATATTACTGTCTGGATATGCCTTACACATTGAATTTGGTGAGTTTTCTTACAGAGAACATGGTACAGCAGATTATTTTTTGTTAGAGCATTACTTACCTGAAACACTTATAACTGGTGACATGTCTGAAATAAAATTGAAGATGAAAAGAGCTCATGAATCGAGACGTGGATTAGACAGAGATAAATCTATAATAAACTATATTACTTTAGCGCAAACATTTCGTGATTATGGTGCGCATTTCTATTCAGCAGTGTGGGCCACCAGAGATGGATTTTGCAGAGATGTTTGGCTTTCAATAGGCCCGAGAGGCGTAACGCTATATTCACGCAAGAGCCCGATTACTGAAGAATCTGGGAGCAACTCTAATCGAATTGTATTACAAAGTCTTCCATGGCACCATATACATACATTTTATTACAATAAAAAGAGCCTCTACATAATTCCAAATTCATATTCAGGCCTATCGAAAATCGGAGTCAAATATAAGCTGAAGATGCTTGACAACAAAAGTTATTTCACATTTTGGCTAGCTTCATTGCATCACAGACTTTATTTGAAATTGTATGCAAAAGATGATTTTCTGAACTACTTGTCTGAGGACATTAACAGTCCCATTACTGCTAATGAAAGCACTGAAAGGGCAGATGTTAGCAATTATCAGGACAGTTATAATTTAGCAGTTCGGAATCCAGTAAGACCTAGAAGACCCGTGAGAAGAAGATTCAAGGTTGACATTTTCAAAGACAGGAAACTACACAATAAAGAAAATGAAAAACCTAGTACTGAAGAATTGCTAAGGCAAATATTATCGCCGCAACCTTCAGAAGAGAATTTGCTGCACAATTCTAATGCAAACATCCACGGAGACTCCTCGAATGATGGATTGTCATCCTCTGAAAGTTGCAGTATGCCAAGAAGGCATGGAGTAAAAATGGGCACCAGAGTATTCAATGGAATGAAGTCCGCGTTAGACATTAGATACCAATCGCCAGTTAAAAGCCCTCCTTGTTATAGATCTGAAGGTGATTTAGCCACCACACAAAGTGATTCTGACGATCTGAGCACTGAACAGAAATTAAATTGCAATGTTAACAGTATGCAACTACTGCCAGAGAGACAGTATAACCAGGGCATAGCGTCTGGACCGACAGCATATGTTCTTGAATCTCCCAAAGTATATCCAGAAGTATTTGGTTATAATGCTGTTATTAATGAGTCTTGTCTAAATACCTCACTCTTTGAAAAACTAGATAACATGGGATGTGTTCAAGGCGAAAGGGTTTTTGTTACAGCTGTTCTAGAAAGAGACGAGATGAAAGCTCTGGGTTTACAAGTAGCTGAAGGATCTGATGGCAACGTTTACATCAAATCGATAACCACTGGAAGTCCAGCTGACTTGTGTAAAAAGTTATTGCCTGGAGATCAAATCATATCAGTCAATGGGCAAACTTTGTTAAATGTTGAATATGATAAAGCTTTAAAAATGTTGCAATGTGCACCTCAGAAGGTGGAACTGATAGTATTACAAAACACGAATAAAAATTTATCACTTGACCAGTGCGACGTTACGAAGCATTGTGATGTTAATAATTCTAAAGTAGCACTTAAGAAAAGTATTAGGGATAGTGTCGCGTTAGATTTAGAATTTATTGACGATGAATTATTGAATGAAGAAGCTTTAAGAACAATATATGCCTTAATAAAGTTAACGAAAGATAAAGTAATTAGTAGAATGAGTAAACAGAGTCCGAACGTGAATAATTTGCAAAAATGTTTCTCAGAAAACAAGGTGTTCGAGGAATCGGATATCGGCGACTGCTCTTCTCAGGAAACCACTCCTCAAAAGAGGCACTATCAGAAGTTCAACACTTGGCGTGGGCTGGGCAACAGTAAATTAAGGGCCAAGCGGCGTCCATTAAGCCTCAGTATACCGTCTGGGGTGAACCTCACCGAGGAATATTTGAACGAAAGTTCTGGGGAATTATTGACACAGACGTCTTTGAAGTCTATTCAATCGTCTCTTAATAGTTTGGACAAATCTGTGATGAGTGGGTCGTCGAAGAACGTAGCTTTGCCGAGGAACTTTGCCCATAGCAGGAGGTGGCTGGGGCCTGTGAGGTACCCGGTGACCCCTTGCAAGAACGACGCGGTACCCACCGACAATAGTGCAATATCAGACAATGTCGTGAGGCGACATTTTGTTTACGGAGTTGGCGATTCCGATGAGGATCAAATATTTTTATAATAATTAACTCTGTTATATATTAAATACGCAATTTCAATGTATTACTATCTACTAAATATCATTAAATAATACGTAACATAACGTACCTTATATGAATGAAATGGTGACTATGTTGTAGGCCTTATATACGAAATAAATGATTATTTAAACGAGAACATTCTTATTTCGAGATCGCTTTATCTACCTACTATTATAATAGATACCCCACGTTACTATAGATAAGTAACTGTTATCAGTTATCACTGCCTATAATACGTTAGCGGGGCTAGTGAACTTACATTTGCCGGCTCTAATGTAATCGTGGCGTAACTCATCATTGGCACAAATAGCTCAAAGTTCAGACCTAAGTAGTTGGTATAGCCGCTATTGTTTCTTATCAGATCAATTCTACACATTCGAGAACATGTGATTACACTGATAAGTTTGAAAAGTGAGTTTCGCATACCCACTAACGCACTGAGATAGAAGCAACACGTGTGGCGGTGTCTGACGTGCCCGCGCGTACATTGCGCTCGCGTATTCGACTCGCCCCGGCGCGTGGTGTTACGCAACATCAGCACCAACTCATTGATATACAAAAAAATGAGTTGTCGCTTCGGCTCGTGCCCCGGCGCGGCGTGGTGTTATGCAACGTCTATACCAACTCATTGATATGCAATGCAAATGAATTTTTCAATTTTGTGCAGGGCATGAGTTATTATTATCTATTTGTAGCTTTCATGCAGGGCAAAGGAAATATCATTGGCCTTAGACATCTATTGTAGATGATTAAAACAGTGTCACTGTTAATGGTACGGCATTTCCTTTAATGGCTGTAGAGGCCAACACGGGAAAGACAGATTCGGTCACACAGTGAACAGACAAGATAATTCGCCCTAGATGGTAAGGGATTATCAGCGCGTTGGTGTCGTTTCGCGCGTAATATAGGAAGGATATATAGGCCGGTATTATTAGGGCAGAGTTAGGTTAGGTAATGATCACGGAACGCAAGACGGCGCCGGCGGTTCCCTTTATTTTTTTTATGCTTAACGGGTGTATATTGCCAGTGATGACCGACGGAACCGAGACGTGGCCGCTCACTGTGGGCCTTATAAGAAAGCTTACTGTCACCCAAAGGGCGATGGAAAGGGTAAGGGATTCGCTCGAAGTCTCATTGCGAAATCGAATCACGAATGAGGAGATCCGCAAGCGAACTAAGGTCGCCGTCATAGCCCGTACGATTGCTAAGCTTATGTGGCAGAGAACAAACGGCTGTATTTTTTTATTTCCTGTAATGGCGGATGAATGCAGAGGCCTCCGACTAGGTGGATCGACGGCCTGGTAAAGATCGCACGTACCAGTTGGATGCGGAAGACACAAGACCGGCCTTTGTGGAGACCTATGCCCAGCAGTGGGCATTTTCCGGCTGATATGACGATAACGAGTTACGCGAGCATGAAATCTTTCATGAAGTGTTTTTAAACTCTCAATGCTAAAAGAGCAGTGTCTGTCTCCCAATGGATTTCTTTCAGGGATATACAAGCCGTTGTACCTCGACGCTCGACGGCTCGACCCCAATGCCCCAATGACCAATGAATGTTTTCTGAGTTATGTACTACATTAGTTCAACACTAACCGATGCTCATACGGTGAGGGAAAACATCGTGATGAAACCTGCACGTTCAGGCGACACATTCGGTAACCATGATCTAATTTGGTTAGGTTCCCCTGTTAATAGGGGACGGAATCCCCTGTCACGGAAGTCAGATGGCAGTCGCTCCACTGTAATTACCTGATCTGCCAACTCCTGGATCATGGCGAACCCCGGGTCCTCGCGAGTTCACAACCGGTACATTAAAAGATCGCTACCGTCTTTTATAGGCCGACCAACTAGGACTGCTGCGCCGTAGATCGTCCGTAAAATAGGAACTTAAGTAGATACAATAGTTTTCTGTGAAGTAAGTACTTGTGTATCAGCGAAGCTTGCCAAGCGAAGAGATTAGTAAAAACCCTGAACTTCAAACCCAACAGTTACGTTTATTTTATAAAAGTAAGTAGGTAAGTAGTTTAATCGGTCCGGCATTACGTGTGTACAGAAAACAGCACATCAACATACCCACCAGTATAAAATGAGCTAACATCACTATAGAAGCGCGTACAAACCGGAGACCATCCAAAGTCTAAAGGTAGCCCGAGGTGGGATCTTTTGTACGTATCTAAGTGTAGTAATCAGTGAGGACTTTGTCCTGTTCATTTATCTATTTATTACACGAATACTATTACAAAGTTGTTAGTTTGTAGGTTTTTAGAGATATTTGCGATAAGGGCAGGTAGATGATGATTTGCGCTCAGGGCAACTACTTAGATAATCTACCTATTATTATTATTGAATTTCCGCGAGTGAAGCTGCGGCGGGTTTCGTATAAATTTTACTTTCGTTCATCAGCCTGTTTAACTTGTAAAGAAAGTACTTGACTTACACTCAAACAGGTTTATGTTGCGCGTAATGCAGCTGCCTAGAGAAGGGTTTGAAATAAAATTAAATCACATTTTAGAAAACTTTATTATTTATTAAAAATAATAATAAGAATAACACATGCTCGCCAATGCAAGCAAACTAAATAAATCTAAAAGACGGCCGTCGTCTAAATTTGTAACACAATCAGACTCATTTAAAAGAAAAATAATATTCATCCATTTCACAATTCGGATAACCCATTCAAACTACAACTATTTCAATTGCAATACCTATTTCACAGGTGATGTACACTAACCAGTTCATTTATACACTAAATGCATCATAAAGCTTCCGTCTTCACATCATGCCGCCCATACCGCCCATACCACCCATGCCGCCCATTCCTCCCATGCCACCCATACCGCCCATGGGATTTGCTTCCTTCTCCTGTGGCAACTCGCAGATGACGGCCTCGGCGGTGGTGAGCAGAGACGCGACGCCACTGGCGTCCACAAGCGCCGTCCGCACTACCTTCGTGGGGTCGATAATGCCCTTCTCAATCATGTTCACGTACTCATTGTTGAGTGCGTCGTAACCGAACTCGGGCCCGAGGTCCTCCACCTTCGCCACCACCACCGAGCCGTCGATACCCGCGTTCCGCGCGATCGTCATGCACGGCATCCTGAGGGCACGCTTCACAATCTCTACACCAGTCGCCTGGTCGGAGTTTACGGGCTTCAGAGCTTCTAGCATAGGAATGCATCTTAGGAGTGCGGAGCCGCCTCCGGGCACAATGCCTTCTTCCACTGCAGCACGGGTCGCATTCAATGCATCATCTACTCTGTCTTTCTTCTCATTGACCTCCACTTCACTGGAGCCACCGATTCTGAGAACCGCCACTCCTGATGCTAATCTCGCAAGACGTTCCTGTAATTTTTCCTTTTCATACTCAGATGTGGTCTCTCCAATTTGGTCACGAATCTGCTCGGCTCTCCTGTCAATATCAGTCTTCTTTCCCTTTCCTTTCAGAATCAATGTGTCGTCTTTGGTAATAACTATTTCTCCAGCCTGACCCAAGTCTGAGAGTTGGATGTCTTCAACTTTAACAAGATTTGCGTCATCTCCAAAAACAAGACCGCCTGTGGCAATA
Organism: Blastobasis lacticolella; assembly: GCA_905147135.1. Taxonomy (NCBI): domain Eukaryota; kingdom Metazoa; phylum Arthropoda; class Insecta; order Lepidoptera; family Blastobasidae; genus Blastobasis; species Blastobasis lacticolella. The sequence continues at coordinate 17,258,157 of LR990055.1, read as the reverse complement.
GCCATGTCGCTCATGGTTGCTTTGCGGTTATCTCCGAATCCTGGGGCCTTGACAGCTGCGACCTGGAGTCCAATCTTCAGTCTGTTCACTACCAATGTAGACAGGGCCTCACCGTCAACATCCTCAGCAATTATGACTAAAGGTTTCCTTTGTTGGTTTGCAATTTCCAGGGCCGGAATGATTGACTGTACAGTGCCAATTTTCTTCTCCGAGAACAAGACCAGGGCGTCTTGGAACTCGACTTTGGCGCCTTTAGACGAGTTGATGAAATATGGTGAAATATAACCTCTGTCGAATTTCATACCTTCAATGACTTCGAGCTCGTCAGTAAGCGTCTTGCCGTCCTTGACGGTGATGACGCCGTCGCGGCCTACCCTCTTCATGGCGTCGGAGATGAGCTGGCCGATGCTGGTGTCGCCGTTGGCGGAGATCGTGGCGACCTGCGCGATCTCGTCGGGAGTCGTCACGGGCTTCGACATGGACTTCAGCTTGTCCTTGACAGCGTCCACGGCCAGCATGACGCCGCGGCGGATCTCAATGGGATTGGCGCCCTTCGAGATCTTCTCGAAGCCCTCCTTGGCGATGGCGCGCGCCAACACCGTGGCTGTTGTGGTCCCGTCCCCGGCCTCCTCATTCGTATTATTCGCCACGTTCTGCACCAGCTTAGCCCCTATATTCTGGAACTTATCTTTCAACTCGACCCCTTTGGCAACTGTCACACCATCTTTTGTTATCTTTGGGGACCCCCATGACTGTTCCAAAATCACGTTCCTACCTTTCGGGCCCATTGTGACGGCGACGGCGTCGGCGAGAATGTCCACACCTTGGAGCATGAGGGCTCTCACATCAGCTCCGAATCTCACATCTTTGGCATAAAATCTTGATAACTGGTGAGATTTGTGCAGTGCGAGGGTTTGGCGGGCAACACGAGGCAAGCGCAACATTTTCAAATGTGTATAGGAATGTTTTGAGCGCAAAATGAAAGCCTCAACTTTTATTCTCGAAAATTCTCGCCTGGAGCACAAAACGTGATCCTTCACCGCCGGTTATAGGTTATACAATGGCACAGATAACAAAAAATGATAAGAAAAACAGCGTTTGATAATAAAGTTCTCTACTAACACTTCAATTTTTAGGGCTCTCCGATTTCGACTTTTGGACATCGCAAACGATCAATAATTAAAGGCCCTACTATACGACACAATCTGATTGTAATCAGATTGCCTATTGAACAATCTGATTGTTCGTCCATACGAGACAATTTGATTGGGATTTGCAGCGGTACCGCCGATCTCCGATAGAACACCGCCATTTTGATCCCACCCTCTGGAATGACGTCAAAGAATTCGTACCGCCAACTCAGTATACCAAGACGATATGACTGCCATTGGGAAGTATATAGTAACAATTCGTTTCACATTTTTAATTTTGAAAACATCGCAATTGTAAATTGTATAAAATGCTAGCTATAAAATTTTACTTCATAATAGAATATTTTCAGATTATTTTTGTATTTTGTTATTTTGAATGCATTAAGTATTCTGCAATGTTAAATTTATTTATAAAACGAGATAAAATTAAAACTAAAAAGCTTGTAAATTATTTATTTATTTATACTTCATGCACAAACAGTACATTGGCGGACTTAAAGCTAAAATAGCATTATCTACCAGTCTACCAGAAGAGATAACAGTTGACAAAAGGTATGCGGTGAAGGAAGATTACTTACAAGTAAAGATCACAATTACAATTATCTTAGTATAAAGGAACATAAAATTCACTCCGATGAAGTTAGAGTATAACCAACTGACATTAAGTCATTCAAAACTGTACATTTCAGTCCATTTCACAGGAGAGGCCTTATTGATAGAGCCTACCTAAAATGCATATTATAATTGTGGACAAATTCACACAGCGCCATCTAGCCCCACAGTAAGCAAAGCTTGTGTTATGGGTGCTAGATAATTGATAAACTACATATATCCTTTTTTTTTTAAATACATACTTATTATAGATAGAACACCCAGATCCGTAACAGAAATTAAAATTAATCATTTCAATTTCTTCCCGGCCGGGAATGTTGACCACTGAACCACTCAGGTCGTCAAATATTGTGACGTTATTTCACAGGGTGGGATCAAAATTGCGGTGTGCTATCGGAGATCAGAGGTACCGCTGCTGATTGTCAATTCAGTAGGGTCTTTAGGTTATTCACTTAAATTTCCCAAGATCAGGTTTTTATTTTCCCCATAAGGATAGAATGAGCCGTTTTTAACGGTTGAGCCTTCTTAACATTTACCGCAGCGTCTTGCGTAATACAGGGTTTGAGGCTCACTTTGAGCTGATAAACCAGATAGAAGGAAAGCCTGAATTTGAGTTGTTTCCAGAGTGACGTCTGGTCCTGTACGGACGTCGGATCACTCTCGGTTTGTCCGGTTTTAGACAACAAAAGATTAAAAGTTAATTAAATTGAAATGAGAGAGAGCCTTGTAAATATAAGGCTTTAATGAACTTTTAAAATATACATATTACAAACTGTCTAGTTTCTTAGGTAGCGTAATAAAATTGCTTCAGACGCAGCTGTGTGGAAAGGGAACAGAAGGCATTATCGCAGAAACGCATGCGTTACATCGCGCAAGTTTGGTTATGGTATTATCGAAAAAACCCTTTGAAATATAGTGTAATACTAGTTTTATTTTAGATTGGAAATCTAGTTGAACAACGCATTGAACGATGTTGAGGCGTTTACGGCCTTTTGTCTCTGGTTCTGGGTTGCTGGTATAATTAATTCGTTATTACAATACCGGTTTTTCATCTCTAGTATGATTTAACATATACGTTGACAAAAGTAATGTCAAATTCAATTTGACATTGACATTGACATAACTTGCTGACGGACGCACGCCGCATGTGGATGGATTTTACGAAGCGAATTTTTCTATTATTTTTAGAAACGTTGGAGACTTCGAGCGTGCCTGCAAAACATTCGAACATGTGCTGAATAGCTCACTTACAGAAATAGTTAAACAATCTCACATATAATAAAAAATCGAGAATTACGGTTTTGCTGCAGTGAATTCTTAACTTTTATTACATAATGAATATGTAAGTAATTTTAGCGTATTTTGTACTGGACACGATATTGAATTCCTTTAATTGAGAGGGCTTTATCTTGGTATGTTTGAAGCCATTGGTAATAATAATAATAGTAAATGGATCTTCTTAATTTAAATTACAATAAGATGTACTTCTTTAAGGCTTTCGAGACATATTTTTGAAGTGTATTGATACATAATATTATCTACTATCACAATGTCATATTTTATCTCTAAGTTACAAAAATTTTCAGACTTATTGTTATAAAATATGTGTATATTTTGGTTGGAAATTAATGAATACAGCAAAATAAACTGAAACTTATTAAGAAGGGATATTTGGGTTGGAGTGTAGCAAAGAGGGCGTTGAGGAAAAAAAACTTGTAATTTATTTTTTATTTGCACGTCTTGGCATCGTCTAAGCAAAGATTTAATATATTCGAAATTTTCAGGGAAGGATATTTGTTGGGCATTGGTAACCCATTGCTGGACATCTCTGCCATTATCCCAGACTCTTTGCTACAGAAGTACGACCTCAAAGCTGATGATGCCATCATGGCTGAAGAAAAACACATGCCGCTGTACAAGGAGATGGTTGAGAAGTGAGTTTATGTTGTTAACAATTCATAAGTTTAGGAACAGAACAATATAATTAAATGGTTTGTCTGGCTGTCAATATAAAAATGGACTCAATCTTATAAGGTAATTTTGTCTTTAGAAATTAAATTTGAAATATTATAAAAAAAGGTGAAAGTTCAAAGATTATTTTTAGGTTGTCTGATAATGGAGTTTTTTTTAAGGTAATTTTGTCATTAGAAATTAAATTTGTAAAACAAATATTTAGTAAAACATTAAGTAAATTAATAAAAAAACTCTATAATAAAATTTTAAACTTAGTGAAGAAATTTATGAACATAAGCAATCTTAAAAATGTGAGGAACCACTCTGCCAGTGACAAGAATAGTTTGTATAAAAATCCACATATAATATTCTGTCAGTAGACTAGGAGAAAAGTGTGGTTTAATGTGTCACTATAACATCATTTTGTTAATCCAGGTACAATGCGGAGTTTATAGCTGGAGGCAGTGTGCAGAACAGCTTGCGAGTGGCTCAGTGGATACTAAACCAGCCAAAAGTCTGCACATACTTTGGCTGTGTGGGAAATGATGAATATGCATCCAGATTAAGAGAAAGAGCCACGTGAGTCTAATAATTATATACTTATTGTCTAAATTATATATGCATAGGTTTCCATTGTTTTGATGTGTGGGGGCTGGTACAGTAGAATTGCACCAACCCTTATGACTAATGGGGTTGTACCAGGCAAGGTTACAAGGTTTGTAAATGTAATTTTTATTTATTGATCTGATTTCGTAATTTTCTATTTTATTTATTTATCATGACTATTCATTACCATCACGACGACCACGACGACGACGATCGACGACCTGAGTGGTTCAGTGGTCTGCCACGCAAGAGGTCCCGGGTTCGATTCCCGGCCGGGCAGAAATTGAAATGATGAATTTTAATTTCTGTTACGGGTCTGGGTGTTCTATGTATAATAAGTATGTATTTAAAAAAAAAAAAAAAAAGTATATAAGTAGTTTATCAGCTATCTAGCACCCATAACACAAGCTTTGCTTACTTTGGGGCTAGATGGCGCTGTGTGAATTTGTCAACGATTATTTATTTATTTATTTATTTATTTATTATCATCTTCTTGGCGTTATATCTTGGTTGCGTTCCTGCGCGGTACACGAGGGACTTACTACTCTATTTTATGATGACAATTATCATGCTATATTTAATTTACTATATCAATTATCATTTCTAGTCTGTAAAACCCTCTACCAACATGGATGGGACTCAAGGCCGCCAGTGGACTCCGTTATGGGCTGTTGATGTAATATGTAGATGTGTAAAATAATTCAAGGATGATAATGAGTTAGGTTAATTGCAGTAATTTCCCATTACCATGTTCCACTTACATCATTTTAAAATATGCCATTACGGTGTGCCAGTCGACTGTGGAGACTTCGCCCAGTCTCAGTATCAAACAAGAAAGTAAAAGTTTACATGAATCCATAAATCAATCAATCAAGATAACTTTTTTAATGGGCTTTGTCAGAATTACATTCATATTTTGTTGATAACAGTTTTGACATGATTTATCAGAGATAAAATGCTCATAATATCTTGCTGTATGTAGTTCTATTTCTAGTTCATTGATAACCATTATCTACTAGATATACGGATAAATGTAAGTATCTAAAATATAGTTTCGCAAAATTATTGTTTGAATGGGTCAAAGGCTTACTTCCTTCATGTATGACACTGCCCCAAATTTATGCCCATCGGCGCTTTGTCACTACACTATTCTAACGTAACCGAATTGAAACCTGTATAAAACAGTACAGACCAGTATAAGCCGGGATAAACGCCAAGATGATGATGATGAAAACAGTACATACAGTCAAGCTCAAACTCAAAACTTATTTATTGAAATAATCTTTTGTCACACGTCAAACAAAAACTACGACTAACAAAGATTTTATGATTATGAAGAACAAAGGGATAATTTAATGAGCTAATCCAGGTAGGGGGTGACGCAAGTACGCCGGCCAGCGCGCACGAAACGATCGCGCAATAGGTAGGTATACTCGTAAGGTAGCCTAGCCTTAAATTTCTTACTTATACCGCCATAAACACGCGCATCCTGAACGTGCTGGAGTGGAGGAAGATGTAGTGACTAGGATAGAGAAATGACTGCTTAGCATGGTTGGGCCTGTAGAGAGGGTGAATGAAAGGAGATAAACGAAATATATACTTAGTCTGGCCATAAATACTGTTACAATTAAAAGTTAACAAAATATTACATTTGAATTTGGAATCTGTCATTTTTATATGATTTTTCATTGTCTTTTCTTATTTTGGCGCCATAAAATTGTACAATATTTTGCGATATTAAAATGAAGTGGGGTGATAAAGAGAACCGAATCGCTGTGATTGCATTACATAAAGTAGGTATAGAGCCAAATGCAATTTTTAAAACTCTCCATACGCTTGGTATTAGTCAAATGTTTGTGTACCGGGCTATTAATAGGTAGGTATAATGAGACCTCTGTTTGTGACAGAAAAAGATCGGTCCGTCCACGTAGTGTTCGTACGAAGAAGGTGGTCAAAGCAGTAAGAGAAAGAATTCGAAGAAATCCTGTCCGAAAGCAAAAGATTTTATCTCGGGAGATGAAGATAGCACCTAGAACCATGTCGCGTATTTTAAAAGATGACTTAGGACTTGCAGCCTATAAGAGACGTACTGGTAATTTCTTAACTGATAATTTAAAAAAGAATAGGGTGGTAAAATCGAAACAACTACTGAAGCGGTACGCAAAGGGAGATCACAGAAAAAAATTGTTTACACATGAGAAATTTTTTACAATTGAGCAACATTTTAACAAACAAAATGACCGTATTTATGCTCAAAGCTCTAAGAAAGCATCCCAATTAGTCGACAGAGTGCAACGTGGGCATTATCCGACTTCAGTGATGGTTTGGTGAGGTGTTAGCTATGAAGGAGTGACTGAGCCATACTTTTGTGAAAAAGGTATCAAAACATCAGCACAAGTGTATCAAGATACCATTCTTGAAAAGGTAGTTAGGCCCCATAACAACACCATGTTCAATAACCAAGAATGGTCCTTCCAGCAAGACTCGGCGCCGGGTCACAAAGCTCGGTCCACGCAGTTTTGGTTGGAATCGAACGTTTCCGAATTCATCAGAACTGAAGACTGGCCGTCGTCTAGTCCCGATCTTAATCCGCTGGATTATGATTTATGCTCAGTTTTAGAGAGTACGGCTTGCTCTAAACGCCATGATAATTTGGAGTCCCTAAAACAATCCATACGATTGGCAGTGAAGAATTTTCCCATGGAAAGAGTGCGTGCTTCTATTGATAGCTGGCCTCAACGTTTAAAGGACTGTATTGCAGCCAATGGAGACCACTTCGAATGAGCTTTTTATATTTTAAATTGTTTTATATTTACGTATTAAACTAACACATTGTAAAAGTAATATTGATAAAAGCATAGTGATATTGTTCTTCAAGAAAAGTGATAAGGCTCTCTTGAAGAACTTCAGACCAATATCGCTGCTGACCCATGTCTATAAGCTGTTTTCGAGAGTCATTACGAATCGTCTCGCACGCAGGTTTGATGACTTCCAGCCTCCCGAACAAGCCGGATTCCGAAAAGGTTTTAGTACCATAGACCACATACATACGCTGTGGCAGGTTGTACAGAAGACCGAAGAGTATTACTGGCCATTATGCTTGGCGTTTGTGGATTATGAGAAAGCCTTCGATTCGATCGAAACTTGGGCGGTGCTCCAGTCTCTACAGCGGTGCCAAATTGACTATCGATAAATCGAAGCACTGAAGTGTTTCTACGAAAACGCCACTATGTCAGTTCGTCTCCAGGACAAGACCACAGAACCTTTTCAGCTGCAGCGAGGTGTTAGACAAGGTGATGTCATATCACCGAAGTTGTTCACCGCTGCACTGGAGGATATCTTTAGGCTTCTGGACTGGGACGGACTTGGCATCAATATTAACGGCGAGTACCTCACGCACCTCAGATTTGCTGACGATATGGTAGTCATGGCTGAAACCTTGGAAGGGCAAAATGCTCGATGACCTCTGTAGGGCCTCTCAACAAGTAGGTCTTAAAATGAACATGGACAAGACGAAAATGATGTCGAATGTCCATGTTGTGCCTACTCCAGTGACAGTTGGAGGCACTCCACTTGAAGTTGTTGACGACTATACATACCTAGGACAAATAGTCCGGTTAGGTAGGTCCAATTTCGAGAAAGAGGTCAATCGACGAATCCAACTCGGTTGGGCAGCGTTCGTGAAGCTACGCAACATATTCTCGTCCCAATTACCGCAGTGTCTCAAGACGAAGGTCTTTGACCAATGTGTGTTGCCAGTGATGACTTACGGATCTGAAACGTGGCCACTCACTATGGGTCTTATATCAAAGCTCACTGTTATCCAAAGGGCAATGGAAAGAGCTATGCTCGGAGTTTCTTTGCGCGATCGAGTCAGAAATGAGGAGATCCGCAAGCGAAATAAGGTCACCGACATAGCTCTAAGGATTGCCAGACTGAAGTGGCAGTGGGCAGGGCACATAGCTCGAAGACCAGATGGCCGATGGGGCAGTAAGGTTCTCGAGTGGCGGCCACGTACCGGTAGACGCAGCGTGGGTAGGCCTCCTACAAGGTGGACCGACGATCTTGTAAGGATCGCAGGTACCAGCTGGATGCGGAAAGCACAGGACCGGTCTTTGTGGAGATCTCTGAAGGGAGGCCTATGCCCAGCAGTGGGCGTCTTCTGGCTGATATGATGATGATGATGATGATGATTGTAAAAGTAATAAATGTTATTTGCAATAAAAAAATATTGTTTTTTTTATTACAATATTTATGGCAAGACTAGGTATAGGAGTGTATGGAATGGTCGGAACGTACGTACGTACGTACCACGATCAAATAGATGATATTTTAAAGAAAAGTCAGGTCAAGTCATCATCATCATCATAACGCAGGCGAGTTAATCCCGGCTGCGGTCCCGTGCAGCACGCGGGGGCCCAGTCTCTGCTCTTCTTACTCCACTTTGCTAGATCTTCGGCATCCTCAATGGTGAGTTCGTTGGCACGCATATCACTCTTGACGACGTCCAGCTATCGCTTCTTGGGCCGGCCTCTCCTTCCCGTACCTGGCTTGGGTGGCATGGCTAGACATCTGTTCCCCACGTAATTTGGCGGTCTGCGCGAGACGTGGCCGTACCATCGATATATCGTTTCAAAGTTACAAATTTTAAATTCTGCGCAACTTTTAAACTACATATTTTAACGAAAATCTGACAGCCTACAAGCATATATACTGGTTTCTGGATCACATCTACAAAATTTCATTGACTTTGTTAGTATAATATTGAAAATATCATCAAACTGCGTTTGTATAGAGCACGCTCCGCGCTCTCCGGGCTCCAATGTCGGGCTTACTATATTCGTTACAAATTGAAAGACGCGTCATAGCCAGACTAAATTACCTAGCTTGATTCGTTTATTTTAATGACGACGCGACTCCAGCGCATGCGCGCAGTATCTAGTTGTGAATAATAATGAGACATACGCGAGTGATGAAATATATGTCGAAACGACATTATGTCGCTACGATAAATTATCTGGAAACATCGGATCTATCCGAAAATTTAGAACCTTATCCTGACATTTTGATCTTTCTGGCATTACCTAGATCGAAGATGTGAGAAGGTCTGAAAATTCGATGAAACGCTACAATAAAAACGTAGTTAGTGGCCCCTACTTTTTTTTCGGCTTGGCTGGGGTATTTCCGTACTCCCAGATGAAGACGATAGTCTTCAAACAATTAACTTTTCACCGATGGTCCTTCCCAAACGGCCTGGAATTTTCGCAAAACGATTTTTTCAATAATAATAACCAGTATTGCGAAGAAACAAACTGACTAACATAAGTTATCTTATCGGCACTAGTTCAAGAGATCGTCGGTGACTGATAATGGTATCATTTGCTCTGGACTATCACCATTATCAGCAGTAGCTGTGTGTTCTTCTTAGGAGTTTTTTTTTTGCGGATATGACGATACGGTCGTGGATGTTTTACGTCTAAGCATTACTTAGTAGTTACCACGGTGTGTTACCTATTATGTATTTTAAATTTTTTCAACTAACAGCTTGATGCTTAGTCAGAATTTAGGTTTAAATTTACCAACATTATTTCTAAAAATGACATATTTTGCGTCATAAAATAAGCTCATCCATAATATTAAAAAAAAAAATTTATTGGCACTGTGTTTGCCTTCTTGCTTTTTCTTGAATAAACAGCAAATGTTATTATCTTGAGGTGGTTTCGTATCCGAAGGCCAAACGTTGACAGACACGTGTTGCTGTCGCTCATGTGTCAGTGTCCGTCTACTGTCACAGGCCTGTATCTTCGGGACCGTAACAGCCAGACACTTGTTTTCACAGAATATGTGCTTCTATGGCTTCAATAAACAACTTTTTAAATATATTTTACAGGGGGTACATGTTGTTTTGGCATCAAAATATAGTTGCTAACCCAAGAACTACTTGTTAATGATACGGAGCCCTCTGTATGTGAGTTCGACTAGCACTAGGCCGCTTTTTACGTTGTTTTGGTATTTCAAAAGGCAGCGAATGCCTTGGATGGCAGTGCTATCCATCAGGTGGACCATCTGAGGGTGTACCACCCTAGGCAATAAACCTTTTCACCACTTTCTTCAAGAACTCCATGTTGTACTCTCCAGCGAATACTTCTCCAGATAGTTCATTCCACAACCTTAGTGTGCGTGGGAGAAAGTTCCTTTAGAACCGCCAGGTTCGCGACCAATTTGGCTTCAAGGTGTGAGGATGAACTCCCTGTTGGTGGCGAGCAGTGCGATAATAGAATGTAGCTATCATTAGTAGGCATATAATAAGAAAGTACGCTACATTAGGTACACTTTACTAAAATATAAACATAAGTTGCGTAATGTTTGAAAGGTCGAATTACGAGTTTCCTTATCAGTTGCTCAATTCGTAATGCTCTATGGATATTTTACAATAATAGGTACAGCGGCCTATTGATTATTTATTCCCATGTTTCACTTAACTACGATTGTTCGTGTGGTATTCGGTAGAGTCCATTATAAGTTTTTGCTAAATTATTACAGGCAACAATGACCTATAAATAAAAGGCCTGCTGGAAGAAATTTCTTTTTAGAAATAAGTTGTGCCTGTTGTGTCATTTATAATTGTGTTTTTACCTGTATGTTTTACTGTGTACAATAAATAGTTAAGTAAATAAATAAATAAAAATAAAATTTCTTTATTTCAGGTTGTTTGTGCCTGTATGTATATATATGGACGTAATTTTCATTTTTTTTATATACCTATGTTATACTGCAATCTGTATCTCTCGTGGGACTTTAAATAGTTTGGCTGACTTTTCGGAAGGCATGCTCGGTATTGAGCGTGTGGTGTCCGGCAGAGTAGAATAGCAACAACCCCTAACACTCATGGGTGTCGTACAAGGCGACTAATGTTTACGAGATAAAACATCAAGAGTCTCCGTAGTCTGGAAAATGGGCAGCAGCATTTTCCGTAGATATATTTAAACACTGCGATCTCCAACACGCCTGCCAAGCGTGGAGATTATGGCAATAACCTCCCCTTTCGTGGGAGAGGCCCTAAGTCCTGCAGTGGACTGTTACGGGCTGTGATGATGATGCTCGGTATGCGACCTGTGTCACATCCTACTTAATTTTACTTTTACCATTTCAGCATGTCTTGGGGTATTTTCCGTCTTAGTCTTCTGTTCCTCCATTACATCTCTTTCTAAATTGTTGGGATGGCCAGTGATTCTTTTATTGTATAATATGGTGTGGTGGACAATTTCCTGTCGAACGGTATTTATTTTTAGATCGTGATGCAGCTGTTCGTGTGTGACAAACCAGGGCATCAGTTATTGTCCTCAACATTTTATTCTGGAATCTCTGTATGATTTCCATATTCTCATACCCTTCGCATATAGATAGGAATTCCCTGATATTTTGGAAGAACTGTATGATTTCAATATTAGGGTAGGAGGCTGTACCCTTTCAGCTTACCTTTCGATTATACATAGGAGTTCCATGAGACCTCTGATTGAAGGGCTCAGCAGCGCCACGCCATCCGCGTAACTAAGGTTATTTAAAAGCTTGCCATTGATAAAGCACCCGACTTTAGTAATATACCTGACACCTTGCTGCTTGCCTTTCAAGATTAGAGGTTTGCGGGATGTTGGTAGGCACTTTATAAGTTATGATGAGTGAGTTTAAGAGGATTAAAATATCCTACTAATATTATAAATGCGAAAGTTTGCAAGGATGTTCGGATGTTTGTATACTCCTTCACGCAAACACTATTGAACGTATAAATAAATAGATATTACCTATTTATATATGAGTATGGTACGGTGGTTAGGTAAGCGAAGCCCCTATAATAAAAAGGAACATATGCACACACTCTCACACACCTGTTTAAAATTACACGGTGGGGCCGAGTAACCTGAAAAAGTTTAACCAGGCGTTTATTTCTGACGATATTATAAGTAAATAATATGATATGAACATATGTCCAATTGTGTAATACTCGTATCAATAAGGTTTATAGTCGGGATAGGATTATAGGAGGTAAGTCAGCAAAAAAATGTTTATTTTCGTCTCTATCTGTTCGCGCATCACGCAAAAACTCTGTTAAACGGATTTTGATTCGGATTTGATAGTTTGGTAGCTTGAAGAGATACCTACAGCTTGACCTCCCCGTAGAACTAGCATTCATACAGTCTGAGTTCATTTAAAATGGTAACGCGGGCAAAAGCTAAACTGTCATGAAAACTATTACCACGCGGACGAAGTCGCGGGAAAAAGCTAGTGAATTTATAAAAATAATGAATATCGTGAAAAGTAAGCGTTTTCTGACTATACATTATACTTACCACTTTATTATTCCAATTAGACATCAAATCTATGGTTAAATCCTTTGGGTTACTTGGGCCCTAGGTATATTATAAATTATAATCTAATGAAGTTCCTTTAAGCATACACAATACTACTGTGTGTTACTCGTTTTTAATAAACTATGAATAATCCGTTAGTAACTCTAGAAAACGATACCAATCAAAGCGGTGCAGTAACAGTCTTACTTACTATTATACTATCTATAATATTATAAGAACTATCGCTATGATACGTTTGTGATCAACTTATATACCTACTTATAATTATCATTAATAACACTGGAAGTTATTGCGGTCCTTGTTTTCGAACCTATTCCTACCTAGACTACTACTAACCTAACCTAGTCTCTCACATAACATTGACTATCACATGTTTGTGAATATTATTCGTAATTCATGATACGAATTGCTGACATACTGAGGGCGGCCGCCTGAATGCAGGTACTAATTAATCCTAACGTCCAAACAAGTTTAATATTATCAATGCGAAAGTAACTCCTGTCTGTTACATTTTCGCGGCTGAACTGCGCCATTTTGACCATTTGGGCGGGAACCCTGAGATAGATTCATAAATTCAATATGGCGGCGACCGCGATACAAAGTGTAGTCCACGCGGACGAAGTCGCTGACGTGCAGTTTACTAATTATAGTTATCAGTGAGTACGGCGACTTTAGTTGGAGTGATTGATTATGTCTCACGTTGTATGCGTTACACAGCAATTACAGCTTTTTATGGAAAGGTATGCAAGGATGGATAGGAGGATGAGGTAAGCAGGCTTTAGCCGCTAAAAATATTTACAGCACGGTTAGTACAAACGTGCCTGCGACATAGGTCGCGCCGTGAGAGAACCTTTGTTTTTTCTCTCAATACTAAGATAATATCTATGTCGCGCTTATCGCGAGAGCACGCTTGTGCTAGGCGTGCAACTCATGGTAACAAATAATAAATATTAAAAATATTCGTGGACAAATTCACACAGCGCCATCTAGCCCCAAACTAAGCAAAGCTTGTACTATGGGTGCTAGCTAGATATCTGATATACCACATAAATACTTTTAAATACATATTTGTTATACATAGAACACCCAGACCCGTAACAAATATTAAAATTCATCATTTCAATGCGACAGACACCCACCTTCACACGTACACACGTAAAGTTTATAATTATAACACCCCTCTTGTTCCGACATGGGTTAAAAATAATTGAGGTATATGTGAGCAAAGTGGCGTTTTACAGCGTATTGAGGGTTTTATACAAATGCCGATGCCGTGTGGTGTCCGGTAGAGTAGAATAGCACCAACCCCTTACACTCGTGGGTGTCGTACAAGGCGACTAATGTTTAGAGACAAAAGATCAAGAGTCTCCGTAAACTGGAAAATGGGCAGCAGCGTTTTTCATTGTTATGTTTGCAATACTGCGATCTCCAACCCGCCTGCCAAGCGTGGAGATTATGGCAATAACCTCCCCTTTTCTGGGAGAGGCCTAAAGTCCTGTAGTGGACTGTTATAGGCTGTGATGATGAGGGTTTTATTTAGGTGTTATATAATTATATGATGTACCAATTAAACTATACGATGAATGGGTGTGCCAAGAATGTTAGGTACCAAGATTGAACAATAGAGGAAAAATAAATTGCCTCGCTTTATACATATCTTCACGTACTTCGCGAGTCGTGTTTTAATTGTTTTCCCACAATATTTGTTTACAGTAAATAGCCATTTATAAGTTTATGAGTCTCTCGTGAAATGACTTGAATCGAAACGAATGCCACGATGCTCAATGGGCCGCACTGTATGTCGTCATGAAGAAAAACATTCCGTGGAAAACGTTCCCCTTCTAACAAGGTTAACGGAGGTCACATAGCAGTCGCTCCACTATAATTATCTGATCTGCCAAATCCTGGATCAAGATCAAGGCCAAGATGAAGATGATTTCTAATGACAATGGAATTTTACAAAGATATATTTCCAACTCGACATCTGTTGGCGTTATGGCCTCTGTGGCTATGAGTTTGATTTTATGTCATGTAATTCAGACCGTGGCGGTTAAAAGGTCCGTTGTGTTCCGTGGGATATCTAGCTTCATAGAGTATTATCCCCAAACATACAGCCTGCATTTGCTCTGCACGACAGCTGCAAAATGGCCGTTCTGTTGCAGTTGATCAAACGTCACGGCAACCGCACACCCACTGTGCGGTCGGGCGTGCAATTAGAAACAAAACATTTGTTTAGTTTAGACCCTAACTAAGAACTCCATCGCATGTATATTATTATTATTTATTGGTAATAGACCCCAGGGCAGAGCCTGCTGCTGTACAAGGCACAGGTGCGGCCACATATGGAGTATTGTACCCATCTTTGGGGCCGGCGAAACTGCCGACCTGCTTAATCCTCTCGACTCCGTACAGAGACGAGCCGTAACAATTGTCGACGATCCCATATTTAACTTACCTGGTGTTGCCGATGTCCATAAGCTTCGGTAACCACTTTCCATCAGGTGGCCCAATTGCCTGTTTGTCTGCCGTAAAACTTAAAAAACAAAAATTATATTATCATCTTCACAATGTCTATTTACAAAACCATGTTTATGATTTAAACATGTATGGTCTCTATTAAATATTTTAACCATTTAAACACACAGTTGGAGTAAAAAAAATGAAACTATTACTTTAGGAAGGTTCTACAATTCATGAATTCAAATTATAATCGAAGAATTCAAACAATATTTAAGTAACGCTTGCTTATGCAAATCGCGTTGTCATGTACATGTCTTTATTTAGGTAGATAAGAATATTTGTTTATTTAAAACGCGTGTTGCCGCTTGTTATGCGAGATCGCCATTTAAATAGTTTGTGTTAATGATAACATTGGGCAGCAACCTCTGTTAACTTTGAAGATTTCACCTCACTGTGCCTAAGCAGGTATGTGGGGATGATAGTGTTTTGTCGTTAGTGGGTACGTGTTTTACGCGAGCTTTGTTCCGCGACTTTCTATAAAAGGACAAATCAGTAGCCGTATTCACAATGGCTCGGAAATCGGATTCGGATACGGAATCGACAAAGGACCCCGCAAAAGCTCTTAAGAAAATGTGGTTTCAGTTAATTTTGATGAAATTTTCATATGTTATAGAGAGTAGAGTTTCCGTGGAATCTATTGGGATTCTGAATAACAGTTTTCGAATCGATCGACACGGATTCGCCGCTCACGAATTTCGTGTCGAATCGTTCGGAAACGGTTTCGAATCATTGTGAATACGGCCACTGATGTAGGTACGATTTTGGGACTTCGTGAGAATTTCCCCTGTAGGTCCTTACTAACCAATATAAAAAAGAAAAAGTTTGTATGTTGGAGGGAACCGATTTCGAAAATTCTTCCAATGGTCAATGATATTCTTGATTGCTGAAAAATTGTCGTTGAATCTTTGCCTACAGAGGTCCTAACAGCGAGAAATTCTTGTACAAGATCCTCTATAATTCATATTCCTAGTGTACATCAATGACATACCCAAAACCATTAACAATACGTATTGTGAAATGTTTGCAGATGATATATCACTACTCATCTCATCTGAAAACGATACAACCATAAACGAACAGATGAAAATAGTACTCGATAAAACAGTTAAATGGATGGATGATCACAACCTCAGCATAAATTTCTCTAAAACTAATATAATTAAATTTCACCTATATCAAAAAAAGCCGCTATCCATTAAAAAAACCTACAAAAATAAAGAATTAAAAGTCGTGGACGATTTTACGTTACTTGGACTCTCAATAGACACGCATATGGATTGGAAGTCACACACATCAAAATTAAAAAATAAACTTTCAAGTTTTTCTTGCGCGCTTAAAGAAATTAAAAAAACAACAAATCTAAAGACTGCATTGGTTACATATTACGCTTGCGTATGCTTGGCTCAACTACGGAGTTATCTTGTGGCGAAATAGCACGGGAGCACAAGCTCTATTTGTTATGCAAAAAAAGCTACTCAGAATAATGCTTAACATAGCCGATCCTACAGAAAGCTGTAGGTCTCATTTCAGAGAACAAAACATACTTACTCTGCCATGTATGTACATAAATGAGATCTGCAAGCTCACTAGGAAATACCCTGAGCTATATAAAAAACGCGAAGACTTACCCACAGGCCATTCGCTGCGATATCAGAGAAACCTAATGATCCCTAACTCCCGTCTCACGCTACACTCAACAAGTCCGTTGGCCATGTCTGTCAGACTATATAATAAGTTACCGAATTACATAAAAAATGAAGTCGACGACAAAAATTTTTAAAAACTACTAAAACATCTATTAGTCACTAAAACTTACTACAGCGTAAACGAATATTTAAGCGATACGATAGCAAAATAATTAGATCGTATTCCGTCCCTACTGTTAAGTTCTAAATATGTATAACTCATATATATCTAGTTAAACACATAATTTACCTCTAATAATATTAAAAAATCTCTTTAACCATACTGTAATAAATATACAAATGGTAATCTGAAAGTGCTACGAAACTACTACGAAAGTGCAATAATAGGCGTCAATGTAATGCAAAGTATTAGATAATTACCATAGAGTATTGGAAACAGTAAAATTCACTGATAAATAATAGATATAATGGATATGTAAATACTTAAATAGTCAATAGGTATAAATTATTCAATTAGCTTCGTAAGTTTAAAGCCTCCTCCCTCCCAAAATGCTGCGCCCAACCGGGTCTGTATTGTATGTACATAACAATGTTATTGTCTATCTTTAGGGAAGCTAATAAATATGAAAAAAAAATGAAAAAAATAGTTTTGCTATCCTATTGGCGTGACTGAGTAAGTTATTACGAGTACCTACCTACTCGTATTCATAGATAAGCGAGTAGTTAAAGATAACTATATTTATTGCAAATACGTACGTGGTACTAAAAATAATAAATGCCTCTCGGTTATCGCGGTTTAACCGCAGGCCTGATTTGATGTTTGATTTAAATTTGGCACATATGTACCTTTATATGTTAGATATCATCAATGATGATGACACCTAGATAGAATTCTGTACGAACACAGTTGGCCGTGTGGTGTCCGGCAGAGTAGAATAGCACCAACCCCTTACACTCATGGGTGTCGTACAAGGCGACTAATGTTTTCGAGGCAAAAGATCAAGAGTCTCCGTAGTCTAGAAAATGGGCAGCAGCATTTTCCATTGTTATATTTAAACACTGCGATCTCCAACCCGCCTGCCAAGCGTGGAGATTATGGCAATAACCTTCCCTTTCGTGGGAGAGGCCCTAAGTCCTGCAGTGGACTGTTACGGGCTGTGATGTGACAGTTGCCGCGTAAGGTTTTAAAATTTCAGTCAATGGGAAACGACGAACCAGCCTATTGACTCGGTCTTGTACAACGCCCGCAGGTAGAGGTTGATGCTACATTCTACTCTGCAGGCCAACATGGTCTACACGGCCAACATTCGTTCAGAGGTTTGCTGTTGAACCGCTCTGACATTCTTATTAGTTTAGCTATTACCCTCCATTACTACCTGGCTTTGTCGGGTCTGACTCTGCATGGCCTTCTCGGGTATTGTCGACAGCCTGCTCTGCCTCGTATTGACGGACACGGACCGGTTGTGCCATCCGTCGCCGTGGGGTGGGTGTGCTCCGGCTCCGCCAGTATGTCGTGTTTCCTTCACACAGACATACTGGCTTCACTTTCCTATCATTATCCCATTTGACGATTGAAAGATATATTTATAAATTTTGTATTTTATACCACTACGGTGCAAACAAGCTTACGGCTTCCCTGATGGAAAGCAGTCATCGCAGCCTATGGGCGTTTGCAATACGTTTGAAGAACTTCATGTTGTACTCTCCAGTGAAAACCGTCCTACCGAATAAAGCTTCAGATACAATATATGGTAGACTTCGGAATGAATGACTTTGAATGAAACCATCTCGCGGAGCCTCAACAAGCCTGCCAAAAACTAGCATTTGTAACGAGGGCTTAAATAAGTTTCGATTGTACTGGCAGAATAACAGCGGCTGTTGGTCCAACTGGCAGCCATAGCTGAGCCATGGACCATTTAATTTTGTATAATTAGTAATTTTTTTATTGTCGACAATAGTCGAATTTACTTAAATTGTTTTTTATGCAAAACAAATAAACTTTTTTTTTGTCCCCAGAGCGGAAGGGGTGCAAGTCCAATACCAGGTCAGCGACAGCGCACCGACCGGCACGTGCGCGGTGCTGATATCCGGCACGCACCGCTCGCTGTGCGCCAACCTCGCGGCCGCACAGAAGTTCACCGCCGACCATCTGGACGTGGACGAGTGTCGGAAGAGCATTGAGAAGGCGCGGTTCTTCTACGCTTCGGTGAGTGGGGTTTTCGTGTGATAGGTGGGGGTGGAGGAAAACCTCCAATCCGATAGGGGTTTGCTTACCGGTTAGGTACCTATCCAAATGGCACAACACAACCAAATAACTGAAATATAATAGTAAATTGAGATCCTCACCCTTTTTGAAGTCAGTTAAATAGATACCAAGGCCGGCTCACGTATCCGAAAGCACAGCATATACGAGTAATTTAAATCGAAATTCGGGTCGACAATCCGTGAGTGATACCACTGATACCCCTCGTATTGCAAACGTCCATAGACTGCGGTGACTGCTTACCATCAGGCAGGCCGCAAGCTTGTTTACCACCTTAGTGTTATAAAAAGTAATGTGGTTCCCGCGGGAACTGGCCCGAAACGTAATAACCAAAATTCACGCGGACGAAGTCACGAGCAAACGCCAGTATAAAAAAAAACTATGTAACGAAATCTCGAGCAAAAGCTAGTACAAAAAAAGAAAGTAATACATCTAAAAAAGTACTTACCTAAACGTAAGAATCGTAGATGTTATGGGCGACAGTTACCACTTACCATCAGGTGGGCTGGCTGCTCGCTGGTCACTGAGTAGCATAAAAAAACCTAATATTCCCTCAGGGTTTCTTCGTGGCGGTATCCCCCGAGTCGATCGAGCGGCTGGCTGCGCACGCGCACGCGCGCGGACACGCCTTCATCATGAACCTGAGCGCGCCGTTCGTCTCGCAGTTCTTCAGGTAAACTACACCTTGTGTTTATTGCCTTAAGGTTGAAGTTCGGTTGCTCGCCATAAGGACTTAAGGGATTTTCCCTTGCAATTTGTAAAATTACTGTGTCATGGCGTCCATGTGTAATAAATGTTTCTTTCTTTGTATCAATGATATTCTGATTTCTGATAGACAGTCTCAAGCTTAGTATCAAGAAAATGGTTTAACACTTTATTGGCTTCTATTTATCATAGTATAATGCAAAGCCGATTCCCGCTGTCTGTCCTTTAGTATACACGCTTACATATTTTAAACTAACCAACGGACTTCAATGTGGTTTTCAACAATGGATAGGTAGAGTGATTCAAGAGGTTTAATGGGCATTCCAACCATAATGTACTTATATTTTATTTGTATTTTAACTATGAAATGAACAAATAAATAAATAGTGTAGGACAACACGCGAATGAAGTCTAGTGGCTGTAAAAATGTTTAGATCTTTAGAAGCGAAGTGTTCACACAGCCTGAAAGACGACTCCAATCACGGTAATTTTTTTGAATTGATAAAAATATGTTTTTTTTTTCATTCTTCAGTGAGCCGCTGGGGAAACTGCTGCCATACGTCGACGTGCTGTTTGGGAACGAGTCTGTGAGTATTTGTTTTACCTCCGACGAAAAAATAGGGGTGTTATGTGCGTCTGTAGCATAGTAGCTCCCGAACCGATGGACAGATTTGGATGCGGGTTCCTTTATTTGATAGCCAGTTTACTCGAAATAGTTTTTAGTTTTATTTCATTAAAATCGGTTCAGTCAGTATAGAAAATATTTGAGTATGTGTATACTTGGTCTTATCTGACTTCTTCTGTCGGTTGGGTTAGTTTATTCGCCATCATGAGGAAGAGAGCTGGTTCATAACGCAGCGTGTACGAACTAGCACCAACAGCATTCTAAGGATGTTGGCCGATAAATTAGAATGTCCCATAATAAGACATTGGATTAAGCTCCATGTGTTTTAAACTTTAACTGTTGTATTACATAATTACAATATCTACTAACATAGCCTATATAAGAAATAACATCATTTATGAATTAAATTTTTTATCTAAAATAACATACATACATAAAGCTCACGCCTGTGTCCCACAGATGGGGTTTTTATCCAAAATAAAAAGTATAATAATAATAAGAAACAGCTTATCCAATAATTCCAAAATAACATTTCCATCCAATCATTCCAATATAACATTTCCATCCAATCATTCCAAAATAACATTTCCATCTAATCATTCCAAAATAACATGTGCCAAAACTCTTTCCAGGAAGCCGAGGCGTTCGCCAAAGCATTCAACATCGAGGACACCGACTTGAAACAGATCGCACTCAAGATCGCTGCTATGCCCAAACTGAATGCCTCGAAAAAACGTGTAGTGGTCATCACTCAAGGCTGCGACCCGGTGATTCTAGTACAGGGCGATAAAGCTGAGCTGATAGACGTCCCGAAGCTGGCCAGGGACCAGATCGTGGACACCAATGGTGCAGGCGACGCCTTCGCTGGAGGTTTCCTCAGCCAAATGGTACTCGGGAAGCCGTACGAGACCTGTGTGAAGTGCGGAGTGTATACCGCCGGCCATATTATACAACATTCCGGCTGCACCTTCAGTGGACAAAGTGACTTCCAGGACAGCTAATGTCGAGTGAGGGGTGAAGGGTTTGCTAGTAAAGGTTGAGCTTCAGTGTGTCGCAATCGTAGTAATGAGATTTTGTGCGTGACCTAATTTTGGGCGGCTAAAATGTAATGTCTTTTGCCATCGACTCGCTAAGAAGACAGACATGGCCTGGGCTGGGACCTATATCACATAATTGTCTGCTTAAGCTGGATCCACAGAACACTAATAAAGTTTGCGCAACATGTTAATTAATTAATTAATTAATTGAGAATGTCAATGGGTTGAGGATAATGAGATACAGACATATCAGTTGTTCCAACTGCCTGTCTGTTCAGGAATAATAATAATAATAATAATAATGTTTAGATGTTACATGTAGACGTCAAGCTTAAACTAATTTGAAGTTCTTATGAAAGTTGGCGCTATTTTGTATCAAAATATCGTTTTTGTATGAATTTCTTGTACTATTGTAGACTGGAACCCATTACAGACTTTTGTTTGTCTAACTGCTTGCACAATATCAGTTGTGCGGTGTGGATCCAGCTTGCTGGAAAACCTCCTAACACACTGAATTTCACAAAAATGTTTTTAACAATTAAAAGTAACATGTGTACAATTCTGTATATCTAATTAGAAGATCATACATTTTTGGTATGGATTGGAATCCCCGAGTGATGGTTCAAATTAGCTTGGCTCCCTAATCTCAGAAAAAGTAGGTTAAAAAAATGCTGATACAACTTTTGTTAATAAATCCTTCACTGTTTTATATATACACCCTGCATACACCTAAATATGGCAATAATGTATATAAATATAAAATAGATAACTCGTAGTAATGGTAAAGTGTATGTCATTACCATTATCCACTTAAAATACTTTGTAACATGGAATGTTTTGCACAATATGCTGTATTTATCAGGTGTCATTATCCGAAATTGTTGCGGGTCTTTTAGCCCAATTGGATGTTTATAAATGGGGAGATGGATTTGATGAGGTTCCCTGTGCCTGTTCTTGCCATATTCCCTTTTTTTATTAGCCAGGACACCCATGACTACAAGCGTCCGAGCCGTCTTCCCATCCCAACCATTCCTCCTTAGATGTTAATAAACTCGAATTTCCCTTGATATAAGTTAAATGTTAGGAATTTGGTTTAAATAGAAATAGAAGGGCCTTTATGTAAGTAGTTTTGTATCATTCTTATCACATAAGCAGTGTTGTGAAGCCTGTATTGATATATTTTTTGAATAAATTTCACTCCAAGTATTATATTTAGATCTGAAATGTATTAAACTTCCCGTTAGTTTATGCTAGTACTAGATTGAATACAGTTTTAGGTAGCATGGGCTCTGGTATGGTGGTTATGGTTAGATGTGTGTAAAGATGTAAAAATTAATTGATGAGTATCATTTTTGGGGGCTTTTGGAATTACTATGATTACATTACATTACTATGAACTGAGTGAAAATGAATTGAGTTTTATGAATCATTAACAATTTCGCTGCGGCCGACTCAACAATTGGGTCGAAATCGGCGCTACGCGTGTGCGCTCATCTGGCCGCCCCATTTAATACGCGTGCTACGATACTTAGCACTGCCGTAGCCTCTCTGTTATGTGAATTAGCAGGGAAATAAATAATAACTCATAGAAAAGTTGTTCAAATTATTTGATTACTTGTTACGTTTAACAACATGAAAAAGCCTAGTGTCTCATATAATGGCACTTTTATTCAGTCTATAACAATAGTTACAAAAATAAAATTTTCGTAACTTTAAATCTTTCTCAAACATCATAATCTATCTAATTATCTAGAAAGAAAATTGGGACAAAACATCCTCAGTACAAGTGCTGTAGCACTTTCTTAGCCAATATTGTTAAAAATATATAAAATGTCAAATGATATTTTTAGAAATTTGTTCTTAGTCTAACACAATGTACGTACATCTTAGTTGTCACTTATTATAAACATTATATAGTTGGATCTACACAGTAGAATCTTCTCTTATACACTTTATATTATAATACTATAAATAGGCAGTGTCTTTGTTCTAAAAAGCACTTTTGGTGACTTCTTTATTAAAGGCAATATGGTGTCAATTAACAAACTGCAATTTCAGGCCTAATAAAATGAAAACAATGCTGTTAACATACCATACACACCTTTGATAGATAAGGAAGCCAAAATATATTTTAGTTATGCTTATAAATCAATACATAATAATATGTAAAACACCTAACTTTTATTTTGAAATATAATGGCATACCTAACAATATGAACATCCCAGCCAGGGATCTTTTCCTCGTCTCCTAGAAGAGGCATGCACCTGTATATTTCTACCAATAAGAAGTCATCCGAACCGCACAAAATCTTTGCTACACTTCTTGTGAGAGGACCAGTGCAGCGTACTTGAGGAATGTCATCAACACATGCTCCTCTTTTACAGACGATACAGCCAGCATAGTTGCGAATCTTATGTGGTCTGTGTTTCTTCCTTTTTTCCTGTTTTAGGGCCCTGTAAATATACCTAATTAAGCCACTAAATAATTGTACTTATGTCTGGAAATGTTGAATAAAGATGTTTTCTAAACTTTTTTTGCTTTTTATTTAAATTCTGATACTTATATACGGGAAAACGTATCTTAGTAAGTATAAGAGAAATGTTCAACAACATAGATAGTTTTGTATAGCCAGGAATCATTGGGTACCTTGTTGGGTTCGGGGTTTCAGAGTTTGCCTTAAGTTAAAGAGTTAAAAGCCCATTGTAGAATTCACTTCTCTTAAGACGATGATAGAATTATTTCGTTATATATACCTCCAATGTTATGAAATAATGAAGCTTACCGTTTATTATTTCGAGGCATTTGTAGGTAGGTACAAGCAACTGTCCGGGCAAATTTTGTGATTACTTTTAGATTCTTGCAAATTGTTCACAAAAGCGCAGTTGAAGAATTTTTTTATCAGTTTTTATCATTTTACAAAGTATTTCCAAACTTTTGGCATAAAAACGTTGGTAGAAACGAAAAACAATTTTGTAAAAAGGCGCTGACTGTGTATTTTGACGGTGTTGCCATACTTAAAAAATTACGTGAATCGTGCGAATAGGTTTACAACAATAACATGCTCCATCTCGATCGCGTTCGGTTAATCTTGAACTTTTTATTATTCGTCTTGCAGCATATTATTTTTTATCGATTCTTTTCGGTAAACGTTCGGTTTTTAATGCTCTACTAACCATAGACATAGTGCATTTAATTAATTAATTAACCTGGCAATTTATGGCTATTTATTTGGTAATAATATTTTTTTCATATAGCAACAAAGCTGATTGATAGCCATTTTGAAGAGCCTTTTGTTGGTGTTTTGTGAATGTTTTCAAGAAAATATTTCAATATTTCTATATTATTAAAATCCTTTAGATCACCTGAAATTAGATATAATCACAAAATATTAAAAATAGACACATTGCATTGTGCATTGTTTGTTTGGTGACGGCGAACTGTGGAAAAAGAACCGGAAAGAATCCTGCCGTATTTCAGTTTTTTTATGTTTCTCCACAAAATAAAGAATTAGATTTTTATAGTGTGAAGTTATAGTTTGTGTTTTTAGTGGACTACGTTTTACATTGTGATCGGAAAGTAATATTTACGTCGCGTGTATTTGTTCGACGTAAATTTAGCTCGTTACAAGATGGCCGCCATCGGACGGCCGCTCCGCCAAAATCCACTGGCGGGGCCCGGTGTGTCACCCTGCAAGCGCCTCGCGAGCGTGCTGTGAGCCGGCGTCCATCTGCGGCGCGGTTCTACGGCCGCTTCCGGCGAGGTTCCATTTCATAAAATGGAATTTCGCTCGAGGCGCCAAAATACGATGGGTGTTGACACATCTCGAACTTCAATACCGTACCGTTACTCCGTCGAGGGGAACACAAAATAATCGTCGATGAAGATGACCGAGCCAGACGAAGTCGGGAAAGAAGTGTGGAAGCGATGGATACTCGACGCCGTGCACAAGATACGGTCACAGAAACAACGGCCCAGTGTGGAGCGGATTTGTCACGCGATCAGGCAGCATCACAATTTCCACGAAGATGTGGTGGCGGAGCGGCTGGAGGAGGCAGTGCGCGAGGGAGTAGTACTCAAGGTTTACAACAAGGGACAGAGTTCGTACAAGGACCCCGGCGGGTTGCAGAATAAGACTTTGAAGGTTACACCTGATGCGGACCTGTCGAGAG
The DNA here is from genome assembly GCA_905147135.1 of Blastobasis lacticolella. NCBI lineage: Eukaryota > Metazoa > Arthropoda > Insecta > Lepidoptera > Blastobasidae > Blastobasis > Blastobasis lacticolella. Next base: position 17,232,500 of record LR990055.1, on the reverse strand, counting down.
TCATCGCGAAGGCTGTGCGCGAGTTGGGGGAGAGAGACGGCTCCAACTTGAAGACTTTAGAGCGGCACTTACGGCAAGCTTACCAAGTGAACGTGGATGCGGAAGTGGATGTGAGGACAGTGTTGCGCGCGGGCGCGAAGCGGGCAGTGGCGCGCGGCTTGCTAACACACCACCAGGGCAACTACAAGCCGACAGACCGCTCCCTTACGGCCGTGCCTGAGAAAACACCTAAGAAAGTAAAGCAAGAGTCCCAAGAGAAGGTAAGTGTTATCTACTAACACAACACACATTGTAAACAAAACACATTGTTGCTATTCCGATTGTAACCGGTAAACTGTCCTCTGTTACATTTTTTTTGGTTAGGTGCTGTTTATTTTTTGAAGGAGCATCTGTGGCCAAGTAGTTATTGGTGGAGAGGTACCGGGTTCGAATCCCTCTCTGGCCATGTATCAATAACTCTTTTCTGAGTTATGTACATTAGATGCTTTTACATTGAGGGGAATCATGATGTAACCTGCATGTTCTGGTGACTGAATGTGTAACCATGATCCAATCTGGTCAAGTTCCCCTGATAGCAGAGTCACAGAGGTCAGAGGGCAGTTGCTCCATTGTAATTACCTGCTCTACCAAATTATAGATTATTGGGAAACTGCGAGATTAACGCCAAGATGATTATTTTACTGTGTTTGTTTCAATATATATTAAATTTTTTTGAGTGTTACTGTTACGTTTTAGTGGCTTAGACAAGTACCCATTCACCAATGTTACAATGAGAGGGGCATTTGTCATCTTGCTTCCCCTTTTGTTTATGAGTAAAATTACAATCTTACTTTCCTTTGATTAGGAAGTTAGGTACACATGCTTACTTTTATAACTGTTTTCCAAAATGTTATTGTTCTTATTTTCATTTAAAATTAATAATGCGATCCAATAAGTAACCAGATTTTACTAAAATTTGAAAAATTACCTATTTTAAAATACATTTCATGATCACAAAAAGCAATTATACTCTTATGAGCATTGAGGGTTGTGAAATGCATTTGTAGGATTTTAATAAAAAAAGAGTTACATAATTTTGTGCAATAAAACACAGTGCAGTTTTGTGATAAGGATGTCAACAAATCAGAATTGCAGTCACCTTTTTGTTATTGAGGAAGAAAATTTATGTTGGATAATTGAAAATTAGTGTGTTAATTTGCACATGGATTGTATTGCATTGCTTGGTATTATTTAATGGAGTGTTGTATTCAGTATGTTTACAATATGTTTTGTGTTTTGAAAAATACACTTCATAGATTGTGAACATGTTAGTGTGAGTGACTGTCTATTGTTTTTATTGTTTGTAGGCTGTAATAATTAAACATAAAATATTATTAAGACATATTAATTACTAAACTTTCCTATAATTATGTATTTGCTGTGCAGTCAACTCATGATACAAAGATCTGAATACAATAGAATAGAATCTATTTATTGCATAAAATGTGGTTTACAATACTGCCGTACAAATTAAAAATGCAGTGAGTGCATTTTTTCACTTTTGGGTTTATTCTATTTTCGGAATCCAGGGAATGAAATCTACTCGAATCAGAGACCCGTATTTTTTATACCTATTCTGTTATTTTTGTCAAAACAAAATTTGTTGCAATAAAATAATACCTGTACTGCAAACACGTTTTTCTCAAAACTAAATAAATGCACTAACTGCATTTTAATTTTGTACGGCAGAATAGTTCTTAGTATAACATTTTTGGTTTACACACTGCCAGAATCTGGCATACATAATTTATAATAATTTCATTCACATTGATAATGTATAAACAATAAGTATAATGTTAGTTTCAGTAATTGAAATAGTTAAATCACAATAATAAACAATTCATTATCCAATAAATTAAAAATATATGATTATAGAATAAAATTACTTGAAATATAATTGAAAATAAAATATAAGTTTCAATAATTAAATTCATGAAATCCCAATAATAATTAATTACTTATTCAATAAAATATTTCGAAATAATTTAATAAAAAATTAAAAATAAAATAATATGTCAAAACTATTAAAAGTACCAATATTAAAATAAAATAGAAGCATACCTATTACCTATAAACAAGTTTAAAAATTCATTCAAATTATAAAAACAGTTCTGTATCAGCCATTTCTTTAAATTATATTTAAATAATAATTTTTAATTGCCATCGTATAGCTATTATAGCTGTAAATTTTATTTCTAAACTAGGTTTTTAAATTAAGAAGCTGTAATACAGTTTTATCATTTAAAAGCCTAGTTTTGTATGGTATGGGATGATGCAATAGAGTGAAACTATAGCAATTTGCCATAAGGAATCTATGTACATGGCCAATGAAATGAGAAACTCCTTCAAAACTCTGGGACTATTAACTGTTAGGACACATGATTGTACAGAATTGTACACATTGTCATATAATTGTACATATCTATATAATCACATGGCATGACAATTTTATTAGAAATTTAGGTACAGTTCTGAATTTAGGTTATTTCATTGGTAGCTCTATAGAATTTGAATTATTTTTGACTTTTCAAACAAAATCCCATCTTACTTTTTATACAAATACCCCTGGTGTTGCAAATGTCTATAGGCAGCGTGACCACTTTCCAGGTGGCTCACTTGTCTGTTTTCCTACCATATGTCATAAAAGAACTGATCTATGTGAATATTATTTATTATAGAATTTACAAGTTACTAAATGATTTTCATGACATGTGGTACAACATTAGCAAGAGGATTAACTTGATAATTTTTGAGGGAGTTGGAAGATCTCCGTCGCTTTTAGTTTTTTTATAGCCATGCAAAGACAAAGCTTTAATTTTAATTTTACATGTTCCAAAACTTTGTGAGTATATGAAAAAAACTTAATGATGACATCAGGGGTTTTGAATTGAAAATAACCACAAAACAATATACATCAAAATTTAAATCAAGAGTCTATGCGTAACACATTTTAAAAATTTGTATTTCAATGTAGAACTTAGGTCTCCTTAAATAAATAGAAAAAGTTGATATAAAAATCCTGCAGGGCATGGGAGGTGATAAGAGATCTGATAGGATAGCAGATAATCCCATCAGTTGGTCTTTTCAATTTGGCACATTATGAACCAAACACCCTGCATAATAAAGTTGCAAACAGAAGTCAATGCTGGAGTTATATGAACCAGTGTCACCTTTTTATTTAGCTGTTACAATGACCACACTTATTATTATTTCTTTAAAATGATGAACCAAACAAAACTTATTATGACGTATATCTATAAACTCAGTCTGAACTGAGTTACTGGTGCTCAAAAAAGGCGCCAATATCAGGCATTGGCCTCTGCTTTCCAAAATTAAAAATGATCATGCTTGTGCTAATTCCATGCTAACTAGGTAGTTGCCATTATGTTCAACTATAAAATGACTTTAGTCATTTATCACTGTGCACATTGCCAAGGAAATCTCTGAGCCTACTTAGTTTAGAAAATTGTTGCACCATCTGTACAAAATAATATAGAGTTAATAAACTATTAAAAGTTCGATTTTTGTAGGGAAATTTTAAGGTACAGAATCTCGAAGTTTGTTCAATATACTAGCTAGGAGTTGTATATGTTCAATGTATAATACATAGTAATGAATAACATTATAATGATAGGTTGATGACAATCATAATTGTCTGGTAGACCTTTGGATTATAATTATGTAGATTATCTGTTTAATTGCTATAGACTCATTTTATGTTTTTTTCTTCCATGATTTTTTGTTTATGTTTGTTATTATTTAGACTTTAAGGACAGTTGATACTATTCCTAACTTAGTATTAAACGAAGTCGCTTTTCGGATGCAAGGGCATGACCACGCCGAATGACCGGCCGGACGGAACTAAGATCGGCTCGCCCGGTCATTTGAAAAGCGCCTTTATTTTGGTACTACATAAGGATTACTATTACAAGCTGCCTCCTAGATTAGCCCGGCCGCTGTGTCTTATGTCGAGTCCTATAGGTCATTGATTTAGAGTCATTCAACATTAGATGGAAACTGAAAAGTTTTATTTTAATTTGCCAACAGATTTACACTCCTAAATACACTTTAAATTGCATATACACTGCACCGAGTCAATTCTGACTTGATCACGTTTGACACAAAGTAACAGGTGATATGTCTATTCCAGACACCGGGGGGAGTGCCCGTATGCACCGAGTGCTTGGGCACGGAGGCGCGCAACCGCTCCGGCGAGGCAGAGGCGTTGATCTGTTGCCGCCAGTGCAGCTCCTATGGACACCCGTCGTGCCTCGATATTTTGGAGCATGCTACCCCCACCGTTATAAAGGTATTGGATGCATTCTTGTAGAATGTTGTAATGGGATTTTCAGCACAGACGTATTCTCATTTTATAATTGTACTATTGGACACGGCGCGACTTCGTTCGCGACAGACGACCGGAGGCGACTTTGTTTTGTACTATGCATAGATGCAAAGATATAACAGGCCATGATAATGAATAATAAGGATTGGTTAGCATTTAAAGAATGATTTTAACACATTTTTAACCCCACACAAGGTAGATAATTGATCTGGAGAGCTCATTTAAATAAATTAAAGTTAATAGTAACAATTTCTTTTGTATCATTGCTGTGGGACAGGAAGCTCTGATGTGTATCTCGTATATTTTTTCCTCAACCAAAGGTGGCAAGTCAACCGTACAAAGAAAAGTGTGAATAAGTTGGATCTGATATGCCATTAGCTGTAATGTTTTTAAAGTATTTCTATTTCAGAAGTAATTGCTTACAAGTCGAGAACAGTTGTCTGACAGTTGATGAGCGATTGATCGTCACTATCCTTCCAGATTGATTGCAACTCGTTAAGTATATGGGGGGCTTTATACAGATTTGTATACGGGGTTTTACTAGTAGATATACCGGTGGAGAATCGATTTCAATACGAAAGATCAGTCTCGGCGTGTGTTTGACCGTGCATGTCTCGTTCCAGTCGTCGCGGTGGTGGTGCGGGGAGTGCGCGACGTGCAGCGAGTGCGGGCTGCGCGCGGGCTGGGCGCGCGGCCGCTGCCAGCACCCCGCGCACCCCGCCTGCCGCCCCGCCGCGCGCCGTTGCCCGCGCTGCGCCAGCCCCGACACGCCGCACAAGCGGTGAGTGACCCTCCGACAGCCCAGCCCCAGCCGCAGCCATCGTCGAGCTGCCCACGAGATCTCACGCCCTCCTCTCTTTCCAGGTCGACGCCGGGCGCCCCCAAGGGCCGCAAGCCGAGGACGCCGCGCCGACCCGACTCCGACGACGAGCCCTCCGACGGTAATGCCCCGCCCCCGCCCCCCGCGAGCCTCCCCGCCGACCGACGGATGTCGAAGGAGAAGCAGAAGTTTTTCCGCTTCTCCGCATTCAATCTGGTGAAGCGGCGGCGGCGCGGCTCCTCCAGCGAGTGGGAGGGCTGGGAGGGCGGCGTGCGCGTCACCAGGGTGCCGCGGGCGCGCCGCCGCCCGAGGCCCCCCGCCGGAGCCTCGGTCGCCGAGGCCTCGCCCGAGGCCTCGCTCTCGGCCTCGCCTTCGGCCACACCCTCGGCCTCACCCTCGGCCTCACCCTCGGCCTCACTCTCGGCCTCGCCCTCAGCCTCGCCTTTGGCCTCGCCTTTGGCCTCGCCTTCGGCCTCACCTTTGGCCTCGCCTTTGGCCTCGCCTTCGGCCTCACCCTCGGCTTCTGCCTCCGCCTCGGCTTCGGCTTCGGCCTCGGCCTCCGCTTCCGCCTCGGCTTCGGCTTCCGCCTCCGCGTCCGCGTCCCTGTCGGGCGTCTCGACGCGCTCGTCCTCGCCGAGCCCGGCCCCGCCCCCGCCCCGCTCCGGGCCGCCGCCGCTCACGCCCGCCCACATCTCCACCGTGTTCGAGCGGCTCGCCACCGACACCAGCCCCGACGGCACGTGGGGGTTCGCGGCCGAGGCGCGGAAGCACTCGCGGCCCGCGCCCGCCGTCGCCGCCCCCGCCCCCGCCCCCGCCGCCGCCGCCGCTGCCGTGGGCCCCGCGCGCCGCCGCAGCCGCTGCCAGGACCGCCTGCTCACGACGCTGTTCGACGGCCTGTCCGAGTTCTACTCGGTGCGGACGGCGGCGCGCTCGCGGTCGGTGCCGCGGGCGCGCGCGGGGCGGGCGGGGCGCGCGGCGCGGGCGGCGCGGGCGGGGCGCGCGGGCCGGCCGGGGCGCGGGCGGCCGCGCGCCGCGCCGGAGCCCGAGCCGCGCGAGGTGCTCAAGGAGACGCGCAGCACGTTCCGGCGCTACCAGGCGACGCTGCGGGCGGACGCGGGCGCGACAGAGAGACCCCCGGGGCGGGAGGGCGGCTGCGCGGGGGGCGCGGGGGGCGCGGGGGGCGCGGCGGGCGGGTGGGGCGGGCGCGTGTGGTCGGCGTCGGCGCTGGTGCGGCAGGCGGCGGGCGCGCGCGACGCGGCGGACGCGGGCAAGCTGGCGCGCGCGGCCCGCGCCGCCCCCGCCGCCCCCCTCGCCGGTAAGTTGGCGGGAGGCGCGCGGGGGCGAAAGTGCGTGAGCGCCGCCGGCCCGCGAAGGTCTCTCTGTCCGGCGCGGGGGCGCCGCGGGTGGGCGCCGGGTCGCGTCTCGGGTCGCTCCGTCGGTCGATCCCCCATGCACTTTCGCTCGCGCGGCCCGCCCCGCGAGGGGGGGGCACATTCGTTGCGGGTGTCGTCGGCGACGGTAATGACGCGTTTCTGTGTTCGCAGAGGTGCGCAAGCTGCCGCCGGGCGTGACGGAGGCGGACGCGGAGGCGTTCGCGGCGGCGCGCGCGGCGGCGGGCGGGGACGAGGCGGCGGCCCCGCCGGCCCCGGCGCCCGCCCCGCCCGGCCCCGCCGCGCCCGGGACGCCGGCCCCGCCGCCGCCCGTCCCGGCGTTGCCGGCGCGCTGCCCGTCCGCCATCGAGTTCGGCCAGTGGGAGATCGAGACCTGGTACTCGAGCCCCTTCCCCCAGGAGTACGCCAGGTGAGTCCATGAGTCCATACTAAATGCACCGTTTGTGTGATCAAATTTTAATATGAAGTCTGTTTTTGACTGAATCATTTTTCCGGGCAGACTCCCGAAGCTGTTCCTGTGCGAGTTCTGCCTGAAGTACGCGAAGAGCCGGGCGGTGCTGATGCGCCACCTGGACAAGTGCCTCTGGCGACACCCGCCCGCCACCGAGATCTACCGCTGCGGGGACATATCCGTCTTCGAGGTGGACGGCAACGCCAACAAGATATACTGCCAGAACCTCTGCCTGCTGGCGAAACTCTTCCTCGACCACAAGACCCTCTACTACGACGTCGAGCCGTTCCTCTTCTACGTCCTCACCAAAAACGACAACAAGGGCTGCCATCTCGTCGGATATTTCTCCAAGGAGAAGCACTGCCAGCAAAAGTACAATGTCTCCTGCATAATGACCATGCCGCAGTACCAGCGCCAGGGCTACGGACGCTTCCTCATCCATTTCAGTGAGTGGTGGAATCACTATTACTTTATCTACCCGACTGGATAATGGCACAGCACCGACTGAATGCACAGTTTGTTCTATGCCATTTCAGTTGCATTGCGATGTGGTACGAAATGTAATAAATCAATTACAAATGTGTTTTCATTTTTGTAGGTTACTTGCTGTCAAAAGAA